>CM037852.1:194238278-196638278 GCA_021234595.1 Delia radicum
TATATATTTTTGTTAAGAATTCGTAGACCGGCAGAGTAAGGGTTAAAATAAAAAAAATCATCTTCATATATGGTCATATCTGATCAAAAATGAAAACATATTAACCGTATATGGAATAATATATGAATTCATATATGGAGATATATGGCATATATGAACCAATATATGAACCAATATATGCAATATATATCATATATCACCATATATGGTGTCATACATATCCATATATGAACTTTTCATTTAAATGTACATATTTACCCATATATGCTCCCATACATTACATATATGTACATATATGCATATATATGAAACCATATATGCTCATACATGAAACCATATATGACAATATATGATCATATATGAACTTTTTCACCTGGGATCTGAAAAATTTTGTTCAACAAAATTAAAAAAAATAGTTTCGCACACTAAGGTCTCATTAAGTATAAAATTTAAAATAAAATAACAAAAATTACGCATATCCCATGTTTAATTTAGTAAGGGCAGCTTTTTTTTGCACAAAATTCGATCATAAGGTAAAATTTATCTACTTTTAACAAGTAACAATTAATGCTATTCAGAGTTTTATGAAACAAACTACAAGCACTATATTCTGAAAATTTCATCAAATCGAACTACGATAAAGGTCAAATTTTAGGTCAAAGGTCAATTTTTTCGAAATTTTGAAGATTCATGAAATTGATAACGAAAAATCATGTGGTATCTTCGTATTTGAATGAAAGTTGACTAAATTATTTTCCATAGTTGTTATTGATTATTTAAAAAGAAAAAAAACTTAATTAACCCTTTTGTGCACTTGGGGCCAAAAATGTCCCCATATTTTTTGACATTAAAAAAACGCAGTTTCTTTCAAATATCTGCATAATAGAGGTAAAATTTTTGAATTATAAATAACAAAATATAGATTTACTTACTTTATTATAAATAACAAAATACAGATTTACTTTTCCCCTTGGTTGTAATATTGGTAAAAACATATGATTTGCAAACAAAATGGTGTTTTCCCAGTACAATATTAGTTGTACATTTTTCGTAATTGTCAACCACGGGGGGTTTTACAAAACTATTTGCCATTACATTTTTTGGTTACGGTTGACAATTTCCAACTGGGGGTATTGTTGTCGAAGCATTTAAATTGAAGTCAATTTTAATTTTGGGATTACAATTGTATATTAGCTCATACAGATTCACACATTATTTGATTATAATTATATATTACAACAAAAAACACTTGAACAGTTTTCTATCTCATTCTGTGTATAATTATATACACTCGGGGCACTTCTGATTTGTTAGGGTTGTGTAATACAGTTTCCTTATTTTTAATTTTTCAGTCATTTGTAGAGCAAATTAAATTTTTTACTAACCTTGTAGTTCATTTAAAAAAAAAACAAACTACAACAAATGACTGTTTATGATTTTCCATTAATTTTTTTACAGTCATTGTTTGTTATTTAAAAAAATAAAAAAAAATATATATTTTTGTAAATATGCGGAAGTTGAAAGCTCGTTATAAAATTGAAAAAAACTAAAATAATCTCGATGTATATAAAAACAAAAACTAATATAACTGTAAAACAAAAAAAAAATATGTTTATTTTTTACTAAAATATGTGGTTCATTTTTATTACAATTGTTAGTAATTTTTTTAAACGGTAAAAGCAAATGACAAATGTTAGTTGAATTTAATGAAATGATAGTCGTACTTTCTACAAGTGAAATTTCATTTGTTTTTGACTGTATTCGCTCTTGTCATTTACACTCAGGGAAACTTCTGCTTAAAAATTTCTAGTTGTTTGGGTTGTAATACAGTTTCTATATTTTTAATGTAAATGTCAATCATTTGTAGAAACAAACTAAATTTTTTACTAACCTTGTAGTTCATTAAAAAAAAAAAAAAAAAAACCACATCAAATGACTGTTTTATGATTTTACATTAATTTTTTACAGTCGTTTTTTGTTATTCAAAAAAATAAAAAAAATTATTGTTTATTTTTTACTAAAATATGTGGTTCATTTTTACTCTACAATTATTAAGAATTTTTTGAAAGGTTAAAACAATGACAAATGTTAGTTGAATTTAATGAAATGTAGTCGTTCTTTCTTCTAGTGAAATTTCATTTGTTTTGACTACAATTGCTGTCGTCTTTACCTACATAATATCTTTAATGTAGTAATTATACAACTACAAAAGTTTCAAGTTAGTTTTACAACGTTTTAGTAAAATAGTACCAATTTTTGTAAAATATATACAAGCTTAGTAAAATAATTTATAAAAAAAATTAATATACTAAATAAATTTGTAAAACTAACTTGAAATGTAATTTAATAATTACTAAACACTTCATTAATATTCCTAAAGTTTTTTTTTTGCGTGAATATATGACAAAAAAAAAAAATATTGAGTGTATTTTTATATATTTGTGGTGGTATAATATATATTTTGAAATATGATAAATACAATGAGATCTATAAATTGATGTAGCTTTAATTAAATTCAAGCAATAACTGTTATTTTATATTTTTAATTGCTTTGAACTTAAAAACGCCATAATTTTAGCGCCGTTAAAGATATTGAGTAACGCAGATGGATTTAGCAATGCTTAATATCGGCTAACACATAGACAAAAAGATATTCATGTTAGAGTCCCAGTGTCAAAACTTTGCAAATTTCTCATATATACTACGTATATTCACATTGACTACCACGACGGCAACATCTTGCTGGACATAGCCTCATTCTTTGAGTAAATGGTGATGTATAACACCGAATATTTGGTGTAGGACCAGCAGGGGAAACACATATGTTGACATACTGTCTGGCGAGGGTTCACAGTGGCTGTATACATGCGACAAGGTCCTCTTTGTGCTGAAAATAGAGTTTACTATATTAAACTATAATCCATAAAACAATTTTATTTTAGCAAATCATACCAATTACGTTTGTGGTACAACAGATTAATAATAACATGGCCAAATAACCAAATATTTTTGAAGTCATCCTAGAATACATTATTGAATTTAGTTGGAATTTTAAAAAAATGTGAATGGTTTTTATACTTAAACTTAAAGAAAAAATATAAGGAAGTGTACTATTTAATATTTTTAATAAAGTTTTTATTTATCAATATTAATATTTATGTATACAAATTATAACAATAGTCTACAATTCTTTTCTTTTGTAAGTAAAAATTACGTCTTATATTGTTAAAAACAAATTTCATGATATCGTTGTTAACTCATTAATGGCACATCATAGATCCACTGGATATTTTTCAAGTAAACTTTGCCGATATATAGAAACATGCCTAATAAAGAAATTTTGTAGTTTTTTTTTTAATGCGCCCTCTGGTGGAAATATGAGTAACCAAAGTTGAAACTTTGACAGCATAAAAATCCTATACAGTTGAAAAAATTTTATTTTATATAATTTTTTTAACAAATCTTTATTAAAAATATATTAAAAATAAATTTTTTTAAGGTTAACCGATTTTTTAAATTTTTTAAAATATGATTTGATTTTTTAAAATTGGCATAAGCCAGCCCAGACGACATAATTTTTGTAAGCTTAGTAGTATTTTAATAAAATCCATCCATTATTTATGTTTTAAGTAAAACCGTAATAAATTTTTGGAATATCTTATATATTGCGTATTTGAAAAATTCATCGTCTGATAGGTCAGATTTTCAGTCGTATATATATAAATGAACTTATTTCCAGCAGAGAAATACATTTTAATATTTTTGCATCCACATAACAATCAAAAATATAAAAGATTGGGTTTTTTAAATTTTTAAATAGTTTTGTAAAAAAATTTCCATCAAAAAGTTCAAAAACTTAATTTAATTATTAAAAAACTCTGGATAACAGTTCTCCACACTTTTTTACTAACGATTGTAGTCAAGATGCTGAATTATTTAAGGATTTTTAAACCACTTCATTACACAGTGCGAAAGAAAAAAATACCTGGGAAGTGGTACTATTTTTGTGGAATCTGTTTTTGAAATTTGCCAAACAACTGCAAAATCTTGAGTTACGGCTAAAAAACTGATTTTTCGTGCCTTTATGCACTTATAAGCCTGTAATTTAGTTGAATATCATCAGCTGATTTAGAAAGAAGAAAGTGAGACCTTTCCAACGGTATATATATATATTATATAAGTTAACTTGAGAAATCTCTGTGAATTTCTCCAGCAAAAACACACTTTTTTGCCATTTTTCAAATTTGAAGATGTTTTTGCAAAGTATTTTATAAAGCAACCGTAATATATATGAATTTATTAAAAAAAACCAATTTATTTAAGAGTAAAAACGCAACTTCGTTTTAAAAATCCGTTAAAAATTGACTGAGTTATTAAACTTTTTATTAAAACAAAATTGCTACTTTTGTCAAACTAATATTACAGGCCACACTTTTAAAAGCCGCAAAAATATATAGCACGCAAATGGTGTAACTGTTACAAAACCGATATGTGCGAATGGTGAAGTTTCAACAAAGAGCATATCTGGAAAAAAGAAACTGAAAAAGATTTGAATGATGATGAGTACGTTTAGAATAATATGTAGGTAAAGACCACTGCAAATGTAGTTAAAAACAAATGAAATTTCACTTAAAGAAAGGGCGACTTACATTTCATTAAATTCAACTAACATTGTCATTTGTTTTTTATTGTTCAAACAATTACTAACAATTGTAATTAAAATGAACAACATGTTAGTAAAAAATAAACAAACATTTATTTTTTTATTTTTTTAAATAACAGAAAAACTACTGTAAAAAATGAATGTAAAATCATAAAATAGTCATTTGATGTGGTTTGTTTTTTTAAATGAACTACAAGGTTTGTAAAAAATTGTATTTGTTCTTGAAATGACTGACATTTACACTAATAAAATAAAGAAACTGTATTACAACCCAAACAACTACATAAAGCAGAAGTTCCCTGAGTGTACCTTCCCTCCAAATCTACTACAACGGAACAGCATTTTGTTTCCAACGCAGATTTCGACGATCTCGTGCGAGATTTACATTTGTCAAACCGACAATGTGACATTCTCGGGTCTAGATTAAAGCAGTGGAATTTGGCTGAAAAAGGTTTTCATGTAACTTTTGTAGAAGAAGTTACCGGTCTTTGTTATTTGAAGATGGGTTCTAATAATCTCGTATATTGCGTTGATGCACCCAAACAATTTTCGGCTTTAAATTACAATTATAAGGCAGATGAATGGCTCATTGATGGTTTATGTAAAAGAAAGTATTCTTCAAAAAAGTTTTATTTTTTTTTATATAAACACTCTAATTGTATATCTAGGCTTGAAAGCGGTATTATTGCATTATTAAAATCTGTTACCATCAGTTCCAATCGCATATGCGACTATCACAAAAGAAACTTTCGTAGTGATGAACAAAATACTCCGGTTCGTCAGTTATGCCACACATAAATGGAAAGTTATTGCTGACTTAAATGTTTTGACAATTATATTTGGTATACAAGGTGGTTACACAAAACATCCATACCATCTTTATGAATAGGATAGTCGTCCAACAAAGTCGTCCCTATGATCTCAAAGTATGGCCATCTCATGAGTCGTATGAAATAGGCAGGAGAAACATTTTAAACGTCCCATTTGTTAAATCTGAGAATGTTATTCTGCCACCACTGCATCTTAAGTTGGGATATATGGAACAATTTTTAAAAAACTTGATGTAAACGGCGAAGCTTTTTGTCATATTAAAGCGGTGTTGCCAAAATTAAGTGAAGCCAAAATAAAAGAAGGTATTTATGTATTTCTTTCCAAATCTAATATATATTTTTTTTTTTTCGTTTTTATCTGCTCTGATGAATTTTAGGTATTTTCCATGGGCCTTAAATTCGGAAAATTATGAGACACGAGAACCTTATGAACAAGCTAAGTTGCGTTGAAAAACGGGCATGAAAGAGTTTTATTGCACTATGTGATAAGTTTCTTGGTAATCCCAGAAGCGACGAATATGTAGCGGTTGTTAATGAGTTTTTAAGTGTGTATGGCGAAATGATCATGTCCATAAAAATTCATTTCCTGCATTCACATTAAGACTTCTCCCAGACAACCTGAGCCAGTTATGCGATGAACAAGGCAAACATTTTTACCATGAAATTGATGCAATGGAAAAACGTTTCTAGGGAAAAAATAACATAAAAAATTATTTCAGAATATTGTTGGTTAATTCAACGGAATACTGATGATGCAGAATTAAAAAAAAAAACGGTCAAGTAAACATTTTTAGGAGGAATGTCCAAAAATAGTATTTTTTGCAAATATTTTGTGTTAATAAAAAGTTTAATAATAAAAAGTTTAATAATAAAAGTTGAATAACTCATAAATAAATTTTCTTTATTAATAAACTCATATATAGTACGGTTCCATTATAAAAACTTTGTAAAAACTTCTCTAAATTTGAAAAATGGGGAAAGAATTTAAAAGAAATGTGTTTTTTCTGGAGAAATCCACACATATTACTTAAATAACATATATACCATTCCAAAGGTCTCATTTTCTTTTTTCTAAATCCGCTGAGTAAGTTAAAATCGGATGATATTCTACTAAGTTACTGGCTTATAAGTGCATAAAGGTACGACATACGGGTTTGTACCCGTAACTCAAGATTTTGCAGGTGTTTCGCAAATTTCAGAAACAGATTCTTGTTGTACTCGACAACATTTACCAGAAAAATAGTATCACTTCCCAGGTATTTCAACTTAATTATATTTTGTATAACTGTGTTATCTTTATCCAGTAAAAAAAAAATATAGCCGTTTAAAAGTGCTGGCTCGAAAATGAAACAATGTGTCAACAATGAGTTAAAATGAATCGAAATATAAGGGAATGTTCCGTATTGTGGCCTATTCCCTTTCGTTTTATTGTGTTGTTGCATGAATATATCAAAACTGTCATCGTGTTTAATTTCCGCTATCACTATTTTAAAAAAGTTTCTATTTGAATGCACACGTTTTCCTTGGTTTTATTGTGTCATTTCAAAAAAAGTAATATAACCCAGCAAAAAAAAAGTGTAGTACTTGTAGATGGATCACCTTTTTAACAACATACTCGTACAAAGAAACAACAACAGCACAACATAAACTGTTGTTTTAGAGTAGTTAAACTACTAACAACATGGGGACATCCAGTGTAAAATTAATCAGTCTTTGAGCTAACTTGTAACTACTTCATGCCGTTTGGAGTGGTTTTAAAACTACTTTTTGGTAAGATCTTTTTTTGCAAGGAAAGAATAGTTTTTCGAAAATATAAAAGTTTATAACACACTTTTAATAAAACTAATTGATTCCATTAAAAAATATAATAAATTAAACTAAAATGTGAAAAATTAAATTTTCATAGTGTTCCCTAAAGTGCTATGTTGATTAGGGTGGGGCGATTAGTATGGAAGGAAAATAATCTTAATGGGCGCTTCGCGTTTCTGATTCTTGGGATTGTACTGAGCAAAAAAGTTCACTAGACCATACGTCTACGGTGAAAATCGAGCTTCCACATTTTGACTTTACGGCAAAAAAGCCCTATTTTGAAATTAAAAAGTAACCCCTTAAACCCCACCCACAAATATGATTGATG
The DNA here is from genome assembly GCA_021234595.1 of Delia radicum. NCBI lineage: Eukaryota > Metazoa > Arthropoda > Insecta > Diptera > Anthomyiidae > Delia > Delia radicum. Next base: position 194,245,909 of record CM037852.1, read on the forward strand.
CATTAATCTGCTAGAGAATCTTAAAAGAAGAGATTGATATCATAATCTTGGATAAGCTCCTCCTACTTCCTGAGATATGAAAATCCCACACATTATTACTTTTACAAAATACGGCAAAAAAAAGCACTATTTTGAAATTAAAAATTAACCCCTTAAACCCCACCCACAAAAATGATTGATGCATTAATCTGCTAGATAATCTTCCAAAGAAGAGATTGATACCATAATCTTGGATAAGCTTCTCCTATTTCCTAATATATGTCCATCCCACACATTGTTACTTTCACAAAATACGCCTAAAAAGTCAAAATGTGGAAGCTCGATTTTCACCGTAGACGTATGGTCTAGTGGACTTTTTTGATCAGTACAGTCCCAAGAATCAGAAACGCGAAGCCCCCATTAAGATGTTCAAATCGCCCCACCCTAATGTTGATATATTATTTTATTTAGTTTTTACAAGCTTTAGTATTTTTTTTAAATGGCTTGCGCTTTACTTTAACTGCTGTTTTCTATTTTGGGAAATTTTTTAACATGTTTCACAACCAAAAAAAAACCACATTCGGAAACATTTGCTTACGACAAAATTGGGTAAACGATGTAAATGTAAAATCCGCAATATTTAAAAATATGCACAGGTCCATAAAAAATTATGTGTTTCAAAGCCAGGTTTTTTTTTTGACCGTTGAGTAGTGTAATTAATTGCTCTATGTATTTTTTAGAAATACATTATTTTAAATTAACCACTTTATCTTATGTATTTTTTAGAACAATACATTTAATGTATAAAGATACACTCTTTTTTTACAAAACATCATTACTCAGTAACAACCTTTTTAAGACAATACCTCAATTTTAATATTGCTAGATGTATATATCTACAACTACCCAGTCAGAAACTGCCAGTAGTACATATAATCCAGCACTCACATAGCACTGGCAAACCTAAAAATTCTAAATAAATTACTGACTGGCAATATACTTTTTTAAGACGTTTTACCAGCTTTTCCAAAAAGCGTATTGCGAGTATTTGTTTTACAATAATTTTAGTGGTCTTAAAAAAAAAAAACAATTGGCAAAGAAATGGCTGAGACCACTATGCCAATGTTGGCAAAAAGTGTTTTCCCAGTGCTGTTCAGTCAAAAATTGATAATGGCTCAAAAGTCCAACCACTAGTTGAGCATTTAGTTTGTAAAAAGATGATGTTTTGTTTGAAAAAGTTTGTAGTCAAAAGGTTCCGAGTTTGATCCCCGTTTCAGGCATACATTTTTTTGTGATTTTTTTATAATTTTTAATATTTATTCATATAAATTTATTGCTTTGTTTCTGGCTTTGTTTAAGACCAACTTTTTTTTTGACCAGCTAACTGTTAGTCAGCAGTTATCATTCATTTACGTTTCAAACTATCAAGTAGCTCAGTGGTTTGAGCTGCCGGCTGCAAATCTGGCGTTGGAAAAGCACTTGTACCTCTTGTTAAAGATGTGGTCCGTTTGCCTTTTTCTGACTGGGTAGTGACATGTAGGGTAAAGTGGGAACAAGTAAAAATGAAAAGTTCTTTTAATATTTTGTTATTTGTACATATTTATAATGTTTTCATATTTACTGTAACTTATCATAAAATATTATTGAAGTCTTTATTAATAATATTTTTTTTTTTAATTTTTTGCGTTTCTCATATTATCCTAATTTAGCTGTTTTCACAAGGCTAAGCGGCATTTAAGTAAGTTCTAATAATTCGCCTTTATTATGCAAAACTTGCCATTTACAAAACTTTAAAAGTATGCAGAAATAGGTACGCATCAAATTTTCCTTTCCCACATTATACCATGCTCCCCTATACTTTTTAATGGCAAAACAAAAGGTGGATAATACAATAAAGATATGGAAAACATGGACAAGTAACGAAAACTAAAACAATGTGAATACAAGTAAGTGCACTAACAAAAGTTTAAGAGATTTTAAGAAAATGCAGAAGAATGCTCAAGTAGCAATTGGGGTGGTTACTCAACCAACAATGTTTTTGAAAAATTAATTTTTATCTAAAATTTTACACATTTTAACTTTAATTTATATGTTTAAAACATAAAATATCTTTATTCCTAATATTTGTTATTTTGAGATTTAGAAAGTAACTTAAATCAGCTAAACTGCACCACCTAAATTCGCCAAGTTGATCTTGAACATTTGTCAGCTATATATATTTATGTCTGCTATTATATTTGATATTCATCAAAATTTATATCAACAGCTGTAATTTTAGACAAAAGAATCCAACAAAGTTAATTTTCTTCGAATTTGTTGAAACAAAATTCCGTCTGACCAGTGTAACACATTTAACCATGTAATGAATTAATATTACGTATACGTCTTTTAAAGTGCTACCAAACCTGATGTTTTGGCGTCTCACAGTGGAATGAATCACAAAAATGTTTGGTAATAATTCGGACAATTCTTACTTAGTAGTCCGATTGCAATGAACTTTGGAATAGGTATAAGTGACGTAATATAGAACTTAAGTTTTGATCTTGAACCTTCCAGACCCGCCAGGGTCGACAATATGATCAACCAAAATAGGGAAATTTTTGCATATAAAATGTTGAGTGCATACCATTTTTTGTTTCTAATCCGATTTTTAAAAAACTAACCTTGTAATCTGTAGAGACTACCAATATGCTGGCATGTTATTTCCAGAAAGTGAGACCTTTCCAACGGTATATATATATATTATATAAGTTAACTTGAGAAATCTCTGTGAATTTCTCCAGCAAAAACACACTTTTTTGCCATTTTTCAAATTTGAAGATGTTTTTGCAAAGTATTTTATAAAGCAACCGTAATATATATGAATTTATTAAAAAAAAACCAATTTATTTAAGAGTAAAACGCAACTTCGTTTTTAAAAATCCGTTAAAAATTGACTGAGTTATTAAACTTTTTATTAAAACAAAATTGCTACTTTTGTCAAACTAATATTACAGGCCACACTTTTAAAAGCCGCAAAAATATATAGCACGCAAATGGTGTAACTGTTACAAAACCGATATGTGCGAATGGTGAAGTTTCAACAAAGAGCATATCTGGAAAAAAGAAACTGAAAAAGATTTGAATGATGATGAGTACGTTTAGAATAATATGTAGGTAAAGACCACTGCAAATGTAGTTAAAAACAAATGAAATTTCACTTAAAGAAAGGGCGACTTACATTTCATTAAATTCAACTAACATTGTCATTTGTTTTTTATTGTTCAAACAATTACTAACAATTGTAATTAAAATGAACAACATGTTAGTAAAAAATAAACAAACATTTATTTTTTTATTTTTTTAAATAACAGAAAAACTACTGTAAAAAATGAATGTAAAATCATAAAATAGTCATTTGATGTGGTTTGTTTTTTTAAATGAACTACAAGGTTTGTAAAAAATTGTATTTGTTCTTGAAATGACTGACATTTACACTAATAAAATAAAGAAACTGTATTACAACCCAAACAACTACATAAAGCAGAAGTTCCCTGAGTGTACCTTCCCTCCAAATCTACTACAACGGAACAGCATTTTGTTTCCAACGCAGATTTCGACGATCTCGTGCGAGATTTACATTTGTCAAACCGACAATGTGACATTCTCGGGTCTAGATTAAAGCAGTGGAATTTGGCTGAAAAAGGTTTTCATGTAACTTTTGTAGAAGAAGTTACCGGTCTTTGTTATTTGAAGATGGGTTCTAATAATCTCGTATATTGCGTTGATGCACCCAAACAATTTTCGGCTTTAAATTACAATTATAAGGCAGATGAATGGCTCATTGATGGTTTATGTAAAAGAAAGTATTCTTCAAAAAAGTTTTATTTTTTTTTATATAAACACTCTAATTGTATATCTAGGCTTGAAAGCGGTATTATTGCATTATTAAAATCTGTTACCATCAGTTCCAATCGCATATGCGACTATCACAAAAGAAACTTTCGTAGTGATGAACAAAATACTCCGGTTCGTCAGTTATGCCACACATAAATGGAAAGTTATTGCTGACTTAAATGTTTTGACAATTATATTTGGTATACAAGGTGGTTACACAAAACATCCATACCATCTTTATGAATAGGATAGTCGTCCAACAAAGTCGTCCCTATGATCTCAAAGTATGGCCATCTCATGAGTCGTATGAAATAGGCAGGAGAAACATTTTAAACGTCCCATTTGTTAAATCTGAGAATGTTATTCTGCCACCACTGCATCTTAAGTTGGGATATATGGAACAATTTTTAAAAAACTTGATGTAAACGGCGAAGCTTTTTGTCATATTAAAGCGGTGTTGCCAAAATTAAGTGAAGCCAAAATAAAAGAAGGTATTTATGTATTTCTTTCCAAATCTAATATATATTTTTTTTTTTCGTTTTTATCTGCTCTGATGAATTTTAGGTATTTTCCATGGGCCTTAAATTCGGAAAATTATGAGACACGAGAACCTTATGAACAAGCTAAGTTGCGTTGAAAAACGGGCATGAAAGAGTTTTATTGCACTATGTGATAAGTTTCTTGGTAATCCCAGAAGCGACGAATATGTAGCGGTTGTTAATGAGTTTTTAAGTGTGTATGGCGAAATGATCATGTCCATAAAAATTCATTTCCTGCATTCACATTAAGACTTCTCCCAGACAACCTGAGCCAGTTATGCGATGAACAAGGCAAACATTTTTACCATGAAATTGATGCAATGGAAAAACGTTTCTAGGGAAAAAATAACATAAAAAATTATTTCAGAATATTGTTGGTTAATTCAACGGAATACTGATGATGCAGAATTAAAAAAAAAAACGGTCAAGTAAACATTTTTAGGAGGAATGTCCAAAAATAGTATTTTTTGCAAATATTTTGTGTTAATAAAAAGTTTAATAATAAAAAGTTTAATAATAAAAAGTTGAATAACTCATAAATAAATTTTCTTTATTAATAAACTCATATATAGTACGGTTCCATTATAAAAACTTTGTAAAAACTTCTCTAAATTTGAAAAATGGGGAAAGAATTTAAAAGAAATGTGTTTTTTCTGGAGAAATCCACACATATTACTTAAATAACATATATACCATTCCAAAGGTCTCATTTTCTTTTTTCTAAATCCGCTGAGTAAGTTAAAATCGGATGATATTCTACTAAGTTACTGGCTTATAAGTGCATAAAGGTACGACATACGGGTTTGTACCCGTAACTCAAGATTTTGCAGGTGTTTCGCAAATTTCAGAAACAGATTCTTGTTGTACTCGACAACATTTACCAGAAAAATAGTATCACTTCCCAGGTATTTCAACTTAATTATATTTTGTATAACTGTGTTATCTTTATCCAGTAAAAAAAAATATAGCCGTTTAAAAGTGCTGGCTCGAAAATGAAACAATGTGTCAACAATGAGTTAAAATGAATCGAAATATAAGGGAATGTTCCGTATTGTGGCCTATTCCCTTTCGTTTTATTGTGTTGTTGCATGAATATATCAAAACTGTCATCGTGTTTAATTTCCGCTATCACTATTTTAAAAAAGTTTCTATTTGAATGCACACGTTTTCCTTGGTTTTATTGTGTCATTTCAAAAAAAGTAATATAACCCAGCAAAAAAAAGTGTAGTACTTGTAGATGGATCACCTTTTTAACAACATACTCGTACAAAGAAACAACAACAGCACAACATAAACTGTTGTTTTAGAGTAGTTAAACTACTAACAACATGGGGACATCCAGTGTAAAATTAATCAGTCTTTGAGCTAACTTGTAACTACTTCATGCCGTTTGGAGTGGTTTTAAAACTACTTTTTGGTAAGATCTTTTTTTGCAAGGAAAGAATAGTTTTTCGAAAATATAAAAAGTTTATAACACACTTTTAATAAAACTAATTGATTCCATTAAAAAATATAATAAATTAAACTAAAATGTGAAAAATTAAATTTTCATAGTGTTCCCTAAAGTGCTATGTTGATTAGGGTGGGGCGATTAGTATGGAAGGAAAATAATCTTAATGGGCGCTTCGCGTTTCTGATTCTTGGGATTGTACTGAGCAAAAAAGTTCACTAGACCATACGTCTACGGTGAAAATCGAGCTTCCACATTTTGACTTTACGGCAAAAAAGCCCTATTTTGAAATTAAAAAGTAACCCCTTAACCCCACCCACAAATATGATTGATGCATTAATCTGCTAGAGAATCTTAAAAAGAAGAGATTGATATCATAATCTTGGATAAGCTCCTCCTACTTCCTGAGATATGAAAATCCCACACATTATTACTTTTACAAAATACGGCAAAAAAAAGCACTATTTTGAAATTAAAAATTAACCCCTTAAACCCCACCCACAAAAATGATTGATGCATTAATCTGCTAGATAATCTTCCAAAGAAGAGATTGATACCATAATCTTGGATAAGCTTCTCCTATTTCCTAATATATGTCCATCCCACACATTGTTACTTTCACAAAATACGCCTAAAAAGTCAAAATGTGGAAGCTCGATTTTCACCGTAGACGTATGGTCTAGTGGACTTTTTTGATCAGTACAGTCCCAAGAATCAGAAACGCGAAGCCCCCATTAAGATGTTCAAATCGCCCCACCCTAATGTTGATATATTATTTTATTTAGTTTTTACAAGCTTTAGTATTTTTTTTAAATGGCTTGCGCTTTACTTTAACTGCTGTTTTCTATTTTGGGAAATTTTTTAACATGTTTCACAACCAAAAAAAAACCACATTCGGAAACATTTGCTTACGACAAAATTGGGTAAACGATGTAAATGTAAAATCCGCAATATTTAAAAATATGCACAGGTCCATAAAAAATTATGTGTTTCAAAGCCAGGTTTTTTTTTTGACCGTTGAGTAGTGTAATTAATTGCTCTATGTATTTTTTAGAAATACATTATTTAAATTAACCACTTTATCTTATGTATTTTTTAGAACAATACATTTAATGTATAAAGATACACTCTTTTTTTACAAAACATCATTACTCAGTAACAACCTTTTTAAGACAATACCTCAATTTTAATATTGCTAGATGTATATATCTACAACTACCCAGTCAGAAACTGCCAGTAGTACATATAATCCAGCACTCACATAGCACTGGCAAACCTAAAAATTCTAAATAAATTACTGACTGGCAATATACTTTTTTAAGACGTTTTACCAGCTTTTCCAAAAAGCGTATTGCGAGTATTTGTTTTACAATAATTTTAGTGGTCTTAAAAAAAAAAAACAATTGGCAAAGAAATGGCTGAGACCACTATGCCAATGTTGGCAAAAAGTGTTTTCCCAGTGCTGTTCAGTCAAAAATTGATAATGGCTCAAAAGTCCAACCACTAGTTGAGCATTTAGTTTGTAAAAAGATGATGTTTTGTTTGAAAAAGTTTGTAGTCAAAAGGTTCCGAGTTTGATCCCCGTTTCAGGCATACATTTTTTTGTGATTTTTTTATAATTTTTAATATTTATTCATATAAATTTATTGCTTTGTTTCTGGCTTTGTTTAAGACCAACTTTTTTTTTGACCAGCTAACTGTTAGTCAGCAGTTATCATTCATTTACGTTTCAAACTATCAAGTAGCTCAGTGGTTTGAGCTGCCGGCTGCAAATCTGGCGTTGGAAAAGCACTTGTACCTCTTGTTAAAGATGTGGTCCGTTTGCCTTTTTCTGACTGGGTAGTGACATGTAGGGTAAAGTGGGAACAAGTAAAAATGAAAAGTTCTTTTAATATTTTGTTATTTGTACATATTTATAATGTTTTCATATTTACTGTAACTTATCATAAAATATTATTGAAGTCTTTATTAATAATATTTTTTTTTTTAATTTTTTGCGTTTCTCATATTATCCTAATTTAGCTGTTTTCACAAGGCTAAGCGGCATTTAAGTAAGTTCTAATAATTCGCCTTTATTATGCAAAACTTGCCATTTACAAAACTTTAAAAGTATGCAGAAATAGGTACGCATCAAATTTTCCTTTCCCACATTATACCATGCTCCCCTATACTTTTTAATGGCAAAACAAAAGGTGGATAATACAATAAAGATATGGAAAACATGGACAAGTAACGAAAACTAAAACAATGTGAATACAAGTAAGTGCACTAACAAAAGTTTAAGAGATTTTAAGAAAATGCAGAAGAATGCTCAAGTAGCAATTGGGGTGGTTACTCAACCAACAATGTTTTTGAAAAATTAATTTTTATCTAAAATTTTACACATTTTAACTTTAATTTATATGTTTAAAACATAAAATATCTTTATTCCTAATATTTGTTATTTTGAGATTTAGAAAGTAACTTAAATCAGCTAAACTGCACCACCTAAATTCGCCAAGTTGATCTTGAACATTTGTCAGCTATATATATTTATGTCTGCTATTATATTTGATATTCATCAAAATTTATATCAACAGCTGTAATTTTAGACAAAAGAATCCAACAAAGTTAATTTTCTTCGAATTTGTTGAAACAAAATTCCGTCTGACCAGTGTAACACATTTAACCATGTAATGAATTAATATTACGTATACGTCTTTTAAAGTGCTACCAAACCTGATGTTTTGGCGTCTCACAGTGGAATGAATCACAAAAATGTTTGGTAATAATTCGGACAATTCTTACTTAGTAGTCCGATTGCAATGAACTTTGGAATAGGTATAAGTGACGTAATATAGAACTTAAGTTTTGATCTTGAACCTTCCAGACCCGCCAGGGTCGACAATATGATCAACCAAAATAGGGAAATTTTTGCATATAAAATGTTGAGTGCATACCATTTTTTGTTTCTAATCCGATTTTTAAAAAACTAACCTTGTAATCTGTAGAGACTACCAATATGCTGGCATGTTATTTCCAAATTTGGTCCGACTCAGGTCCAGTTTTTTTCGAATAAAGGGACGAAATCGTTGCAAATTTTATTTTTTTTAAATATTGGTTATTTAACTGAATAAATTCTTTATTAATTAAAAAAAATTAATGCAATATCTTGCTTCGCTCAAAAACTACATTCGTAGAAATTAAAAAAAAAAAAAAAAAATATTTGCGATTTGTACGCCAAAAAGCACCAACAGCTCCAGATAAATATTTTCTTTCTAAAAATATATAGTGTGCATGCTATTCTGAAAGTTATTTTCATATAAAAGCGAGTTGTATTAAAAAAATTTTGATTTGTATATACTTTTCCCCCCAGCCTAAAGCCGTTTTTAAGGCAAATATCAACTTTAAGGCAAATATCAACTTTAAGGCAAATATCAACTTTAGGTAGCGGAAGCGGTTATAGAAACTCAAAAATTTACCTAATTTATTGCGTAAGTCTCTTCCAATCCCCGATTTAAAGGTGGACTTGGTAGCAAAATCATAAATTCGGACATAAATATCACATTTTTGGCTTAAAAGTCTATTCAAATCCAAAAAATCATTGGATTATATCTATATAGATATTTTATTGAAAAGTGAAAGTTTACATATTAACAAAATCTAAAATTTCTAAATTCATATTAGGAGTCTTTTGAAAATGTAGTAATCTACAGGCAATTTGCTTTCTAACGACACCAAACACTTATATGATATGTTTATAACTCCGTAACAGTAAATCTTCAAAAGTTTTTTTTATGCAAATATTTCTTATTATGCGTTTTCACATCTTGCATCATTAGAATCAGGTTAAAAATGAATACAAACACTCATAATAAGAAATATTTGCTTAAGTGTATGCAAGGTTTTACTTCAATTTTATATAAAAATTGTTCCAAACTTTTAAAAGGTTTATGCAAGAATTCTTTTGGAAACCGCTAGAAAATAATATTATGTTTCTTTATATTTTTTATGGACTTTTCGGTTAAAATAGGTAAAATTTAATATTTGCACAAAAAAAAAAAAACATAAAAAGTTATAACGATTTCATTTACTTAAAATAAAAAAATATCCACTTAAAATATGCAGTAAAAAATGCGTATTTTAAAACAAAATAACCTTTAAGATGTCGAAGCGGTGCTATTAAATTAAAATATTAACATAAATTTTTTAAATTTTTTTTCTAAAAAGTGTAAAAAAATATAATTATGTGAGCGGCCGAACATGGGGCACATATTGGTAGCATGTCAGAAAAAATTGGTAGCACTTTTAAAGACGTATACTTAATATTAATTAATTACATATTTATATGTATTGCACTGGTCAGGCGTAATTTTGCTTCAACAAATTCGAAGAAAATTAACTTTTTCGGATTCTTTTTGCTAAATTACAGCTGTTGATATCAGTTTTTAGACCTTTATATTGTATTTTAGTTTAAACCAACGTTCTCAGGTTTTTAACACAATTTTTAAAATCCGAAATTTTAAAGTGCATATTTTTTAGTTTTTCGTGCATAAATTTGTATTTTTATTGCATATTTTTTGTTTTAAGTGTATATTTAAGCAGCATTTTTTACTGCATATTTTTAAATTCGGGTGCATGAAAGTCGATGACCTGGTTATAACTTTTTATTTATTTTTTTGCAAATATCAAATTTTACCTGTTCTAACTGAAACTCTCTATGTTAGAGTCAACGGAGACGTATACTATTATATACCAAACGATTCGTATTGAAGTGCTCTTTCAGAATCTATTGTGATCTTAAGGAAACGATCTCATTTCCAAAGTTAAGAGTTGTTTTTCAACGAAAAAATAAAAGATCGGATGAAACTCTTAAGAAGAGTGTTTAAATTCGCCTTCATTAAATAAAACTCTTTTGAGGAGTTTTATTTTTTCCGTCTGAAATAAAACTCTTTTGAGGAGTTTTATTTTTCCCGTCCGAAAATAAAGCTCATTTGAGGAGTTTTATTTTGAAACTCATTTAAAGAGTTTTATTTTTCCGTCTAAAATAAAACTCAAGTTGTTTATTTTCTTCTTTTTTTATTGACTTTATTTGCTATAATTTGTGTAGTAATTTATTTATTTAATTTAACGAACATAGCTTTTTCTAAATTTTCTGCGGAAAGATTTGAACGCAGGTTGCTCAATACCAATTTAAGAGCAGAGAATGCTCTTTTCACGCTTACCTGGGTTGCAGGTACACACTGTATAGTTTTTGTATACAAGTACTTATAGTGTATTATTTTAGCCTCCCAGAACTCAAAAAGAGGTTTATCAATCGATAAGGGCCTTGGAGAAAAATTGTCGATTTTATAGAAAGCTTTTTTTATCCTCATTATCACTTCCTTCGCTTTCGTGTTCCATATCTACATATATAAAAAATAAAACAACAACCATTTAATAATAGAATCAAACAATATCAAATTAAAAACCCTCATGTTTTCATTTTAATGACGATTTTTTCAATTGCAATGCAAGTGATTAGATTACACTGCCTTACAAATTGTAATGATCTGGCAAACGGCAAGCTTTGAGTGTCAGTTTACATAAAATGAGTTTTATTCTCTGACGGAAAAAATAAAACTCCTCAAATGAGTTTTAAAATAAAACTCCTCAAATGAGTTTTATTTTAGACGGAAAAAATAAAACTCCTCAAAAGAGTTTTATTTAATGAAGGCGAAATAAAACTCTCTTCTTAAGAGTTTCATTCGATCTTTTATTTTTACGTTGAAAAATAAATGTTTTGGATGTTTTTTTTCACTTATAACCGTTACGGTCCCTGGTTTCAAAATAAAGTTATTGGTTTATTAATCCGAAACCAAAACCGATATAAATGTTTTAAAATAAGGCTACCATAAATTACTAGGACCTAGAAATAGGCGCTTACAAAATGCAGCTAAAAATATGCACTAAAAACAAAATTAAAAAATATGCACTTAAAAAATACTTTTTGCTGAAAATAAAGCTTAAAAGCATAAAAAAATATGTAAAAAAATGTATTTGGCATCTATCATTTAAATCGCACGATCTTGTAGGGCAATTCACGGGTACGAAACGTAAAACTATGTATGTTGCGCGGTCTTGTTGAAACCACAGCTCCTGCACATCATGGTTGTTTATTTTTATTTTATTTTTTTTTTTGTGGGCGTTGTGGTGTATTGGTTAGCGCGTTGAACTGTTACACAGATGGTCCCGGGTTCGATTCCCGGTGACGACAACATCAATTTAGAAAAATAATATGTATGAGTTTTCTTTCACTTATATGTATCCCTGCGCCCACCTTCCCATGGCACTTAACCTCACCGAAGTAAAATAATGAATCAGGGCTACACTCAGGGAACTTCTGCTTTAAAAATATGTAGTTGTTTGGGTTGTAATACAGTTTCATTATTTTTAATGTAAATGTTAGTCATTTGTAGAACAAATTAAAATATTTCCTAACCTTGTAGTTCATTTAAAAAAACAACTCACATCAAATGACTGCCCAGCAAAATAAGAGCTGAGGAAGAAGTAGTAAAAACACCACATCTACTGAGTAGGATGTGGTGCAAATTTAGGTGAATCATTAATGATTTTAACATTGTCGTGTCATTGGGCGGATGGAGTGAATATATAACTTCTTTAATAGCATTTTAAACAGTGCATGGATGCTATTTTTCAATAGTTCATGGAAGGTCTTTTTCAAATATATATTAAATGTGCAGCATACTTTAGGGACGTAACTTTAAATACTAAAAAAAAAAAAATCTTTTGGTGCCAGCGAGTATTGAACACACGAATCTGAGTTACGACCTGCTGTATTAAAGTAGACCGCGCTACCATTTGCACCAAACTTACTTATGCAGTACTACAAACTTAAAACGAACTTAAGTTGAAAATATTGATATATTTTTATGAAAACAAGAAAAATATGCTACACAAATATATAATAAAAAGATAAAATAATGATTTTTAAAATATTTTTATTATTTGATTTCGTATCACTGAGATATAAATTATTTTTAAAATATTTTTAAGTTTTGATGAGGTTAAAAAAAATATTAAGAAATAATAAAAATGCTCATTTAACATTTTTGAATTCATTGCAAATTTTAAAATATTTTTTTAATAATTAATTTGACGAGAAGTGTCTTTAATAAGATAATGACAATTAGAAAAAAAAATATTGGAGAAGTAGTTTAACTACAGATCGGAAAAAGTGGCCTGCAATGAAACGATTGTGCCTTGGAACGTAAGATCTTTTAATGTTTCCCGTATTTTTTTCTACAGATTTGAAGAAAGAGGTCGGTAAAAACTCTATAGGTAAATTAAAGTGATATATATTTAAATTAAGTAAAAGGTTTTAATTAATTAATTTACTAATTAATTATTATTAATAATAAACTAGCTTTCAAAATTTGGCTTCGATATTTTTTGGTTTTGCTAATTTTTTGCGATCCGAAACAATAGAATTAAAAACTCAACTAGATTTTTGAAGCCAAAATTTAATTTTTTTTTTGAGTATTGCTCACGTTTCAATTGAGGCACGCACACCTGAAAAGTATATCTTGAAACAAATATGAAAAATTCGATAAAATAATTTTTAGCAGTGAAATACATCTTTGCATTTTCTTATCAACATAACAATAAAAAATATTAAACCTTAGTTTTTTTTTTTTTTAATAAGTTTTACAAAAAGTTCCATCGCAAAGACCAAAAAATAGATTTATATCAAATAATTATTTGTCCACTCTGGATAACAATTTTCTAATTTAATTTAATTTAATTCTTTATGATTAAAGTCAAGATGTTAAATATTTGGTAGTTTTTAAATTACTTAATTCTCTTAAAATACTCAGAAAAACCAAATTAAATAAAAAACACTGAAAAAATTAATTAGAATTAAAAAAAAAAAATAAAAAAAAAAAATTATCTCCCCGGCCCGGAATTGAACTCGCAACCTTCTGATTGCAAATCCAACCACTTACCACCTCAACCTCCATATAAAAAAAATATATATGAACTTATAAAAAAGTACTTCTTATGATGTTATTAATTTAGATACCAATTAATTTATATGGTGATGCAAATGCTGTTGAAAATAACTTTAATTTACCATTTTTGGCAGTTGTTAACAATAACTTCTATTAAAGTGAAAAATGTGCGTATGCTAATGCTTTGGAAGTCAAGTTAAAGAGGTTCTTAAAGCACTACTTCCACTTTATTTTGCTGGGTGTTTTATGATTTTACATTCATTTTTACAGTTGTTATTTAAAAAATAAAAAAAAAAAAATGTTTGTGTATTTTTTACGACCATGTGGTTCATTTTTACTACAATTGTTAGTCCTTTTTTTGTACATTAAAAAACAAATGACAATGTTAGTTGAATTTACTGTAATGTAAGTCGTCCTTTCTTTAAATGAAATTTCATTTGTTTTCAACTACAATTGCAGTGGTCTTTACCTACATAGTATTCTAAGTGTATGAAACAAAAAGCTTCAATAAATTCGCCAACTCTTCATCAGGTGTCGAGCAACAAATGTTCTAAGACTTATCATGGCACGCAATTACAGTATTGCCATGTTTGGAGCCCTTCATCTTTCACCACCTTTCATCTCCCCACTATCCCCTTTCCAAAGAAAGCAACACATTAACTATATAAAAAGAATTTCCTGAGTGTTGCTTCTCTTTAAAAAAAAAAAAAAACAAAAAAAAAACAGTCAGTTTTTCTGGATGTAACGGTGTCTCAACATACACTTGAGGATTATTATCACTCCAAATACGGTAGTTTTGTTTATTGACGTATCCATTTAACCAAAAGTGAGCTTCATCGCTAAACAAAATTCGTATTTATAAGTATTTCGAACATGATTTTCAAAATAAATTTGCACAATTTGGAAGCGTTGTTCAGGCGTCAGTCTATTCATGTTGAAATGCTAAACCAAACTAAACATATATCACTTGACAGCTGACAAAATGGCAGCCAGTTAAAAAAGTGTTGCCAACTTAAAGTTCTATACCTGGATGAAAAACACCCTTTATTTTTTAACTCAACCAATTTTAGTAATTTTATACATTTTTATTTTTATATGTTATATTTTTTGATACATTTGCTTTAGATGTCCGTAGTTTTATTTTACAACTTTTTTGCGAAGTTGTTTGTATAACTTGCCGAAAAACTTTTAAAGTTTTACTCTATACAATAAACTTAGGTAACTTATATGCTATTTTTAGTTGATTTTACACTTTTTATTTTATTTTTCATTTAAATTTTATATTAAAATGTCATTAGTCGTACATTTAGTTAAATTTTAGAACAAATTTAGTAAACTTCCCATGTGTTTGTTTTTGTGAAATTACATTGTATATATACTTTGTTAACTACACCAATTAACCCTCTAACCGGCCTAAGCTTTTTTGGACTAAAATTTATTCCACTTGTTCGGCACGAGAAATAAATAATATTTTGTTTTAGCGAAAAACTAACCTATAAAATTTAAAAAGTTAAGGCATAAATTATTCTTCTTACAAAGATATAACAACAGTCCAAAAATTAGCCGTTTTGAGCTTTTAGATAAAAAGATATGGAGATTTTCGTTTTTCGAAAAACGCGAAATCGAGCGAAAACGAACCTTAACTTTAATATATATTGACGAAACTTTGAAGCTTTGATAGTGTTACCAAATATAATATTTCTGCCAAATTTCATAAAAATCAGTCCACTCATTTTCAAGATAAGATGATGTCCTTTATATGTATCCTTTTAAAGTCCTGTATGTCCTTGGAACAAACTTAGAGTATTTTCCAAAAGTTTGAGCTTTAATCTGCCTTTGTGTGGAATATGAATGGTTTCATGTTAACAGAAATGTGTTTTAAGGACTTTTCAAAATTGTGGTTGTTTCAAAATATTTATTTTTTGAAATTACTAAAAATTTTAACTATAAAGCTTTCTCGCTTCCAAACCATGACATGTACACAAAACATTACTTCGCAAAATATGTGGCTAACTTCGTTCTCTATCGATATAGCTTACATTTTTATAATAAAACACTTTTTGGCGAACTTATGGCCAATTTAAAATACCCCGCCTAGAGGCGGGCTTGCCGGTTAGAGGGTTAAGTTTTGTTCATTTTATACATTTCTATTTTATATGTTATATTTTTTGATACATGTGCAATGAAAAGTTTATTATTTAGTTTTTTTTTTTTTAAAATATGTGTTTATTTATGATATTTGTATAAAAAAATTAAATACTAAATACTTGTTTTAATAATTAATTAAATTACAACACAATACATTTCACAAAAGCCAACCATAACTAAGAATGGAGCAGTCGTAGTCATGCTATTGGTGGCTGACAGTTCCGACGATGTCTTCAAGAAAAACCTAAAAGGAAAACCAATAAAATAAAAATTCATTAAAATCAACGTCAATTTTTTTTAACACAAATACATACCAATTTCATATAGCTCCTACATCTTTTTATAGTGTAATTTAATAAAATAATTTCAATTCTTAATTTTAAGTTTTTTTATTTCTAAAATGTAGACTTTATTACGTATGAAAAAAACAAACCATATTTTGCTTTTCGTATTAAGTTTCTGTTTTTTTGTAAGCAGTTCACTGTCAAGATTTATAGTTTTCTTTTGTATATCAGTCAAGTAACCCATTTGATATCTTGTTTAACTGATACTTTAGTAGTTTTAATATTTTACCTTAGAACGTTATAATGAATATACTTATTATCAACAAAGGAAACTTTTTAATTATACAAAAGAAATATGTAATTTTTACTTGGACTGCTGTTATTTATACTTGACTTATATAATTTCTATCTATTATATGAAAAAAAAAAACTACAAAGTTCACTTAGATATTCTTACACTAGTTTATTTTTTGCGTGTAAGATACTAAAAATATCTGAACATCTACGAGTATATCATTGCATTTGTTGCTGGTCACATACTGACTAAAAAGTGTTGCTTTTAAATTTTATTTTAACACATTTTAAAAATATTGTTATAAAAATAACCGTAAATATATCAAATATAATACAATATTTTGACAATATTTTTGACATATTTAAAAAAATAACATTTTCTAAGCACTTTTGGGAGATGATATCAATATGTTTTCATTTTTTTTTTTTATTTTTTTGTGTTATAGTTAATACATACAACGAGTAGTATAAAGTTAATAAGGATTTATATTTCCCCCAAATGCAATATTTTTGTTAGACGAGTCATATCTTTCTTGTCGAACAAAAAAAAATATAAAAAAAAGACGACAATGAAAAAGACAAAAACAACCATAAACACTTTGTTTACAGAAAGTTTCTCAAACAGCAATTTATCATTGAATTTTCACTCATCCATACTAGGTCGTTTATAAAAACATCAAATTGTAAATGGATAGATTGTTACATTGGATTGCATAGAAATATCTATATTAGGATATCCCTTAAAACTCCCATCCAGGACATTTTGTAAGAACTTATTGTTTTGTCAAAATTTTAATGGTTTCATTAAAGTTTGCATAATTTTTGGAAAAATATCACTTTAATTTGATTAGGCTTTAATTTTGTTAGCTCTTATTAAAAAATTATTTATTGGACAAAAAAAAATCGATAAAACTTAATTTAAATGATGACTGAAGGAATGTAAAGTTTTTTTTTGTTTGTTTCCACTAAATGATAATTTTTTTATGTAATTTGATTGCCTATGGGGAATGGGACCGGTACTGCGTGTGCCACAGGATCGGTCCCTTCGTGCCAGAGACCGGTGCTCTGCTAAACCCTACCCTATGTAAACAGCTGGCAACTTTAACATTGGCTTGTCATAGGAGGGGGTCATTTGTTCTGCTTTAAACCACATAGTGGCATGCCACAGGACTAACCAAAGATGGGCATACCACAATACTGTCGCAAGAGGGCCATGTCGTATAAAATAAACGAAAACTAAACGGCTTCCAATGGGTAAAATTCCGGCCAACTGGCTTTTTCGTGTTAATAAGCATTCTGGTTAAGTGGTATGTCCTCCCTTTACCAGTCACATTATTGGTAATTTTAGGACAATTGACACTGCTTAACCCACTTCAGTACCTGTGATAAGTCCTTCTTTAACCAGTCACTTTTAGGTCAATTGACTCCTCATTCCCCATAGGGTTCATATAGGGCTAATGTTTGGTAATGGTATAGTATTCAGTGATATACATTATTTAAAAATAGTTCAAGTATTTCTACCCTATTTAACCCATTTAGGTTCTAAGAGACTTGTCAAATATTGGTATCTCTGTAAAGGACGTGTAATAAGAACTACGACCCATATAAATATTTGAATAAAATCTTTCGACAAATGAGCTTTTAAATGTCCTGTTTCTAGGAAAATTTTAGTTATGATTGCAATTTAGCAGTATTAACTAAACAAAAAAAAAAATTAAGTCCAAAAAATTCCGATAAAATGGACATATACATCAACATTTGACTCCAATGGGATAATTTTTTAACCCACTTAGTAACGCCTAAACATTAGATTGGGCAGCTAAAAATAAAAATACAGGTGCTTTAAAATTGTATTCTCTACAACATATGCCAGCCCGGGTTGGGATACCTCCCTTGTTAGATAGTGACATTCGTTATTTAGTCAAATAAACCCAAGCATGTTATTTTAAATAATATTTTATCGACTGGGGTTTCCAGAACATGAATACGAACCTTATTGTTAGTTTTTTAAAAACACTCAACAGAAAAAGCATTTTGAGCTGTTAGTTTTGGCCGACACTGTATGTTTAGTTGTTTCTCCCCCATATAGCATATACAAAATTCGAGAAAACCTGAATAAAGGCCTTAAAGTAGCTTTATTTTAAGTTGTTTACAAATTAATAATTACACAGTATGATTGGGACGATAAAAAATTGCGATATTTCGTTAGTTTAGTGCCCTTTATAACACATCCAAATTCAATGACAATCTGGCTAATAGGCCTTCCAATATTGTAGTCACAATTTAAATTAAGTTTAATGGGTCCGTTTTGGCAACTGGCCACTAAGGGTTAAGGGCTCAGATTTTTTAAATAAATCAAATAGTCTCCTCAAATTTAAGTGATATTTTTCTGAAAATTTTTTGATGAAAACATTCAAATTTTGACAAAATAATACACTTTTTTTAACCCTAAATGGATTCATAGAGACATCTGATGAATAGATTGGTATCTAGGAAAATGCATTATTGTCAACCATTGGTTCTAAGTGTCTTTTTTCAAAGTTTTATCTCTAAATGTTGTAAAAATGTAATTATCAATTTATATTTGGGATTCGATAATATGATATTAAACCAAACTAAATTTAAATTCGTTTAACAATCTTTAGATCAACTAATAGAAAATCAAATGATCCGCAGACAAGGTACAGTAAAATTATTGTTGAGTAATATTCTTTAATTTCAACATGTTTTCATAACCTGGTCTGAAGGGTTAAATTAAAATTACAAAACAAGTTGTTACTAAAGTTTTAATAGCTTTTTATTTTTATATACATCGAGATTATTTTTATGTTATTTTTAATCTATAACAAGCTTTCAACCTCCGTATATTTACAAAAATACAGCCAATCGAACATATTAGCTAGGTTGATACTAGTATTACGATCTGGCTAAAGATCTCATCTCACCCGAAGTTTCTGTCAAACGTTTCCTTAAATAGAAGAATTAGTCGGCAGTTATGTTGTAAAAAACTAATTATTAATTTCTATTTGAGAAATTTACATTCGCTTAAAACAATAAATTTTCATAAAATGTCCCGGAAAGGAGTCGCTTCATACATAATCACAAATTATAATTTTTTATCGTTGCAGATATATAGAACCATGCTTCTCCATTAAGAATTTTTTGTATATTTTTTTGCCTTAAAGCGCCCTCTAGTGGAAATTTTAGCTACCAAAGTTGAAACTTTGACAGAAAATAAATCCTAGACGGTTGAAGATATTTTCAAAATTTAAATTTTGTATAATTTTGAGAATAACGCCCATGTCCCTACTTTAGAACGTTTTGCAATTAGAACGAGTTTGTGAAATCAAACGAAATTGAAATTTGGTGTTCTCAAATCCTAAAAGCTTTCGAAAACTCGATTTTTTTTCAAAATTATTATCGAAGTGCCAAAAACATATGGTTTTATGGAAAATAAAAAACATATGGAAAGTAAAATGCTTTTAAGAAATGCTTCCAACATTGTTGTCAATTTGTTTGGGTGTTTTCTAGAATATCAAAACAAAAAAATATGTTTTTTTAAACCAGTTTTTTAGAGTATAAACAATACAACCAAAAATACAATAAAATCATAAATAAGTAAAAAAAGTTCTAAATTTTTAATATTAAGCACCATTTTTGACCCTAAATTGTAATTTATTAGAAAAAAGGGCATTCGTTTTACTTTCGACCAGGCTTTTTTACACGAATTAAAACGAATAAAAAATAGAGAAAAAAGTTCTGATTTAATCGTGAGAACACCGAAAAATTCTAAAATTTTCACTTTCGCTCTGATTTAAAAGCCGTAACAGGGGTGTAAATCTTTATTAAAAATACAAGAAAAGTTATTTGTTTTTTAAATTAACTGGTACAATCAAATTAACTGGCCTCATCCAAAAAAAGTAAAAAATAGAGAGTTGTTTATAATGACGGGGTCGAAAAAGGAACACTGTGTCAATAATGAGTTAATTACAACCATTATTATAAAAATAACAATCGGCTTGTCCAAACTTGTCATTTTAACCCTTAATACTCACTGTATCTTTAAAGATGCAACCATTGAAAAAATGCCTATGCCTTTATTTTGAGCTTGATTAAAATGAACACTTCACTAGTGTGTTAAGAAAACCGAAGCATTCTTTAAAAAATACATTATTTAAAAATATTTAGAATTGCGCCTTTTATTTATTACCCAGCAAAATAAGAGCTGAGGAGGAAGTAGTAAAAACACAACATCTACTGATCCGGATGTGGTGCAAATTTAGGTGAATCATTAATGATTTTAACATTGTCGTGTCATTGGGCGGATGGAGTGAATATATAACTTCTTTAATAGCATTTTAAACAGTGCATGAATGCTATTTTTCAATAGTTCATGGAAGGTCTTTTTTTAATATATATTAACATTTTGATTTAATAAAAATGTGCAGTATACTTTAGGGATGTTGCTTTAAATATTTTAAAAAAAAAATCTTTTGATGCCAGCGAGTATTGAACACACGAATCTGAGGTACTAACTGCTGTATTAGACCGCTCTACCATTTGCACCAAAGTAACTTATGCAGTACAACAAACTTAAAACTAACTTAAGTTGAAAATATTGATATATTTTTATGAAAACAAGAAAAATATGCTACACAAATATATAAAAATATAAAAAAGATAAAATAATGATTTTTAAAACATTTTTATTATGTGACTTCGTATCACTGAGATATAAATTATTTTTAAAATATTTTTAAGTTTTGATGAGGTCTAAAAAAACTATTAAGAAATAATAAAAATGCTCATTTAACAATTTTGAATTCATTGCATATTTTAAAATATATTTTTAATAATTAATTTGACGAGAAGTGTCTTTAATAAGTAGAAGACTACAGGTAGGGCCTGCAATAAAACGAGTGTGCCTTGGAACGTAAGATCTTTTAATGTTTCCCGTATTTTTTTCAAAAGATTTGGAGAAAGAGGTCGGTAAAAACTATATAGGTAAATTTAAGTGATATATTTAAATTAAGTAAAAGTTATTAATTAATTTACTAATTAATTTTTTTTTTTTTTTTATAATTTAACCAATACTCAGGGGATGCCCCCTACTCATGCAGTGCATTGTATTGATCAGGAAAATAAGGTATGGGAAGGAGGAAAGAGGGAGTAGTGTTTGTGGATATTTGATTTAAATTTTTCTAAATTGTAAGTAACAGGGAAGACTTCTGCGGGAAGTTTGTTCCACATACGAATCGTTCGACTAAAAAACGAATTTTCTCTGTAATGCGTTGTGCGAAACACAGGACAATCAACTACAAACGGATGTGCTCTACTAGATAAGCGAGTATTACGAATAAAAACTCGGGCTCGTGGAATAAGTTCACTTATCTCAGATGAGCATCTCCCATGGTAATATCGATAGAAAAGTGTCACACAACCCACATTCCGACGATGCTCCAATGAATCAATAGAGTTGGATACACTACTGTCATTGATAAGCTTCACCGCCCTCCCCTGAACACGGTCCAGAAGCTTCAGAATAGACAGTGGAGCCCCTGCCCATATATGAGAGTTGTAATTATTTTTATTAATAAACTAGCTTTCAAAATTTGGCTTCGATATTTTTCGTTTTTGCTAATTTTTTGTTATCCGAAACAATAGAATTAAAAAATCGAATAGATTTTTGAAGCCAAATTCAAATTTTTTAACCTAGTTTTTTTTTGAATATTGCACACGTTTCAAGGCACACCTAAAAAGTATATCTTGAAACAAATATTAAAAATTCGATAAACTAGTTTTTAGCAGTGAAATACATCTTTGCATTTTCTTATCAACAGAACAATAAACAATATAAAACCTTAGGTTTTTTATATTTTTAAATAAGTTTTACAAAAAGTTCCATCACAAAGGCAAAAAATAGATTTTTATCAAATAATTATTTGTCCACTCTGAATAACAATTTTCTAAAAAAAATTTTTTTATGATTAAAGTCAAGATGTTAATTATTTGGTCGTTTTTAAATTACTTAATTCTCTTAAAATACTTAGAAAAAACTAAATTAAATAAAAAAACACTAACAAAATTAATTAGAATTGAAAAAAAAAATAAAAAAAAAATTATCTCCCCGGCCCGGAATCGATCTCGCAATCTTCTGATTGCAAATCCAACCACTTACCACCTCAACATCCATATAAAAAGAAATATATATGAACTTATAAAAAAGTACTTCTTATGATGTTATTAATTTAGATACCAATTAATTTATATGGTGATGCAAATGCTGTTTAAAATAACTTTAATTTAACATTTTTGGCAGTTGTTAACAATAACTTCTATTAAAGTAAAAAATGTGCGTATGCTAATGCTTTGGAAGTCAAGTTAAAGAGTTTCTTAAAGCACTACTTCCACTTTATTTTGCTGGGTATGAAAGAAAAAAAATGTTTAAGGTACGAAATTAATTAAAAACTAAAAAATGTATATGATATCGGAAAAAGGCAAAAATAATTGTAGAAAGTTTAAATGAAATACAAAAGCAAAATTTTTTAGAACAGATTACCTTTGAACCTGTTCTAGAACAACTTCTTTTACCACCGGTTACATGGAACCGGTTCCAGAACATTTTCCTGGGAGATGAAATGTATGGTGTCACTGTCCCAGAACCAGTTCTTCAACTGGTTCTAGAACTGGTTCTAAAGCAACCTCTTCTTGTTTGGAGGTAAAGAACCTATTGCAAATAGGACACACTACATATAAAAAGAACCAGTTGCAGAACAGAAATTAGAACCTGTTATACTACACTATAAGCTGTTCTGCAACCAGTTATTTGGATATTACTATTTTACTGGGTATTTACAGGCAAATGTAATCTTTCAAATGAAATATTTTTTTTTTGTACCTAAGTTACTCGTAATTCATAATTTTGAAATTTTGGCTTTTTCGGTTATAAAAAAACGTAAAAAAAAAATATTTTAAAAATCATAGTACGCAGTTTTTGTTAATTTAGAATACCACACCATAAAAACACATTTTCCTTAAAATCGACGTTGTTGAGCATTTGAAGGTTAAAAAAATATAAAAATTAAATTAAAAAATTCGTTGGTTATTTTTGATTAGAGGCTAAAGAGGGTTAATGATATCCGATGAAGTCATAATTCCATAACTTCATAATTTTGAGTATCCTGACGAAAAAACTCCGATAGAATCGTATATGGTTATATATATTATAGCATATAACTAAACATCATATCTCATTTAAGCTAATCTCATGATGTCTCAAGCGATCTAATCTCATATAGTTTGATCCGATATATGGGTCTTTCATATATGATCAAATTATATATAATTTGATACAATTGAATCTACTAAATTTTTTATTAAAAAAATTTAAAATGTTTTAGAGATCAGTACTTGTTATTTTAATCCAATTAAGTACTACTTGTAATTTATTTATAAAACATATAAATATTAATTTTAAAAAATAATGTTAAAAATAAAAATTTAGGTTTCTTATGAACCTGAATGAAATTGGAACATATAATAAATTTAAAATATATATATACCGTAGTTCAGTAATTTCAGATTGTTCAAAACAACTATTTTGTTAACCACAAAACAGGATCAGTGGTAGAAAGTACATTGCCTAAAGTGGAAATAAGCAACTATTTCATTTTTAAAATTGAAAATTTAGAATCCATTACGCATGTTTTCATTTGTTTAAGCAAGCCGTTTATAACGCTCTCTTCTAAAAACCTGAACTGGTTTTAGAGAGTGGTACTTTTAATTAATTAATTTTAAGCAATTTTAATTAAATTTTAAAGATAATTTGTGTTGTCTAATCTATTCTTTGCCTAAGTTTTGTATAATTAACATAAAACCGTTTTAGTATGTACCAAAAAATATTCATTAAAAAACCTCTAAAAAAAACTATTTCTTTTAAAACCAGTTGACATATAAAATTTAACAGATTTTGAATACGTTTGTTTTTCTTAAGTCTATATGTTCTTTGGCTTAAAATAATGGTTAGCAAACACTTCCTTATCATTATAACGGTAGTTGCCTGCCACGCCTATCTCAATACCGAGATTGAGATTGATTTGGTCGTTATGTTATAACGACCAAATCAATGACAGAAAATCCAACTTTTTTTTTTGTGCTATGGCATTTTATTTTGAAAAAACTTTTTTTTTTGGAGCGTTAAAAAAAAAGAAGTTATTGTCCAAAATCATAATTTATTTTTTTTTTTTGAAATGTCATAAGACATAATGTCTTTTGTGTCTCACGCAGAAAAAACTTTATTTCTCGAAAAACCCCCTAAGAGCGGACGAAGACCGCCACCCAGAAGAACTTGTTTTTCAAATGAGATGTCGAATCCGTTGAAATCTTATATTTTTAAGACATCAAGTAACATTTATTTGTCATAACTTTTTATGTCCCAAAATACCAACCCACACCAAGATTTATTGTTTTTTACTGATTATTTTTTTAAAAGTCTATTTTATTAAAAATTTTACGTATATATTAGTGTCTAAACGTTAAATAAACAGAAGGCTCTACTCTTTTATTTAAGATAAAAAACAATCAATTAGCTGTTTAAATGACAAAGCTATGACTGGTCAAATTATATTACTTATTGTCTTAAAAATAAGATTTCAACGGATTCGACATTGGATTTGTAAAAACAAGTTTTTCTGTGTGGCGGCATTCGGTCGCTCTTAGGGTTTTTTTTCCTCCGTAGAACGCGGCTCCGCGAAATAAAGTTTTTTCTGCGTGCGACACAGAAAAATAAAATTGAAGCAATTTTTTTAAGTTTCCTTAAAACTCTTTTCTTTGATTTCATGAATCAGCCTTGACATTTAAGGTCTTATGACATTAAAAAAAAAAAAAATTGTGATTTTGGGCAATAACTTCTTTTTTACCGTCATAGCGCCCAAATTTATATTGGCCAAACAAAAAACCGTCATAGCGCCCAACAAAAAATGTTATTTCGTCCAAATCAATGTCGTATTGCTCAAAAACAAGAATATTTTTACAACAACAATTTACATATAATTTTTTTGGGAGCTATGTCGTTTTTTTCTTGGGCAATATGACTTTGGGGAATATAACGTTACGCCTTCAAAATTTGTTAAAGAACAGATTAAGTTAGGTCAATTTAAGAATATCATCAAAATATTTTGAAAGATCCCGTTATAGGAACCGTTTAGAATATTAATAATATTAAAAAAATAATGAATTTTTGAAAATGAAATGACTCCTACTAAAAATAAAATAACTCCCACAGCAAATGAAATAACACCGAACAAGAAAATAAAATGAAATAAGTCCCACGCTATGTTCTGTTGGGACTTATTTCATTTCGGAATTACTGCATTATGAAATAACACCTAATAACAGAAATGAAATAACTTCTAAAAAATTAAATAACTGCCAAAGAACTGGGTATTATTTCATTGAAATTACTCCCAAATTTGTATGAAGAATTTTTGGGACTTATTTCATTTTTTTTCGGGACTTTTTTCACCTGGGAGTTATTGCACAGAGCCGGCACGCACGTGTCTTCTAATATCAAAGGATTTATTTCAAAATTTTACAAATAAAATTTTGTTATATTTTAACTGCGTTATTTTAACTGCTTAAAATCTAATAATTATAACGTCGTTTTTTAGCACTTCATTAAAAAAATATTAATAATCATGACAAATCAAAAAACCGTAGTTTTAATTTTTTTGCATTCAATTTTGAAACCAATTTATATTCTAATTATAAGCCGTGCTAAAAAAATAAAAAAAAAGCGATAAATTTTTTTCGTTAAATTTTATTATATATAATGACTAGCTGACCCGGCAAACGTTGTTTTGCCTTCAAATTTTAATTATAATTAATTCTTGAAATCAAGAAATTTTTTTTACGCAAATAAATAATTAAAAAAATAAATTCACATTAGTAAATCATTTTAAAATTTGTAATTTCATGGGAAGCCCAACGCCTATTTGTCCTTGAATAGCTGAAAACAACTGCCATAACAACTGCGACGTAACCTATCACCGGTGCATTGAAGCGCCGCTCATGCTCACCAGCCGGTGTCTTGTCAGCTCTTATCACAACCGTAAATTCTATCTTCGGAACTACATAACCCATTTAAGAGTTTGATATCTCGTTTTGAAAAACATGACAACGGCTTTCCAAAAAAAAAAAGAAATTATTAAATAACCTTGCAAAAAGTGATGATTTATTTTAATGCTTATTTGTTTTTTGCTTTTGGTACCACACCCATTTATCCCATTGCGCCCATTTTCAGTTCGACTACTAATATTTGTAATTGATGGACTCGTACAAAATTTGAAGGCTATATAGCTAATATAGAACCCTAGATATTTAATATTAATATTAATTTTGTATATGAGTTAAATAATCACTTTGTATGGGAGCTGCCACGCCCACTGGTATGATCCCGCCCAATTTTCCCATGACTATTCATAATATAATCAATGTGCACAAATTTCTAAGACTATGGCTATTATAGTACTGTAGATATATGATATTAAATATTTACTTTGTATGGGAGCTGACACGCCCACTGGTCCGATCACGCCCATTTTTCCCATGACTATTAACATTAACAAATAATCAATGTGCACAAATTTCTAAGACTCTGGCTATTATAGAACTGTAGATATATGATATTAAATATTTACTTTGTATGGGAGCTGACTTGCCCACTGGTCCGATCACGCCCATTTTTAGATGTTGGCCGATTCTCAGACCTACTCAATATGAACACAAAATTTCATGAGAATCGGTCAAGCCGTTTCGGAGGAGTACGGGAACGAACATTGTGACACGAGAATTTTATATATAAGATATGTGTTGATATATATAATTATATATTAAAGTGATTGAAATATTTTTGATTAATTGTACAATATACACTTATATATTATCATATATGGTAGAATATCAGGTCATATATAGGTCTATATATATTTCATATGATCAGATATACAAGATATGCTAATATATAACATACGATACAATGATATAAGATGATATATTACGCATAGACTAAGTACATACATCGTAATATATTGCCATATATGAGTATATAGAAACTTTTTTATTGGGATATCAAATGAATAAAATAAATAAAAAATTAAAATTTGTCGATATTTTGAATTGGCAAAAATGAGTACTTTTCGGCCGAAATTCATTAACGTTTTATAGAAAATCAGAAGAAATCGTATTCGTTCATTTGGAAACATTTGCTCTAAAACTGATGGTTGGAATGAACGTAAATCCACAAATCGTTTTAAACGGACATCCTAATCGACATTCAATCTTCAAAAAATAACACAAAAAAACAAGTTTGTTTATCTTTTTAAAAGCATTTTTTATTTTGAATTTAAGAAATGTCACAAATACTATTTTATTTTATGTATGTAGTGGTAGTAGTAGTAGTAATGTTTATGTTGGCATTTTACTTAAGAACTCCGGGTTTGGTTTGTTATGACAGATTTGCTTACATTTTCTCAGTCACTTTTTAATTTAGCAACAAGAAAATAAAGAACGCGAAAAAGAAAATCATGAAAATGACAGCGAACATGAATAATTAACTTAAGTTTCAAATTATAAATTGTGCAGGAAAAATGATAAAGAAAACGATACATAGGGGAATAATACAAATAGGAAAATGATTTAAGATATAGTGAATTTTAACACCCTCATTTCTGTCAACACTACTATGGAATGGAATTGTAAGTAACAAGTGGATATAAAAATTTCATTCTAAATATCATTAAATATATAACTTATAATATATTTTAAGAAAAAGAAAAGTTTACTCTTCCCATAGTGCATTACCATAACTTTGTATTAATTTCGCCAACAGCTTTAACTACTGCAACAAATACCAGCAAGTAAGTATCTTTTTTTTACTGGTTGACAATAGCGGAGGATTTAAGTATAAATAAATCATTCAAAACTCAAGGAGACTTTTTTCTTTTTTGTTCAAATGTACATTAGACAGAAACACGCAAACAATGCGTCGTTGCGTTCGTTTACAAGGAGCTTCATTTATTTGCAAAGAAAAGAGGTCCTTTGTTAGGTTAACATTCGCAACAACAACAACAAAAAGTGAAAATAAAGAAAAGCAAAATAACAATAATAAGCTCTCTTACCTGATTTATTTAAATTTTTAAAAACAAAAATATATTTTTTGTAAGGTAATATATACAATAGGTAGGCAATGAAAACTCAACTTTGGATTTTTGTTCAAACCCGAAAGGATTATTTTGCCACTTGGTCTAAAACTAACATGGTGAAATTTTAAGCCAAATTGGATAACTATAAGTCGTGGACATTTTAGGTTAAAGTTCAAATATTTTGAAATTCAGTATGTTGAACTATAATTGACTTAAAGCGATAGATTTTCCAAAGGTTGGCCAAATATTGTTAAACTTGATATTGCAAGTGTCCTCAATGTTTTCACAACTTTTTTTAATTAACCCTTTTGTGATAGGGGGGTCAAAATAACACATTCATTATAAATAAGTTTTAAATCTAAAATTTTCACAAAAAAAAAGTTCACAAAGTTGACGTTTGTATTATTTTCTGAAATATTTTCATTAAAATTACCCATGTAAGGGGTGTTTTTTATACAGGTATATAACTTTAAGTTGGCAAAACTTTTTTAACTGGCGGCAATTTTGTCAGTTGTCAAGTGATTTATGTTTAGTTTGGTTTAGCAATTCAACATGGATAGACCGACGCCTGAACAACGCTTCCAAATTGTGCAAATTTAATTTGAAAATTATGGTTCTGTTCGAAATACGTATCGCGCACTAGGTCCATTTTACGGTCAACATAATCATCCATCAGAGCAATTAATTCGATTAACTATGGAACGTTTTCGCACCACGTTTAATCGAAATGATAATATGCTTTCCCAGAGACACCGTACAGTGCGTACAGAAGAAGTCATTGCTGATGTAGAGCGTAGCGTAAAAGAAGACCCCAATCAGTCCATCCGTCAATGGTGACTGCCATGATTACTGACTTTTTCGTTTATTAATTAAACAACCATGATGTGCAGGAGCTGTGGTTTCAACAAGACGGCGCAACATGTCACATACATAGCTCGTGCCATAATTGATTAATTGAAGGAAACGTTTGGTAACCGCATAGTTTCACGTTTCGGTCCCGTGAATTGGCCTCCAAGATCTTGCGATTTAACGCCGCTGGACTATTTTCTGTGGGGACATGGAAAGTCGCTAGTCTACGCCAATAAGCCCGAAACGGCCACAAATGTTGGAAAAAGTCATCGAAAATTGGACCTCCAAATAAGACTACGTCCGAGCCAGCCGTGACGGTCATATGCCAGAAGTCATATTTAAATTATAATGCCAGAAGATTATATTTGGAATAAAGAAAATTTCATGTAATTTTAAAAAATTCATCTTTGTTTTATTCCATTTTGAAAGTTCTATTCCTTTATAAAAAACACCCTTTTTAAAATTGAAAAGCATAAAAATTGAAGAGCTTATTGTAAAAACTTGGTAAGCCACATATATATATTTTTTAGGGATTTTCTCTGTTTTCTAGACATCCATGGATAAATATTTCACAGAAGTCTGGCTTAAACACCCACTGCAAGTACCTAGAATCCGGAAGAATCATATTTTTGCATTTTTTAACCCTTTTAAAGGAAAAAACAAACTAAAAATAAAATGTGGCTTATCAAGTTTTTACAAAAATCCCTTCAATTTTACTATATAAATTTTCTGTTTTTCCGAGATATTTGTAGGCAAATTCACAATGCTATGCTAAAATGAAAAGTAGTGCAAAATCATTAAAAATTTAAGAATTTTGAATGTATTGTTGATCTTTTAAAATTGCATTTCTTTTTGAATTGTCAGGTTTGAGATCATAATTAAATAATTACTAATTACAATAATTGCTAATTACAATAATTACTATTATAAAAAGAAAACACTAATTGTTAATAAATGTAAGAGAAGATGAAAAAAATCATGTGGGGATCAGCCTTAGAGCGAGTACAGCACTTTCGACCTGAGCGACTAGGTCATCTTCAGCCTCATTCTAATTCACCACCTTCAGTGCCGCACTCTCACTAGCGCTGATCCCCACAAGATTTTTTTTATCTTCTCTTACATTTATTAACAATTAGTGTTTTTATTTAGGATAATTTTTGAAAAATATATAGAATGGAGTAAAAAAATAAATTTTTATTAAAAACGAAGTCGCAATATCTCGAAAACCGTTAGTTCGATTTCAAAAACTTTTAAATATTCGTCTTTGGCATGCCAAAATTAATTAAAAATAACGTGTCGCAAGACATATTTTTATTAAAGAAGTTGAAAAAAATTTTCAAAAATCGATGACTTTATTTCTATTTTTAGACCTAAATAGTTCTATAATAATCACAAGTAGCAATAAAAATCAAAAGTAGCAATAAAAAAAAATTGCGCCCTAATGCACTTACATACATGTTGACATTCATTCTATATTTTATTATTTTTCCTTTTTCATCTTCTTTTTTATCCTTCCCTATTTTCCCTTTCCTTTTTTCCTCTTTCTTTTTGGCTGGTATGTTATCTTTCCCTTCACCCCCTGCATCCGCGCATGTGCATGTTAACCCATTTTTTACAAAGCATAGACATCGTGACTATTTATTGACAAAACTTGATAGGAAGATAGGTTGGTTTCCCAGTAAAAGGGCCTAATTCCGCCCTCTAGCGGTGGTGTAATAAACTTAAATTTAAACTGTGACGCTTTGCAATTTTGCAGCTGCTTTTGCCATTTTTCCAATTTAATCTTTTGTTATACCATTTAAAACTTGCCCCTGCGTATTAGTAAACGGTGTTACAGTGTTGATCTGAATAAATAAACATTTCTTAAATTCATGTATTTTATTTCATTATTATTTAAATTGAACCATTGATACATTGCGTGACATTGTGTGTTAAGAATCACGAATTTTCATTATATTTATCTTTATCTCTTACTCTTACTCTAACTTTGGCAACAATGTGTGCTACGGACTCCTATGGTTTTTTATGGTGTGTTAAATATGAAGTTTTTATTATAATTTTTGTAGGAATGTAGATTTACATGTTCGATTTTTTTTTTTTTTTTTTTTGTGTTTCCTGTATGAAAATCAAAAACGTTAAAAATGAATATTTGTTTTTTGGCACGCATTGTGTTTTTTTTTTTTTTTTGTGTTATTATAAAAGTGTTTGTTTTTGGTTTTTCTTTTTTCGCAGTGAAAGCAGGGGGTTTTCATTAGGACTGTTTGAATATTTTTAGTTTTCTTTCAGAAATTCCCTTGAGAAGATAAAATAATCTGACATAATTCAACGATAAATGAGAGTCGATAAAGGAAATTGAAAAAATAAAATGTTAATGAAATCGTGTTTACAAACAAAAAACTACCCAGGCAGAAAAATACAAGCGGCACAGCGTTGGCAAAGCGTCGGCGACGGTTGGTTATGCGTTGTCAGAACGTGGGATTAACAATCTTGATAGACTTGTCTTGTTACACGATTGATGACAGTGGCCAACCGTTGGTTTGGACAAACTTGCCATTGTTGGCATAACGTTGGTAATTTAAAAAATGTTGTGCTTTTAAAATAGCTTAAATTTAACTAATTTTGAGAAATATGTATAATAAAATACATTTAAAAGGCAACACTACATTTCGGCCTTAGTATCATACATCATATTTAAATTTGTGGAATTTAATAAAATATTAAAAAAATGCCTCTAATTATATATATATTTAAAACAATATTGCTAAAAACAATATAGGCAAAGAATTTTGCAGGTGGTACTGGTAAAACACATGCTTTCACACAGAAAAGAGAACCAATTGCTGCAACCGAATTTTTTGCCAACCGAATTTTGATAGTTACATTTACTAATATTTATGTTACTTAAAAATTCAATGGAAGTCATTAAAAATTGGCTATGAGTACTGACTATTTAATTATGCCTACGGATTTTAAAAAAAAATACTTGTGGTCACAACTGAATTTATTAAGTAGATCGAACCGAATTTTATTAAGTAATACACCGTATCCAGTGTTTTTATTTATTAAAATAAATATTACAGTCAATATAAATAATATATAAATAAAGAGTAGACCAGTTTAGTTGTAAGAACCGGTTAGCGCGATTAGAACAAATTATGTTTTGCATAAAAACATACTATTGTTAAACGCAAAAGTATCTTTTCTCAAAAAAGTGTCTTTTTCACAAACAAGTACTCCTTATTCAAAAAAGTATCTTTATCACAAAAAATATCCTTTCTCAAAAAAGTAACTTTTTGACAAAAAAAACATCCCTTTTCAAAAAAAAACTAGCCATTTCAAAAAACTACTTTTCATAAAAGTATCTTTTTCATAAACAAAAGTAAAAAAAAAGTATTTTTCTCAAAAACAAGTATCTTTTACTATATGTACCCTTTTTCAAAACAAGTATTTCTTTACAAAAAAGTGTATTTTTTTACATCAATACCATTTTTTATAAAAAATATTTTTTATAAAAAAAATTCTTTTTCAAAAAATTACCTTTTTTAAAGCAAGATATTTTTTTTTTTAAAAAAAAAGTACTTTATTTTTGAAAGAGGTAATTTTTTAAAAAAAAAATACTTTTTTAAAAAAAAATATTTTTGTGTTAAAAAACCATAAGTTTTTATGCAAAAAATACTTTGTTTTAATCGCGCTGATCAGTTTAACGAGTAGACTTGGTTTTCGGTGTAGCCAGACTTTCTGCGATTCCCCGGTTTTTGTTCTACCCGGTCTTTCGGAGTAACTGGGTAGACCGACGACAGGGAAACCCGGGATACCGGTCTGGAGCGTCGGCTCTACTTAAAAATTATAAAACATCTTTTTCGCAACTGCGCTCGATAGAGTAATAACGTTGCTAGGTAGTTGCTATTAACATGTTATTTTTCTCCAATTATACCCCATATTTGAAGCACCCGTTTTTGAAATTTAAGAAAAATATTGTTGCGCACTTTAGTCATCCTCCGTCTTACAAATATGTTTAAAATTCTGAAAGAGAAACGAGCAACTACAATAATTTTCGTTTATATGTATACAAAATTTAAGATTACCACATCAGCATCTCCTTCTTATTTTTTACTACCATATTATTGGGTCTTTTTTAATATTATTACGTATTTTCTAAGTGTTTAAAATTTTTGTACTTTTTTGTTTTATTATCAGTTTTTTTGTTTCAACTTTCTTTTTGTTATTTTTAAATAATTAATTTGACATAAATAGCAAATAACAATTATTTTGTTCAGAACAAGGTATTATAGTTAGAGCAATTGGGAGCAAGGGTTATGATTATAATAAAATAGCTGTGTTTACTGAAGATTTTTTTTTCTATGGTTGCATAGACTCGTAGGTTTTCTAACCATATTTAAAATTGTATAATTAGGGAAATCAACCAATTGTCTGTCACCAAGAAAGTAAGTTTGTTAAGTTAATTTTTAAACTTGCACTACACAAAATAACTGGTCCTGATTAACATTTGTATGCACACACAGCTAAAGTATTTGTTTACCAACTTAAATAATGTAATATCGAACGAATTCCAACTGATCTTTTCCCTGTGTGTTGCAATGAAAATAGTGTTTTCATACACTTAGTATACTATGTAGGTAAAGACCACAGCAATTGTAGTTGAAAACAAATGAAATTTCACTTAAAAAAATTACGACTTACATTTCAGTAAATTCACCTAACATTGTCATTTGTTTATTAATGTTGAAAAAATGAACAACAATTGCAATAAAAATGAAACACATATGTATGTTAGTAAAAAATAAACAAACAATTATTTTTTTTATTTTTTTAAATAACAAAAACTACTGTAAAAAATGAATGTAAAATCATAAAACAGGTTTTTTTCAATTTATAACGAGCTTTCAACCTCCGTATATTTACAAAAATAAAGCAAATCAAACATATTAGCTAGGTTGATACTAGTATTTCGGTCTGGCTAAAGATCTCATCAGAACCCGAAGTTTTAGAAAAGCTAGAGCCTCCATAATAGGCAGAACTTTAACAAAAAACCTATTAATCATCAATTTTGCTGCATTCTTGTCTTCTTAAATGAACTACAAGATTATATTTTTTCTACAAATGACTGACATTTACATTAAAAATAAAGAAACTGTATTACAACCCAAATAACTACATATTTTTAAAGCAGAAGTTCCCTGAGGGTACTACAATATTAGTTCTACCTTTGATAATTTTAAACACGGTGGATTTTACAAAAATGCCAGTGGTTTGCCAGTGCTATTTTATTGCTACGGTTGACAATTTCAATACTGATCGATTTTTGGATGCAGATCACGAATTTGAATAACAAATATTAATATAAGCACCGGTTTTTGAAATATTCGCGAATTTAACGTTTACAAAAAAAAATGTTTATCTTTAAAATTTCTAATTAATTCATATTTATAGTTACTTGAATAAACTGCGAATAACTTTTAATATGGTTTTAAAGTGTGGACTTTGAGCTTTTAAATTCATATCAATTAATTGCGATTGGGTGAAGGATGTCCTACATCCTTGCAATTTTAAATGAAAACTTCACTCGTATTAATTTTTTTGTGAATATTTTAAAATACCTTAATCGAATTTGCAAAATTTTAGCACATGATGTTAATTTTTATTCCACTTAATTAATTTCAGCGAAAAACACATATATTGTGTACCAAAATGTTCAGGAACCTCAATCTGAAATACAATTTTTATAACTTTTTTGTTGAAATTAATTTTGTATGGATTTCTCAGTATGCAAAATGTGTCGAAATCGTATCGAAAAATAATAACAAGCGTTTTTTTTTAATCGGCTGGATTTAAAATTTTCATACAAAATTTGAATTTATCAAATCCCACACCAAAGTTTGATTAATTTATCTGGGTTTGCACATAGCAAAAAAATATTAATATATGAAACACCCTTTGAATTTAATGATAGAAAAAATTACAAATGAAAGTTCATAAATTTCTTTTTTCTTTTTAAATACGTTTAGAAAAAAAAATGTAACCTTTTTAAATACTTTATTTCTATCTTGGACATGGATAAATAGCTGGGATTTAAATGGTAATTCTTCATTCTTCTTAATAAGTGGATGCTAGTACAACCTATTGAGCACTATGTAAACTAAATTTTGGACATACTAAATCCAAGTTATTCAAAAACGCTTAATTTTTCGGTAAAATTCAAGTCGTGGGCGTTGTGGTGTAATGGTTAGCGCTTTGGACTGTTACACAGATGGTCCCGGGTTCGATTCCCGGTGACGACAACATCAATTTAGAAAAATAATATGTATGAGTTTTCTATCACTTATGTATATGTATCGCTGCGCAATTAACCCCACCGAAGTAAAACAACAACTGTTCTAAGACTTATCATCTCGCGCAATTACAGTGTTGCCATGTTTCAAGCCCTTCATCTTTTACCACCTTTCATCTCTTTACTATATATACCCTTTCCAAAGAAAGCAACACATTAATTAAAAGGAAGAATTTCCTGAGTGTTGCTTCTCTTTAAAAAAAAAAAAAAAAAAAAAAAAACCAAGGGAAAGCTTGAAAATCCACCAAGAAATAATAACACACGGTTGGTTGTTGTTTTTCTAAGGGTATGGTGAAGTATAAAATACTTTCCTTTTATTTTACACCGTACTTCAATTTAGGTTTACAATTCACAAGGAGGAAAAAATTAGACTTTTAACTCGTCAAAGGCTTTTAGAAAAAGTCTTATAGAACAAAAAAAAAGAAAAATATTCGTTAAATTTAGGATGAACGAAACAAAAGCAATGCATCTAATGGCACCAGCGCCATCTGGGTGACAATATTCAGCATGCAGATATGGCAGCACCGTCAGAAAATATCTCCGTAATAGAGTTGCCATCAGAACATGTTCAGACAAGAACAATCGGCTTCTAAATAATACCGAAAATTAAAATATTTGATTTGTTTTTATCACAATGTTTTTTAATTTTATTTTTCTTGTAATTTACGTTTCTTCATTCAAACTTTAAAGCAATTTTTATTTTGTTGCAACACCAGACTCGATTCGAATCAACAACCTTTTGGCTACAAGTCCATCGCCTTACCATTTGAGTCAAATCACACAGATACATAACGTATCAGAAACTAAATTATAATTTTTTTTTTAAGTTCAATTTCTATTTATTTTGTTTGAATCTTTTATAATTTCACATTACCCAACAAACACTAAAAATTTGTATTTCAGCTTTGATATCATATTTTCACTTATAAAATCAGGAGCATAAAATAACAGCTATTTTTACATTTTGAAACAAAAAAGCAAAAGTCGGTGAACTGATTTATTTCAACAATTATAGGCAGTAGTTTTTGTAAAAGTTGCTGGTACATTTGTTTATTTGAATTTTACTTTGTTCTATAAATAAATATGACAACAATTTAAAAAAAAAAAGTTTAAATTCAAATTAAGTATAAACAATTTTAATATGGGTTTTGGTATAGATGTCTACAAGGTCTGCTATCGAAAAGTTCCGCCTTTTTAATGATCGCGGTTCGAACCTACTTTACAAGTTTTTTTTCTTTAATTTCTTTTCTTTTTTAATGCTAAAACAATCAAAAATAAACTACTAAGAGTGAAATTTTTGAATGCAAAACAAAATATTCAGAAATTCAAAAATTTAGTGCGCCCCGGTATGCTAGTTGGTAGCGTGTTGGCTTATCATTGCGGGGGTCGTGGGTTCGATTGCCACCAGAGGCACTTGTCTATTTTCGCTACAACGTGCCGAAGGCCATAGTAGCTTGTGCTCGGTTAGGGTAATAGTATATAATTTGTAATTATATGATTATTAATTAATTATTTAATATTAAACTTAGATTTCATAAAGTATCGAAATCAATAAAATTTTCGAAGAAAATATGTGTGCTAGAGTTTTAAAAATTCTTTGTTAAGATGAATGATCGAAAAGAGTTCGAATTAAAGAGCTGCCTCAAAACTTTGCAGACTGGGTAACTACTGAGAAAATATAAAAGTACATTTTTAACATGCATCATTTAAAATCGTTATTTTCTAGAAAAGCGCACTTCAATTAACTAGAACTTTGGTTGGTATTGATCATAAAACGTGTGGTAAACATAACTGAAGTTTTTAGTCTGAATTTTATGAACTAGGATTTGCCACAGATGAAGACATAAAAATATATCAGATTTGTGTAGTTTAAGCTATTTTTTTCGTTAAACTAAAAGCGAAACTACGCAAGTTTTTTCATAAATTAAGTACACAGTAATGTTTACAATTTAAATTCTTGATCTTCTATTCGTTACAGTTTTTTGTGTCGATTTATTTAAGAATAAAAAAAAAAAACACAGTTTTTATATTTTTTTCATTTTCCGTCACCTTCGCTTTCGTGAAGGAAATTTACGGCACCTAGTATGCATAAAAATTTTAAGAGTATAAATTTGCAGACATTTTGCTTATGAATGCTCTTTAGCCTATATGCTCGTTGATGATAGTCAAGGTTTTTATTGTTCTTATTGGTAGTTTTTGGATTTTTGAGGCCAATTTATTTGTTATTCATGAAAAAATAAAGAAATTTCATAAATAATTGTAATGGAAAGTTTTGTTTTTTTGTTGTTGTTTTAATACTACTGCACTACCATTAGAGTGTCCTGAATATGGCATTTTTTGAATTGGTTGTAGGAATACCACTTAAACGATGCATATCAAAGAAAATGGAAGAAATTATTGAAAAAAATGTTGAAGTGGATGTTCAGTTCCCTACCAGCGATTAAAGTTGCCGGTTTTAGTACATTTTGAACAAAAAAAATGTTCGAACTTTTGTTCGAAATAGGGGTCAAAAGCTTATAACTGTCCTACACACAGAGAAATAAAGTACCAACCGTATTGAAAAGTGTATTTTACTGGTAACAACTAATAAATTTAGTTACTACAACGATATTTACATTCGATTTCTGAATATTTTGTGTATTACAACCAAAATTCAAAGGAAATAACCGAATAACCAGGGAGAGGAACTTCATGCACTAAAAAACAATGTTTTGAGCGCCTATAATATGCATTAAAAATCTGAAAATTTGCACTAAAAACTAAACAAATAAGCACTTAAATTTTTTTAAAATTAATTTTTTGCATGATTTTGGGCAGTTTTAATTCAATTTTAAAGTTAATTTGTTTTACACTATTACCACAAACTTTTAGTCATTTGTATTGAAAAATACGCATTAAAAAAAACTAAAACCTGTATCTCTTAATCCGAGTTTGCAAATAAAATTTAACAGAACACTTAAAACGGCTTGAGCAGCCCGGATCCTCTTTGGTCAAATATAAATTAATATTTAAAGTGACTATTTACGAAAAATTAGGTAATATTCAATCAAAATATGCAAAATAAGTAAAAATGTGCACTTGAAGCAAAATAAGTAAAAATATGTAACAAAAACATGTATTTAAAGCGAAATATGCAAAAATATGCATTTATAGCAAAATATGCAAAATCAAGCATTTGCATGAAACTAACAAAAATTAAGAAAATTGCCGTTTGGTAGTCGTTTATTAAAATACTAAAATAACTACTTAAAACAATTGTTACTGAAGTGCAGTATTTTTGGTGCAGTGTTTTTGGTGAGTCATTTTTTGAAATGACTGTCTAAAAAAGTAATTTTTAATTTTCTCATTGAAAAATTAATACAGTAGCAGTTAAAAAAACTACTACTATTTACTACCCGAATGACCTTCATTAAGAAAGTAGAACCGACTAAAAATTACACTTAAAACAACTACAAATGTAATTAGAAAGTCCATTTGTCATAAAAATTAATAAAACTTGTATTTATTATAAACTTTTAAAAAAATAACTGTAATATTAGTAAAAATAACTGTCAAAACGATTAAAACAACTAACAAAACATTACTACATATATCAATTATTGTTGTATTAGACGGGCTAAAGTCGATTTCGAGAAGCTATTTTATATACACTAATACCCCAGTACGCATCGGTAATGGGGACCGTAGAAATGAGACGCAAACCGAAACACGATTTCCCATACATTTGTACTGATTTTTATTTAATTGGTTACATTACAATTTATTTTAGCTGAAACAAATTATTTTTCAATAAATAAAAAAGTTTTTCTATAGAAATAATAACTTTTTATTTTTGGAAAACAAGTTTTTTATATAATAATGCATAAAAAAATTCAAATTTGAAATAAGAAATTCATCGTTAAAAGTAAAAGTCTAAATCGATGCGTTAATTTTACTATTCTAAACTTGAGTCATATAAATCGATGTATAGTTTCATTGGACAATCTTGCTGATTTTTTGTATTAAATGATATAAAGTTTGTTGGATTGTAAAAGCTTTTTTCTAAATATATTTCCTTGTACCAATTAACACTTTTAAACTGCGATCTTCGTCCAGATCATTATTTTCAAAAATATTTATTACTTGCGACATCAACTGCATCGCTTCAGATATATTATCAGTGGGTAAGCTTTTTGTGTTCTGCTTTACATTATTAGTGTTAAAAAAATACTAATAAACATAAACGACGCAACTTCGAAGTCACAGAAAACTTTTAAATGGCGTAACTTCGAAACAACGCAAATCGAAGCGACGTAAATTGGGATATTAGTGTATTGGAAATTAGACTCTTTGCGTTGTCGCTTAAACACCCTTCGTATTATAATTTCTTAATATAATTAATATTTTCTAGGTTTTTTTAATTTTTCTTTACTATTTTGTGGAAGCAATAAAATAAATATAACAATAAAAATATTTAAAATTTCCATAAACACACATTTCATGATTTTTTGTACCTTTTTGCGAAGTTGCCAAAATAACTACGCAAAACAACTGTTACTAAAATACGGTATTTTTGGTAAATTATTTTTTTAAATGACTGTCATAAATAGTTATTTTACACTTAACCATAGTAAAATGATTACAATTACAGTTTAAATTACTATTACCGTTTACTACACGAATGACTGATATGTAGTTACGGGAAGAATTTTCTGAGCTTAGTTACTGTAAGAGTGTATGTGTTCTTTTACGTAAATAACTTTTTTACGTTTTAATATTTAATAATTGATTTTTCTGGATTTAAATATTTGTATGCTTTTTAATAAAATATAAATAAATAAGCACTATATTAGCTAATTCAATCGTATTGTTATTTCAACTGCATATGTAGTAAATTTTAGTTAATAATTTTTACTACATTTGTAGTTGTTTAAACAATTTTTTTTTTTAATTTTACGTTTGGTATTTTGACCACTTTTTGCGTGTGTTTTTACTACTTTGGTAATTGTATTTTTTTAGATAAAAAATTGCTACATTTTTAGTTTTTTTTTATGACAAATGCAGTCAATGCATTTTTAATTACATTTAAAGTTGAAAATAACATAAAAATAATCTCGATGTATATAAAAACAAAAAACTAAAGAAACTGAAAAAAATATTACTTAAGCCATAGTAAAAACTAAAATTTTATATTTATTTTTATATAAATAGAACATTTTTGGTCTTCAAAGTTTAGTACCGTAATGATGCTTGTTAGGAAAAGACCCTAGCCTTACTAAGAAGACAAGAATGGAGCAAAGTTGATGATTAATAAATTTGTCAAATGCATATTAATTAAAAATTAATTGCGACTGTCTATATGACTTTAATATAACACTGTACTAAAATACATAAAAAAATTTGCCCTGTGGCGATGTCTTAACTTAAAACGCGAAAGTTGTCAACCCTGAATGTAAAAACCATACGTCAATCTGGTAACATTGTGAAATAGGACGGAGGAGATTAGAAAAATAAACAAAAATCTAAAAATAGAATATTTGTGTTGTTAGTGTTGTTAGTGTTGTCACTTCTGAGTATAATATACAATAACAGAAAAAGCTAATAGGAAAGAAAACTGCAATTTAGCTGCATTAGATTCGAGGAAATACTTGGGTGTGATCGCTAAACGGTCATGACTTGGTATTGTTATGTTTGTAATGTAAGATGAGCGCAGGTTTGATCCTTACAGCAGCAATTTATCATATAGAGACAATCTGACAATTATAAGACACAAATAATAATACAATTTAAATGGAAAATCACTGATGGCCTGTCCATAAAAAAAGGCAGAAACTAGTCTAGTCTGATTTAAAAATTAATAGTGTTTATAATTTTTAGAGAAAAACAACATTTCTAAATTAAATTTGTCAAATGCATATTAATTAAAAATTAATTGCGACTGTCTATATAACGTTAATATAACACTGCACTAAAAGATTAATAGGTTTTTTGTTAAAGTTCTGCCTATTATGGAGGCTCTAGCTTTTCTAAAACTTCGGGTTCTGATGAGATCTTTAGCCAGATCGAAATACTAGTATCAACCTAGCTAATATGTTTGATTTGCTTTATTTTTGTAAATATACGGAGGTTGAAAGCTCGTTATAAATTGAAAAAAGTTATTTTAATTGTAATTTTTAGTTATTTCTATCTACATAATTCCTTGAGTGTGAGGCACTTGTTTCACATTTTTGGGCAACATTTTTATAATTTAAAACAATGTAGTTTTTTATATGACATTTTACTATTTAATTTCAAAAATATCAGACAACATTTTTCACACATTGACCACTTCGATTACGGCAATATCCAGTGGCACAAATACAACGCCTCTCTGCCGAACGATAACAAATATTCAAAAGAAATCCAGTTGAAGATGTCCGACAAATTCTTTCACAATCTTTGCTGCGAGGAGCAATTGGTATTTCATTAGGAAAACAATCTTTTACTAAAAAATAAAAGAAATTAATTTAATTTTGTTAAACTTTAAGTCATTTATATCATAAACAACAACTTACCACACTCTCTTCGCGGTATGCAACGTTGTTGTAAATTACGAGCATAATTTGCTTGACAATAACACCCGGCTACTGGTCGTACAGATGACACTGGACACTGGCGTTGTAAATCCTGACAATTAACATCACATATGGGTGATAGGGTAGAATTATAATATAATTCATTTAAAGGACATTGAGCTTATAATAAAACAGAAGGATTTTGTATTAAATGAATTAAAATAAGATTTATGGCAATTATAATTACCAGCTATTACTTGTGCTACGATATGAAAAGTTATGAAATATTTTAGTTTTAATGAAATTAATATTAATTTTAAATTCATATTGTTAAGGTATTAAATTATAAAGTTTATATGGGTTAATAAGCTTTTGTTAAATGTTTAAATTTTATAAAAATGCAGGTGTATTTATAACTAAAAATTAATTTCCGGTTGTATTCTATAGAATTTATATCACATTTAAAAGCTAGAGAAAACTCTCGAGAGTTTGTAAAGGGTGTTTTGTATAGAGGTATAGAACTTTGAAATCGAATAAAACAATGATGAATTTTTTAAATTGACATGAAATTTACTTTATTCGAAAGATAATCTTCCGGCATTATAATTTAAATATGACTTCTGGCATATGGCTGGCTCGGACGTAGTCTAATTTGAAGGTCCAATTATCGATGACGTTTTCCAACATTTGTGGCCGTATATTGGCAATAATTTGGCGAATGTTGTCCTCCAAGTGGTCAATCGTTTCGGGCTCATCGGCGTAGACTAGCGACTTCACATATCCCCAAAGAAAATAGACCAGCGGCGTTAAATCGCACGATCTTGGAGTCCAATTCACGGAAACGTGAAACGTGAAACTATACGGTTACCAAAGGTTTCCTTCAATAAATCAATTGTGGCATAGGCTGTGTGACAGCTGTCTTGTTGAAATCACAGCTCCTGCACATCATGGTTGTTCAATTGATGAACGAAAAAGTCAGTAATCATGGCTCTATAGCGGTCGCCATTGACTGTAACGTTCTGACCAGCATCGTTTTTAAAGAAGTACGGACCAATGATTCCACCAACCCATAAAGCACATCAAACAGTCAGCTTTTCTGGATGTAACGGTGTCTCAACATACACTTGAGGATTATCATCACTCCGAATACGGCAGTTTTGTTTATTGACGTATCCATTTTACCAAAAGTGAGCTTCTTCGCTAAACAAAATCGCTTATGAAAATTGGGATCAACGGCAATCTTGTTTTGGGCACATTCACCGAACTGGATTTTGTAAGCACGCAAACCAATATCTTCCCGCAAAATCTTCCATAAAATAGATGGACACATATCCAATTCCTGTGCACGATGACGGATAGACTGATTGGGGTCTTCCTCTATGCTACGCTCTACAGGCAGCAATGACTTCTTCTGTACGCACTGTACGACGTCTCTGTGGATGCATATTATCATTTAGCGTAAACGGGGAGCGAAAACGTTCCATAGTTAATCGAATTAATTGCACTGAATGTAGGCCGTAAAATAAAAGTAGTGCGCGTATTTTGAACAGAACCACGATTTTCAAAATAAATTTGCACAATTTGGAAGCGTTGTTCAGGCTATTCATGTTGAAATGCCAAACCAAACTATACATAAATCACTTGACAGCTGACAAAATGGCCGCCAGTTGAAAAAGTGTTGCCAACTTAAAGTCCTATACCTATATAAAAACACCCTTTATAAGTCTATTATATATAATCTCTATACTCACGGAACTATTTGGGTAGGCATGACTAAAAATTTCAGTTAAAATAACAACAAATGTATTTTTCATAAAAATAACTGAAAATTAGTAATTTTCAAATACTGATTAAAAACCACTACAGCCAGAGAAAACGTGGAATAAGCGTCTTCAATTTCCGTCCAATGTAACAATTTCATCAACATTAATGCAACATTTCATAAACAACAATAATAATGATAATGAATTTTTACTACACAA
The DNA here is from genome assembly GCA_021234595.1 of Delia radicum. NCBI lineage: Eukaryota > Metazoa > Arthropoda > Insecta > Diptera > Anthomyiidae > Delia > Delia radicum. Next base: position 194,290,383 of record CM037852.1, read on the forward strand.
AAATAATGAAATCCTTACTAATACAAAAAATTGAAGCATATTTATTAGGCCGGGTCGATTTGTATGGAGGCAAAAAAATCGCTCAACGTTCAAGGCAAATCGTATTCTAGGGATCAAAATAAGAAACTTTGCCGAAGGAACCATACCTCTAAAACGAATGCTGATGTCCCGACTTTTGACCCGTAGGGTCAAATTTTGAAAAATTCCACTTTGACCATTTAGAGTGCCCCAATCGAATCCAACCCAATCGAATATAATTTATACATTCATATGCTAGAGCGTCTTCCGGAGAAGAAATAGAGACCCTAACCTTGGAAAGACTCCTCCTACTTTCTGAAATATCTCTATCCCTAGATTTGTACATTTTTCTATAAAAACACGGCTAAAAAGGTCCTCTTTCAACTTTAATTTTAATCCCTTAACGGTACCTAGAACGATGATTTATGCATTAATCTGCTAGCGCGTCTCCCGGAGAAGAAGTAGCTCCCATAATCTTGGAGAGATTCCTCCTACTTTCTGAAATTTAAAAGTGGGCTTTTTCAAAATTTGGCCCTACGGGTCAAAAGTCGGGATATCAGAATTCGTTTTAGAGGTATGGTTCCTTCGGCAAAGTTTCTTATTTTGATCACTAGAATACGATTTTTCTTGAACGTTGAGCGATTTTTAAATCGACCCGCCCTAATATTTATATATATGAATATAGTGAAACATTTCATAAATATGATGAAATTGATTTTGTTGTTTCTTGTTACTTATTTTTAAATATTGTTTAAATAACTAAAAAATCCGTAAAAATAAATGATTAATTGCAATATATATACATTAGGGTTATAACTTTTTTCAGTTTTTGACAATAGCAAAAATTACATGGCATAGCCGTTTGGACCTTGAAAAAATATTAATAACTTTTTCGGGGTCGTTAAAAATTTACCACACAAACCGTTGGGTTTCTTTTGTTGGTCCAAGGTCCTCAAAAAAAAGTATGTAAGTGTTGAAGCTTTGAAGAGAGCTCTTTAACGCGAGTGATACAATATAATACAAGATCACAAACGTGCAGCTTGGAATTCGGTTTTCGACAGGATAAACGCTAAAGGAGGGCGTATAGAAAATAGTAAAACAAATGCTTAAAATTTGTTTAGTTTCGGAGTCCTTAAAATATATGACACAAAAAGAACTCAAAAAACTGATGAACTTTGGAGCCCTCTTATTTTTTAATCAAAAATTATTCAAATTTTAATCTTTTTTTGAGGTTTTCAAATTTTATTTTCAAAAAACATTCTTTTTACAAACGAAAAGAAAAGCCATCTTAAAAGAATCAAAAATGACTTAAAAGTAAATAAAACAAAAAAAAATTGTAATTTCTATGCTCGCGGATTTGGCATAATATCGCTTTAAAATGAACAAAAACTACACTCATAAGAACTTGTCCATAAAAGTTCAACAGTTATTTAAAAAGTTAATCCGTAATGTGTTTCAATTGAATATATAGTTAAATGACCAAAGAAATATATTTTTAACTTTTCTGTCAGTTATTCAATAAACAAAATAAACAAAAAACGGACTTTCGGTATTAGTTAAAATATTCAGTTAAAATTTTCTATTTAAAACAAAAAGTTGTTATATTATATTGAGTATTGGAATAAACGAAAAAAAAATCTATTGTTTTTACCGATTTTGTCAATTAATTTTTTAACAGTTTAAAGCAAACTAAAAAATACAAATGTTTTAAACGAAAAGTAAGTTGTCCTTTTTATATGCAGTAGTCTTTACGGAAAAAATATTGTGAGTGTATTTAAGATTAGTGAGTGAGTGTGTCAAGAATTGGACCAACAAGATAAACCAAAAGAAGGAAGTGTTGTGATTGTTTTTATTTTTTTTTAATATTTTTTGTGAATTGTAATATTGTTTTAAAACCAATTGTATTTATTAATAATAAAATGGACATGTACACAATTTTTTTTGGAATATATTCAGGTAACATAAAAATACATAAAACTGAATCCAAAAGCCCTCAAACAACAGAAAAACTGATTTTTATAGAACTCATAAATGACTCAGAAGTGACTCCAATATAAGAGGAAAATTCAGATTAATTTCTTTGACTCAAAAATTACTCGAAAAAGGAACCAATTTTTGAGGAAAATTTTCATTGACACAATAATTTTTCTAAGTCATTTTTGAGTCCAAAAAGAAGGCTCTTTTGGATGAACCACTTTCATACAAAAAATTTTATTTTTAATAATATTTTTTGAGCCCATTTTTGACTCAATTTTGAACCCCTTTTGCTGGGTTGTAGCAATAATTAGTTTTTTTTTATGATAAAATCTAACAATTACTTGAAAAGTTATATCCATTTACATTAGTAACACTTCAATTGCCGCACCCTGTATAGATGTTACTCTATCTCATGTAGATGTGTCTTAAGATGTTCTTTAATTGTAAAGTCTTTATTCTGTAACATGTTTGAATTATCAAATCTTTAACAAAACAATATGGGAATACAAATTCCATCATCATCTCTAGCAAAACCATTACGACAAAAACAACCAGTACGATGTGGTTCGCCCTTTTTCCAACAGGGTTTATTTAAGTTCTTACACTCAGGATCGCAATTGGGACCCAAAGATAAAAAGATTTCATTTCTACCAATTGTACAAGTTTGATCAGCCGAAATTTCTTTATTGCAGAAAAATAAAAAGAAGTTAAATAAATAATTTATTTAAACAATTAAATACATTTATATAAAGTATTTTACCATTCACAGCTATTATTAAAAACCACAATAATATTAATAAATATTTCATTTTCAAGAACAAAAACAACTTTTTAAAAATGTTTACACAATTGTTTTCAATGAGATAATGAATATAATTTAAAGATGAAACTCAATTTTATATAAAGAATATTGAAAAAATAACAAAATAGTGTAATACATATTGGGAATTTCAAAAATTTTCGACAATTTGAGGCAGATGCCTTCAACATTTTTTTTTTTTTTGGATGACATGAATAACCTTTGGTGTTAGCCGATGTTTAGACAAGCTAAATACATCCGAGTTAATCATTTATCTTTAACGGCGCAAATGTTATGGTGGTTTTAAGTTTCATTCAAATTATAAATATTAAAATTACAGTTTTAGCTTGAATTTAATGAAAGTTGCTTGACTTTATAGATCTCATTGTATTTATCGCATGTCAACATTGGGTGACTTATTCAGGGAACAATTATTACAATTTGATTGTAATTTTAAAATTATTACAATTTGATTGTAATAATTGTTCCCTGAAGAAGTCATCCAATGTGGAGAGGAAATATTGGAAATTAACAATTATAATTAATAAATAAATGATGTTAAGCTCGTTTAAAATAAGAAGAATAAATAAAAGAAGATCAAAGAAATCTTAAAATTTTTTATATTTTTTTAAGCTTACCGATTTTTAAAACTTTTTAAAAAAATTTTGTTGTTTTTGACCAATTTTTTAAATTTTGATGGCAACCCTGACAATAAAATTATTATTAAATTCCATCCATTATATATGTTTTGTTTCTACCTTCTTAATTTCCTGAGTGAAGATTTGAGATCTTTTTTGTAAATTTCGATTGTTTTTTTGTTTGGTACAATTCCGGAACGTCTCTAAGACTATCCGCTACATAAAACTTTAGTCCGGGAAGCTGTGAGAAATCCGCAAATACATAACTTTTATTGTCCATAGTACAACGTTAAAATTTTTGAAAAAAAATCTTTTTTTAGTTGTTTTGCTCGTCTTTTGGCTTCACTATTCTTCTAAGCATTCATATCCGGAACTTTTCGACGTTAATGGGTGATTAGTGCAATGTTTCGAACATTGCACTAGTCGTGTAACTAGTTCCTTGAAAGAGTTCTTGGGTTTCTTTGTTTCACCGAAAAATACACTTTTTAATCAATGGACTTTAAAAAAAAAACAAAAAATTTCGAATTTTTTAAGTTTCTTTTCGCGATAACTCAAAAACTGATGCAGTAAAATTAATAAAATTTTCAAACTTCCCATACACAAATTAATGAAGATCCGAAATCAAATCCAAGGCAAGAAAGGGAGTGTTTCGCAGTGTTATATGTACACCTGAAATGTGCTTGGAGGTAGACATTTTTTTTTCAAACTCAAAAATTTGTTTAGGCTCTTCACAGGATATTTTAAAAAAGGTCTTTTTGAGTATAGCTATGCTCCTATTAAAACCCAATATGTTCGAAATTTCTGTAAATTTTTTTAGCCTAAAGCTGCTTCAGACAAACCGTGAATTATATATGAAATATATATATATACTAAGAGGCAGATATAATTATATATTGGACCATGTATTATTATATATAATTTTATATGACACCATATTAAAAAATTTTTGAATAATCAATACCAGATATAATTATAATTGCCATAACTAAACAAACATGTTATGCCTGTTTTATGATATTTAATTGGCTTTAGGGTTATTTATGTGCAGGAAATCATATCAAATACTTTTAAATTCATAAATTAAAAATGTTATATAAGGATACTTTTTGAGGTTAAGAAATTTTTAAAGTCCTTGAATTTTTTGATGAGTTTTCGATTTTAGTATTTAGCTCATTAAAGACCACAGCCCTTTAGTTGTAACAAAGCAAAATGTGTTAGGAAAAAAACTGGCGCTTACTCAAAGAATGGATGAAATTATATAAATTGCTCTAAATTTTTTGACTCATAGTTGCTGTTTTCTAAGAAACTCAATACACGCACTACGCTAGACAATTTTTAAAATTATTGTGAATATCATCAGACGTAAAAAACACACATTCTCAAAAACTGATTGCCAAGTCGTTATAAGTTTGTGATGTTCGTATCCCGTTATTGGTGCGTTGACATCACCTTGGTATACCTCAAACTGTATACAATTACACCGTTTTTAAAATACTTTTCTCAAAACGCAAATAATAATTTTTCCCTATGGAAAATACTTCATAAGTAAAAAAATCTGAAAATTTTGGTTTCACTTGTAAACCACTATACAACTTTTCACCAAGCAGCGATATCGAAATTACTTTTTACTAGTGACTCCATTTTGCACTTGCTTGGATCTGAAAGTTATAAAAAATAATATGAATGGAAAAACTCTTGTAAGTTTCCTGCAATTTTTTTTGTTTTTTTTGACTTTAAAATGGCCATCAGTTCTTTAAGTAAAAACTTTTCAACATGAAACTTTACATGCTATAGTTTTTAAGAATAGTCTACCCAGCCCTGTCAACCCAAGTAAAAACAGTTATATTAGGTTTTTGTTTTTATATAGGTTAGGTCTTTTCCTAACAAGCATCACGACGTTACTAAACTTTGAAGACCAAAAATGTTCTATTTATATAAAAAAAATTTAGTGTTTACTCTGGCTCAAGTAATATTTTTACAGTTATATTATTAGTTTAAATATATTGAAAACGTTTAAATATATTCAGATATAATTTTATACAATTATATATTTCAATGCATAAATTTATATAGTCATATATACGTATATGTTAAAGCATAAATATTTGTATCAAATTGTATATAGACTTATGTTTTTTCAAAAACATTTATATATATATTGCAATATAGTATTTTATATTGTCTTATGTACAATTATACTCAATATAGCTAATTATATATTACTATATATACAACATAGAGTTTTATATATGCCTTCATGTGAACCAACATTAGTTATATTTATTTTATATTTTTTTATAAATTCATATATTGTTCCATACAAAATTATATAGAAACATAAGAGGTCCAATTTTTTGAATATTTTATAATTGAAATCAGATATGATTATACATGGTACATTATCCACATTAAATTATATGTGGTGTTATATGAAAAATATTTTCTAAGCAATTTTAGATACATATAATTCCGGAGTTGAGATTTCTAAGTTAGCTAACTTACAACATTTTTATTTTTGTTCACAAGAACGAGACCTAGAAATGAAAATTAACAAAAAAAAGTTGAACCTCTCTCGCAACATACATTTGTTGATCCACTTTAGTTAGCATAAGGTAGCATAAGAAGTTTAATATATGCTAAGAGTTCACACAAACGAAAGAAAAAATATTTATGCATTTTAATAGTGAAAAAGTCTGAGAAAAGTAAATTTTTCTACAAAACAACCCTGTTCGGAGTTAAATTGTTGAAATCGACCCATTATTTCTTGGCTCTACAGTTTCACTTTCGTAAAAAACCTGTAAAAATAATTTTAGTCACATATGTATTTTAGTTTATGAAATTATATATAATTTGATATAATTGTTGAGAAAAACTATTATTTATTTATTTATTTAATTTTTTTACTATAATTAAAAATTACAATAAATCTTAAGAACTAAGCACTAGCAACTTAGGCTATCCTTTTTATATTATATGTTTGTATCAATTTTTATTTTATAATATCGAATAATATCTAATTCAATACATTTATATATAATACACATAAACTTGAATGCCCGAGTAAAAACGTTTATATTAAATTATATATGATGAGATATTTTTTGCACATATAAGAAGATATAATTTGATCTGAAAAATGGTTCTATAATATTGGATCACTTTGGATATAATTATATTTAATTAAATGCAATTTAATAAAAAATTATCCAATTCTATCCGGGTTTTGTCCCGATATATTATATTTGATACAATTAGATATGATTAGATAAAATTAAATGCATAATAATCTTAATATATTTAAATTAAAAGATATTAAGTATATTTGATCTCCATAAAAGTTCGAAACACAAAATGTGTGTAAGCTTCAAATCTGTTACTTTTAATTAAATTAAAAAAAAAAAGTTGTCAATATTAAAAAGTAATGGACATCGATTTCGAAAAATTATAAACTAGATTCGCAAAATATCTTGCGATTTTTGAATTATATATAGTTATTAGAAACTGACTTAGAAAATTTTTACAGTTTTGGATTATATATAATTATGCCTAAAATGAGAGAAGGTGTTTCGATTTGATGTATTCTAGATACAATTATATGTTTTCATGTTTCGGATGAAAACTGATCTCATTGCATATCTAATTTATATATAATTTAATATAATTTGATGATGCCACACATCAATTTTTTTTAACTTGTGTATCGTTTCTCTCAATTCAAAAAAAAAAAACTTCTAAAGTCAGTTTCAACAGTTGTCGAAAATATTTGAAATTACTCATATAACTACAACAGATAATATTAATGGAAAGTATAGACTAAATAATTAATTTCTTTTTTAATATATTGATTGATAAGTGATTGTAATTATAGACAATATAGTTATATTGTAATCTATAGAACTCACATTTTTTTAAGGTATATAAACCCTTATCTTATATTATTTTTAAACATTTATGAAATTTATCTTCAGTATTTCCTTAATTATGATATCCAAAATTTTGTATTATTTTGCTCTTGCAATAATTATTACAAATGTTACAGTAACTTGTAAGATTTTTTAATTTTATTGTTAACTTTTTTGTTATAAAATTATTATTTTTTTTTTATTTTCAGCTCAAATACGCTGTCAAATGCAAGCAACAGTCGTTCAAGCAGGACAAACCGTATGTCAACGAATATGCCATAATATAGGACCTATGCCTAACATCAGATGTATTACATCAAGAACAACTCAAAGAGTGGCACTTTGTCCATCAAGATGTTGTCGCCGTGGCAATTCGTGTTCATATCTTTTAAGAGCGTAGAGAAAACTATTTAAAATAAATTAAATTAGAAATAAAATAAAATAATTAAATTATGTTTGAGATTTTCTATTTTAGTTGAAAATTTACAGATTTTCGATTGTAAAGCTTTTCCGTACTATTGAGAAACGAACAACATAAAATCTGCTTTAAAAACATCAAATATGCATCCGAAGTTAAAATATGTTAAAACATGAATTTTTGTCGTATTACATGGACAAAACTAATATCGAGCTTCAATTAAACTATTTGTTAATTCAATTTAAAGTTGAATTCAGTCCTATTAATAAAATTTAGTTGAAAATTTACAGATTTTCCGTACTATTGAGAAAGGCACATCACAAAATTTGCCTTAAAAACCACAAATATACATCCGGAGATAAAATATGTTAAAACATTAAAATTTGTCATATTACACACCCAGCAAAAAATAGTGCTTAACCAGAAGCGCTTCCGGAAGGCATTATTTTCCGAAGCAAATCCAGAAAGAATGATTTTTGTTAGCGATGTCCTACTTGGAATGTCTCTTTTAAGCGCTTCTTTCATGTGCTTTTAGAGGTATTAAATTCATGCCTTCTTAGGCAATAAGAAGCGCTTTTTTTGTATGTTGAAAACATTACTGCTTCATGGTATGCATTCTTTATTGCTTCATTGCATGCATTGTACGTATTATTCACTACTTCAAAGAAGGCGTTTTGGGAAGCACAACAGAATGCCTTCCCTAAATGCTTTATTGTATGCAAGGCGGTGAAACGCTATTTTGCGCTATACAAATTATTTGTATAGCTATTAAGCGCTATACAAATGTAGTTACTTCTTACAAAATCCAGGTTATTTTTTTGTGGGTAGACAAAACCAGAATCGTGTCAATTAAAATATTTGTTAATACAGTTAAAAGTTGAATTCGGTCCTATTAAGAAAATAGGACCAAACTAAAAATAAAATGTGGCTTATCAAGTTTTTACAATAAGCCCTTCAATTGTTTCTTTTCAAAGAATACTCATATCCTAAGAAGTTTTTCATAAAGAAAAAAGTTTAGATTTTAAAATATTTTAACATATGGAAGACATGTAGTCTCACGAGTTTTTCCCTTTTTTGTCCTAAATATTTGTTTTTCTAAAAACCCCTAAGATTCTTAAATATTCGAATTAATCTTTCAAGAATTTCTTTTACAGCTTTCATCAGATTAAAAAGCTCGCAAGTTCTCAGAACTTTGTTTACAATAGATCAATATAATTTTTTTTTTAACATTAAACATTAATAGAATCATTACAAATTAAAAAAAAAAAAACGTACGTGATTGTTTCATAGTACACGTTACCAAAAGTCAGTACGAATGGTCACTAGGGTGGGCCTTAAAAAAAAAGTGTTAAATCTTAAGGTCTCACCCCCTAGAAATATGCGAATGGCCAAAAAGTGATAAATACGAAGTTTTGAGCCAATCGAAAAATGTTTAGAGGTAGCTCAAAGCGATTGAAAATTGCAAATGCGTTTATATATGAAAAAAATTACTTTTTTCGAGACTTATTTAAATTTTTCAATTATGGGAAAAAATTTTATTCTACATGGTAAATTATTTGATAGAAATAGATAATTATCTATTCAAAAAGGTATAAAAATTCAAATTCGGTTAAGAACCAGCCCAGTAATAAATAATGCCCCAGACCAAAAAAGTTTAAATTATTACTTCATTGAGAAATTCGACCACACGTCATAAATATTTTTGAAATCGATTACTAAGTTATAATTTTTTTACTAAAAAGACTCAAGGCTATGAGATATGGCACAAGATTTTTTTATTGGATGTCGTAAACCTGTCGTAAGATTACGTCATACGCGGACAAAATTTTTGGGACCTTTTTGAAATCTCTAATTTCAAAATTTTTCTTCAACGAAACCGAAAAAATTGAGGTTTGGAGTACAGTAGCTTGTTTAGAGAATGAAAATAAAAAAATTTAAAAATATCCACTGGCACACTTGGGTAGGGCAACGATTTGATTTTTGCGGATTTCGAGGAAATTGCGTTTATTTTATTTTTTTTTATTTTATTTATTTATTTTATTTTGGTGTTCCATACACAAGACTAAAAGTCTTATATTGCAGTACAGAACTGAGTATTTGAAAAAAAGGAAAGATTAAATGTAATTAATTATTATTTAAATAACTTAAAAACTAAATTACAAAAGATCACAAAGAAAAAAAAAAAAAAAAAACAAAAAACAATTATGCTAATTATTTAATTGTTTAACAAAAATATAAGTAAATAGTATGGCAAAATTAACCATTAATCAAATTTTAACATAAAAAATCAAATTAAGTTGAAAATAAGTTAATTAAGCTTTTCTTGAAATGAAGTGCGTTACTTAAAAGTTGGCAACTATAAGGGATTGAGTTCCAGAGTTGGATGCTATGGATAAAGAATTGCCACGTTGATATGAGGCTTTTGTAGCAAAACGATTTTAATCTTTTTCCTCTGCAAATATCATTCGAGAAAATCAGTTTATCATAGAGGTGGCCCGGCTGATGCGTATAAATTATTTTGTGCAGAAAAATTAAAGTTCGTATCTTAAGAAGATTGTCAAAGCTAGTACCATATAGTTTAATTGAAAATGTTGAAACTCGTGTACGTCTTTTTAAGCCATATACATATCGAGCAATATTATTGAAAGCTACGTTTAATTTATTTCTGCTTATTGAGTCACAGCTGGCAAAGATTTCACAGACATACATCAAAATAGGTACTAAATAAGTTTTAGCAAGCAGAATTCTTGTTTTAAGCGGTGTACAATGTTGAGTTCGCCAAAGTGTTCTAACCATGGAAAAAGTTCGACCACAAGCATATTTTATGTGATCAGACCAAGCCAGAGTGCTGTTAAAAAATATTCCGAGATTCTTAGCAGTTTTTACAATTTCGATACGTTGATTATTTATGGAAATATTAGGAATATAGTTGATTTTGTCTATTCGTTTTTGAATTATAATACACTTTGATTTTTTGGGATTGATCCCTAGACCATTCGCCTTTGCCCACAGATAAATTTGATGAAGTTCCTGATTTAAAGTTTTGACGCATTGAACTAGAGTTGACTTTTTGCAACTGATGTAAAGTTGGACGTCATCTGCATACATTCTAACTCTACAGTGTGTTATTATACTCGGTAGATCATTAGAATACAACGAGAACAAAAGTGGGCCTAATATAGATCCCTGTGGAACACCTCTTCTAACAGGTAGTGATTTTGATCTTTTAGTTGTAGTTTCAACATATTGATATCTGTTTTTAAGATATGTTGACAAAAGAGAGGTTGCGGTTGAAGAGAAATTAAACATACTTCTTAATTTGTGGCATAAAATGTCGTGGTCAACAGTATCAAATGCTTTGGAATGATCCAACAGAACTAAAAACGTAATATTGCCTTTATCAACCTCTTTTCTAATTTCTTCCGCAACGTCTACTAATGCTGTAATGCAGCTGTGATTTTTTCGAAATCCTGATTGACGAACAGTTAACATATTGTTATTGTTTAAGAACTGGGTAATTTGATTGTGAATTAGCCTTTCGAAGACTTTAGAAAGGAATGGTAAAATAGCAATAGGTCTGTAATCAGCACTTGACTTAGGAATCGGTATGATCTTAGCGTTTTTCCATTTAGTAGGAAAATAGCTAGTTGTGATGATTTTGTTGAAAAAAAAAGTGATATACGGAATAAGTTGTGGTAAGAGTATCTTAAAAAATGTTGGATGTATTCCATCTGACCCAACAGCATTAGATTTAATAGATAAGCTACCCGTTAGTACGTCACTTTGGTTTACGCAGGTAAAGGAAAATTTATAATCTCCAAAATCGTCATTAGGGTAAGTGAAATTATAAAAGCTACTGTCAGCTGCAACCATTGGTATATTTAAAAAAGTTTCATTAATAGTATCAGCATCAATTGGACAAGGTTCATGGATAGACGGTTTACCGATTCCAATTTCACGAATCGTTTGCCAAGTTTTTTTTGATCCTAAAGCGCATGAGAATTTTTCTGCGTAGAAATTCGATTTAGCATTTTTTATCAGTTTATTAGTTTCATTTCTAGCATTACAATATTCTCTATGAAGCAGCGTAGTTTTGAACCGTTTCCATCGAGAATAGGCCAAATTTCTTCGATAAATTGCTTCTTTAATGTAGGAAGAAAACCAGGGCTTTTTTCGGTGACTAACAGTTTTAGTTCTTAAAGGAACTGTTTGGTTGAATAGATTACTTAGGTTGTGCTCTATAAATGAGAGCTGATCATCCACTGAGATCAAATAATACAAACAATTCCAGTCAATTTTGAGAAACTCGTTCGCCAGGGTAACTAGATCAATATTTTTGATGTCACGATAGGTGATTACCTGATCAGTTGCCAGTAATTTAAAATTATATGATAGAAAAATTAAATCGTGTTTTGAAAAACATGATGCCGAAAGTTGGTCATAAAGCTGTATATTAGAATGATTGCTAACAAAAAAAAGATCCAATAAAGTATTATTTGTTGCAGTAAAATGCGTTGGAAAGGTTGTATTAGGTGAGACAAGTCCTAGAGAGATCATGTTATCATAAAGACTTTGCTCCACCAAAATATTGGAGTTAAAATCACCTGCAATTATGACGTCCTCATATAAAGACGTTAATGTTTCCAGAGTTTTATTAAAACGAATTATTGGTATATTTCGATTAGGCCTATAAACACTTCCAACAAGCAACTTTCTTCCCTCACTATTAACCTCAATAAACATGTACTCAACAAGGTTTTTTGGAACTGTATTATCTAAATAATCTGCATCTTTAGAGGTGCATTTAACACTAAAAGGGATACCTTTTTTATGTAAATTGCCACACCACCATATCCATCACCTCTGTCAACTCTACGTACGTTATAACCATCTAATGAAACTGATAGATCTGTTGTATCGGAATCAAACCATGTTTCTGATAACACGGCTTATTTGCTGTCATAAAATATTTAAAATTAAAAATTAGCTACTTCTGTAATGTTAGTTGTTTTTTTATCATCGCTACCCAAGGTTGACAAAAAAAAATTTTGGACATCATTAACCCATGTGGACCTGGTGCCCAAAATGACCCTAGATTATTTTTTTTTTTTAATTTACAAAAGAAGTCAATTTTTTGCTTACTACCAAATAATTTTAGGAAATGTGATTTGAAATATTATAACATAATGTTTGAAGTTACTATGGTAAAATTTTTGGACGAAATAATTAACGTTAACCCTTACCTTGTCGATTTGATTTTTGTGCGGATTTCGAGGAAAATGTTGTTTTTGGTCATGACAAGGCTCATTAGTTAAATAAAATATTAAAAATAGAATATTATATTTCTATAGTTACTATAGTAAAATTTTTGGATAAAATAACCAACGTTAACCCTTACCTTGCGCATTGAGATTAAAGGAGATTTTATGAATTTTTAAATTTACATAAGTCTCGAAAAAAGGTATTTTTTCCCATATCTAAACATTTCCCGACCTCTAAACATTTTTCGATTGGCCCAAAACTTCGTATTTATCACTTTTTTGGCCATTCGCATATTTCTGGGTGTGAGACCTAAAATTTGAACACTTTTTTTTCCCCCATATAACGAAGGGCCACCTTAATGGTCACCCTAATTATACTTCAAATATTTATTCACACCAATGTTTTAAAGCAATTGGAGCTTAGCCGATTTCGAAATTCACGATTCAATAAAATGAAATTTCATGTGAATTTTTGTGGCTTCCGGTATAATAAATCTGAATCTGAATACTGGGCTCGGACCACAATAATTCTCCAAAATTAGTGAACATTTTATTTTTTTTAATTGCTTGAAGTATTTATTAAAAACCGACTTATTGTTGTCGATTTTCTTTTTTGAGGCTTGAAAACCCGCGGATTCGGTTTCAATTAAAACTGAACAGCAAACACTACACTGATAGAATTTTCATTCATAGTATTAATGAAACGATTTCATTAAAATCGATTCATTGGTTTAATGAAAAATTTCATTAACTAAATGAAAATTCGTTAATATTGGTATTCTTTTCATTAACATTTTTTATGACTTTTTCATAATTTCATAAAAAAAATTCATTAAATCAATTTAAAAATTTCCAATTTTTTTCAATAAAAATTTTGACTTGTAATAAGAAAAAAAAACATTTTTTTGTACTATCATTTTGAAATTAAAAAAAACTGAAAAATTTCTTTTAAACAGAATTAACTAAAACTTTGAAAAGAAACAATTGAAGGGCTTATTGCAAAAACTTGATAAGCCACATTTTATTTTTAGTTTGTTTTCGCCTTTTAAATGTTAAAAAACTGCAACCAAAATGACTTTTGCAGGATACAATTGTTAATGGCTAATGCAATTTTCTTAATATGACTTATTCAACTTTTAACTGAATTAACAAATATTTTAATTGACACGATGCTGGTTTTGTCTACCCACAAAAAAATAACCTGGATTTTGTAAGTAGTAACAACATTTGTATAGCGCTTAATAGCTATACACATAATTTGTATAGCGCAAATAGCGTTTCACCGCCTTGCATACAATAAAGCATTTAGGGAAGGCATTCTGTTGTGCTTCCCTAAATGTCTTCTTTGAAGTAGTGAATAATACTTACAATGCATACAATGAAGCAATAAAGAATGCATACCATGAAACAGTAATAATTTCAACATACAAAAAAAGCGCTTTTTATTGCCTAAGAAGGCATGAATTTAATACTTCTTAAAGCACAAGAAAGAAGCGCTTAAAAGAGACATTCCAAGTAGGACATCGCTAACAAAAATCATACTTTCTGGTTTTGCTTCGGAAAATAATGCCTTCCGGAAGCGCTTCTGGGTACGCACTATTTTTTGCTGGGTGTGTAATATGACAAAAATTAATGTTTTAACATATTTTATCTCCGGATATATATTTGTGTTTTTTAAGGCAGATTCTGTGTTGTGCCTTTCTCAATAGTACGGAAAATCTGTAAATTTTCAACTAAATTTTATTAATAGGACTCAATTTAACTTTAAATTGAATTAACAAATATTTTAATTGAAGCTCGATATTAGTTTTGTCTATGTAATACGACAAAAATTCATGTTTTAACATATTTTATCTCCGGATGTATATTTGTGGTTTTTAAGGCAGATTTTGTGTTGTGCGTTTCTCAATAGTACGGAAAAGCTTTACAATCAAAAATATGTAAATTTTTAACTAAAAAAGAAAAATTTCAAACATAATTTTATTATTTTATTTCTAATTTAATTTATTTCAAATAGTTTTCTCTACGCTCTTAAAAGAAATAAACACGAATTGCCACGGCGACAACATCTTGTTGGACAAAGTGCCACTCTTTGAGTTGTTCTTGATTTAATACATCTGATATTAGATCTTGGACCTATATTATGGCATATTCGTTGACATACGGTTTGTCCTGCTTGAACCACTGTTGCTTGCATTTGACAGCCATACATTTGAGCTGAAAATAAAAAAAAAAAAAAATTTTATAACAAAAAAGTTAACAATAAAATTAACAAAAGTCTTACTAGTTACTGTAACATTTGTAATAATTATTGCAAGAGCAAAATAATACAAAATTTTGGATATCATAATTAAGGAAATACTGAAGATGAAATTTAGTTAATGTTTAAAAATAATATAAGATAAGGGTTTATATACCTTAAAAAAAGTGTAAGTTCTATAGATTACAATATAAGTATATTGTCTATAATTACAATCACTTGTCAATCAAAATATTAATAAAGAAATTAATTATTTAGCCTATACTTTCCATTAATATTATCTCTTGTAGTTATATGAGTAATTTCAAATATTTTCGACAACTGTGAAACTGACTTTAGAAGTTTTTTTTTTTTGAATTTAGAGAAACGATTCCCAAGTTAAAAAAAAATTAAAGCATCATCATAAAAAAAGTGTGGCATCATCAAATTATATTAATTTATATATAAATTAGATATGCAATGAGATCAGTTTTGATCCGAAACATGAAAACATATAATTGTATCTAGAATACATTAAATTGTATCGAATTCGATGCAATTGTATCGAAACACCTTCTGTCATTTTAGGCATAATTATATATAATCCAAAACTGTAAAGTTTCTAAGTAACTATATATAATTCAAAAATCACAAAATATTTTGCGAATCTAGTTTATAATTTTTCAAAATCGATGTCCATTACTTTTTAATATGGCCAACTTTTTTTTTTTTTTAATTTAATTAAAATTAACAATTTCGTTTTAAACGAAAATTTGATGTCTAAAAAAATATAAATAAAATTGAAGTTACTTACAGATTTAAAGCTTACACACATTTTGTGTTTCGAACTTTGAGATGGAGATCAAATATACTTAACATCTTTTAGTTTAAATATATTAAGATTATTATGCATTTAATTGTATCTAATCATATCTAATTGTATCAATTATAATATATCAGGACAAAACTCGGATAGAATTGGATAATTTTTTATTAATTTGCATCTAATTAAATATAATTATATCCAAAGTGATCCAATATTATAGAACCATTTTTCAGATCAAATTACATCTTCTTATATGTGCAAAAAATATCTCATCATATATTATTTAATATAAACTTTTTTACTCGGGCATTCAAGTTTATGTGTATTATATATAAATGTATTGAATTAGATATTATTCGATATTATTAAAATAATAAAATTCCACTTGATAAAAATTATTATTTTGATGTGCGCAAGATTATTCAAGTTCAAGAATATTTGTTTTTTTTTTTTTTGCCAAAAAACCGCACAGAGAGAATTCCTTATAAGGAATTCTCTCTGTGTAAACAAAAAAAAAACAAATATTCTTGAACTTGAATAATCTTGCGCACATCAAAATAATAATTTTTATCAAGTGGAATTTTATTATTTTAATAATATCGAATGTAGTCATAATTAAAGTAAGTCTTGATTGTCCCGCGGCCACTAAAAGTTAATTATATGAGTTATAATTATACGAGTTTTAAAGAATTTTTTTCATTAAACTAATGAAGTTTTCTTTACAATGTAATGAAAAAATTCTAAAACTTCATGATAAAGCTTCATTGTTTTAATGATACTATTTTTAATGAAACTTTTTCATTAGTTGTATGAAATTTTTAATAAATAATATGAAATTTTTCATGAAATTTTATGAAAAACTGCATTAATTTAATGAAAATAAACGAGTGCCAGTGACATTTCGTAGATTTAAAGCAAAAATTCATTTATATCATGCAGATAATTCGCTCAGTGCGTGCAATGTTTATTTATTAATTAAAAATTTCTTCATCCGCTAATTTAATGCAGACTTCATGTACTGACAGGTCCTTCCATGTTTCATTTCGCGTCACCGAAAATCATCAGAGAACCAATGTAGAAGGGTTAGAATATTCTACCCAAATTGTGAAGGAAAAAGATTAACGCTTTACCCGTATTGTTTTATTTACCCGATGAGAAGTAAAAAACAAAATTTTAAGAATTAAACTAATTAAAATCAAAAATATAACATTTTATCAAGGTTCCCATCTTCAGAACACGTTTTGAAAGAAGAAGAGCAACCTCTTGAGGTTTGCATGCGCTTGCTACTTCTTCTACCAAAACTTGTTCTGAAGATGGAAACCTAGAAAATTCCCGAAATAGATCTATCAACACATTCCTGAAAGTGGTCAATTAATAAATTTGAAAACAAAAAACTCTATAGATTATTTGTTAGGACAATATCCTAATAAATAAATAAAGAGTATGCCCTCGAACTTGAATAATTTTCATTTTTTGTTGTGTATAGAAAAAATAAACTTATTTGAAATTTAATTCTTGTTGTGCCTTTTTGAACAGATTTTATGACATACTGTTTTGGGTAGGTTCAGTGACTGGTTCCGAATGGGCAATTTTGCACCCCTTACATAATATGACACCCGGCGAATAAAAAGTGACAGGTTAAATTGCTTTTCGCATGCCCAGCGATATGTTCCCCTTAGACCAGTGCGCTGCTACTTTACAAAACTATTCCATTCTAACTACCCCTGTAACAGAACACATTGCGCCTAATATGAGACTAATTTTCCATCAAAAATGTTTCTCCAGTTCTATGATACGTACGTGTAGGTTTATGTCACGTGATAACTATTCCATTCTAACTACCCCTGTAACAGAACACATTGCGCCTAATATGAGACTAATTTTCCATCAAAAGTTTTTCTCCAGTTCTATGATACGTACATACGTGTAGATTTACGTCACGTGATAATTATTTTCCCACTCGTCCTGTTGCATATCACGTAAATGATGAAATGATCCTAATTTAACACTACCTACTTCTAACTTGTCCCGTAGCTTATTCATTTCAGTCGGCACCGTGATAGGTTACCTTCGTCAAGTTATTCGCCGGTCACTTTCATATCGCAGAACTGAAACTAGGACAGGCTCATACACACAAAGTTCTAGTCACGTGACCATACCAGTGACTCGTCCATTTCCCGCAGTGACTCGTCCATTTCCCGCAGATTTTGTTTTGGAGCTCATCTCTACGTGTGACCTATTATTTTTAAAAATTTTACTTTAACAAAAGATGGGATATCTTTCGCGATGTTTACACAATTGTTGTCGAACATATGTTAAAAAAATAGTATTTAAAGCACTTTTTAAAATCCAGTTATAAATATTAACTGGTTTAAATAAACAACTTATTAAATTAAATATTTACCAGCATGACATCAAAAACGTTTTATTTTTTGGCAGTAGCAATAATTTGTCGCATTGTTAATGTTTCCGGTAATATTTGTAAAATTAAATTTTTTTTTTACTATTATTAAAATTTTCCTATAATTATAGCTCAATTCCCATGTCCCATGTCTACAACTATGGTCCGGCGTGGTCAGCAAGTATGTCAACGCTTGTGTTTTTATCCTGGTAATGCATATACAGTAAGTTGTTTCATTGCTAATAGAAGCCAAACTATGCAGCTGTGTCCAGCCAATTGTTGCCGTCGTCCTAATAATAGATGTACTTCTGTGATGGTTTAAGAAATCTTTCAAAGAGCTTTGAAAAATATAATTAAATTATGTTTAAGGAAATCCAGTTTTAACCAAATTCCGATTTCGATTATATGATAGTGTATAACATGATATGCGAATTGGATTTTGAAATCTGGTTTAAATCGGTAAATACTAGGGTATTCAATCGGTTAACCGTTACTCGATTAATCGATGAAATGATGTCGAGCAATTGTTCGAGTAATTCGAAGTGGCCAATTTCGAGTAAAGAATAACTCGAACAATTTTGGTCGATTAATCGAGTAACTCGAGTAATTTAAAAATATGAACTATTTTATATTTTTTTAATATTTTGTATAAAATAATGTGACTGTTATAGTGAATATTTAAATGTTAAGTGTATTTTTATATTAAGTGAGCACTGTTAAAGAAATTATATTACGATAAACGAAGAACTTAATGCGAAAAACTCCGATATCGAAGAAACTTGGATATTTTTTAAAGAAACAAGTTCTAAGACTGGGGTGTTTAAGATTATTGGTGCGGATTTGAGGGTTAAAAGTGGGATCAAACATTATTTTTTTTTTTAATTTAGTTGCCATTTGATCTAAAGAAACTACATATAAATACTATATTTTCAAAAAGGAATTTTTAAATGTCATTTACTAAAAACTTTTTATTGGTCCCTTTTATGTCGTTGTAACAAGCCAATTTTAGAAGCCCTATATGGAAATTCATAGCGGTCCTACGCAAAATTTCCACATATTAAAATTTACATATAGAAGTAATGAAGTTTTCATTAATATGATGAAAATCTTCTTAAATATTCATGAACGTTGTTTCAAAACTTCTTTATAATTTTTTTAGAAAAATTACATATCTCAAAATCCCAAAATGATAGGACAAAATGGACTAGTTTCTCGTTTAGTACTAACACACTAATAAAACAAAACTGTGTCAAGTCTGAGTGAAATTACAAAACGGATCACCTTACAAATATTTTTATAAAACAGTTTAATGCATATTTATGAACCAGTTATATTGAAAGAAAATCAATGAAGATTTCAACATATTTATAAAGAATTTCATTGATATAATAACGCTTTTTCTTTGAGTGTACTGAGACAAAACTGTCGCAATAATAAATGATCTTAGCAAATGTTTTTCTCTTTTAGATATACTTTTTACTAAAATTGTTAATATAAAATATAAAAACTTACAAAAATGTGAGTTTTTGGAAAATAAAATTAAAGTATTAAAATTGTTCGAGTTACTCGAGTTATTCGAGCAATTTTAAAATCTTACTCGCCTACTCGAGTAAATTAAAAACCTCAAAATCGAGTTACTCGATTACTCGAACAAAAGCAAACCCGAGTAAATTGAATACCCTAGTAAATACAACCTTATTAAACGCAATTCACAGAAGACACAAAATAGTAGTTTTTAAATTTTGTTAGCCTACTATTGGTTTTGTAGAGTTGTGTAGTTCGTGAACGACCTTGTTCAATTGAACTAATTTTTACTTTAAACTAGTGAGCTAGTTCGAAATTTTCTTTTCTTCTTTTTTGTCATTTGAGTAATAATTTTCTTGTTTATGTTGCTATTGAGTTTACTTTTGTTTTTTTTTTATGTTAAAAAAAAATTGTCTAATATGAATAATTCGTTTAAAAATTATCAAACAAGCGATCTAACGAACGATTAAACAAAATTTTCAAAGATCAATTGAACTAGAAGAGCGACCTAGTTCATTGCAATTGAAGAAAGAGCGGACACTTTAACGAACTAGATTGCCCAAGTCTATTGGTTTGACCCATTGACCGTTTTAAAAAAAATTTAGTTTGGCCTGGATTATATATACTGCAAATATCTTTTTTCTAATTCCAAAACCAGCGTCTTCGTGCTACAGTTATTTCTACTCCTCGGGGCAGTAAAAGCTTTTGGGCATTTGTTGAAAGAGTAAAGGAAAATGCCAGTTCATCTATCCCAACTCTTATAATGGACGACCAAATATTCACTGGCCCGGTTGATAAGACTAGCCTTTGGCTCAGATGTTTGCATCTGCCGGAAAGCAATCAACCAATTCCCGAAATTGCACGAGTATCGTGTACTATGTATAAGGTATTCTTCCGAGCTCGTGCAGTTAAAAGGATTATTGCTGAGCTCAATGTAAATAAATCATTGGACCGGAAGGTATATCAGCAATGGCGCTGAAACATTGCTCTTCGACGCTTGCCCGTCCATTGGCTAGCCTTTTTAGCTCGTCGTACAGTGTGGGTGTCTTTCCCTTATGCTGGAAGATTGCCAATGTTCAGCCAATCCCTAAAAAGAGAGCGGTTAGTAACCCTGATTATTACCACCCAATCGCAAAATGCTCTGCGCTCAGGAGGTAATGGGGAGCATGGTTAGTCACCATCTTGTTAATTATCTGGAGTCAAATTCACTTATTAGCGATCTACAGTATGCCTTTCGTAGAAGCCGTTCTACGGGAGACCTGTTAGCGTTCCTTTCGGAACGTTAGAGCCGCTTCATTCACAGATTTGGTGAGAACAAAGTGTTTGCTCTAGATATTTCCAAAGCGTTCGATCGTGTGTGGAACGGTGCTCTGGTAGTAAAGCGTATTGCCTTTGGTAGTAAAGCGTATTGCCTTTGGCTTTCTCATAGATAGCACTATACGAGTTGTTATAGTTGGGATCTCATCAGACGAGGGGTGCCGCAAGGTTCTGTTCTTTCTCCCTCTTCCTCTCTTTTTCTTATCTTTATTATTGATATTCTTGGTCAGACTTTCAACTTTGTCTAATCTTTCGCAGATGACAGCCAAATTTGTCATTTATTTTCCTTCGATCGTAGGCCAAGCCTTGTTGAGGTTGGACGCAAAAGGCAAATTATGAATGACACACTCAATCAGAACCTGAGTACAATCTTAGAGTTGGGTTGTGTGAATAGGGTCGATTTTAATGTTTTAGTGCTCACAAAACGCAATCTTGTATGTTGTCTCATTGGGATGTGAAGCCAACGTTGTCATCTGTGCATATGGGTGGTATAAATATTGAGGAGTTAGTTACTATTGATGTTCTAGGCATGAAAATTCAGTGTGATGTCCGTTAGAATAAACACGTTTTTCAGGTGTCGAAGGAAGTATTCAAGTGCCTTGGTTTTTTAACTCGGTGTAGGAACTACTTCGCCGCATTTGAGGTTCTTACTATTTATACCACCTTTGTCCGACCGAACATGCAATACAACTCCCGTGGGCAGGAGCTTCAAAGTCTATTTTGGAGGTTTTGGACCGTGTTCAATGGAGGCGTTGGCTCTTATCAAACAATGTAGTATATCCGACTCTATTGACTCATTGAAGCATCGACGGAATGTGGGTTGTGTAGCACTGTTCAATCCGTACTGCACTGGGAGGTACCCCAGGAAACGGGTTTTCGTTCGCAACACCACCTTATCTAGTAGATCACATGCGATCGATTGTCCAGTTAATCGCACAGCACATTACAGGGAACTTGCTGTATATGGAATTAACTTCAAGGATCAGCCTATAGTGCCATATAAGTTTTACGTACATTTCACGTTTTTCCACGAACCGCACATTTTATACTAAATCAATAAAAAATATATTCTCGCTATTCCATCACACACATACACATTGTATTACAATATTTAAAATAAATATTTAAATAAAACAGGCTTTTAGAAATTGGTTTCGGTGCGGTTATAACCCTAATAAGCATGTTTTGTTTTTATTTTACAACGTATAAAATAAAAACAAAACAGGTCAAATTTCTTAGAAATCCGTCCACATTTACAAAAGTTACACGTCCCAAAATATTTTTTATACACGAGGTAGTCAACTTGGATAACATGTCAGTGAATCCTGTACTAAAGTGTGGTGGCCCAATCACAATATTTCAAAAGATTAACAACTCCTTTACTATTTCCAATGTGGTTCACTCCGATCGGATAAGTAGTTTAGAAGCTCCATATTTATACCCATTATTATTTTTATCAAATACCCCACTGTGCATCGTTAGGAAGCTATTGTAATTACCTTTCCAATGTGTTTATTTTTTTTTTTTTTTTTGATCCGTTCACAGCTGTTGGCTATAATTTCAACTTTGAACTTATTATTTAATAAAGCAGTTCAGACCTGTTAACATATCTCAAATTAACCAAAGTTTAGGGCGTAACCATAGTAATTAAAAATAACCACAAATAACCACATCTGTGGTTAAAGTTTCACAATTAAATTAAATAAAATTGCATATTGATTATAGTATTTATTACAATTGTCTGAAAAAGACGTTAAAATTCAAACTCAAACAAAAATCAAACTTTGTTCTCTGGCAATTCTTCCCTAACTACGAAAGCGCCATCTACCGAATATACAAAGAATATATCATAGATATGGCATCACTTACAACATATGGGAAAACAGTGGACATTAGAGTGAGGTAAGTTTCTAAAAATAGAACTGTTGTGTTGTTGGAGTTGTACTTCTGAGATTACGTATGCAAGAACAAAAACACAGTGTATTGAATAAAAATAGTTTTAATCACAACAAAACTCGACCTAACGATAGCTCAGAGGGCTAAAGCGCTCTGTCTAACGTGTAGTGCGAGTGCATGTGGCATTAGAAATCAGTTTATCTATACCACGGTCAATGATTGCACAGAAAATTTCATATAGTTGCAATCGAACAAATAAAAACATAACAAATATTACATTATTCAAAAAATTCAAAAAAAAAAACAGGGTCACTGACGAAGGTTCAATACCAGAAACTGCGCAATCTGATTCAGAAAAAATTGAAAATTTGCAATGTACAAGGTGGCGCAAAATATACCTTCCGATGTTTTTTGACTGTAATTTAAAAAAAAATGAAAAACTTTGATTCTTCTTGTGGATTATTTTTATTTGGTATTTTAATTTTTTTTACATCAAGTCGAGAATATGATGTCATGTAAATGGCCGCCGCCACAGTTGATTGTCATTTGAGCCCTTTTTATGACATTTTCCATCACTTTGGTCAAAACTTCCGGCGATAGGTCCTCACATTCTTAACGGATATTGTCTTTAAGAGCTGCAAGAGTCTGAGGCTTGTTGACATAAACCCGCGACATCAAAAAGCCCCACAAAAAGAAGTCTGGAGCGGTCAAATCAGACGATCTTGCTGGCCAGTGCAAATCGCCAAAACGGGAGATTAGGCGCCCGGGAAATGCATCCTTCAGCATATCGGTTGTGGCACGTGCAGTGTGTGCCGTTGCACCGTCCTGTTGGAACCACATGTTTTCCAATCCCAATTCATCAAGTTGCGGCAAAAAGAACTCGTTGATCATTGCTCTGTAGCGCTCACCATTCACAGTAACCGTTTGGCCCGCGACGTCTTCGAAGAAAAAAGGTCCGATGACTCCTCCAGCGAAAACAGCACACCATACAGTGACTTTGAGCGGGTGTAATGGCTCTTCGTGGGTTACACGCGGATTTTCATTGCCCCAGAAGCGTAAATTTTGCTTATTTACGTACCCGCTAGGATGGAAATGGGCCTCATAACTCATGATTATTTTTGATGAAAAATCATCTTCCTCTTGGTGGTGATTAAGGATGGCTTGAGCGTATGTTACACGCGATTGGCGGTCAGCAGCTAACAGCTGATGCACCGTCTGGACTTTGTACGGAAACATCTTCAAATCTTGTACCAAAATTCGCTGTAAAGACCGTCGACTGATACCCATTTGCGTGGCACGTCGTCTGGTCGATGTCAACGGCTCTTCCATGACATCCTCGGCTACAGCAGCAATATTCTCTGCAGAACGGCTACTCCGGGGTCTGCCACGCCTGGCAGCATCTCGTGTTGTGCCAGTCTCTTCGAGGCGAGCGGCTAAACGTCGCAGTGTTTCACCAGTAGGCGTTGGACGGCCAGGAAATCTGCGACGAAATTCACGTTGTGCCAAAGTCACCGACCGATTATTGGTCAAATAAATAGTCACCAATATTCCGCGTTCTGGAGCAGTGTAGCGTAACATTGTTTATTAACGTGTATTTCGCATGTGTTTACTACACAAATATCAACACAGAACTGACATTAGGGGCCAATCGCAAAATTTAAATTTTAAAAATGCAATTTTTTATTTACTTATTAAATTTGGACTGTCATTAACGAATAAAAATTTATTATTAAATTCAAATCGGTTTACATTTGATGACATAATTTAATACAATAAATTCTGAAATTTTTGTTTATTTCATGTTTTTCGTTTTGGGGTCGATCTTGATGTTTCTAAATATAAATTATTTTTTTACAAAAATGCATATTTTCTTCCCATTTTCAAATAAAGGGTCCGCCAAATAACTTTTTTTTTAACTCCTGAACTAATTGGACTTTGTATGGCGTCATACCAAGGTCGTTATGCAAAATTCATCTCAATGATGTCTCCGAAATGTTCAATTGTTGAGAACGACGGTGAATTGATGTTGATGGCGCTTCACGCACACTTTCTGTCACAGCAGCAATATTCTCGGGTGTACGCATTGTTTTTGACTTTTCACGCTTTGGTTTATCGATGAGGATGCCAGTTTCTTTCACTTTTTTCACAAGATAACGAACATAGGGACCATATTCGTTCAGCGGAAGGATAAAATTAATTATCTGTCAAATCAGACATGAGCTAAGTGTTACCATTCACGAAATAAGCACTAGTTGAAAAAAAACGTTTGATGGCGGACCCTTTATAAATTGCGAATATTTGAAATTTCAATTTGAAACACTTTATTTATATTATGAAACCTGTTTTATTTTAGAAGCATTTCATTTTATTCACAAAAATTATGTGAAAACTTGTAGCATTTTATCAAGTTTTTTCTTGTTTCTACTCAATTTTTGAATAATTTATGTGAAAAAACATTATTAGTGGAAATGCTTCTAGTTAATTGGCCACAATTTTGTTGTGTGTTTAAATTTTATAAAATTTTAAATTGTACCAATCTTGTTTGTATCACGGTACCAGCGAGTGTCAACATGTACCCTAAAACGTACAATTGCACCATGTCTGCCATCCCTGCTGTAGAATTTGACATTTCATAATGTTTCATTCCATATTGTTGCTGTCAACCTGACAACACCAGCTGGGCAAAGAAAATAACTTCGTAGTGATTTTTTTTTTACTTTATAAAGAGAAAAAAAAATAGTTTTTTAATTTATTTATTAAAAAACAATAAAATAATAAAACGCGGAAACAATAAATATTATCAACAATAAAAGCCAAGCACTCGTAGTCATCAAAGATGACGATTAAAAACACAACATTACGACCAACTCTTATTAGGAAAAGGCCAATGACGTTGGCCAAATCAATATTTGTTTGCTTAACAATTGCCGCATTTTTACACGAAAATTTGGTGGAGGCACGTAAACATCATCTGGAAGTGCATGTAAGTTAGGGGCGTTACAATTAATGTAAGAATTTTCATTAATCGATTTATATATGTGGGTTTATTTTTTAGTCGGATAATCGTCCTTATATTGCGTTGTCAACTTTTGGTTTCTATACAAATGGTCATTTAAATGTAAAATTAAGTGAATTGGTATTGTCTTCGGAGACTGGAAATGAAAAGGTAAGTTTTATTTGGAAGAGATTTATGTGATTAATATGATAAAAGAGTTTCTGTTTGTTTTTTTTTTAGCTGGGTTTATCCTTGGACAAGACTACAATTGATCAAATGAATCCTTATTTGGATTCACATCAAAATAAATGTTTACTGGAAGAATCATCTGGTCTACAAAGAAGTGGTCCCATATTATTTTTTTTATTTGATTTAAAAAATCTGCAGTAAGTTAATATTTTTTGATTTTTTCTATATTTATTTGCTGGAGGGAGGACAACACTATTTTTTTGGGATTTTTTTTTAATTGAAATTAAGAAATTCTAAATCGAAGTGACATTTTTTTATATAAAATTGGGAAAAATCCAAATGGAATTGCGATTTTCTATTTAAAATTGAATTCTATTAATAATTGAGAATACTTCAAATGAAATTGAAGTTTTTTATTTCAAATTTTCAAATAAAATTGAGATTTTAAGAAAATTCTAAATGAATTTTAGATTTTCCTATTGACATTGCGAAAACTACCATTAAAATTTAGAACATTTTAAATGAAATTGAGACTTTCTAATTGAAAATGTGAAGTTTTTAATAAATTTTACATTTTCAATTTAAAATTACGAAAACTTAATTTTAAATTGAAACTTTCGATTTGAATGGAGGGAAATTCTAATTGAAATTGAGATATTTTATTTAAAATTAAGAAATTTCTTTATGAAATTGCGAAAATTACAAATAAAATTCAGATTACTACTTTTATTTGAAAAAAATTTATGAAATAGAAAAAATTAAAGATGAACAACTTGGAGAAATTAAAATTAAAAAAACAGAATTAAAAAAATAACATTTCGTCAACTTACTATTTCAAACCAATAGTAAGCTGACCCTTTTTGAAAAAATTGAGTTAGAAATGTATTTTATATATGTTGCAAATATCTTGTTTCTAATTCCGAAACCAGTTTCTCGATATCTTGTATTATATCTGAAATATTCAGAATCGACTTTGCATTATATCCGTAATTTTAACGTTTAATAAACATTGGTCTGATGCATAGACCTCTTTTTGGCATATGCAGTAAATTTTGTATACTATACATTATTATTTTGCTGAAATTGACATACTGCTTACAAAAGTTTGAAAGTGTATTTCATTATTGTTTGGCTGCATGACCAAAAACAACAAACATGAAATCAAAACATAAAAGTGAACTGATGTTAGATGTAAGAATGTATAGACGTGCAGCATAGAAAGTCATATTACAAAAAAAAAAGTTGATGTGTGGACCACAAAACAAAAATATTTATTTTTCGTTAATACTTTATAACTATTCATTTAAATAATATAAAACTGTAAAAATTTGTAGTTTTGTTTAGAATATATGCTGCAATTAATGCGAAAAACAAAAACAAATATTTATCATGTAGATTTTAAGAAAAATGTGTGAAAACTTTCTCTATAGTTTTTCTCGAGTTCGTCTTTTTGGTGTATAGGTCAAAGCAATAATAAGCTGACAATTTCGCAAATAACGCTGTGCTACAAAGAAAAGTCACTCGTCCAATGACCTAGAGTAGGTTGTTGGTCTAGCTGAGTGAGAAATTGTAAAATGTACCCTCAAATTATCGAGATTTGTAATTCAGATATTTGAAAGAAACTTGCAGAGTCTTTCCAAATATACAGTTACGGACAGAAAAAATAGGATCAGCTTTTCCTAGTGTTTCCAATTTATTTATTATACAATTTCAAACCAATCCCTTGTGGCCAAATATGGCTTATATACAACAAAATATAATTGCGTGATAATGGATGATGAAGTATATTGCTTTGCCAACTTTGGGAACATTGCAGGACAAGACTTTTGCACAGCATGCAGTCGTAGCGATGCTACAGATCAATATAAACAGAATATTAAGTACAAATTTCCAAAGTAACTGGTTTGGCAAGCAATTTGTTGTTGTGGGAGAAAATCAAATCATTTACAACTGGTACAATAAATGCTAAAATTTATAGAGAAGAATGCTTTAAAATGCTTCTGTTACCATTTGTAAGATCTCACACTACAAAACCGTTATTTTGGCCTGACTTAGCCAGTTGTCATTATGCAAGAGCCACAATTGAATCGTATATCAACAACAAAATCGACTTTGTACAAAAAGAAAACAATACATCAAATTGTCCAGAACTACGTCCAATAGAAGAACATTGGTCAATTATAAAAGAAACTTTAAAGAAGACAGTAATGACAGTGTCAACTGTAGAAGAGTTCAAATCTAAATGGAATTTGGCAGCCAGAAAAGTAGATGAAAGTCTGGTACAAAAACTAATGGTACGAATTAAAAGAAAAAGTGTAATGTTTTGCTTACCAATCGGCTTCTAATTAATTTTTTTTTTACATTTTGGTAGTTACTATAATAGAAATATATAAAAAAAAAAAAAAAAATTAAAAGCTATATTGAATATTTTTTTATTTAGAAAACAAAGTTGTTCGATTTTGGTTATTTCAACCTTTACTTAACAAAAAAGCAATCCATTATGTTTTTATTTATAAAAACTAAAGAAATACATTTTACATGATTAATCGCCAGTTGTGTCGATTAACCGATCCGAATAACCGGTTAATCCATTTTTTTTTTTTTAAAGAGAGGCAACACTCAGGAAATACTTCCTATATTTAGCGTGTTGCTTTCTTTGGAAGGGGAAAGTATAGAGATGAAAGGTGGGGAAAGATGAAGGGCTTCAGACATGGCAACACTGTAATTGCGCGAGATGATAAGTCTTAGAACAGTTGTTGCTCGCCACCTGATGGAGAGTTGGCGAACTTATTGAAGCTTTTTGGTTCATAGCCCTGATTCATTATTTTACTTCGGTGGGGTTAATTGCTATGGGAACACCGAAGGTGGACATTGCGATACGTATGAGGGATAGAAAAACCCGGGACCTTCTGTGTAAAAGTCCAACGCGCTGACCATTACACCATTACACTATTTTTCGAATAATACCTTAACCGGTTAACCATCTAGGTCGAATAATTGGAAACACTAGATTTTCCTAACACAATTTAACGTTGAAAAAGACTGCAAATTCGGTGGTGAAATTTGCAATATGATTTTTAGATTATAGTACAATAACAACTCTTTATTTTATGAAACAACCAGATTTTGTTGTTGCAATTTTAAAAAAAGCAATAACAAAATATTGAATTAATTCAATGCAAATGTTACGAAACATTCAAAATAATACACTAATCCTTGCATTTTTTATTGCAAATATCACTATAGTGATTATATTTAATATACAGATCAACTGCTGTATCTTTATTGTCCCAACTTTGGAAGAAAGTGATAAATAAATATGGGATCTTGAAAATCACGATAAATTGCCTGCTAACAAGAATCTTCATATTTATTTGTGCTAGATTATTTTATTAATATTGATTTTTAGTTTCAGCACAACCAAAATAAGAATAAACCACTTTTTAGAACTAAAAGAGCTGATTGACTTTTTTCTATAGAAAATTCCATATATATCGATGACATTTTTCATTAAAAAAGAACAATTTTCTTTGGGAAAAAGTACTCAGATTCTGAAGATATTTCTATAGAAAACTCCTGATTTCCTGAAAAATTTTTTTTAGCAGAAAATACACAGATTCGAAAATAGTTCAATGGAGAATATCTTTAGATATTTTTCTATAAAAAAACCTTTGGATTTTAAGGACTTTTTCTTAACAAAACACTCAGATTTAAAAGAATTTATAAGAATCCATGGAAAACCATTAGATTCTAAGAACTTTTTGTTGAAAATCCATCAAGTTCTATGGAGTTTTTTTTATGAAAAACACTTAGATTCAAAAAATATTTTCTATTCAAAATATATTCAGAATGTTAAGACTTTTAACCAAAAAGAAACACATCATATAATAAGTACTTTTTCTTTACAAAAACAATTAGATTCTGATAACTTTTTTCTACAGAATGATCCTTTGATTCTAAGGATATTCTTTCTATTGATAAAAACTCTAAAATTTTGAGGACTTCTATAGAAAAAGTCTGAGCACTTTTACCTCAAAATCTAAGGACTTTTTTAGAGCAAACTCGTAACATTCTTAAGACATTTACTTTAAAAAAACTTTTATGCTCTGGCATCAAATGATTTTATTGGATTTTAACGACCTTTCCTTTCCGCGTTCACTATTTCAAAAAAGTTTCGACTTAAATGCACAGGTTTTTTTTGTTTTTTGTTGTATAATTTCAAAACACCCTAATTTTTAAATTTAAACTCAAATTTATTTAAATTGACTTTTTTCATATAAAAATTCTTTAAAAATCGAAATTCAAAATTACAAAAAAAATCAAAAAAAATGGTGTTTGCATATACAAATTATCATTGTTGGTGCCAATTTAAAAAACTTTTGTTGTATTAATAAGGCGTGTTTAATATTACAAACAGAATTTTGTAATTTATTTCTGCAGTAATTTTTCGTGAACATAAAAAGTGAATAGCTCACAAGTTTTAAACAATTTTCCAAGTCGGATTTTTGTAAACGGTAAGAATTGTATTCACAATTTTCATAAACAGATACAAGAAATAAAACAAAAATGTGAAAAATTAACTACGATATTCATAAGTAAAATTTTGGCACTGAACATCCACTGAATAAGGATTTCTTATTCAGTGGATGTTCCTGATTTTTTGATTTTTTGATATGATTTCCTTACAGAGTCCAAGTAAAATGCTCTCCCGAATGGCGTAATCAACATATTTACAAGGACAGTTCTATGTTTCCCATGTATCGCAATAAAAGACAATCAAAAGCTCATAAAACTGAAAACACTTTAGTATTAGGACCTCGCCGGCGTAGACGTGATATTGCACCACATGATGGTGAAGCAAATGCTGATGATATGGCGGCACCACCAGTTCTTGTTAATGACGAGCAACTTTTAGATGATGACGATGATTCCTATGAAGCTCCAATAATACCATCAAAAGCTTCTGTTATAGTTAAGAAAACCGATGAAGATCAAATTGTAGCTGAAAATAATTTGGAAGTACAAAAATTATCTTCAAACTCTCAACAACAACAAGAAGAAATTAAAGTTGAGAAGAAACCCGAAGTGTTATCAGCGGAAATTAAGTTAAAAAACCCACCTACCTCTGCTCCCGAACAGCAAGCTCAAAAGGAATATGCTTCAAATGAAAATTTACAAAATCCCATGTGTAATAATTTTGTATTACCCTTAACTAAAAAGGTAGTTGATGGTATTAATAATTATAATATGTCGGTAAGTTTTGTTAAATACTTTAATTGGTTTTTTTATAGAGAACACTTTTCTATCGTTTAATAGTTTTCTATGTTTGTGGCCTCTTTGCATGAGGAAGGTCTCTACAATTTATATTTTCATAATTGTGAAAATTATCATGGTTCCGATAAACATGTATCGTTTGTGGTAAGTAAACTTAAAAAAAAAAACAAAAAAAATGTACCTCAAATAGAAATTTTCAATCCATTTTTTTTATAAAAATTAAATTTTAATGTTAAATATTGAAATGTGTAATTATAATTACACAGTTCAACAAAATCAAAAAAATTAGATGCATCGGAGTTGCAACCTATCAGTAATAAAAGAATTTTGGACTCATATGACGAATAATGCCTTAGATTTTTAAAGTTTTCTATAGTTAAGGAAATATTTGCAAAACACTTTTTAAGGACATTTAAATTTATTGATAAACTTTTTATAAAATAATACACAATTTAAAATAATAACGCATTTTTTTTTGCAACATTCAAGTAGTATCAACTATGCTCTTTAATTTAATATAGTGCACGTTTTGAAAGGTGCGATAATATTCTCTATGCATATATTTAAAGTGTAAATTTCTCACGGTTTCGTCAATAAAATATCTAAAAAAAAAGAAGATACAAGACTTTGAAAAACCTTTTGTGAACATGACAGGTTACTTAACCCTCTAACGGGTAAGGCTGCCTCAGATCAGTCTTCATAAAATTTACCACAAATATATAATATATTCCGATAGAAAACTAAATTTGCTAAATATTTTGCAAAGAAATTTTTCGTGTGCCGTTCACGGTTTGGAAGCGAGAAAGCTTCGAAATCAAAATTTCGTAAAATTTCAAAAATTGTTATTTTTGAAAAAACATAGTTTTCAAAAATCTAAAAAACCAATTTAAGTTGACTAAAAACTCTTTATAATAAAACATAAGTAAGATTGAAGCTATATCTTTAATAATAAGCCTTACGTTGGTCCAAGGACTCACAGGATTTTATCAGGATTCCTCTAAAGGACATCATCTTAACTTATAAACTAATAGACGGATTTTTATGAAATTAGGCAGAAGGAAGACAAAGCGTTAAAGTTTGAACAATATAAATTGAAGTTTCGATACTTTCTCGCCTAATTTCGCTTTTTCCAAAAAGCGAAAATCGTGATATCTTCTTAAATAGGAGCAGAAAAAAATAGTTTTTGAAGTGTGGTTATATCTTGGTAAGAGAAATAGTTTTTGTTCAAAACTTCTCTTTTAAATGCTTTAGTTTTCAAAATACACCCAAAAATATTTTAGCTCAATAGGCAACAATAAACAATTTTGTTGAAGAAAGAACTTATTATTTGTTTTTCGAGTGGAGCATATAGTATGGAGTCTGTGTTAAATCTTAATTAATAAAATTCAGATAAAAACATTCAAATATGTTTAACAAATATTTTCTGATCAATACAAACCAAGTTCTAGTTAAATGAAGTGCGTTTTCTAAATAAAAGAACAATTTTAAATGATGCAAATGATTCAAAAATGTAAATACCTACAAAATGAATTTAAAAATTTCAAACTTCAGTTTGAATTTTTGGAAAATTTTGATATGAAGGCGATGGTTCTTTCACTGAAATTAATTAAGTGGAATATAAATTAACGTCATGTGCTAAAATTTTGCAAATTCGGTTAAGGGGTTTTGTACTATTTACAAAGTTAATTTAGGTATATAAATAAATAAAAACATTTTAAAGAAAATAATAGTTTTTTGGTAAAAGTTAAATTCGCAAATATTTCGAAAAGTGGAGCTAATAATAAAATTTGTTGCTCACATTCGTGATCTATGTCCTAAAATCTATCACAATTGATAAGACTCATTTCCTGTGGATTTTTTAGTGTTTAACTATATTTATCTTTCTCTTTTTTGTAATTCTCCTACTTACAGGTTGATATCGAAGAAAATAATAATGGCAATTATTTATCAGCCGGTGAAATGCCTTTACCAGCATTATATCTCATGATGTCTTTACTATTCTTTTTATCTGGTCTTTTTTGGGTCTTTATACTCAAAAAGAGCAAGTACGAAAAATTCAATATTTTTTTTAAATTTAAACAATTTATTCACAAACTTTTGTTTTTATTTTCAGGCACACAGTATACAAAATTCATTATATAATGGCAGTATTAGTCTTTTTGAAATCATTATCATTAATGTTCCATTCAATAAATTATCATTTTATTGAAATAAGAGGAGAACATGTTGAAGCCTGGGCGATATTATACTACATAGCACATTTGTAAGTATGAAAGAAAATTGAATTAAAGCTTACTACTACTACTTTTTATAGTTAAAAATGTAGCAGTAATTCACTAACAAGTTAAAATTCTAGTACAGAGAAAATCTTAATCTTTGGTCGTAAATTAGTTCGAAAGAAAACCTTATTTTAGTTGAAATGAAAGCTTCATTTTAGTGCTTAAACAATATGTATTTTTTGTATAGGTCAAATAAAATATTTATCGTGTTCTTTATCGGGGAGAAGTTCATTTGAAACTTTTTAAATAGTCTAATACCCACAATACACAGAAAAATAAATCTATTAAAAAGTAGTTTAACTGCTTAATCGAACAAGTCGAACCAAGTCGACTAAACCATATTTTAACCAAGTAAATTAATCTAACATTAAATGAGCAGAAAATCTATTTTTAGACCACCTATTATTTGGTTTTGCCAATGTTCCGCCAACGATGGCAATTTCGTTTTCCCAGTGCTTAGCCAACGCTGTAAAAATTGCACGACCAAGCCACGACCGGGGTTATCATTTTGGGTTAATCAGAAAGCCAACTACAGACGTTAGTAATTTTTTTTTTTTTTATTTTTTTGGCAAAGTATGTAGGAAGAGACTTATATGCCAAGACTGTTTATTTCCATTTGAAATTATACAGTCTAGTTGCCAATCTGACAGATGTAGAATAAAGGTGTATTTAAATTTTGAAAATTTTGTTGGTTACTGCCTTTTGGATTTTAGGTGACGATATGTAGAATCTTATTAAAATATTTAAAATATAGGTGAAAAATCTCTTTCTAGAAAACCACTTAACAATTATGAATGTCGGAAAAAGATCAGACTCCCGCTTGATTAAATTTATCAAACAATAATATAAAATGTTTTAGATTAATTCTGTTTTAGTCCTTTGAATGGTTCCTGAATGCCATGGATCACAATACCACACAAAAAACGGTTTAGTCGGTTTGGGTTTAAAACGAACAATAACAAAAAACTTGCCTAACGGCGACTCAATCTCTAACCTACACTTGGTATCCAACTATTGTATATGAATAAAGCGCATCAAAAAACGTGATAATTACTTGTGAAAAGGAGATAGGATTAAGAAGAAGAAGCATTCTAGTTTAGAAATTAATTGTGCATTGGTATTAGTTAATTCTGTCTCTTCTGATCGAAACAATACTTGTGTGTACGTAGTGTGACAAAACTCCACTTTAGCCACAGTCATCGCTGTGTCGACCGTGGCTCAACTCGTTAAGAGGTGAGATTACGATGCATAGCTTGATGCTAATGCAGTGAGTTTGAATCCCAGTACGACACCAAAAAAGTAAAAAAGTTTTTCATATAGAGCAAATTAACAAATATAAAATACTTTGTTCAATTTTTATTATATATTTTTTTTTTATAATTATTTTATTAATTAATTTTAAATATTTATCTTGTTATAATTATCTTGTTATAATAATACAGAAATATTGTAACTTGTTTTTGAGTAGAAGTTTATGACCGATTATGGCCAAAAGGCTAGGTCATTGAAAATGAAGAAAATAAAATAAATAAATAAATAAATTAGCCACTGACGAGTCCGAGGAGAGGGACGAAATTGCGGCAGTCTGGTGTATCCCTTGTGTCCGTAAAATTGTTCAATAAAAATGTTTTCTTCTTCTTCTTCCTGTAAAGAGACTAACTAAAATAAAAAAAAAAATATAAATTTTATTTTTCAAAATTTAATTTTTAAATACAAAAATTTTAATTTATAGAGTAATCAAAATGCTTTTGTTTCCACAAATCCAGCTATAATTCTTAAAAAATAAATACGTGGCCCTTATTTTCTTATTCTCTATCACATTGAAATCGGAAGGTACCTATTGGGAGACTCTCCTTGTTAGTTACAGTTTTTTTAACAGATTATTTATTTTATTTTATAAAGCTTTTATTGGGCTTTCATAGAATCTTAATTATAGGTTTTTTGACAGATTATAAAGTTTCCAGGCATTAACTTCCGTGCCCTAATTTTCACTTGGTCATTGCACGAAATAGTGTAAACAACAAAGTTTTTTTTTTTGCTTCGAAAATATCGAATTTTGTGCCAACAAAGCATCATTTGCTGGAAGTTTTGCAATTTGAACTAAAGTGCAGCTGAAGCACATCGATTGCTCACCGACGCTTATCATGAATATGTTCCATCGATTTCAACGTGCGAGAGGTGATTTGTTTGGTTGAAAAGTGGTGATTTTGATACGAAAGGCAAAGAAAAGGGTTTCATCCATTATGAGCTGCTGAAATCGGGCCAGACGATCACGAGGGACATGTACCGAACACAATTGATTCCAAAAACGACCAAATATGCGACAAATTCACAAATTTCCCGCATTTTTAAGTTATACACCTGACAATTTTTTACTAAAAACAATTCCGAAACAACTGAAAAAATTTATAAAAACTACGGCTTTTTAGCAGTTATTTTTTTTTTTTTTGTATTTTTAAAATGTAATTTGAAAAAAAATTTTGTTTCTTTCGATTACGACAAAAAAATATTTTCTTCATCATATTTCAGGCGAGTAATTTTTTTAAAAATAACCAGAGTTTAACTTTAACCACAAATATTTCCATATAAATTTGACATTCATAACTATGGTTAAGCTCCAAACTTTGGTTATTGTGAGATAAGTTAGCAGGGCTTAATATATTATATGATTTCCAAACGGTATTCCAGTTATAACGTTTTTATAAATTGAAGATACAAAAAAATATTCTAATTATTATTTGCAAACTATGAATATTATATCAATAATATCAAATATAAACTAAACAAGACTTTTTAAAAACTCAACAAAATTTTGTATTTTTTAAATAACCAAAAAAAAAAATTAACTGTTTACTGCAATAAAACTGTTTTGGTATTTGTTTGTAAATATTACAAATTAAGAATTGTAATTCTTTATATACACACAAAAAAAATCGTTGTCAAGTAACTAGGAGCATTTCAACTAATAAAGTTTTTTCACATATATTGTTCAATAATTAATTAAACTTCGGGTTCTGATGAGATCTTTAGCCAGATCGAAATACTAGTATCAACCTAGCTAATATATTTGATTTATTTTTTGTAAATATACGGAGGTTGAAAGCTCGTTATAAATTGAAAAGAAACAAGTAAAAACTTGGTAAAATGTTACTAGTTTTTGCATATCTTTTGTAAATAAACTTTATATTAAAACATTATAATAGCTGATGGCCCTGGCAGCCAATGCTAATTTCCTCATATTACTCTTGTATTTACTTATAAGTTTAATATTATATAAATAAATAAATAAATAAACTTTATTAGTTGAAATACTCCTAAATACTTGGCAACGCTTTTATGTGTGAAGTCGTAATGATAGTTCAATTATAGTTGCTTTTTAAGTTCAAATTAAAGTTAAATCTTTGCTTAAATAGACTAAACTGTATATAATCGACTTATCTAATAAAAAAAAGTTCAAATGAAAGCTCAATCATAGTTTTCTTGTAAATAGTATAACAAAAAGCTGGATCAATGTACTTTCACTCTTCGGGGAACAGGCTCTTAACCTAAAGTGGTAACAGAATGTTTTTCGTGATTATGTATTTGGAATGTCTCACAAAGACAGTATCCCGACGCGGACCACTGAACTCCCAGTAAAACTTGGGAACAAAAGTAAGTAAGTTGTTAAGAAAAATATTTACCCAATCGATGGGTAAAAATGGATTTAAAGTTTGGTCGAAACTTTTTTGTTTGAGAACTTCTCAATATTTTCTTGGCTGAATATTTTTTTGTTTTTGTTTTTGTTTTTTTTATTTTATTAATTAATAATCATATAATTACAAATTATATACTATTACCCTAACCGAGCACTAGCTACTATGGCCTTCGGCGCGTTTTAGCGAAAACAGACCAGTGCCTCTGGTGGGAATCGAACCCACGACCCCCGCACTGATAAGCCAGCACGCTACCAACTAGCCTACCGGGCGCAATCTTGGCTGAATAGATCTTCAAATTTATTCGAGAACTTTTTGGAACAAACAGTTTTGAATTTGCAAAAATTTCAATTTTCTAATTTTCTCAAAAACTATTAGAAGATCAAAACTATTACATAGGAAAAATATGGCGTTCATTTAAATTTCCATTGCAACATTATATCTATCAAAAAGAAAGAGTTGCCGACATCGAACATATTGTAATATTGTCATACAAAACGTTAACCAAAATCCCTCCAAAATTGTGCATCCACTAAAAAATCTGCGCTGAGTTAAATAGTGGACTCCTTTTTTTTTGCGGTAATTCCCCTTTTTAAAGTAGGCAGGTCTTCAAAGTTAATAATATTTTTAGCGGCTATCTTCAAAAGCACATGTTAGATAAAATCGTAATCGTCGGACAGCTGGTTCAGTGGCTTGAAAATGATATATAATTTTATATCATATCCAGAGATAGGATTAGTTAGGTTAAATAACATTTAATTATACTAATTGTCAAATTTGTTATAATCAGTCCAACCAAAAACATGGATCATGTTTTTTTTTGTTTGTGCGTCGTATTGAAATGTTAATGAGATATTTATCGTTTTTATAAATTTTTTTTTAATTTTGCCTAAATTGAAATAAAACATCTCCTTATGTGATATAATATTATATACCATTTTGCAGGTACTTTAGCAAGCTTTCCAACGATACGATACCAATTGGTCAAAGAAAATGTTTAATAATTCTTTAAATCCTCCATATAATTCCTTAATTATTGTTAATTTTGCAGACTTAAAGGAGCAGTTTTGTTTATAACTATTGTATTGATTGGTACCGGTTGGACCTTTATCAAACATATTTTATCGGATAAAGATAAAAAGATATTTATGGTTGTAATACCTCTACAGGTAAATTAGATTTTTCTCACACATTTTGTTTAAACAAAAATAACCATGACATATTTTATTATTTTTTCTTCCGCAGGTCTTGGCCAATGTTGCCGAAATTATAATCGAAGAATCGGAAGAAAGTGATGCTGAATTTAGAACATGGCATAACATATTCATATTTGTAGATTTATTATGTTGTGGTGCCATTTTATTCCCCATCGTTTGGTCAATACGTCACTTGCATGAAGCCTCAGCCACCGATGGCAAAGCTGCCATTAATTTACGCAAGTTGAAATTATTCCGCCAATTTTATATTATGATCGTTTGTTATATATACTTTACACGCATTATTGTTTATCTTTTGAAAATGACGGTGGCTTTCCAATACGCTTGGTTGGATGAAATGTTTCGTGAAATGGCCACTTATGTATTTTTCGTTTTGACGGGTTATAAATTCCGTCCAACATCATCACATCCCTATTTTGCTGTCGATGATGAAGATGATGACGATGAAGTAGAGGTATTAACCGAATCGGGGTTAACACATAATATACACCGTACCAAGGCACAAAATCGTAATGCTGTCTCGGGTACTACTATCATCGAGGGTAATGATGATGAAAAGGAGAATTTAATATCAAAACGTGAATCATCTCATGAATATGATTAGAACAGACTATATATTTTAAGATTTAAGAAAGATTTATATTATATTATTTCTTTGGTTAAGGAATTCTCCATCCATACTCCTCATTTTACATCTCTTTTCTTTTTATTACGACCAGACTGAATCGAACATTTAAAAAAAGATTTTTTCTGTCTTTTTTTATTACTTTATATTAAAAAAAAAAAAAACTCAAACTTTAGTCCCTAAAAATCTTTAAAAAGCAATAAAAAAAATTGAAAACAAAAAATAAGTATTTCAAGTAGTAAATGTTCAAGTATTTTTATAAATCAGTAATTTTTTTCAAAAGTGCCAATATTTTCATTAATATACATTGACAACAATAGTAAAACTGCAAAATTTTGAATACTCTTTTCACAGTTTTACTGCTATTTCCCTTTAAAATAGTCCCCTTGAATAAAATTTATGGAAATTTATTTTTTATTTTGGAAAATTTGTTTTTGTTTTTTCTTTCCCCCCTTCAATTATTGCTAAACAAACCCAATAAACAATTTTGCCTAAATTCAAGTGTAATTTAAGTCCTATTTTCCAAGTTCAAGCCTTGATATATACTTCATTTACACTGTAATTCAATAGCATACTCCAGTAAAATGGATACTTGAATCCCAGTCGAACATAACAGTATAAATATGCCTTAACTCAAGCCTTTAATTATAGTTTAATTCAAGTTCAAACACCACACTAAAAACCCTTGTATTCAAGTCCTATCTTCAGGCTTAAATCAAGCCAATTAAAACATGATAAATGCTATATTTTGCGTAATTTGTTGACGTTAATAAAAATATTTTGGTATACATCCATTAACATTTGTAAGGTTCGCTTTACATTCATTATCTTGTGGTGACGGAAACTATTTTTAATGTATTTGTTTTCATTTTTCTGGCAGCGTTAAACCTTTTACTCCTTTTCGGTGCTAAAAAGAAATTTGTTAGAATAAAGTATAGAATCATGAAAATGCGGCTTACATATTTATGACAATCCAAGAAAGAAATTCGAATTACTTTTAAATCTCCAAAAGAACTTTTATTTTTTTACTTTTTTCTTTTTTACTTTTACTTTTTTTCAATATTGACAAAAGGGAAAACCTGATTATTTCAGTTTGTATGAAGTGGATTTTTACTGGAAAAAAACACTTAAAATAAAGCTAAATTCAAGTCATTTTTAAAGCACTTGAATTTTTAGTTGTTTAATGCTTATTGGGTAAATACACTAATACCCCGGTTTGAGTCGCACGATTTGCGTCGTTCAAAAAAATTTTATGACTTCAAAGTTGTGTCGATAATTTTTCAGTTTGAGTCGCATGACTTCGAAGTTGCGTGACATTTGCTTCGATTTGCGTCGTAAATACGAAATTTTTATCGAAACCCAATTTGCAATACTCAAGTTTTTTTTCGAAATTAATTTGTTTAATTCTTATAAAACTGCAATTTTACGTTTTCCCCATGAATATTAATATTTTTATTTAAATAATCTATTTCTTTTAAAAACAATAAAGGAAATAGTATTTTTCATTGAAAAATAAATTGTTTTAATTAAAATAAAGGATTACGGAACCAATCAAATAAAAATCTATATAAATGTATTGGAAATGTATTGGAAATCGTGATTCGGTCTGCGTCGTTTCGATTTGCATCTCATTTTTTCAGTCCCAATTACCGACGTAACACGGGGTATTAGTGTATTAAAAAAATTAACATGTTTTTTACATTTAGATTTTTATTAACAAACATTTACTTTACATCAAATATACTTTTTTAGATGAGCTAATAAACAAAACAAAAAATATATATAGAATTAATAAATTTAACGATTTTTTCTTTAAAGATTTGTAAATTTAGGCATAAATTGTATAAAGAAAATCATATAAGTTGTCACCGAGCCAATGGCCTGTAAATAGAGAAAATCAGTTTTTCATTTATATCATTCGTACGTAACTGCACCTACCCTGGTCAACATATAACCATCCATGCGCGATATGCCAATGCCATTAATGCAAATACGTTGATGAAGAATTTGTAAAGAGAAATTTTGTAACTAAAAAGAAAGTGGATTTAATGTTATTTATTATTTATTGTGGGCGTTGTGGTGTAATGGTTAGCGCGTTGGACTTTTACACAGAAGGTCCCGGGTTCGATCCCCGGTGCCGGCAACATCAAAATAATATGTATGAGTTTTTTCTATCCCTCATACGTATCGCAATGTCCACCTTCGGTGTTCCCATAGCAATTAACCCCACCGAAGTAAAATAATGAATCAGGGCTATGAACCAAAAAGCTCCAATAAGTTCGCCAACTCTCCATCAGGTGGCGAGCAACAACTGTTCTAAGACTTATCATCTCGCGCAATTACAGTGTTGCCATGTCTGAAGCCCTTCATCTTTCCCCACCTTTCATCTCTATAATATCCCTTTCCAAAGAAAGCAACACACTAAATATAGGAAGTATTTCCTGAGTGTTGCCTCTCTTTTAAAAAAAAAAAAAAAAATATTATATAAGGACTAAAAGATGAGATGATCAGATAATCTTGATTAAAGAAATTGTAGAAATTTTTTCGAAATTTCATAGAAGTCTTATCACAGGTAATCAGTCTTGGTAAGTGTGGATTTTAAAAAGTTTAAACTATATTGAGAACTTATATTCAATACCCTCTATGAACCAAAACACATTTTTTCAGGAGAGCAAAAAAATTAATTTATACCCAAATTCTTAAAAGTATGAATTAATATACATTTAGCAACATTTGTTAAATATGAATACTGAGTCCTACGAATAAAAATAATACAATAGTTTACGTTTTTCGCTGCGCTATGGTTGATAGAGAGTATTACAATTGAAAAATTCAAATATATTGTTTGGCTGATAGAGGCTATTGCACAGTAAAAAAAAAATATACAATTTGCAATTATATTAAAGTTTTAACGTTTTCTTGAACCCTTTCGACACGGTGTTAGTACAATATGTGTGCTCTAACCTAACTAAAAGTGATAGAGATCTGAAATTTGATTGGAATATGTGTCTAAGCTATGCTTAACTTTTATACTATTAGGGAGAGATCCTCAAACGACCATCAAATTTTCATCATTTTAAAAATTTTTGTGCACATTTTCACAATTTTCTTGGTAAATATAATTTTGTATTGTGTAATCTGAAATTAATAATCAATTTTGCAAAAAAAAATCTCAAAATCAGTTTTTTTTAATTAAAATGTTTTTTATGTTTGTTAAAAATAGTTACTACATTTTACCAACGTGTTACAGACTATTCCCACGAAACCAGATATTTGTTTATTTTTTTTTTGTAAAAATTCTTAATATTAAGGGTCTAAATATACCTATTTCAAATTTCAACTAAATCTGACAACGGATTCTATGTTTGGTAAAACATGAGCTAAACTCTGATAGGTCACTAAAGAACCCCTCCAAAAATGTTTAACTTAATTTTTCCATATTCATCTGATTAATTTTCCCAAGATTTTCTTTTCAAAGACCTTTATATTGCTTTTAGTTTCATTGCAAAAAAACGAAAAAACGTCTTTTACTAGAACCTATTAACCCCTAAATATGACATTGATCTGTTAAAAAAAATACATTATTTTTATTTTCTTTAATCCTTTACATATTCAAATTTCAGCGAAATCGGTGGGTGATGGCTGGGATATATATTCGGAACTATTTCTAGAATTCATTTCATGTCGCAAAAAACTAATTCCAGAAAATGGACCAACTCTAGTTTGGACTAAAAGAACCGTTTGATTTTAGGACAATATCGAACAAAAGTCATCGGCAATAAAATCGACCGTTTAGTTTGTTCCTAAGCAAAATAAGTTTTGATGTGAGCAAGATTATTCAAGTTCAAAATCATTTGTTTTTTGTTAAACAAAAAAACCGTGCAGTGCAAAAAGTTTTCCTAAAACTGGTTCTTGAGAACATACAAATTTTTGCTAGATATTCTAAAATATTCTTACCTGAGTACTAACGACAACATTTTGATTATTAAATAGACTAATAATACTATGCAAATTGAACGTTATAAGTTTGACCTAGAAATCAGTTAAAAATTTTTATTTAAACATTAATTGAGAGATATCAATTAAAACTCACCACATCCATACAATTTTTTGAAGTTATTAAAAATGCTGGAATTTCCATACAAGCTGGTATTAATAAAATTAATTCTGCAAATTCAAAATTTTCAAAATTGTAATTTAGCCCCGGTTTAAGCATTTGAACATACCAACTTTATTCCAGTCCCTATACACGGTATAATATCCAAAATATGCATCCACCAAAACACGAACATAAATCATCAAAAGCACAAAAACAATGGAAATACCAAACGAGTTTTGAAATTGTTCATACATTTCATAAATCATTTGATAGTTTCGTTGTTTTTCCACCAACTTGGAACGTAAAAACTCTTCGAATCCTTTGAATCCACAGCCATAAGCCACAATTCGTGAATAGTCAACCATTAAATTTAAATCCTGTTTAAGTTTCACCAATTCTGTACGCAACAATTCAATATAGAATATAAATTGTATATTACGCAAGTGAACCGCAAAGATAAATGGCGTGAAAATACTCCAAAATAATATTAAATGTCTGGACATAGTTTGATAAATGACAAATATAATCATAGCTATGGATTCCAAAAAAATGAATGAATAGAAAATTCCCAAAAAGCGACGATTTTGCCATATTTCTTTTGAATATTCCGAGGGAATTTCTCTTGAAGTTTGC
Organism: Delia radicum; assembly: GCA_021234595.1. Taxonomy (NCBI): domain Eukaryota; kingdom Metazoa; phylum Arthropoda; class Insecta; order Diptera; family Anthomyiidae; genus Delia; species Delia radicum. The sequence goes on from CM037852.1 coordinate 194,334,602, forward strand.
TTTTGTAGACGATAATAGATTTGCCAGAATTCATATAATGCTGTGCGCCTAAAAATTGCTTCCAAATATGCAATTGTTACAGCAATATCAGCAAATACCACCTTAAGGATATCATTGAAGTAGCCAAAAGTGTCTTCAGTAAAGAGAAATGCATCATTACTTGTTAATGCTACCAGTGTTATGACATTAAAGGCGACAAGTAGAAAAGTGGAGTATACGACGAGGAAACGTTCCATGTTAGAACTTCGTTTGAAATTTTCATCATATGATAAAGTGCAGTAACCAAACAATTTAAACACTTTAATGTGAGCATTTAAAAGTTTTGACATTTGTGCCTTCATGGTTTTAATGTTACTAAAATTGCTATTAACAATTTCACACTCTATTGATATTGGTTGATTTTAATTAAGATTATTAACTTCTAATGTTTAACATTAATTTACTTAAACCATAGAGTATATAGTTTATATAGAGAGCATTCATTCGCTCTTCACCAAACTCAACTTTCAACTTTTTTTTATATACATTAAGGCCTAGTGTTTAGGATGTAGATTCAATATGTTTGTTAGTTAAACCTAGAATTTTGTTTTTCCGATGTAATTTTTAACTAAGGTTTAATCCAGTTAAACTAGAGTATAAAGTTGTCAACAAAAGACAGCTGTTAGATAATAGTTTGTTTATGCGATGCAACCTTGTAACGTATTTACAAAAAAAAATTGCCGTTTTTAGGGCAATTCCAACCGGAAATTAAAAATGTTGTTCAAGTTAATGTGTAGTTTGATATTTCTTCAATTAGAACTGAAAAACAGTAGACCCAGTTAAATTCAGTTTAATTTTGTTTTGAGATTAACTTAACAGACTAATAAACTAAGTTTAATTGACATCTCAAAAACTAGACAGAAACTGGTACAAACAATCAAGCATTGGTGTACCACTGGCTAACCGAGGAATTGCTTATAAACGTATGGTACAACACTTGTTTAAGACTCGTACTAGCGTATTTGTTATGCAATAATTACAGAGAAAATCATTGGCTGGAGACCACTATACCAAAGTTGGAAAAAAGTGTTTTCCCAGTGCAGTCAGATATTACCAACGGCTCAAAAGTCTAACCACTGGTAAAGCATTTATTTTATAAAAATGCTGATGCTTTGTTTAAAAAAGTTTATAGTCGGAAGGTTTCGAGTTCGAGCCCGGTTTTAGGCAAGCATTTTTGTGATTTTTTTTTTTAATTTTTTTATATTTTTTTCATATACATTTTTTTGTTTCTGGGAAATCTCTTTTATGACCAATTTTTTGTTTTCCCAACATTGGCAAGTTGTTTCCATCAAACCTTATGCCAGTGCTGACATATTTTAGCAGAACTGTTACGCAGTAGTTATCATTTACTTACGTGTTAAGCTTTCAAGTATTATATGTCTCATTAGCTGAGTGGTTAGAGCTGTCGGGTTCAAACCCCGGCGGGACCAAAAAAATTATACATGAACTTTTTTTAAAATTTCTTTTGAAAACAAATGTTTAGACCACAGTAGAATGAATGAAACAACTGTAATTTCAGTTAAAAAAAATGACAATTGACCGTTAAAATAACTAAAAATGTAGTTGTTTTTAACTGTTGAAAAACCACTAGCAAATGAAGTAAAAACAACAAAACAATGTAATAAAAACCACTGACAATTTTTACTACAAAAATTCTTAAACAACTGTAAAAATTTGTAAAAACTCTTGTTTTTCAACAGTTATTTTTACGGCGTTTTAAAAATATTTTTTTTAATAAAGAAAAATCTTTTTTTCATTCAGTTACAATAAAAATTTTTATTTTTTAAATCGTACTTAAAATGCAAACGGTACTCCAGTTATGACGTTTTATTGTATTGGAGATATAATAAAATTTTCTAATTATTATTTTCAAACTCGGAACATATCAATAGAAGCAAATATAAATTAAATGAGAACTTTTCAAAACTCGATATAATCTTCTACTTTTTAAATAACTAACAAAAATTAACGGACTATTGCAAATTACTGTTTTGGTTGTTGTTTACAAAAATACTAAAACAGCTGATTGGAACAACTGTTAAAAAGTAAAGTAGTTTGTTCAGTTGTTTTTTAAAATAACTGCCGAAATAGTTGTTTTGTATTATTTCATAGAAAAAGAACTGTAATTACAGTTGAAAACAACTAATACTGATTACTACACAGTAGTAATTATGATTACTACACAGTGTAATAACTGTAAAACTTTTTTGAGTGTACCAACATTTTTTCAACGTTAGAAATTTTTTTACCCCATTGCTTGTCCGACACTTTTTGAACAGACGCTGCTTTTGTCTAAAGATGTTATCATTTTGGGATTGGGAAAGCACTTGTTGCCAGCATTTGCACACACAGAAAAGTTCTACAGTTACTACATGACAGTTTTTGTGTAGTAATATGTTTGTAGTTATTTTTAACTGTACTGTAGTTTACTTAGAAAAATATTTTTTAACATTTGAATTTTTAAACAACCTACCAAAATTACTGCATTGCGGTAAAATTTATTTAATGCAGTTGTTTCGACTTTTTGACTAAAAACAATAAAAATCATTTTTATTAAATCTTTAAACCAATAAAAACATTATTTGAAATTTTTTTTTTTTTTTTGTTTCTGTTGTTTCAATTTTGTTATTTTTTGTCTTTTCTGGTGATATTTTATGTAAATATAATTTTAAAATAGTGTGTTTATTAAATAATAAAATCAGATTAAGATTTAAAGATTACAATTTTTTTTATTAATATTTTTAATGCTGTTAATGTTGTTTTAACTGCTTTTGTAGTTGTTTTTACTACATTCGACTTTTGATTTAAATGCAAATGCAGTGCACACCTTTTGAACTGCAAATTTAGTTATTTTATCTGGCATTTGCAGTTGATTCTACCTACAAAATTTTCAAAGTGTACCACTTGCAAAAGTGCTTTGGCAGCTATGGTCCGTTTGTCTTTTTCTGACTGGTATGTTCCCAATAAATGTTAAAAGAGAAAATATGTTATGTTTTGTAGGACATGCAAAAATTTTAATTTAGCGGTGAATAACCCCCATTATGCTTGTTTGTGTTGAAGAGAAAGGTGAATTTGAAAAGAGCGAACATTTTATTTTATATAATAAAGTACGAGTATTAACATTTTCTTTAACTTTGACTGAATTAACTTAACGAATGTTAAGTTTGTTAGGATAATACAAGGCAAATAAGGAACGTAAGGAGATATACATATTTTTTTGTTAATTTTAATTATTTAAATAAAAAAGCACGTGGAAGCATTAAGACGTCTGTGACAAATTTCGTATACCCTACACTGAGAGAATTATCTGAACGATATTAATAAATTTTTGCATCAAACCAATGAAATAGCACTGGAACAAGAGTTTTTGATTCTTCGGACTTTCGTATTTGCCGGGAAAGCGGGAATTTTTTCGAATTTCCGGGTTCCAGGCATTTCGCGCTCAATACAAATTAATTAAATTTGACATAAATTGTGCTTGAAAAATTCGACTTTTACAAAAATAAATTTATTAACCCAAAACACGCTAAACGAGAACACAAGAACTGTCAAATGTTTTATTAAAAATCTTAAATTAGGAATGTTGGAAGAATAATCTTGGAATTGTTAAAGTTACGACAATATCCAATAATCTGTATTTTTGTGTAGTCTTTAAATCGTCATTTTGTCATGTTTCATTTAGAAGATTCTCTCTTTTAACGGTTAATGTGGGGAAAATCACACTAACGGGCTTTGGGTTAAAAAATTTCAAAAGTGAGTGTTTTCACACATATTTTTCGGCTAATTTTTTTGTTTCAATTACAAAATTTAAACAGTTTTCATTTAATTTTAAATATTCTTTATTTAAAATAATTACAAAAAATCAAATAATGATGTTCCAACTTCAAATAATAAAAAGTTCCCGCACAATATTCCCGGGATTGCGGGGTTGAATTTTTGAGGAATAGAAAATTTCGTTGAGAAAAATTTTGTGTGTTTCAATCGATGAATTTAGTACACGCATAAAAAAAGGCCGCAGAATTTCCAATGAAGTTTAAAAACATAGTCTGCTAAATTTAGGTGAAATAAATTTGACTGTTGTAGCTAAAATAGCTAAAAATTTTGTTAAATCAACAGAATTTTTAAGCCAAATCAACAACAGATTTCTGCTAAAAAGTTTTACAGTTGAATCTACTGAAAATTACAGTTAAAACAACTGTAATATCAGTTAAAAAGGCGACAAAGATAATTACCGTTAAAATAACCAAAAATTTTGTTTTTTACTGTTAAAAAACAACTAACAGATGTAGTAAAAACAACTAAGAATGTCGTAATAACAAATGCAAATTTTTCACTATAAAATTGTTTAAAAACAGTAAAAATTGGTAAAAAAACTACTGTTTTAAGCAGCTATTTTTTCGATATTTTAAAAATATTCTTGTAAAAAACAAATTTTCTTTCAATTACAATAAAAATTTATAATTCCTGCATCCAACTTAAAATGCAAAGTCAAAATTCCAAACGGTACCCCAGTTATAATTTTTTTATATATACATTCAATAATATTTTTTTTATTATTATTATTTGCAAACTATGAACATATCAATAATAACAAATATAAACTAAACGAGAATTTTAAAAACTCAACATAATCTTTTTTTTTTAAATTAACTGTTTACTGCAAAATTACTGTTTTGGCTGTTTATAAAAATACTAAAATAACTGCTTCTAACAACTTTTGAAAAATGCAGTAATTTTCTTCAGCTGGTTTTTTAAAAAACTGTCTTAATAGTTGTTTTGTGTTATTTGATAAAAAAAACAAATGTAATTGTAGTTAAAAACAACTACTACTAATTACTACACAAACATCTGTTATGGAGTAACTGTACCACTTTTTTGAGTTTAGATTTTCATCAAATGTAACGTTTCATAATATTTATGAAACATTTTATAAAAAACAAAATCAATTTCATCATATTAAAGAAATGCTACACTATACATATGAAGGATATTTTGTATTAGTAATGATTTCATTATGTTTGTGTAGAAAAAAGACCATAGAGACCATGATATGGTCATGATAATACTAGTTGGTTATGAAATGTTTCATAAATATTTATAAAATTGTTAAAGTGGGTGAAAATTTATCAATTATCCCCGTTTTTCTCTGGATGTATGCTGATTGTGATCAGTCACGGGATAGGTTCTTTAAGACTGATCTGTTCGCATTGGTCACGGAGTAACTACTTCAGATCGATCTTGCATTCAACTTATCCTTTTTTCCCCATAGGCCAATGATTCTAGATTGCGAGACGTGATGTTTAGAAATTTAAAAAACATGTTTTTTGACACTAACTCAAATTAATAAGATTAAACAAACTGATGCATTCGTGTAATCATAAAGTGAAAACATATTCGACTGGTAACCGAATGTGTTGTAAATCAAATGAATTAGAACAGCAGACTATAACAACACACTCACAATATTTTGTCCGTAAAGACTACTGAATATACACATTAAATCAACTGAAAGTCAGTTAAAAACAGGACTACTTACTTTTCATTTAAAACAATTGTATTTTTTAGTTTATTTTCAACTGTTGAAAAATTAACTGACAAAATCCATAAAAACAATAGATTGTTTTCGTTTATTTCAATACTCAATATAACATAGCAACTTTTTGTTTTGAATAGAAAATTTTAACTGAATATTTTAACTATTACGGAAAGTCCGTTTTTTGTTTATTTTTTTGTTGAATAACAGATAGAACGTTAAAAAATATATTTCTTTGTTAATTTAACTGTATATTCCATTGAAACAACTTTACCGATTAAACTTTTAAATAACTGTTGATTTTTTATGGAAAAGTTCTTGTGAGTGCAGGATTTAGGTTACTAAAACAAAACTTAGGTTAGCACAATCGTAAAATTCAGTTCAGAATGATAAGTCGGGCATCCAAAAATAAGCTAGAGCTTGTTTTTTATTTGTAAGAATAGAACTATTTAGACTTAATTGCAAGTGCTGATCATGAAGTTATGAACATTTTTAGCTATATAGGTTAGAGCTTTTTTAAGCTTATTTTTTATATTTGCTTATTATAGCTTCCCAGCCCGAAATTGCCAATGGTCTGAAAAATCAAGCACTGGCAGAGAACTGTTTTCCAATGGTCCAACAAATAAAGTGCTGGCAAAGCACTGATTTACACTTAGTAAAAAGTGCTTTGCCAGTACTTAATTAACAAAATTTACAACAGTAAACATAATAATAAAAGCCCTGGCACAGCCCTGGCATAGTACGCTTTGCCAACGTTCGTAGAAAGTGCTTTGCCATTGCTTGATTTACAAAATTTACAACCGTTAACATAATAAAAACAGTGGCACAGCCCTTGTTCACAACACTTTCTCCACTTTACTGGCTGTTCTCCCAATGATTTGCCAACTTTTTAAAATTATGGTTTTGGTACTGGCAAAGCGCACATTGCCAGTGCTTTGCCAACGTTTTAAAAAAGAAACGGTCAAGCCCTGCTAGGTGTTATTATTTTGGGGTTGACAAAGCACTTATTTTATAATTAAAAAAGCACTATTGGAAGTTCTACCAATGCTTTGCCAACATTATGGTTTTGGTACTAGCAAAGCGCTCATTGCCCGTGCTTTGCCAACGGCCAAGCCCTGCCCGGTGTTATCATTTTGGGGTTGGCAAAGCACTTAAATCTTCAGAAATCCAACGCTCATACCACCGTTGAAAGCACTGTGCTAATACTTTGCCGTTTGGATTTTTCTGGCTGGGTTATTTTGTGAATAGTAGCTACCTTTTGATTTTCTAGTTAGAAATTAATCTTATTTTAGCTTCTTTATTTTAAAATTGAGCTTTTTTCTATTTTTTAGCAATCGGTATTTTGAAGTATTTTTTTTTTATTGAAACTTGAAAATTTAATGTTACATGTTGTTGTTTTATCAAAAAAAAAATTTATAAACCAATTTGAAGCTTTAGAAAAAAAAATTGTATTGGACGTTTGTTTGACGAAGTTCCAAAAAACAAATTTTATACAAATTTTATATTTTGTAACGATTTTAATAAAAAGTTCAGATATTTGAAGGATTATTTTTAAAACTTATCGGTTAATTTTTAAATTTAAATTTTACTGTTTTCCGAGCTTTTTAAGCTCTTAAAACATTGATTTTAGAGATGATTATTGGTTGCCCCAACGATAAGATTAGCAAAAAAAAAAAAAAAAACGGATTGTCCCCAAGAATCTGTTTTATGAATCTCATAATTATTCTTACCTGTACGCTTAGGATGGATTCTTGATTGTTAAATTGACTTATAATGCTGTGTAAATTAAAAGTGATAAGCTTTACCTAAAATTTTAACAAAATATTACAATTAATAAATCATTCTACAGAAAAGCATGTCAATAAAATGTGAAGAATTTAATTGAAAAATAACTTACCACTTCCATACAATTTTTTGAGGTTATTAAAAATACTGGAATTTCCAAACATGTGGGTAATAATAAAATAAATTCTGAAAAAACAATATCAAATATATTACACAGAAATAATTATTGTCAATCAAATTTCAATTAAACGCTTATTTCATTTCAAACTCACTTTCAACTAACAATTTAATAATATCTAAAAAAAGGTTTAATTGAAAATGAATTTGGAGCACACAAAATTTCCATAATGATAACAAATTAAGCCACCATACCAAAACCGCCAGAATTAAAAAAAAAATCGCCAGAATTAAAAAAAAATCTCTTAAATTTGAAAAACGCAAAAAAAAATTATGAAAGAATCGTCTAATTCAAAAGATTACAAAATTTTAAAAAAATCGCCACAATTCAAAAAAAAATCGGCAATTTAAAAAATCACGTACATTTAAAAAAATGGCAGCAATTTAAAAAAAATTCGAAATTTACAAAAATCGCTAAAATTGAAAACAAACAAAAAATGTATAAAAAAAACGTAAAAATTAAAATAAATCGATAATATTGAAAAAAAAATTCATAAATGCTTTTAAATTTTAGCGATTTTTTCAATTTTGGTGTTTTTTTAATTATGGTAATTTTTTCAATTATGGCGATTTTGTTCAATCTTAGCGATTTGTTTTTTAAACTTTGACAATTTTTGTTTTAATTAACGATTTTTCCCAATTTTGATTTTTTTTTTTATCAATTTTGAAGATTTTTTTTATTTCGGCAGTTTATTTTTTTAATTTTGACGATTTTTTTCATTTTGTGATTTTTTTAATTCTGAAATTTTTTGAATTTTGGCAGTTTTTTTCTTTTTTTTTACAATTTTAGCATTTTTTTGGGGATTTTTCAGTTATTATTGATATAATTATAATTTTTAGTATATACTAAAAATTAGTTTAGTCCATTCCATGATAGAACGTTCAAAAACTGTAATTTTTTGTCCTCCAGCCCTTTGATTTTGTTAAAATTTAGCATACGTATACTCAGGATGTTTATTACTCACTACCGTGTTTTCAGTTCCTTAAAATTGTATAATTTTTAGTGTAATGGTTAGCGCGTTGGACTGTTACACAGATGGTCCCGGGTTCGATCCCCGGCGGCGACAACATCGATTTAGAAAAATAATATGTATGAGTTTTCTATCTCTCACACATATCGCAGCGGCCACATTCGGTGTTCCCATAGCACTTAACCCCACCAAAGTAAAATAATGAATCAGGGCTACCAAAAGGCTTTATTAAGTTCGCCAAATCTCCATCAGGTGGCGAGCAACAACTGTTATAAAACTTATCATCTCGCGTAATTTCAGTGTTGCCGTGTCTGAAGCCCTTCATCTTTCCCCATCTTTTATCTCTCCTCTATCCCATTTCCAAAGAAAGCAACACCTTAATAAATAGGAAGAATTTTCTCCAAACGCAAAAAATTTAACATTTAACTTTAAACTAAAGGGTGTGCTTATAGAGGTATAGAACTTTGAAATGGAATAAAATAAAGATATTTTTTTTAAATTGACATGAAATTTACTTTATTCAAAAGATATTCTTCTGGCATTATAATTTAAATATGACTTCTGGCATATGACCGCCATGGCTGGATCGAACGTAGTCTAATCTGAAGGTCTAATTTTCGATGACTTTTTCAACAATTGTGGCCGTATATTGGCAATAAGGCGACGAATGTTGGCTTGAGGATTATCATCACTCTAAATACGGCAGTTGTGTTTATTGACATATACATTTAACCAAAAGTGACGACGATTATGTTGACCGTAAAATGGACGTAGTGCGCGATACGAATTTTGAGCAGAACCATGATTTTCAAAATAAATTTACACAATTTGGAAGCGTTGTTCAGGCGTCAGTCTATTCATGTTGAAATGCCAAACCAAACTAAAGCTTCAGTTATGCGAACGTTGCTGTATCCGTAACGGACCGTATCGTAATGTAAGCACGTTGGTGCAAACGTGCCATATGTTTTTGACATACGTAACCAACACGGCATTCATATACATTAGGGTAGTCCTTATATTGCACTTTGTCGATTTATGCTGCTCCCAACCCCTAAAAACGTGAAACGTTGTCTAAAAAGTAAATTCTGAATATTTGAGCAAAATCGATTAACTCTACGATGCTGCTCAAATTGGTCAAAGTTTGGGCTCCTGGCCCAAAATTGGAAAAAAATTTAAAAATTTAAATTTAATGAATATATCAAAACCTAAACACTTTTTGATTTACATTTGCCCAGAGATACACTGATAAAAAATATAAAGTTTTTGGGATATCGTTAACCCTTGTTATTCCGGTACCAAAAAAAAGGTAAAAAATAGCATATTTTTAAACCTCTAAATTGATTTTTTTTTTTAATTTTGTTAAACAAAATTTCGAAAATAATTTTCTTTATTAATTTTAGAGTATATTAGTTGGGTATTTAAAATGAAAAAAAAAAATTAAAAATCTATCTTTTCAATTTTTTGGCGGATTTCAAGAAAATCAAAATGTTATGCCAAATTTTTAAAAATTAATTTTAAAAAATCCATATAGTTACTAATAACCAATAAATATATTTTGTTTACTTATTTGGCTTATAAATAGCCATTAAAAATTTAGTACAATTAAAAACATTGTTAACCTATGTTAGCCCGGTAGCGAAACTACACATTTTAGAAAATTTGGAGCTTTATGCTAAAATCTGATAAAAAAAAAAATGAAAATGCTTGAAATTAATTACTGAGTATGTTTTTTGTATTCTACTAGAATGCAACTAAACATAAAAAATATGAAGTTATATGCACGTGGTTAACCCATGTTTACCACAGGGCAAAAAAATGGTGTTTCTAAAATCAATGCCCCATATAAACTGAAAAATATATATTTTTAATCAAGTAAATGGTCAAATTAAGTTACAAAATATTGTAATTTGTGGTAAATATAATTTTGTAGTAGTTAAATTTTTTTCAAAATTAACCTTTCGCTGCACCGACACCAATTTTTATTTTATATATAATAAGTAAGCAGAAAATTAATAAAAGTTGCATTTGAATTAATTTTCGCAGTAAAATATGTTATTACATATTTTTTTTCTAAATAGTTTATATGAATTAATTTATTTGCATTTTTATTAACATATAAACTAATGAGCAGCATAAATCGACAAAGTGCAATATAAGGACCACCCTAATATACATACATAAAACAAATACAAAATATTTTTCAAGCTTGTTGTGTTTAAGATGTTCATCATCCATTTTCAGGTAGTTTGATTTAAAGTTTTAAATCACTTTAATTGAATTAATTAAAAAATATTCTAAACCACAGTCATTTCTCTTTATTTTGTTTGTTTCTTTTTTTTATGAAAAGCAAACAGCTGTTTACAACACAGTGATTGATATCCAAAATGTTCAAAGGGTGCAGAAAAAGTACCAAGTGATTTAAATTGTATTAAAACAGTATGTTGTGTGTGTATATAAACATTAATAATTAAATAATTGATATTTTAATTGTAGTTTTACAATAAACAGATATGTATTTTAACATATACATACATATATTATTTTGTAATTGTGCATACACAAAACAAGGTTTTGATACCTTTTTATATATTTCACATTTCTATTGTATGTGTATGTGTTTATTTATATATACATATATATACATATATATACATATATGGAAATATGATGTATTATAAGTTATTATAAGATATTATTACTAAAAAAAGTACCAACAAAAAGGGCGAAAATACCCGCATTTAATTTAACACAAAAGCAGGCCATCACTGCTTTACAAATGTCACGTAACAACGGAAGAAAATTCTATTTTATACAGAATGTTACATTACAATACGTTACAACTACGGTTCATTAAATTTCGGTAAGCGTTTGCATTGCTTTTCGTATACCAAAAACGAACAGCTGATTCATACAGTACAGATACGTTACAGCAACGTTCGCATAACTGAGCCTTAAACATAAATCACTTGACAGCTGACAAAATGGCCGCCAGTTAAAAAAGTGTTGCCAACTTAAAGTTCTATACCTGTATAAAAAACGCCCTTATTTATGTTAAATGCTTAAACTAACATCAATAAAAAAATGTTCCGCCATTTTAACACACACATACATACATATATTAATATACTATTAAGCATATATTATATAAAATGCTTTTATAAATTGGCTTCGGTGCGGAAGGTTTTTGTTCCGAATTGACTTAAGAAAACGATATTTATTATCAGTACAATATTGCACAGGGCAACAAGAAATATGCTCTTAACATCGGTTTTATGCCCATAAAAAATGCCATAAAACGAAAAATATGCTCTTAACATCAGATATTTCCAGGGATGGCAGGCAATACTGCTGGAATGCCGTTCCCGTTTAAAAACCCTTTCAACTAGCTGTCGTTATTAGGAAATAATTGACAAATCGATATCCGTAGAATACATTTACCGATATAACTAAAATATCAATATCCTTAAAATACCGTTAAATCCCCCACCCCCCAAATTGGTATTTTTTAATACAAACATGTAAAAAAGATTAAAAAATTAATTAAAAATACTCTAAGTTCCCTCCCCCCAAAACCTTTTTCTGGATCCGCGCCAGCATGGAGTCAACTTGCATCACCCATGGCAAAGCCATTTAAAAGTAATGTTTTTTTACCGTAAATATACCAGTTATGTGACACTTTATATAAATTTTCCGTTAGGTATAAATAATCCACATACCGAATTTATTCCAACTTCTGTATACAGAATAATAACCAAAATATGAATCCACCACAACACGAACATATATCATCAAAAACACAAAAATTATGGAAAATCCAAAAGCACTTTGAAAATGTTCATACATTTCATAAATCATTTGATAATTTCGTTGTTTTTCCACCAATTTCGAACGTAAGAACTTTTCAAATCCCTGAAAACCACAACCATAAGCCACAAATCTTGAATAATCGACCATTAAACTTAGATCCTGTTTAAGTTTAACCAATTCCTTACGTAATAATTCGATATAGAATATAAATTGCAAATTACGTAAATGGACCATGTAGAAAAATGGTGTAAAAGTACTCCAAAATAAAATTAAATGCCTGGTCATTGTTTGAAAAGAAGTAAATATAACCATTACTAGTAATTCCAAAAGAATGATTGTATAGAAAATTCCTAAAAAACGACGATTTTTCCATATTTCTTTAAGAGAAAATTCTTTTTCATTTGTTAATGATTGTTTTTGTAAAAGATCATAAATTTTCCAAAATCCATGTAGCGATGATCGTTTAAAAATTACTTCCAAATATGCACATGTGATGGCCATATCAGCAAAGACAACTTTCAGGAAATCATTGAAATAACCAAATGCGTCCTCGGTATAAAGAAATGGTTCTTGACTGGTTAAGGTGGCAAAAGCTGTAATATTGATTGCGATTAAAAGAAAACTGGTCCATAATATAAGGTAACGTTCCATTTTGGTACTACGTTGAAAATTATCATTATATGATATTGTACAATAACCAATTAATTTGAAAAAATTTAAATGTACTTGCAAAACTTTCGATATTTTCACTTTCATGGTTGCGATATTACTGCAGGATTAAGAACAAAGTATTGATGAAATTTTATTTTTGCTGAAATGTGTCAATTCATATAGATTTGGATAGAGCAGTGGTGGTTTTTATGTTTGAATAATTGCAAATTAAGTTTACCTTAATTTAGAAAGGGCCTAAATACATATTATTTCAAAATTATCACTTATGTACATGGAAATATGGTTTTGATGGCCATATCCAAAGTGCATCATATACTTATAGATTAATGATTGCGACATACTCTTTTTTATCATAATATGATCTTAAGCCTCTAACCGGCAAGCCCGCCTTCAGGCTGGGTATTTTAAATTAGCCATAAATGCGGCAAATGAAAAAAATAAAAAATTAAGCTATTTCGATAGAAAATCAAATTTACAAAATATGTTGTGAATTAATTTTTTGTGTGCAGTGCACGGCTTGGAAGCGAGAAAGTATTAAAGTTAAAATTTCGTAAAATTTTAAAAATTAATTATTGTAAAATTAACATAATTTTCAAAAATCTTTAAAAATCAATGAAAATGAAAATTATTCAAGATCGAGGGTATACTCTATATTTATGTATTAGGATATTGTTCTAACAAATAATCTATATAGTTTTTGTTTTCAAATTTATTAATTGAACACTTTCAGGAATGTGTTGAAACATATATTTCGGTAATTTTCTATGTTCCCATCATCAGAACACATTTTGAAAGAAGTGACAATCCCATGCCAACATCAAACATTCATATAACCCAATTTTCCCACTAAATGAGAACTAATTTATGAGCTCGAAGTTAAAGATTATCATCATTGATCAAAAATAAATTGAAAACTTGTTCGTTATGTACAAGCTCTACCTTTGGTAGATATTCAATACACGTTTTTTGTTTTTTCTCCTTTTTATTTTTACACTTGTTTTGTTTTGTTTAAAAACAAGATGTAAAGGGGAAGTAAACAAGACCGTACTTAAACTCTATAGATTATTTGTTAGGACAATATCCTAATAAAGAAATATAGAGTATGGCCTCGAACTTGAATAATTTTTATTTTCATTTTCATTGCACAATTAAAGGTCGATAAAACATATAATTTTTATTTTTAATAAAAATTATATCAAACTTTAAAAATCTTTAAAACACATTTATAATGGCTACAGACCGTTGACAGTAAACACAAAGTTAGAATGAAACTTAAGCTTTTAAAAAAAACTTCTATTTTGTTCCTAGAATATACAGGCTTCCAATAGGATACCTCTAAAGGATATCGTCTTAGCTTGAAAACATATGACAGATTTTTATGAAATTTAGCACAAGTATTACATTTATTAGTAGTAGAAGTAACAAGGCCCATATATTGTAGTAAAGGTGCGTTTTCGCTTAATTTCGCGTTTTCTAAAAACGACAATCGCCATATCTTTTTAAGTAAAATATAGCAAATTTAATTTTTGGACTGCAGTTATACCTTGGTAGGAGGAATAATGTTTGCCTAAACTTATACATTTTTATATACACTCACAAGAACTTTTCCATAAAAAATCAACAGTTATTTAAAAGTTTAATCGGTAAAGTTTTTTCAATGAAAATTACCAAAGAAATATATTTTTTAACTTTCTGTCTGTAATTCAATAAACAAAAAAAACGGACTTTCGGTAATAGTTAAAATATTCAGTTAAAATTTTCTTTTTAAAACAAAAAGTTGTATTATATTGAGTATTGAAATAAACGAAAACAATGTATTGTTTTCATGGATTTTGTCAATTAATTTTTCAATAGTTGAAAATAAACTAAAAAATACAATAGTTTTAAACGAAAAGTAAGTAGTCCTGTTTTTAACTGATTTTCAGTTAATTTAATGTGTATATTCAGTAGTCTTTACGGCAAAAATATTGTGAGTGTATTAGTTTCGCACAAAACTTATTTCGGCCCATATCGCCTAAAGTAGACAACGAATCAAAAATTTTTAAAGAACATATTGTTTATTTTTCGTGCCGAACACGTTTTATAAATTGTATTGCAAAAAAACTTTTTACCGATTTGTGCTTCTTTTACTTTTTGTTTTGGATTTCCCGACTGGGAGCTTAAAAGTACCCAGGCAAAAAAATAAAATCGGCACAGTGTTGGCAAATCGTCATCGATGGTCGGTTACGCGTTGGCAGAACGTGGGCTTAACAATCTAGACAGTATTGATAACAGTGGCCAACCGTTGGTTACAGTGAACTTGTAACCGTTGGCATAACGTTGATAATTTAAACAAATTTGGTGCACTTAGAATACCATGTAGGTAAAGACCGCTGCAAATGTAATTAAAATCAAATGAAATTTCACTTAAAGAAAGGACGACTTACATTTCGGTAAATTCAACTAACATTGTCATTTATTTTTTAATGTTTAAAAAATGACTAACAATTGCAGTAAAAATTAACCACATGTTATTAAAAAATAAACAAACATTTTTTTTTTATTTTTTTAATAACAAAAAACTACTGTAAAATTTAATTTGTTCTACAAATGACTGACATTTGCATTACAAATATAGAAACTGTATTACAACTCCAACAACTACATAGTTTTAAAGCAGAAATTCCCTAAGTGTGCTTTAAAAATAGCTCAAATAAAACACATTTTAAAAACAGCAATACAGTTCTGTCTTATTTTTATACATCAATTAGAAAATTGTTTAACTATTTGATTGATTTTATTTTCAATTAAGGTTATAATCATATCTATTAAAATTTTAATTGAGTATTGTTTTTAATTTCAAACATATGTTTAGTAGGTACTATTAAAACTGTAATTAAAAAACTCTTCAAAAATTGTGGGAAAAATAGTTAAAATTAAAAACACGCTGAAATTGGAAAAAATCGCCAAAATTAAAAAAAAAAAACTTCAAAATTAAAAGTAAGATTGGTACGATAACGAATTGCGTTTGGTCATTAGTTTAGTACCCTTTAACACATATTCAAAATTAGGAAAATCTGCAAGAAATTATCCTATAAATTTCCTAGTGTGTTATGGTCAAAAGTGAAAACATTAACTAGTATATATGGATCGAATTGAATAAAATAATTGCTTGTATCACGTGGAAATTCTTTTTTTTTCAAGTTAAAAGCTTTACACTCCATAATGGGTATGTTTTGTCCCCAGGCCGCTAAGTAAAAGATAATTATAGTCAAATCAAATTGAAGTGATATTTTTTCAAAAATAATGCAATATTTGATGAAAACATTAAAATTTTGTTCAGCTTTTGACAAAATAATCTATTTTCATAAAATATCTTGGAAACTTGAATTATCGCTTTTTAATTTTTTTTTTCTCTAATTAATTTGTGCATCATTTTTTATTCCAGTCGATTAATGATATCCGATGAAGTCAGAATACCATATCTGAATAATTTTAAGCATATTAAAGGAATAAAACTAATTGTTTTTTTTTTTTTAATTCGAATTTTGGGAATTTTGAATACATATGTTTTTCAAAAATTACGGTTTCCATCATTTTAAAATTCAGCGAAAATCGACAAATCGTTTTTAAGGGCCATACTAATGATTATATTCAAATTAAACAAAATTTTGTGTAGATTTATATTCTTTAAAAAAATGTCATGACTTTATGGTTTAATTTCATTTTTCCGAAAAATTTAGCAAAATATACAAAAAACTTTGTTGTATATATAATATTAATATAAAAACCGCGATATTTCACAAATTTCAAATGAGAAAAACATTTCTTACTCAGATTTCGATTCAATGTACATACACTCAGAAAAGTTCTGCAGTTACTACATGACAGGTTTTTTTGCATTAACTTGCAGTTGTTTTACATAGAAAAATACTTTTTAATGTTTTCGACGGTTGTTTTTCTAAAAAACCTACCAAAATTACTACATTTCAGTAGCGGTTATTTTATGCAGTTGAAGAAAAATTTTTGTTCCTTATTGTTATTAAAAAGAAAACGGGAAAAAGTCTCTATTGTACTGTTTATTAAATAAATAAAATATAAAGGTTAGTTTTTTAATAGAAAATAAACAAATAATATTAAGAATACAAAAATTGTTTTTCTGACTTTCTATATTTTCAAATATTTAGTTAGAATATTGTTCTACCTCAAGTCCAAAATCTAATATGATATTGTCATATTAGAATTTATTTTTAGCTTTTCTAAAAGTTTGATCATTTTCATGATAGACAATATGATTCACTTTTTTTAAAAAATTATTTAAAAATATAAAAAAGACTAATCTTTTAAATTTTTTATTGTTATGTTTATGAAAAAATATGAAAATGTATTTCTCTCCTATAAATTAGTTCATCGATTGTATATCTGACCGATCGGACGATAAAATTTTCAACACAAATTCTAAAATATTCCTAAATTTACTCCGCTTTCACTCAAACATAAACAATTTCTGGTTTTTAATAAAATACTGTTAAAATTATTAAAATTTTATCGTCAGGATTGCCAAATGAAAATTTAAAAAAATTCCAAAAAAAATTTAAAAATCAGTTAACTTAATTAATTTTTAATATATTTCCAAATAGAAATTTATTTACAAATTTTATAAATCTTAGACCGTCTAGGATTTATGTGGTGTCAAAGTTTCAACTTTGGTTGCTAATATTTCCACCAGAAGAAGCTTTAAGAAAAAAAAAATACAAAAATGTCCAGCGAATCTATGACGTGCCATTAATGAGTTAATAACTGTATCTTAATTCAATCTGATGAAAATAATTCAAAGAAGCACTATTACATTACGCAGCCAGACATGTGGCAAGAATGATTTGGTAAATATCTAGAAACGTAAATAATCAAAGTGCTATTTTGTGTAAAAATGGTGTTGTTTTTGAAAATAAAATCAAGTATATTTTAAAAATTTTTATTTTTATTAATATTTTTTTAAAAAAGCATGTAATGTTGTTTTAACTGTATTTGCAGTTGTTTCAACCACATTCGACAGTTAGTATACACCGTTTCAATTGCAAATGCAGTTATGTTTACTATCATTTGCAGTTGAATCTACCTACAAAATTTTCTCGGTCTACATCTATTAAAAAATATGTATTTCAAGGACTAGTTTTTTTGGACTTTAAGTAGCGGTATCTTTACCCAGTAAAACGATATTGTTCTTTAAAAGTACTGGGTTAAAAATGGAACAGTTGGCCTATAATGAGTTAAAGAAAATATTCAACATTTTATAATAATCTCCGCAAATCCAATTAAATCTGCTCAAAGCGTTTCATATAATGCGATTAATTATAGTAGATTGCACTGCACTGAAAGAATTATACTTCATGATATTATTGAAACAATTTCATAGAATTTTTTTCGTAGATTCAATGGAGAATTTCATTATATCCAAGAAATTTTATTTATATTAAGAACTTTTTCATAAACTTTTTTTCATAAAATTTCACAGTTTCATAAAAAAAATTCATTCGATTTCATAAATTATTATAATTATTAAATTATAAATTTAATAAAAAATTTCTTTAAAGCAATGAAATTATTTCAAAGACTTTTCATACATTTCGAACTTCAGTTTTAAGATTTAATTCTCAAGTGTTCAACATATTTTGTAAATTATTTCAAAATTATTTTTAATTTTGGAATTCCATAAAATTGTTTAGAAAATCATATGAAGCGGTTCATTGGATTAATACCAACGCATTTTAATGGCATTCATTAAGAGTTTTATTAATTCTTAATATTAAACAATTTTACTAAAATTTCATAAATTCTATAAACGCTTTTATGAAGATTTTCATTAATTCTACAAACATTTCATAAGCATTGACTTTAATGAAACCTGTATCGTATGGACGTGTTCCATTGACAATTTTCATTAAAGCTATGCAGAAATTCATTATTGAAGTGAAGATAATTTTCTCAGTGTATAGTACTTATTACTTATCACGTGATACGTATTCTTAATTACCAGTTTACCAATAAAATTATCTTACAATAAATGTTAGCACCATTTCTTACACTCAAAAAAAAGACATAAACTAAAATTTAATATAAAATTTACTTATAAATAGTTCAAACATTTTCCTAAATTCAAGGAAATTTTTTCTAAAACAAAAGAAAATTTTCTTAAAACAAATAAAATTAACTAAATTAGACCAAAAACAAAATAGTTTATATACTTAGACATAGTTCATTGATTTCCTCATCAAAATTTCTTGGTTTTAGAAAAAACTTCTTCCTAATAAAAAAAAGTTTTCTCGTGTTTGGTTAAAACATGTAAGTTGTAATGAATTTGCATCCTTAAAAAAATAAAAACAGAGCTTAGTTCAAAAAAAATATTTAGGATGTAATTTTCTCCCAATTAGTTCAAAAATTTGACTTACTTACAACAAGTACATAGTTTTTCTAAATGTGAGTTATTTTTTTCTCGCTCTGTAAGAAAATTTTACTATATTCTGGAACGAATGTTCTAAATTTTCTTTTTTAGTTTATGTAATATTTATGCTAAAGAATTGTTTCCTAGACTTTAGTTCAACAAAAAATCCTTAAAAATTAAAGAAAATATTTCCAGTTAATAATAAAAATTTTCTTAATTTTACAAATTAATAAACTGTTTTTTTAATGTTTTTCACCAATTTATATATTTTTTCGTACAAAGTTTTTTAAACTAAAATTTAAAAAAAAAATATTGAAATTTTCCTACATCCAAGGAAAAATTAACTTATTTTGCGACATAATCTTCCTCAAAATGAGCTTATTTTTCTTCACGCTCTGCAAAGAGCATAAAAAGTAAATATTTTATTATTTGACTCTCAAAACCATGAGAGACAATAAAAAAATGTTGTTGTATAAATATGTATAACAAATTTCAGATAAACTAGTTTTGTTACGGTCTCTTTCTTTCGCACATCATTAGTATGGATAGTTATAGAAACAATCCTTGCTAAAGTTTCTGTTTTAGTATCAAAATAATTTTTGCAAAGTAATGAAGTGCGCGTCTCTTAAAGCGAAATTAATTAAATAATTTTAATAAAAAAGTTAACAAAATATATATATTAAAAAAAATAAAAAAGTAAAATAAACTAAGTAAATAATAAAAAGTGAATATAAAATTAATAGTGTGAATTATTTTAAACAAGTAATGGCAATTAAAAGTGTTTGTTCTTTAAACAACGGTAAGCAAAATTTTTTCTTGTAAAAGTGATTTTTTTTTAATTTTTTCCAAAAATATTATATTTTTCTTAAAAATTTTATTTAAATAAATTGTTAATATCAATATAAACAAATAACATTAAACTAAATGTAATCTACAGTGAAAAATATTAATTAAAATGTATATTTTCGTATGTAAAATGTTAGCGTCGTTCATGGAGGCCATTTTATAAAAAAAAATCATGTTTAGTTCAATTTAAACTTGAATTTAGTTCAATTTAAACTTGAATTTAGTTCAATTTAAACTTGAATTTAGTTCATAATGAACTTGTTGATTTTGTTAATATAAACTACATTTTAGTTAAATACTAACTTTTTGCTTTAAATGTTGGTTTATTTTCAGATTTTATTTAAATTGAAGTTAATATAATTGGAAAACATGCGGCCATTCTTTAAGGGAAGCTGTGCTTTTAATCTTTTTTTTAAGTTGGACGGGAGTATTGAACAGGTTCGTATTTTATTTTAATATTTTTATTTTTAATTTATATATTTTATTAAAAATCTTTCTTCTTTTCATTTTAGTTTTATTGAAATTACGTAAAAATAAGTGGGAAATGCATAAAAAATTTATTGATGAATCGACTTCAAAATTTTGAGGGAGAGCCTTAAACAATTTTAAAGGTTCGAATTATATTTTTAATTAAGAAATAATTCTTGTTGTTAATTTTATTTATTATTTTTTTTGTTTTCAGTTAAATTTTAATATTTTTTAATCTGGTAAAAACTTGAGTTTTTGTAGCTGTGTTTTTAAAAACGTTTAAAGGTAATTTTTTACCATAATGTTATTAAATAGTTTGAAAATAATTTTTTATTTTATTTTTCCAGAATATTGTGCTTATATAAACGCATTTGGGCATTTGGAGGATTTGTGCAGATATTTTATTAAAATTATATTAACATCAAACAAAATTAAAATATTTGGTTGTAACTTGGTTTAAAAGTAGATATTTCTTTTTTTATTATAAATTTAATAAAACAATTTATTTTGTTTTTTTTTAGAAATAAAACGAAGACAAATGCATTGCTGAATGACTTCCGGATATTTGGATGCTAATTATTATTTAATCATCAACTTGGAAATAGTTAGAAATAAACCACATATCAATAAACAACATTATGCTGTAAAGATATGTTTTAAATTTATGTAGGTAATCAATAGAATTTTTAAACCGTTTAAATCAAGGCAGACACACTTCTTTCAAATATTAGAAGAAATATTGTTGTTAAAATTAAGATGTTTTAAAAAACTTGGAAATATATACAAAAGTTTTGTTGTAAAATATTTAATTAGTTGAAAAAAGAATCTAAATTTTTAAAACATTTAAAGTTGGATTAAAAGACTTATGTGAATATATTTTAAAGTACATTTAATTAGCAAATATGTTAACAAATTCTAAAATTGAGCTTCTACATAATAATGTTGCTTTGCTTGTTGGCTAAAATGTGAACGATATCTATTGCATTTTATTCTATTCAGAAAATTCTTATAAAGAATACTAAATAGACACAAAAAAGTATACAATGTTGTAGTTATTGTTTGCATTTTTGCAACAAGTTCCTTAAAATAGTTAATTTTAGAAGTTTAAGGACCTCTAGTGTTCCATAGCCAAAGAAGCAGTGTGTCACAACGAGAGATTCCCTTCTACGTAGTTTTCTCAAGGAGAACCATTGTTTAACTATAAAAAGGTTCTGACGGTGTAGTAACTTATTATGTTCCAGGTTATCCTGAAGTACTATTTTCTAATTGGTTTACCTGATTGCAAGTTAAAAAATAATAATTTTTTGATACATATGTCTTTTAAATTAAATTGATAAACTTTTTAATATATTATTTAAATATGAAAAAATATTTATACTTCCAGGACTATATAATCTGTTAAGGCAGAGTTTTTCAAATATTAGTAAAACTTGTCCTATTTAAACCGATAACGAATTTTTGCTTGCATTTCCAAGTTAATAAACCAAAAATTTGTAGTAATCGGCTAGTCTTGTTTATAATGTTGTTTTTTTTTATTATAATACAAAAATATGAGTCACATTTCAGTTGCAGTATTTTATTTAAAAATTTATTAATCTAAGTTTAAAGATTAACTTTTACAAATTTAACAATAAAATTACATTTGGTTTCAAAACATAATTGTTTAAAGATTAAAATAAATAAAATAAATAAAATATAATATAATCAAATTATATATTTTACATAATTTTTTTGGTAAATTATATTAATTTTTTATATTTTTTGTTTATATATTTATACGTGTATTACTTTTAAAATGAAAATAAAAATAAAACCAATAAACTTACATTTTTGTATTTAACACAACTTTTTTTCTTTATTTTCAGCTCAAAGGAAACAATATACTCATTTGAAGCTAATTTTTTGCTTAGAATAGAAAATTACACTTTTAGGAGTAAATTTTTTGTATTAAACTATAAAAATTATTCTTATTTTTCTAGTTTAATAAAATATATTTACTCAACAGCAGTGTTTTTTTTATATTTTAAGGAAAATAATTTACTTTACCTGAGTACATTGTTTTAAGTTTCAAGGAACAGTGAACTAGTTTTAAGCACAACTCTTCCTCAAAACTAGGGTGAAATTTACCAATAGAAGTAAATTTCTCCTAGTAGTTAGGAATTGTTGTCCTTAATATTAGAACATATGTATATTTTAGGTAACCATTTATTTAATTTTAGAACTTTTTTCCTACATTTCGGTAATAATTTCCTAATTTTAAGGAAAATTGAACTGTTTTTTAATAAAAAATATTTTTCGATTGAACTAAGTAAAAGAAATTTTTTTCTAAAAACCAGAAAATATTTTCTTATTAAAAGAAAAAACTAAGATAATATACTGACTAATTATGAGAAAAATATGCATTGTTTTCCAATAAAAATTTGCTTTCAGATAGTAAAATTTTACCAGAATTTGAAAATGTCATCCTCATTTGAAACAAAATGTGTTTCTTAATTTCAAGAAAAAATTTACTAAATTCTAGTAAAAACGGCTTTGGCGCCGTTTGGAGTTCAATTTTTTCTCAAATTAAGTTAATTTTTCTAAATTTTAGTTCATTATTTTTTTGGGTGTAGTACGTAAACATCCAATACTATTTTGATACAATTTTGATATTACAGCTGATGGATAAAGTGGTTACAAATAGAGCCTACGGTCATAACGCGTTGACCGGGTAGACCGGTTTTTTGCGGTCTACCCGGCCGAACAGTCTTCCCGGTCAGACCGGTTATTAGTACTTTTTACAAAAGGGTTTGTTTTTGGTACTTTTTGAAAAAATATGCAAAAAAATGGAAATAAATATAAAAAATCTGTTTTTGAAAAAAGCACTAACATTTTTAAAAAAATCGAAATATTTACAAAAATTCCATTTAATATCACCGTGAAATTAATCGATGTTTTTCGATTTTGATAAAATTTTGTGAGTGTGTGCGGTAGTGAACGCAAGTATTAAAAAAAAAAACCTTTTTTTTTGGAAAACTCTGGCTACCCTATAGCTTCAAATTGTTCACTTAAAAGATCATAACTTTTGATGTGTAAAAAATATCGACAAACTCGACGGCTAGGTTTTGGGGTATAAAAAAATAAAACATCGATTAATATCAAGGTGATATTAAATGGAATTGCTCAAAATTTAAAAATTAAAAAAAAAATAAAAACTTAAAAAAAAGTTGAAAATTTAAAAAAAAAAAATTAAAAACTAAAAAAAGTAAGTGAAATCATACATGGGCGACGTCAATTACATTACACAATCACTCACTTGTAATAATTTCAGACCTACGCTCGCACTCGTGTGCTTAAACGCTTCGTTGGTAAATTTAAATTTTTTCAATACTACACATGCAACATAGTACCAATATTTGTGTATTTAATTACAGGCCAAATACTTTTTTACATCGAATTAAACGTAATTGGGTGTAATTGAGTAATTGGCCTGTAATTAAATAACCCGATGTTGTTACTAATCATTGGTATTTAAAATTTTACAAATTTTTCAAGGAAGCGTTTAAGACCACATATGTGAACGTAGGTCTGGCATTATTAATAATATTGAAAATTTTTACAAGTGAATGATAGTGAAATGTAATTGACGTCGACCATGTCATTGTATCCATTACACACAATAAATTTTTTTTTTATTTTTTTCGTAGATTGTGTGTGGAATATCTTTGATATTCCAAAACCGTTGCCCGTTTTCA
This sequence comes from Delia radicum, assembly GCA_021234595.1. Lineage (NCBI taxonomy): Eukaryota > Metazoa > Arthropoda > Insecta > Diptera > Anthomyiidae > Delia > Delia radicum. The sequence continues at coordinate 194,359,055 of CM037852.1, forward strand.
TTTATTTCAGTTACTTTTTCGAAGATACGAGCAAAGTACCAAATTAAACTCATTTTTCTAGTAGAAGCCTTAGTTCGCGAGAAAATCGAAATCTTGCCTATTTATGGACAAACTAGATGCGGTAAGGGGTGTATTTTGTCGATTTCGCTCTATCTACCTCAGTTTGTGAGATATGGACAATTTAATTTCAAGTGAATTTTTCATATGAATTTGTGTTAAGTAAAGGACATTCTGAATTCAAGAGCCAGTTTCGGAATATTTTTGTTCCATAAGTTGGAACAAAAAATCTACAGTTCCAAGTCAGAATAACGTCTAAATTATTTCTACAAAATTTTAGCCTATTGCGAGCCACGGCATAAAAGCGTAGTATATTGGACAGGAAAAGGCCGAGGCATTTTCATATAAATGTTTGTAAAGTAAAGAACATTTTGAATTCAAGAGCCAGATTCTTAAGATTTTTGTTCCACAATTTGCAAACAAATTTACAATACCGAGTCAGAATTGCGCCCAGATTATTTCCATGAAGTTTTAATATATTGCAAGCCAAGGCACATAAAAACGACGTACATGGGGCCCAAAAAGACTGTAGCATTTTCACATAAATGTATGAAAAATAAAAGACATTCTGAATTCAGGGGCCAGTTTCGGAAGATTTTTTTCCACAAGTTGTAAAAAAATGTACAGTTCTAAGTCAGAATTACGTCTTGATTTTTTGCACAAAATTTTAACACATGGGGCAGAAAAGGAACGTGACATTTTCACATAAATGTATGAAAAGTAAAGGGCTTTCCGAACTCAGTGACCATTTTCGGAAAATTTTTGATCCACAAGATGCAAAAAAACTTACAGTTCTAAGTCAGAATTATGTCTAGATTAAATGTTAACCCACTGCGAGCTATGGTATAAAAACGCCGTAAATGGGATCGAAAAATACCCTGGCATTTTCATATAAGTAGTTATACGAAAAATGAAGCCCTTTCTAAATTAAATATCCGTTATTATTATCAAGTTTAGAATTATTTATTAATTTTCAAAAAAAATTTAGATTTTCATGAAATTTAAAAATTTTTGTTTTTTGAAAATTTAAGATTTTAACAAAAAAAATTAAATTTTTAAATTTTCTATTTATAAAATTTTTCAATTTTTTTAAATTTTTCAATTTTTAAAACCGTTTTTTAAATTTTGAATATTTTTCAAAATTTTTTTGATCTTTACGAATTTCTTTGATTTTTTTTTTAAATTTTAGTACTTTTTTCCAAAACAAATTTTTTTATTTCTATTTCTATTTTTTAGCATATTTTTTTAAAAAGTACCAAAAAATATACCCTTTCGTAAAAAGCATTGAAAACCGATCTACCCGGTCGGCAGATCGACCGAAAAGACCAGTTAGACCGTAAAGACCAGGTAATGTGGGGCTCTAGTTACAACTCGTGTTACAGCTTAAACAATAAGAAGTTAATTAACAATTGTTTAAATATGATTGATCATACCAATTAATACGATTTTATTATATTTAAAATGCCATATCGAGTGTCATTTGAGTTATATAGTATCAACATACATAATTCAAAGCGGTCACTCACCCAAAGGCAGGGTATAGAGTTGATCAACAACACCCATTTTAAAAAGAATTTTAATAAAACATTTTTAATTTTATCAGAAATAAGGTGTATTTGAAGGCTTTCTTTGCAAAAAAAAAAAAAAATAAAATTAAACAAATGAAAGAATTTTATAAAAAAAAAAACGTGTTGAGTTTTTTTTATAGGATCTGTGTTTGAGATACAACAGCTTAGAATTGACAAGAAACACTTGAGTTGCATTGCATATTAAGTAGATGATAAAAAAAAAAGCAAACATGGCTTTAATTTTGAAATGCAACTAATAACTCACGACCGCTCCTGACTTAAAATATACTGACTGTTTTAGATGTAAAGCATGTGGCATTAGAGGTGTTCACAAAAAAAAAATGGAAGTGAATTCTAGTCAACGAATGGGCTAATTTGGTCAATTTGTATACAAAAAAATGTAATATGAAGTTTAGTGCCGATTGTATAAAGAAAAGTCGAGGCGGAAATGGATTGTAAATTGAAACTGTATTGTGTATGGGGAAAAATTACGTTTTTTTAGTTTTTGCTAAATAAAAAAGTTATTCTGCGGCAGTCTGGTGTATCCCTTGTGTCCGTAAAATTTTTCAATAAAAATGTTTTCTTCTTCTTCTTCCTGTAAAGAGACTAACTAAAGAAATATTCTACAGTAATTAATATAAAAAAAAAATTAATTACGATTGTCATTATCTGACGGTTGCAAAACACTTTCTAACATAAAATTCTCGTAATAGTTTTTATTCTATATGAAAAATTAAACGATATATAGATAAAAATATGTTTTCAAAGAAGTATAAAAATCGAAAATCGGTTTAGAACAAGCCCAGTAATAAAAAGTGCCCAGACCAATAATGTGCCAAATACCACTTGGAAACAAAATTTGAGCACACATCCTTCACGTTTTTGAAATTAATGATGCTATTGGTATCAAAATGATCTTAACTGAAAATTCTTTATAATATAATGTGTTAAGCCAATACTTTTCGACTAAGGGTAATTTTGACACCAAGAGTATCTACACTGAGAGAATTATCTTCAGTAATGAATTTCATCATAGCCTTAATGAAAATTGACACTGGAACTCGTCCATTGAAACTTTTCATAGAATCTAAGAAACAGGTTTCATTAAGATCAATGTTTATGAAATGTTTGAGTAATTAATGAAAATCTTCATAAAACTAATGTATCATTCCGATAATGAAACGGTTATAGAATTTATGAAACAGCTTCATAAAGTTTTTTAATATTAAAAATTTCTTTGAAGTAATAAATTTCTTCATAAATGTCTTGAAAAATACATTGGTACTAATCCAATGAACCGCTTTATATGATTTTTGGAACAATTTCATAGAAGTCCACAATTAATAAAGCGCTACATTAAAATAATAAAACACTTTATAAAATATGTTGAACACTAGAGAATTAAATCTTCAAACTAAAGTTTAAAATGTATGAAAATTAATGAAATTATGAAATTTTATGAAAAAATTAAAAAATTAAGCCTTTGAAATAATATCATAGCTGTAAAGAAAAATTTTCATTAAATTCATAAAATTTATGAATTTTTTTATGTAACTATGAAATTTTATGAAAAAAAGTTAATGTAAAATTTCTTAATAGTAAACAAATTTCTTGGATATAATGATATTATTCATTTAATCTAGGAAAAAAAAAACTATGAAATTGTTTCATAATTATCATAAAGGTTAAATCTCTCAATGTAAGGGTTAATTTAGTTCAGAATATTTTTTTAATGGATTAAATGAATGGCTTTGTAAAATAAAAAGAGTTTAAATATTGTTTCTTCAAATATATATAAAATTCTTCAGTGTTTCTCTTAATCTCAATTGTTCAATTTGTCCAAAATTGTTAGCACAGTAGCTTTACACTTTGTGTCATAATGCTTAAAATCACGTTTCATAAAATTCAATAGTAGTGAGCAAAGCTTTGACTTTTTATGTAAATTGAAAAAAATTAGTCTGGGGTCATTTTGGGCCGCAGGTCAGCATGGGTTAATGATGTCCAAACATTTTTTCTAAAACTTGACTTACTATTAGAAAATAAAACAACAAAGGGTACAAAAGTAGCTAATTTTCGATTTTAAATATTTTATGACACAATTTAGACTTGGTATTACCAAAAAACACAAGTTCCTCAAAATCCGTAAAAATAAAACAGCTGCCCACCCAAGCGTAGCGGGGTATATTTTTAAAATTTTGTATTTTCATTTCCTAAAATGTATTTAACCATTCCAATAAGTTCAAATCTCAATTTTTTTAATTTTGTGGAAGAAAACTTTTTAAAATTTGAAATTGGAGATTTGAAAAATATCACAAAAATACTGTCCATTTTTGACGTCACTTTGAGACAGGTTAATGGCATCCTAAATGAAATATTTCATATATCACAAATTAATAGTCCATTAAATAAAAAACTTATGTTGCAGTAATTATTTTCAAAAACGTTTAGGGAGTGTGCTCGAATTTCATGGTCAAGTGATTTTGGGCACATTAGTGATCTGGGGAACTTTTTATTACTGGGCTAGTTCTTAACCAATTTTGGATTTGTATACCTTTTTGAAAACATTATTTTGTATATTACGACATTAAACATTTTTTGCAAAAACTGAAAAAAAGTAATTTTCACCATACAAAAACACAGTTTCAATTTTCAATCGATTTCCGCACCGACTTTTATTTATCCAATCTTCAGCAAACTTCTATATACAAGGGAAACAAATTTGTATATTCGTGGACTTTACAACTCATTTTGAAAAATGCCCATACAGCGATGAACTCCCTATATTGTGGCATGTTAATTTATCACATAGACCATGCATACGTACCATAACGTCATGATTAACATCTGGATTTTATTTACTTAATATGTTTAAAATTAACCTTTTAATAATACCCTCCCACAATAGTGTATTTAAATTGGTCATGGCGTTTGGTAAAACTGTAGTTTTGCCAAACTGCAGTTTTACCGTAACATTTGGCGTAATTGTGAATGTAGGCCACACGTTAAGCTCGACTTTCTTAAATAATTATTAAAATATTACTAGATCACCCCCTCAAAGATAATGTTAACCCCTACCGCATTATAATATTTTTTTCATTTGATTGACATGTTTAAAAATCTTTGATAGTGTAGAAGATTTATCCACATTATAATTTCTGAAGGAAAAAGACCAACGCTTTACCCGCATTGTTTTATTTACTTGATGAGAAGTAAAAAAAAAAAAATTGGAATAATTGAACCAATTGAAATTAAAAATATAACATTTTTAACTAATGAACATTGTTTGTGTGAAGTCTCGAGATTTTTTAGTCATAATACAGTCATTATTTATGATTTTAGAAAAAACAGATCACATTTATTATTTTATGAAATTTGGCAGAAGAAATATATTCAGTAGAAAAGGGTGTTTTTTATACAGGTATAAAACTTTAAGTTGGCAACACTTTTTTAACTAGCGGCCATTTTGTCAGCTGTCAAGTGATTTATGTTTGGTTTAGTTTATCATTTCAACATGAATGGACTGACGCCTGAACAACGCTTTCAAATTGTGCAAATTTATTTTGAAAATCATGGTTCTGTTCTGATTTTCATAAGCGAATTTTGTGTAGCGATGAAGCACACTTTTGGTTAAGTGGATACGTCAATAAACACAACTGCCGTATTTGGAGTGATGATAATCCTCAAGTGTATGTTGAGACACCGTTACATCCAGAAAACCTGACTGTTTGGTGTGCTTTATGGGCTGGTGGAATCATTAGTCCGTACTTCTTTATAAACGATGCTGGTCAGAACGTTACATTCAATGGTGACCGCTATAGAGCCATGCTTACTGACTTTTTCGTTCATCAATTGAACAATCATGCTGTGCAGGAGCTGTGGTTTCAACAAGATGGCGCAACATGTCACACAGCTCGTGCCACAATTGATTTATTGAAGGAAACGTTTGGTAACCGCATAGTTTCACGTCTCGTACCCGTGAATTGGCCTCCAAGATCGTGCGATTTAACGGCGCTGGACTTTTTTCTGTGGGAATATGTGAAATCGCTAGTCTACGCCGATCAGCCCAAAACGATTGAGAACTTGGAGAACAACATTCGCCGCGTTAATACCAATATACGGCTACAAATGTTGGAAAAAGTCGTAGAAAATCGGACGTCTAGGTTAGACTACGTCCGAGCCAGCCGTGGCGGTCATATGCCAGAAGTCATATTTATATTATAATGCCAAAAGATTATCTTACGAATAAAGTAAATTTTATGTAAATTTAAAAAATACATGTTTGTTTTATTCCATTTCAAATTTCTATACCTCTATAAAAACACCCCTTTATTAGCATAAAAAAGTATATATTTCAAGAATTTTCAACTTAAAATCATTTTGACAAAACTTTGTATTTAAACCACTGCTTCACGTTTTATATAGGTTTTTTTACCTTTTGTTTACAGTTTTAGCGAATGTGAACGCTTGACATGAATAAGTGTTAGCTTTTTAAAAATAAGCAATTAATAGGAAATATTTTCACAAAAAAAAATGTATTTGCGATTTTTCAAAAATTTTATATGGCAGCATAGCTTTCCAAGTTGACCACAGAGTCATACTTTTGGTATTATATGTGGGCACATCTAAAAAATAATCTTGGAAAAATTGAAGCAAAAAATTTTCCAAGTTATCATAGTATAATCATTTTGTTCAGGTACATTAAATTAAAAAAATTAAATAATAATAAACTATAAAAATACATACATTTTTTTATAGTTTTAGTATTTTATTATTTTAGTATTTTATTTTTTTAATTATATGTATGTACGTGAAAAAATGATTATACCCAGCAAAAATAGACATTATCAAGTAATTAAGCGTGTAAGTACACTGCTAGAATTTTTCTTTGCACTATAAGTTAAGTTGGTTTCATTGATTTAATGAATTATTTTCATTAAATTAATGAAATATTCATTAATCAAATGATATTTTCATAAAATGTGTTTGGTTTTGGTGCTTTTTGTGCACCAAACATTTAGTTGCATCAGATTTCCCCAGGAGGCACTTCAACTATTTGAAAAAGCAATTTCAATAGAAAAGTCCAAATAAGCACATAATTTTGTTTTGGTTATTCAGATCAATCGGTAACGCGGTATTGAAGTGGCAATCCCATGCAAAACATCAAGGATTCATATAAACTAGTTTTCTCACTAAATGAGAACTAATATATGAGCACGAAGGTAAAGATTATCACCATTGATCAAAAATAATTTGTGTGGCGTTGTGGTGTAATAGTTAGCGCGTTGGACTGTTACACAGATGGTCCCAGGTTCGATTCCCGGAGACGACAACATCAATTTAGAAAAATAATATGTATGAGTTTTCTATCACTTATATGTATCGCTGCGCTCACCTTCGGTGTTCCCATAGCACTTAACCCCACCGAAGTAAAATAATGAATCAGGGCTATAAAACGAAAAGCTTCAATAAATTCGCCAACTCTACATCAGGTGGAGAGCAACAACTGTTCTAATACTTATCTACTCGCGCAATTAGAGTGTTGCCATGTTTGAAGCCCTTCATCTTTCACCACCTTTCATCTCTCCACTAAAAAGGTCTAAATTTGGTAGATATTCAATACACGTTTTCTTGTTAAAATATTCCATTCATTACCCGTTTTAACCTTTGAATTTTGTTTCGTAATTCATTTAAAATTTTCTTTATCTTATATAGTTCCATTTTCAGTTCTCTGTTCTCATTTATCACGATATTTCCTCTGTTACCATTGAAGGCCCAAACCCAAACCCGGAACAGTGTTGACAATTGGACTTTTTTAACATGAGGAATCGATCTGGAATTTAGTCAGTTAATTTTCAAATTTGCTCAATCTGGTAACGTTGTGAAATAGAGACGCAGGAGATTAGAAGAATAAACAAAAATATAAAAATACAATATTTGTGTTTGTTAATGTTGTCACTTCTGAGTATATCATATAGAGACAATCTGACAATTATAAGACACAAATAATAATACAATTTAAATGGAAAATCACTGATGACGCCTGTACATAAACAGGCAGAAACTAGTCTAGTCTGATTTAAAAATTAATAGTGTTTATAATTTTTAGAGAAAAAAGTTTATTCTTCTTCTTAACCTCGACATTTCTAAATTTTTACAAATTCGTTTAAAATTGTGGGCTGTAGGCAAATTTACTCAAAAGAAGTCAAATTTTCGCCACTGTGCCCGGTGGAGGGTTTTCATCACTTTTTTTCATAACTGTCTTTTTCAGTACCCAATATGTTTGTTGGGTTTCACTTTTTTAATTTTGTATTTAAACAAGAAATAAGAAATGTTTTCTTTGCACTTTATTCTTTTTACTATTTTGTTTGCATTAACTATTTAGGTCACTGTTTATTGTTTATGCTGCAGTCATTAAACTGTTTTTTATGAATTAGGTTTTGAGTTTCACTTAAACCTCTTCGAGAACCCTTTTTAACCCATATCGCTAAAAGTAGCTAAGAAGGTCTTGTTGTTTATTTTTCGTATCGAAAAAGTGATAAAATTTGATTTGCAAAAGGATTAGATCGGTTAGAGTGTTTATTAGAATTACAGTGTCGCGCAAAACAAAAGCAATAAAACATACGTATAAATATATTTGATTTGAAAAATTTAAACTTCCCGGTCGGCTAGAAAAAATATTCTGATTCAATATTTTAAACTATTGAATAGAGTATATAGAAAGTATTTAAAGAAACCGATTAAAATAAATATGAGGGAAATTTCAAACAAAAATATGGAAGATCCTAATATGAGGCTGTGCAAAACAAAAGCAACAAAATGAAAAATGTTCAGGTCTTTGACGACGAATAGTTGATATATTTCCCATTTTTACTTTTTGCAAGTTTTTAACAAAACTTTTTGTGACCGGCAACAGACAGATGTGACTTTTTTAACGATACCTATATATTGTCGCCTAATAGTCTCAGAGCCTTACAAGGTCAACCCAAAGTCAAAAAAGTTGTTTTTTGTTCTTTTATGATTTTTTTTAAGCTTTTTGGTTTTTAGTTTTTATAATGTTAAAAAATCACTTTTAAGTTTATACAAAAATGGTTATTATTTTTGGATTAGGCATAACTTAAAGCAAAATACAAAATTAAAATTTAGAAAAAGCTAAACCCATTGTGGAGCGACATACCATTAAATATTTAGCATTAGTATTATTTTGGAAATTTTTTAAATACTAGGGATTTTTCATTTCAGCCGTTTTTTTTTCAATTATAGCAATTATAATTTTTTTATTAATTTTTAATATTTTTAGCGTTTTTTTTCAACTTTCAATTTCTTTCAATTTTGAGTAATTTTTTCTATATTGGCGTTTTTTTTTTCAATTTTAGCGATTTATTTTTAATTGTAGCGATTTTAACCAATTTTTCGCAGTTTTTTGCAATATTTAATTAAATTTTTAATAAATTTTAACAATACTAATGTTTTTTGGTAAACATTAGTCTTGACAGTTCATATTTGGCAGTCGTGAAGTACACACGTGGCAAATTTATTATGGAAAAATATTCGATAAACCAACGTGTTTTAATCGTTAAAACATTTTATAAAATTCAATCATCGATTACTGTGACGATGAGAAAGTTACGTGAACTTTTCGGAGGGAACAACAAAACGCACTATTTATCGTGTAGTGAATGATTTCGAAGAAATAGGGTCTGTAGATGATAGGCTCAAGCATGGACCACAACGTACTGAAAGATCGGCTGAAAACATTACTGTTGCTCAAAAAAGTATTCAAAACAATCCCTCAACCTCAATTCGACGCCGTGCTCAGGAGCTTGGTATTCAAAGAACAACTTTGGCCAACATTTTGCACAAGGATTTGTATTTGTTTCCATTTAAGATTCAGTGGCATCAACAAGACGGTGCCACATCGCATACAGCCAGGATTACTGCGAGACCTCTTTCCACAAGAAGTTATTTTAAGAAATAGTGATGTTAATTGGCTTCCACGGTCGCCTAATATGACTGCTAAAGACTTCTTTTTTTGGGGATATCTGAAAAGCAAGGTTTATACAAACAAACCAGAAACGGTTGAGCAATTCAAACAAAATATTTGTGATAAAATTAATAAAATACCGTGTGAAATGTGTGAGAATGTAATGAAAAAATGTGCTCAAAAAGGCTCGCATTTGCAAGGCTAACAGAGGCGGACATTTATCTGATATTGTATTCTATACATAATTGCCGACATTAAATACAACATTTATCAATATAAGATTCATTCTCTTTCATTAAATCAAAAATTATAAACAAACAAAGTAGTATACCTTCCCGACGGACACCCTAAATACTAAACATTTTTTGGAAATTAAAAACAATATTCAATTAAAATTTTATTTGACATGATTAAAACCGTAATTAAAATTAAATCAATTAAATCAATTAGATAGTTACAAATAAACTTTTAATTGAATCAACAAATATTTTAATTGAAATTCGATTTTTTCTGTGCGACTTGGAAAATGAAATATTAAAAATCAAAGATGTACGTAAGTGTTGTTGCTTTTTGTTTTGCGCGGCACTGTATACAGTGCCGGACAAAAGTATTCACACAGCAGCAAACTTTATTTGAAATCTTTTATATTTTTAAAATGAAAGCTATTAGCCGTATAAGGTATTCAACAAAATTGTTTATTAACTTATTAATAATTTAAATACAACAAAAAATTAACACTAAGCATGTTGTATTTAAAAAAAAATTGGCAAAATATTGGAGCTGATGTTACGAAGAAATTGGTCCATTCTATGCCAAGAAGATTAAAAGAAGTCATAGCAAAGAAAGGCTACTCCACAAAGTATTAAATCATGTGAAATTTTATTTTTTGTACAAACATTTGAAGCTGTGTGAATACTTTTGTCCGCCTAAAATAATATTTTGAATTACATATTTATGGCCTGTTTCTCGATTTCGAAAGAATGAAAGAAAAAAAAAAAAAAAAAAATGCTTTCTTTCGCTTTCTAAGCGAAAGAAAATTGATTTGGGTTTCTCTAACTAAATTTCTATGCGAACGATGACTTGAAGTACAAGTCGAATGAAAACGTAACAGTTTTCATACAAAATTTGGTTTCTCTATTTCGAACGAGTTGTCAACAGTGCGAACGTAAATGTCAAAACCAGTCAATTGCTTTTTTGATTTCGAGTAACAAAATATTTTCAAAAAAATATATCATTCATTCCATTGGAAAACGCAAAAAATCTGAACACGGGTCCTCTGATTTTGTTTATTTTTTGTACATGAATACTCTATGGTCCCATTTGTATATTTCCTTTTTCAGATCTCCAAATTTGTAAAAACTCGTGATTTTATGCACGTTTTTAGTTGTCATAAATATCAAAAAAAAAATGCAAAAAGCACTTCACTTTGAAGTACCATAACTTTTTAATTGTATATCGCATGTTATTAATTTAAACGATATTTGGAAGATGCACTTGTCTACTTTATAACTGGATTTTTTAAACAAAATGATTGCTAAAAAAAATGCATACTTAATGCCAATGCAGTTTTCTAATGCATTTTTCAAAACTTTCTCCCCCTACGATTTTCGAAAAAAAATACAGTTTACTAAAATATGGAATATTAGCTAAGTATAAAAATACTGATTTTTATGGAACAAACATGTCTTTTGTTTTTAAGGATTTTTAAAAAAAAAATTATTTTTTTATTCTATAAAATGGAAATATTTTTATAAAACACTTTTAGCATTTTTATCAAATTTATAAAAATTAAAAACGTGCATAAAATCGCGATTTTTACAAATTTCGAGATCTGAAAAGGCTATATGCAAGTGGGACTATAGAGTATTCATGTACAAAATATAAAAAAAATCGGAGAACCTAAAAAAAAAATCCTCATTTTTCAATGTTCTTTGCTGGAATGAATGATATAATGCAAAATTATAAATATTTAAAAAAAAAGAATGGATAACAAAATAACACGAATATTTGTAGTTTTTTAAGAACTTTAAATTTAAGAACTTAAAATCAAAAAAGGTGTACTTTTTTAATTTTCTTGTTTTGATTTATTAATTTTCTTTTGTTTTATTTATTTGTTTTAATTATTTATTTGTCATATACAGCTGATCACTGTTAAGTAGTGTTGTATTTATCTTCAAACAATTTAGTAGTATTTTTGGTATTTTTAAAGGAAATTGTAATAGAAGTTTAAAATATCCGGTCTGGCACCACTATGATTTGTAAATACGTAAAACACAAAAATTGACACACGTAAGTATAGGCGAACGATAGCTTTCGAAATAGAGAAACCCAAATTGATTCGAATTCGAGTGACTAGCTTGCGTTCGCTTTGGTCTTCGTTCGAGATCGTGGAACAGGTCATTAGTTTTTTCTTATAATATAACATACTAAGAATAAGTTTTTTGTTGTATTTTAATAATTTATAAGTTAATAAACAATTTTGTTGAATACCATATCCGGCTAGTGGGTTTCACTTTAAAAATATAAAAGATTAAAAATAAAGTTTTCTGCTGTGTGAATACTTTTGTCCGCCATTGTATATCGGAGTACAGATTTTTGTGATTTATTCATACAAAGAATATCTAATTTTTTCTATTTATTCCTATAAAGGGCATTGTAAATTCGGTGTTGTCTAAATGTTAAATTCTTCTAACAGTTATGTTTAATTAACATTATAAAAAAAACAATGTATGCAAAATATAATAAATACATTTCTTTGTTACTAGCATTAACGTTACATTAAATTACATTACAGCGGATAATAATATTTTAACAGACAATATGCAAAGCGATCAAAAGTCATTCGAAACAACAATTCATTTAAGTGTTCCCTTTAAAATTTTATTAAAAATATTTTATTATTTGGGTTTATCAACATTTGGTGAAACCAAAGTTACAAATAAATGTCAACAATTGGGGCATTTAAAATGGTGTTTTATCCACATTATAATATTTTCTGTGTTGCACTATTCAATACTACACTATCATAGGAAAATATTTTATATTGGTGATAATTTTGGTGAATTTAATGATTTTGTAAAAGTTTTCACCGTGGGCATTAGTCATGTTATAACACTAATTGAAACCATAATGACACCAAAATCGATCGATGAATTTTTGCGCATCTACACAAAATTACATCAACAGTGGACTGACTTTGGAGATACTAAAAAGGAACTTAAAATTTATCGTAAATTAATTGCAATTATTTTATTTTATATAGCAATACTTATTGCCATCGAAGGAAATTATATGATACAAGTTCGAAATAAACCACAATGGTTGCGTTTTTTCATTGCCTATAGTCCCAGTGTATATATTTGTCGAATTCGTATGTTGCAAATTATGATGTATTTGGAAATGATACGTATGGAAATTTTACAATTGAATAGAGAAGTTTTAAAATTGGTGGAATCGACTAAAAATGTTAAACTACAATGTGTGGAAAATTTAGTTTGGCACGATTTGACTTTGTGTATGAAAAAATATGAGGATATCTTTAAATTAGTCGAGATATTTAAGAAATCTTGTTCGATATCATTTTTGGCTGTTTTTATTAAATCATATGCAAAAACTTTATCGGATATTTATTGGACATATTGGGTGATTTATAATAAGGAAGAGGGATTAAATGGTAAGAAAATTAAACAGACACAAATTTTGTGCATAAATTTGGAATATTAAAATTATTTTTGGTAACGGTCACTTTGATGGCCTTATTCAGAAATTTCCACAGAATAACATCAGAAATAGTCAATGTATGGTCATGAAATTTAAATTGGTTAAAAAGGTCTTTAAAATGCCATTCATTTCAAACAAAATAAGGTTTCTTTTACTATTTCAGTATTTAAATTATATGACAATGGAATAACGTATCAAATGAAATGTATTTCAAAGACATGTGTAACAAATATCGCAATTTTCTTAAATTTGGATAAGGGTTAAAAAGGTGGAGTCAAAAGTAACCCTTAAACATAATATTTGGATTGTAAAGAATTGTTGCTGTTCGTTAGTTTTGTACCCTTTATCACATATCCGAATTTTATAAAAATCTGAAAGATGTTATTCTGTAAATTTTCGTAAAAGGAAGGCATCCCGACCCGAACTAGCAGATTTAATGAAATTTGGATATGTTGTAAAGGAGGAAAAGACTAGATAAATATTTTTTTTTTTCGCTGTTCAATCTCACTTTTTTCTATTTATTAGTACTATCATCATAACAATTAAAAAATATTTATATATATGACATATTTTTATTTGTAAATGAAAAACTAATTTGAAAAATATACCCTCTTAAGCAAAAAAGATAGGGAAACCGCGTTTGAAAAAGTAGGGTTAAAAATTAATTTGTTTTTGTATGAAAACTTGTCTTTAATTTACGAAACCTAGATTTATTTATGTGCGCCCGGTAGGCTAGTTGGTAACGTGCTGGCTTATCAGTGTGGGGGACGTGGGTTCGATTCCGGCACTGGTCTGTTTTCGCTACAACGCGCCGAAGGCCATAGTAGCTAGTGCTCGGTTAGGGTAATAGTATATAATTTGTAATTATATAATTATTAATTAATAAAATAAAAAAAAAAAAAAGATTTAGTTATTTTTACGCAGGATTAAAGTACTCAAGAAAAACTTTGATAACAATATTGTCTATATAGTTGACGCAGAGCAGACATGGGCGGAGTCAATTACATTTCACAATCATTCACTAGTAAAATATTTAAATATCATTAATAATTGCAGACCTACGCTCACACTTGTAGGCTTAAATGCTTCCTTAGAAAATTTGTCAAATGTTGAATACCAAACATGGGGATTAGTAACAACATCTTTGTATTAAATTACGAGGCAATTACTCAATTACACCCAATTACATGTAATTAGACGTACAAATGTAATTGGCCTGTAATTAAATACACAAATATTGGTATTATGTCCCATGTCTGGTATTGACAAAATTTTAAATTTTACAAGCAAGCGTTTAAGCCAATAAGTGTGAGCGTAGGTCTGAAATTATTAATTATATGACAAATTTCAGAAGTGAATGATTGTGAAATGTAATTGACGCCGCCCATGTCTGACGCAGAGTTACCACATTTTTGAATTATTTGAAATATGGGGGAAAAAGGCTCTTCGGGAAATGTCTCTAAAAAACCAAACGGTTTCATAAAAACAAAACGGCATTGCTACGCATCGTTTTAAGCTTGATACAACTAAAATTCCTTAATAAAACGCCAGATTTAATGTTACTCAAAACACCAAAATACTTGAAAGTCTTTGGCCATAATTTGTACACCAGTGAAGCCTTCGAAAAACCTGTCATTTGATACCAAATTTGTTTATAAAGTAAAGAATGGGGTAGTTTTTGAACGCACTTAGTAACGCCTAAACATAAGATTGGGCAACTAGAACAACCAGGGGTCCCTTAAACTTTTATTTCCTATAACATATCTGAAGTTCATTAAGATCTACCGCCCGGGTCGGAATACATAACTTGTTAGTGGGTATTTTTTGGTAAAAAGTGAAAACATCAACCTTATATGAATCAAGTTACACAAAATAATAATTTTTAATAAGTGGAATTTTTTTATATTCATTTAAAGGCTTTATTTTCTCTTCTTGTAATCATAATTTAAATTAATTTTCATATGATGAATTTCATATCAAAACCTATAAAAAATTCACATTTTGAACCCCGACCCTCTCAGATTTTGATGAAATTTGGCATACATCTACATTTTACCTATACAAACACAACCTAATTTTTAGAAATTACATTTTTGAAAATGTGTGGTCGTGGCAAGGTATCGAATATTTGAAAAATGACGGCAATAGGTACTTTTAAGCAGTGATTACTACGGAATGGCTCAACCGATTTCAAAGATCTTAGTGCCATTAGAAAGGTATATGTCTGAAAATTTTGATAATACGATTCTTGTTCTAATCTATTAGAATTACAAAAAAATCTGTATAACTTTCAAAGTATAGCTACTTTATTCTTTTTTGTCACACAATGATATCAAAATATAAGGAAGTAACAAGAGATGCACTTACTTAAAACAATTTAAAAAAAAAGAAAAAAAAAACGCCATTTTAATTTTTAGATATGTTATATATATTAAATAGACCTTTCTAAAATTACCTAATTTAAATACCTTTATAATGGTACTAAGATCTTTTGAAATCGGTTCAGCCATTCCGTAGTAATCACAGCTTGAAAGTACATATTATCGTCATTTTTCAAAAACTTCGATACCTTGCCACGCCCACATATTTTCAAAAATGCAATTTCTAAAAATGAGGTTGTGTTTGTATATTTAAAATGTAGCTGTATGCAATATTTCATCAAAATCTGAGAGGGTCGGGTTCAATGCATATCATCATATGTCTTTTTTGTCCCCCGGCCACTAAGTGTTAACGATTTTTTGAATAAAAGTAAAGATAATTATAGTCTAATAAAATTACAGTGATACTTTTCCTAAAATTTTGAAAGGTGTTATTCTGTAAATTTCCTAGTGGACCTTTTTGGCCAAAAGAGTTAAAATTAACCGTAAATGGATCAATTTACATAAAATAATTATTTTTATTAAGTGGAGATTTTCTTTATCCATTTAAATAATGTTAAGTTTCATGGTTCTTTTTTGTCCAAAGTTATAAGTAGTTTTTAGATAAAAGTACTTTACTTTTTCCGAAAATTTTGCAAACTTTAATAAAAACATTAATATTTTGTAAAATTTTTTACAAAATAAGCATTTTTCATAAAATCTCCTGAAAATGAGTCACCAAACACAAATTTGAATTATCATCTTTCCAATTTTTTTTTTTTTTTTATTTTTAAATAATTTTTTTTTATAAAACTAGCAATTGACATCTTCAAATTAGGTATTTTAAAAAATCTTTAAAATTCATTTTTAAGTAATGACAAATCTATTTTTAATCAGTGTCCTGTATTAAATGGTATAAATCAATTTTAATTATCTCAATGTTTCTTGAAACGTATAGAAATGGACCATGTCTTACCAAAAATTTGATCTCCTATGTCCCATAGGGTTCGAAAAATTAATGAAAAAAATGATTTTTTACTTTGAGTTATTTCTATTCGGCTCCGAGACAATAACGATCCCAGGGGTTGGTATGCTATTCGGTTGAAAAGTGTAGCTAATACAGAAAAAACTAAAAAGGTGGCATATGTCAACAATTGGGGGGGTCAAAGGGTAAATTCATTAGGTTTATAAATTTTGAATTACAATATATGTTTCTTTGATTCAAATGTTCAACTTGGGAATACTCGAATGCCATTAATTATTCGATTTGGAAATTTGAAAAATTAAAAACTTTGTGTATTAATTCATCATGGACCAATTAACTTATTATATCATACCGTTACCTAAATAACTGAAAAACCATTATCACTAAAATAACGTTACCGAAATAAACGAAAATAGCGTTACCGCTAAAATACCGATACCGAAATAAAAAAAAACCTTTAACGGTATAAAACCGTTACCGAAATGACTGAAATATCGGTACCCCTAAAATACCGATACCGAAATAAATGAAAATAGCGTTACCCTTACAGATTTAAACCACTTTTTAGAGGTTAAATTAAAAATGCATTTTTATTGGAAAATAGCAATAAGGAATTAAAGTATTTTGAATATTATAAAACATAAGGTACATCTGTAATATATAAACTGACATGTTTAGGTAGTAGGGTATTCAATCGGTTAACCGTTACTCGATTAATCGATAAATTTTAATCCAACAACTGTTCGAGTAAATTAAAATGGCTAATTTCGAGTAACGAATAACTCGAACAATTTTTTACGATTAATCGAGTTAACCGAGTAAATCAAAATATGTGCTATTTGAGTTTATATTTTATTTACAAAAACTTAAATTCTTTCGTATTTTTTAAAAATAATTTTATTTTAAATCTTAAACGTATTTTGGGATTCAATATGAACGTAGTATAAAATATAGAGCAATGTGTCAGTTACACATATTTACATATTATGTACGTGTAGTAGGGTTATAACTATTTTACGTGGCACCACGATGTATGCAATACTGTACTGATAAACAATATTTGTTTTTGGTAATTTTGGAGAAAAGACTTTCGGCACCGAGAATCACATTTTTAGCAATTTATAAAAATATTTTCATAATATCCTTGAAGAATTGCAGACATTATTATACTCAAATATATGCTCGTAAATATAAAAAAATTAAGACCAAAGGGTCCGATTTCCATAAATTAAGAAAAATGTTTTAGTATCTAAATATTCAACAAAAAACAAAAATCGCAAAAATCGCAAATTGTGTTAAATTTTTTTTAAAGATTCAAATTGTACTTAAATTATCATAACTTTTTGGTGTTACAGATCGAACTGGTCCTTTGAATATTTTCTTCAATTCGGATCTTTATTCAAATTAATCAAATAAATTAAAAGTTAATGTAATATATGTGATTTTAACTCTATATTTTTAGATAATTTAAAGTTTTTTAAAAGTTTTTTGTGTTTCAAACACATCTTTTTAACTTAATTGTTAATTCTTCTTATTTTAAACGAGCTTAATATAATTTATTTATTAATTATAATTATTTATTTCCAATATTTCGTCTCCACATTGGGTGACTTCTTCAGGGATCCAAGGGGAGACGAAATATTGGAAATAAATAATTATAATTAATAAATAAATGATCTTAAGCTCGTTTAAAATAAGAAGAATTAAATAAAAGAAAATCAAAGAAAACTTAACATTTTTAATTGTTAATATTAAACAAAAAGTTTGTTTGCGAAAATTGTTTGTTAATTATTTCATTTGATTTTAGTTTAATTTCAAATTATCCTTTTATTTTTCATTGAAAAATAGCAACAGCCAATTCATGTATTTTTTTTAGAAATTAATGTAAAACATATATCACAACTCCAATATATAAAATGTAACGTGAACAAGTCTTAACATAAATGTAACGTGAACAAGACTTAACGTGGAATATTTTTTTTTGTTAAGTTACTCAAAATGTGTAACACCCCAGGTAGAAATTAGAGATGGTACTAAAAACAAAGCGCTGTCAAAACGTTTGTTTTCGATGGTACGAAAATAAAAACATTTTCACAGCGTTGGTTAGCAATGGTATGTAATAAAAGCATTATTTTAGATTGTTTTTGGAACTTGCGCAAAAAGTACTTTGACAGTACTTTAAATACAGAATTTATGAAATAAAAGCACATTAAAAACATTTCTTTAAAGCGTTTTTCTAACGTTTGCAAAAAGTATTTTAGCGGTACTTCTTTTACAAAATGTTATATCTGTCATCAAAACATTGGTTTGAAGCGTTTTCAAAATGTTAAAAAAAAGTACCTTGCCAGCACTTATTTTTTTTTTTAATTGTCTCTATTAGGGGGAAAACATTAGTTTGGAAGGCTTCGAAATATATGTTTTTTATTGAAATGAAAAAATTAATACAGTCGAACTTCCATAACTCGAATCCTCATTATCCCAAAAAAAACTTCGACTTACGGAGACTTCGATTTACAGAAAAAAATTTTAAAAAAATAATCAATGTGTTTATAGTTTGATTTTTTTATTTAAAACAGGTACTAACTGAAAACTACATACCAAGTTACAATGAAGTAAAATATTTTAAAATTAGTGACTGAAATTTTTTTTTTTTGTTATTTTCAGTAAAAAATGACTCTAAATTGTTTAAATCCTTATAGTGCTCATCAGTTGTAGTGTCAATTGTATTTAAATATAAATTTAATGTTCGGAAAGAATTTTCTGTATCATTTCTGGAAGGCTGATAAATAGTTTCTTCCACCGAACAATCGTCATCACTCTCCGATCCGCTCAAGACTGGATCCTCTGATACAGGATAGCAGCGCTCAACAATATCATCATCTGTCGGAAAGTCAGTTGTGCAAAGCTCATTATCTACTTCAATATAATCGTGAAGAGTCGCATTACAAGTTATTTTGTTTGCTTTTAACCATGCTTCGTAGTCAGCTTCAATTACGTTTTCATTTTCATCAATATTACTCAAAAAAATTAGAGGCATGTCATCGTTTTCTTCCCATTCAGAATACTGACTAAATCCAGCTTTTTTGAAGCAATTCGCTATGATTTGTTTACTGACATGAATATCCCAAGCTTTTGTTACATGATTGTTACAATCCAATAGTGTGATATCCTGTTTTTCGTTTGCCTCTATGCGCTTTATTGCTTCTTTTACTATTCTGCTACCATAGAAAACTTTCAAGTTTTGAATAACTCCCTGATCAAGAGGTTGTATTCGGTGGAAAAAATGCCAATTCAATGGAATTCAATTTGCTTTGTACGTCTTTTGGATGTGCTGGACAATTATCAACAAACAATAAAATTTTTCGGCCACTACTTTGAAAGTGCTTATCTAATTTTAGAACCCATTCTTCAAAAAGTTGTCCAGTCATACAGGCCTTGGAGTTTCCTTTATAACCTACGGGTAACCACTTAAAACCACGAAAGCAGCGAGATTTTCCACTTTTTCCAATCAATAGAATTTTAAGTTTTTCGGAACCATTCATATTTGCTGCCAGCATTAACGTAACACGCTGTTTGCTATTTTTGCCCCCGTGGTATTGCTGGTTTTCAAGAGTTAAGGTTTTATCTGGCAAACATTTAAAAAACAATCCTGTTTCATATCCGCATTAAAAACATCCCGTTCACAGTACTTTTGTATTAAATTCGGCAAAAACGTCTTTTTTCCACTTTTCATAGTCCACTTCATTAACGTCATTACTTTTACCGCACGCTTTTTTATAGCCCACTTCATGTCTAAAATTAAAAAATTAATTGAACGTTTCGTCAATTAAACGTTTTGCTCTGTACCTTTACTTCCTCGCCGTAAAATTATCGGTTAAACTTTACTTTGTCGGGCGGAGCTCAAAAAATTATGAAAAAAATACTATTCGATCAGAAATTAAAAAAAAAAAATAAAAAATTATTAGGCGTTTTTGGGGCCGGGGCCCCTGGGACCCGCTAGGAGCAAAAAACAGGGACATGTACAAACATATAAGTGTGGGTACTCAAATGAAAGAAAATCTCCTCACGGTTTCAAAAATGTATTTTTTTTTTCAAGATCCGACAAACGTGGCCCAAACCAGAGCCATTTTAGTAAAATTTAGACCCTTTAGGCATGGCCCAAAAATAGTAAACATTTTCCGTATATAAAAACGGTGCTCAAATGAAGGAAAATGCCAAAAATACAGTAAAAAAATACAAAATTATGAGGCTTTTTTTGGGGCCGGGGCCCCTGGGAACCGCTAGGAGCAAAAACCAGGGCATGTATTTTGAAGTTTCTTTTGTGTCGCACGCAGAAAAAACTTTATTCCGCGAAGCCACCTGCCGCGTTCTACGGAGGAAAAAACCCCTAAGCCCGGCCGTAGGCCGGTCACGCAGAAAAACTTTGCCATTTTGGCCATTATATATTATTTTTTTCCGATTTAATTGCACTTTTTATTGTTTTTTTTTTTTTTGGGGCCCAAAATTTCACTTTTTTTACCCCCTGATATTATAAAAAAGTAGTCCTAGCGAAAATACTACTTGCGAGATCTTCATAAAAAGTGGATATTTGGAATCGTGAGAAATTTTCCTTTCATTTAAGTACCAATAATTGCCATTTTGGGCGTCTTTCGGTTTTTGGGCCCTAGCGCCCTAACGGGGCCCCGGCCCCAAAAACGCCTAATAATTTTTTATTTTTTTTTTTTTTATTTCTGATTTAACGCTATTTTTTTTTTTTTGAGCTCCGCCCGACAAAGTAAAGTTTTGCCAAATTATCATCACCAAAATGCTTTGCGAACTCCATTGCCTTTTTTAACTCCTCCTTTATTATTCCTCGAACTCCTTTATTTTTCTTCGAGATATAGGCATGTTTTGACTTCTAGCTGCTATAAACCAATCGAGGACTGCTTTATCGATATTTTTGATTATTGGGGTCTTCACTAGTTTACTATGTAGACGAAATCCAGATTCAAAAGAGTTGATAATTGATTCTCTATTTTTAAAAATCGTTGAGACCGTACTAGCCGGGACTCCATATTTATCAGCTGCATCCTTTTTCTTTAATCCACCTTCGATATCTTTTATTAGTTTGTATTTTCTTCATTTTAAAACACGTTTAGTTGCCATGGTAATAAAATAAAATGCGATTTTAACATTTATCATCTAAGGCGAATGACATTTATGCAAAGTACTGATACTTACGCAAACAAAAAGAAGCACATCATGTACAAAAAGGGATTTCCCCGAAAAAAAGTAAGCAAAATATACAAACCAGCTAAACAAGCAAAAGAAAGCAAAATAAACAAACGAAAACAAAAAAGAAAAATCAATAAACCAGTAAACCAGTAAACCAAGCAAAAAAATTCGAGTTATAGAATTCGTATATATGAATTTCGTTCGAGTTATGGAGAACTTCGAGTTGTGGAAGTTCGAGTTACGGAAGAAGAATTGTATGTTATTTATTCTCTTAACGCTACTGCCAACCTAATTAGTTCGAGTTAGAGAAGTTCGAGTTATGGAAGTTCGAGTGTATTTAAATTATTTGCATTGAAATTTCCAAATTCAAAACTTAAATTTTTGAATGAAACTTTTATATTAATTGTTAATAAATAAAAGTCGATTTAAATTTTTTACTTCTAAATTTAAAATTTAAATTTTTTACTTCTAAATTTCAAATGTAGATCAATTTCATCGTTGATTTTTTCAATATAAAAGTAAATTTTTTAAAATTAACCAGAGTTTAACTTTAACCACAGATATTTCCATATAAATTTGGCATTCATAACTATGAGATAAGTTAGCAGGTCTAAATGTTTAATTTCTTTAGATATTTAACAATTTTTGTAACTACCCAGGCAGAAAAATACAATCGGCACAGTGTTGGCAAAGCGTCGGTCGATTATGAGTTGGCAGAACGTGGGATTAAAAATCGTGACGTTAAGGAATTCAAATATTATTGTTCCATAAAGAGAACAATGTTAAGGGTTTTAAATAAATTGTAAGAATTTGTTAAACATTTTTCTATTTTCATTAACTTTTGAGTTAGTTTTAAGCATAAGCGATTGTTTATAAAATACTTAAAGAAACCAAATCATTTAATGGTAGGTAAAAATATATATTTTCATAAATATAAACTAATTCTTATATTATTTAAGTTTTAGTAACCTTGTGTTACCAAACAATAACTTTTATCAAAATATATTGCTCTATCTAAATGTGGTGTAATTGGAACGAATTCAACTTTCAATTAAAATCATACATTTTGGCCAAGTGGAATTTACTATTAAGTTAAAAAGAATAAAAGCCATACAAATAAAAAAAGGTTAATATATAGTGTGTAAAATACAAGATCCGAATTCTAATATTTATAAGTATTCATTAAATGGGGAAAACGTATCGAATTCAATATTCAACAAGAAAACTTTGAGTGGATGATCTTAGTGCGTTTTGAGAACTAACGAGCTCTGTTTTGGAAAAATATTTTAAATATTTTCATTAAGTTGTTTCGGTAATCACTGATAGTTTTTGAGACCTATGGTTTTCTTTTAAATTTACATCACAAAAATGTAATTAAAAATCTAATTTACTCCTTGGCGTTGTTCTTTTGGAACAAACATCCTATTCGTTAGCAATCTTCTGGTACTATCTCCAACTTAAAACTCTGGTTAATATCTGAATGAATTTAAAGGAATTTTTACATAAAATCAATAAAGTTTCACTATGTGGACGAGCGTATTAAACTTTAAATTAATTTTTAGCTAAAAAATTAAAAAAAATACGTAGTTTTAATTGTATCGTACACTGAACCAAAACACAGAGGTGAAATTAACTAAATCCCATGTTAAATTGATGAATGGGGTGTGATCACTATACAACGAACCTATCCTGTCCGTCATTTTAACAAATTGTTTAGTAAATGTATTTTTGGACGTTTAACTATTTGTTGATTGTTATTTTGACGAAATATCGTCAAATGTATTAACAGAAATTAGTTATTTTAACAAATTTGTTTAATCAAATTCAATAGTTATGTTTGTTGTTTTAACAATGCGATTTATTCAATTTAACAATTCGTTTTATTTAATCTATTCGTATTTTATCGATTTATTATTTATTTTATATTTCTTTATCTTTTATATTTTATAAATTTAAATTTTTAATAATATACGTTTTCAGTTAGAAAAGAAATAAGAACTTGATAAAATATAAAAAATAATAATATTAAAAATTATAGCGTAGAACTCGTGCGTACCCAAACCCCAATTTTTAAAACACATGAAACATTACATTTACAAAAGGCATTAATTTAGTTAATATTTAAATTAATAATTAATAAAATTTTTTTATAAAGGGTCCGCCAAATAACTTTTCTTTTTTTTTAACTCCTGAATCAATTGGACTTTGTATGGCGTCATACCAAGGTCTTTATGCAAAATTCGTCTCAATGATGTCTCCGAAATGTTCAATTGTTGAGAACGACGGTGAATTGATGTTGATGGCGCTTCACGCACACTTTCTGCCACAGCATCAATATTCTCGGGTGTACGCACTGTTTTTGGCTTTTCACGCTTTGGTTTATCGATGAGGATGCCAGTTTCTTTCACTTTTTTCACAAGATAACGAACATACGGACCATATTCGTTCAGCGGAAGGATAAAACTAATTATTTGTCAAATCAGACATGAGCTAAGTGTTACCATTCACGAAATAAGCACTAGTTGAAAAAAAACGTTAGATGGCGAACCCTTTATTTATATAAATAGTTTTATTTACTATTCACACCTATCTAGAAGCAAAGGTTAATTTGGAAAAAAAGTGACTATGTCATCTTTTTCTGAGCGATATGCCCTTCCAGAAACTATATTCCATGAAATCCTAGCTGATCCTTCGAGTTTTCAAATTTAAGTCTTACTAGAAAGTCCATAATTTTTAAACAACTTAAAATAATTTGGTTCTGTGAAATTCCGTCGATAGAAAGTTTATCAAGCTTTCTTATGCTATATAATATTGTATGGTAAACTTCCCGAAAAAATTCATAATTTTTGTTCAAGGTGAAAAAATATTTAACTACAAGTTTAATTAGCAGAGTTGATATCATCTGCACACCATTCTTGGGATGGACACCGCGGCTATACTATTCTAAGAATATTATGTATAGTACCAAAATTAAAAGCAACTTACGAAAATGTAAAAAAATAGTGGATTTAACACAACTCAATGACATACCATTTAAATTTGTTTCGGATTTCAAACTTTTATTAATTTCTATTGGCCAACCGACTACAACTGCAACATACCCATGCCCTTATTGCTTTGTAAAGTTAAATGAATTACAGAACTATGATGTCCAAAGTATAGAGCTAAAGACCTTTAAACACTTGAAACAGGATTATACAAAATTTAAGTCTTCTGGTAAGGAAAAAAAGATAATGCAATAGTGTAGTTAATCACATGTAATTGAGAAATGTATTTTACCTCAACTCCATCTTTTATAAGGATTTGTGAATCATCTCTTTTGGAATGGCATAGTTCCAATTGTAGAACGGGAATAAGCTATATTATGGCCAAAGAAGTTGAAGCAAACTCCAAAAAACTATCACGGCGATATTTTGAAGGGAACGCTTGCAGAACATTTCTAAGAGAAGCGGATAAATTGTAGGATCCAAAAATCTATGATGAAGTTGGAATATGAAAGGAATATGAAAGGCTGAATTTTAAATTCAGCCTTTCATTGCATCATTTAAAGCTATGAATACTATTGTTGAAAATTACCTGACAACGAACATAGTCAATATTAGTAACATAAATAAGCACTTAACTGAACTCCGTAGATCGTTTCAAAGTACGAATGTTTCCTAAACTCTTAAAATTCATGTAATTCTTGATCATTTAGAGCAGGGTCTTATACATTTGAATTATGATGGTTTGGGGTTATGGTCCGAACAAGCTGAATTTCTCAAATTTTGGGATAGATTCAAGATAAATATTATCGATGATCCAACTTTTTCGGCACGATTTAAAAACGCAGTAGTTACTTTTTCTTCTCAGCATTTATAAAAAACATTGTTTATTAGTGGATTAGGTCTATTAGAGATACCACTTAAAAAAAAGCGCCGAGGTTTATATCCCAAGGATGGTGTGCAAATGATATCAACTCTGTTAATTAAATTTGCAGTTAAATATTTTTTCACCTTGAACAAAAATTATGATTTTTTTGGGAAGTTACCCATACAATATAATATAGCATAAGAAAGCTTGAAGAATTTTCTATCAACGGAAATTCACAGAATCAAATTATTTTAAGTCGTTTAAAAATTATGGACTTTTTAGTAAGACTCGAATTTGAACACTAGAAGATTCTGGATCTTGAAATCGAAATGTTGATATTTTTGAAATAGGATCAGCTAAGATTTCATGGGATACGGTTTCTGGAAGGGCAGATCGCCCACAAAAAGATGGCATAGTCACTTTTTGTCGTAATTTTTTTCAAACTGAACTTTGCTTCTGGCCGGGTGTGTATTACAGATGATCACTAATATAAAAAAAAATAAAGTAATGGCAGTAATAAAAGTTTACAATTTACCTACATAAAACAGATGAAATTACATAAATTTATTTAAGAATAATTAATAAACACACACTTAATTTCCACTATAATTCACTGAGTTTAATAATTTACAATTATTTTATAAAATCCCATGCCACATTAATTTATTAACTTTTCCAACTTTTACAAATGGCTCTAACACGAGAAAGTAATAACGCCACAAGACTAAAAGCGTAAAAAATTTACTGTCTTTTTTATAATTTTTTGTGGAATTAACAAATTGAATTTTGTTATTTAAATAACAAAAATTTGTCAAAGCGACAATTGCTTCGTAAAGCTATAAAATTTATTGGTTTTACAAAAATTAATATCAATTTTAATAAGAATAATTGTTGTTTTAACAATAAAATTTGTCAAAAGCTAACAAAAAATTTATTTTGATTTCACTTACGACTTTTGGTTCATACACTGATATAGATTTTTGATTCCGTTTAATTAAAGGTATTTTGGAAGTAATTTACAATCGATTTTTGGAAGTGGAAAAGCAGCACATACTGCTTCTTTTATATGCACTAAAAAATACATTCTTAAATAATGCATTCGTTTTGTTTTAGCTGGGTAATAAAACAAAAAGGCGCCAACAATATGTATCGTATACATATAAATTGCGGATAAAAAAATTTAATTTTGTGTTGTCACCGGCTTGTCAAAGTAATTTTCTATTAATTAAATTAAATACAAAAAAAATATTTAAATTTAATAAAGATTAAATGTGTATTTGTAAACTAAATAATTATAAAGACTATATATGTAGCGTGGTCAAATTGCAAATAAATATTCGTTCAGGTAGACAGACTAAATCGAAAGACAAGGACACACATATTACGTAAGTTTCCTTTTGCAAAAAAAAAGTTTTGTATATTTCATATTTTGTTATTCATTTTTGTTTCGTTTCTAGAAACATGCCATCATTTAGACAACCATTGATGTAAGTACCCAGAAAAATTTGGTAATGGGTGCGAAAAAGTAATGCGTTACCTTGTAATGTGTACTCCTTACCTGTATCATTATTTTCCAACAAGAAGTAATGAGTTACCGATAATTGAACACTCATGGATTACCTTGTAATGAGACCTCATTACATTTTACAATACTTCAAAACATAAAATAATGGCTTACCGATCATCAATTACATAATGCATGAATTATAAACGTAAAGTAATTATTAATATATATTTTTGAAAATCTATGTATAGACACATTACTTTGTGATTTTTTGTAAGCATAATGGTAAGGTGTATATTTTTGATATCACGAACGAAAACACGAAGCACAAGAACTCATCTACATTTTAAGCAATAAAATATTGTATGTATCGATAGCTCAGTTGGTAAAGTTCTCGCCCAGGTTCGAATCCCAGCATGACCATGTATTTATTTAATAAAAAAAAAAGTTTTTTTATTTAATGAAAGTGAAAATTATTCAAGTTCGAGGCCATACTTCATATTTCTTTATTAGGATATTGTCCTAACAAATAATCTATAGAGTTTTTTGTTTTCAAATTTATTATTTGACGCTTTCAGGAATGTGTTGATAGATCCATTTCTGGAATTTTCTAGGTTCCCATCATCAGAACACGTTTTGATGATGATGATGGGAACCTAGAAAATGCCCGAAATAGATCTATCAAAACTTTCCTGAAAGTGGTCAATTAATAAATTTAAAAACAAAAACTCTATAGATTATTTCTTAGGAAAATATCCTAATAAAGAAATATAGAGTATGGCCTCGAACTTGAATAATTTTCATTTTCATTGCACAATTAAAGGTCGAAAAAAAAATTATTTTTATTTTTAATAAAAATTATATCAAACTTGTTATTTATTTAATTAAAAAAAAATATCTGTAAAAAAAAAATTGTATGCATTTTTTTTTATGAAAATCTATTTATAGACACATTACTTTTTCCCACCATGTAACCATATAAGTAACCAGTTACTTTACCCCCTACAAGGTAATGAGTTACTTTGAGGCTCATCGCCTGTATAGTTCATCAGTGAAGTAACGTGTAAAGTAATGCATGAAGCCCTATGGCGATACATTACTTTACCCATGATTTGGTAATGTGTGGTTTTGCTTGGTAGTGGAAAGATAATTTGTTTATGTTATATATAATAAATGTGGGATTATGAAAATTTTATATTTTGTAACGTATTCTAAATTATTTTTTAATATAACAAAAAAAAATTAAGATTTTCAGCAAATAAATTAACTAAAGTATAATTTTTGTAAAAATTTTTAAATTTTTTTTCAGTCTACTAATATTCAACAATAATTTTATTAACTTTTAGCAAAGATTTTTTAATTTTGAATAAATTTATTGTTAGCAAAACTTTTGATGAATGTACTAATTTTGTTGCTAAAAATCAGCTCGCTAATTTTCAGCAAAAGATTTCGCTGACATTAGCAATTTTTTAGCAATCACCCTCCTGACTAAAATTTTGCTGACTTTACTAACTTTTTTTTGAGTGTAGTGTTCCACGTTAATTTGGAGTAAGTTCTTGCGAATTGTTTTCTTGGAAACGCGAAATTTCCTGGCTTACGATTTGATGCCCCAATTAGATTAACAGCAGATTTTTTTCAATTTAACAAGCTCAGCTGAGATCAATTTTTTTGGACTTCCTTTCTTTTTTATCTTAGTTGGTGCCACTCCATTTTCAAACCGTTTAAAATAAGGAATATATTGTGATACGTGGTACTTGTTGCTTAATAAAATGATGTAACACTTCATAAACATTTTTTCTTAAACTGTTTTGTTCAACCACTTTCGTTTTAAAGTTTTTCACTTTTGAATATTTACAATAATGCATACACACAAAAAAATATTTCTTAAAATCCGCCAAGTAAACATTTTGTTGAATAAAAAAAACATAATCAATTACTTTTTTAATTGACCCAATTACTTTTTTAATTGACTCAATTAAAAAGTAATCAATATTTTAAATAATATTGATTACTTTAAATAAACAAAAATATTGATTACTTTTTAGTTGAATCAATTAAAAAAGTAATTGATTATTTTTTTTTATTCAACAAAATGTGTACTTGGCGCAATTTTTTTTTTCTGTGTATAATAAATATAACATTTTATTGGCATGCATTTTGAAAAAATAAAAAACATGCCTACCTAGCAGTAATTTATATTGGAATTTTATCCATTTACTTAGTTGGCATAGGTTAGGTCCGTAATTGTACAATCTTCTCATATCGTCAGCTAAAATCCAAAAGGCCGCACAGTGGCTGAAAATTTTCTTTTGTCACCGATTTTTAAAATTTTAACGTCATTTTGTAGCTAGTACATATGTCGAAATTAAGGTAGCCAAAAAATTAAGTCAAACTATTGCTAATTGTGGGCGTGGCATGCTGTCAAACTTAACTGTTTTTTTTTTAATTTCAGAAAAAGGCGATTTTTTTCTTTTTTTATCAAAAATAAATGGTTACTACTAGCAAGTTATCATCGATAATGACCTGCGGTCTTTTTTATAAGGTTGGTAGGATTGTAGATTTTAGTTGTTTTAAGTGGTCACAGCACTACTGTTTATTATTAGGGTGTTCTGAAATATTTATTAAACTACTATATTTTTGTCAAATTTCAATTTCAGTGGAATAGAACTTCTAATGGAAACGTATACCGCCCGGAGAAAGGTGAAAGTGTCCTCTTTAACCCTATATATACTTTTGCACCCGCCACGACCCGCCGGTAGAACACTTTTTTCATTTTAATAAAAAATATCTCATATTCTAATATAATAACTCATATTCAAATATCCAAATATGACATTTTTTAATAAATAAAAAAATTAAAAAAGTGCTCAATCAATTTTAATGAAATTAAAACTGAGCCAAGTTCAACTAATTACCTGTCCTTAAAAAAAAAATACTAAAATATTTTGATCGGTTCAAAAGTTACAGAATTTTGGCCAATAAAAAATGATTTTCAGCCACTGTGGGCCGTAACTAACAAAAAATTCGAAATTTACTTTTTGATTGATTACGATGTAGTTAACCAAAATACACCTTCCCACAAAATTTTACACGTTTACGTCCAAAAACAAAAATTTTATTAAAGAAAATCAAAAGGCCGTAACTGCAGTTTTAGTAAATACATTAGCTAAAAAGGCGTGTAGTGCAGTTTTTTGTCTTTTATTTAATGATTTAGAAGGTTTTTTGTTTAACCAATTTAATTTAATTTTCTCGGAATAAATTAATTAGTTTTTTAAATTTTTCTCGAAAATTTTTAAATGGGTAAAATGCGGTTTGATTTCATAATTCTAACAAGAAATGGATAAAAGTTGATTAAAACCTTTTTTTAATAATTATCGAAAAGTTGTATTTTTATCTTTGATTTATTTTTTGCATCAATTTTTTTATTGGAGTTACCGCTTTTTGGTTTCAAAAAATTTGTTACAAAAGCTCATAACTACATTACACAAAAACTACAATTTTTTCATGAATTTTTTTCTCTCAGAAACAAATCCGTCTTTTTTTCTTAAGCATAATTCTAACATTTTAATACTTAACTTCAAGTAGTTTTTTATTTATGTTTCTGTCTTTCCTGTAAAAAAAAATCGAAAAAGTGTAGTAACGGGCTTTTGGATTTTAGATGACGATATGTTGTCAACGACTTATTAACCACAAATGCATTTAGACTAGTTTTTAAAACCATTTTAATGTGTTAAACATAATAGTCTTGATCTTTTGATAATTTATTTTACAATGTAGTACAATAATTATTTAAACATTACTAAATATTAAATTACTTTTAAAGAATTTTCAGAATATTCTCTAGTTGTTCCAACCGCTTTAAATATTTGCCTAGCTCTAATATGCTCTAGAGATTGTATGCGTGCGGTAAGTTGGACTATGTAGTTATTTTTAAATTTAATTTGAATTGATCGGCCAATTATAATGATGTTGTTTTTTTTTTGTTAATTCTTTCAGGCTAAATTAATACCAAACTCTTTACATAGTTTACGTCATCGTATAGAAAATCTAAAACTTTCGTATAAGGTAAAATATTATTTAACAGATTAAAACGTGTCTTGAGTATTTATTATTTTTTTTTTTTTTTTTTGTTTTAATTGTTACTTAATAGATACAAAATTTTTCATTACAATTAAGTCATCAACAAATCATTTTTGATGCTTTTGGTTGCTTTGTAATCGATTGTTATATAGCTAGTGGGGTAAGTTTTGAAATATGTATGAAACATGTTGTTGCTAATAGAGATGGGCACTTGAACAGAATTTCGTGTGATACACGTGAATCACGCGTGAGTGAAATTAAATATAACTTAAGTGAAGGTGAGTGTGCGTGATTTGAAAAAAAATCTTGCGTGAGTAAGTGTGCGTGAGTAGAATTTTACCAATTTTGGTTTTGCTTTTAATAAACATTTTCTTAAAAATGTTCGCCGATTTAATATTTTTGGGTTTTTCTTCTTCTTCATTTCCGCTTAACTCCCTGTGGAGCATAGGGCCCACAGGGGATCAATTTTAAGTTAAACATTAAACATTAAACAGATCAATTTTGAATTAAACATTAATAATTTCACGAGTTAAAACGTTCGTATCTAATCATATCTTATTTCATATAATGTTACATAAAAACATATAGCTATATATAGCTTAATATGGATACATGTGAATCAGAGAACAGAATGAAACCATTCGTTTTTGTTGTTCATTCATACATTCATTGCTTTTACATTGCTTTTATTCAACAACAACAGCTTATGCTGTTGCTGTTTATTCCATTTATTGTTTTTGTTCAATAGTTTGATATAATTTTTATTAAAAATAAAAATTATGTTTTTTTTTACCTTTAATTGTGCAATGATTTGAAATAGTGCAATGAATTTTCGTAATAATAATTGAAAATGATTAAACAAATAAGCTAAATCACAAATAAACGTAAAATGGACCAACAAATTAAAAGAATGTCTAAATAGCGACAAATTCTGGACACAGAAATCTTGAGCCGCTGAAGCACACGTTACATTTATGTATATGTTAACATCCTTGTTTACGTTGTCAATATAAGATCCCAGGAAAAAATTACACATTACAAAAAGAAGGTGATGCCCACTAGAGTGGGTCGCACCCCATACAAAAAAAAGTTGTGCCGGTAACCCCCTAGAATTAAAGATAATTTGAAGAAGATTTGAAAAAAAATTTTTTTTAATTTTTTTTGCCACGCCCCTTGACCCCGCGCATTTGGTTTTTTATTTCCTGTGGCTCCATTTATGGTCCGATATCATTGTTTTTGGAATGATATATCATTGTTTTTGGAATGACAACGGCTACATTTTCTACTTTGATCACTTTTGACTCCGACGTCAAATTCTAGAAGTGACTTCTGGAAACTCGATTTCTACCACCCTAATTCACGAGTTTTTCTAAACGATAAAAAAGTTTTTTAAATTCCATGAAATTTTGTCTTTTACAGTATATATATTTATTCAGTAACAAAAAAGTTACGAAGGTTTAAAAAAAATCAATTTGAAATTTATTCTAACAATCGTTAACAATAAGCTTTGGTCTTTTTGTGGCGCTAGTGTGCATTTGTTTTTGCACTATGATAATGTTCTCTTTTTCGTAATCTCACTTGTTTCTCTATTTTCTATTATCTTTCTCCTCCACATAGTACTCTTTTTAACCGTCATCACAAACCGATTCAGCTGGCAACACTTTTGTTAAACATATTATTAGGGCTCGGAACTTCATGTAAATACATGTCTGTTGTCATTAGCTAGAGAACAATGTTAACCAAATATCTTTGCGAATCAACAAATTTGCAACAAAATGGCATCGATTTGTTAGTGCATATTTTTACATATTTAGCTATAAATGCATATTTTTGCATATTTTGTTACATATTTTGCATATTTTTACATGTTTTTGCATATTTTTGCAAATTTTTTTTGATGTTTTACTAAAAATAAATATTTTAAAATTTAAATTTTTTTAGAAATAAAATCTTATCAAATTTATACATTTAATTTTTTTTATCAAGAAATGTAATATGACAGAAAATTCAACTACAAACTTTAAGAAGATTTTTAATTGTTATTCTCAATTTTGTTTTAAAACAGAAATTACTAAAATTTAAAAATTATATAGAAAAAAATGTAAAAATCAATAATAAATGCATATTTTTAAATTTTATGTACATATTTTACGATTTTAAATACATATTTTATGTACATAAAAAACAAATATAAATGCATTAACTTCCGAGCCCTACATATTATTATTCCTCTTCAAGTTCGCGTCTACAGCTGTAGCTTTTTGATAAAATTAGTGTAAATTACTAAAATATTTTTTTTCTTTAAAAATATAATTAAATTGTTTTTTAACAATACGCATTTTCAATCATGTGATATTGATAAAACAAAATTACAAACAAACCGTAAAGTTATTCAATATATAATGTTTATACTTTTAAGAATAGAGTTTCTCTCAACAATATTTGATAGAAAAATAAGTAAAAAGAGAGCACTTTAAAAATGGCCACAAAAACAATCACCACAAAAAGACCAAAGCTTATTGTTAACGATTGTTGGAATAAAACTCAAATTGATTTTTTTTAAACCTTCGTAACTTTTTTGTTACTGAATAAATATATATACTGTAAAAGACAAAATTTCATGGAATTTAAAAAACTTTTTTATCGTTTAGAAAAACTCGTGAATTAGGGTGGTAGAAATCGAGTTTCCAGAAGCCACTTCTAGAATTTGACGTCGGAGTCAAAAGTGATCAAAGTGGAAAATGTAGCCGTTGTCATTCCAAAAACAATGATATATAACACGTTACGATCGGACTATAAATGGAGCCACAGGAAATAAAAAACCAAATGTGCGGGGTCAAGGGGCGTGGCAAAAAAAAAAATTTTTTTTCAAATCTTCTTCAAATTATCTTTAATTCTAGGGGGTGACCGGCACAACTTTTTTTATCGACCCGGCCTAATGCCCACACTTGCTTACATATCTCATTGCCAAATTTAGTAACTGCAATACCAAACTCATTCCAACGATAGAGTCAAAAAAGCAAATAGTATTGTAATCAATTCTTTAAATTTAAACCAGAAGGCATGAACTCAATGACAAAGTAATTATTTACTTAAAAGAAAATAACAATGTTATTAACTTATATGTATAACATTTTGTACTCAAGAAGTAATCATATACTTTTTCTTAATAAAAGGACGTTATTGGAAGAAGTTCCTAATTTTGAAAAAAGAAGTTATACAATTTTAAAGAATTTTTCTCATATATTTTTTCAAAAAAAATTTTATTTGCAGGAAAATAATACTAAAAACAGAAATTGCATGTTGTCTTAATTTTGTTAAACTGTGGTTAGGTATAAACTAGGGAAGCGCACTTGAGCAGAAAATTGTGAGTGGAACTTGAAATTACTGACGTTATCGTGAGTGAGTGTAAAAAAAATTTTCGAGGGTTATTGTGCGTGAATCATATTTTTGTTTTTCAATTTTAAATTGTTCTTTTTTTTGAAAAATTTATATTTTCGTGGTTTATAGCTCCAAAATTATGACAAACCCATGTTATCATAACAATTCCATGTTCCACTTTTTAGGATTTTATTTCCGTATGAGTTTTGATCGTTATATTTGAGTGACCTAGGAGAATCACTTGTGAGTAAAAGTTGAATTTACTTATGGAACTACTTCTTTTTTTTTTTTAAATGTAAGTACTTCTTATTTTTTCTAGGGAACTATTTATTTATTTATTTTTTTTGTGTAAGTACTTTGTAGTTTTACAATGGAACTATTTCTTTACTAAAAAATGTATGTAGTTCTTAAAAATATAAAGTAAATGGTTCTTCGGTAAAAAAAATAATCAATTCAAAAGAATCAATTATTTCAGTCTCACGTCCTGTTAAAAGAATCGAGTAGATAATCTAGTAAGGAATGCTTGATTACAAACCCGCTTACCTTTTTGGAAATTTTTTGTTGGGATTTTAGTGTAATATTTTGTTAATATGTATAAATACTGGTAAGTTAATAATAAAACTAGTTTTTTGGCAGGAACCGAAAATGTTCGTTTTTTGCATATGAAAACATGTATGTATGCATATGAATACATTAATGTGAATGTAAAATTTTATTACGCACATTTTAAGTAAATTTACACACATTATGTGCAATGAAGCATGTTGCGATACATTTTTTGCACACATTTTGTGTGTACCAATTTACACACTTAGATTTAACTAAGTTGGGTAAAATTTAACAGAAATTAATTAGCGTGTGCACTTACATATTCATTCAAAATTCATTCAATTCAAAATATTTCTTTAAATTTTAACTAAAGATTTTTTTTGATATATCCGGCTAATTAATGTAGTAAAAACTTTTAAATTTTGAAAAATCTTTTCCTTTTTCATCTGCTATTTTTGTTTTCCTTTTTCTTTCTCTTTTTCCATCCCTGTATCTATTTTAATTTTGTTCTCTTTTTTTAGATTCGCGCCTGTGCCCATCTCTAGTTGTTAACGATTAACTAATTAATTTTGTTTTTCTAATTTTTTGCAATTAGGTGTTGGGTTCAATTACCACTTATATTATATTTTATATAGAATTTATGCCAAAATTTAAGAATTTTTAAAATGGTTTTATTCGATAAATAATTTAAAGCTGGTAATTGAAACGTATAACGATTTTTCTTTTGATTATGATGATAATTGGAATCTAAATTTGATAATAAATTTTGAAGGTGAATCAAAAAAATGCAGTACTCAAAAAATTAAATATATATAACACTATCAGTAAAATAAAAATGCACACGGAAAATTGTTAATCTAGTGTTCTTACTTTTAAAATTATGGCGATTTTTTTTGAAATCAAAGTCATAACTGTGTATTCAAAAATGTGTAGGTAGTATACAATATAATACCAATTTTTATGAATTTCCCGCACGGGATTCCCAAGAAACTAAACTTTTTTAAAATCCCGGAAATTCTGTTCGGGAATCTTGGGATTTTAAAGAATACAATTTTAATATTCCACATTTTTAATGCAGCAATTTACAATTTAAAGAAATTTATAAAGTAAAAATTACTTCCGTTTGAACCGGCTCCGAAGAAGGCCAAGGTGATGGCAACAGTTTTTTGGGATGCACGCGGGATAATCCACATCGATTATCTTCAAAAGGGAAAAACAATAAACTGCGAATGTTATGCCAACTTATTGGACCGATTTAACGAGGATTTTAAAATAAATGGACCCCATATGGCCAAGAAAAAAGTTCTTTTTCATCAAGATAATGCACGGGTGAACACGTGTGCAGTCTCAATGGCAAAATTCCATGAATTGGGCTACGAATTGGTACCTCATCCGCCACATTCACCGGATTTAGCCCCCAGTGACTATTTCCTATTTCCAAACCTAAAGAAATGGCTCGGTGGAAAGAGATTTAGCTCCAAT
Organism: Delia radicum; assembly: GCA_021234595.1. Taxonomy (NCBI): domain Eukaryota; kingdom Metazoa; phylum Arthropoda; class Insecta; order Diptera; family Anthomyiidae; genus Delia; species Delia radicum. Next base: position 194,395,785 of record CM037852.1, read on the forward strand.
GATGAAATTATTGATCAAACAAATGCCTTTTTTATGGACCTCGAAAAATCCAATTTTTTAAAAGGGATACAAAAATTGGAGAAACGTTGGACTAAGTGTATTGAGCTAAAAGGAGATTATGTTGAAAAATAATTTTTTTTTTTTTTGCATAAAAACTGTGTTTGACTCAAAAAGTCACGGACTTATTGATCCGCCCTCGTAGCACGGAACAAGTTATTTTCTTAAAACGTTTTTGATACAAAATTCGCGATTTGTCAAAAATTGTACATGGCAGCATATCTTTCTAGGATGATGTCCATGGTCCAACCGTCAGTATGATAAGTGATTGCTTTTTAAAAGTATATGTCGAAATTTTTAAGCAAAAATGTTTATATTTGCAAAAAGCGTAGTAACAAAAACATTATTTTTGCACATATTTGTCACAAAAATACGGTTTACATTAGAAAAACTTCTACAGATATAAATATTAGTGGCTGAGTTTTTGCACATATTTCGATTAAAAATCTTATTGTATTGATTAAAAGTTAAGTTGAAAATTTTAACTGATCAGGAATTTTCCATATTCGATTTTCGAAAACGGTAAGAATTTTTTGCACAAAGCAAAATAATAAATTAGAAAAAAAATAAAATTCAATTTACATAATGTTCCCTAATTATATATCGTACTTGTTCGCTAAAGTTGTCCACAGATGTAATTTCTAATTTTTTATGGGTTAAGAGTTTTTTTTTAATGTTTTGCGCATTCTTCAGCATGGATCTCCACAAAAAAAATATCGATTGCTCACCGCAATTAAAATAGTTAGCATTTAAAAAAAAAACGCAGCATTATGTTGCTATTACGTATGGTATATCCTACAACAGCTTTGAACGACACATCAAATGGTTTTATTTAATCCAGGTTTTATTTCTAGACTTTTATTATTCTTGATTACTTTTATTGTCTTGTATGTAAAAGTTTTTTTTCAATCCCATGTCCTTAAAATTAATAAAAATTTAAATTTTTTACAAGTTTGAAATAATTTTTATTAAAAATAAAAATTATGTTTGTTCGACCTTTAATTGTGCAATGAAAATGAAAATTATTCAAGTTCGAGGCCATACTCTATATTTCTTTATTAGGATATTGTCCTAACAAATTAATTGACCACTTGCATTAATGTGTTGATAGATCTATTTCGGGAATTTTCATAATTTTTATTTTTAATAAAAATTATATCAGACTTGTATAAAAGACAAAGTACGGCCTTGTTTACTCCCCATTTACAAGCTTGAAAATAAAAAGGAGAAAAAAACAAAAAAAAAAAAAAAGTTTTCAATTTATTTTTGATCAATGGTGATAATCTTTAACTTCGAGCTCATATATTAGTTCTCATTTAGTGAGAAAACTAGTTTATATGAATGTTTGATGTTTTGCATGGGATTGTCACTTCTTTCGAAACTTGTTCTGATGATGGGAACCTAGAAAATTCCCGAAATAGATCTATCAACACATACCTAGAAGTGGTCAATTAATAAATTTGAAAACAAAAACTCTATAGATTATTTGTTAGGACAATATCCTAATAAAGAAATATAGAGTATGGCTTCGAACTTGAATAATTTTAATTTTCATTTAAATTTTTTTTTTATACTGGATTTTCTTTATAAAATTTACAAATCAGTTTGCGTTGATCTAATTTGTTGAGTGACATTTTAAATACTAATTGATCAATAATGAACGTGCTTATATTTTTTAATAATCAACTTAATAATGTTATTATATTTTCGAAAAAAAAAAATGTATACGACCTGTTTATTTTTAATTATCTCATTTAAACAATTCCGTATTTTTTTGCCCATACGTTAGATCGAAATAATCCGAAAAATCAAAAAATTGTGACTTTTTTACCCAACTTAGTATCCCCTAAACATTAGCGGCGCTTAAATTTTTATTCTCTACAACATATCACAATCTCATTCAGATTTGCGGGTCCGATACGTTTATAGCGTTTATAAAAGATTATAGAAAAACAAATATAATTTCGTATACCGCATTTCGGAGATATATTCTTAGTATACACACTAAAGCGAAAAACGCTAAAACATATTTTTGAAATCTCCTCGAACACCGGTGGATGTGTCATTGAGTTCTTCCAGCACAACTTGAGATGGAAAAATTATGGACTATCTACCTATCCACGAGCTTTGATTGCTGAAAATATTACCAAAGGTTTTTCTTTTTTAAAAATTTCAAAACTTAATATGTAAAACAGAGCAAGGTTGTATTTTACATGTTTTATGCGAAAGTCTTTTCAATGCGGGAGTTACAGACACGTGTTGCAGGTCCGAACCAATCCAGTCTGACTCCCTGCAGACGAGACTAATCCTGCCGATTTCCATGTCGAATAAGTCTGTCAGGTCATTTAAAACCTTATGACCAAAGAGAGAGCGTACTGCTCTCTCCGGCTTACGAATTATATTTTTCATTGCGTATTGTTAATATTAAAAGTAATTTTATTAATAATTTATTTACTTAAAATTAAATTTTGTACTTTTTAAAACTTGACCTAAAAAAAATATAATTTTAACTCAAGCATAGTTATAACCACCACTTCCCACGCCCTGAACATGAGCAGCACTATAACTATCATAACCGGTATATGTTTCAGTAGCATCATGATCTGTAGTTACAGGCCAATCCACATTGGTAGGACCTAATTCATCATAAAGAGTATTTTGCCGAACGGCTGGTGATGAAACCGGTTGATAATTATAAGAGCTATGAAACTCGGGTGCAATTTCTGTAGAAGGCAAATGTTGTTGTACATCAACATCAATAGTGTTATATTTTTCATAAGAGTCATCATATTTGAGGCTGTCGTTATATTGTGTATAACTTAAGGAAGGCTTAAATTGGAAATGGTTTTCTGGTGGAGGTGGAGTGATATAGTGTTGAGATTGTGTTTCATAAGATGACGATGTATCATATTCTCTTTGAGATTGTTGGGAATAGTGATTGTCATTTATAGGTTTTATATACACATGTTCCTCTACAATAGTTTCTGGTTGTCTGGAATAATGATAATTTTTTTCAGGAATTTCCCGGTGGTGATGATATTCTTCTTGCTGGTTTGTGTACTTAGTTTCTTCAATTCTAATAATCTCTTCTTGAGGTTGTTGATAATCGTAGTGATTTTGAGATTCATAATTATATTCGCTGTCAGTGTCATAGTGATATTTTTGCGGATTTTTAGATTCTATAGTTTCTACAGTTTCTATAGTTTCTTTAACTGGTTCCGCTATAAAAATTTGAGAATGATAGTTTTTATAATTAGATTCTTCATATGGTTTACTATAACCTTTTGTATTAGTTGATTTGGTTTTAACAATTGCTATAGTTTCATGATGAGGTCGGTGATAATTATAATGATCTTTAGCAATATGTTGCTGTTGATGATAATATACATCTTCTTCATGATGGGGTTCTTGATAACGTGAATAGTCTCTTAATGGTGTTTTATATTTAGGAGTTTCAATAACTTTTATAATTTCTTCTTGAGGTTGATGATATTTATAGTCAGCAACATGTTGCTGATAATTGTAATGAGGTTTTTCCTCTACCAACTGAATTGTCTCAATATGTTGCTTAACTTGTTCAGGCTTATAATTCTGATGATAATAATGTTGTTGGCGATCTTCATGTTCTTCTATTACTTTGAATGTTTCTACATTCCCATATTCCTGATGAGGTTGATGATAATGATAATGGGATTTATCATAATGTATATTGTATACATCTTGTAACGGTTTATGTAGGGTTTCCTCTACCACAGTATAAGTATTAACTTTAGTTATAGGTTTAACAAAATGTTCTTCTTTCACCACAAATGTTTCTTCAATAGGTAATTGCTCGACATTATTAGCTTCGTTTTGATCAGAATACTCATTATTAGGTTTATCCAATTCAGCCAATAAAATATTTTCAAACAATGGGTCAGTTTCTAGTTTGGGTACTTTTTTAAAAGGTTTACGCCGTCGATGAAAATGATGTATTACTTTGGGAGGAGCAATAACAAGTTGAGAAGATCCAGGATGTTTAGGTGCTAAAATGCCACGGGAACTAGAAGCTTCATTAGGTACATGCACTTTTATATGAACAAATTCATCACCAAAAGTTGGTACACTTTCAATATATTCCACAAATATGATAGAAAACATACAGATCTAAGAGAAATATGCCAAATTATTATAAACTCAAGAATTTTTTTCTTTAAAACTGATTCATTCCAAAAAATTTCGATTCGATTTTAATCGTTTTTGAAATAGATGTATTCAAATTTCATTGAAAGTGATCATATCGTTATTCAGCGTTCCTCTGATATATAATGTATCATGTTTTTCGAAATTTGGTGTTCGAGTTCTATTGCATCTCAAAGTTCGAAAAAAAATACTTAATGTTTAAAATGCTATAAGTTTTAATATCATTTTTACAAATCTTATCTCATAGGAAAGACTAGATCTTTTACTTTTAAATCTTTGTTAGAAAATTATACAGTCTCTTTAAGCAAAGTTTGCAAAAAAAAAAAGCAAAAACGGGGTTTACCTGTTCGCGTTTTACCTTTTAAATACTCTTTTAAGCTCTGAATCCGATTCTGAATTCAGAACTTCTCCAAGTTATCAAGTTTTCTCATTTCTTCATTTTTTAAATGTTTTTTGAATTTACTTGATATCTTAATAACCAGTGCAACATTCCATACTTATATGAAACCATATTATTTAATTTTCAACAACACTTTATCTGAAAATAGATGGAAATATGTGGTACATTTCCGAATGTGATGAAAAAAAGTTTTTTTTATTATTTTTTGGTTGGAATGTCTTTAAAACTTGACGACTTGGAGAAATTCGGAAGTGTATATACTCTGGGCTATAGGTCGTAAGTTTTGCGAAATTTAAAATTTGTATGTATTGAACAAAATTGAAAATTTTACTTTTTTAAGAAAATTACATGAGAATTTCTTACTAAAATCTAAGTATTTTTTTGATTTCATGGAGAATTCTCTATTTGTACATACTTTTTGACAGTATCACCACTATTAGTCACATTTGCCATTAAAAATTGCTAGATTGTATTTAGCCGAAAGACTTAACCATTAAATTTTTCCCTAGCCATTTTTTTTCACACGTTTTGTAGTTAATTTCATACAAAAGGGCTTAAATTTCTTCGATTTTCAAAATTTTAAATTTTGACAAGTAATTTTTACATTCGATTTAAAATCATGATTTTTAGTAAAATTTTACGTAAATCATTTTAAAATTAGGAAACATTTAAATTTTAAGAGAACTTAAATCAAATCAAATTCGTGTTAAAACTCATTATTATTAATAATTTACATCCAAATTATTGAGTTTTACTATAATTTTCCGAATTTAGCCATTTCTATCCTTTTTTTCTACGTAATATAGGCATTTTTTACATCAAGAGTTGGAAACCTTGCTTAAAATTGGTTCAAGTATTGTAAAGGGTCCGCCATCTAACGTTTTTCTTTCAACTAGTGCTTATTTCGTGAATGGTAACACTTAGCTCATGTCTGATTTGACAGATAATTACTTTTATCCTTCCGCTGAACGAATATGGTTGTGTATACGCTTGAACAACGCTGGGATATATTGCGACATTACTTTGAAAATCATGGTAATGTTGCAGAATGTGTGCGAAATTCACCGTCGTTCTCAACAATTGAACATTTCGGAGACATCATTGAGACGAATTTTTCATAAAGACCTTGGTATGACGCCATACAAAGTCCAATTGGTTCAGGAGTTGAAGCCAACTGACCATCCAATGCGTTTTCACTTCGCTAAGTGGGCCTGCGATCGACTTACAGAAGATGCCGATTTTGCCAAAAAAAAACTGCATGGCCAGCCGAGGCAGCCATTTGAATGAAATTATTTTCCATTATTAACCGGAAGGATTGTACTTTCAAATAAAAAAAGAAATTTGAGAAAATATTCAGTAGTTTTTTTTAGCATTTTCAAAAAAAAAAAAAGTTATTTGGCGGACCCTTTATATTAAACAATAGCCGAATTCATGCAAATTTGTATATAGTGTAAATATCGTACACTAAGGGAAAAAAGTTTCATCATATTGATGATATTGTTTCATAAATCGTTTGTTATCAATTATTCATCATATTTATGAAGTTCTCATAAATATGATGAAAACTTTCATAAAAATGTATGACATTTTCGTAAAAAAGTTTCATAAACTTTGTGAAAATAATTTTTTGCTATTTATTTGATTTTTATTTGATAATTAGAAAAAATCATGTCATGTCACGAATAAGGATATAAGAGACGGCTTTTTTAAAATGCCTTTGTTTTGCGTAATACGACATTTTAGCAGCGAATTTTTCGAAAAGTGGTTGGCAAAACTTACTTAATTGAAACTTCGAATGAATAATTAAAATAGTTTAATTAATACCCTCTGAATAATTCGTTCAAATATTAATAAGTCAATAACAAATATCTAAATTAGTGCAATTTTGTCACATTCAAATGCAAAATTTAACCACATGGATACAATTGGACATAAATTATCGAACTTTGGTCATAAAACAATTAAAAATAAAACTGCTTCTTCATATTTATGAAGTGGACGAAAATCAATGAAGGTTTTTATTATATTTATGAAGCTTTTCATAAATATGATGAAGCTTTCTCCCTGAGTGTAGATCACCGTCTTACATACCCCTACCATATAGACTCAAAAATAACTTAGATTAAATTAAATACGGCTCAGCTGCAGTGGCTTATATGTCCACATTCACCTTTTGAATTGGAATACAAAGTGCTTTTGTATAGATCTATAATCAAACCAATGTGGTCATATGGCATTCATCCATGGGGAACGGCCTGTGCCTTAAATATTCGACAACTACAGAGAATACAGTCAGGACTATTACGACTAATCTTTGGTGCCCTATGGTACATCAGAAATGTAACATTCACAAAGACTTGGGCATTCCCACTGTTCGAGATGAAATAGAAAAGTACTCAACTAAGTACGTACACACAGGGAAACAAAGTGCCAACCGAATTGAAAAGTGTATATTAATGGTAACAACTTATAAATTCAGCTAGTACAACGATATTAACATTAATTTTCTGAATACTTTGGGTATTGCATTTAAAATTCAGTTGATTTAACCGAATTCTGTTGTGAAAACTTATGTTAAGTTTTACCAACCGACTGAATTTCGTAATAACCCAATTTGAATTGCAGTAACCGAATTTCAGTTGGCAAATAGCTAAATTTTTCTCTGTGTGTGAGGAAATTAATCGTTTATCCTAATTCGCTTGCTCGAGAGCTATTGCTATTTGAAGGACATCGGCGGATAATATGAAGTGATACTTTGGACCTTGACAGACAGAATGGTCCCATAGTTAATTAATTATAATTAAAATAATAATATTCCTAGATTAAGATTTAAATGCAAAATATTAGTTATTGCACTGGCAAATTATGTTATGATTTGAATATTTTTTGTAAATTTCTAAGGAAAGATTCAATAATAATATATGAAGTTGAAAAAAAATCGAATTTATTGCCAATTTAATGGTATTGTTGTGTTTACCAAATTTTTTAAGGACATAAACCAATACCAGAATCCCGAAAAACCCCGGAATTTCAAACAATCCAGAAATACCGGGATTTGCAAAATCCCAATTACCGGGATTTTTAAATATCAATCCCAATTGGCTTCCCTAGTACGTACCAACAAACAGGCATTGTGTACTTTTTACACCATATACAAACCGTATTATGAATCACTTAATCTCATTTGACCCTAATTATTTTGACCACCTGCAAATAACGCCGTTTTATTTAAAAAATTAGCGATCTAGTATATAAATGGATACATACATGTTTTGTTAACTTTAATTGCATTTCTCGGCAGCTATATGAGAAAAATTGCTTTGATTTTTTTAGAATGAATAATGTGTACATTATAAAGTTTCCGATACCATAGTTATGTTTCCGGTAAGTTCAATGGCTCATGACTTACAGCGTTTGTAATCAAATTTTCACATATATGTATCCATTAAAGTTGACCACAGTAAGTCTATGGACGAAGTTTTTCAAAATATTTCACAATAACCGTAACAGTGAATTTTTAATAAATTTCATAGAATTTTTAATAAATTTGATTTGTTATTAAACAACAATTGCAATATTTTTATTAGGATATTAAATCGGTGCAAACTTGTTTTCTTGCAAATTGTTCAATATTATTAAGTATTTTCTTTACAGAAGGGGCATTTTTCTACGAAAAAATTTCCAGACAGTCGTAAAGACCAGAAATTATAAAATAACTGCCAACATTTTAACGTGTGTACCATTCGCACATATTCTATCAATTGGCTCTCAGTTTCGTGTTTAACATCAATCCCGACACTTATCCATAAAGTTCTGATATACCACAGAACTTAACTTAACTTAAAAGGATCAAACTTCCAAGACAAAGAAATCTGAATTTTATAAATGTTACCAATGTATTGTCATTCACTGTAATTGGATTTTCTGACAAGTATCTAAAAGTAGAAGATTGAATCATTGATCTAAGATTTGTAAATATCGGATGAAAACTTAAAAAGTTAGAGCTGTTTAAACATTAGGTATTTCTCCGAGTTTTGATTAAAATATATAACTTTATTCAACGAGAATTGTGCCGATTTTTTAAAAACTTAATATTATTTATCATGGGTGCGTTAAATTTCGATGTGTTTATTTTCAACTTATGCGAAGATTGTATCGAAAATTTTTGGGCTTGCAAAATTTTTATACTAACTTTTATAATTTTATAAAACACCATGTTAACTCCTTTTTCTTTTACCATTTTTTATTTGTTGCACCAACACTTGTTAACTACTTTATGTTTAAAATTTGTTTAAACCATTATTCAAGTTTGTTTAAACTTTATATAAACTCCGTTCGGCTTTGGAATTTGTATATTTAAAACTGACCTACCAAAACAATTTGAATATGTAATTTAACCGTATTTAATATTTGAAATTTATAACGGTTTCTTTTTTGTCATTTAAATTCAAAAACGACATTGTTTTGTGTATTGTTTCGGATGATTTTTTTATGATTTTTTGTTAAATTAAGTATGTTGTTTAACAAATCTTTTGTTAAACGTTTAAATATGCGTTTTTAGTAATCATCACTTTTTTATGTCGACGATGATTGACCATAGGATAGGAAAGTTTAAAGAAAGCATACCATGTGTTAATGTTTTTTTTAGTCTATTATATATATTTTTTTTTTAATTTTAGCCTACAACATGTGTTTGATTTTTGTTGTGTTAAATATTTAACATTTTACTTGACTTTTTTCTGTTAACATATGAATTTAATTATATTAACACAGTGACGGTATTTATTTTCAAAAATCTTTTATAAATCTTCAACTATTATAAAAAAAAATTGTGGGATGAATAGAATTTACTGCTGTGGAAATTACCCTATAATACACTAAACAACAAAAAGTAGTGCTTACCCAGAAGCAATTCTGTAACAATTCCAGAAGACATAATTTTTGTTTGCGATGTCTTACTTGGTATGTCTCTGTTTAGCAGGTGAAAAGCGCTTTCATCATGTGCTCTATAAAGCAATAAATGCATACATATTACAAATTTTTAAACAATTTGAAAATAAAGTATAATACGACCACATTAATTTAAAACATTGTGAACACTATCGCACCGAGCAAATATTAACGATAAAATAAGCAAGATACATTTAAAATATATTAAATTTTAATAGAAAATCACAAAATGTAAGTAAAATAAAAGTGAGCGTTTTAAGCAACAATCGACCTGACTTTAGATCAAGTGGTTAAAGCGCCTGTCTAAAGTGTAGTGCGAAGTGCATGTGGCAAAGAAAGCAGGTTCAAGCCACGGTCAGGATTGCATTTAATAAAAATAAACATTTCATATAGATGCAATCAAACAATAAAACCCATAACAAATAATTACAGTATTGTCAAAAGGATTACTGATGAAGGTTGTGTTACCAGAAACTGCGCAGTCTAATTCAATAAAAATTTACAATGTAGTTATGATTTTTAGAAAAGTATGCTTAATCTTCTCTACCACGCCTATCTCAAACAATTGAAAAATATGTGCATATTGATTATAGTATTAATTGCACACTGTCTAAGAAGACGATGAATAAAATTCAAAAATCCCCAATAAAAAAATGTTTTAATTTGCTAGCCCGAGTTCGGTATTTTGTTGCTGAGAGGCGTGGGAAGTGTAGTCTCTCTACTTGTATATACTCTTTGATAATGGTATGTACTTTTATATTTGATGCTTTTAATAATATAAAATCTTATATTTCGTTTGAGTAATTACATTTTAATGTTGGACTGTTTGCTCTAAAGTTATGTTAGCTTTGTAAAATTTGTCTTGCATATTTTGAAAAAAAAATATACGAGTTAAGAGGTTAGTAATAAGATTTAATTGTAATCTTGTACATTTAAGACTTTTAATGAAAATGTGAACTTACAGTTCAACAATTCATACTAATTGAACGTTTTGAGTATTTATATATGCCAGCTCAGCAAAAAATAGTGTTTAACCAGAAGCAGTTTCGGAAGTCATTATTTATTTACCTAGCGCTTCCAAAGCAAATCAAGAAAGAATGATATTTGTTCGTGATGTCCCACTTGGTATGTATCTTTGAAGCAGGTGACAAGTACTTCCTTCATGTGCTCTAAGAAGCAATAAATTCATGCCTTCGTAAGAAATAAAAAGCGCTTTTTTGTGTGTTGACAACATTAATGCTTCATTGTATGCATTCTTTACTGCTTCATTTTATACCTTAATCACTGCTTCAAAGAAGGCATTTAGGGAAGCACAACAGAATACCTTTCGTAATTGCTTTATTTTATGCATGGCGGTTAAGCTCTATTTTGGAAGCATGTAACTGCTTACCAAATCGAGGTTTTTTTTTTTGCTCATCTTTGTCATGTTTAAAAAAACTTATAATCTTCAATTTGTTCACAATGTTTTAATTAAAGTAACCTTTGAACTTCTTTTTTCGCTTCATAATGTTAACAATAATTACCAGAACACTTTTTTACTTTTGTATGGACTTATTTGTCAAAAATAACAATTTTAAAAATTTGTAGAAACCACTTCTGGACTTGATGAAATTAAAAAAAAAAAATACTACTAGTGTCGATTCTCGATTGATGCACTCAAATTTAAATGAAATTTAGGTATCCCAGACAGCAAACGGGATCAAAAATGAGTCAGAAATGGGCACAAAAAATACTATTAAAAATTAAAATGTTTGTGTGAAAGTGATTCATCGAAAAGAGCATTCTTTTAAGATTCAAAAATGACTCAGAAAAATGTGTGTGTCAAGGGAAATTTCCCTCCTAAATTGGAGTCTTTTTTTTGAGTAATGTTTGTGTCTAAAAATTTAATATAAATTTCCCTCATAAAGTGGGGCCTTTTTCAAGACAGTTTTGAGGTTAAATTTTGGAGTTTTGTCTGAGCGTTTTTGGATTTAAAATAAAAATCTTAATTATAACACGTTTAGCACGAGTATATTAATCTATTTCAATCTATTTATTTGATATATGCACATTTAATTAATTTAAATTTCAATCATTTTTGGCAGGACACATGCGAATTGATTTTCATTTATGTTTTTTTGTTCGTTAAGCGATCAGTATTCCGTTTTTATATAAATTTTAATACACAAAACATTTATGACAATTTGTTTGAAAACATGAAAGAAAGAAAATTGGCTTCAAAATGAATCAATTCTTGTAGTCTTTTTGTATTTTTATAAAACATTCATATTTCACAACTTTTCTTGTCATTGCTGAATATTTTTTTTTGACAAAATAATTTATGTCAAAGACAAACTCCAAAAAAGCTTAAAAACGTTAAAGCGCAAAGTTATTTTTTTTATAATTTTCAAGTTATTTTGTTTTTATATGCTATATATTATCATTTTTACACCTTATGTTGTATTAAAGCTGTTAACTGCAATAAAAAATTAAAAAAAAAAAATACGAAAGTCATAAATCAATTGAAGGGCTTGTTGTAAAAACTTGATAAGCCACATTTTATTTTCAATTTGTTTTTCGGCTTTTAAAATTTCAAAAATAAAAATATGTGACGTTTATACTCTCCGTACTTGTAAAAAGTGTATAAGCAAGACTTCTATCAAATTTTAATTAACGGATATCTAGAAAACATCGAAAATCCATAAAAAAAAACAAATGTGGCTTATCATGTTTTTAAAATAGGCCGTTCAATTCATTATATTGTTTTTTTTATTACTTTACAAAATGCCACTGATGAATTCTTGGATCAACTTGTTAATAGTTATAATTATATATTCGAAAAAGGTATAGTGCGTGACATATTTGAGAAAACAATAATTTTCCGAATATTTAAAAAGCGTGATCCAAACATGTCTAATAACTATAGAGGCAATTTCATTTATGAACTGCATAGCAAAGGTTTTCATGGGAATATTTAACTAAAGAATAACGTCATGGGTACAAAATAATAGAATTTTAGACGAATACCAAGCAGGATGTCGTAAAAACTATTCGACTGCTGATAATATATTCAATTTGGCTTCACTGGTACACCTTAAATTTCAAGAAAATAAAAAAGTTTACGGATTTTTTTCGTAGATGCACTTTCTTAACCGAGCATGAATTATGATAATAAAATTCAATAATCTGCAAACGTTGTTCGTTTGTAAAGTCGATTCATGGTTAAATTATAGACCAAACTGAACATGTTTAACAGTAACATGTTACACAAAAACAGCTGAGCTGCCAAAAACAGTGTTGCCAAGTTGCTAAAAAATCACCCTTTCATTAAACGATCTGCTTGATTATATGGGAAGAAGGTTAAAGATTGATGAATTCAATATCGGAATCGTTTAATACGCAGATGATATAGTCATCCTTGCAGATAATAAACATATTACGCAAAAAATTATAAATAATTTCGAAAAGTATTGTAAGAAGTGGAGCATGGAGGTGAATATTGATAAATCTGATATTTTGGTATTTTTAAAGGGAGGAAGATTGGCAAACGATGAAAAATGGTACTATAAACGAGAACAAGTAAAAATTGTATCTGAATTTTGCTACCTTAGAGTATTGCTTACACCTCAAATGTCCTTTACAAAACATGTTGGATGTAGAAACAGTGCGGCGAAAGATAGTATTAATTCGACATGGAGTAATTACCTAAACAAACCTAATGTATCGCTGCGATCGAAATGGAAAATTGTTCAGGCTGTCTGCTTAGCTATACAAGCATATGGATCACAAATTAGTGGATTTTCTTCATTCGAAATCGTAAACAAACTCTACAGGTACTTTTTAAAACGAGTTCTAAAACTTGCTGACAATATTCCCAATTATGCACTGGCTTTAGAAACAGGAGCTGAAGATATCCATTTTTAACCCTTAAGCCTACATCTTAACTATATTGGAAATGTTCTTTATAATTATAATGTAGAGACACTAACACACAAACTCTCTAAATTAATTTTGAGGAAAAAAGTATTCTTGGCTAGAATAAAAGCGGAGAGAAGGTGAACGTTTGTTTCAATACGGGGTTGTCTAAGCCTGAGTGGATTGCGAAAAGCTGTGACTTAAAGTCAAAATCCATAATAAAACCATGGAAAGTGCAACAAGGAGCGACACTTATATTTATAAATATTTGAATCCAAATATTGCACTTTTCATGGTTTTAGATACATAATAGATGAAAATGTAAAACCAACTGAAATATCAGCATTACTCAGAGCCCTTTCTGATGTATTGCCACTAAAGAAAAACTGTTTCAATAACAACACTGGAAACATTTTTAGTCTGTGTTATACTGGAGAAGAGAAGGACATATCACATTTTATGGAAAAATGTCGAGAACTTAGAGAGTTCAGGGTCAGATTTACCGGTAAAACACATTTTGATAAAGAATACAAATTTATTAAATGGAGCTACTGGCTCATCTATTTGGAAAAATCTAGCTAACTTTATAGAAGTTGCACTAAAATATAGAAGAACTTTGCTTATAGAATTTAATTATTAACTATTGCTGAAGAAAAAAATATATAATAACGAATTAATTAAGAAAAAATCATGTATTTATTGTTCAAACACGTTTTGAAATTGTAATGTAGTATTACAGGCTGACGACTTTATGTCAAACCCTTTTAAAACCTTTATTTTTAAATATTTTATTAATAAAGTTTTCTAATCTAAGTAGATTAGATTACTTTACAAAACCAGTGGGTTTAAATCTGATCTATTTTTATTTGTTCGTAAACTCGCACCGAGCAAATGAAAACATGTTGCAGAAATTTAAAAGTTTATATTAATTTTTATCATGTTTTAAAATAATTGTTTAATAAAATTTTTAACTATTTCAAATATTAATGATAAAATCAGACAGATAAAATTAAAATATATTAATTTATATTAGAAAATAAAGAGAAAAAAATAAAGATATAAAAATAAGCAAAATAACAAAATTTAAGCAACAATTTGTTAGCAACATGCTGCAATAATTTTTTTGTGTAAAAAAATGTTTTCATTTGCTTGCCCCAGTTCGGCATTTTGTTAATGAGAGGCGAGGGAAGTGTAGTCCCTCTATTTGTAAATACTCTTTGACAAAGCCCTCTATTTAATAAAATTTTTTTTTACACATAAATTTTTTTCAACTGCAAAATTTTAAAAATAAATTATACGCGAGATTCATTAAGAAAATTTAAAATAATACTAGTAGTTATTAATAGCAAAAAGCATATTAATGTGGAAAAATTTTAAGTATTTGCTAAGGAAACCAAAGCTTTAGTAACTAATCTGTATCCTTGGAGGCCAATGACTCTTACTGTACACAAAGTATTTGAAACTAGTATCTTGCCCTTAGGAGATCTAACGGAAGAAGCGCAGGAAGCTCGAAACAGAGATGTAAAGCACTATTGGCAACTCAACACACGAAAATATTTCAAAACAGCTCAAAACTCAGATTTAATGCGACACTTAATGATATCATCCGACCCAGTTATATCCTCTATTAGAACTAAATGGTTACCAAAAATAAGTTATGAACTAGAAAAGGACGACCCCGAAGCCATGGATATTAATTAATTATTAGCCTTTGATATATCAGATTGTTTTGTAGAAAATTACTAGTTTGTACCTATAGATTTAAATTTAATTTATCAAAAAATCATATACATCATATTAAAATTAAGGTATTGTTTAACAAATAACAAATAATATAACAAATAAAAAAACCAAATATGTCTTATATTAATCTATCTATCTATCTATATATATAAAATACAATGTTTGTATGTTTGTCCTCTATAGACTCTAAAACTATCCAACCGATTTGGCCCAACCCGGTTTCATTTGAAAGGTTATAGTCCAAATTAGGTTTTCGGCTATATATTTTTCAACTGGGCGTGGCCCCTCCCACATAAATTGAATAACATCATATATCTTGACTATTGTGATAGCAAGAGTTTTGAAACATTACAGTATCCCATATGTTACTGATTTGAATAATCAGGAAAAAAATGGGCGGGATCGGACCAGTGGGAGTGGCAGCTCCCATACAAAGTAAATATTTAATATCATATATCTACAGTTCTATAGTAGCCAGAGTCTTAGAAATTTGTGCACGTTGATTATATTATGAATAGTCGGGATCATACCAGTGGGCGTGGCAGCTCCCATACAAAGTGATTATTTAGCTCATATACAAAATCAATAATAATATTAAATATCTAGGGTTCTATATTAGCTATATAGCCTTCAAATTTTGTACGAGTCCATCAATTACAAATATTAGTAGTCCAACTGCAAATGGAGGGAATGGGATAAATGGGCGTGGTACCAAAAGCAAAAAACAAATAAGCATTAAAATAAATTATCACATTCAAGACTTTTTGCAAGGTCATTTAATAATGTTGTTCAAAAATTGTTTTAGCGTTCCTCATAGTCCTAGATTATACACATATTTTTTAATAATTTATTTGCGTAAAAGATATTTCTTGATTTAAAGAATTAATTACAATTAAAATTTGAAGGCAAAACAACGTTTGCCTGGTCAGCTAGTTACTCATATATACTCATATACCATGATTTTCATACAAAGGAATTTTCATATAAATAAAATTTTTGGTCGAGTTGATACATTTTAAAAAAGTTTTCAGACGTTTGTAAACGTATTCACCAGACATGTTATACATCGTTGAACAGGTGAAAACCTCTGCTTTAAAAAAAAAAATTTTATTGTAAATTTTAAAAAATTTCTAGAACAAATAAGTAAAAAAAAAACAAAAAAATAATAGTGTTTTTTGTATTATAACAACTTAACTTTGATAAATAACATCTAAATAGATATTTATGCTATGCTAACAATTTTAATATGAATTAAAGACTACATTGTCGTTAATTAATAAAAAATAAATGAAAGTAAAAAAATTGGATCTAAATATGATTTTTTTTAAAAGCGGAAAAAAATAATTTCAAAATTTGACTTGTAATACAAAAACACCTCCCAGGACCCCACTTTTCATTTCCCGGCGTCAAACTTGATGAAGAATAATTAATATTTTATTAGTCTATAATATTACGTTTTAAAAAGTTAAGAAATGGGTGTTCCATTTTTTGCCCACGTGTGTAAACTTGAAATTTTTCTTGAAAATTGGTCATTTTCGATCAATGCTGGGTGTAGGGTGCATGTCCAAAATTAATAATACTTTCATTTAAAACTATTCTCAAAGCCTGTTCTTTTCGAATATTTAAAAAAATATTTACTTTTCTTCTATTAGATTATAAAAAAACGCATGAGTGAAGCTACTTTTTTTCAAAAATTTTACAATTTTTTTGACCTATTTCAAAAAATTGACTTTGCAGATTTTTCTTTACTCAACAGTTACAGATAATTAAATGAAACTTTAAGCACAACATTAATGATAAAAGTTGCAAAACAACAATTTTTTTTTTTTAATTATAAAGGAGTTATTAAATTAAAACCTAAAAAAAAACTTGTCAAAAAATTTAAATTTTAATGTTCAACATCACACAACTTTTAAACTTTAAAAGGTAACCTACTACCGTAAGCATGTTTTTTATTAATCTCTTCAAGCGGATTCAAAAAGTCTAAATCGAAAATCGGTTCATAATTGCAGAAGTTACAGCATTTTAAAAGTTTTTTGTACTCGAGGTGGTCTACTTTGGCACCTTAGTACTCACCCTGTGTTAACACAGGGTGACTTCAAAATAATTTTCTGAAAGCTATACCCTCCTTAAGGATTACATATAAATTTGGTCTTAATCGGTCCAGTAGTTAAGAAGTTCTATATTTATTACCACTTTTTATTTGAGTCACTCCACTGTGCGACATAACAAGTATTGTTTTTATAACATTTTTACCATAAAAATTACCGAAATTCCTCTTGGAAAGGTGCACAGAGAAAACATATCCGTACTGACAATCGAATTTGTAGCCAATTGAATGGTTTTGTTGTGGTTACCGATTTCTTTTTTAACATAAACAAATACCAGAATATTGAAAAACACCGGGATTTCGGGATCGGGATTGAAATGAGGGATCAGGATTGAATATGAAATAACATATACTTCCATATATGTCCATTAGGGTGGTCTTTCACTGTATGGGCGAAAAATAAAAATGAGATTTTGGTTGTACCCCCCCCCCCCCCCCCCCTTAAAATATTTGTTAGGGTGACAAAATACGCCACGCAAAAAATTAGAGTTCTAGCATAACGGGAAGATGTCCCGCATTGCCCTTGAAAATCGGGCCCCTTGGAAAAATGGTCATAATGGTCTTCAAAATTAAAAAAATATAAAATAATTTTTGTGTTGGGTTTAATCATAACTACTCAGATAAAAAATATTACTTTCCTAGAAAATCGCTAACTTACCCTAACTTTGTGTCAAAAAAATTAATAAATATTTTGGGGGTACCTCAAAGTGACTTTTTTGCATTTTTGAAAATTTTATGCAACAAAAATCAAAAACCTAGTGTTTGCTGTCAAGTAGTTTATTAAACACATCTCAAGTATTAAATAAGCCAAGTACTGTGGATATCCGTTGGCAATTTTTTTTTAGACCATTTTGATTCTCGGAGATTTCAAGGCTTTTTTTTATTTTTATACATTTTTACTTTAAAACAAGGTTTTAATAATATTTCATCAATATTATTGTATATGCTCTTTTATATGATTGTAATAACTTTATTATAAAATACTATTTTTTCTGTTGATAGTTAACCCATGTTAGCCTGGGTCAAATATGACTCACGTAAGAAAAATGCAGCTTTGTGGCAAAATTTATAAATAAAAAAAGGGATAATTCAATTTATATTTATTCTAAAAAATTTTCGTTAACCGTTTCTAGTCTTCGAGTAGGTCAATTTAGTAAAAGTTAGAACTTAAAACTTTTCCATAATAATAATTTTGAGGGAAAAAAAAATTTACACTATTAAATTAAAAATACGTTTTTCAAAAATACTCCTGAATATGTACAAAAACATCAATTTTAATATGAATACAAATATCTGAATTAATACTAAATAATTAATTTTAATTAATTTTAAAATGTAAATAAATTACAATTAGAAACATAAACAAAAATTTATGTTATGTCATCTTTGTGATTTTTGACTCTTTAAAATACGAGGTTCAATTGTGACCCCATGAAAACACAGGTTAACTATGAACACGAAAAATTATACTTTATAATAAAGTTATTACAATTATATAAAATATCATACACAATAACATTGATGAAATATTACAAAATCTTGTTAAAAAAAAAGTCTATACAAATTAAAAAAAAACGTTGAAATCCGCTAGAATCAAAATGCTCTAACAAAAATTTTTGCCAACGGATATCCGTAATACTTGGCTTATTTAATACTTGAGATGTGTTTAATAAAATACTTGACAGCAAACACTACGTTTTTGATTTTTGTTGAATAAAATTTTCAAAAATGCAAAAAAGTCACTTTGAGGTACACCCAAAATATTTATTAATTTTTTTGACACAAAGTTAGGGTAAGTTAGCGATTTTCTGGGAAAGTAATATTTTTTATCTGAGTAGTTATGATTAAACTCAACACAAAACTTATTTTATATTTTTTTTTAATTTTGAAGAAAAAAAAATTTGTAGTTTTTTTTTTAAATTATGCCCATTTTTCCAAGGGGCCCGATTTTCAAGGGCGATGCGGGACATCTTCCCGTTATGCTAGAACTCTTATTTTTTGCATGGTTAATTTTTGTACCCAAACAAATATTTTAAGAGGGGAGCAACCCCAAAAATCGCAAGTTTAAAAATAAGGACCACCCTAATGTCCATATATGAGTAAGTAATCACATATACCTTCATATATGACCATAAAGGAGTCCTTTTTGAATATATGAAATCACATATAATTCCATATATAGCCATATATGAAACATATATTTTCATATTTGTCCATATACGCAAACATATATGTGAATATTTGTACATATATGAATTTTTTAAACGGGTACACTTTAAAAATTAAAATCAAGTTTCAATCAAAATATTTGTAAATACTATCAAATGTTTAATTGAATTTGGTCGTATTAAGGAAATTGAAGTATCAATTAAAATAATTTTTAACTAGTTAAATGATTTAGTTTGAATTTTATTTTAAATAATATATTTTTTTAATTGAATTGCCCTGTTAAAATCGACATATATGGATCCATACATGAACACACATGCTTCATAATTGTACACATGCATACAGATTACATGTGTTCATATACCATATATATATGTTCATATAAGGAATCATATATGTTCATGTTTATGACGAAAATTTAGGTAATATTTACATATATAATTATACATGTCTATACATTTCCATACATGGTCACATATGTACATTAACGAAAATTGAAGTAATATTTATACATACTCGTATGATCACATATGAACTCTTATGAACATATATGAATCCTATATGGTGGTATCTGTACATTTATGATCTCGAATCACTTAATTTCAACATGAATGAGTTTATACATGGATAAATATATGTTGCTTTTTAGCCGGATGAATGTTATTTTTAATTTCCAACAAATTTTTACTAGATACTATTAAAACTTTAATTAAAAATCGCCCAAAATTGGGGAGAAACAGTGAAAACCCTATTTTTGGTGAGTTTTTAAATTTTAGTGATTTATTTCGCTTCTCGTGATATTTGTAATTTTTAGCTTTTTTCTAAATTTTGTCCATTTTTTGAATTTTGACGATTTTAGCGTTGTTTAAATAGAATTCTTTTTTTTTAATTTCGGCAGTTTTCTTTATTAAATTTTTCAATTGTGGTGGTTTTTTAAATTTTGGAGACTTTTCAAAATTTTGTTGTAATTATAGGTTAAAAAGAATAAATATTTTGTGTGCACCAAATTCATTTTCAATTAAACTTTTAATACATACTATTGAACTTCTAATTAAAAGTGATTTTAAAATCAAACAAAAGTTTAACTGAAATTTATGTGTAAGGCAAAATAAGTAAAGTTGCAATGGGCGAACATGATTAAATTTTCTATTTTTGAAGATTGACACCAGGGTGGCAATGAAATATATGGGAACCTTTTTTTTAAATTCCAACGGAACCGGAACAAATTCTTGTGCCATTTAATCTAAAACTTACATGAGACATTCCAAAAAATTTCGATTCGATTTTAGTCGTTTTTGGAATCGACGTGTTTCGATTTAATTAAAAGTGATAAAACGTTTCTATGATATTTGCGCTGTATTAAGTTTTTCGAAATTCTGTGTAGTTCGAAATTTTAAGCAAAACTAAGAAAAATACATAATGTTTAAACTACTCCAACTTTTTAAGTTTTTATCCGATTTTTAAACGTTTTATCTCATATGAAAGACTGGATCTTCTAGATATTTGTTAGAAACCTATGTAGTCTCTTTAAACAAAAGAAAATATTTGCAATCCTGAACATATCATTGAGTTTTCATTTGTTAGACATTTATATTTAATTTTTTTTTTAAACCAACCAGCTCAAGTGCATATTTTTAGATTTGAGTGCATACTATTTGGTTTTTTGTGCATATTTCGATTTAAATGCATATTTTAAGTTCATATTTTGTACTTTTTAATGCATATTTTAAGCGCCTATGTGCCTTTTTTTGTTGTATAAAATTCCTTGCCCAATGATCACATACACTCAGGGAACTTCTGCATTAAAAATATGTAGTTGTTTGGGTTGTAATACAGTTTCATTATTTTTAATGTAAATGTAAGTCATTTGTAGAATAAATAAAATTTTTAACTAACCTTGTAGTTCATTTAAAAAACAACTCATATCAAATGACTGTTTTATGATTTTACATTCATTTTTTACAGTTGTTTTTTGTTATTTTTTACTACAATTGTTAGTCATTTTTTGAACATTTTTTGAAAACAACTGACAATGTTAGTTGAATTTAATGAAATGTAAGTCGTCCTTTTTTTAAATGAAATTTCATTTGTTTTTGACTACAATTGCTGTCGTATTTACCAACATAATTTCCTAAGTGTATAAACACTTATGAGCATATATGAATTCTATATGGTCTCATAAGAACATATATGACCTCGAATGACTTCATATATGAGCATGAATGAGTTCTGTTCATAAATGGATGAATATATATATTGATTTTTAACCGGGAAGTCAAAATTCTAAACGGTATTCCAATTATGACGTTTTTATGCGTTGGAGACACAATGAAATTTTCTAATTATTATTTGCAAATTATGAACATATCAATAATAACAGATATAAACTAAACGAGAATTTTTAAAGACTCGACATAATCTTCTATTTTTAAATAAATAACAAAAACTAAATGTTTACGGCAAAATTACTGTTTTGGTAGTGGGTTATTAAAATACTAAAATAACTACTCAAAAGAACTTTTACTGAAGTACGGTATTTTTGTTTAGATATTTTTTGAAATGACTGTCTAAATTAGTCGTTTTTCATTTTCTCACAGAAAAATGACTACAATAGCAGTTAAAACAACTACTACTGTTTACTACCAGAATGACATACATGTAGTTGCTGTAAGAATATTCTAAGTGTAGCGAAAACCGGGTTTTTTAAAGTTTGGGTTAAGATATCTCGAAAATGTGATTAAGAAATTAATGTTAGTTAACTTAACTTGTGCACTTTTAAGCACAATCAACTAAAAATAGTGATATTGATGGGGACATTCCAATAAATAATATTAAAAGAGAGAAGTTTTTCAAAATTTTTAAATAATTCACAGTTTTGGCAACTAAATCATCTCTTTTAGTACTAAAAAGTGATTTATTCTTATTTTGTTTGTCTTGTAATTAAAAATCAATATCAATAAAATAATCTAGCGCAAATACTTATTGGAAATTTCTGTTAGTAGGCATTTTATCGCGATTTTTAAGATCCCAGACTTTTTAACCCTTGGATTCAAAGTTGGTACAAAGTTAGTCTGTCTATCGTATTAAATATAATCACTATAACGATATTTTTAATCAAAAATGCAAGGATTATTTTATTATATTAAATGTTTCGTGTAATTTGCATACTGACCCCAGTTTTTGTCTTTTGAAAAAATTTAATGAATTCTATATTTTGTTGTTTTATTTTAATTGGTAGATGATTGATTTTTAATTTTTTCTGTATCATGCCGTGTAATACAAATCAGAAGGGATGATTTTTCAACTTTTGATTTTTCTGTCACGGTAGACCTTTCTATGGAAAAGCCCATATTCAAATTTTTAAAAAATAGGATTGTTTAGCTTGGAATACTTTTCTTGATAGAAAAATGTTATCATAATTCCGCCCCTGTTTATAAAAAAAAATATATATCTAAAAATAGTAAATTATACATATTTTTGTAGATCATTATTAAAGATATTATATAATAAAATGTGCATACATTTTAATTTAAATAATAAATACAATAATATCGATATTTACAATATATATTTTAAATGTCGTTACTGCGGGTAACCGAATCAATTAGAATCTACCACACATTTTTGTGCAGTAGAAATGCTGTTTATATTGAACACCAAAAAATTTATATTGAACACCAAAAAACGAACACACAGAGAACTAAAGTCCCAACCGAATTTAAAAGTTTATATTAATAGTAACAACTTATAAATTCAGTTAGCACAACGATATTTACATTAGATTTCTAAATATATTGGGTGTTACAACTAAAATTCAGTTCAATTAACAGAACGTTAAGTTGTGCCAACCGTCCGAAATTCGTAATAACCGAATTTGAGTCGTAATAACCGAATTTCAGTTCGCAAATAGCTAAATTTTTCTCTGTGTGAAAATACGTATTTGGATGTTCAGTGTGAATGAAGTTTTAGGTAAAATTGGGTTCCCGTGGTACAAAACTAACACTGTTAACTAAAACTGGTAACAGAATGTTTGGTTTGTAATGCCGATCGTCTGCCAACCGACGAAAACTGTTGGCTATGGTAGCGTCATCAGACCAGAGCCTCTGGTGGGAATCGAACCCATCTCCCCCACACTGATAAGCTAGCACTCTAATAACTAGTCAACCGGGAGCTCATTTTTTTGGTAATTATTTTCTATAAAAAATATGAACTTAAGTTTTGATTAAATTTTAACAAAACATTCAGTAATCGGACTTTGAAGGGTTAATTTAAAATAGAAAGATTTTTCAAATTTTAAATTACATATTTTTTTTGTGTCAGACAATTATGTTTGCGGTTTTAATAAAGATAATACAAATTTAAAAAGAATAACAAAGAATAATATCCCTACTAAAACTATTATCTTTAGTTTATTTAAGTAGTTGTGACTGACCGACTGACTGACTGACTTACTGTCTGTCTGTCTGTAGCTAAACCAATAAAACAATAATTAAATCCCAACACTCATGTTTTTAGATAAGTTATAACTAAATAAATTAAACAACAACAAAACTCGATAAAAAAAAAAAACTAAATAAGAACTTTGATTACGATTTTATAATAGAATTTGCATATGTTATGATTACTTCCTATATTGGAATATTTTGAAATTACAAATAAAATAATATTCTCCAAAGTTTTTTGACCCCACACAATATTGTTGAGCCATTCACTAACAAGGAAGATCTTTCATGACATAATCTCCGATTTGGATGAAATTTGGATATATTGTGGAGAAAAAAAAATCAAAGGTTGGGGTATCTGTACAGAGAAAACAAATCATAGTTAAATCAATTATTATTTCATATTTAAATTAATATCTTCTTTTTTACGAACATTTTAAAATTAAGTATGAATCCTATTAAAGTAAATATGAATCTGGTTAAAATCATCTTTTTCGTATTAAAATTAATATTTCAACATTATAGATGAAATTAAAAAATTAAAAATTAGAATTAAAAATCATTCATAATTTTATATTCTCAGAATCTGATGTTTCCCTTTTAGAAAATTTCTGAAAATCTACTTGATTTCTATAAGAAAAAGTCCTTGGAATCAAAATATATAAAAATGTTACTTTTTCAAAGAAATTCGTAAAGATCTTTAGGAAAAAATTATTGAAATCTGGGGCATTTCCTTACGAAAATGTTTTCACACAAATGGGTTTTCAAATGAAAAACATCCTCGAAATTTGACAGGGTTTATGTTCATAAAAACTACTTTATATGTTTGAATTTTAATAATAAATATGTCCTTACAGTTAGAGTGATAGTGCTATTAAAAACTGACCTTCAGATATACGGGGTTTTTTAGAAAAACGATTTAAGAATACAGCCGTTCTTTAAATTAACAAATTCCTTAAAACTATTGTAACAATAAATATTTAATATATTTTCAAAAGTTTTTAACTATATGAAATATTCATCAGAATCTCAAAGTTTGCATTTGATCAACTGGCACATAAACCTGCGGAATTGTACCAGGTTCTTAACGAAACCCTAATTGATAATCCGGAATAAGATTTATTTAGAAACAATATTTCCATTTGAATTAAAAGAATTTCAAAGTTTTAAATAAAAAAAATCCTCAGAATCTAATTTATAAATCCCGGAATCCCGGGATTGCCTATTTTATTACATTTTTGTATATATGACGAAAACAAAAACTAAAACATAAAACGTTTATTTACCTTTATAAATTTTAAAAATTCTAATTCAGCTCTTATAATATTTCACATAAGTATATAAATCTAATTTGAATAAATTTAATTGGTTGAAATTAAATTTAATAACTAAATATTTAATAGGCAATGAATTCCCTTTTAAAGAAAAATTGGAATCATTTTTTAACCTTCGGAAAAGACTTTATTAAAATATTTATGAATTAATAGACTGATAAGTTTTAAGAATATTTGTTTACTTTTTAAGATTATTATTAATTTTATTTTTTACGTTAAAAATCTTTCCACAACTTTCCACAAGTCTTTTATTCGTGCTTGTAGTGAAGATGTGGAATTAATTTAAGGTTTTAACCGCTTAATTATACTTACACTAAGAAAAAAAATGTTGGAAAATGTTGCTGTTACTACGGGAAATTTAACTATTTTGAAAATTGCGGTATTTTTTTTTTTTTTTTTAAAAAAAAGAGAGGCAACACTCAGGAAATGCTTCCTATATATTTAGTGTGTTGCTTTCTTTGGAAAGGGATAGTATAGAGATGAAAGGTGGGGAAAGATGAAGGGCTTCAGACATGGCAACACTGCTAAATTTAGCAACACTTTTCTGCTAAACTGTAGTGAAATGAAATTAGTAGAAAATTTCAGTAGCCTGCAATTTAAAATTAATTTGCTGAAATCAGCAAAAAATTTGCTAATTTTTTGAACATCCAAGAGTACTTCACAGAATAAAAATTAAAAAAGTAATTATTTTTCTTTTAAACGAGCTTAAGATTCTTTATTTATAAATTATAATTACACAATTAAACACTAAAAATGCATCGGACATGAAACTTATCATAAATAGATTTTAGGACGTAGGACGTTTATTTTATTAATTAATAATCATATAATTACAAATTATATCCTATTACTCTAACCGAGCACTAGCTACTATGGCTTTCGGCGCGTTATAGCGAAAACAGAAAAGTGCCTCTAGTGGGAATCGAACCCACGACCCCCGTACTGAGAAGCCAGCACCCTACCAACGAGCCTACCGGGGCGCACTTAAAATTTCTTTTTAATTCATATAAGTTTGATATAATTTTTATTAAAAATAAAAATTATGTTTTTTTACCTTTAATTGTGCAATGAAAATGAAAATTATTCAAGTTCGAGGCCATACTCTATATTTCTTAGGATATTGTACTAACGAATAATAATAGATCTACGAGTATCAATACATTCCTGAAAGTTTACTAAATATACACATACAACTTTTCGATCTTATTTTTGTTGCAGATCTTTTATTAGCGAAATCGTGAAAATGAGAAATTTCAACTTTAAATAAATGTATAGGAAAAATTATAGCACCTTTCGAAACGTGTTATAAACTAAAGCATAGTTCATAATATTTAAATGTTGTACAAAAGTAGCGACTTTGTTTTCAATTTTATAACTTTTTTGCAAAAAGTTTATCCAAAGAATTTAATTTCCTACAAAAAGTTGTTTGCAAATATTTCTTCAACTATAGCTAACTTTAAAATTCTAAGGCCATATTCGTGATCTGCGTCCCAAAGTCTTTTAAAAATGATTGGTCGCATCCCCGATGCATCAACTTTTTCTGATTTTGTTGAACTGTGTTATTTATTTACAATATTTTGCCTCCACATTTGATTAATAAAATTTTGTTTTAACAATAAATTAAATAAAAGAATATCAAAGAAACCTTAAAATTTTTTTTAAAAAAAGTAAAATAAAACGACTTTGCTTTACAATCCTTTACACTTTTTTCCTAAAAGATGAACATTAATTCAATTTTAACTGTGTAATAAAAAATTTTATTTGTTTAAAATATATCTATTTTTTTGTGATTAGCAAAATTTTTGATAAATTTAGCTACTGATGCTATTTTAAAGGACAAATTTAGGATAAATTTAGCTACAGTTCTTGGAACTTAAAGGATTGGACCATATCCTACCAACAGTTTTATCCCCTATGCCCAATAGAGTTCGAGTAAAAAAAGTACCAAAAATGACGAAAAAATATTCATATTTTCTAACTTTGGGGTCACCCTATTCGGCTAGGAGACCATATTGGTCCAAGTAGTTGGTATGATCTAAAAACTACATCCGTCCTTTGTTGATAACGATCACACTCGGTTGGAAAGTGTAGCTAATACAACAAAACCAAAAAATGGACATATATAAACCATTCTTCAAAGGGTTAAAAATACTGGGTTGAAAACGGAACACTTCTTCAAGTTGATAGTTCTTATTTTTCATTCTGTAAGATGTGAATAGTAAAATTTTCTAATGAATCATTTTATTTGCATGTTTTATATAAACTAAAAATATAAAAAAATTGTCCCGTAAAATCCCGGGATCCCAAAAAATCTCTAAAATTTAAAAACAATTGGCAAAATTCATAACAATTAACAAAAATTATAATCGCTAAATTGAAAAAAATCGTAGAAATGAAAAAAATCTCCCAAATTGAACCAAAATTAAAAAAGTCCAAAATTGAAAAAAATCGCCAAAAAAAAATTAAAAAAGACGTTAAAATTTAAAAAATCGCAAAAATTCATAAAATTGCTAAATTAAAAAAATCGCTAAAAATTCAAATTTATAAAATTAGCCAAAATTTTTTAAAATCGCCAAATGTTAGAAAAATCTACAAAATTAAAAAAAAATCTTTAAAATTGTAAAAAAAAAAACATCGCCAAATTTCATAAAATTCTCCAAAAATTACATACCCGTTACCAGGATTGTGAAATTTATTTTGCCGGTTTTCGCCAAACAGAGTAATAAAAATCGTCAAAAAAAAAAACACTTTTTATATTCCTAATCGAAGTAAATACTTAAAAATTGTCGTTAAAATTTATAAAAAAAAGAAGAAGAAATATAAAAAGAACAACATTAAAAAAATTTCGTAAAGCAGAGAAACAAAATGCATACCCGAGTAAAAACTTTCATACACAATCATTGTAAAATTTAGGGTGCGGTAATTTTTTGTTGTTTTTGTTTCATTTCTTTGATATTTCAAATTTTAAATCTGCTTCCAGACGAGAACAAGAAATTCTCATTACGATTGTGATTTAATCTAGCAAATGTGGTGGTGTTTAAGTAGCTGTAAGAAGTCATTATAAATAATTTATATGTGTAATAGATAATCAGAACGGTTTGTTTGTTTGATCAACTTGTAGTATCTATTTCTAGCTTTAATATTAAATTATTTGTATGTGTGTCATACACACAGAGACAAATTTATTAATTTGCCAACTGAAATTTGGTTACTACGACTCAAATTCGGATATTTGTCAGCTGGTACAACTGAACATTAGTTTTCACAATAAAGTTCCTCTTATTCAACTGAATTTTAGTTGAAACACCCAAAATATTCAGAAATCTAATGTAAATATCGTTGTACTAACAGAATTTATAAGTTGCACTTTTCAACGCGGTTGGCACTTTATTTCTCTGAGTGTATATAATTCCAGATACCTCCAGATTGTACCGATGCTATTTATGCTACTCATGTTTCAAACCTTTTAGCATTCATTGGATGAGAATTTGGCAGAAAAGTCACAACTTTGAATATTAAGAGATTTTAACCTTAATGATATTTTTTGATTAAAATTTTCTGAAAATTCTGTATGAGTCTTTACTGCCAATATCTCTACCTAATGTTCATCATTTTCCATTGATAATCGACATGGAAGACTATACATTTTTTAAATACTCGCAATCCATAAATTATAATAATTTTAATTGAAATATATGTAATTCTGACGTGCTAAACTCTATACTTAGTTCGGTTGATTATGAATGAAAATGTGTTATGAAAAACTTTATAAAAGACAAATAACGGATATTCCTTCCACTGTTAAATTTGGGATTGGTATTTCGCATTCTTGTAATGATTCCATTAATTTATTTGCAGATATTTTTAGTTCATATTTCGAACCCACTGTGGATGTTAATTGGTTATTCGTTTTATTGTATTCACCGAGGAGCAGGTTTATAATGAAATTTTGCTAACAAGCGATAATTTTAAATCAATTGCTGATGGCCTTTGTGCTCATTTTTAAAAAAAATGTGCCTCGACATTAAAGGCTCCATTAGTCTTTGCGTTCCGTGACGTTTCTGTAGATTATTCAGATTATCGTAGATTATATCAGTCGGCGTTACTAGTCTTAGATATAGTAAATGGTATAGTTGACTGTCCTGATTTGCTGTTCTTATTCCATTTTATGTCAAACCAAGAAGTTTAAGTTTTTTTGATATTTTTAATGAGACACTGCATCGCACTGAATATGCTCTTAATACTCGTAGTACGCTAACTCGTACGTTTATTCATTGAAATGAAATAGTGTTTATAATTTTTAGAGAAAAACGTTGAGGTTTTCTAAATTAAATTTGCCAAATGCATATTAATTAAGAATTAATTGCGACTGTATATATGACGCTAAAATAACACTGTACGAAAATACATTACAAAATTTGTCCTGTGGCGATGTCTTAACATAAAAGCAAAGTTGGCTACCCTGAACGTAAAAACCATACGTCAATCTGCTAACGTTGTGAAACAGAGACAGAATATTAGAAAAATAAACAAAAATCTAAAAATACAATATTTGTGTTTGTTAGTGTTTGTCACTTCTGAGTATAATATTCAATAACAGAAAACCTAATATGAAAGAAAACTGCAATTTAGCTGCATTACATTCGACGCCATACTTGGGTGTGATCGCTAAACGGTCAAGACTTGGTATTGTTACGTTTGTATTGTAAGAAAAAGCGCAGGTTTGATTCTTACAGCCGGCAGTTTGTTGAAAAAATGTATCCTATAGAGACAATCTGACAATTATAAGATACAAGTAATAACATAATTTAAATGGAAAATTACTGATGACGGCCTGTCCATTAAAACAGCAGCAACTAGTCTAGTCTGGTTTGAAAATTAATAGTGTTTATAATTTTTGGAGAACAACTTTTATTCTTCTTCTTAATCTCAACCTTTCTAAAATAAATAAATTTTAGTCTGCAAGAGAATCGTGAATACAAATCTTACATAGAGATTTTCACGTCCACGGATAACTTTAAGCTGTTTCTTAATATAGTTTTTAAGTCTTTATATTTAAGATATTAAATATATTTAGTATATTTATTTATATTAATGAGAAACCCAAAATAACTGCTAATTTTTTAAGAAAAAGTCACCAAAAATGGAAAGGCAAGATTTTATTTTGCAATTGCTTAATTAAAAATTCAAAGATTAAATTTTTTAAATTTTTTAAAAAAATTTTAAAATTAAATTTAAAAATTTAAAATTCATATTGATGCTACAACTAAAAATTCAAACAATTTAATTTCAGTTTTCAGATTTTTATTTTGTGATCTTGTCATTTTTGATATTTATTGATATTTTTATAAAATCTTTGATATTGTTTGATTCTGATTGATATTGTTTGATTCTGAATTCTTATCAAAAATCATTTTCTAAATATTTGCTTTATTTAGCGTTTTATTTTAAGGTTTATTTAAATATTTTTATGTACACTTCCGATCAATATCTTTCCGATAAATAGTGACTCATTTTACTTCGCGATTGAACGTTATTTCGCTATTGATTTTAATTTTTAACGATTTGTT
Source organism: Delia radicum (assembly GCA_021234595.1). Classification (NCBI taxonomy): domain Eukaryota; kingdom Metazoa; phylum Arthropoda; class Insecta; order Diptera; family Anthomyiidae; genus Delia; species Delia radicum. Next base: position 194,426,636 of record CM037852.1, read on the forward strand.
AATAATGATTAGTTAATAGTTATTGTTTTGAAAATATTTTGTTTGAGTTTAAAAAAAATTAGATAAAATATTTAAAATATAAATAAATATACATATAAATTTAAAAATACAAAAATATTAATTTATTAAACTTATTATTTAATCATAGTCTGTAAGGGATTTTTGTTTCCATAGACTGAATAAATGAACTAAAATGAAATATCTTTAGAAATTATAAGAACATTGTCACCTGACGGTTTCCCTAGGCAAGAAAGAATTCCGCATAGGGACTAGCCTACACGCAAAAAAAAAAGTTTGTAAAGTCAGCAAAAAATTTTGCTGAGTCAGCAAAATTTTAGTTAGGAGGGTGCTTGCAAAAAAATTGCTAATGTCAGCAAACTCTTTTGCTGAAAATCAACGAGCTGATTTTTAGCAACAAAATTAGTAGATTCAGCAAAAGTTTTGCTAACACTTAGTGGATTAGAAATAAAAAAGCCTTGCTAAAAATTAATAAAGTTTTTGCTGAATTTTAGTAGACTGAAAAAAACGTAAAAAATTTATAGAAAATTTGTAATTTAGTTAATTTATTTGCTGAAAATCATAAAACATATTTTTGTGATTCTTTTAAAAATATTTTACAATAGTTACGAAATATAAAAATTTCGTATTCATTGACGACATGAATTAATTTAATATCTGAAAATATATAGAAACAAATATATATAACATAACAAAAATTTTCTTTCAACTACTTACATCAATGGTTGTCTAAATGATGCTTTCTTTTAAAGGACGCAACTGCCGAAGATAATTATAGAAACGAAACGAAACGAAAAATAAACAAAAACAAACGAAACGAAAAAAACAACCCTTTTTTGGTAATAAGAAAAAGAAACCATAAAAATCTACATAAGATGTGTATCTTTGTCTTTCGCTTTACTCTGTCTACATATCTGCTTATGTTTGTTTGCAATTTGACCACACTAGATTATTAATCTATAAGCATTTAAATTAGAAATACATATTAAATTTAAATATTTTATTTTGTCTTTTATTTAATTAATAGACAATTATTTTCACAAGCCGGTGACAACCCAAAATTTAAGTTGTTTTAATCCTCAATTTTGTTTTATGTATGAAAAACAGATAAAAAAATCTTCCAAGGTTGATTTTTTTATATGTCTTATTAGAGTTGTACTTTTTAGTATCATTTTCCTCTTCTCTACTACATCTTGACATGCCCGCGACATCTGCTTCATTCTGCTCATATCTTTCAATCTGGTTGTCGTTCACACTATTAATGTGCTTATCAGCACAATGTTTTTTAGCAAAATAAATTAGTAAAACATTTGTATAATATTAGTAAAACATTAGATCAAAACAGTTAAGTGCTGAATAAGTATAACAAAAATTTTAGCTTAAAACAGAATTTTAGCAAAAAATTTGCTAACAAATAGTATACCTGATTTACAAGACGTTTTACTAACTTTTCTACTAACTTATTTTTTCGAGTGTACAACAAATTATTTTTCACAATTTGTTAAATATGTTTTGGGAATAAGTGCATTTGAACTTGCAAAAACTATAAATTAAATTGTGATTAAATATTTTTAATTTAGAAGAAGAATGTAAAGCAATTTTCAATTAATTTAAAACTTATTTGATTGCAAATAAATATTTTCAATTGCAAATTTTCTGCATTTCAAATAAAAAACTTTAATTTATTTGAAGTTTTTTTATTTCAATTGAAATGATGAATAAATATGCAAACCTGTTTGTAGATTGAAAACTATAATAAATTGTATAGAGTTATATAGAGTTATACGAGAGTTTTTATGAGAATACCTAATACTAATAATATATAGGCCATCCTAGTATATTAAATTAGATATATTACCGTATAATTTAGATAATAAAATTAGATGTTATTTGATACAATTAAATCGGGTCACTTTTCGAATGAAATTTTATATAAATACACACAGATATAAAATTAGCTACTCGGTTGATATCACTCAAATTCGGTTATTACGAATTTCAGCATCTTAGCACAACTTTGCATTAGTTTTCACAACAAAATTCGGTTAATTCAATAGAATTTTTGTTGCAAGACCCAAAATATTCAGAAGTCTAATGTAAATGTCGTTGTACTAACTGAATTTATAAGTTATTACCATTAATGTACACTTTTCAATTCGGTTGGCACTTTATTTCTCTGTGTATAATTATGGGGCCATATTTAAATTCAAATTTTATACGCCAAATTATTTACACATAAAAAATAGTTACCAAAAAACTTTTAAAATATCAACTAAACAAGATATTTGGAAAAAAAAATTTCAAAATTTAGCAATATAAATGTATGTAAAATAAATGTAAAATGTATAAAATTTTTAAATAATTTATGTGAAAAATCAATTTCACTTTTTAGTAAGGATTTTTTTGAAAAATCGCCCGTCGCCGTTTCAAAATTTAAATCGCCAAAAGAGTTTTAAAATTGCCACGTTTGGCGAGAAATTGCCATATCTGACAACCCTGATCTAGGTGTAGACGTATTTTCCTATAGCAAATTTAATGAGTTTACGAAGGATATAAGATGTTGTTTGGTGTTTCGTTCATATGCATTAGACATATCGCTCATTTACTTCAAGATTGTCATAAGTCTAAAAATGCGATTTTTGAGTTAATGATGCAGATTTATTAATTATATCATGCTTTTTATTGTGTAAACTTTTCATATTATTATCATGTATACTTTTCGAGATAGAGGATAATATATTTTAGTTATTCTTTAAAGTAGGTGCCAAGAGTATATACTTCATACAGAAACTGTGCTGCTCATGGGTCTCTCGATAATTAGCGAATTCGCACACAACTCTGACTAAGAGAAAAATAAAAAACGTGTCCAAATAAATAGAGAAAGGTTCGAGCAAGGCAGATATGGATTGAAAACTTTAAACTCGTTTTCTGCAAAATCGTGTTTTTTTGAGTTATGTCAGTCTTGCAGTAAATGAGCGACATAGAAAACGTAAACACATAATGAAAATCTAATAAAACTGATCTTTATTGTGCGTTTACTTTTTCTATATGTTCAATGGATATGAATGAAATAAAAATACAACATCTTCTATCGTTATTTAACTTAATAAATTTACACTACCGAGATACGTTTACGTCTTTACGATCTTTTTTTGTGTGTTATTTTTCACATTTTTCTCAGAAAAAATGTAACCGAAATTTTCCATTGCCTTTTTAACAAACAAATGACTACCTAAACCAGGGGGTATAATGTAATGACAAATCGTTTATTAGGGACAGCCTAATGTGGTTATACACTTAGCGAAAATCAATTAGGCCTACCTTACTTGTCTTGCATAATTCAATGAAACATACAAATTGTTTGTAAAATTGTGTTATTTTAATTAATTTAGAGTAATTTTTTTATATTTATAAAATTTTGTTTTAAATTGTTTTCGTTTGTACTGTTTTAGTGCGAAATTTAGGGCACATATTTTAAAAATTGGACAATTAAAAAATTAAGAAATAATGATATTGGAAATTTTTTAATGTGATCATTGAATCTCACTTCGACCTACATTATTTCTACAATTTAAAGTTTTGGAAGTGAAAATTGTGTCTCTTCGATAAGCACATTTCTAAATAACGTTTTGCATAAATGTTTAATACGTGAAAATCCTCGGAAATGGGTGGACAAGTCTGAAGTCAAGTCACTCAAAAAAAGTTAACCAAATAGTAGGTAATTTGAACTAAATTTCATTTAATTCTTTAATGATTTGGCTCCATAGAAAATTTAACTTAAATCAAATATACAGTTTTCTTAAAAAAAAAGTAAAAACAATTTACCAAAAATTAGGTAAATTTATATTAAAATTTGATCAATTTTGTCTTAAATTTTATGAAACTTTGAAACTTTACTAAAATTTAGAATATTTTTAACTATTTGCAAAAATCTAGTAAACATATCTTAAAATCAAGTTAATTTTTCTTAAATTATATGACTTTTGCTAATGCAAATTTAATTTAAATTTAATTTAGTTTAATGAGTTTAGTTATACGTAGAGTAGAAGGTGGTTAAAATTTACGAGAGATTATAAAAAAAGCTTAAATAACAATTTGTTCTGTTTTTTGATCATGTTTTATACCTCCAAGTTCTAAGGGTTTACTATACAGGTAGTCTCGGACAGACGCATTTTTGTGTTTTTAGAGGAGTTCAAAAAATTTATGAAAGTAAGTATATTCTTTGATAACTTTTTCAATTGGTGTATAAAAATTATATATATATATTTTAGTATGATGTTCTATTGACTGTAATAAAGAAATTGCGACAGTTTTGGAAAAGCGTAAAAAGTTATGGTTAAGTGGAAGTGGTTGCGCATGGAGTACATTCACCATCCTGCAGACATAGCAGTTTCTTTGAAAATATTTCCTATGGGATTGATTCAACAATGGTAAATGTTCGCCAAAGACTAATAAATAATAAATACAAAAATACAAAAACCAACCAATAACGAATACTTCTACATCTCTTCTTAATGTACAATTTTGGTGCAAGGAATCATCACATCAATTTTGGATTAAAATTTCCTATCATTTCCGCTGTCTTTTCTAAGCTAATGTAGACTCATAATTATAACGTAATTATGTCCAAAACCAGTGATGCCAACTTGGTGCTTTTGGCATATTTATTGTGCTTTTCAATGACACAAATCGCAAAAATTTTAATCACAGTGCCAAAACATAAAAAAGCAAACAATTGATTCTTTTTTAATTTAAAGTCTTAGGGAAATTGCAATCAAATTTGACTTTTCGCTACATTTTTATGATCTTTTCTGTTAAATTAATAAGAAAAACTTATTTTTTTATATGGAGTTTGACAGATATTTTCACAAAAGTACGAACAAAATACTGGACTAAACACCGAAATTATCGACGAAGAAATGTTGTCATTTTATTTTAATATGAAATCCAATTGTAAAACTGTTGCATGGTAAACTTGGGTTCATTTCTATAACTAAGAAAAATGTTGTCTGGTGCTTTTTTACACTTTTTTTAATCAAAAAATACCACCTTTTTACTCTCAAAAAGTTGGATACACTTTCTAAAAACCCGAATAAAAATGAACACTTTAAGAATAAATTCAATTGTGAATTGTGCCCCACGAGGTGGGGCAGTTGAGTCATTTTAGGTTGCTTTGAAAATCATTAAAAATATTATATAAGGCATAAGAATAATGGGAGTTTTATGCATACAAATGAGAGCCAGAATGTGTAAATCTTATACGGCATTCAGACTACATTGCAAAACAAGTGTTTTGACAAAACGAGTGGAAAAGAATAATGAACCGTTGGAATAGAATGAAGAGCTTAAGTACGTGTTTTGCTGTCTAATGTGAAAGTGGCTTTGTGATTAAAATTAATTTTTCGAAAAAATTTGGTAAAGACAGCACTTCAAACAAACAAGGTCTACCATACGTATATATAAATAAATTTTGTTTGTCAATTTAATTTTTGTTATAATGTTTATTAGTTCGTAATTCTCAAAAGGTGTATACTTTCAAGCTTAGTTTTGCCACCTATTAGTTAAGTAATCAATTTTATCTATCTTTTAAGATAATATTGACAAACATACCTAGCCAGTTCTTGATTGTTTTTAGATTTGTCTAAAAACGGGCTTTTAAGGTACAGTTTATTATATAAAATAAAAGATTATTTCAGTATTAGAGTTACATTTGTGGAGCAAAATTACAGCACAAATTGTTTTAAAATACTTTTTACGCAATGTTCCAGCTGTTCTGTCAAATTTAATGCTAATCGCGAAAACCCGCTACAATCTTTTTTTCTATCAAAATTCGCGCAAGTCGTCAAATTTAAAAGCTGTTGTGAACTTTAATATCAATACGTTAAGATCAATACGTTAGAGTCTAATTACTTAACAAATTTTGGCAAGTTATTAATTTTTAGTTTCAATAAACAAAAAAATTGTTCCGAACTTCAAATAGGTTTATGCGGCAACTTTTTGAGACATCGAAAAACTATAATTATGTTTCCTTATATTTTTCATGGACATTACGGATAGGATAGGTAAAATTTGATATTTGCAACAAAAAAAGTCGAAAGTTATAACCCTAATTAACATATCGGCTTTTCCATCGAAGACCGGCCAAAATAGGGTATTCTTTGACCTTGAGTCTTCCGATTTCAATTAAATCTTGCATTCAGAAACTCTATGGAACCACTTAAAGATTTGCGTTTTTAGTTTCTCAAATTTCAAAAAGTCCACGGTTTTAGGTGCGATTTAGTTTTATTGAAAAAAGAAAAATAAGAATGCTCGTATTTTCTTTAATATTCGTCGGATTATCACCATTTAAATTGCATTGTAGTGATGCATTCGCCTATTCAGCGTCAAAAAGAAATGCATTTTTTATGCAATTTTTTTTAAATGCACTTTTCAAAATTTTAACACTCTCGATTTGAAAACAAGATGCAAATTTGCAAAATATAAAACAACACTGTGGTTTTTTGGGTCCCGGGGATTATCTATTATAAATGAATTATTGAAAAAAGCTTGTATCATGTTTCCATAGAAAAAAAAAACAATTTGTTATTTTTTTTTTATTTTTCAAAATTAAAAAGATTAAATTAAAAAATGTAGTGTTAAGGCGCCATCTAAATGTCTGTTTTAAAAACTATAAATTTAATTTTTAAGATGTTTTCTGTACTTGAAAGATAAACAAATTTACTAAAATGTTGTTTTAAAAACTTAATTTTTAGCCCTTCCACCCGCATGTTTCTTTCTATAAAAAAAACCTGATATTCCATAGCAATCGTGGACTTGAAACGTTTAAAAATTAATTTTTTTAAAACAGAATATTTTAGTAAATTCTATATCTTTCACGTGCAGAAAAAAATCTTAATAATTTAATCCTAATAAATCTAAAAAATAAAACAAATAACAAATTGTCGTTTTTTATGTAGAACTTATATAGGATTTTTCCAAAAAATCATTAAAAACAGTTAGACCCCGGTAACCGAAAAACGTGAAAGTTTAACTTTTTGGCAAAAAGTTTCATGTTTTTTAGTAAAATGCATTTTGAAAATAAATTCCTTAAAGTGATGCTGAAAAAGAATTTTAAACCGTAGTATAAAAACTTAGGAGTGTAAAATTCCAAAGTCCCGATTCACACACGGCAATTTTACTTGCGCAATTCTTGAGTTTATAGAAGAGGGAGGAAAAGAGAATGGAAGGGGGTACAGACTTGACCGTACTCCAATTCCGTTTTGTTTTGTCATTCGCAATTTTCAACACGAAGTTTCAAAACGAAAATTGCTGAAACAAACTTATCCTGTGTGAACACAAAAGCAAGTTCAAGGGAGAATTGAAGAAAAATTGCGCAAGTAAAATTGCCGTGTGTGAACCGGGACAATGCATTTTAAATGATAATGATCCGATATACATATATTAAAGACACTACGAATGTTCCCACTTACACACTTTTTGCATATTTTGTATTTAAAAAAAAAAAATCGCTAATAAAACCATGGTTTTTTCGAATTTCAAGAAAAAGACGGCAATCTTTAAGTGGCTGCATAAAATTTGTGCATTGAAAATGTAATTTAAACCCATGATCAGATTTTGGCCGATGTAACGTGGAATGGCCAAAATATATATTAAGCACATTTTCCTATAAAATAATTAAATTAACCCAGAAAACAGGCTCAGTTGTAGCCACCGAATTTGTTGCCAATCAAATTCTGGCTGTTACGAATTTAGTCGTGAAAGCTAATTTTCAGTTGCCTACCCCAATATTAAATTCCAAATAAATATTATTACGATCCAAAAAATTTTGTTGAAATTAAAAAACTTTTTTAATTTTTATGGTATTGAACCGTGGAATCAAGATTAATAGTCCTCTGTCCTACTGATTGCACCACAATCACTTCATCATTTATTTTCATTGCGTTATTTGCTATTTAAACTTTTTGTGTTTGTCTTTTTCGATATTTGAAATCGGAAGTTCGGAGTACAAGACAAACTCTGTACCCAATACACCACAAACACTTAGAAGTGTTGAGTGCTAAATATTAATTTAAATATTTTGTTAGGAGAACAAACATTGTCTGAAATGTGTTTACCAATATCAATCATTAGTTTCTTATATAAGCAATGCAATCTACAATTCGGTTGGTGCTACTGAACCTTTAATTTAGTGGCATATTTGATTAAGAATACCGTATTTGCACTAACCACTTTTTATTATCGACAATTTTTAAAAAAATTTGATAAATGGTACCATTTCTCTTGGATTCTCACACAATAATTGGATAAATGGATTATTTTTTAGTCCCTTTTCGCTCTCTTTAATTTCCAGTACAGTATTTTTGCTTTAGTAATCGATTATTTTTAGTTCCAAATAAAATAACGCCCTATCACATAAATTTCATGTTTCCGACCGAATTCCAACCAATCCTTTTTCTGTGTGTATTTATGAAACATATTTCAAAAAAACGTATAAAAAGTTTCATAACATTTATGAAAGCTTCATATGAGAGTTCTTCATAGATTTTCGTCCAATGAAACTGTTTTATAAATGTGATAAAGCTTTTTCTTATCAAGAAAAAATCGCCCATTTTTATGAAAAATTAAAAAAATTTTATTTTGTGTCTCATACGGCAATACATTTTACAAATTTTACTTTGATCGGTCAAACTTAAAAAAAAAACAGGAAGAGTTTAGATAGAATCCGTCCTAAAGAAATTTATTGTAATCAGTACGCCCCTAATTAGCTTCCTTGTACATTTAAGATATTATTACGTTAATAGTTCCTTAAAGTTATTACAAATGTTCCGAACATGTTACCATAACAACAAAATATTGATTTTATAAACAGAGCTAGTTGTTTGTACCCGGTCTTGCGCGGGACTCAAATACTTTAAAAACAACATATATTAAAAACAAATTTTTGTTGCATCCTTGTTATAATATTGCGACATATGTTGAAGAGTAACATGTTTAAAAAAGTTGGCCTTTAAATGGGGGCGGTCGATGATAAGTATTTGGTGACCTCGTCTAAGATGTAAAAATTATGAGTGCTAAATTTTAACGAAATCCATAAGAAAACCAAAATTAGTTTAGCTAACACATAATACACAGTGGGATATATCACACAATTTTTTGAAAATAAATCGGCCATTTCTTACTCAGTGGTCAGATTGCAATGATATTTGGAACACGCATAAGCGACGTAATATCGAGCTTAAGTTTTTATTTTGAATCTTGCAGACACCTCTGGGGCCGCAATATGACCACCCAAACTAGGGAACTTTTTGCATATAAAATTATGAGTTTTCCCATTTTTTTTTTTGTTTCTAATCCGATTTTCAAAAAATTAACATGTTTCTAATCTGCTAGTGGAGGATAACAAAAAATATGCTTATATGTGTGGGTTATCTTTAACCGTTCCCGGGATATTTCCATTTGAAAATGAGAAATTCCAAATTTGTTCCGACTCAGGTCCAGTTTTTTGCAAATAGCGTGCATACTATTCTGAAAGGTCATTTTATATAAAAGAGACTTGTTGTAAAAAAGTGTTTTATTTGTAAAAACTTTTCCCGCCAGTCGCTTCTAAAGTTGCCACATTTTTAAGGAAAGTCTCAACTTTAACCCACTGTTAAAAAATGTGCACGCCTTCAATTAGGTAGCGGAAGCGGCTGTAGCTACTTCAACATACACCTAATTTATTGGGTAAGTCTCTTCCAATCCCTGCTTGAAATATAGACATGGCAGCAAAAAATGTAAAAAATCCCATTTTTGGAATTTTATTTTTGGAAATTGTGGGATTGCTCACAGCAATTCTTAAATTCGGACACAAATTTCCATTTTCGACTTAAAAAGTCTATTTAAGTCCAAAAAAACATTGGATTATGTCTATTAACAAATATTTGATTGAAAAGTGAAAATTTGCATTTTAACAAAAACTGAAAATGTTACCTTTTTATTAGGATTACCAAAGTTTATAATAAGAAGTAACTTTTGAAGATTTTCTGTTAAGGAGTTATAAACATATCATATAAGTGGTTGGTATCATTGGAAAAGAAATTACCTGTAGATTATGACATTTTTAAAAAGAGTCCCATTTAGCTCAATTGGTAGAATAAAAACTTGGTTAATCCTAATGGAAAGGTAACAATTTCAGTTTTTGTTAAAATGTAAATTTTTACTTTTCATGAAAAAATATTTATTAATAGACATAATGCAATGATTTTTTGAATTTAGAAAGACTTTTAAGTCAAAAATGTGAAATTTATGTCCGCATTTATGATCCCACAATTCCCAAAAAATGTTCAAAAATGGGGTTTTTTACATTTTTTGCTGTCATGTTCATATTAAAAGCGCGGCTTAGAAGAGACTTATCCAATAACTTAGGTATATATTGGAGCCGTGCACAATTTTCAACAGTGGGTCAAAGGTGATAATTGCCTTAATATTGTGGTAACTTTAGAAGCGGTAGTACTAAATTTCTGAGAGAAAACAAAAATTTTATTTGTAAATATCAAATTCATATTTTTATATAAAAAGTGGGCGTAAACGTGGGCGTGGTCAGTAAAAAAAAAGTATATAGCGATATTTCTTGGAGTTATACGATGAAGTATACTAAATTTCAGAGAAATCGGTTAAAAAATAAAAAATTGTATAGCGAACAAACAAACAAACAAACAGAAAATTGATTTTATACAACTATATAAATAAAGTGGTCAAGAAATAAATCGAATTAATGACTACAATTTTAATTATTTTTTTGTTTAAAAAGAAAACAAATTAGCGTTTTTATACAAAAAAAAATGCTAATAATAGTAAAGCCGCGAGCATTAGATAGCTAAGCTAAATGATGATGATAATGATGATGATCTGGAGAAATATTATTTATTAAGCTAGAATTACTCGAATGTAAATGTAACGTGACGGGTCAGCTGATTCAGCGCGTGTATTGAGAAACACATAGTAGTGAGTAGTCGACGTAAACGAATTTCTCTCCGTTTTTGCGTGAGGAGTGGTAAAACAGTTCTTAATAACGTATGCGGAAAAAAATTGCAAAAAATTTTGCAACGCTGGAAAAAAAAGTACTAAATATATTAATTTTTTACCGTTATATTTGAATAACTTCATGTTTTCTCATGTTGCTTTGACAATTTTATCAATAAATTGACATTTAATTATTTTAAAATGTCGACAAAAGAAGAACAACGTCGAGAAACAATTTGTAATTTTTTCAATAATCACCATGGATGCATCATGGATGATGAGTCATATTTTACGCTAGATGGCAATGAATATCAGGGAAGGCACTTTTTCGAAGGAAAGAAACCTACTGATAACAAAATAAAATATTTGGAGCATACAAAGTTCCCTAAAAAAGTTTTACTATGGCTTGCAATTAGTCCGCTAGGGATGTCGGAACCAGTGTTTTTTGAATCTGGATTGACCGTCAATTCTGAACGATATATTGAGCACTGTTTGCCAAAACTGAAGGATTTCATAGAAAAGATTCATCGAAGCCTTAATGTGATCTTCTGGCCAGACTTAGCATCTAGCCATTACGCTCGAAAAACCGTAGAAGCTATGGACACACTTCATATACCATATGTTCATAAAGAGGAAAACCCACCAAGTGTCCCTCAATTACGCCCAATCGAAGATTTTTGGGCTAATTTTAAGCGAAGAGTTTATGATGGTGGCTTTAGACCGAAAAATATAAAAATCTGATCAAAAAATTAAAAAGGAACTTCTCAAAATGCCAACATCGATATTTTCAACAGCTATGGAAAAAGTTGCCCAAAACTGCCGCAAAGCGGACCGGATGGGACCAAATTTTTTTTTTACATTAAATTAATAGTACTGTTTTACTAATTTATTTTGCTAAAAAAAAATTGTGCTGATAAGCACATTAAGAGTGTGGACGACAACCAGATTGAAAGATAGCGCAGAATGAAGCAGATGTCGCGGCATGTCAAGATGAAGTAGAGAAGAGGAATATGATACAATTCTAATAAGACATATAAAAAAATCAACCATGGAAGATTTTTGTATCTGTTTTTCATACATAAAACAAAATTGAGGATTAAAACAACTTAAATTTTGCGTTGTCACCGGCTTGTGAAAATAATTGTCTATTATTTAAATAAAAGACAAAATAAAATATTTAAATTTAATATGTATTTCTAAACTAAATGTTTATAGATTAATAATCTAGTGTGGTCAAATTTTTTTTGAATCTGGATTGACCGTCAATTCTGAACGATATATTGAGCACTGTTTGCCAAAACTGAAGGATTTCATAGAAAAGATTCATCGAAGCCTTAATGTGATCTTCTGGCCAGACTTAGCATCTAGCCATTACGCTCGAAAAACCGTAGAAGCTATGGACACACTTCATATACCATATGTTCATAAAGAGGAAAACCCACCAAGTGTCCCTCAATTACGCCCAATCGAAGATTTTTGGGCTAATTTTAAGCGAAGAGTTTATGATGGTGGCTTTAGACCGAAAAATATAAAAAATCTGATCAAAAAATTAAAAAGGAACTTCTCAAAATGCCAACATCGATATTTTCAACAGCTACACAGAAAAAAAATTTAGCTATTTGCCAACTGAAATTCGGTTACTACGACTCGAATTCGGTTATAATGAATTTTAGACGGTTGACACAACTTTACATTAGTTTTCACAACAAAGTTCGGCTATTTCAACTGAATTTTATTTGTAAAACCCAACATATTCAGAAATGTGATGTAAAGATCGTTGTACTAACTGAATTTATAAGTTGTTACCATTAATATACACTTTTCAATTCGGTTGGCATTTTATTTCTCTGTGTGTATGGAAAAAGTTGCCCAAAACTGCCGCAAAGCGGACCGGATGGGACCAAATTTTTTTTTACATTAAATTAATAGTACACTCAAAAAAATAAGTTAGTACAAAAGTTAGTAAAACGTCTTGTAAATCAGGTATACTATTTGTTAGCAATTTTTTTTTTCCTAAAATCGTGTTTTCAGTTAAAATTTTTGTTATACTTATTCAGCACTTAACTGTTTTGAACTAATGTTTTACTAATATACTAATGTTTTACTAATTTATTTTGCTAAAAAAAAATTGTGCTGATAAGCACATTAAGAGTGTGGACGACAACCAGATTGAAAGATAGCGCAGAATGAAGCAGATGTCGCGGCATGTCAAGATGAAGTAGAGAAGAGGAATATGATACTCAAAAGTACAATTCTAATAAGACATATAAAAAAATCAACCTGACTAAAATTTTGCTGATTTAGCAAAATTTTTTGCTGACTTTAAAAACTTTTTTTTTTGAGTGTATGTATTGTTTTTTTTAAAAGTGAAATAAAATTTACGTTAGTTTTAGAAAAAACTACAACATATTACATTTTGTTGCAATTTCATTCCGCATACGTTAGATGCAGGAAAAACAAACTCTAAAAGCGCAATAAACAAACCAAAATGATGACGCGTTACATATTACGTTACTACTTGTTCACGTTACATTTACGTTCGAGTAACGAACGCTTTAAAGTGTGATTTTAGCCAAACCAATCGGCCAACCAAAATCAAACTAACAATCGTAATCGTTTCGTGCCAAGTGCTGTTTGTATAAACATCGTTTATTTAAGAATTTAATAGCGAACATACACGAACGCATAATACTAGCGACCGACACAAAGTTTACAATATTAAAGAAAAAAATATTATATTCTATACCCGAGAACAGTTCTTTTTTTTTGTATTTTAATTCAGTTAAACGCTGTTGTTTCAACGAAAACACAAAACAGCACCTTCATTAAGTATGGAACAAAATTAACTAATAATACGAAAACAAATCCATATAAACCGAAGTAACTTTGCTAGCCAGAATTTTTAAAACAATTAGTTTGAGAACTGCTGTCGAACGTTTTAGAACTTTTTAAATAAAACAAACGGAAAGAAAATTATTTAAATAAATAAAAATTAAATAATTAAATTAATAAAGTGTGAAAAATCATACTTTCGTATTAAAATAAATATAAATAAAAAATAATATAAAATTTAATCAGTTTAAAATTTTTTGTCATTTATATTTGTTTAAATTTTTAAACTTATCATTAATTGCGAGCTGTTGCATACAATTTTTTTTTTTTTTTATTATTTACTGTCATAAATCGTAACGTAAAAGTATTTCATACACAAATATTGTTTTAGTGATAAGAAAATTTTGTACTTTTATCATCCGTGTTAATAAACTTTATTGTGAACGTATAAAAAAAAAAAAACTAGAACATAATTTTATCTCTGTTGTAAAATGACGGCTAAAAACATTCCTCGTCGCCAGGCTATACCTGTGCTGTATACTCGTGGTACCCATTATGATGTGGGTTTTGATATGGTAAGATTTTTATACTGAAGGATACTGAAAGAGAAAGTGCAAGTTCTTAGCGAACTTTTTGTTAAATATTTTTTTTTTCTTAGTTTTTTTTTTTTTTCCTAAATTTTGTCTGTTAAAAAGTCAAATAAATTAAAAAATTAATCTAAACTAAATTTATGTGCAAAACTTTCTATAAGATTTTGATAATGTTCAAAGTGAAAAGTCCCAAAAAATTTTCATACAAATTTGGGAGTAATTTCAAATGAAATAATACCCAGTTCTTTGGCAGTTATTTCATTTTTTTAGAAGTTATTTCATTTCTGTTATTAGGTGTTATTTCATAATGCAGCAATTCCGAAATGAAATAAGTCCCAACAGAACTTAGCGTGGGACTTATTTTATTTTATTTTCTTGTTCGGTGTTATTTCTGTGAGACTTATTTCATTATTTTTTTAATATTATTAATATTCTAAAGGGTTCCTATAACGCGATCTTTCAAAATATTTTAATGATCTTCTTAAATTGACCTAACTTAATCTGTTCTTTAACAAATTTTGAAGGCGTAACGTTATATTCCCCAAAGTCATATTGCCCAAGAAAAAAACTACAAAAAAATTATATGTAAATTGTTGTTGTAAAAATGTTCTTGTTTTTGAGCAATACGACATTGATTTGGACGAAATAACATTTTTTGTTGGGCGCTATGACGTTTTTTTTGTTTGGCCAATATAAATTTGGGGCTATGACGGTAAAAAAGAAGTTATTGCCCAAAATCACAATTTTTTTTTTTTTTAATGTCATAAGACCTTAAATGTCAAGGCTGATTCATGAAATCAAAGAAAAGAGTTTTAAGGAAACTTAAAAAAATTGCTTCAATTTTATATTTCTGTGTCGCACGCAGAAAAAACTTTATTTCGCGTAGCCGCCTGCCGCGTTCTACGGAGAAAAAAAATCCTAAGAACGGACAAAGGCCGCCACACAGAAAAACTTGTTTTTACAAATCCAATGTCGAATCCGTTGAAATCTTATTTTTAAGACAATAAGTAATATAATTTGACCAGTCATAGCTTTATCATTTAAACAGCTAATTGATTGTTTTTTATTTTAAATAAAAGAGTAGAGCATTGGCCTTCTGTTTATTTAACGTTTAGACACTAAATATACGTAAAATTTTTAATAAAAATAGACTTTTAAAAAAATAATCATTAAAAAACATTAAATCTTGGTGTGGGTTGGTATTTTGGGACATATAAAGTTATGACAGGTCAAATAAATGTTACGGATTCGACATCTGCTTTGAAAACAAGTTCTTCTGGGTGGAGGCCGAAGAACTCTCCTCCGTAGAACGCGGCAGGCGGCTTCGCGAAATAAAGTTTTTTCTACTTGCGACACAAAAGACATTATGTCTAATGACCTTTAAAAAAAAAATTATTATTTTGGGCAATAACTTCTTTTTTTTACCGTCATAGCGCCCAAAAAAAAGTTTTTTTAAAATAAAATGCCATAGCACCCAAAAAAAGTTTTGGATTTTCTGTCATTGATTTGGTCCTTATAACATATTAACATCCACAATTTTGGGGGATATGAGGACATATGGGCAATATGTCATTTTGGGCAATACGCCCTTACTTCATATGTGTTGCATGGACCATTTTTGGAAGTTATTTAATTTTTATTCTTTGGAAATTATTTCATGATGAAATAACAACCAAAACCTAGGATTTGTTTCATTTTTGTTTTAGAAATTATTTTTTTAGAATTTATATTTTTAGAATTTATTTCACTTTTACGAGACGGGACTTATTTAATTTTTTTAGAATTTATTTCATTGGGAGCTTTTGCACTGGGACTTTTTGCACCTGGGACTTATTGCATAGAGCCGTTTTAAACGTTTTAGGCCGAGGATCTAAAAATGATCCTCGGCAACGACAAATATGTCCATTAGAGCGGGATTTTTTCTTTTTATGAAGACAAACTTTTTTTTGAAAAATATCAATTTATTTTTTATATTATTGTAGTATTATGTCTAAAAGTTAATTGGTGCAAATTTGAGAAAAATCGAATAGCTTTAACCTGTGGCGCCCCGCTAACAATGTTTTCGATTTTTGAAAATGTTTCTTAAATTCACTCAGGGAACTTCTGCTTTAAAAATATGTAGTTGTTTGGGTTGTAATACAGTTTCATTATTTTTAATGTAAATGTAAGTCATTTGTAGAACAAATAAAATTTTTAACTAACCTTGTAGTTCATTAAAAAAAACAACTCACATCAAATGACTGTTTTATGATTTTACATTCATTTTTTACAGTTGTTCTTTGTTATTTAAAAAAATAAAAAAAAAAATTTTTGGTTTATTTTTTACTACCATGTGGTTCATTTTTACTACAATTGTTAGTCATTTTTTGAACATTAAAAAACTAATGACAATGTTAGTTGAATTTAATGAAATGTAAGTCGTCCTTTTTTTAAATGAAATTTCATTTGTTTTTGACTACAATTTCTGTCGTCTTTACCAACATAATTTCCTAAGTGTTGCTTTTATAAAAATACGTCTGGCGACACATAATTTTTTATTAATTTTCGCATACTGAACACGAATATTTTGAAATATTTTTGAAATCGTACTCACAGTTTGTACGCCTTTTTCCTCTTTTTCCCTTTGATCGCGTTGTGATTTTAGACGAAGTTCCCCGAAGCTCTATATTTTGCCACAGGGTGACAACTCTATGGCCAAAACATAGGTAATATGGGTATCAAACTTCATATATTTTTTTTTTTTTTTTTTTTTTTTTTATTTATTTATTTATTTAAGTCTACGGAATAAATCCTTACAGACTATTAACATAATAATTACAAAATTATAAATTAATATAAGTACAATATTTTTTTTTTATTTTTTTAAATAGTAGAATTTAAAAACAAAATGATGTTGCGTTTAATAATATTAACATTTGAAGAAAAATCTAACAAATTATAAAGATTATTAAAATCATTACACATTCTTATAAACGGATCAGCATCAGCATACATTTGACGATAGAATGGAGTATATAATGGAGTATAATTACGTGTTGATCTTGGAGGAACGAAAAGTACAAAATTTTCTAACAGGAAATCGGAGCATATATCACCATTAATCAAATTTAATAAAAATGTAACGTTTAGCATTGTCCTTCTACTTTTCAGAGTCTGAAGCTTAACGAGGTTTAGTCTGGTTGTATATGAAGGTAGATTATTAATGGTATTAGGGTAGGTGCTTCGTAAGCAGAACAGCAAAAATTGTTTTTGCACTGATTCAATTTTTCCAATTTGAACAATGGATAATGGATCCCAAATCACAGATCCATATTCCAAAATTGGTCTCACAAGCGATGTATATAATTGTTTTGTTACATTGGAATCTGTAAATTCCCTAGCCCATCGTTTTATAAAAGCTAAGGTGCCACGAGCTTTATTAATCGTCAATAAAATATGCCGTTTAAAATCCAATTTTGGGTCTAAGAGAATACCCAAATCTAGAATATTATCTACTAATTCCAACTGAAAACTACTATGTCAAAATAAATTCAGTTTTGAGACACATGACTTTCAAAAGAATTTTCAAACATAAACGTAATAAAAGCACTTTGTATCAAAAAATTATAAAATGTCTAAATTGAATAGTCCCTTTCAAGATAAAATGCTCGCTGTTTCATAACCGTACAACCGATTTCGAGCATTTATACCTCTTTTTAAAGGAGAGAAAAACTAGTTTAATAATTATTGAAAAAATTTAAAAAAAAAAAAAACCTAAATCAAGTATTTATTGTTTAATTTTTTTCATCAAGATATAGTGTTGGTATTTTAGTTAAATAAAACTTTTATTAAAATCTAAAATTTCTTTGAAAAATTTCCTATTAAACGATATATAATATGTGGTACAAATAACTAACGTACTAATTATAAATAATCAAATAAGTTCTTTTAATTATCTAACTAAGGTGTACGTACCAATACAAAAACATTGAAAAAGCAAACTATGTGGAACATAACCCAGGTAGAAATTGTCAACCATACAAAAGCAATAGTACTGGCAAACCACAGCTATTTTTGGAAAACCCAACGTGTTTGCAATGTATATGTTTTGCCAGTAAGCCTGAACTCTATTGCTTCTTTATAAATGTGTTTTATTATAAATAGTTCTCAAAACTAATTTAATTTAACATTCAATGAAGAATTTCATTATATCCAAGAAACTTTTCATAAACTTTGTTTTCATAAAATTTGATAGTTTCATAAAAAAAATTCATTTGATTTCATAAAATATTTCTTCATAAATTAAACGAAAATTTTCTTTAGAGCTATGAATTTATTTCAAAGACTTAGTTATTTTATTTGTTCATAAAATTTCATAACTTCAGCAATTTGTCGGGCGTTGTGGTGTAATGGTTAGCGCGTTGGACTGTTACACAGATGGTCCCGGGTTCGATTCCCGGTGACGACAGCATCAATTTAGAAAAATAATATGTATGAATTTTCTATCACTTATATGTATCGCTGCGCCCAACTTCGGTGTTCCCATAGCACTTAACCCCACCGAAGTAAAATAATGAATCAGGGCTATGAAACAAAAAGCTTTAATAAATTCGCCTACTCTACATCAAGTGGCGAGCAACAACTGTTCTAAGACTTATCTACTCGCGCAATTACAGTGTTTGCCATGTTTGAAGCCCTTCATCTTTCACCACCTTTCATCTCTCCACATTACTTAATAGGAAGAATTTCCTGAGTGTTGCTTCTCTTTAAAATCATTTGTCATTTGTTTTTTAATGTTCAAAAAATGAACTACAATTGTAGTAAAGATGAACCACATATGTTAGTAACAAATAAACA
The DNA here is from genome assembly GCA_021234595.1 of Delia radicum. Lineage (NCBI taxonomy): Eukaryota > Metazoa > Arthropoda > Insecta > Diptera > Anthomyiidae > Delia > Delia radicum. The sequence continues at coordinate 194,445,913 of CM037852.1, forward strand.
ACCATTTATTTTTTCAAATAATAAAATAAATAAATGTAAAATCATAAAACAGTCATTTGATGTGGTTTGTTTTTTTAAATGAACTACAAGGTTAGTAAAAAATTTAATTTTTTCTACAAAGTACTGATATTTATATTAAAAATAAAGAAACTGTATTACAACCCAAATAACTGAGTGTAGTTACTTTACCTAGTACCTTTCAAAAATTATAAAATTTTCTGTAATGAGACATCAATAGAAATTTAGAGGCAAGTTTTTAAAATCCTAAGAATTCATATATGTTTCCTAAAAATTCATATATTAAACATATGTGTTACTATTTTTTTTTTTTACTATTATCACTTAAAAGTGTCCAAAATTTGTAATTATGAAAGAAAAAATTAGTTACCAAAATGTTGTAGTATGGCTTTTAATGATTTTAACATTGGGTCAATTTGACCAAACAAACATAACAGATTGGGGTATAATATTGAACGGGACAGAAGGCTTAAAACATACAAAATATTATTTTATTTTATTTTAAAATTTTTATGTATACAAAAAACTTAGTTAAAACATAAAAAACTTTAATGAAATTTTGCGAAAAATCTGGCCCATAAGTGAAAAAACTGGGTACGCCATTAAAATCAACGGGGCCGCAATATTTAAGTCGATACTCTTGTTGTATTTTTCGAGTTACGCTGTGTAATCTAAATTAAAATGTGAAATGATTCCAATATGTTTAGATTAATTTGTTTAAAGCTTATAATTCTCGTAGACTTTTCACTTATAAATTAAGATATTAAAATAACATATCTCCTAATTTGTTTCCGTTTTTCTTTAATTGATACTTATATTAAAAGTTTTAATTTAAAGTTTGTACAATTTTTAATTGATACGACTCAAAGTTTAATTTGTCCCAATTCAATTACCTTCTTAATTATATTAGCAAATATTATTATTGAATATCGATTTTATTTTTTTTTCTGTGCATTTCATTAGTACTTTAAACTAGTTTTATACAAATTGTAAGGCTTCATGTTCGGTACAAATACGTATACGCATTTTACAACCACAACACGTATACGTATTTATACTGCAGTGAAAATTTGTGAACCAACTCAACCAATTAAAAGCTTTTGCTGTATTTCATAACATTTTTCCAAAAAAAGTTTTAAAGAAATTGTAATATGGAATGCCTCATACAAATATATAAAACAAAATTACTCCTAGCAACAAATTAAATAGATGTTTTTACGAATGACATAATTAATACTTAAAAGCACTTATCACTTGTTTTTATTGTGCATATTAAAATTAATAGCAAATATTTACATGATCATCCCTTAAAACAAATGCAAACACTTTATACGTATCATTAGTTTAATTACCCAGGTAGAAAAATACAATCTTTAAAACGTTTTAAAAGCATTTTTCATGATGGTACAAGCGTTTTCAGAACATACCAAATTACAAATTTAAAGCGTTTTGAGAATGTGCAAAATGATAACCCAAATTTACGGTCTGAGGATGGTCTTTTATAACGTTCTCAAAACATTGCAAAACAAAATTTTTGAAATGCTTTTTCAATCGTTAAATAAGTATTTGCAGAACATTTTGGCTTACAGTTATTAAGCGTTATGAAAACGACCCAAATGATAACCGCTTTGAGGGTTGTAATTTTGAACATTGTTTAAACGCTCGAAAGAAAAATTTGATTGAAAATAGATTGTTTTGAGCAGTTTCTGTACTTAGCAGTCGCCAACCAGCGGCTTGTCTGTGTCAAAATTTTGGATGGTGTTTCAGTTTCAAACTGATGTAATAAAAAATCTGTAGAAAATAAATGTTGTAAAAAAATACTTTTTTCACAAGTTATGTACTTATTACCCTTTAATTCTTCATATACTTGGGTTGAACTGAAATTTTCTTTGCCTACACCCTTATTTGGCTTTCCGCATCCACTAAACTGTTGTTGCAACTCGTTTGACATTATAACAGAGAGAACAGCTGCAATCGCAAAAAAAAAAAGTATTTCTAAAGTACTATTGGCAAATGTTAGAAAAACGCTTTAACTCAATGGTTTTACATTGGTTTTATTTTATAAACCGTTGTAAATTTTGTACGATAAGAACTTCTTAAGTACTTTTTACAAACGTTGGAAAAACGCTTTGAACCAATGTTTTTACAGTGTTTTTATTTCACAAATATTTGTAAGTTTTGTATAAAAAGTATTCCTAAAATACTTTGTCCGAACGTTCGAATGGCAATCCAAAATAATGTTTTTTAAATGCTTTTTTTTTCGTATTATTTGCAATTATCGCTTTGGAAACGCTTTTATTTTAGTACCATCAAAAACAAACGTTTTGAAAACTCTTCGTTTTTTGTACCATCCCAAATTTCTACCTGGGTAGTATTAAACACATGACTGAAGACATATAAAATCAACCACTTGATTTCCTTCAACCTTTCCGATTTCAACCAAATTTGGTATAGGAGTAACAAGTCATATAACTATAACATCGCCCAAATTTCGGATAGCTAGTCGCAGCGGATCTCGAAATATCACGTTTCAAAATATGAAAAATATTTTAAAGCTTCACAAAAGGAGTCGTACATAAACGTCCATATCTTTTTAACGCAGTTAACTACGTGATTTATTAATACATTATTTTAAAGCTACTGTTATCATGGTAAAATTAGAAAAAAGATAAAATGATTTTTTTAAATCAGCGATTCAAACAGCTTTATTTCAAAAACAGTTTTTTTTTTTCATTTCTTAAAAGAAAATATGGTAATTATAACTTATTCCCTTAGGCCGTTGATAAATCTATTTATAAAGCTCTTACGGAATCCAAAGTTATGAATAAAAATGTAAAAAACGTAATTAAAAAAACGATAACTCTGGAACCCGCAAGAGTGCCATTTAGAGTTTTTGCAATGTTATAGAAGAATTATTTTATATATTTAAGATATAATTTTTCTAAAAATTTTGGAATCCCAGATTTCTGAAATACAGCGGCTTGGACTACGTATTTTTCTGTAGTAAAGTAACGTTTTTTTTTTCAACTAGTGCTTATTTCGTGAATGGTAACACTTAGCTCATGTCTGATTTGACAGATAATTAGTTTTATCCTTCCGCTGAACGAATATGGTCCGTATGTTCGTTATCTTGTGATAAAAGTGAAAGAAACTGGCATCCTCATCGATAAACCAAAGCGTGAAAAGCCAAAAACAGTGCGTACACCCTAGAATATTGCTGCTGTGGCAGAAAGTGTGCGTGAAGCGCCATCAACATCAATTCACCGTCGTTCTCAACAATTGAACATTTCGGAGACATCATTGAGACGAATTTAGCATAAAGACCTTGGTATGACGCCATACAAAGTCCAATTGGTTCAGGAGTTCAAAAAAAAAAGTTATTTGGCGGACCCTTTACAACCACAATTTAAGTACCCATGTAGAAATTGCCAACCGTACCAAAAAATAAAATAGTACTTGCAACCACTGCTATTTTTGTAAAACCCACCGTGTTAAAAATTACCTAATTTACAACTAATATTGTACTAGGAAAACATAATTTTTTTTACAAAGCATGTGTTTTGCCAGCACCACTCTCAAAATTCTTTGCCAATATTGTTTTTTTTTACCAATATTACAACCAATTAGAAGCATTTTTTTATATTTTGTTATATTTTACACATTTAAATATAATATTAAGACCGAACTGTATTTTTAAATGTGATTTATTATATATATATTTCTCAAGATTAATTTTATTTAAGCTATTTTAAAATCACAACATTTTTTAAATTACCAACGTTATGTTAACGATGGCAAGTTCGTTCAAACCAACGGTTGGCCACTGTTACCAATCGGGTAACTGCACAATACTGTCAAGATTGTTAATCCCACGTTCGCCACGACGCCGACGCTTTGCCAACACTGTGCCGATAGAATTTTTCTGTCTGGTTAGCTTTCAAATGAAGTATCAACGAATCTCGTAGCTTCGGCCGTTAAAAAGTTATGTGCAATTACTTTTGTAAAATTTTTATTTTTATTTTTTTCATTAAAATATTTTTTATGTAAATCTTTTTTTCTTCTACATTTTATACTTGGGACTAGTTTATTGAATGCACCCACTAATTGACGATTTAATTGATATTGCTTGATGTCAATTTTTAATTAAAAATTACAATTGCTTAAAATAATGAAAATTAATTTTTTTAATTGGCAGTGATCAATGCCAATTGATTAAACAGACAATTTTAATTGATTATTATAATTGTTGGTTACAATTGTTAAAAAAAAATTATTTCCAAATTTGAAAAAAAAATATTTTATTTGCAAATATTCGGTATTTTATCAAGTATATATTATTAAAAGCTGGTAAATCATGACTATTCCTTTAACAAATAAGGGTAAATAGCATCTACGTGATTAAACTTGCACAAAATAGCGAATACTTTTAAAATTAGGACTTAAATTTTAAAATTTTATCGTTTTTTTACAAAAACAAAACCCTTTTTATAAACAATTCTTTTTTCGTCAATTACAATTGGTTGCTTTAGGCATTGGTGTCATTTCATAACCATTGATCTAATCAAAGCTATTTAAAAACAACTTTAATTAAATTTGAATTTGGAATGGTAATGAAATTTTTTGACATTGGCATTGACCAAAAGTAATGCCAATTAAATTGCAATGCCAATGAAAAATTCCCAAGTATGCTACATTTAGTATCTTTTTTCAGATTTGTATTCATAACTTTGGATTGAGAAAGAATTTTAAAAAACTGTTTTTTTTTAAATACAGCGGTTTAAACCGCGGATATTGAAAAAAAAATGCATTTTAGCTTTTACCGTTAAAAATATACGGACGTTTATGTACAACCACTTTTATGAAATTTTCGATTTTTTTCTAATTTTCAAACACGATATTTCCACAATCGTAAGAGCTACCAACCTAATATTTGGACTGTCTTTATATGACACTTAACTTCCCTGCCAAGTTTGGTTAAAATTGTCGGGGGTCGAGGTCAAAATTTGATTTTTTTATGGTTTTATATGGAATGAGTCACATGCTTAATGATTTGTTACTAAAATATTAAGATAACGGATTGTTTTGAGAAATTTATATTTATAAAAATTCATATTTGAAATAAAGGTTTTATTTAAAGTCTTAGGACTTTTAAAACAAAAAACTTAAAAAAAGCGAAAAATACTTTAAATTCCGCTTTTATTCGATTTCTGGGACAGGTTTTTTAGTAATAACTCGTTAAAAAGCATGGTTAAACTTTTATCATGAAAGTCATTTTACAAGGGTTGTAAAAGTATTTAGAATATATTAACGAAACTTTTCACTTACGATTTTCGAAACGGGATAACAACGCTTATAAGTACGACGATTTTAATGACGATGATTAGCAAAACGCTTCATAAATTTAAAATTAAACAAGATAAGCATACTGTTAAAAACAACACCTTTATACGAAAGTTAAAAAGGTAAGAATATTTTAGTCGGTCAAAGCCGATAATTTGATACCCTGCACTTAGAAAAGTTAGTCGGAAGAAGCTACTAAAAATTAATGTTTAAACAAAGGTAGACTTTGGAAACTATTTAGGTAGCAATTACTAAAAATGGCAGTTAAAAAAACTACAAATGTAATTAAAAAGGCGATGACTGTATTTTTCATAGAAGTTACTAAAAAATTTTAACTACTAAAAAGCAACTACAAATGTAGTGAAAACAAACATTAAGAACGGTCATAATAACTAACATGCAATTAATTGCAATATTGGAAAAACAATTACAAATGAAGTAAAAATAATTAATCTACTACATATGCAGTTAAAATAACAAACAGTACTATTTTCGAGTAACCTTTCCGTGCTAAGTCCGAATTTGGTTTCTAAACATTCGGTTTTTGCTGAAATTAGGGTCAAATTTAAGAAAAATTCCACTTCAAATTGAATCGCACATGCGCGGTTTAGAGAATTGAGGGTTCAAATCTTATTTTATGAATAGACATTATCATAACTATTATTATAAGTAAATATTAATTCAATCGCATGATATTTTTTGTCTCTAAATTAATTCAAAATAGATAAAAAGTAAAACAAATGCAGCACAAAATTGAGTGGCACATCCGCGGTTTAAAGAATTATGCATAGTTTTCGGAAAAATATCACTTAAATTTAAGTAGACAATAATTATCTAAAAAAAATTTAGTCCTTAGGCCCATGAAACTTAATTTCAATTAAGAATTTAAAAAGATCTCCAGTTGATATAAATAAATATTTTATGTAACTTGATCCATATAGGAATAATTTTTACAATTTGGCCAAGAAATACGAAATAGGAAATTTACAGAATAACACCTTTTATAATTTTCGGACAATAGCACTTAAATTTTATTAGACTATTATTATCTTTACTTTTATTAAAAAAAATATATTTAACCCTTAGTGGCCGATGGACGAAAAAGATCCACGAAATTATGTCTACATGAAAAGAATATAAATCCTTTAATGACCGTAATTTCAATCAATATTTACCTACCGGTGCTTAGATACCTACCCGATTTTGTTCGTGTATAAGGGTAGATATCTAAGCACCGGTAGGTATCTATTGCTTGAAATTACGGGCATAAGTGGAGCAAAAATTATTATTTTGTGTAACTTGAAAGACCCACTGTGAAATTTACAGAATAACATCTTTCAGATTGTAATTCAATTCGGATATATGATAGACGGTAAACAATTAACGAACAAGCGCAATTCCTTATAGTCCCAATATTATTTGTAAGGGTTACTTTTGACCTCACCTTTTTAACCCTTAAAAATAAGATTGGGAGTATAAGAAAAAAATGTATTTCCTAGTTGGTGAAAAGTTGATCTGTGGTGAAAAGTGAAAACATTAGCCCTATATGGATCAACTTACACAAAATAAAAAAAATAATAAGATGTCATGTATATTGATATCTTATTTCATAAAACGGGAGCCATATTATGATTCGAAAAATGGTGGATCAAATTATATCGAATATAATATATATATATATATATATGTATATATATATATATATATATTAAATTATATAAAATTTTATCAAGATTTTGACCAGATATAGTCATACATAATTTGATGTAGAAAGACATAATATTATAGTTTTACGCACAATTTTTCATATTTAAATATATCCTTCATATAGATATGTACACAGAAAAAATTATGGGCCAAAAATATCTAATTAATCGATTGTTTGAATATCAATGGCATTTTAAACAATTTTTTTAATTGATTCAATTAAAAAATTTATTGAATTTTCTAATATATCCATACAGTGTTGACAACATGTAAACAAAATTTTTAAAAATTTGGCAAACTATTTTTTTTTTTTTTTTATTTAGACTAAATAATCAAACAAAGGTTTAATTATGTCAATATATTATTTAATTTGTAAATAAAAAGAAAAAAAATTGCAAATGATTGACTTTTAATAAGTTGAATAGTTTAACGATTTCAAATACACGCAAAATCGTAGTTATTTCACTAGAGTTTGCAACACTCTTTTTGTTGAGATATTCGTGTACGCACGACAACTTAATTTAGTTTCATGTTTTATCTGTGGTAATAAAAGTGCACATGTGGATTTAAATAAACCTTATCGAAAAGGACAATTAAACTATTATTTTTGTAAATAACTAAATTTTCAATAAGTATAAGTGTCATTAAACTATCATTTTAAAGTTGTGTGTGATTTTTTTAAGAAAGCAATTTAATTTCAAGAAAAAGTTCAAGGCAAGACAAGCAAAACAAAAATTTTGTCTTTACTTTTATTTGTTTTCTTGTAATACATTTTTATATTAAAAAGCTTTAATTTTATTATAAATAAAATGTCAATTTAATTTACAAACCTACATTTCTTTTTTTATTTAATAGGGGGCATATAACAAAAATAAAAAATACGAGTTTGTAATTAAAACTACCATTGTTTTCTTCTCAAGTTTCAATTAAAGTTTTAATCAATTTAACTAAACTTTTTAATTGAGGTTGTAAAGAAAAACAATAACTCTTTTAATTGATATTATTATTATTTTAATTAAAGGAGTTTTAATAAACTGTCTGCAAATTTTTTTAGTTAATACTATTATTTCAGTGGTAGGTGCAAAATCAATTAAAATATTAATTGATTCAACAAAATTTTAATTCAACCCCGTTTTTAGTTTTTTCTGTGTATTGATTTTAATTCATTAGGACTTCATTTTTATATCACATACAAAAACTTAAATTTAGTATTGACCAAAAAAAAAATGGGAGCTTATGTTTTTATGAAATAAAAAATAAAAACAAAATTAATTATAAAGTCTATAAAAATAAATAAAACAAATTATTTTACTAATTAAAAAAATTAAATTTTTATTGTCATATAATGAACTCTAGCCTAAGGTAAAAGGGCTCTACTGTTTATAATGTTAAAAATAGTTTATTTAAAAAGGAGTACTTAAAATAAGCAATTAAAAATTTAAACGAAATAGCAACAATAAAGATTTGTCATCCTCATTTCGTTTTAAATCACCAATAAGTTGCGACATTTGTCTCCGTAGAAATTCTATATATGTACCGATTAAAAATGTTTACATATAATTATATATTATTTTATATAAATATATATGTTATTGCATACTATTATAATTAAATACATATGCTTATTTACTCTGAATTTGTTTGTTTCTCTGAATTGTTTAATACGATGCCACATATATTTACATCTTATTACATATCGACCAATATATAATCGTATTTGACATATACAATTATATATGGTTACAAACACATGCATAATTAGATATAATACAAATCAAAATTATATATAATAACATATAGTGTAATATTCAAAAAAAAGGTATTTCATTTATATACTCAAACGATAGATTTTATTGAGCTGTTAATGGATAAAAACCAAACATTTTTTTATGGTACTTTTGTTGCAACCCGACCCCTTTGTAATGTATTTTTAAAATTTTAAGACAAACTAGAGCTTAAAAGTATTATAGGAAAAACATTTTTAAAATTTCTATAGATTTATTTTAGTCCACCACTGCATTATTTGTTTTGAAACATGTAATTTTATTTAAATTTAAAGATGTAGTGCGCCGAAATTACTGTATATACATTTTATGAAAGGTTTTCTCATATTACTTTTAAACTCTATTTTGTCCAAAATTTTTAAAAACACTCTACGAAGGTTTCGAGTATATGCTCAGCATTATAAAAGTTTTTAGAGTAATTTTGTGAAAAAATTCAAAAGGAAACCAATAAGTTTTGCCGATTTTTTTGATAAGATGAGCATATATTTGTTAGAAATTGTGTATATTATCGAACAACCATATTACCAGATTAAAACTTGGATCTATACATTTAGATGTATCAGTTTAGATAAAATCATATACAATTATATCAGGTCAAAATCCAGATACACTAATATCTAGGTTTATATAAATACAGTAGTAACTCGATTCTTGGACATACTTGATACTTGCACACCTCGATTCTTGCAACATAGGAATATTTTTCATTACGCACTCAGTACTTGCGACATCCGAAAATTTTGAACTCGATACTTGCAACATTTTTGTATTATGTATATATATCAGCGTTCAATATTTGCTTAGAATGGGCGGAGAAAAACAATGCTTTATTAGACGATATTATGATGCTCCCGAAACTAAGAAGCAGTGTAGTACTGAACAAGCGACTTTGTACAAAACAAACAAAAATTTTAAATTTCTTTAATTCCACATAAAATATGTATCTACTTTTATACGAATGCGTTGAACTTAAGTGTTTTGAACTGAAATATTAAACTTAGATTATAAACAGATATATGTGCCTTTTATTTTGTATGGGTACTCGGTACTTGCGACAACCTCGAAACTTGCACCGAGCCCGGTTTTCATTACGTGCAAGAATCGAGTTTCTACTGTATATCAATTTGTATCAGTTTGAATACAAGCTGATACAATTAGAAACAAAACTGATACAATATAATGTAATTATATAGGACCATAACTTGGATAAAATTCGACTGGAATCAGAAATAGCAAATTGCATCAGATTAGATATAAATTCATTAAAAATTATAAAATTATATTGGCCTATATTTCGGATTAAATTTAATAAGATATATGACTACATAAAGCTCCATATCAATTTTTTTAATCGGGTAGTAATATTCACTACATTGAGTTCAAAATTAAAAAAAAAAAATTAAGTCCTTCTAATCATACTGAATTCCATACATGTGGCTATACTTAATTATATATAAATTAATTTATAATTGTTCCATTTACTTGGGGATATACTGAATTATTTATAAATGAAATTAGAAGTTTTTTTCTGCATGGAGCTATACTTAATTATGTATAAATGAACTTAGAAAATATTTGTAACATTCCGGTGAAAAATAAACATATATGCATCCATTTATGAACTTATTCATAATCAAATTTGAAGTCATGCGAGGTCATACATGTCCATGTGGCACCATGTAGGATTCATATATGATCATATGAGTTCATATTCTATAATATATGTCGTTAATATACACATATGAACATGTATGATTATATATGTAAATATTACCCCACTTTCCGTTAATGCACACACTTGAACATACATATATGATTCCTCATATGAAATCATATGAATCATTTATGTAGACATAAATGAAGCTAGTGTGCTCATGTATGGATCCATATATGTCGATTTTTAACAGGGATGGTGATATATACAATTTTATATGATTTTCTAAAAAACCATTTTTAATTATATTTTGTTAAAAGCTTCCGAGCATATCTAACTACATACACACTACAAACTTCATCATATCTATGAAATGTTTTATCCAATGTAACGTTTCATAGTATTTATGAAACATTTCATAAGAAGCAAAATCTATTTCATTATATTTATGAAATGCTTCAGTATACATATATATAAAGGATATTTTGTATTAGTATAGATTTTATTATTTTTGTGTCGAAAAAATTTTAGAGAGATCATGATATGGTCAATATAATTCATGTTGTGTATGAAATCTTTCATAAATATTGATCATTTCTGTTTTTCTCTGGGTGCGCACACATATTTATACGTATTTATATGTATACGTGTGGGAACACACTTATTCATATTTCTTTATATATGACGACATATTAGAAGTTTTTAAAAAACTAAAAGTTATACATAATTATATCCACACAAATATAATACAACACTTGGCTATATATAATCATATTTGTCTATGTAAAATTATCTAAGTTTCTATATAACTTTTTTATTCGGGAGGAAAATTTTTGTTTATCCATTTAAAGTCTTAATATTCTTTTCTTGTAGTCATAATTTAAATTAAGATACATGGGTCCTTTTGAACACCATCCACTAAGGGTTAAATATTTTTTGAATAAATGTACACCCAGAAAACACTGCATATTACGCGGGATATGAAAAGTAGGAGCCTTTTTCCTTTTAAATTACACTGTAAGTAAAATTTCAAATTTTAAAATGACACACCAAAACCCCGGGATACGTAAACTTTCAGTGGTAGACTCTTTCTTAATAGATAAGGTTACATTTCGTAAATATCCGACAATTTTTAATTCTTTTAAAGATGAAATATCGAAAAAATGAAAATTTCGCTGATTTTAACAATTTATTAAGAACTTAAAATAAAATACTCTTAAAAATCGGCCATGTGGGCGTTGTGGTGTAATGGTTAGCGCGTTGGACTTTTACACAGAAGGTCCCGGGTTCGATCCCCGGTGCCGGCAACATCAAATTAATATGTATGAGTTTTTTCTATCCCTCATACGTATCGCAACGTCCACCTTCGGTGTTCCCATAGCAATTAACCCCACCGAAGTAAAATAATGAATCAGGGCTATGAACCAAAAAGCTTCAATAAGTTCGCCAACTCTACATCAGGTGGCGAGCAACAACTGTTCTAAGATTTATCATCTCGCGCAATTACAGTGTTGCCATGTCTGAAGCCCTTCATCTTTCCCCACCTTTCATCTCTACACTATCCCTTTCCAAAGAAAGCAACACACTAAAAATATAGGAAGTATTTCCTGAGTGTTGCCTCTCTTTAAAAAAAAAAAAAAAAAAAAAAAAAAAAAAAAAAAAAAAAAAATGTGGATGCGATCTGAAATTTAGTCAGTTATTTTTCAAATGCAATCAAATTCTCTGGCTCTGGCTGCAGAACATAGACAATGTGGGTATTAACAAAAATGAGTTTAAGACATATTTTAATACAAAACCGGTTTAATTTTTGACCCAAATTTTTATCCCCTAAACTTGAAATGGGAACACATCCTGGTAGTTTCCCTATTAAGTAGTTTAACCCTTTCGCTACCGACTTTTTGTCTGTGGATATATATCTATTTTGACTACAGATTCTTGTTAGGGGTCCTAAAATTAGAAAGAAATATGTTTACATGTAGGCCCTGTCCCACTAGTACCCACCAAAAAATGGGCCCGAAAATCGCATTTTTTAAACTTCTACGCCCATTTTAACCAATACCCTAATGAAATATGTATATAGTTTTATTGTATTATCAAAATTTGTATATTTATTTAAAAAATGTGTACACTGTAGTGTAGAAGGGTAGTGAAAGAGTTAATTAAAATGTAAATAACTTAAATTTGGGTTAAAGATAGAATTTCAACAAATAAAAGAGTTGAAAACAGTTGTTTTAAAGATTTTTTTACCCGGTTTGTTGTTTGTGTTTATTTTGCAAAATGTATGATCATGAACTTCTAAAAATTTATTGTAAAAAATACCAAACAAAGTGTCAAAATAACAACAAATTAATTCAATACAGTAAATTTTGAATATAACGATATTAATAACAGTTTCAAATCGATCTTGAGAAAAAACAACAGATTTTATTTTGAGGGTTCATTATAGCATAGTTGAACTGTAAAAAAAGATTTAGCAAACAAATAACCACAACTTTTATTAATCGTTTGAGAATTTTTAATTAAAAGCAAAATTTTATGCTAAATGTTTTTTTTTTTCTTGTTTATCTACGAGTATGTATGTACGAATATATTAGGTTGGCAATGAAAAATCAACTTTGGATCAAACCCGAGCGGATTTTTGTGCCACTTGGTCTAAAACTTACATGGTAATGTTTTTCCATTTTGTTTTTATAAAACCCTTTTGGGCTACGGCGGGGGTCAAAATGACTCATTCATTATAAATAAATTTTGAATCTAAAGTTTTCAAAAAAAAAAGTTAACAAACGCCCATGTCCTAGGTTTTCTTACTTTTTGAGTACGACTAAAATTTAAAAGCACGTGAAATTGAAATTTGGTGCTTTCTAATCCCCATAAATGTATAAAATTCGAAATGATAATCGAAAAATGTCGAAAAATTATCGAAAACATATGTTTTTGGTCAAAATGCTAAATTTTAACTCATAAAGCAGTCTTATGATTTTTAAAAACTTCTGTAAGGAAAAAAGTGCTTTCGTTTTACTTTCTACATAGTATATTAAATTGTTTTCTGAAATATTTTCATTAAAATTAACCCTTTTATGCTACGGGGGTCAGAACTGCCTATTATTTTAAAAAAATTTAAATAAAAAATTAAAAAAAAAACGTAATATATTAATTCTTAAATACGAAAAAGTATGTTTTTAACGCATTAACGCTTTTCTAATCCGTGGGTCCAATTTACATATTTTCATAAAATATGGCTTTTTTGATACAAACACTAGACAGTTATTTTTATTTTTGTTCTAATTATAAGTTTTGTTTAAAAAAATTAATGAAAGTTAAGCATATTTTAAGACACTTTCAAAAATACCTGGGAGTACACCCCTGCTTACGAGTACCCCCATAACTCTATCGCGTACAAAAAGGCACAAAATAATGGGTACCCATTAGCTTTTCGTTTACAAAAAACAACAAAATAAATATACTTATTACTTTTGGGACATAACGAACAAAAGTAATGATGTTTTTGCTGGGTGATAACTAAATTTCAGTAACATTTTTTAATATAATACTTTTGTATAACAGTAAAAACAAAGTTATGGTAATGATTTTGGACCATTTCTGTATTTAATTGAAACAAAAATTGTATTATGCCATTTTGACCCTCGTGGCAGAAAAGGGTTAATGTTTACAAATCAAAAATTCTTTTTCATAGTTCACGATTAGGGTTTTGGGTACGGGAATTCCTCCAGGAAAAATTTTGAATTTTGAATCCCATAACAGACGCATTATGTCGACGAGATATTAATATTTTAGTAGCTGATGCTATTATAAATATATTTTTTGAAAGAAAAAGTTAACCAAAGGAGTTATGACATTAATAATTTTTTTAAAAACTCCCGGAAATTCGAAAATATCAAAAAGTTCTTTAACATTGTATGCTAAACCAATTTATAAACTTATAATGGAAATGTCTAGCAGTTACAATGACATATCTGAAACAAGTCGATGAAAGTTTCAAACTGAAATTAAAAATGACATAGACAATACAAATGCTAAACCAAAAAAGTCTAATATGAAGGGAATTTGTTAAAGAAAGAAATTACTTCATATGAAGCATGCAATAGATTCGACAATTTATATAATGCTCTGTTAACAATAAAGCTAACCAACATCGGTAGATAGTGAAAGAGTTTCTCTGTTGGCGGGAACTTTGTCACAAAAATTCGAAATCGGATGTCAAGCAAATTACTAAACCCCTTTATTAATATTAAAAATTTATTTTTTTTAACGAACTGGTATTATTTATTTTAAATTTAAAATGATCTTAAATCAATTAATTAATATGTTTTTGTTTAAATTTTCAATTCATTGGATGCAATGGAACACCTATAATAACCCCCCTAGCATAAAAAGAAATGAAAGTATTTTTGAAATCATTTAGGATACTTTAAACATCAATTTCGTCAACTTTAATCAACGCACGCAAAAAAAAACCGATTGTTTTAAGTTAATTATACTGGAATATACTGAATTTTTCAAAATTTGTATTTGGACTTAAAAGGTGCTGGCCTTAACGTTATCCGATTTGGCTCAAATTTTTACCATATACGTTTTAGAACAAATATCACATAAATTCGCTCGGGTTCCGTTGGAATTCCAAAACAAAAATTCCCCATACATTTCATTGCCACCCTAATGTGTATAAACAAAATCTTATGTTAATAATAGCAACTTTCAACCAATGGACGGACCATTATTGTTGTTGTATGAATATTTAAATTTGTATTATAAAAGCAAAAACCAAAAACACTACAAATTCGTGATTGATATATCGATTTTTTTTTTGTTTCTGCTAAAAAGACCTCATAAATCTTAAGTTGAGAACACTACTTGTAACATGAAGTGTCATGTATAAACAAATACACCATTTTCAATTGTATTTCAGAAGTTATCTATAGCATTTCAGAAATTATCATTATATATTTAATATTTATCAATTGTATTTCAAAAATTATCATTCGAATTTCAGTTTTATCAATTCTATTTCAGATTAAACAATTGTATTTCAGATTAAACAATTGAATTTCAGATTAAACAATTGTATTTCAGAAAATATCAATTGTATTTCAGAAAATATCAATTGTATTTCAGATTTAACAATTGTGTTTCAGAAATTATTAACTGTATTTCGGAAATTGTTAATTGTGTTTGAGAAGTTACCAATTGTATTTCAGAAATTGTTAATTATGTTTCAGAAATTATCAATTGTATTTCAGAAATTATTAAAAAAAATTCATTAGTGTTTCTGAAATACAATTAATAATTTCTGAAATACAATTGATAATTTCTGAAATAAAATTGATCATTTCTTTAATACAATTAATAATTTCTGAAATACAATTGATAATTTCTGAAATAAAATTGATAATTTCTCAAATACAATTGACCATTTCTGAAACACAATTAAAAAATTCTGAAATACAATTGAAAAAACTGAAACTCAATTGATAATTTCTGAAATACCCCTGCGGGAAATGGACCAGTCACTGGTGTGGTCACATGACTATGACCTGTCCTAGTTTCGGTTCTGTTATATGAAAGTGACCGGTACTTTTAACATGGGCTTGTCATAGGAGGTTGCAATTGCTACCTTTGGAGCACTTTGCGACGTGTCGAATAACTTG
The DNA here is from genome assembly GCA_021234595.1 of Delia radicum. Taxonomy (NCBI): domain Eukaryota; kingdom Metazoa; phylum Arthropoda; class Insecta; order Diptera; family Anthomyiidae; genus Delia; species Delia radicum. The sequence continues at coordinate 194,462,082 of CM037852.1, forward strand.
ACGAAGGTTACCTATCACCGTACCGACTGAAATGAATCAGCTACGGGACAAGTTAGAAGTAGTCAGTGTTAAAGTAGATCATTTTAGGATTTATGTGACATGGAACAGGATCAGTGGGAAAATATTAATCACGTGACTGGTGTAGCTGTAGGCAATGTGTGCTGTTACAGGGGTAGTTTAATAGAAATAGCTTTGTGAAGTACCACTGCACTGGTCTAGGGAGCACATTTAGCCAGGTATGCGAAAAGTAATTAGCAAATAAAATGTTAATTTGTATTCACCGTGTGTCATATTATATACGAGCTGCTAAATTGCTAGTCCCAAACCAGTGTGTCATAGGACCTGTTCACAAAACCTTCAAAAAGGCACAACAAAAATCAATTTTAAAATAAGTTTATTTCAGTGTTATGTCCGCTTTGTAGCAGTCAAGGGACTGAATCCTTTTTCTCTAATTGCCATGATTTGATCCACTGCTAACGGGATTGAACCAGTTCAATAACCAGTAACAACTTCAACTGCAACGACCCTAGTTGCTCCAGTACACAATGATGTTATGTTACTTTTTCTCCAGTTACATGATATATCTGGTACCACGCAGACAATGTTTTGTCACCATAACTATATTTACTTGATTGCTCATTTCACACAAATTGACACTTTTTTGTACACCACATTTTCGGTTTCACCAGTTTCGTGATGTGCCCCCCAATCACATATCACAGAATCGTCACTTTAGATCAATCGACCCTTTATTTCTCGCAGTTGTAATTGATAAATTTGAAATAAAATTGAAAACTTCTGAAATACAATTGAAAATGGTGTAGCAACAAAAAAAAAGTCTTAAAATATACAAAAACTTCGGGTGGTCTTTTCAAAAGAAAAAATCTATTGTGTATAAGATTTTTTATTGCAAAAAATACTATTATTATTATTATTTTCATTAAAACCTTAATAGTTTAATAACAATATTTTATTTTATTTTAGGGTCGTACATTTGCTTCTATTATTAAGAACTTCTTACTATTATCTGGACCATTAAATGAAGCCTATTTACCTTTGTATGCTACAGAAAAAGGAAGTAAGTATGGGAATTGTTTTTATTTTAGTCAGGGTTTTTTTCTATATTTAATACTTTCAAATACTATTTATGGAGGAGTTTATTGTTTAATAGAAAATTAATTAATTGCTAAATTTATTTTCATATCTTTGTTTCTTAGAAAATGCTTACAACGAAACTTTGGAAAGTGTTAAAAATTCGTTCCCTCAATATATTAGAGAATTAGAAGGTATAGCAGAAGGTGCTCAAGTGGAATTTCATAAGGTAATTTAAAAAACGTAATTCTACAACACATCGTGACAGAATTATGAATTTATAATTTTAAAAGATGTGAAACTTTAGAAATTTATTAGATGGTTTACTAAATAATTGTCCCATAAAAAACAACTTTTAATTAAACTTGTGAGGAAACTGCTAACAATATCAAATTTTTTACTACATTTTTTGGCATCAGAAAATTTAAATTTTTCCGAAAACTCAATTTTTTTTAACCGTCCGTCCTCCTATTTTCCATTACACGCAATTCACGCGGTTGTTGGGGTGTATAACACCAAAATGTGAGGACGGAAAGTTAATATTATAGAGAAATTTGTTTGCATACAGTGGGGAGCACTTGTGAGTACATGTAAGTACTTTTTACACCTAAAGATTCAGGCCGAAAAATGTTTGACACTAGAACTAAATTATAATTTTCTAAAGATACAAGGTACGCTGAATCCAAATATGGTCTTAGATTCACTCTCCGACATCAGGCGTTCGAGCTATATTAAGGAGAAAAGTGTATTATTTGATCAAAATGCTCCGATTTTTGACCTTCCTGGAAATACATTTTTCATAATACTTGGAACGTCTCCTGAACAAACTACTCTTACCATTTTTTCCAGTTTTTCAATTTTTAAGATAACTTATTTCCTTACGACATTATTGTAAATTGAAATTGAGGTTGTAACAGCAATTTTAAAGTCCCGCAATGCAAAATTTAAAAAAATTCAAATTTATTATCAAGTTCAACCGACGATAATGTCGTAAGGAAATAAGTTATCTTAAAAATTGAAAAACTTAAAAAATGGTAAGAGTAGTTTGTTCAGGTGAGGTTCAAGTATTATGAAAAATGTATTTCCAGGAAGGTCAAAAATCGGAGCATTTTGATCAATAATACACTTTTCTCGTGAATATAGCTCGAACGCCTGATTTCGGAGCGTGAATCTAAGGCCAGATTTGGATTCAGCGTACCTTGTACCTTTAGTGTGAATCAAAGGAAATAATAAGTAAGAAAATAAGTTATCTTAAAAATTGAAAAATTAAAAAAAAATGGTAAGAGTAGTTTGTTCAGGTGACGTTCCAAGTATTATGAAAAATGTATTTCCAGGAAGGTCAAAAATCGGAGCATTTCGATCAAAAAATACACTTTTCTCGTTAATATAGCTCGAACGCCTGATGTCGCAGAGTGAATCTAAGGCCAGATTTGGATTCAGCGTACCTTGTACCTTTAGAAAAGTATAATTTAGTTCTAGTGTTCTACTAAATAAATGACATTGCAGAAAAAACATCTAATATTAGTTTTTTCTAAGATAATTTTTAAAAAATTTCTAGAATAGAGGATAAAATTCAATGTTTAGTGAAAATAAAATCGCAATACCTCGAAACCCGTTAGTCCGATTTTAAAAATATCTAAATATTCATGTTCAGCATACCAAAATCAATAACAAAATTATGTGTCGCAAGACATATTTGCATTAAAACAATTAAAGAAAAATTTCCAAAAATCTAAAAATCTTGTAGCGGGCCTGCCCCTGGTTAAAGCTCCAATTTGATCTTATACTACAATAATCTTAACTAAAAATTTAATCTTGAACTTGAATAATCTTGCTCACATCATAATAAATTGAAATTTTTCAAAAAAAAGTTTTTCTTCATACAAAAAAATACCGCTCTAATGTACATACACACTAGAGATGGGCAGGTGAGTGAATTTTGACTCACGCTTACTCACTCACGCTCACTAAAGCAAAATTCCACGAAATAAAACCTGGCCGGAAAAAAATAAAATGTAAAAATTAAGGTCATTTGTAAATGTTTAACTTAAATTTGCTCACGCGTGAAACACGTAAATCACGCAAATTCACGAAATAAAACCTGAACGGAAAAAAACTTAAAAATTAAGGTGAATTGTAAATGTTTTACTCAAATTTGCTCTAAATATGTACTTTTGACATTTATTGAGTGTTTTAAACCTAAAACATTTACTAAAGCAAAAACAAAATGTTATGGTAAAACTATACTCATACACACTTACTCACGTAAAAATTTGACTCACTCACGAAGAATTTATTCCTACTCACACTAACTCACGTTCACGTGAGTAAAATTAGGTTTTACTTACACTCACGCTTGATTCAAGTGAATTACGAAGAATTCTGCTCACGTACTCATCTCTAATACACATAAAAATTACAGTATAGATATTTGAAAATACAGATTCAACAACAGAAAATAGTACCTGTATTTACGCCAGTAGAATTTTCAATTAAGTTGAGAATCATAGTGTGATAAATGTAGGTGACCTAAATTTTAGCAGAACATGTTAGTTAAAAAATTTAACTAACTAGACTGTTGAATACATTAAAATCTGGATTTTTGGACTATCTATTAAAATGTAATGTAATATTGTTTTTAATTTCAAACAAATGTTTATTATATACACTCATAAAAAAGCCAGTACAAATAGTTGAAAACTTAACTAAGACAACAGAAAATAGTACCTTAATTTGAGTCAGAAGAATCTTCCATGTAATTGAGACTCAAAATCTGCTCAATTTAGGTGACCTAAATTTTAGAAGTACTAAATTTGAGTTAACAGTTGTAGTTAAATTAACTAAGAATTTAGCTAAATAAACATCATTTTGTAAGCTGAGTCAACATTTTTGCTAAAATGGTTTTCCGGAGCTGACCAGAGACAGTTCCATATTTATTGCCGGGAATATAAGTAGTTAATAAAGAGTACTTAATAATTTTGCTCTATCTCGCTTAGAGGCCATTTAAACGGAGCAATTTGTTGCCTGCAACGTTGCCTGCAATTATTGTTTGTAGGCAAACGGGGTAGAGAAGCAAGCGGGGTAGCAAAAAATGCACGATTTTCGTTTTCAAGATATTTTTTGACATTTCTTTTTGATATCTTTCGTATTTTTGTTAATTTGCTTTATTCGTATTCGGCTTCTCAAGTGTTGTGTATCGAAAATATTTCGTAAAATAATAAATAAATAATGTGAAATAAAGAACTATTTATATATTATTTTAAATTATATTATTTTAAATTATATATATTATTAAATTATATTATTTTTAATTATTACGAATAAATTAAATTTCAACGAATGAACAATTAAAGAAGATTGGAAAAATAAACGTCAAAAAAATTGCATGTAAAAACTCCTCGTTTAAATGTAAAAGATTTTTAGAATCAACTTTAAAAGAGAATTCAAAAATTGCCTGCAATTAATTTCTTCGTTTAAAAGGCCTCTTAGTTTTCGAAATTTAGCCTATTTTAAGATTATAAAACAAGTAAGACTGATGGCGGAGACACAAAAGAATAAAGGTTTGAAATCAATTGTTGTTTAAATTAACTAACAAAATTTGTAAATTTGAGAATCACGAATTACTAAATTTTAGGTCGAAAAATTAGTTCAAGTACGGAACAAATTTTTTCTTGAGGTAACATAAGATTAAACACGCAGAAATAAGTCTGTAAAAATAGCAGAAAAAGTTTCTAAAAATTAGTTTAAAATGACGTTGGAGAAAAATATAGTAAAAACAGCAAAATCTTTTTGATAAATATTAGTAAAATAAAAACAGCAAAGAAAAACTGTAAAAACTATTAGCTTTAAGATAAAGATAAAAGATAAAGTACAAATTTGTATTTGTCTTTTATTCGTCTTTATTAAAAAAATTAAATAATAGAAAAATAATCAAAAATGTAAAATTTAATTAAAGGCACTGCTTTTTTCCAACGCCTTCAATATTTATTAATTTTTAAAAGGACATTAGTATTTCAATTATTTTTAGTTTTATTAATTTCTATAAACATAAACTATTTTGTCAACAAAAAAAATCTATCCCTTTTTGGACTTTAAAAAAAAAACACTTGAATATTTTCATAGTTTTATTAGTTCATAAAAAAATAGTCAAATACTGAAACGAAAACATCGTATTACAATGACCTCTGCTGGTTTGATTATCAAAATAAGTAAAAAATTTAGTTTTATGTCAAGTTAAAATAGCAAAATTGTTAACTAAACTCTCAATTTGAACTAAAAATTAGTTAAAAACTAGCAAATTTGAACTACTAACGACGTTACTAATTTTGCTACTAACTTATTTTTATTAGTGTAATAACTATATTAACGATAACAACAGAAAAAATTTGCTCAACTGAATTGTAACCCGTTTAGCAAACTTTTGGACTAACTTTTTTTTATGAGTGTACTCTTAAAACTTAATTAAAATCGCCAAAAATGGAAAATAATCTCTTATATTAGAAAAAATAGCCACAAATAAAAAAACTAAAAAATTTGAAGAATGTCCAAAATATGAAAAAAAAAATCCTCAAAAATTTTAGAAAAAATCGTTAAAATAAAAAAAATAGAAAAAATTAAAAAAAAAATCAAAATTGGCCATATTTAAAAAAAATCGCCAAAAAACCCCAAGTTTTCGAGGTTTTGACCAATAATATTTATACACTGCTTTGACGATTTGTATAAAGGTCCTTACGTTTGAGAACCGATTTAAATAATTTTTAACACCATTTTACAGGTAGTCTAATTACCTACACTACAACACTAACATTTTCGCTGGGAGGATCCTTGCAGAAAAATAGCTAATATTAGCACACTTTATTTTAACACGAAATCCAATTATAAAACTGTTTTATGTTCAACTTGAGTTCATTTATTTAACTTTGTAAGCAAATAAAACAAATAATTACAACTTTTTGTTGCGCTTTTTCCTCTCAAAAAGCTGGTAAAAATGCAACCCGACCTCTTATTTTTCTTCACCATCTCTGCCAATTCAGTAACCAACCAAAGAGTAAAAAAATAGGTTTTTAAGAGAAATTTAGGTTATGTTGTCAAAAATTCGGTTTGAATTTTAAAAGCTATGAAGGTGTTGAAATTGGGTTTGATGCTATCTTGACAGATAATTTCTTTCGAAATATCCTAAGCCACCCAGCAAATATATTAAGAAAAAAATATTGTAAGCAAAAAAAAATTAATGCTAAAAATCAGCTTATCTAAAAAATCAAAGAGTCTTGCAATATTTATTGTGCTAAAAAATATACTAAATTACCACACAAATAATGTGCTAAAAATACTTCTGAGTCAAAATATTAAAATTTTTGATGTAAATGCTGGGTTTTTATAACATTTTCGTGTTTAATAATATATTTTTCAGTTTTTAATTTGTAAACCTTTAATAGCATCAAATATTTTTTTTTAAATTCTATAAAAACACAATTTTGATTGAAAAAAAAATATACTGAAAAGCATTTTTTACAAACAAAACATACTAAAAAGCATTTAGCATATTTATTTAATTGACATTTGGTGTGTTATTAGTTTTGTGTTATAAATAAAACATGGCATAATTTTTACTGAAACTGGCAAGCGCAACTTGTTTATTTTTCAAAAATATGGCAACCTCCCAAGAAAAAGCTTTCAACAAAATGTTGTAACTCTTCACAATTTTTGACGAAAATGTTGCTAATGGACTGATTTTAAACTGAAAATGTTGGTTACTGAGTTGGGCAAAGATTGACTTTTTCGAGAGGTACGTGAGAGGTATTCCACATCTTTGCAAAGAGTATATACAAATAGAGAGACTACACTTCCCACACCTCTCAGCAGCAAAATACCAAACTCGGGCTGGCAGAAGAAAACATTTGTTTAACATTAAAAAATATTTGCAACATGTTGATAAAAAATTTTTACTTAAACTACTCTCTTATATTTCGTTAGTTTCTATTAAAATTTAATATATTTCAATTTTATTTTGCTTATTTTATTATTAATATTTGAAATTAATAAAAATTTTATGAAATTATTATTCAAAAACATGATCAAAATTAGTATAGACTTTTAAATTACTGCAACATGTTTTCATTTGATCGGTGCGACTTTACGAACAAATAACAAGAGCACAGATTGAGAGAGACTGAGTTGGATATAAACCCACTGATGATTGCTCGTTATTCACAACAAAACATTATATGCTTATATGCAGAAATTTTGGTCCAAGGGTGCAACAGATTATTTGAATTTAAAAATCTGGTCAAACAAACAAAGACAAAGCATCATTTAAATCAGTTAAATGGCTATCGCAGATGTCACGTGCGGGCTCAGAGGTTTTGTGACTGGAACGTTTTCTGAATGTTGTAATGGAATTTGGAGCACTTACATAAACGTTAAGCTATGTACAGACGGTTGTCAGATCTTACAATATTGTCAGAAAAATGTTCAGAAAATGTCTAACAACAGTGTGAACTTACAACTTTTGTCTTTCAACATTGTCAGAAAAAGCATTGTCTGTACATTGTAAGACAATAATATTGTCATACATCTGACATTCGTGTGAACACCCTACGTTGCCATTGTCAGATAATTGCAAGACATTGTAAACTATTATTTATTGGCAGATGTGAACTGACAATTTCAGTATTGTCACAGAAATGTTTCTATTGGCGGCACTGTCCATAAATATTGAAAAAAAACAAAAGTTCATATTAATAATATTAAAAATCATAAGTGAAACCAAATAGGAAATAAAATTAAATACAAAAATGGATGGCGAGATTTCCATTAATGAAACCTGCGTCATAGATTGCAGCTATGAGCCAACTGACTTGATGTTTCGTACCCAGTGGCCAAGAGGCTCCCAGTCGCCAACAGGCTCTAAAGCCGGGAAAATACCAACACCCAAACAAAGATCCTACCGCAAAAAGGTGGAATCCGTGTGGTCACACGAAAGTATTATCAAACTTATCGAGGAAGTTGAGGTACGGCGAAGTTTATGGGATGCTGGTTGCGCTGAGTATAAACTTTCCAAAGATATTTTATGGCAAGAGGTCGCAGATGCCATCCAGATAAGTGTGAACGATTGCAAAGGATTGCAGCTAAAATCGTTGCAATTGCTTTTTTTGTTCCATGAAAATTAATATTAATACTTTTGCAATTTAATTAAACACACAATTGACAAATAGTAATTTCTTTCAAATGCTTTGACAGTTCTGGCAATGTCTAACAACAGATCTGGCAATTTTTGCCATACAAGAATCTGACAACCGTGTGAACTGACAATTTTCGTTGGCAGATAAATTTATTGTTTGACAAATGTCTGACAATGAAATTGAAAGGTTTTCTTACAATCGTCTGAACTGACAATTTACCTTTTGCTAAACATGCTTTATTGTCAGTACATTGCCAGCACATTGCCAGATCTTACAATATTGTAAGATCTGACAACCGTCTGTACATAGCTTTACGCTAAATTCTTATTTTGTTCATAACAGTTACGGAATTCCCTATGGTACTAACTTTTTTTATGAGTGTAGTACTAATCCATGGAAATATTATTTACATTTTCGGATTTAAATTCCTTCTAGTTCCAAAGGTTCAGCTTATTAAATACGAGTTTTGTTGTACTTTTGAATAATTTTTTTTTTTTGGGTTTTTTACATTTTTATTTGTGTTTTTCTTAAAATATTTTTTTCAAAAAAACTACTGAATATTTTCTCAAATTTCTTTTTTTATTTGAAAGTATAATCCTTCCGGTTAATAATGGAAAATAATTTCATTCAAATGGCTGCCTCGGCTGGCCATGCAGTAGCCTACACGATCGGTCTATCTTTTTTTGGCAAAATCGGCATCTTCTGTAAGTCGATCGCAGGCCCACTTAGCGAAGCGAAAACGCATTGGATGGTCAGTTGGCTTCAACTCCTGAACCAATTGGACTTTGTATGTCGTCATACCAAGATCTTTATGCAAAATTCGTCTCAATGATGTCTCCGAAATGTTAAATTGTTGAGAACGACGGTGAATTGATGTTGATGACGCTTCACGCACACTTTCTGCCACAGCAGCAATATTCTCGGGTGTACGCACTGTTTTTGGCTTTTCACGCTTTGGTTTATCGATGAGGATGCCAGTTTCTTTCACTTTTTTTCACAAGATAACGAACATACGGAGCTGACGGTGCTTCTCTTCTTCCAAAATCCGTACGCAATTTTCGCACACATTCTGCAACATTACCATGATTTTCAAAGTAATGTCGCAATATTTCCCAGCGTTGTTCAAGCGTATACACAACCATATTCGTTCAGCGGAAGGATAAAACTAATTATCTGTCAAATCAGACATGAGCTAAGTGTTACCATTCACGAAATAAGCACTAGTTGAAAAAAAAAACGTTAGATGGCGGACCCTTTATTTAAATTAATTAATTTGTTATACTAATTATGGTTTAATTTCTTGCATTTACCAAAATAACCGAAAAATTCGACTCAAAATAGCGCAACTACAAAAGGCTAAAACCCCTAACCCTTTGGGGGTTTTTGTCTACTGATAGTCTATTTTCATTTCCCATTGGTCTCATTTTAGATAAAACATTTTATTTAGTCTTCAACTTTGGTTAATATCGCTTAATCTACTTTATGGACAAAAACAAGCTTAATTAACACTTAATTAAATTTAATCGCCATTTAATCATTCGTTTATAGTAGTCTCGTATAAAGCTTATTTATTACATATTTCAACAAAAAAAGTTTTCATTTTTTAATAAATTCATTAGTTACAAATGAGTAAACAACCAATTACTTACTGTTAGTTAAATATTTTATTTTTTGAAATTTGCTAATAAATAGCAAGTGAAGATTTAAAAAGCTGTTGGCAATTAAGTACTACTTACAAGGGAGGTATCCCGTCCCGGACCGGCAGATCTTAATGAGCTTTGGATATGTTGTAGAGAATAAAAATTTAATGGTCCCGTGTTTCTTAGCTGTCCAATCTCATGTTTAAGCGTTACTAAGTGGGCTCAAAATTACCCCATTTAACGTTTTTTCGTTCTATTGAAAGTAACTATATACGAATTTGGTATCAAATGTAAGGGTTTTTGAAGACACATTCACTGGTGTACGAATCATCCCTAAATATATTGAAGTACTTTTTTTTTATTCAAGAAAATGTGTTTCGAGTAACATTAAGAGCCCTTTTCCCCTATATTTCAAATACTTCAAAATGTGGCAACTCTGGATATACTATAGTATAGGAGTTATTCTGTATGAAATCACCAAATCGGCAAAGCTGGCATATCTTAGATTTTACTCAAACTAACTGGAAATGATATTGAGGGTCTAAAAACCCAAAATCCAAGAGGATTTAATTTTTGCACACGGCACTACCGGTTCACGCAAAATAAAAAAACTAAAAAGTCTTGTTTTTGTGCGTAGTGGTTTGAGCTGTTAACATTTTTCTGCTAGAGATATCTACATGATGAAGGCATCGTTTTAAAGCTGAAGGATTATAGTTTCTATCAAAAATATAAAATTTGAATTTATTTACACCCGAAAAATAACGTGGTATTGAAAATAAGCATATTTCATTGTTTTTTTGTGTTTTTCAATGAACTCCAGTGTCGGCGCTAATGAATATAAAAGCATAATAATTCTCAGATACAAATTAGACATGTCGGAGAAAAATACAAAATTAAAATTGGCTCAATCTGGTAACTCGTTATGAAAAAATCGTTACTTGAAATTTTGAAATTTTGAAAATTTGCATATTTAAGGCTACAATTTGGTCATGTTTGTTAGCAGATACAAACTTGAAAATTACAGAGTACTTACTCCCTACTTTTAGCTTTATAACACTTCAAGACCGGTTTAGTTATTTTCCTCAATTGTTATATACAGAGAAATTAAAATAAAAACAAGTTATTATGGACTAAAAAATATATTTAATAAATTCAGTAGATTTTTTATGTTAAAAAATTTTACAGTGGTGGCAGAAAATAGGCAATCATCAAAATTCTGCGTCAGTACTTCATTTATATCCTTAGAATTTACTTCTGACCTATTTTTTTTTAATTCTTCGATACAACGTGAACAAATTGCTTGGCCGGGTATAAGATCTAAATTTTTATTTACATCACAAAACTTTACTGTTATTTCTTTCAACGATTTACGAATTGTTTTTTTATGAACTTTTAATGGATCGCAACACTTCTTTCCGAATGCGTGAAAATAGTACGTTATATATATTTATAATATGTGCAAATATTAACAATTGATATAATTTGTAGTCGTTTATTTAATACAAATTTATCATTTTCATTTAATTCATCTTTACTTATTAATTCCGATGACCGCGAATACATAAAGTTATGACAGTCTTCTTGTACAAGCAAGCCTATCGAGCATTCCATTGTTTTTAATTATTTTTTCACTAAGCACAGCACGTTGTGGATCGATTGAAAAATACCAAAAACTAAATGATTGGTTCTTCACAAGCAAATAAGCAAATATCGGCGCCTACTTAGTGAAGCTATGTAATTTTTTTACAATTAGAATTAAATATACCTTTAACTTTATAACTCTTCAAGGCCCATTTTGTTATTTCCACTCCTTTTGAACTCACAGGTGTTTAAAGAAAAGCTAAAATACAGAAATTTTCTACTTTACATGAAGTATGTTCTCTTCATGTGCCTATTTTCTGCCACCACTGTAAAATTTTTTAACATAAAAAATCTACTGAATTTATAAAATATATTTTTTAGTCCATAATTATTCTTTGTTACTTCTACTACTTCTTTCTATTTTAATTTCTCTGTATATAACAATTGAGGAAAGTATAAAAATACATACAAAAAATCAAAAAGGCTTTTCTTTAAAACCCTGTAAATCCGAGAGGAGTGAAAATAACTAAACGGGTCTTGAAGTGTTATAAAGTTAGAAGTAGGGAGTAAGTACTCTGTAATTTTCAAGTTTGTATCTACTAACAAACATGACCAAATTGTAACCTGAAATATGCAAATTTTCAAAATTTCAAAATTTCAAGTAACGATTTTTTCATAACGAGTTGCCAGATTGAGCCAATTTTAATTTTGTATTTTTTTCCGACATGTCTAATTTGTATCTGAGAATTATTATGCTTTTATATTCATTTGCGCCGACACTGGAGTTCATTGAAAACACAAAAAACCAATGAAATATGCTTATTTTCAATACCACGTTATTTTTCGGGTGTATGAATTAATTCAAATTTTATATTTTTGGTAGAAACTATAATACTTCAGCTTTAAAACGATGCCTTCATCATGTAGATATCTCCAGCATAAAAATTTTAACAGCTCAAACCACTACGCACAAAAACAAGACTTTTTAGTTTTTTTATTTTGCGTGACCGGTAGTGCCGTGTGCAAAAATTAAATCCTCTTGGATTTTGGTTCTGGGAACAATTAGGAACATTTCTGCAAAATTTTAACAAAATCCAAAATGGTCCAGCAACAATTTTTCATTTTTTTCGGTGTTTTCATATAGAATGACTCATAGGCAATATGGGTATAAATTGGGTACTTTAATCATGTGTACAAATCAATCTAGTTTACGTAAACTTAAGACTACACTCAAAAAAAAAAGTTTGTAAAGTCAGCAAAAAATTTTGCTGAGTAAGCAAAATTTTAGTCAGGAGGATGCTTGCAAAAAAGTTGCTAATGTCAGCAAAATCTTTTGCTGAAAATCAGCGAGCTGATTTTTAGCAACAAAATTTGTAGATTCAGCAGAAGTTTTGCTAACACTTAGTAGATTAGAAATACAAAAGCCTTGCTAGAAATAAATAAATTTTTTGCTGAATTTTTGTAAACTGAAAAAAACGCAAAAAATTTGTAGAAAAATTGTAATTTAGTTAATTTATTTGCTGAAAATCATAAAACATATTTTTGTGATTCTTTTAAAAATAATTTACTATAATAACGAAATATAAAAATTTTCATTTTTCCACATTGACGACATGAATTAATTTAATATCTGAAAATATATAGAAATAAATATATATAACATAACAAAAATTGTCTTTCAATTACTTACATCAATGGTTGTCTAAATGATGCTATCGCAACTGCCGAAGATAATTATAGAAACGAAACGAAAAAATAAACAAAAACTAACGAAACGAAAAAAAACAACCCTTTTTGCAATAAGAAAAAGGAACCATACAAATCTACCTAAGATGTGTGTCTTTGTCTTTCGCTTTACTCTGTCTACATTTCTGTATATGTTTGTTTGCAATTTGACCACACATATAAACATTTAGTTTTAATAAATAAATATTTTATTTTGTCTTTTATTTAATTAATAGACAATTATTTTCACAAGCCGGTGACAACGCAAAATTTAAGTTATTTTAATCCTCAATTTTGTTTTATGTATGAAAAAGAGATACAAAAACTTCCATGGTTGATTTTTTCATATGTTTATTAGAGTTGTACTTTTTAGTATCATTTTCCTCTTCTCTACTACATCTTGACATGCCGCGACATCTACTTCATTCTGCGTATATCTTTCAATCTCGTTGTCGTCCACACTATTAATGTGCTTATCAGCACAATTTTTTTTAGCAAAATTAATTAGTAAAACATTAGTATATTAGTAAAGCATTAGTATAAAACAGTTAAGTGCTGAATAAGTATAACAAAAATTTTAACTGAAACCACGATTTTAGCAAAAAATTTTGCTAAAAAATAGTATACCTGATTTACTAGACGTTTTACTAACTTTTCTACTAACTTATTTTTTTGAGTGTAGTTTTCATACAAACACAAATGATTTTTTAACCCACTGTTTAACCCCTAAACGTGGGATTGAACAGCTAACCAAGGGATACCTCCCTTGCCAGCTCATAACATTTTGGCAGTTGTATAAAGTAGAAACGTTTTTTTTTCATAGAATTTTTTTAAAGTTTTTTTGCTAAGAATTCAATGTTAAATAATTATGATGGTCACCTGTATGATCTAAAACTAGAGTTTGCTAAAAGCCAAAAACATTTTAAAATAGCGGTTTCGGTTTTTGAAAATTAGAACAACAGCGGCATCGGTTATTTTTCGGTTTTCTTGTAATATTAAAAAAATGTTTTAAAAATAATTAAACAAATTTTTAGAATATATTTTTTGAAATTCAATTGATGGCATTAAATCCATTTTAAAACGTAATAAAATATATGTGAATAGTGTTAAATTAAGCCTAGGCTTAGATAAATTAGACGACAAAAAACAATAGTAGGCGCGGATCTAGGGGAGGGAAAATGGGACATTTCCTCCCCCAAAATTAAATTTTTCAATACAAAAATGTGAAAAGAGTAAAAAAGTTACTCAAATTTCCCTTCCCAAAACCTTTTCTGGATGCGCGCCTGTATATAGGGTGACCATTTTTCCTGGCTTAAAATCAGTACAAATTCTAAAAAACACAGCAAGATTAAGGGGATTAGTCCAGCAAAAAAATCCGGAGGTTATGAAAAATACCAAAATTGATAAAAAAAATTCCGAACTAGCAAATTTTTATTAATGAAAAACTAATTTAAACAGCCGTTTCTTTTTAAAGAATACACTCAAGTAACAAAGTCTGTAAAAGTTACAGCAAAAAACTGTAATTGTTACAGAACATTTCGCTAACATTAAGCTACACACAGAAAAATAAAATGCCAACCGAATTGAAAATTGTATTTTGGTGGCTATAACCAATAAGTTCGGTTAGTACAACCAGATGTAAATGTGATTTCTAAATATTTTTGGTGTTTCAACTAAAATTCAGTTGTGTTAACCGAATTTTGTTGTGAAGCACAATATTCTGTTGTACCAACCAATTTCTATTGTGGTAACCGAATTTTGGTTGGCAAATGGCTAAATTTTTCTCTGTGTGTAGCAGATCGTTTTGCTAATTTTACCAAAACGTGACTGTAATTTGTTAGTAAAGTAAAATAAGTAAAAAAAAAAATTGTAAAAGTTACTCAAATTTAGTGAAATTTTAGTAAACTCTTAATGGAAATCGTTTTACTAAATATTAGTAAAATTTTTGGAAAACTAAAACTTAAATAAAACTGCTGAAATCAGCAAAAAATTTACTAAATATTAGTAAATAGGAGCCTCATAACTTTTACTACAATTGGAAAGTTTTGTTTATTTTTTGTATTGAAATTTTCCAGTTAAAATTTTGATTTAAAATCATAAAATTTTAATTTAAATATGCTCAAAAAATTCCATTTAAATAATACTTAGATAATTTCAATTGAAATTCAGAAAATTCTGTTTAAGATTCAGAAAACACCAGTGAAAATTAATATGAAATTTCCGATTTTAAATTAATGTTCCAGAATTGAAAATTATTTTTGAGTTTCCAAAAGAAACCGAATTACAAAAAATATATTTTTAATTTCAAATGGAAAATCAAAATTTCAATCGATGTTTCTAAATATTAATTGAAACTTAGAGACCTTTCCAATGGTGTAGATTTCGTTTAGATAAATTTAAAAAATCGATTTTTTGTAAATTGATCAAAGTAATCAAATTTTTTTTTTTTTTTGCTAAAATAAAAAAACATATCTTTTTATAATCTTATCAATAATAAATAAAATTAATTTAACATGAATAAAATTATGTTCACAAAGTTTATGAAACCTTTTTATGACATGATGAATATTTATGAAATACTTTTTTTCAAATTTTTATGTAACTCTTCGTCGTATTTATGACAACTTCATAAATAATAATTGATGGCAAACGATTTATAAAACATTTTCATCAATATGATGAAACGTTTTTTCCTGAGTGTAGTTAATATTAAAGTGCATAAATATAATTAAATTTTTTTTTTTTCTAAAAAAACATATTATTAGTATATCTTTAGCTAATTTTAGCAAATCGGTTTTCGAAAGTTGGTAAAATTAAATTAGTTAAATTATCAACCAAAATTAGTAAAATATTTAGTCATCAGTGAAATAAGAATAGCAAAAAAGTTTACTAAAAAATAACTTTCTCTTTACTATTAGTATACTAATAGTAAAGAGAGATTGAAAACTGTTTTAGTCCCGGTTCACACATGGCAATTTTACTTGCACAATTCTTGAGTTTATAGAAGAGGGAGGAAAAGAGAATGGAAGGGGGTACAGACTTGCCCGTACTCCAATTCCGTTTTGTTTTGTCATCCGCATTTTCAACACTGCAGGTTGATATACGAAAATTGCTGAAACAAACTTTTCCTGTTTGAACACAAAAGCAAGTTCAAAGGAGAATTGAAGAAAACTTGAGCAAGTAAAATTGCCGTGTGTGACCCGGTTTTTTTTTACAAACTTTTTTTATTGAACTAATATCCTAAGAAATTTTTCATAAAGAAAAAACTTTAGATTTCAAAGTATTTTGTCTTTAGTAAAAAATGCAGACTGACGATTTTTTTCCTTTTTTGTCCTGAATATTTGAATGAAAAATATCTGAATAATATTTTAAAATATTAAAGCTCTCAGATTCTAAGCACTTCTATTCAAATTAATATTTTCCGATTTTAAGAAATTCTTGTACAGCTTCCATGAGATTAAACATTTTTTAATGTAAAAAACAAAAACATCTGGTTCAGAAAGATTTCCGATATGGGAGAACTCACAAGTTCTCAGAACTTTATTTTAAATGTATTTAAATTTGAGTTTGATCATGAAAAAGAATACATTTTATTTTCAAATGTTTTAAAACAGTACAAATTTGAAAAAATCAGTGTACGATTATTTCATCAGTACACGTGACCAAATATCAGTGCATGTACTGATCAAATCAGTACGAAGGGTCACCCCAATTATATAGGAAATATTTATTTACACCAATGTTTTGAAAAACAATTGGAGCTGATGAGCCCTCTTTGAACTTCATAATTGGGCAAATAAAAATGATTAAGCTCTCAGGCCAAAATTATTCTTCAAAATTAGTAAACAGTTTTTTTTTTTTTCTTTGTTTAAAGTATTTATTGAAAACCGACTTGTTTGTGTCGGTTTTCGGTTTTGAGGCTTAAAAAACCGCGGTTTCGGTTTCGGCTAAAATCGAACAGCAAACTCTAATCTAAAAAAAAAATCAATTAAAACGGAAGTATCTAACTGAAATAAGAATGTTTAAACTAGTTTAGTAATCTTATTTACATATTTTTATGTTACAAAGTGTTTTCTATGTGGGAATTGCGTTATTGATAATTTGAGGAATAATTTGCGGAATAATTTGTGTAAAATTTATATTTAATTACATTTGCAAATTTAATTTGCATAACCACTATTTATTGCGTTATCATGTCATATAAGAGTATCAATGATTATAATACGCACAAACATATTATATCCCAGCAAAAGAAAATACATTGCCAAAGCAAAATGCACTGCACACAAAACAAAGTGCCCTTTAGAGGAAACAGCAGCAACCAAAGTTGAAATTTTAAGAGAATATCAATTCTAGACTACATAAAGATATTTTAACAATTATAATTTTGTATAATTTTATGGACAAATCTTGATACAAAAACATATAAAATTAAATTTTTTTTTAGTTAATCGGTATTTAAATATTTTTTTTGAAAAAATGTGGTTTTTACAATTTTTAAATTGTCACATGGCAAACGTGACATTATAATTGTTATGAATGCAGTAGTATAACAATAAAAACTAGTCATTATTTATGTTTTGAGTGAAAACGGAATAAATTTTGTCATATTTTTGACTTTGCGCATTTGAAAATTGCATGTTCCGATCGGTCAGATTTTCAAAAATTATATAAAGGGTCCGCCATCTAATGTTTTTTTTTTCAACTAGTGCTTATTTCGTGAATGGTAACACTTAGCTCATGTCTGATTTGACAGATAATTAGTTTTATCCCTCCGCTGAACGAATATGGTCCGTATGTTCGTTATCTTGTGAAAAAAGTAAAAGAAACTGGCATCCTCATCGATAAACCAAAGCGTGAAAAGCCAAAAACACTGCGTACACCCGAGAATATTGCTGCTGTGGCAGAAAGTTTGCGTGAAGCGCCATCAACATCAATTCACCGTCGTTCTCAACAATTGAACATTTCGGAGACATCGTTGAGACGAATTTTGCATAAAGACCTTGGTATGACGCCATACAAAGTCCAATTGGTTCAGGAGTTCAAAAAAAAAAAAAAGTTATTTGGCGGACCCTTTACAATTGGTCATTTTTGTGTATTCTCATCAACATTATGGTTTTTATTATTTTTAAATAATTTTTGAGAATTGTCCTATCGTAAAAAGGTAAAAATGTAATTTTTTTCAAATAAATATTTAGGAACTCTCGATAGAAATGTTGTCGGCACAGAAAATACGGCCAAAATAACGAGTTTCGACAGTGACTGCAAAAGCTGTCATATTTATTTTAGTGTTAAGACTACCGTAGGGTTCATTCCTGCTCCATTATCTCTTTCGCTTATTAGCAAAGCAATATTTGTTAGTTTTTGCATATAAATCTTTTAAAAACATTAACAAAATTATATATGGGAATGAAAATTTAGGATTCGGACATATTAAGTTGGTTTATATTACATTGTACAATTGCTAGTACACTAAAAGCACATAAGAGCTATAGAATATCTATGTTAGTTTTAGTCATCATATGTTGTTGATTTAGGTTAGGTTAGGGTTAGGTCGAAAAGAGGATTCGGAGAAGGGAAATACTTCCCTAAATAAGACTCAAGTCCCTGAGGACTTACACTTAAGCCAGAATGTTGGCTTGTTGTGCGCTCTAAACAATCGGTTCTATGTCACCTTTCTACCCAGAGATAGTGTTCACAGAGATAATGTTCCAAGGTCTCCTCGTCCTCCCCACAGGCCCTGCACACTTCCGAGTCCGCCCTACCAATGCGGTGGAGATGGGCCCTAAGTGTCGAGTGTCCCGAGAGGATTTCCATCAAAAGACTCAGTTCCTTCCTACTGAGATTCAGAATTTCCCTCGTCTTGTCCTTGTCCGGGTTGCCCCAGAGAATATTTGTAGTCCTGCCAACACCGGCATTTTCCCAGATGGCCGCTTGGCTATCCGTGAAAATCACAATATCACCGGTCAAGCCCATGATATTCACCTGCTTAATGCACTCCGTAATCGCGGTGACCTCCGCCTGTACTACGGTATTATGGTCAGGAAGACGGAAGCATTTGCGTACATTGAAGTCAGTGTCAAAGAATCCTGGATATCTATGTAGGAGGGCATCTTATGCACTCGAACTGGCGTTCAACTGGGCTAGCCCCAGGGACCTAAATGTCAATCCGGACAAAACTGAAATATGCCTTTTTACTAGAAAGAGGAAGATCATTGATTTTGATGAACCTATCTTCCTGGGAAAGTATCTGGGAGTTGTTCTTGATAGAAAACTATCCTGGAGGGACCATATTGAGGAAAGTGTGAAGAGGGCCCACATATCGTTTGCCGTCTGTAGAAGGGCAATAGGATCTAAATGGGGTCAGAATCCAAGGATGACACACTGGCTATACATTAGCGTTGTCAGATCTATACTGACGTACGCATCTGTAGTATGGTGGACATCGATGAGACTTGGCTCGTATGTGGGACTATTGCAGAAGGTACAGCGCCTATGCTGTTTGGGCATTAGTGGCGCAATGAGAACCACATGTTGTTGATTAACAAAATATGGTTAAAACGCGGCAACACTGTTAAGAGAATGAGTAACAAAAAATAAGAGAATAAAAAAAAAACCTGTGAAAATAAAACATTCTACGAGTATTTTATAACTTTGTATGAAAATATACTACGAGCTCTTATTCTGCGTCTACACTGAAACTATTTTTTATTTTATCTGTGTATTGAAGCCATATTCTTTTGCCTACACAGAAAAAAAAAATATTGTCAATAAAATTTCAGTTAAAATTTTGTTTCAATTCAAACGTTAAAATCGAGGAAAAAAATTAAAATAAATACGTATTAACATCCGTATTCATAAAAATATTAAACAACATTTCAAATACATTTTAGTTAAAACACAAATTTTAGCCTTAAACCTGTATTCATAAACGAATATTAGTTTTTACACAAGGTTATGAATACAGTTTTAATGCTTAAACTGTGTTTAACTAAAATCTATTTGAAATCTGAATTAAGATTTTTTATGAATGCGGGCGTAGTTTTTATAACCAAAAATGACAACAAATTAAAAAAATGCCAAAATTAAAAAAATAACCAACATTTTTAAAAAATAACCTAAATTGAAAAAAAAAATCGCCAAAATTAAAAAAAAATCTTTAAAATTTAAAAAAAAAGTTTAGTAACGTCATGATGCTTGTTAGGAAAATACCCTAACCACGTGCTTGATTACTAAGAAGACAAGAATGGAGCAAAATTAATGATTAATAGGTTCTTTGTTAAAGTTCTGCCTATTATATAGGCTCTAGCTTTTCTTAAACTTCGGGTTCTGATGAGATCTTTAGCCAGATCGAAATACTAGTATCAACCTAGCTAATATGTTTGATTTGCTTTATTTTTGTAAATATACGGAGGTTGGAAGCTCGTTATAAATTGAAAATCACATAAAAATAATCTCCATGTATATAAAAACAAAAAACTAACAAAACTGAAAAATCGTTTAAATTAAAAAAAAAAATACGAAAAACTTAAAAAAATCGCTAAAATTTAAAAATAACCAAAAAAAATTTGAAAAAAATGTCAAAAAAGGATTACCAAAATGTAAACCAAAATTGACAAAATTTAAACAAAACATCAAAATTGGAAAAATCGTTGAAAACTAAAAATCCTAAAAATTAAAATGTTTTCGAGGTATGGACTGTAAAATAGTAAAATCCAAATGCAGAACAACTTATAACCGATTCTTTTTAAATGGAGTTTTTCCAATTTTTGTTGAATTTTTTCAAGTTTTAGCAATATTTTAAAATATTTGATTTTTATTTTTCGCTGGGTTTTGATGCATTTATTGCTATTTTGTTAATGACATTTTCATGACTAAAATTTCATGTATAAATAAAATGTTAGCACTGATTTAAATTTTTTAAATCTTTTGGAATTTCTAAACAATTTTTTAGCAGAAAATTTTTATGGATTTTGTAGATATTTATAGTTAAAAAAAAATGTATAACTTTGAAGTGCGTATGCATTAGGCCGGGTCGATTTGTATGGAGGCAAAAAAATCGCTCAACGTTCAAGGAAAATCGTATTCTAGGGATCAAAATAAGAAACTTTGCCGAAGGAACCATACCTCTAAAACGAATTCTGATGTCCCGACTTTTGACCCGTAGGTTCAAATTTTGAAAAATCCATTTAGAGTGCCCCAATCGAGTTCAACTCAATCGAATATAAAGTATGCATTCATCTGCTAGAGCGTCTTCCGGAGAAGAAATAGAGACCCTTATCTTGGAAAGACTCCTCCTACTTTCTGAAATATCTCAATCCCGAGATTTGTCCATTTTGCTATAAAAACACGGCTAAAAAGGCCCTCTTTCAACTTCAATTTTAACACCTTAACGGGCACCTAGAATGATGATTTATGCATTTTTCTGCTAGCGCGTCTCCCGGAGAAGAAGTAGCTCCCATAATCTTGGAGAGATTCCTCCTACTTTCTGAAATATCAAAGTGGGCTTTTTCAAAATTTTACACTACGGGTCAAAAGTCGGGACATCAGAATTCGTTTTAGAGGTATGGTTCCTTCGGCAAAGTTTCTTATTTTGATCCCTAGAATACGATTTTCCTTGAACGTTGAGCGATTTTTAAATCCACCCGCCCTAGTATGCATAATTTGTCAATCTTATTATATGATGATAAAATGAACTTTATATGAAAATAAAAAAATTAAATTGTCTCTGTATCACATAACAGTGATGTAATATTGCATAAGCTAAAAATATTACAACGTAGGTGGTTTTAAAAGTTCTCGATTGTATATGTTTTCGAAAGGATTCTGCAAAAACGTTGTATTTTATGATATAATCTAGAAAAAGTTTCAGAGTTTCAGTGAAATTTATTGAGTGTAAGTATAAATAAGTAAAATCAGTTTTCTTCATCTAATAAAATACCGGTATTAGCGATTAGTTTTTGCAAAAAAATCTATAAACGACAAGAATTTTAGGATGATTAACTTTTAAGTAGCACATAAATTTCCAAACTACTCTCGTTTCACATTTGCAAATCATATGTCTGAATGAAGAATTTATATTAATGGATTTAAAATATTTTATTATTAATTAAACAGGTAAAGTAATATAAAATTATTTAGCATTATACATATAATAATAAATATCAATCATAATTTACATACATATTTTCAATGACGATGTTGTAAAAATTCTCTATGTAAAATAAACCAGTTGGAAATGTCTTACAAAAAAAAACTTATTTAGATAGAAACTGAAAACTTAACCGAATTTTATACACAGAAAAAATTATGGGCCAAAAATATCTAATTAATCGATTGCTTGAATATCAATGGCAATTTAAACAATTTTTTTAATTGATTCAATTAAAAAATTTATTGAATTTTCTAATATATCCATACAGTGTTGACAACATGTAAACAAAATTTTTAAAATTTGGCAAACTATTTTTTTTTAATTTTATTTAGATTAAATAATCAAACAAAGGTTTAATTACATCAATATATCATTTAATTTGTAAATAAAAAGAAAAAAAATCGCAAATGATTAACTTTTAATAAGTTGAATAGTTTACCGATTTCAAATACACGCAAAATCGTAGTTATTTCACTAGAGTTTGCAACACTCTTTTTGTTGAGATATTCGTGTACGCACGAAAACTTAATTTAGTTTCGTGTTTTGTCTGTGGTAATAAAAGTGCACATGTGGATTTAAATAAACCTTATCGAAAAAGGACAATTAAACTATTATTTTTGTAAATAATTAAATTTTCAATAAGTATAAGTGTCATTAAACTATCATGTTAAAGTTGTGTGTGATTTTTTTTAAGAAAGCAATTCAATTACAAGAAAAAGTTCAAGACCAGCAAAACAAAAATTTTGTCTTTACTTTTATTTGTTTTCTTATAATACATTTTTATATTAAAAAGCTTTAATTTTATTATAAATAAAATGTCAATTTAATTTACAAACCTACATTTATTTTTTTATTTAATGGGGGGCATACAACAAAAATAAAAAAATACGAGTTTTCAATTAAAACTACCATTGTTTTCTTCTCAAGTTTCAATTAAAGTTTTAATCAATTTAACTAAACTTTTTAATTGAGGTTGTAAAGAAAAACAATAACTCTTTTAATTGATATTATTATTATTTTAATTGAAAGAGTTTTAATAAACTATCTGTAGATTTTTTTAGTTAATACTATCATTTCAGTGGTAGGTGCAAAATCAATTAAAATATTAATTGATTCAATAAAATTTTTAATTGAAACCCGTTTTTAGTTTTTTCTGTGTAGTTAAAAAGTTAAAGAATTATACGAGACTTTTGAACAACAAAAAATGACAAACTTAGGGAACTATATGTATTAGGCCGGGTCGATTTGTGGGGAGGCAAAAAAATCGCCCAAAGCTCAGTGAAAATCGTATTCTAGGGATCAAAATAAGAAACTTTGCGGAATTAACCATACCTCTAAAACGAATTCTACTACCCCGAAACTGTTGACTTTTGTCCCGTAGGGTCAAGTTTTGAAAAATCCCACTTTGACCCATGTAGAGTGCCCCAATCGAGTCCAAATGTATGACCGACCCCCACTAACTTTGAAGGGCCGATCCACCCATGCTCGTGGCACACCCCCCTGGAACTCCCCTGGGGGGTTCCCCATACAAACATTTCAAAAAATCTCCATTTTTGGCACTTTATTTTATTATTTTTTATTTATTTTATTTATTTTTAATATTTTATTTATTTTTTCTCTTTAGAAATTTATTTAGTCAGAACATATGTAAATGAAAAAATTAATTTAACTTAGTAATAGAAAAGAAAAGATAAAAATTACTGTTTGAAGTCTTTTTTGCTTTCAAGTCTGGGCAATTTCGCACGGCTCTCTAACGTCGTCGCCATAACAGCCTCTACATTTTCCGGTATAACTCGTTTGGAAACGCTAGCTAGCAATTGAACGTGTCGTTCTGTTCCTTGTATGTGTGATGGAATTTTTGGATCATTAAACGGTGGATCATCTTGATTTAAATATTCTTTCAAAGTATCGTATGGAATGCTTCGAGTGAATGGTGGTTCAAATACGTCATTTATGTCATTCATATTGATCATTTCCGTGTAACTTGTGCAATAAAAGTTTATATCTGGTTTTTTATAAGCTCTAAGTCCCGTTGGGTCGTCAACATCGGTTCGATAGCGTAGAATTATCTTGATAGCACAGTCGCGCTTTTCTTTGCTATCATCAAACAACATTGATAACAAGATATTTTCCGAATGCGCATAATATGAATTATCTGTAATTACTTTATTGACAATTTTGCGTAAACGAGGTTCTAGAAATCTTGACCAACTAATGAATTTGAAAAATAATCTACTACCGTACACGACAGAGCTGTAATACTTAATATTGAAGTACATTGGCACATAACATGTAATTATAAATTCAACCAGTATTCTTAAATTTGCATCTGGATTTTCCGTTGTCACATATAATCGTAATAGTCTAGCGGCCTTGGTGAGCCACCGAGAATGTACAATTTTCCCTGGTTTGATGTTAGCCAGATCCACTGAAACCACGCCGCTAGAAATTGCATGGGCCATGTCGTATAAGTACTTGGAATCGGTGGAAAATTCAATTTTTTCTGGAGCAGGGGGCATATTTTTCAACTCAATTTTCTGAAAGCCGTCCACCACCTGAAAATATATAAAAATAAAGCAATTAAAAACGGTTGACAATTATAATAAATGAGTGATAGCAATAACTTACCGGAAGAGTTTCACAAGTTTCGATTTGACGGCTCAATTTTCCGGTTGCCGATCTTGGTCCAGTGCTGGTTGATTTATCCAAAGCTTCAAACAAATGCCGAAACGGAAGTTCGTTGAAGTGTAGAAGGCAAACGAACCAATGCAATGGTCTTTTTAACA
The DNA here is from genome assembly GCA_021234595.1 of Delia radicum. Lineage (NCBI taxonomy): Eukaryota > Metazoa > Arthropoda > Insecta > Diptera > Anthomyiidae > Delia > Delia radicum. The sequence goes on from CM037852.1 coordinate 194,487,241, forward strand.
GCAATTCGAATCGTCGTATAATTCCACCGTGTGGGCCAGTGTTTGTTGGCTCACCGTCAACGCATATGCCAATTAATTCATTCAGTGATATATTTTTATCGTTAAAAAAATCATTTAATTTGGTTGTTTTGTATTCAGCGGTTTCATGTTCCAGTCTTACGTAACCAATCAATTCAGAATTCGGTTCTCTCAAAATAACAAGATGAGGTTCTTTTACCATCCTAGTATGATACTTCTCATCAATTGCATCTCTCGTTAAAGTATCATCTTTTCTGCCATCGAATGAAAATGCTAACAAATTGGTATCATCTAACCGTTTGCGAAGCACTTCTTGTCTGCATTTCTCTTTTTCTCGGCGAACTTTCGATTTATCCATGATGAGAGGTTTGCCATGGGTATCTTTCATTTTAAAATCTTGGAAAAGAGCGGTTCCCATTGCTGATGCTACTCTATCAGGCACACCAAATCTGTCACATACCAAGGCAAAGTTAAAACAATCGTATCTCTGTGTGTATTGTGAACTTGTGCTTATATCCAAATCTTCTTGAACCGGTGGCGGTGCGTATGTTGAATCATCGGGATCTTGGTATGTTGGCATTGATGACATAGACGTTGCTCCTTGCTCTTCAATTTCCATCGCAAATCCATCCATTGTTAGTCTTCTCTGATTATGTTGATCGTGCATAAACTCTTTGAGGCGTTCGGGAACCAAACCGCATGCACATGGAGCTGCCTTCAAATCGCATTTACATGTTCCAATGAAAAAAATTGTTTCCAGAGATTTTACATACTCTGTAAATTCTTGGTGTTTGTTTCTATTCTTGATTTGCTCTTGATATTTGACAAGCAATCTATTCAATTTATTATATACACTTTTTTTCAGCATTATTTCCATACCAAGTTTTTTCCAAATTCCAATCAACTTATCTTGTACTTGAATAGTGAATGATTTATAGAGCAATTTTTTTTGTTCGCTCAAGTAAAAATAATATCTCAAAATATCCAGATGGGTTGGTAAATTAAGATCAGTCAAATCAGTAGACACACCAAAAACAGTAACATCATGCCTGGGTATATGACTCATTGGGTTTTCGATAGTTGTTGATGTTGTTATTGCTTCATCTTGCGGTGTAAAGGATGGTGGATTCATTGTAAACTTTTTGATTTGGAATGATTTTTTTTTTTAAATATTTTTTTATCTGAAATTAGAACTTCACACTTTGAGTTCTTCACAACGACTTAATGCATTCACAAAAACTGTTGCGTTATATATGGTCTACGAGGTAATAAAAATGAAATGGTAATTTTAATTCTACCTGTAACCGATTTTGTTGTTAAAACTGCCCATTAAATACTTACATGTAAATTAAAAGTTAATCTGACCACAAAATCTGTTAAGCAAGTGCGCCTTTTATTACTTCTGGAAAATCCTTTATGATAATTTTATGCTCAATTCTACCTGTAACCGATTTTGTTGTCAAAACTGCCCATAAAATACTTACATGTAAATTAAACGTTAATCTGACCACAAATACTGTTAAGCAAGTGCGCCTTTTATTACTTCTGGAAAATCCTTTATGATAATTTTATGCTTTCTGTTAAGCAAGTGCGCCTTTTATTACTTCTGGAAAATCCTTTATGATAATTTTATGCTCAATTCTACCTGTAACCGATTTTGCTTAAGTAAGTTTACGACATGCAGCTGTGTCTTGTGGTGGCTTAAAAAACCCACACAACCTATTTTACGACCTGCAACAGAACGACACGTTCAATTGCTAGCTAGCGTTTCCAAACGAGTTATACCGGAAAATGTAGAGGCTGTTATGGCGACGACATAAGAGAGCCGTGCGAAATTGCCCAGACTTGAAAGCAAAAAAGACTTCAAACAGTAATTTTTTTTATTTCTTTTCTATTACTAAGTTAAATTATTTTTTTCATTTACATATGTTCTGACTAAATAAATTTCTAAAGAGAAAAAATAAATAAAATATTAAAAATAAATAAAATAAATAAAAAATAATAAAATAAAGTGCCAAAAATGGAGATTTTTTGAAATGTTTGTATGGGGAACCCCCCAGGGGAGTTCCAGGGGGGTGTGCCACGAGCATGGGTGGATCGGCCCTTCAAAGTTAGTGGGGGTCGGTCATACATTTGGACTCGATTGGGGCACTCTACATGGGTCAAAGTGGGATTTTTCAAAACTTGACCCTACGGGACAAAAGTCAACAGTTTCGGGGTAGTAGAATTCGTTTTAGAGGTATGGTTAATTCCGCAAAGTTTCTTATTTTGATCCCTAGAATACGATTTTCACTGAGCTTTGGGCGATTATTAAATCGACCCGCCCTAATATGTATACACTGAAAGAATTATTTTTCATGATATGTAATAAAGAAAACAATGAAGAATTTCATTATTAGAAATACAAGAAATCCAATTAATATTATGAAATTTTTCATAAACTTTTTTTCATTAAATTTAAGAGTTTCATAAAAAAAACTCATTTGAATTTATGAAATATCTCTTCATAAATTTAATGAAAATTTTGTTTAGAGCTTAGAAATTTTTTACTTTTTTTGTCATAAGATTTCATAATTTTATTAACTTTCATAAATTTCGAACTTTATTTTTAAGATTTAATTCTCAAGTGTTCAACTTATTTTATAAAGTGCCTTTCCGATTAAAAAGGTTTAAGTTCTAAATTAAGAATTAAAATAAAAATTTTAATTAAATTATAATTAAATATAACTCTCCACACAAATAAAACACAAAATCCTCTTCCATAAACCAATCACTTATGCCCAATACCAGCAATACATCTAATACATCCTAATCCACAACCATATCCAAAAAACATACTTCAATGTCATTTGGACTCAAACTCACCTATCAACAAAAAATCATCAGCCTCACGCTGATATGCCGTTAATGCTCAAGGCAATTTCCGGAGCGCTTTCGTTCCATCAGCGGGATCAAAAACCCTATAGATTCCTAGTAATCTGAATTAGCAAAATAAGTCAGACTACGAGGGCGGAACAATAAGTCCGTGACTTTTTTAATAAAACAAAGTTTTTTTTGCAAAAAAAAAAAATTCTTTTTAAACATAATCTCCTTATAGCTTAATATACTTAGTCCAACGTGCCTCCAATTTGTGTATCCCTTCCAAAAAAAAGGATTTTTCGAGGTCCATAATGTAGGCATTTGTTTGATCAATAATTTCATCGTTTGAGCTAAGTCTCTTTCTACCGACCCATTTATTTAAGTTTGGAAATAGGAAATAGTCACTGGGGCTAAATCCGGAGAATATGGTGGATGAGGTACCATTTCGTAGCCCAATTCATGGAATTTTACCATTGAGACTGCACACGTGTGCACCCGTGCATTATCTTGATGAAAAAGAACCTTTTTCTTGGCCATATGGGGTCGTTTTTTTCTTAAATCCTCGTTAAATCGGTCCAATAAGTTGGCATAATATTCGTAATCGATGTGGATTATCCCGCGTGCATCCCAAAAAAACTGGTGTCATCACCTTATTGGCTGACAAACTTATCTTGGCCTTTTTCGGAGCCGGTTCACGATTAGGTTTATGGTTAATTGAGAGCAAACGCGGCAGCCATTTTTCAGGAAGCTTTCTTAAACCCAACTGATCATTTAAAACCGAAACCACACTGTCATATGAAATGCCTATGGCATCAACAATCTGACGCACTTTTACTCTTCGATCGGCCAACACCTTATCGTGGATTTTTTCTACATTTTCGGTTGTATTAAACTCAATTGGCCGTCCAGAACGTTCAGCGTCATTTGTACTTGTGCGTCCACAACGAAAGTCAGTAAACCTCTATTTTGCTATTGAAATCGACAGTGCATATTTCCCATAGTATTTATCAAGCTTTTCCTTGGTTTGATTGAAGGTTTTTTTTTTCGCAAAAAATAATGTTTAATGCTCACTCGAAATTTTCTTTTTTTCCATTTTTAAAAAAATCCACGAGGTTCGTACAGCTGTTTTGAACAGCCGATCATTTTGTGAAAATTTGAGGTATTGACTACACAAATAATTAAAACAAAAAAAAATTAAAAACTATTGTTCCTGTGTTGCCATATAATTAATTGAAAATACAATTTTGAAATTTTTTTCTAGAACGTTTTTGAAAAATTATTAATTCATAGACAGAAAGTAGGCGTTATAAAGATTATAAGCTGATTTTGTTAGGGACGTATGAAAAATTTTTTGAAATGGTAAAAATTTGTAATTTGTTTGCAGTATGTACTTTTTATGTAAAATTAAAAGCTCGGATCAAGAACTTTTCGTGCTTGTAAAAACTTGAATATGCAGAAAATAACTATATTTCTTTATATGAAAAATTGGTTATTTTCTTTTAACAAACCTAAAGGTACCTCCAAAAAAATGTTCGTTATATTTTTCGTATTCAGCTCTTCAATACGCATCGTTTAACTGATATTACTCACGCGAATTCGTAAAAACCAACTTTTTCGGGACACCGTTATGTTTATTTAATTTTATCGATGGGATGGCTAGGATTTTTTTAAGTTTCATAAGCGTACGGCTTTAACACGACTTTTCCCGAAGAGCCATATTTTAAATATTTCAAATAATTGTTCCCTGGGCCTACAGCAATATGCCAATATGGGTATCAAAATTTTTGTTTTCTCGAATACTTTAATACTGCGTACCTAAAACTCTGAATTACTTAAATTTTAATGATGTTTTCTTACAAAAGTTGGGTAATTTTTGACTAAAAAAAAGGTTCCTAACATTTTTGTTGTCCTCTACAACATATACCAGTTTCATTAAAATCACCACTGTGTACACTGAGAGAACTATCGGCATTACATCTATGAATTTTCACTGGAACTCGTCCATTGAAACTTTTCATTAAATTAATGCAGTTTTTCATAAAATATAATCAAAAATTTCATATATTTATTCAAAATTTGATACGAATATTGAAAAAGTTGCATTAAAAATTGCTTCATTTAAACTGTGAAGGTTTTTTATGAAGTAAGAAAACTTCATTAGCTTAGTGAAAAAATTTCGTTAACAATAGTCCAAGGAATTCGCTTCTTGTAAGTTATTTTTTCAATAGTTACAATTTACTACAATATTAGTTATTTTTATAAAAAATTCAGTTATCGGCTTTTTAATTACATTTGCAGTTAATTTTAATGTAATTTTTAGTCATTTCTACCTACACTGAGAGAATTATCTGCATGATATCAATGAAGTTTTACATTAGAGCTACACTCAAAAAAAAAAGTTTGTAAAGTCAGCAAAAAATTTTGCTGAGTCAGCAAAATTTTAGTCAGGAGGGTGCTAGCAAAAAAATTGCTAGTGTCAAAATTAGTAGATTCAGCAAAAGTTTTGCTAACACTTAGTAGATTAGAAATAAAAAAGCGTTAATAAAAATTAATAAGTTTTTTGCTGAATTTTAGTAGACTGAAAAAAACGCAAAAAAATTGTAAAAAAATTGTAATTTAGTTAATATATTTGCTGAAAATCATAAAACATATTTTTGTGATTCTTTTAAAAATAATTTACAATAATTACGAAATATAAAAATTTTCTTTTTTTTATTTAAATTTATTTTCATCGGGATAAACATTAATTTCATTTATAGTAATTAAATGTGCTAAAGTCCCAAAACTTATTTAACAAATTGTGAATCAATCTGATGTAGGCGTGTCCCTATCCGGATTTCATTCCTGCCTAAGGAAATCTTCAGGGGACTTTGTTATTGGAATTTCTAGAGATATTTGTTATGTTAAATCACAAACTCAATGAGAATTTCTTGTCCTCGTCTAGGAGCGAGATTCAAAATTTAAAAATATCAAAGAAAAAACAAAAACAACAACAAAATATTGTCACAATTGGCTTTGTCATCTTCCAAATACTACTCTGTTTTTTTGACAGACCTAGCAATGTAGTGACGTTTATTCAAGTAAATCAACAATAGAAAATCATATGGTTTCTATTAGTGTCAGTTACATTTAAATTTGCACAAGCACCTGCATATTTGTTATTTAAATTTATTTTCATCGGGATAAACATTAATTTCATTTATAGTAATTAAATGTGCTAAAGTCCCAAAACTTATTTAACAAATTGTGAATCAATCTGATGTAGGCGTGTCCCTATCCGGATTTCATTCCTGCATTCCCACATTGATGTCATGAATTAATTTAATATCTGAAAATATATAGAAAAAAATATATATAACATAACAAAAATTTTCTTTCAACTACTTACATCAATGGTTGTCTAAATGATGCTATCTTTTAAGGACGCAACTGCCGAAGATAATTATAGAAACGAAACGAAAAAATAAACAAAAACAAACGAAACGAAAAAAACAACCCTTTTTTTGCAATAAGAAAAAGGAACCATACTAAGATGTGTGTCTTTGTCTTTCGCTTTACTCTGTCTACATGTCTGTATATGTTTGTTTGCAATTTGACCACACTAGATTATTAATCTATTAACATTTATTATAGAAATACATATTAAATTTAAATATTTTCTTTTGTCTTTTATTTTATTAATAGACAATTATTTCCACAAGCCGGTGACAACGTAAAATTTAAGTTGTTTTAATCCTCAATTTTGTTTTATGTATGAAAAACAGATACAAAAGTCTTCCATGGTTGATTTTTTATATGTCTTATTAGAGTTGTACTTTTTAGTATAATTTTCCACTTCTCTACTACATCTTGACATGCCGCGACATCTGCTTATCAGCACAATTTTTTTTTAGCAAAATTAATTAGTAAAACATTGGTATATTAGTAAAGCATTAGTATAAAACAGTTAAGTGCTGAATAAGTATAACAAAAATTTTAGTTGAAAACACGATTTTAGCAAAAAAATTTGCTAAAAAATAGTATACCTGATTTACAAGACGTTTTACTAACTTTTCTACTAACTTATTTTTTTGAGTGTATGAAGTGTGAGTGGGACTCGTCCATTGAAACTTTTCATTAAACTAATGCAGTTTTTTCATAAAATTTGCGTTCGCCTAATTAAAAAATTTCATTAAAAACTGTTTCATAAAGTTTAAGAACTTTTTCAGTCACATTGTGAAGAAAACTTCATCAGTTTAGTGAAAATTTTCTTTACATCTTGTCCAAGAAAATTCTCTCTGTGTATATAATTCCAATTAATACTGACTATCCTTTAAAAATTCCAAATATTAAAATTATTTCAGCAATACATGTTTTCCAACTGGTAATAGTCATTTAAAATTAAATTTATTTGGAAAGCTTTTAAATGATAACTAAAAATGTTTAGTGTTTTATAATTATTATTACAATTATAATGCAGTTTGACTTCAAAAACCAACTTGTCATAACTAAAAAAAACGAACAATATCATGGCCATTTTTGCAAAAAAAATTACAAAATTATATCTTTAGAATTCTGATTTTGCGCAAAAAACAAAAATCTTGTAAAAAAAAAAAAAAACTCAAATGTGATAATGATGAAGGTCGTCAATTTGGTGGTAACAACTAATTCTATCAACACTATACTTATATCATTGTCAAAATTGCGTGTCAACAAATGTATACTCCACATTTGTATAGTGAATAAACAAAAAAAAAAAAAAAAGACAATCTACTATTAAAATTTAATCTACTGTATAATTAAATTGTTGTTAAATGCATTAATTTTGATCTAGAAATAAACAAATTATTGATTTATCTTGCCACTTTTAGGTCTTAGACTAAGGCCACCAAATGAAATATACTTGAATGCAGAAGCCAAAAAAAAAATTGTATCCAATTTACCACTAAACTAGATTTTTGTTGTCGTATTTCTGTGTTTTAAGTCAAAGAAATTCAATTAGTTCGATTTTTTTTTTGCTACAATTTAATTATGTCTTTATATTTAACACGAAACATCGGTCATACTTACAAATACTATGTTGACATCTAAATGTTGGTGAATTAACAAGAAAATTACCAATTAAACTTGAAATTGTTACAAAAATACTTTTTTAAGATATAAATGATTATTTGGTTCTAATTAAGGTGGACAGTTTTTTTTTTATGAAACATTTCGCGTATTTTTGGGATGAACGAAACTACTACAGGTCTAACAACTTGATTTTTTAAATATTTTTGTGTAATATTGCTAAAAAGTGGTAATTTTAATAGTTTCTAACAGTAGTTTTCATAACATTATTTGGTTTATTTTATTAATAGTTAAAATTACTACAATATTAGTAATTTTTATGATAAATACAGTTATCGCCTTTTTAATTACATAAGTAGTTATTTTAACTGTAATTTTTAGCAATTTGTATACCCTCCTCACACTGTGATAAGGATATATAAAAGTGTGTAATGTGTCATAATATATATTCTTTATCATTATTCAATTCTGAAACGATTTAGTTATGTCCGTCTATCTGTCTGTCTGGTGAAATGGCGATCACGGAGCGAAAGCGCAATAGGGACACCTCATTTTTACCTTGCTTGATGGACATTTTCGTGAAAAGTTTGGTATTGAAAATGAGCAAACTCGGTCAGTACAGTGATTTAAAAGTTATGAGTGAAAATGTGAAGGTACCTTTAAATTTTTGCATACGAATTCCATACAAAATGTATAGCTTAGCACAATTTCATAGTAGCGTTTGGTGTATAAAATAGTAGGTCATGTTTTTCACCAGACGCTTAGAGGTGAATAATATTTGAAATTCACCTCAAATTTTTTCACCTCACAAAAATATTTTTCGTCGAAAAATGTTTTTTTACTACACAATTTCTTTTTTTACATCCTAAAAGTTGTTCACTACAAAGTTTTTTTTCACCTCTAAAATATATATTTTCATAATTTGTTTTCTGTTCCATTTGGTAGCATATACACTGTTGAGGGTATAAAAAAAATAATTTGGTAATTGAATGCATTTGCTTTAGAGCGGCATTTTTTCAACTTCCGATTTTTATCAATTATTGTTTATATTATTATAGAACTGGGTCTAAAAGTTGGATGGTGCCAATTTGAGAAAAATCGGAGAGCATTAAACCGTGGCACCCCGCGTACAAAGTTTTTGATTTTTGTCTGCCGACACATCATTTTTAATTAATTTTGGAACGCTAAGCCCGAAGACTAATGGTTTTCTAGATATTGCGACTTGATTTATATTACAAAATGGAGTTCTACATTCTAAAATTTTTTTAAAAATTATCCTAAATTTTTTTATTTTTGCACTATCAAAACAGACAACACAAATTTTTACTTTATCACAATTACGCCAACATTGATTGAATGATAACTTGTGAATTGACCTACAAATATCTCTGAAAAATAGAAAATTTAAATAGTAAAATTGTTATGCTTTTCAATTTTATACACATGATTATTGAAAGAATATTAACTTTAACTTTTGATTTTCATTAGTTAATGCTTTGATTGTTGTAGCACTAGGTCCAATAGTTTTATGGTGCGAAATTTAAGAAAAATCGGATTACTTGCCTCTGCTATGTAGACAAAAAAATTTAAATTAATTTTAAAAAATATATTTAGAAATACATCAAATCTAAATTCAGACATAATTATGATCAATTGAAAGCATGCTTTGTGTAGTATTTAAATGCAAAAAAATCCAAGATAATTCCTAAAAAAAAAAAAAAACAATATTCGTGTTCAGCATGACAAAATTAATAAAAAATGTTTTCCCGCAATACATAATACATTTTTATTAAAGCAATTTATGAAAAAATTTCAAAAATCAAAAATTTTTAAAGGGGGCGTCACGGGTCAAAGCTATATGATTTTTCTCAAATTTGCACCAAATACTGACCAATAAATATAAATTTTTCAAAAAAAAAGTTTTTCTTCATACAAAAAAAATGCCGCTCTAATGTACTTGTTATCTACACAAATCAAATGTCTTTGGAAAGGGGATAGTGGAGAGATGAAAGGTGGGGAAAGATGAAAGGCTTCAAACATGGCAACACTGTAATTGCGCGATATGATAAGTCTTAGAACAGCTGTTGCAAACAAAATAATGTTTTTCTAATACAATATTAGTTGTACCTTTCGTAATTTTTAGCACGATGGGTTTTACAAAAATAGCTGTGGGTTACAAGTACTAATTTTGTACGGTTGGCAATTTCTATCTGGGTAACTTAAAAAATTACGTGTACCAAAATTCAGACAAAAAAATTAATATTTGCGAAAGTTAGTTTAACAAAAACTTTAATTACAGTGAATGCATACATTCGTAAACAAAGTTAGTAAAGAACTAACTAACTAATCTGCTAGAGAATCTTCCAAAGAAGAGATTCATGCCATAATCTTGGATAAGCTCCTCCTACTTCCTGAGATATGTCCATCCCGAGGTGGGTTAATTTCACAAAAAACGGCTAAAAAGGCCTATTTTCAAATTAAAAATTAACCCCTTAAACGCGGATGATGTTTTATGCATTAATCTGCTAGAGAATCTTCCAAAGAAGAGATTTATACCATAATCTTGGATAAGCTCCTCCTACTTCCTGAGATATGTCCATCCCGAGGTGGGTTAATTTCACAAAAAAAACGGCTAAAAAGGCCGGTGGAGGAGGCTTCTTCTCATAATTTTCATTTTATATTCATAATATATTCTATATCTCGGAAACTAAGCGAGATAGAGCAAAATGGACCAAAAATCGATACTTGTCAGATCCGGAAAGACCCTTTTAATAGAATTTTTTTGTTGACTTAGCTTCATATTTTTTTATTTAGCTAAATTCTTATTTAATTAAATTACTACTGTCAACCGAAATTAAGTTCTTCTAGGTTCCATGTGCGCCCCGGTAGGCTAGTTGGTAGCGTGCTGGCTTATCTGTGCGGGGGTCGAGGGTTCCATTCCCACAAGAGGCACTGGTCTGTTTTCGCTACAACGCGCCGAAGGCCATATTAGCTAGTGCTCGGTTAGGGTAATAGTATATAATTTGTAATTATATGATTATTAATTAATAAAAAAAAAAAACAAATAAGTTCTTCTAAAATTTAGGTCACAAAAATTTAGCAGCCTGTGATTCTTAACTTGATTAAAAATTTTGCTGGCGCAAATTCAGGTACTATTTTCTGTTGTCCTAGCTGAGTTTTCAACTATTTGTGTGGGATTGTTTTTTGTTTTTTGACTGTAAAAAATATTTGCAAATTTTTTTTTTAATTTCCACATATTTGTATGAATTTTTAAATAAAATTTGAAAATATATCTGGTCCATAAGTGAAAAAAAACTGGGTACGCCATTAAAATCAGCCTGGCTTAAATATTTATGATAAGTGGTCGGTACTCTTGTGTTATTTTTCGAGTTGCGCATTGTATTTTAAGTAAAATCATGTTCTTAATCCTAAGTATTGGTTTTAAGAATCTTAGAGGCAATTTACACGAGGCATGCAATGTTGCGTGCAATTATTGTTTGTAGGCAAACGGGGTAGAGAAGCAAGCGGGGTAGCAAAAATTGCACGGTTTTCGTTTTTCAAGATATTTTTTGACATTTCTTTTTGCTATCGTTCGTATTCTTGTTAATTTGTTTTATTCGTATTCGGCTTCTAAAGTGTTGTGTATCGAAAATATTTCGTAAAATAAAAAATAAATAATGTGGAATAAAGAACTAGTGGAACTTTTACTTATAAAGTAATAGGAAAATGAGAATCTTTATAATTAATTATAATTAATTGTCAAAATAAACGTCAAAAAAATTGCATGCAAAAACTCCTCGTGTAAATGTTCATGATTTTTAGAAGCAACTTTAAAAGAGAATTCAAAAATTGCCTGCAATTAATTTCTTCGTGTAAATTGCCTCTTACAGAGACAAAATTGCAACATTTAAAAAAACTAATTTCTCCTTTGCAATAAATTTCAAATAACCCACTGTGCAAACTTGTAATGCCTCAAACATATGGAAAATTAATGAACCTGTGCATACCAATTATTACCAAATAAAAATGTTGAACCCATATTCCAAAAACTATATCTTACAAGGCCATACATTTATTTATACCAATATAAAATGATCTGGTCACCCTAACTAACGTTGCATGAGAATGAGAAGCCACGCAATTTTAACAAAATTTTTGCAAGCAACCAAAAAAAATTACCGTTTAACATTGGTATTTTTTCAATGTTAATGTTAACATTAGTTTATAGTTTAGTGTTAAATAACTCGACTTTTAGTCAGGTTATTTAACCATGTACCATTGTAATGGTTGTAAAATAAACACCTAAATTATTACCTTAACCGTTTTATTTTTTGTATTTCTTTGTTGTAAAATTAGCTGTTTTTTTTATATAATTATTGATTTGTAACAACAATAATAATAAAATAATAATAATAATTTTTAAATATGTTAGCGTGTTTACTTTGATTCACCGTAATACACCTAGAACCGTTATTTATAAAAAATAATCACTCAAATGTACAAAAAAAAAAAAAAGAGGTCAGTCGTAACAACTGAAAATTTAATTCGACAAAATAGTCCAGAAAGTTTTTTGTCCACTAAATATTGTTAGCTATGTATGTTATTTTAAAAATAACAAAGATGTGTCCTTTCCAACAAAAAGGTCCCAGGTTTGACATACATATGATACAATGACGAAATGATACAATGACACAGTGTTACTATTGAGACAAGAGATATTCTAAATATAGTAAATTAAGTTATAAATCAAGCAGCCCTTTCCTAAAAATTTCGTATTTATAAATGACGCAATATGTCAGTGCCCAGTGGGGGATTTACAAAAACAAAATGAAAAAAAAAAAAAAAATAAATAAGTTGTTAGAGGGTCTATCTAACTGGCAAACGATGTTTTGCAATGAAATTCATACTATGTGCTCCACTCGGAAAACAAATAATAAGTTCTTCAACAAAATTGCTTATAGAAATGTTGAGGTTAAGAAGAATAAAGGTTTTTCTCTAAAAATTATAAACACTATTAATTTTTAAATCAGACTAGACTAGTTTCTGCCTTTTTATGGACAGGCTCATCAGTGATTTTCCATTTAAATTGTATTATTATTTGTGTCTTATAATTGTCAGATTGTCTCTATATGATAAATTTTTCAACAACCTGCGGCTGTAAGAATCAAACCTGCGCTCATCTTACATTACAAACATAACAATACCAGGTCATGACCGTTTAGCGATCACACGCAAGTATGGCCTCGAATCTAATGCAGCTAAATTGCAGTTTTCTTTCCTATTAGCTTTTTCCGTTATTGTATATTATACTCAAAAGTGACAACACTAAGAACACAAATATTCTATTTTTAGATTTTTGTTTACTTTCCTAATCTCCTTTGTCTCTATTTCATTGTTTATTGTTTATCGTTGCCTAATTTAGGCGATATGAGCCAAAATAGTTTAGGGTGCAAAAATTATTTCTCTTACCAAGATATAACCACACTCCAAAAACTATTTTGTTTTTTCTGCTCATATTTAAGAAGATATCACGATTGTCGCTTTTTGGAAAAAGCGAAATTAGGCTAAAAAGTAAACTTCAGTTTATATTGTTTAAACTTAAACGCTTTGCTATTAATACTTAATGTCTTCCTTCTGCTAAATTTCATAAAAATCCGTCTATTAGTTTATAAGTAAAGATGATGTCCTTTAGAGAAATCCCGATAAAATCATAATTTTTTTTCTCGAATTCAAAGTTTTATGAAGTGTTTTTTTTTAAATGGAACAATTTTAGCTCAATACATATATAACAAAAAAGGCACAAATTGTTTTAATTCGAGTAAAAAAGCGTTAGAGTAAAGCGTTAAAAGTTATTAGAAATTCTAGAGATATTTGTTATGTTAAATCACAAACTCAATGAGAATTTCTTGTCCTCGTCTAGGAGCGAGATTCAAAATTTAAAATATCAAAGAAAAGACAAAAACAACAACAAACAAGGCACAAATTGTTTTAATTCGAGTAAAAAAGCGTTAGAGAAAAGCGTTAAAAGTTATTAGAATTTCTAGAGATATTTGTTATGTTAAATCACAAACTCAATGAGTATTTCTTGTCCTCGTCTAGGAGCGAGATTCAAAATTTAAAATATCAAAGAAAAAACAAAAACCACAACAAAATATTATCTTGAATTTCGCTCCTAGACGAGGACAAGAAATTCTCATTGAGTTTGTGATTTAACATAACAAATATCTCTAGAAATTCTAATAACAAAGTCCCCTGAAGATTTCCTTGGGCAGGAATGAAATCCGGATAGGGACACGCCTACAGCAGATTGTTTTTCACAATTTGTTAAATAAGTTTTGAGACTTTAGCACATTTAATTACTATAAAATGAAATTGGTTTTTTAGATTTTTGAAAACTATGTTTTTTCAAAAATAATTATTTTTTAAAATTTTACGATATTTTGATTTTGAAGCTTTCTCGCTTCCAAACCGTGAAGATCACACGAAAAATTTCTTTGCAAAATATTTTGCAAATTTAGTTTTCTATTAATTTTAATTTTAAAATTAATATTAATTTCTAAGTATAAAACGCTCATTTGACGCATTTGTGGTAAATTTTATGAAGACTGTCCTGAGGCAGCCTTACCCGTTATAGGGTTAAGTTTTTAAATAGTTTAAAAGTATATTAAAAATATAATTTTTTTTTTTACAAATATAAACTTTATATAACAATTTCTCTGAGCTGCGATTAGCAAATAACCTAATGTCTTCGCAATTATTTGTAGAAATGCGGTTTAACGTATGCGGAATGAAATATAAACTGATTTCTATTGCTGCAAAAATATAATAAATCACAATAGCAAAACAAAGATGAGAAAATAAGCGGTACCATTCCTAAAATTATTTGGCAACAAATAAGTTCAATAGATTCAAAATAGAAGCAAACATGTCATTAAATGAAGAAGAGCGTCTAAAATAAATTTGAAAATTTTGTGAAAATAATTCACTCAAAAACAAATATTGTTGGTGATGCGACGTGAATACCTATGTATGTGTAATTTTTTATTTATTTATTTTTTTTTTATTGTAATATTGTAGTATTAAGCAGCCTATTTGGTCATGCATTTAACCACCCAGCAAAACCACACATTACCAAAGCATGGGTAAAGTAATGTATCGCCATAGGGCTTCATGCACTACTTTACACGTGACTTTACTGATGAATTTTACAGGCGATGGGCCTCAAAGTAACTCATTACCTTGTAGGGGGTAAAGTAACTGGTTAGTTATATGGTTACATGGTGGGAAAAAGTAATGTGTCTATAAATAGATTTTCATAAATAAAAATGCATAAATTTTTTTTTACAGATATTTTTTTTAATTAAATAAATAACTTTTTTTTTATTAAATAAATAACTTGGTCATGCTGGTATTCGAACCTGGGGTCTTTGGTATTTAACAATTAGTTAGGCGAGAACTCTACCAACTGAGCTATCGATACATACAATATTTTATTGCTTAAAATGTAGATGAGTTGTTGTGCTTCGTGTTTTCGTTCGTGATATCAAAAATATACACCTTACCATTATGCTTACAAAAAAGCACAAAGTAATGTGTCTATAAATAGATTTTCAAAAATATATATTAATAATTACTTTACGTTTATAATGCATGCATTATGTAATTGATGATCGGTAAGTCATTATTTTATGCTTTGAAGTAATGTAAAAGGTAATGAGGTCTCATTACAAGGTAATTCATGAATGTTCAATAATCGGTAACTCATTACTTCTTGTTGGAAAAAAATTATACCCATTACCAAAGTTTTGCTGGACGACTAACCTTGTATTGAGAAAAAAAAGGGTTTTTTGTCCACCCCTCAAAATGTACATTGCTCTGTTTTACACTCACAATATTTTTTCCGTAAAGACTACTGAATATACACATTAAATTAACTGAAAATCCGTTAAAAAGAGGACAACTTACTTTTCGTTTAAAACAATTGTATTTTTTAGTTTGATTTCAACTGCTCAAAAATTAATTGACAAAATCCATAAAAGCAATAGACTGTTTTCGTTTATTTCAATACTCAATATACTCGTAATATAACAACTTTTTGTTTTAAATTAAAAATTTTAACTGAATATTTTAAATATTACCGAAAGTCCGTTTTTTTGTTTATTTTGTTTATTGTATAACAGACAGAAAGTTAAAAAATATATTTCTTTGGTAATTTAACTGTGTATTCCATTTTTACCGATTAAATTTTTAAATAACTGTAGATTTTTTATGGAAAAGTTTTTGTGAGTGTATAATTACCAAATTATTTCGTGTCTATCATCAAGATTCCGTGAGCTGGGCCGTTTTTAAAAACGTAATTTTTTTAAGTTTTTCAAAGAATTTTGTACTTTAACTAAATACAAAGTATACAATATTAGTTTTTTTAAGGCGCGTCCAAAGTCAGTTAATGTCCAGACATATGCTTTTTTTTAGGAATATTCTTTATAAAAAAAGTTTTTTGCACAAAGATTTTTGTGAAATAAATGTCAAACTTTCATATTTTAATCTTTAATTGATTTTAGCAAATACGTGTTTCAGCTTTTTCCGAAATTCGCAATAGTTTGCGTTTTGGCAATTGCAATCAGTTCAATTTCGGTTATAACAATTTTCTTTAGTAAAGTGTGGAAATAATTTAAAATTTTGCAAATTGAATGCATTTTCCACGATTATCTAAATCAAATTTAGAAAAAAATTTCAATTAATACAATCTGCAAGCAGACTAAGTTTCTAGTTGACGTAAGGATAAAAATTCGGCTTAAAACAAAAAATCCACCACGCGCTTTTTGTGGTGGTATAATTTTTTTTCTCGAATTCAAAGTGTTATGAAGTGTTTTTTTTTTTAAATGGAACAATTTTAGCTCAATACACAAATTTTTTTAATTCGCGTAAAAAAGCGCTTGTTGGATTTTTTTCTCCTAAGCTACCCAGTAAAAAATTTTCGTGTATTTAGAAGCAGGATAAAACAAATGCGCTGATGTAAGTGCTTACTATTACATAATATTGAGAAGCAACAAAAGAAACGAATAATTTTCGTATAAAAATAAACAAACAAAAATATTGAGCTTACTGTATTCCCTAACAAGGATTCAGGTTGTAAGCAACTTACCCTAATCCCTTATAAGGATGCAGTTTGTAATGCTGAAAGTTTCATATTGTGGATTAAAAACGATCTGTTAAAATTCTCCCGAGTGATGTCCGATTGTGTTTGGTGTTTTCGAGTATGAAATAAAAAATAATTAGTCATTTAACTGTTTCTGAAGAGCTAGCACGTCGAGCGGTACAAAATAAATAAAATAATTATATTATATGTCAGAAATGTTAACAACAAAAAACTAATGTATGTATGTAAAATAAATTATTACTTTTACTTTTAATCGTAATAATGTAGACATGAAATATGATTTTACTGAAACCCATGAAATCACTGGTTTTTATAAGCGCTGAAATCCGCGCTTATTTTGTCTAAAAGTAATGCTTCCAAGTGGGAATTCGGAAAATAAAAATCATAGCATATGTAAGCAGGTTTGTAAGGGATTCTTCTCGGCTTACTCCCTTACAAACCTGCTTGCATGTAAGCAGCGTTTTTTGCTGGGTACATTTTCATCCTCACATCAACTGGAAACTGAATTCATTTGCCAATTGGATTAATTAAAATTTTTTCTCAAAATTTTTTAAAGAGCACCTAGGAAAATTTGCAAAATTGCGAATTATTTAAACACATAAATGATGTACTTTCACAAAGAAAAATGTTGGAACCGATACTAATATGATTAAAACATAGTTTTCCCAACGTAATGCATTTCTGGTTAAACTCCAAAGAGAACAAATTTTTTTTCGTGAGTCGGTCTAAAATACACGTATACTAGCTATGGAAGACGGAGGTGTTAATTATTTTAGGAATGAGGATACGGAAGCTTTTGAAGCATTTGATCGCGATGGAAGTGAGGCAGAAGAAAATTTGGAAGTATTGTTAAAGACGAAAAGAAGAAAAATAAACAAAAAAATTACGGAGGATGGTAAATTTTAATTGGGAATTTCTTTTTATCAAAATATACGTGTATATCAAAAATTGGATCAATCGAACGATATTTAGAGGTCGGTATAAAATGCGATTTTTGGGTTTCGTCTCTTATGTAATTTGCAATTTCTACTTGATGTTTCAGCGTTATTGTATTTGTTTATACACAGTAAGAAATAAGAGTGTAAATTCATGAAAATTAAAATACATCCATCGCTCTCTACAATTGTATAATGTATTCTGAAGGCGGAATTAAAAAGAATAATATTGAGTTAAAAAATCGTTTATTCAAGTGTACTTATTGCCGATTAGTTTAAACTTTTAAAAGTAATTTTGCCTCCTTAATCCGAATCTTAAGTCAAAAACGTTCCACCGTGGTATGGACCATACTTTTTTTAGCCCTCTTACCCAAGAAAAAATTGCGTAGACGTCTTTAAAATATGTTTTATTGTTTATGGATTTGAATCCTACATAAATGTAACTCTAATTTAAGTAAAAATATGTCGGTAAATGTCCAAAGGTATTTTGGAACATAGGAGGGGTCTCGAAAATTGAATTTTTTTGGAATTGTACCTACAACATTAAGATTCGTTAAAAAAAATTGGACATATTAAAAACATGTTTATAATATGCACTTCAATAAAAAACAATAGTTAAATTTGGAAGTCCATTCAGTAGATCCAGAAATATATGGAAAATAGGCCAAAGTTTGAAACCAAATTTTTTTTCAAGTACACTAGAATTATATTTCAGGAATGTGTTGATAGAACTAGGTTCCGGTCATCAGAACACGTTTTTAAAGAAGAAGTGACAATCCCATGCAAAGCATCAAACATTCGTATAAACTAGTTTTCTTACTAAATGAGAACTAATATATGAGCTCGAAGTTAAAGATTATCACCATTGATCAAAAAAAATTGAAAACTTTTTCGTTATGTGCAAGTTCTGCCTTTGGTAGATATACAATAAACGTTTTTTGTTTTTTTTTCTCCTTGTTATATTCTCACTTGTTTTGTTTTCTTTAAAAACAAGATGTAAAGGGAGAGTAAACAAGACCGTACTTTGTCTTTTATACAAGTTTGATATAATTTTTATTAAAAATAAAAATTATGTTTTTTTGTTCATATATTAGTTCTCATTTAGTGTGAATGCTTGATGTTTGCATGGGATTGTCACTTCTTTCAAAACGTGTTCTAATGATGGGAACCTAGAAAATTCCCGAAATAGATCTATTAACACATTCCTGAAAGGGTCAAATAATAAATTTGAAAACAAAAAAACTTTATAAAGGGTCGGCCAAATAACTTTTTTTTTTGAACTCCTGAACCAATTGGACTTTGTATGGAGTCATACCAAGGTCTTTATGCAAAATTCGTCTCAATGATGTCTCCGAAATGTTCAATTGTTGAGAACGACGGTTGATGTTGATGGCGCTTCACGCACACTTTCTTCCACAGCAGCAATATTCTCGGGTGTACGCTCTGTTTTTGGCTTTTCACCCTTTGGTTTATCGATGAGGATGCCAGTTTCTTTCACTTTTTTCACAAGATAGCGGAAGCGGAAGGATAAAACTAATTATCTGTCAAATCAGACATGAGCTAAGTGTTACCATTTACGAAATAAGCACTAGTTGAAAAAAAAACGTTAGGTGGCGGACCCTTTAGATTATTAGTTAGAACAATATTCTAATAAAGAAATATAGAGTATGGCCTCGAACTTGAATAATTTTCATTTTCATTGCACAATTAAGGGTCGAAAAGACATAATTTTTATTTTTAATAAAATATATATCAAACTTTTAAATAATTTTTGAAAAAGGGTCACAAATTGATTTTTTCAAATAATTATTTGGTAACTCTAAATAACAACCTACCAAAATTTTTTTTTTTCCGATTGTTGTCAAGGTATTCAATAATTTTAATTTTTTACACCCTTCAACACTTAGAAAAGTTATTTAATAGACATAATTACACTGAGTATATCGACATCATTTTAGTAAGCGTTGGTTTTAGCTGATAAATTTTATACATTTCCCGACTTAGTACTTAAGTATACTTAACTAATAATAAATATTTGCCTCAATTTCAGTTATTCCTCTTGCATATGGATGAAATCTTACCACAAAGTCTTAAATATTTAAATGCAGTGGAGAAAAAACAACCCGTAGGATGTTCTACAATTATTATGAATGGTGAAAAAGAACGGGTTTTGGCCCACACAGAAGATGCCTTAACGGAAACTTTAAATCATTATTATTTTGTGGTGGCCCACATAATCAATGATACACCACAGGGAAAATATAATGTGAAAGAAGAACGTTTTATGTCCTTGTGTTATGCTGGGCACTTGCCGGGCTACACAATGAGTTACAATCATCATGGTTTGGTGTTTTCAATAAATACTTTATCCGCCGAGGTATTGAGAAGTGGTAAAACACGTAAGTGTTAAAGGATTTTTAAAAATTTTAAAAATAAAGTAATAATTTCAAATGTTTTTTGTAGCAC
Source organism: Delia radicum (assembly GCA_021234595.1). Classification (NCBI taxonomy): domain Eukaryota; kingdom Metazoa; phylum Arthropoda; class Insecta; order Diptera; family Anthomyiidae; genus Delia; species Delia radicum. Next base: position 194,507,728 of record CM037852.1, read on the forward strand.
GTCATTTTGTAACACGAGCACTTTTAAGTACTGAGAACTTTGAACAAGCTTTAAATGTTTTAAAGGACAGTGGAGTTGGAGCAGGAGATGGTTGTTCTATAAATTTGACATTTATAAAGTAAGAGATTTTAAAGGATTGAACTTTATATTTTAAAACATGTTGTTTTTGTTTTATCAAATTTCAGTGATCCTTCCAATTTATGCTACAACATTGAAATGGCTCCAACTTTGCGTGATACGAAAGAGTCTCGTTTGGATATTAAAAAGGTCGATAAGGGAGAACATAATTGTCATGCTAACAAGTAAGATAGCACAGAAGGACAAAATAACATAACTTTTAATAATTAATAAGATTATGACCACCGATTCTATATATTTCAGGTACGCTGATTTTAATGGCGTACTATATTTTTCAATATATGATACAGTTTTTCCACAAAATGACTTTAAAGTTTGGCGCATGTAATTGCAGTTTTTTACATATAACGTTTATAAAATGCAATCAATCTGACTCTTTTCTCATGAAATGTAAAAATAACCCCTGTATTCTTATTCGAGGTATATATTTGAATTACAAAACTGTAGCTTTAATCCGCTATTTAAGTCTTAGAACAGTTGTTGCTCTCCACCTGATGCAGATTTGGAGAACTTATTGAAGCTTTTTGGTTGATAGCCCTGATTCATTATTTTACTTCGGTGGGGTTAAGTACTATGGGAACATCGTAGGTGGGCCTGCGATACATATGAGGTATAGAATACTCATACATATTGTTTTTTTTTTCTAAATTAATGTTGTCGTCACCGGGAAGCTCGACTGCTTATAAAACCGACTTCGCCAAACAAATATAACTAGTACTGATACCAAAATATAATGGCATTATATAACCACTTATGTCGTACTGAAAGATGTTGCTGGGTAACTCCTCTTAAATCACTCTTTCCACTGCGTGAACATTTGATTAGCTCGAATAATTATTTAGCACTAGAATTCGCGAATACTGAAACAATTAGAAAAAACGCTTAACAGCGAGTTTAATCTTAAGCTTTGGAAATCAAATATGTTTGTCCTCAGATTTCTACAGAAATAAACGAGATTTATTGCATTTGCAAATTGTTTCATATAAAAAACATCATGAAAATGAGTCAAACTTTAAAGTCATTTTGCGGAAAAACTTTACATACATCAAAAAATAAAGTACACCATTGAAATCAGCATAGCAAGCCCGAAATATATAGAATTGATGGAGTACCTTATTAAAGGGTCCGCCAAATAACTTTTTTTTTGAACTCTTGAACCAATTGGACTTTGTATGGCGTCATACTAAGGTCTTTATGCAAAATTCGTCTCAATGATGTGTCCGAAATGTTCAATTGTTGAGAACGACGGTGAATTGATGTTGATGGCGCTTCACGCACACTTTCTGCCACAGCAGCAATATTCTCGGGTGTACGCACTGTTTTTGGCTTTTCACCCTTTGGTTTATCGATGAGGATGCCAGTTTCTTTAAATTTTTTCACAAGATAACGAACATACGGACCATATTCGTTCAGCGGAAGGATAAAACTAATTATCTGTCAAATCAGACATGAGCTAAGTGTTACCATTCACGAAATAAGCACTAGTGGAAAAAAACGTTAGATGGCGGACCCTTTATTTCATTATTTTATGTCATTCCGTGAAATTAACTAAAACTGGCATGTGATGAAAAACGATTGTTTTTTAAATTTCAATACCGAATATTGTTGCTAATTTAAAAAAAAAATGAAAAGATGTAAATCGATATTGCCGATTCAATTAAAGCAATTAAGAATAATTTCAATCCTCCTCTTCATTTTTATTCACTTTTGAAATTTTGATTTTTAAGCAAATCGATCGCAAACACAATAGCTCGGTTTTCATCATATGCCAGAAATCCAATAAAAAATTAAGAAAATATTTTTAAAGAATTTATTTTAATTTCCTTAGATACGAACGTATTGAAATTGAACAGCCCAATCAAATAATGGTGGATTCTAGTGTTGCTCGTATGTGTACATTTGACCAGTATTGTCCACCTCAAACCAAAAACGATATTTTACAAATGTTGGGCGATTGCAGTGGCGGTGAACATTGTGTTTTTCGTGAAAATGGCTCTTTGGATGAAATGGTTAAAACCATTGCTGTGGGTGTATTTGATTTGAATGAGAAAACCTTTGCTTTATATTCGGATAATCCTCGTCATAATCAACCTCATGTAGTTTTACCATTGATATTAAAATAAGTATATATATTATAAATCTACATCAGAATTATGTTTGAAACAATCAACTGCAGTATACACTGCAATTTAATTTAAAACTAACTGATATTGCATTTATTTTCAACTGACACAAACATTTGAAAATATATGCAGTAGTTATGTTTTATGAAATTGCGTACATAATTCTTTGAGTGTAGCCATAAATGCAATGAAATTATGATTAAAAATAGTGATAATGAAGTATTAAATAAAGTAAATATTAAAACCTATAACCACAAAAGTTTTGCAGTTACTACATGTCAATTATACGTGAATTTAACGGTAATAGTAATATTTAACCGTAAAAGCAGTTGTTTTTTTTTTTGTTTAATATGAAAAACGAAACCAGCGTACACAGAGAGAATTCCTTGAACTGGTTTTAATGAAATTTTTTCACTACAATAATGAAGCTTTCTGCACAATGTGAATGAAAAACTTCTTTAAGTTCATGAAAAAGCTTTATAATGAAACTTTTTCATTAGCCGTATCAAATTTTTAATAAATAATATGAATTTTTTCATTCGATTTTATGAGAAACTGCATTAATTAAATGAAAAGTTTCTATGGACGTGTTCCAGTGACAATTCATAGATCTAATGCACAATATTCATTGATATCATGCAAAAAATTCTCTCAGTGTATATGACAGTTATATAAAAAATAAATACCCTGTCAGCAAACAACCCAGCAAAACTTTATAAAGGGTGTTTTTTATACAGGTATAGAACTTTAAGTTGGCAACACTTTTTAAGCTGGCGGCCATTTTGTCAGCTGTAAAGTGATTTATGTTTAGTTTGGCATTTTAACATAAATAGACCGACGCCTGAACAACGCTTCCAAATTGTTAAAATTTATTGTGAAAATCTGGTTCTGTTTGTTTAGCGATGAAGCTCACTTTTGGTTAAATGCATACGTCAATAAACAAAACTGCCTTATTTGGAGAGTTGATAATCTTTAGGTGTATGTTGAGACACCGTTACATCCAGAAAAACTGACTGCTTGGTGTGCTTTATGGGCTGGTGGAATCATTGGTCCGTACTTCTTTAAAAACGATGCTGGTCAGAAAGTTACAGTCAATAATGACCGCTATAGAGTCATGATTACTGACTTTTTCGTTCATCAATTAAACAACCATGATGTGCAGGAGCTGTGGTTTCAACAAGAAGACGCAACATGTCACACAGCTCGTGCCGCAATTGATTTATTGAAGGAAACATTTGGTAACCGCATAGTTTCACGTTTCGGACCCGTGAATTGGTCTCCAAGATCGCGCGATTTAACGCCGCTGGACTATTTTCTGTGGGGATAATGTGAAGTCGCTAGTCTACGCCGATAAGCCCGAAAGGATTGACCACTTGGAGGACAACATTAGCCGCGTTATTGCCAATATACGGCCACAAATGTTGGAAAGTCATCGAAAATTGGACCTCCAGATTAGGTCATATGCCAGAAGTCATATTTAAGTTATAATACAAGAAAACTATCTTTCGAATAAAGTAAATTTCATGTCAATTTAAAAAATTCATCTTTGTTTTATTCCATTTCAAAGTTTTATACCTCTATAAAAAACACCCTTTATTGCACGGTAGTAAGTTTGGGAATAAGAAATTAAGGCCGGCAACTGGTAACTTTGCTATTACAAACCCTATAATTTTAACAAAGGCGTGTCCACTCTGGTAACATAGTCCGGGAGGCACTGACATGTTTTTTTATTCATAGTATGATTCATTATTAACATTTTATATAGTAGACAATTGTTTGTACATGCATAAACCAGTGATCAGAAGGCGCACCCCGGGGATTTTAGCCGTCGGAGCCCTTCAAATGTGTATAAATTTTCAGTGAATTCAAACTCATTTTATTACTTCTGAAATTTTGTATGCTAAAAGCTAATTTAGTAAATAAGAAAAGAGTGGTCAGCAGCCCCAAATTGAGAAATAATACGTCAGTCAATCGTGTGTACAATACACTTAGGGAAAAAAGTTTCATTATATTGATCATTGTTTCATAAATCGGTTGCGATCTTTGATTTCCCGATTCCAAATCCGGCATCCAAACTTTTCCATCACGTCAGAATATTTTGGCGATCTTTGGAGACTTTTATTAACGATTGACGCTTTCAAAAGATTTCAAATAAAGTTAAATATTTAGAATACACTTTACTCTTGAAAATACCGCTTTGAAATTTTCTAAAACTATTTGTTAAAATATCGTAAAGATACATTTATCAAATGCCTTCTACAAAAAAATATAAATACATTTTTAGTACACTCATAGAAATAAACCTGTAAAAATAGCAGAAAACGCTACTAAAAATTAGTTAAAAATTACCTTGCAGAAAAACAGCTAAATTTAGCAGATTTTTTTGCTAAACATTAATAGAATAAGAACAGCAAAAATAAATCTGTTAACTTGACAAAATTGTAGTTATATTCGATGTGAATTTTAGTTAATTTAAAATAGAATTTTAGTCTGTAAAATTAGCAAAATCTTTTACTAAATATTTGTAGACTCAAAATAGCAAACAAAAACTGTAATATTAACAAAATTTTTGCTGTATTTACCTCAAATTTAGTTGAATTCAAATAACTGTTTTTTCGCTAAAATCAATTGAAATTTTTGCTAAAACTTTGTAGATTGCTGATTTCATGAGGGCAGAATTTTATTCGCATTAAAAAAAAAATTTCACATTTTTAAATGATTTACTTGTCTACTAATATTTAGTAAATGTTTTTGCTGAATATAGCAGATTAACTAAAATTTAGCTCTAATAAAACTAAATATTTATAAATTCAACAGATTTTTTTTTGCTATTCTTATATTACTAATATTTAGTAAAAATAAATCTGCTAATTTTAGCAGTTTTTTTCTGTAGGGTCATTTTTAATGAATTTTTAGTTGTTTTTTTTTTTTTGTTATTTTTACCTTTTTTCTATTAGTGTATGATATTTGAGAAAAAAAAATATAATTCCGTACAATTTAAAAAAGAAAAGTTCAGAGTTTATATCGTGACCCTAAAAATAAATTTAAATTTAATGCATTTAGAAATGCATTATTTGGTAATTTTTTTTAAAGAGTATTTTTCAAATGTAATTTTTTCCTATAATAATACACAAATTTTAATGGTTTGTGAACTCATTATAGAGAAAAATAGTTGAATATATCTACCATCGTAAGAGAAATGCTTTAACTGTTCGGATGTGGTGTGTACAGAACTTCAAAAATGGTTAAAACCGCTATTTTTCGCATTTTTATTCGGTGATTTCTCAAAATTGAGACGTGTTGGGAAAATTTGGAAAGCAGATTTGGAATCAGCTAGAAAAAACCTATTAAAAATATGTATCGCGTTTCAAGCCAAAACTAGTTTTTCTCATTTTGTAACAGTGTGTAACCGTAGGTAGAATGCCTAGCCAGCTTAAACTAGATTTCTAGCGTAATGTAAAAAGGCCATACTCCACATTTATTTACTAGGATATTGTCATAAGAAGTAATCTTTAGTGTTTTTGCTTTCAATTTATTAATTGACCACTTTCAGGAATGTGTTGATAGATCTATTTCGGGAATTTTCTAGGTTCATATCCTCAGAACATGTTTTGAAACAACCAACATTCATATCACCTAGTTGTCCCACTAAATGAGAACTTGGTATACAAGATTCGAAAATTCTCGAAATAGATCAATCAACACATTTCTGGAAGTGGTCAATAAATTGAAAACAAAACTCGATAGATTATTTGTTACGACAATAAATATTCTAATAAACAATTATAGAGTATGGCAACGCAAATTTAGAATTATATAAAAAAGATATTTCTCATAAGTATTGAATAAAAAATGGTAAACTTACCTTAATGTAATCTGAAAAATAGTTAATACAAACAGTTCCACAATTTTATTATAAAAGCCTTAACAAAATTTCGGCTAAAGTGCACTTTATGGGGCGTAACGAAATTAAAAAAAAAAAGTACATGGACCCCTCCGGAATAAAAAAAAAAATTTTTTTTGTTCTGGAGTTAAGGGGGCCGGGCCCCCTTTGGCCACCAGGCCCTAAAAACTGATACACCACCGAATATACAAGTATGGGTATTCAAATCAAAGGAAATTTTCTCCCGATTCCAAAAATAGTATTATTTTTTGGATAAGTGAACCAGGGCGGCAACCAGAGCCATTTTAAACCCCCAAAAGGGGGTAAAAAAAAAATGCAAATGTTAATGAAAAAAAATATCTCATTATCTTCCCTAGTGTGACGCGCGCAGGGAAACTTTATTCAGCGAAGCCACCTGCCGCGTCCTATGGAGGAGAAAACCCCTAAGAGCGGCCGCAGGCCGCCACGCAGATAAACTTTATAAAGCAAGGATTTTCAATATTGTTGCAGTTAAATTAATATTTGCAAAAATGTGTAATGATTAAAGTGATTTTTTTTCATTTTTTTGCATTAACATTTGCATTTTTTTTTTTTACCCCCCTTTTGGGGGTTTAAAATGGCTCTGGTTGCCGCCCTGGTTCACTTATCCAAAAAATAATACTATTTTTGGAATCGGGAGAAAATTTCCTTTGATTTGAATACCCATACTTGTATATTCGGTGGTGTATCAGTTTTTAGGGCCTGGGGGCCAAAGGGGGCCCCGGCCCCCTTAACTCCAGAACAAAAAATTTTTTTTTTTTATTCCAGAGGGGGTCATATTTTTTTTTTTTTTTTTTTCGTCACGCCCCATAAACTGCACTTTTGCCAAAATTTCTCAAGATTTTCTTTATGGTAACAACATTAGCAGTTTATTAGCCAAACATTTTTTGATATTTTCGTTTCCAAAAGTCTGCTTTTCTATAACTATATTTCAAACTTTTTTTTAAAAAGAACACATGTTTATTTAAATTTTGTAAGCACTTTAATAATTATACACAGATTTTTTAACAAATAATACATTTTTTATTATTTTTTTTAACAAAATAAATTGTAAACATAGATCAATCGCGAATGCCGTTGTAAATTCACTAAATGTACTCAATTAGTACAACTTTGATAAAAAAAAAATAAGAGCTTACAAAACAGTGTTACCATATTGCCAGTTTTAACTGTTTTTCCAGTTTTTTAGGATGCGTAACAGTTTTCCAGTTTTTCATGAAAAAAAACAGTTTTTGTTTAATTTCAGACTTTTTTTTCCAGTTTTTAACAGTTTACCTGCTCGATTTACTTTCTTTTACTTGAATTTATAAATTTAATACAAAAGTTGCATAAAATGTTTCAATAAAAAATAATACTACGCATTGAATGCAACTGTGTAGTAAGTTTTAATTCCCTTTTTAGCATTTGTTTGTGTTAAAATTTTGTGGAATCAAACGAAATGAAAATCAAATTTAATCAAAAAATGTATAACTGATATTTTTATGTAATTAAGTAAGATCTCAAAATGTGATTAATTATTTTGTTTTTTTATGGTTTTGTAGCTATTTTTTGCTATATGTTAAATAATTAATATAAATATAAATATGTTTTTTTATATTATATTTTTTTTTTACTTTAAACACGTACACAGACAAAAAACATATTATTCCTATTGTTAATTAAAATGTAGTTTTATAACAGAGCACAACTTGTGATCTGTAATAACATAAATTTGAAAATATTTTTTTTTTTTAGTATAATAAAAAGTTAGTCTACAAAAAAAATATTTTTTTTCTGTGTATATAAATATGTTATGTGTTTAATGTTTTTTATGTTGTTTTATGTTTAAATAAAATGCAATTGAATTCAAAATGCGCATATTAACTGTTTTTTCTACTGTTTTTTTATTTAAAAAAAAAACAGTTTTTTCTTAAAAAAACAGTTTTTTCTTACAGTTTTTTGAAAAAATACATGGCAACACTGTTACAAAAACAAAAAAGGAGAGATAATTTTGGATTGCAGTGTTGACAGATACTGCTTGAAAAAGCAATAACAAAATACCTACAATACAAAAATAAAATACATGTAGTCACTCATTCGTGCAGCTGCGAACGTATTGTAAAAACCAGGGGACAGATTCTCTATGAAAAACGATATCGTTTTGTTCAAAACGATACCTAATTTGCTATCGTTTGTACGAAAATGTTAAACTAAAAGATAGAAAATTGTTATTTTTTACCAAAACTGTTAACATTATTTAAAATTAAATTACCAAAAAGAAAAAAAGTTTAATTTTGAGGGTTTTCCCGATGGTGTGTAAATCACCATCATGAGTACACTTTTTATTAATAAAGGCGTTAAATGCCTTTAAAGTTTTGCAATGACATGTGCTGAAAGGGGAAAATTGTACACACAAAAATTTCCAGAGGGAATACGATGAAAGCATACTTAGTAAATTTTTTTGTTTAAAATTCTGTGAATATTATGAAGTTTTCTAAAAAAACTGACCTCGAGCTCGAATATTTATTTATAAAAATAAACAATTATTTTTTGTTAGTTATTTAAAAATAGATGATTATGTCCAGTTTTTAAAAATTCTCATTTAGATTATATTTGGTTTTATTGATATGTTCATAGTTTGCAAATAATAATTAGAAAACTGCATTGTATATCCAATGCATAAAAACGTCATAAGTCGAATACCGTTTGGAATTTGGATTTTAAATAAGATGTAGGAAATTTTTATTGTAATTAAAAGAAAAAAATATTTTTAAAATACCGAAAAAAAATAACTATTAAAAACAGTAGTTTTTACAACTTATGTAGTGGTTTTTTGTTGTTTTGTTGCTCGTTTTTTATGGTTTATGCATTAGTTTAAGGTTAGCTGTTTTTGTCCGCTTCGATAACCGTTTTTACCACCATTGTAGTTGTTTGTATCAATAGTTAAAAATTAAAAAATGTACTTCAATTTTGTTTGAACACAAGCACATACCAATTTAAAATAATTAACGAAACATTTAGCACATTTGTTATCTTGTTTTAATTATGCTTTGTTAGTTTTAATATTTTATTTTAGAAAGTTACAAAAAACTTAGGTAAGCTGCAAAGTCGTATAAATTGGAGAACGAACAAATTGAAATATTTTAAAGTACAATCGTGCATATCTTTGGAGCTTTGTAATATTACTAAATATTCTGGCACTTGGGATTATAACATAAATGACATTCGATTGCTCTTTAATAGAGTAATAAGATATATATATTCGGTGCGAATCCGTGAACATATTACAGAACATGTTTATCGTTTTTTGGGAACATCGTTTGACGATTTTATAAGTATACGTCTTCTGCTTTATTTTTATCGGGTATTTAGTATAAGAAGTCCTTTGTTTGTATCAAACTTTTTTAGATTTACTAGATCAACTAGATCGAATTTGCTTATTATACCATTTAATACTCCTTGGGTAAGTCGGTCTTTTCAAAGGCGTTTGGTTTTGTTATTTAATGCACTACCATAATTTTTAAGGCATTTCAACTATACCGATCATGTTTATAATGGAAAACTTTTAAATCATTTTCATTAGTAACGTCAATTTTAATATTTTTGATAATTTTATTACAACAAGGTTAATAGAAATGATGTATATTTTTGCGTTCTGTTCTAATTGGGTTAGTAAAAAAGAAGAAAAAACAATTAGTGTGATTTTTATTGAGTAATAAAATAATATTTATAATTATTTTAAAGTAGCTAATTAATTGTTATCAGGGTTTATTTAATAATAATTTTAGTTTAAGGTTAACTTAAGTGAGTGGAATTATTGTAATTTATTAATTGGCCAAAAAAAAGGCTTTCAAATTACAAAATGAAGAATAATAAAAAAAAAAAAAAGCTAGTTTATGTTATTTATACTTGGGCTGTACATTATTTCAGTTCTTTTTTTTTTTTTTTTTGCTTTTTTTCTACAAAATGTAGACACACAACACTACATACACATTTTGAAGTATTGGTATAAACTTTTTCAATTTCTTGTAATTTGAATTGAAATAATTTTAATAAAAAAACAAACACGAATTTTTTGAATATTTGTTTTTAGAAAAACAAAATAATTTATAATAACTGTAACGGAAACAAATAAACTACAATATTCCGTTTTTGTGATTAAATTTGAATAAATGAAAATAATAAATGAAACTAAAAAAACGGTAAATGGTACACACAAAAAATCGTTGCCAAGTAATTAACTAGTAGCATTTTAACAAGTTTTTTCTTGTTTCTACTTAATGTTTGAATAATTTATGTTAAAAAACTTCATTAGTTGAAATGCTTCTAATTACTTGGCAACAATTTTTTGTGTGTAATAAAATATTTTGAACAAATGTATAAGAAAGTTGAAATAAATATTTATTTGAAAAATAAATGCATGTTCCTTTATTTTTAACTCAATTGAAAACTTGTTTTTTAAACTACAAACAGTAAGCTACACAATATTCTGAGTGTAATCTTAAAATATTAATTTAAATACGAAATTGTGTATTTTAACTAGAATCATATTTACTCTAATAAAATACATAATTAATTTAAAAAATTTACCGCTCAAAAAAAATATTTGTATAAATATGAAGTAATACCTTATTTAAATATGGTTTTTCTTTTCTGTGTAGGTTTAATATATAACAACTCAGACATCTCTGTATAAAACAGCAGTTTTAATGGCCGCTTTTGTGTACATCTTTTTGTGTTGCTTCGAGTTCGTTTCGATGAGCGCTTTTTTAGTTCAAAATGTTTTTATAAACAAGTTCCCTCTTCCAATTCAACTAATCGTTAATATGACTAGTTTTATACTGTTCGTTTGCCCATTCTTTTAAACGAACTATTCATATTGTAATTATCGTTTTCATTGCGGAGTTTCATAGTTTATTCCCGAACGATTCAACTCTATTTTTTTACCATCTCTGTTATATAAAAAACTCATTCTGTCATTTTGGTAAACGAAAGACATTTTATGTATTTCTTTTTTTGGTGGGATAGAACAAGTTTTCGAAAAAAGAAAGACATATAATTAATATTTCAATGGCAAGCCAATTAAGAAGAACCATACCTTTAATGTAAATCGTTCAATTGACCTAGTTTGTTCACGAACTCCACAACAACAGACTAAACTGACACGACACGAAAGTATGGTTACTCTGACAAAACTTTCCCAAAAATACTTTCGGCGGAGATTTTTTCTTGTTTGGGCTAGAAACAAACAAAGATACACATGATTAAACGGTCTCACACAACATTACAGAAGAAAAGTTACTAAAACCCATACGGTTTTTAAAAGCGTTTTCCGCATCTGCCATGTGTATATGCGCATCTGTTTAGTCTGTGATACAACTGTAGTTAAGTGATGTCAACTTTTTGAGAGTTTAAAGCGCAACAAAAAATTTAAAAAGCGTTATATTTTGCCTAAGACGGCTTAAAAAATAACCAGACATTTTTAGGTTTAAAGGTACACTTTGATATATAATTGCCAGTATTACTGTAATTAATTTTCACATATAATATTGCACTACTAAGGTTTTGCACAAAGGGTGTACTAAAGGTTGTATACGTTGTATCGAAAATATAGATGCTAAAATTTTGTTTTAAAATATACAACAATAGATGATAGTACGATACAACATTTGCACCTATTTTTAGTGTAATATGTTCAAGTGTGCGAACAGAGTGAAAACCCAACCCAAAAACCTAAAATCTTCGTCATATTGAAAATAAATTTTTACCATCTCTAATTTTACAATAAAACATATACAACACTTAGTAACGTGTGAAAACCCTTTTGTTTTTTTTTGTGGATGGATATTGTACAATGTAGCCAACGCATTATAAAGGTACCCATACACTTTGTAATATTATTGCCAGTATTATTGCCATTTTGCTATACACAGTGCAATAAGATGAACAATACTTTTGCACAAAATATGGCACCACTCTCTTGTTCTGTTGTGTAAAGACATACAAGCCGGTACCTGATATTTTGCACAATATAAAAAGTTACACAATAATATTGCATGGTGTATGAGTTTTTTTTTTTTAGTAATTTTTATGTTTTTGACAAAATGAGTAAAATTTTGGCTTTTTTTTATCATTAAAAAAACACCCTAAATATTATAAAAAGCACCAAGTTAGCAACAGTGCTCTAGTCAGTGTACATCGGAAAATTTATTATTTTTTAGGCGAAACTACATTAATTTTCGAGCCGAAATTCATTTTTTAAAATAGCGGTTAAATTAATAGAATTTTGAAAATGGATATGTTCGACAACTGCCGCATATGTTTGCAAGAAATAAATCATGAACCCATAAAAATGACGCGAATTATTTTAAAATTCCTCGAAAATGGTCTACAAATGACGAATATCACCAAACCGAACAGCCCTACAAATGTAAAACAAAACTTATGTGCTGCCTGCTTCAATAAACTCTCAGATCTTCAAGATTTCCATGAACTATGTAAAGATGCTGATGAATTTTGGAAAAATCTGTTTGAGAATGAAAAGAATCTAAAGGTGGTTTTAAAAAGCGAAACAGATTTAATTAACGCTATCGGCAACTACAATACAACCGAGAATGGTCCAACGGAACCATCATCACAAACAACTGCAGAACAATATGATGAAGACGATCAAGTAGAACAAAAATCTACATTACCCACACCTCCCATTCAAGATCTTGTTGAAGAGGGCGAGGAGGATATTGTTCAAAGTGAGCATTTTGATAATATGGATTTAACTGATTGGCCTGATGATAGTCAAGACGGCATAAGTGAATTTCAAGACATGGAAAAACAACATGATGAAATGGAAGCAAAAGAACCGAGTAATGCAATTATTGAATATGAATATCAACTAGATCAAGATGATGCTGACATTGAGGAAATTCCTGCAATGACTGAGTGCATTGTCGAATCTGTGTCGTTAGAAGCAGCGTATTCTCTTAATATCTGTGAAGAAATTGATGATGGAAGTTCAATCGACGGAACAATAATACAAGAATCCTTGAAGGATATTTTAGAAGACTCACAAAATGATGTAGAAGATAGTACGTTTTTCTTACAGACTTCAATAGATGAAAGTGGTAAAATGAAAATGGGATATAAATGTCAACATTGTGGTAAGTAAAAAAAAAAAACTAAGTCTAGAATTAAAAAGGGGTTAATTAAAAATTAGACGCATGTGTTTAAAATTAATAAAACTTGGCTAATATCGACTAATATTTCCACGTTAAATATGCCGATGGTAAAATTGTTTGTCGGTAGAGTCAATTTTCTTGGTGGGGGTTGGGTAGAGGATTCGATTTGTTTTGGGATTTTATCCAAAAGTTGTAAGCGGATCGTAATACTTGGGCATCATCGGAAAGGTATTTAAAATATCTGCGACGAGGTATAATATGTCCCCATTAATTAACCCATTACGGGGCAGCTAAAAATTTTGTATTTTTTTTACATTTTGTTCCTGTTTTTTTTTTATTAAAAACCAAAATTTATTTAAAAATTTACTCATAATAAAGGTATGTTAAGTGGCTAATAATTTAATTTAGTATATCCAACTTTAAGTAAAATCTGAAATAAGTCATTCTGCAAGTTTCCTAGTGCTGGTTTTATGGTAAAAAGTGACAAAATTAACCTTATATGGATCAAATTGCTAAAATAATTATTTGTATTAAGTGGAAATTTGTTTAGCAGTGTAAAAGCTTTACACATTTCTAGTCATAATATAAATTACGTTTTATGGGTCTTTTTTTATCCCCATGCCACTAAAACTTAAAGATTTTTTTAAATAAAAGTAAAGATAATTATAGTCTAGTCAAACTAAGGTGATATTTTTCCGAAAATTATGAAAACTTTGATGAAAACTTTAAAAATTTAGTAATTTTTTGACAAAATAATTAATATTCATAAAATGTCCGGTAAAGCAGTCGCTACATACATAAAAACGACAAATAATTTTTCTTTTCTTTAGTTACATCTATTATATTATAAAAATAGTAATCGAGATCTCCAAATTAGGCATTTTAAAAAATCTTTAGAATTATTTATGCAATTTTATCAAATTTGTGCGACATTTTTGATTTGAGGCTGAAGTGGGTTAATGATATCCGCTGAAATCAGAATTCCATATCTGAATAATTTTAAGTATATTACAGAAATACATGAAGTAAAGAAATTACATTTCTTAAAATTTCGAATTTCGGAAAAATAAACACACTCTTTTTATAAATGGGCCATTTCCGGATAAAATTAGGGCGGGTTTACGTTTTCCAAAAACAAATTCGATTTCTTTCATTTGGAAGCATTTGCAATAAAACTGGAGGGTGTAATGAACGAAAAACTACAATTCGTTATTTTAAGGTACATCCTAATATACACCAATTTCGGGCAAAACATGCGTTTTGTTAAAAAAATAAAATATGGGAAAACATGAACAAAACATTTTTAATAAAAATTATATCAAACTTGTATAAAAGACAAAGTACGGTCTTGTTTACTACTCCCCCTGTACATTTTGTTTTTTAAACAAAACAAGTGTACAAAAAGGGGAAAAAACCTTTATTGAATATCTACCAAAGGTAGACCTTACACACAAAAAACCAGTTTTCAATTTATTTTTTGATCAATGGTGATAATCTTTAACTTCGAGCTCATATGTATATGAGTCATTCCATGTCAGACCGAACACCTTTTTTACAACACCTATTACGATTTACTTTAAATTTGCCAGACGTATTAAACATAAAAAATATTTTACCCGTGTTTCCAAAAAAAATTAAATTTTTTTTTTTTAAGTTTATGGGCATTTGAAAATCGTCAAAATCGTGAAAGGTCATCCGACATGACAACTTTTAAACTGATGTTTTTCTAAAACAAGTGAATGGATTTTAAAGTTAATACCTTATTTTAAAGGTATTTGAACCTGTTTAGAAAATTCCCGAAATAGATCTATCAACACATTCCTGAAAGTGGTCAATTAATAAATTTGAAAACAAAAACTCTATAGATCATTTGTTGGGACAATCCTAATAAAGAAGTATAGAGTATGGCCTCGAACTTGAATAATTTTCTTTTTCATTAAAACATGTTTTGGTTCAAAACACTACCGAAACACGTCCAGAGAAAAAGTAGCTAAATAAATCTTGTATTAGAAATCTTGAGATTAAGAAGAAGAACGAACGTTTTTCTCTAAAAATTATAAACACTTATAATTTTTAAATTAGACTAGACTAGTTTCTGTCTTTTTAATGGACAGGTATCATCAGTTCCATTTAAATTGTATTATTATAATTTGTGTCTTATAATTGTCAGATTGTCTCTATATGATAAATTTTTCAACAACCTGCCGGCCGTAAGAATCGAACCTGCTTTTCTTCTTACATTACAAACTTAAAAATATCAAGTCATAACCGCTTAACGATCACACCCACGTATGGCCTCGAATGCAATGCAGCTAAATTGCAGTTTTCCTTCCTATTAGCTTTTCTATTATTGTATACTATACACAGAAGTGACAAACACAAACATTATATTTTTAGATTTTTGTTAATGTTCTAATCTCCTCCGTCTATATGTTTATTTCTTCTATTTATTATTAATACAACAATCTCTATTAAAATTTGCTGTACGGTTTTAATCAAAACTGCGGGTTTTCAAGCCTCCAACTAGACAAAAATAAGTCGGTTTTTAATAAAGTATTTAACTCATACAAAAAAAAACTTGGTTTCGGACTTTTTTAACACACATTTTGTTTCGAGCCCTCTATTTATTTTGTTTTGTTCAAGTTTAACGTGTTTCATATTAAATAACAAATTAATTATTTTTATTTTATTTTTCTTTTCTTTTGTAACCAAAAAGCCTAGTGGCCAAAAACTGATTACTGAGTTTAATCTTAACACAATATATATTATAATATAACATAGACTGATTGGGCACTGAGATTAATTCGTAATTATCTGCAAGAGGAATGGAATCTCTCTTACTCGAATATTTCTAGAAGTAAGGGGCGTTCTTTTTCTCTTTTAACTGTAGACATTCCAGAGAGGCCTTGGTACCGGGGGCTATCAATCGATACTGGCGAAATTAAGCTAATAAACCGTTTAATGTCTGGTCATGCCTATGACAAACTATATTTATGGAGGATAAATGCAATTGACTCCAACCTGTGTGATTCTTGTGGTGTTATTGAAAATGCCAACCATTTAATTTTTTTTTGCGACAAGTATTATGATATCCGAAGGAAGCACAAAATTTTTGATAAATATATTTGTGTAGTGCCGACAGCGCTGCTAAGGGCGCACTTCATTTAAACGAAATCACCGAAACACCATGTTTTTCAAAAGCTTTATCAAACCCTTTTAAAAATATACAAAGGCAACAAATCCCTCCTTCCATCAGGCCAAATTACAACAAAAATTTTACTAGAATCCAATGTATTATGTTGGCACGATTAAGAGTTGGTAAAGCGGTTTTCAATACTAAACATTATTATGAAAAAACGGACCCACTAAAATGTTCTTTTTGCGATGTTGTCCTCACTATTCCTCATATACTCGTCGAATGTCCGAATTCCAAAATTGATGAACCGCTTGAGAAGATACTGGACTGTAGAGCTGACGACAATCTATCTACCATACGAAGAAGTCTACAGAAGCATAATATTCAAAACGTATAAGGCCAATTATCTTTAATTATTTAGATTTAAAACTTTTATTTTTTTTTTTTTTCTTTCGAAATACTAAATTTAAAATTTAATATTAATTTTTTGAGCGCATATGGTCTGGTTACCCGGCGCCTTTTTTGTTATATTTTATAAATTTACTTTGTAAAATATTTTTGAAATAAATAAATAAATATTTGTCTTGTCGACTTGTTTAAGTCATTTAATAAAGAGCACTTATTAGACCTAATTGATTTTATTAAAGAATCGAATGTGTCTAACCTTTTATAATTTTTCTAATCATTTTAAATTTAAAAAAAAAAAAAAAAAAAAAAAGGAAAGGAAAGTAAAATTTTTTGAAGTTAACGTTATTTGTTGTGAACACAACCCCTCACTGTTACAGAGGTATTCTGTGGAAGTAGGCATTTCTCAATGCCCATCGGTTTGTTTACAATAATCCCGACCTACCATCGGGGTGCTTACTTCATTGAGCGCGTGATTCTGGCTCGTTTTTACAAGGCGTTCCTAGCGCCCACCGGAAGACGTTTTCATCAGACACCCTCTCAACAATTGTGGTGCATACTTTTTTCAAGCGTTCGGGTTAAACGCTTTCTATAACTTGGCAATTTGTGTATTGTTTATACCGCCATCTATAATATAACAATATAATATAATACATTTTAAATATTTCAAAAAAATCCCACAGAGTAATGTGGGATTTAACGTTACCCAATTTCTTTAACGTGTGAGTTAAATAGAAGATATTTACGATTAACACTAAATGGCACGAAGAATGTTGATGAAGACCGTAGTGGGTCAGAAAATGCATTCCATTCATGCTTGTGTCTAATAACTTTTTCTGTGTTTTTTTCTAATAGTCAAAGTAAATTATCATATAAAAATTATAATTTTTCTGTTAATTTAGAGAAAAATTTGTTATGATCTAAAACCGAACGAATAAAATCTCACACAAAAAAACATATCCTAAAAATTGCAATTCCTAAGCACGAATATGGGGAACAATAAAAAAATAAACAAAAATTTAATAATTATTAATTTAATAATTATTTAGAAAAAAAATGGGGGAATATTATCGAAGTGCTTAGTAATTATACAACAATGAAAATTACATTTTACATTTTTCTTTTGTCTACGACCAAATTTAGAATTTTTTGCCGGTTTTAGCAGTTTAATTTGTAACTTTCGACTAACTAAAATAATATTAAATATTTAGTAAAAAAAAAAATCTGCTAGCTTTAACACTTTTTCCTGTAATGTCATTTTGAACAAATTTTTAGTAGTTTTAACAAACATTTTTACTAACTTTTTATTATTAGTGTAATTACTAAAAAGCTACTTTTTAAGTTGCACTAAAGTTGATACATAAAAAATAAATTCAAGTTAGCTTTTTTCGACAAAATATATATTGGGCCCCCTCCGAAACAAAATCCTGAGTACGCAACTGCTTCCCAGTCTCAGTGTAGAAACGGTAATGACATGTCATTACTTTTCTCACTTCCAGTAATGACACTAGCTTATTCTCTGCATTATTCACCACAAATAATAAGGGCTTACTAATAACTAGTTCATTTTCTTATTATTTTATTACAAAAAATAATGCGTTACCCATAAGTACTTATTTTTATCATTATTTTCAAAATAAAGTAATTATCTCAAAATTTTTAAATATATTTTTAATTTTTTGTAAGCTGGAAAGTAATGCCATTTTGTGTAAGCAAGTCATAGATGGTTTTAGCTATAAAATATAACATCAATATAGCTCAGATGGTAGAGCGGTTGACTAACAACCTGGAGTCTCAGGTTCAAATGCCGTGTGGGCACATTCTATTAAAAAAAAATTTATTAAAAAAAAAATTTTTTTTTGAAAATTTATCGTTTTCATTAAAAAATGTTTTTTTTTTATATGCCCACACGGGATTCGAACCTGGGACACGAGGTTGTCAGTCAAGCGCTCTACCGTATGAGCTATATCGCTCATTTACTTCAATAACGTCATAACTCAAAAATTTTGATTTTGTAGAAAACGAGTTTAAAGTTTTCAATTTACTTCCCCCTTGAAGAAAAAAATGACGACATCATTTCTCTCAATACGACTTTTTTCCACAATATGATACGTGATATAACGAATAATTCTGCATCATTAACTCAAAAATCATGTGTTTTGAGTTGTGACGTTCTTAAAGTAAATGAGCGATATTATACTTGATAGAAAAAACATAAACATTACTTCAAGTTTACAAAATATCAAAAATAAGTAGTTATTCTTGGTTCACACAAAAAAAAAAATCATAGAACCGAAATTAACAATAATTTTATTTCGAATAAATAATTGTCGTTTCAATTTTCAATTTTTAGAAAACATTTAAAAGCATGAAAACTATGCTACTGAAAACACAAAGTATTATTGAAACCCAACAAACAAAATTATTATAAATTATAATTTCAACAGTTATATTTGTACTAACTAGAGTTGAAAAAGAATGAGTCTAAAAATAGATTTTCAAAAAAATTTTAAGATCATTAGAGGGCGTTCACAATAAAAGCCAAAAGATAATAAAGTGAAAGAGAGGGCGATGAATTAAAATTGCGGCACTGGCAATTGGCAATTTTGTTACGTTAATTTATATACATTTTTGCATCTTATACATGTAATGTGTTAAATAGTAAACATGTTTGCGTTGTTTTCTTATTTTTTTTTTCTAAGTTTCTCCTTTTCTTTGTTTGTCAGACTTGGGCGACGTTAATTACATCTCATAATCATTTACTTGTGAAATTTTTCTATATCATTAATAATTTCAGACCCACGCTCACACTTGTGGGCTAAACCGCTTTGCTTGGAAAATTTTCAATATTGCCAACACCAGACATGGGACATAATACTAATATTTGTGTATTTAATTACAGGTCAATTACTTTTTTATGTGCAAATACATGTAATTGGGAGTAATTGAGTAATTAAATACCCAGATGTTGTTACTAATCCCCATGTTTGGTATTAAACATTTTACAAATTTTCTAAGGAAGCGATTAAGCTCACAAGTATGAGCGTTATTGTCGATTAATTAAAATTCAGTTAATCAAAACTTAATGTTGAATAATTTTTCTTTTCACTCTCTTTTTTTTATAGATAAAATGTTCAGTCGCATTTACGACATTGAATCTCACTACAACATACATTACGGTGTCAAACCCTATATCTGTACTGTTTGTGGTAAATCCTTTCGACAGAAAAACATCTTGACCACTCATGAAGCTATACATTTTGGCAAAAAGGTGGAATGTAAAGAATGTGGTAAAAAATTTGCACGCAAATCACAACTGATACTACACCATAGAATGCATCGTGATGAAAAGCCATTCAAATGTGATGTCGAAGGTTGCAATGCAGCATTTCGACAGCGACAACATTTAATCGATCACTCATATATACATACGGGAGAGAAAAATTTCAAATGCAATACATGCCCCAAATCATTCCATACACGAAAACGTTTACAGGATCATATATATAAAGTGCATTCACAAAATCGTTATCGTTGTGATTTATGTGAGAAGGCATTTTTAAAGCCTCATATGTAAGTATTCTATATTTAAAAATGTAAATATTTGTTTTGCTATTAAATAAGTTGACAATTTCTTTTTTTTTTCTTCTTCTTTAGGCTTAAAAATCATATGATTGCAGCACATAATGTTGAAATGGATGATGTTTCACATTTGAAAACAACGATTGGAGAAAAAAAACAGACTAAAAAGAAGTCAAATAATGACTTGTAAAGTTATTAAACCCCCTATAAATGTAACGTTAGGATAAATGTAAACTCACGTAACTAGCATTTTTAATTTGTTGCAAAAGAAGCAAAAAATCGATAGACCATTTAACAAATTCGTTTATAAAACTTTTTATAAAACTGTTAGTTTCAATTGAAGGGCTTGTTGTAAAAACTTGATAAGCCACATTTTATTTTGAGTTTCTTTTCGCCTTTTCAAGATTGGAAAAATGCAAAAAAATTTAACTTTTGCTAGACGTTTGTAATTTAGGTACTTGTAATAAGTCTTGAAGTAAGTAGACAATGGATGCCTAGAAAACAGCGAAAATCCATAAAACATTTAATGTGGCGTATCATGTTTTTACAATAAGCTCTTTAATTAAAGAATGACAAAAGTTTTTGGAGAAATATAAGCAACCTCAAATATAATAAACACAGAAAAATAAAAACATTTTAGAATTGATTTTTTTTTTTTTTTTAATCAATGAAAGTCTAATGATTTGTTTAGTTTAGCCAAATGAATCATAATTATTAAATTACCCGGTTTCGCAAATTTTGTTAGTTACGTGGTTTTGGATTTTATTCAACGATATAATACTATTTTATATATGATTTAAATAATAAGATTAAAGAGATTTACATACTTACATTTTATTTATCGAAACGTTTCAAATTTGTATGATTCCCTTCGTTATATTGGTTCTAAATGGAAAGTCATCTTTGGCGGTATCTTCACGGCAGATCGATTTACCCATCAGTTATCAATGAAATATTTTTTTGAAAAACTCTCAACTTTTTAAATATCTTTAAAAGATATTCCCTTAAAATGTTTATTACTTTGTGTAGAGATTTGTAACAGAAAAAACACAAAATTTTAAATTTTAATTTCAAGACCAAATTTCTCCGCTAGGGGGCGCAACTAACAAGGAAGGTATACCAACAAATTTTTGATATGTTATATAGAAATCTAAAAGACGTTTTTTTTTTGCTGCCCAATTTCATGTTTAGGGCTTTCGAAGTTTGGTCAAAAACCACCACATTTTACGTTTATGTCGGTTTAAATTGTTCTATTTGAAGTAACTATAGACAAATTTGGTATCTAATGAAAGCTTTTTTGAAGACACATTTAATTTAAATTATGTCTAAAGAATTTCAAGTATTTTTGTTATTCAAAAATGTGTTTTGGGTAACATTAATTCTGGAGTTTTATTAAGGAATTGTAGTCGTATTAAGCTTAAAATAATGCATTGTAATGCATATTTAATTTAATTGAGGTGTTATCAGAGCTTTTTCCTATATTCGAAATCGATCGGTTTTTATGCGTCTTTTCCCGAAGAGCCTTTTTTATATATATATTTCAAATAATTCAAAAATGTGGCTACTCTAGGTCCACATAGTTAATATGGGTAGCTAAAAAAACATCTCCAAAGTTCATTTAAATCTGCGAGTTCGATTCGGTATACTTCCCTTGTTAGCGGATATCTACGGAACCCAAATACCAATTTTCCAGTTCCTAACTTCAACGGTGTGGTCAGACTGCCAAGGGGAAGAAATCGTTCCCTTTTTTACAACGTTCCCTGGAAAATCTCAAAAAGTATCATTCCAGTGATTAAGGTCTTACACGAAGGAACACAATTTGTGTCATATTAAAAGTTTCAGCTTGCTTTCTAGCCAAAGGGGTTGCTGCAGGCCGCTAAGGCCAGACTTTTGCCCTTTTTGTACCTCCCTATAGAAATTTCACGTCTTAGTAGACGTCTACGCTGGATGAGGAACGTGCCAAATTTCAAAAAAGTGGTTCAAAATTGCAATTTTTTTTCAATTCTCAAAAATCGTATTTAAACCCTTTGAGTATCATACATTTTCCGCCGAAGCAATTTTGAAATTTTCACAATTTTCGTGATAAAAAAAATAATAAAAGTTATGTTAAAAAAATTGGCTCCCTAGCCCCCTCCAAGTCCCTCATTTGGGACGCTTTAAATAACTGTCATTTGACGACCACACAGTTTTGGTTAAAGGGATTTTTATGTTTTATTTTTTAAATTTCGTGCTCTACAACTAAATAACAGTTAAGTTACGAAAAATTGTCTCCACAGACCCCCTCGTTGCCCCTCATTTCGATTGTCAAACATTTTAATTTTTACCCCTCAAATAAAGAATAATTTTTTACCACCTTTGAGGAATATTAACGGGTAAGCAGGACCAGATAGAGATTTACCGACCTATACATTTTTATTACCCCAACTTTCTCTTACAAACTACCATTGGACATATTTACTCTAGAGAAACGCTTCTGCAATCATACTTGTCTGTGTTAGTCAAAGGGTTAAAGGGCTTTAAAAAATTTGTATTACTTTGTATGTATACACTGAACAAAATCCATGCGTAATATATAGGAAACCTTTTGTCGATTGTACGAAATATTTCGGTATTTCGCACCACGAAAATCTTTCGTAAAACAAACAAAATCTACGAAATTTTTGAGTGCATATTACTAATTTCTTTTTCTGTTTTTTTTTTTTAAAGAGAAGCAACACTTCGGAAATTCTTCCTATTAATTAATGTGTTACTTTCTTCGGAAAGGGAAGAGATAAAAGATGGGGAAAGATGAAGGGCTTATGGCAACACTGTAATTGCGCGAAATGACAAGTCTTAGAACAGTTGTTGCTCGCCATCTGATGGAGAATTGGCGAACTTATTGAAGCTTTTTGGTTCATATGCCCTAATTTATTATTTTACTTCGGTGGGGTACAGTGCTAAGGGAACACCAAGGGTGGGCGCTGTGATACATATGAGCGATAGAAAACTCATATATATTATTTTTATAAATTGATGTTGTAGTCACCGGGAATAGAAGCCGGGACCATCTGTGTAACAGTCCAACGCGCTAACTATTACATCACAACGTCCACACGGCAAACCACTGGTATTTTTGAAAAACCCACCGTGTTAAAAATTACCAAAGTTACAACTAATATTGCACTAGGAAAACACTATTTTGTTTGCAAAGCATGTGTTTGCCAGTACCACCAGCAAAATTGTTTGCCAATATTGTTTTTAAAAATATTACAACCAATTAGAAGCATTTTTATTATATTTCACACATTTAAATATGATGTATAAGACTTTTTTTTTTTTTTTATTAAATGTTTATTTTTAAAAAAAAATTATACTAAAATAATTTACATAAAAATACAAACATTTACTGCAACTAGCTTAGAGCTAACAAGCAGTTTGTCTAAAATAAGTGATGTTTTTCTTAAACTAAGCGTTGATGATTTGGTAAATCAGAGGGTTTTGTACGTTTTAATCTTCTTTCTAAGTTAGCAGTGTAAATCAGGTTATGTGCTTCTGGATTTACATGAGTTCGTAGTCTCTCTGCATGTGTGGTTGCTATATCAGAAATTACTTCGGATACTGTTTTAATTTTGAGATCTCGATGGAGGTCAGCATTGCGTACGTACCAAGGAGCGTTAACTGCATTTTTCAATATTTTATTTTGGAACTGTTGAATTATGTTTACAACACCTTTTGAAGCACAACCCCAGAGTTGAATGCCATATGTCCAGATGGGTTTTAAAATTTGATTGTATATGAGAAGTTTGTTATGTGTTGTAAGAACAGACCTTCTCCCTATAAGCCAATTTAGTTTATGAAACCTTATTTTTAACTTTTCTCTTTTTGTTTTTACGTGTTCATTCCATTTTAGTTTCGAATCTAAGGTCATACCCAGGTTTTTTTTTTTTTTTTTATTAATTAATAATCATATAATTACAAATTATATACTATTACCCTAACCGAGCACTAGCTACTATGGCCTTCGGCGCGTTGTAGCGAAAACAGACCAGTGCCTCTGGTGGGAATCGAACCCACGACCCCCGCACAGATAAGCCAGCACGCTACCAACTAGCCTACCGGGGCGCACAGGCATACCCAGGTATTTGGCCTTATTAGAACGGGGAATTTCGTTGTTATCAATATATATAGGTATACTATTTATTTTTTTGTTTGTATAATCTACATGTATAGACTTTGTGTTATTAAGTTTAATTCGCCATTTTTTGGACCATGAAATCAATTTACTTACACCAGATTGAAGGTTTTGGGAAGACTCTGTTATTGTTTTTCCAATCGATAGAATTGCTGTATCGTCTGGACAGGTAGCCGTTACACAATGTGGATGAGTTGGTAAATCACTTGTAAACATCAGGTACCAAAGGGGCCTAAAATACTGCCCTGAGGTATACCTGCATTTATCTTTCTAAGATTAGAATATTCATTTACATGTTTGATTCTAAAATATCTGTTTTGTAAATATGATTGCAGTAAGTTATAGAAACTTGTTGGAAATATTTGTTTAAGTTTTTGAAGTAATTCATTATGTCAGACTTTATCGAAATCTTGTGACACATCTAGGAAAACGGCCCGAACAGATTTTCCTTTCTTCTAATGCTTTTTCAATGACGTTGGTTATTCTATGCACTTGGTCGATTGTTGAATGATTGTTTCTAAATCCAAATTGATGGTTTGGAATAATGTTTTTAGCTTCGATGATTGTTTTTAAACGTTTAATAATTAATTTTTCGTATACTTTTGATAACATTGGTAACAAAGATATTGGCATGTATGATGTAATTTCATTTTCTGGTTTACCGGGTTTAGGGATCATAATAATTTGAGCTATTTTCCAATAACTCGGAACATAATGTAGACGAAATGATGCATTTATTATTTGCGTTAATTTAAAAGTTATATTTAAAGGAAGGTGCTGCAATACTTCTGTGGTTATTAAATCAAAACCAGGTGACTTTTTTAATTTCAGATCTTTTTTTAACACAAAATCAACTTCAGAAAGAGTGACTTTTGGTATTTCTATTTCATTAATTTCAATAGTATCATTTACATTTAGTTCATTATAATCAGACAAACTATCTGTTGAGAATGTATTTTGTAGGTGATCGGCAAATAACTTTGCTTTCTGAATGTCAGTTTTTGCCCATTTGTTATTACAGTCCTTTATAGGTGCTGCATGTGTTGTGGTGTTTTTTAGATTTTTAGTGCACTTCCATAACGAGTAATCCGTATTTTTTTCGTTTGTTAAATTTGATATGTTTTTGGTGAATTGCTGATTTTTAAATATTTTTATTCTTAGGTTAATGTCGTGGGTTATTTGATTAAGTTTTCGCCGAACTTCATTGCTGCTTTTTAAATGTGTTTTATTACACATATTTCTTACTTTGTGATTTTTTTATAAGCCTGAGGCTAAGATATATATTTTTATCATCACAAACAAAAACTCGAAGCACAACAATTCATTTACATTTTAATCAACCCATTATTATAAGTGACGATAGCTCAGTTGGTAGAGTTCTCGCTTAACAACCAGATACCAGTGGTTCGAATCTCAGCTAGATCACGTTATTTATTTAAATTATTTGTAATAATTTTTTTTTTATAAATTTGTTTTTATGAAAATTTATATATAGACATTACTTTTCCAAACCCGGTAACAAAAAAAGTAACCAGTTACTTTACCCCCTACTAGGTAATGAGTCCACCCATTACTTATAATAATACAAGGTGGCGCAAAAATAATCTTCCGATGTTTTTTGGCTGTAATTTAAAAAAAAAAATAAAAAACTTTGATTCTTCTTGTGGATTATTTTTATTTGGTATTTTAATTTTTTTTACATCAAGTCGAGAATATGATGTCATGTAAATGGCCGCCGCCACAGTTGATTGTCATTTGAGCCCTTTTTATGGCATTTTCCATCACTTTGGCCAAAACTTCCGGCGATAGGTCCTCACATTCTTGACGGATATTGTCTTTAAGAGCTGCAAGAGTCTGAGGCTTGTTGACATAAACCCGCGACTTCAAAAAGCCCCACAAAAAGAAGTATGGAGCGGTCAAATCAGGTGATCTTGCTGGCCAGTGCAAATCGCCAAAACGGGAGATTAGGCGCCCGGGAAATGCATCCTTCAGCATATCGGTTGTGGCACGTGCAGTGTGTGCCGTTGCACCGTCCTGTTGGAACCACATGTTTTCCAATCCCAATTCATCAAGTTGCGGCAAAAAGAACTCGTTGATCATTGTTCTGTAGCGCTCACCATTCACAGTAACCGTTTGGCCCGCGACGTCTTCGAAGAAAAAAGGTCCGATGACTCCTCCAGCGAAAACAGCACACCATACAGTGACTTTGAGCGGATGTTATGGCTCTTCGTGGGTTACACGCGGATTTTCAGTGCCCCAGAAGCGTAAATTTTGCTTATTTACGTACCCGCTAAGATGGAAATGGGCCATCACACATGATTATTTTTGATCAAAAATCATCTTCCTCTTGGTGGTGATTAAGGATGGCTTGAGCGTCTGTTACACGCGATTGGCGGTCAGCAGCTAACAGCTGATGCACCGTCTGGACTTTGTACGGAAACATCTTCAAATCTTGTACCAAAATTCGCTGTAAGTACCGTCGACTGATACCCATTTGCGTGGCACGTCGTCTGGTCGATGTCGACGGCGCTTCCATGACATCCTCGGCTACAGCAGCAATATTCTCTGCAGAACGGCTACTCCGGGGTCTGCCACGCCTGGCAGCATCTCGTGTTGTGCCAGTCTCTTCGAGGCGAGCGGCTAAACGTCGCAGTGTTTCACCAGTAGGCGTTGGACGGCCAGGAAATCTGCGACGAAATTCACGTTGTGCCAAAGTCACCGACCGATTATTGGTCAAATAAATAGTCACCAATATTCCGCGTTCTGGAGCAGTGTAGCGTAACATTGTTTATTAACGTGTATTTCGCATGTGTTTACTACACAAATGTCAAAACAGAACTGACATTAGGGGCCAATCGCAAAATTTATAGCATTTTCTGATAGGAGGATTACTTTTGCGCCACCTTGTTTATTGCTATATACACCCCCATATATATTTTTTTCAAACAACACATAGCTATATGAAATTGGACACAAATATTTATGCTTTAACACATATGACTATATAATGACTATATAAATTTATAAATTGCGACATTTAATATTGTAAAATTATATCTGAATATATATAAACTTTTTTACTTGGTTATCCAACAAAGAAATGTATCAAACTTGGTATAGCATTATATCTAATTGAAATACAATTTGATCCGAAAAATTGTAGATCGTATTGTATATAAACGGATTATATTACATTGAGTTTGATATAATTTGATACAATTCAATCCAGTAAAAATAAATTTGTTTAATTGAATACAGAATGCTAGATATTATGATCCGATTATTAAGAGTCAAATTTAAAGTACAGTTAAATGTTAATTTTATTTGCTTAAGAGTAAAAAATTTGTATGTCAATCAAAAATTCTTGAAGTTTAATATTTTAAAGTGCGATGTTCATTTAAGATAATTTCAATAGATATTTTCAATGAAAATTTTTGAGTTGATATTGAAATTTTGAGTGGATAGTTATGGATTTCAAAACAAAAACGTCACTTTTCCACAACTTAAAACAAAATTGTTTTTTTTTTCTTTTTCATTTGGAAATACATTGCTTTTCTTAATCCCATATATTAATTAATATATTGACTGTCCAATAATGTATGTTATAATATATTGTAAGATACAATTAAATATGTCGTTTTACGAAAAAATTACTGCGGCAAGTAAAATTTTACAAATTTTCCTAGTGTGAGCGTAGGTCTGATATTATTAATGATATTGAAAAATTTCACAAGGTAATGATTGTGAAATGTAATTAATGTTGCCCAAGTCTGCCCATTTTACCTTGAAATTGCCAGATTGTAGAGTAACAGACTTTATACGTTTAAATTTTGAAGATGTCAATTCACTTATTGCAAAGTGTAACAAAAATTTGAAGAAAATTATTTTTTAATTTAAAAAATTATTCAGAATTGACTCAGAGCTGTAATTGAAATTTAATAGTATGTGAACAGTTAGAAAAAAGACTACAACAAAAAAAATTATTAATTGTTAAGCCTATAGAATTGTTTATAATCACCCCTATCGTGAATAGTTTTTCCCTCGAATTGTTTTCCCTTTTCTCTCAACTCCAATCGTGAATAAAAGTTCCCTCGAGATTTGTTCCCTTTGTCTTATCATTCACTCGTGAATATCATAATACATTTTCAGGGGAAATTCACGATACCAATTTTCACTTACATGGGAACAAACATTTCCCTTTTTATTCAAGATAGGGATGAATATCTTTTTATACCCTCCACACATTTTGATGGATATTTTCGCGAAAAGTTGTTATTGTAAATGAGCAAAATCGGCCCAGCGCACACAGGGACAAATCGAAAATTTAGCGCGACAAAATTATTTACTTCATATGGATTCAATAAATTTTAATAAAACTTAAGGTTTTTAGGGTCGGTGACTACGAATCTGATGTCAGTTTTTAAAAATTCAAAATGGCGGATCCAATATGGCGCACAATTTTTAAAAAATTGATCGAATTCGCTTAAAACTTATTACACGGAATTTTTTGGAGTCGCTGATTACAAATCTGATGTTAGTTTTCAAAAATTCAAAATGGCGGATCCAATATGGCGGACAATTTTTAAAAAATTTATCGAATTCGCTTAATACTTATTACACTCGATTTTTGATGTCAGTTTTTAAAATTTCAAATTTCAAAACATTAGGCCTAATTAAAAACTTAAAACGAGAATACTTATAAAAAGCGAAATTAATAATTATAATTTTTAAAATTTTTTATTTAAATTTGATCAACTGGTGATGATACTACTTAAAATAATAAGAATTATAATTAATTGTTTCACATTTTTTTTAATTATCAAGATGACATACGGGGACATAATATTACTTTTTATTTTATTCTATATCAACATCTTCATAGTCTTGGACGTCATCAAACTCCTGTTCATAGTTCTCTTCTTCGTTGCCACAGAAAGTGGGCAGCCTTAGCAAATTTAATATAGTTTCATTAAATTTTGCTTTACTTTCTTTAGCTTTT
The DNA here is from genome assembly GCA_021234595.1 of Delia radicum. Classification (NCBI taxonomy): domain Eukaryota; kingdom Metazoa; phylum Arthropoda; class Insecta; order Diptera; family Anthomyiidae; genus Delia; species Delia radicum. The sequence continues at coordinate 194,537,358 of CM037852.1, forward strand.
TTCGGTTATCGGTCACAACAGGGTCCGAAGAAACCAGCATCCAGTTAAATATGTCACTGTTGGTATTGACTCTTGAAGTTTTTCTGGAGTGATATTGTCTTAAACACAGTAGTATTTTGTGACGAGACTTGACAGAATTAAAAATTTAGCGATTTAAAAAAAGTGTCATTTGCATGTGGGATTTTCAAAATTAGGTGTATTACCTAAGAAAAAATGCTCTATTTATTGAAATTGTTAAAGGTTGGACCTTTTTTACACTTATTAGTAGTTGTTTTTTTTTTAACTTATAAGGAAAAGTCGTGGAACTGTTTGGAACTTTTTTTATAGCTCTATCTAAAGTAAATTTTTCAATATATTTCATAATAAAAACTTTATACTTTATCTACACTACTTATAATTGTTATTTTAATAATAACTGCAAATTAAATCAGATACCTGATGTTTAAAAATATATTTAAAAAACTTTAAACTGTAAATTTACAAAAAATTGTCGAGTGTAGCAACAATAAACGCTCTAGATGTTGCTGACAGGTACAAGTGCGTGTAACAGATAATAATACTTTGCACGCACGTACAGACTAATGTGATGCGTTAAAAAAATAAATTTTTATAGTTTAATTGCGTACTGGTATATAGAACATATTAAGTGCAATAGTGGTTACATTTAACAAAATAAAAAATTCCATTTTTGTCGTCGTAATTCCTTTATTTGTCCCTGTGTGAAATGTGAAGGTATCTCTAAATGTTCCATACAAACAAAAAAATGTGTATCTTGAGGTACCCATACACTTTGCAATAGTTGTCAATAGCAATAGCTGTCATCTGCGAAAGAGTGAATAGAGTTCAAAGTTTATCCAAGAAGAAAGATAAGAAATACTGATGTATTAACAATGAACTTTGGCCTAAGTGGCTTAGCGAAGTCATTACCGACACCAAAAGCAATAAGCTTTAATAGAAATAGGCATACACACTGCGCCTTAGAAATAGGCATACATACTGTGGATAGACATGACGCATTGAAAATATTTTGCACAATAGCAAAAGTTGCACAAGAATATTGCTTAGTGTATGGGTACCGTTAGTACAATTTCATAGTAGCTTAGAGCAGAATAATATGAATACTTTATAAGAGGAACATTTTTCAATTATTTTCACTAGATACTTGATTTTTTAAGTTTTAGATTTAATATCCTGAGGATTTAATAAAAAAAAACTTTTTTTTTTTTAATTTTTATTTATATTGAGTATTATTGTATTAAGGTTATTATATAATTTTTTTATTATTTTATTTATATCAAATTATATTGTTTACTTTGTAAAATTTAGTAGAAATTTGTAACCGATTATGGACTTTGGGCTAGGTTATTGAAATAAATAAAATTAAATTCACCTTTTAACTTTTTTCACTTCAAAATTTTTTTTCACCACTATTTTTTGTTTTTTTCACCACAAAAACTGTTTTTTACCCAAAAACTGTTTTTAACACACAATTTCTTTTTTACAATCAAAAAGTTTTTAACCGCACATTTTTTCTTTCACATCTAAAATTTTGTGTAGGGTATAACAAAATTTTGTAAAATGTATCGTCACCTAAAATGCAAAATTGTGTAACTAACAAAGTTTTATAAATAAAGTTCAAATCTTTTGTTTTGATTGCCCTGTAAAATATTGAAATAGGGTTGTATGATTATGAAGCACTGAGTCGAACTAAATTTCTCCACAAAATGGTTTGGTTCTATGATTAAAACTATCAGTTTTATTAACAATATGGTTTATATATCTGTGGAAGTTTTTTTGCTTCTCCTGTAAAAAAGTAAATATGTTAGTTACGTCTTTTTGCATTTTAGGTGACGGTATGTACTATAAAGTGGAATTTTTTGGTAGGAAGAAAAGCTTTTTTTGAAAAATTTAAATTTTTTTCAGATTATTGTAGCATTAGGTCTAAAAGTTATTTCGTGCAAAATTTGAGAAAAATCGGATAGCGTTAACCCAAGGCGCCCCGCTTTCTAAGTTTTCGATTTTTGAAAATTTTTCTTAAATTGTGTATTTTGTTTTTAAACAAAACAAGTGTACAAATAAAAAGGTAAAAAAAAAGAAAAAACGCGTATTGAATATCTACCAAAGTAGACCTTGCACATAACAAACAAGTTTTCAAATTATTTTTTGATCAATGGTGATAATCTTTAACTTCGAGCTCATATATTAGTTCTCATTTAGTGAGAAAACAAGTTTATATGAATGCTTGATGTTTTGCATGTTATTGTCACTTCTTTCAAAACGTTTTCTGATGATGGGAACCTAGAAAATTCCCGAAATAGATCTATCAACACATTCCTATAGATTATTTGTTAGGACAATATCCTATAGAAATATTGAATAATAAGTGTTTTGTTTAAAAATTAAAAATAAATCTACTTTAGTGATTTTTTTAAATTAAATTCATAACTGATAAGCTTCAACCACAATTGACTTACCGTTTGTAAATTTTGTTCAAAATTTTTGTTAATTTTTATTTCAATTTAAGAACGACCATATTACACTTAATTGAATTTCAAAATTTTCGCCGGATTTGCGAATAAGTTCATGTTTTTTTTTTTTTTTTAATTAATTCTTTTGTTTTTTTATTTATTAAATTTCTTTTGCAAGCCTGAAATGTTTTCTATTTGGTTAAGTTTGATACAATGAGTTTCGATTACAAATTAATCAAATTAATAGAGATGGAACTTTACGAAAGTTGACTTAAACTAAACATGGGTGCTTCAATTTATTTTCATACAATTCAATTTCGCTAAAAATATAGTTGGGCCTTAAGGGTCTCTGATTTGAGCATTCATGAAAATCTAAAAAAAGGTCTGTATTTCTCCTTTTTCTTATAAAATAATAAAATATTACCATTTTTGTTCAAAACAATTGTTTGTATTTTTTTTTCAATTAAAAAAAAGAACATGTTTTAACATGTTTTAATAAAAAATGAAAAAAAAAAAATAACTATTCATTGTTAAAATAAGCAGGATAAAACTAAAATCAAATGCATACAAAACCTAAAACTAATAAAATAAATTGTATGTTCAACATAATTTCTTTTGGATTTTGAAACCATTTTATGAAAATGGATCACAGTCATCGTCAAAATTTTTAATGGGATTATAAGTTTGAAATAGTTCCCGTTCATCATCACTATCATCGTAGTCATCATTGTCACCACCGTACGTATTACGATGTAAACCATTTTCCAACACTGTGTGTAAAAGTTGTTGTGGCAATATATGTTCCATTTCTTTAGAATCAAAAGCATTAAAATTATATTTTAACCAAGGACACTTTATTGGTTCTTCCAATAGTCTTGGCCATTTCTCAAAAACATTTTTCACCAAACGTACCACAACATTAAGACCTTTTATTTCATGCGACACATATTGAGGATCCACTGAACCTAAGAGATTCAAAACTAAAACATATTTCTCACCTTGGATATCCGCAGCAAAGAATATAGTTTTTTGCTTAACTTGTAGCAAATAGTCTTTAACATCCGGTGCTTGTATGGATAAAAAGATCATACAATCATTTTCATACCAAGTGGTTAAAGGACGTTTATGTAAATTTATCAATGGTGGCGGTTGAGATGAATAATTCGATGTATTGGATGAAGATAATGATATAGATGATTTTTTACAACTCGAATCACTAGTACAATGTCCTTGTTCTTCTATTTCACTATCAGATGATAGTTTTGTAGATTTATCTTTTGGAATGTCTACAGTTTTACTCTCCGTAGTCTGTGTCTGCACATCATTAATTATGTTTTCCACTTCAGTACCGCCAATTGAACCATTAAATTCGCAATTTTGTGCAAATTCTAAGAACTCATCACCAGTTAATAGTTCTTCTTTACAGGTATCTACATCTATATCTTTTATGTGACCAATTTCATATTCTAGAAATTGTTTAGTTTCTTCATCTTTCATTGTTATACCATTATCTATTAGAGTTTTATTAAATAATACCGCAGTTATAAAATCATTTTCAATTTCACACTCATACAGTAATATTTTATATGAATGTAAGGGTAAATTATATAAATTTAAGATAGACTTTTCTTCACTGTTTCTTTCTAAAACAGCACATGCATATAAATGATCTTTGGTTACTTGATATCTTTTGGTGAAACGATCCCATTGTATGCCCACTAATGTGGAATGTATAGCTTGATAAGGCATAAATGTGACAATTTCTTCTGTAGTTTCATAAAGGAAATCATTGTACAATTCACAAAATTTGGCATTCGTAAAACAAGCATAATCGCATAAAAAGAAACGATATAAACGTTCGTCGGGATTTGTACCAAATACTCCATGTACTTTGGCTCTTAAATATAAATTATTATATTTTACTAGACAATTTTGTAATGGCTCAAAATCGTAAATTTCTTTTTGTAGATCTTTGTTTGCCTTTATATTGCTAACATGCCTATCGATCACTTCCTTCAGATCATCAAACATATTCATCGATTTTTTATCGATAATTTGTAAAAATATATTTTCCCAATTACCATTCTCACCTTCATCACCGATTTCAACTTTTACCAATTCATTTAGTGGCAAAGTTGACCAGGTTTCTTCTCTGGGTAAATTTTTCGAGGGTAATATATCAGAGGATTGATTGTTATTATTTGTTATATCTTCCACCGGAGTTGAATTCTTTCGAAGAGGTACAAAAACCTATAAAGTTGGAACAAATTCGAAAAAAAATAATCAGATTTATTCATTTTGTAAAGTTAGTAAGTTAGTGTCTTATTGAGATGAATGCGAAATATATACAAACAATTTTTGGAGTCGTTCTACCAGTGCACAATGAATTGAAATGTATAAAAATGAGGATTCCCAGTCAGAAAATGACAGTGCACAATGATTAAATGTGGCCAAAATGATAAGAAAAAAATTTAATTTTTTAGAAATTTAAATGTCGAACGAGGCGGATCAATATTTTTCAACATAATCTCCTTTTAGCTCAATACACTTAGTCCAACGTTTCTCCAATTTTCGTATCCCTTCCAAAAAATAGAATTTTTCGAGGTCCATAATATTGGATTTGTTTAATCAATAATTTCATCGTTGGAGCTAAATCTCTTTCCACCGAGCCATTTCTTTAGGTTTGGAAATAGGAAATAGTCACTGAGGGCTAAATCCGGAGAATATGGCGGATGAGGTACTAATTCGTAGCTCAATTCATGGAAGACTACACACGTGTGCACCCGTGCATTATCTTGATGAAAAAGAACGTTTTTTTTAAAAAAATCCTCGTTAAATTGGTCCAATAAGTTGGCATAGTATTCGCCGTTTATTGTTTTCCCTTTTGAAGGTAATCGATGTGATCACCTTACTTGGCCGACAAACTTACCTTGGCCTTCTTCGGAGCCGGTTCACCCGGAGAAACCCAATGTTTAGACTGCTGCTTGGTCTCCGCAACACTCCGGAGACCATATTTCATCCACAGTTACAAAACGCCGCAAAAACTCATGCGAATTGCTGTTAAACAACTCCAAACAATCCTTTGAAGTTGTCACACGATTACGTTTATGGTCAATTGAGAGCAAACGCGGCACCCATCTTTCAGGCAGCTCTCTTAAACCCAACTGATCATTTAAAATCGAAACCACACTGCCATATGAAATGCCTATGGCATCAACAATCTCATGCACTTTTACCCTTCGATCGGCCAACACAATATCGTGGATTTTTTCGACATTTTCGTGTGTATTGACCTCAATTGGCAGACCAGAACATGCAGCGTCATTTGTATTTGTGCGACCACAACGAAAGTCAGTAAACCAATTTTTTACCATTGAAATCGATGGTGCAGAGTCCCCATAGTATTTATGAAGCTTTTTCTTGGTTTGATTAGGGGTTTTTCTTCAAAAAATTATGATTAATGAGCACTCGAAATTCACTTTTTTCCATTTTTAAAAAAATCCACGAGGTTGTATGTTTTGAACATCTGTTAAACGCAAAGTAAATGACGGAGCTTGCTCAAAATTTGACAGTAGTCTATTAACAGGTGGTACTTAATGGGAGCAGTGTTGCATTTCATATAACTACGAGGGAAGTTCGAAAAGTCACGGACTTATTAATCCGCCCTCGTATATTCCAAGTAAAAAGAATCAGCCAGCTTTGTTATCGTAAGTGGGCTATATTAAACATCAAAGTTGCAACTTTCCTTATATCGATTTCCCATTAAAAAATTTTCATTTTCAAACTATGAAAACAAAGTAGGCTATGGCAATCTTTTTGAATTTAGTTTTTTATAAAATTATTTCTATTTCAAAATTAGTTTTGTTTTTAATCATTGCATAGCGATTTGAAGTATTTCGACTACTAATTTCCATAATGTATTAAATTCTAGAAATTATATTTTTAAGTAATAAAAAAAAGTTAAAAATACCAAATTTTTATAAGCTCCACAAGATAATTGGGATTTCTTGGAGGTTGGTTAATTCTGAACCTAAAGTATTAGCATACAAATTTGTTTTAAAGAATTTTAAGATTTCGCCGTAGAAGAACGTCATTAGAATATAAAAGTTTTTCAGCCGACACCTTTAGGTGATTAATAATATTCATTCAGTTCAAAAACAAAAAAAACAGAGTAGTATTTGGAAGATGACAAAGCCAATTGTGACAATTTTTTGTTGTTGTTTTGGTTTTTCTTTGATATTTTAAATTTTGAATCTCGCTCCTAGATGAGGACAAGAAATTCTCATTGAGTTTGTGATTTAACATAACAAATATCTCTAGAAATTCTAATAACAAAGTCCCCTGAAGATTTCCTTAGGCAGGAATGAAATCCGGATAGGGACACGCCTACATCAGATTGCTTTTCACAATTTGTTAAATAAGTTTTGGGATTTTAGCACATTTAATTACTATAAAAAATGTTTTTACCTTAAACATTTTTTTACCACACAAACAAGTTTTTTACCACAGATTTATATTTTTCACCTTCATAGTGTTTTCATTTCATTTTTAACGCTTTAACTGATTTTTATTTTAAATAATTCTATTTTTCGCTAATTTCTGTTAAATTTTAACTTACCTCTTCACGTTCTTGTCCATCATCTAAAAAAGCATCCCAATTTTCTTCATCTTTACTTTTTATATCGGCAGCTAATAACTTTTCTTCACCATCGGCGGTTTTCTTTACACCTAAACTATCATTTGACTGGTCGTTAACATCAAATTCATTCACAACTTCTATATCTGTTCGAGCCGATTCCATGCTAGTGTTTGAAGCATCACCATTTGATGAAGAAAATTTAATTAAATTTATACTGTCATTCTGACAAGACTGATAATCAAGATCTGAATCATCTAATTTCGTTTCGGAAACATTCAATAAACCATATTCATCCGCTATTTCACGTACATGTTTACGCTCGCCTTTATAAACCATGGCAAAGTTTTTTTCAATTAATGATTTTTTTAAATTCACAACTTGACTGTATGCATCAATGCCTGTTAATTTTTCCATAACAACCACATTATTCACCCATATAGTATTGGCCAGCGAAAAATTTATACTAGCCTGTACTATATATTTTGGTTTAATATCCTCCATTATCCATTTTTGTATTTGTTTGGTAGTTTTGGAATCCCATGAACGTTCATTGTCAAATGGTACAATATTAATTAAACGTATATCAATAGCTTGAGCGGGAAAAACTTTAAATTTATCATCACATACAAACAGTTCATTACATTTTGCGTCACTTATTATAGTACCATCATCAATCAGTTTGAGATCTACTCTTAAACTCGATTGTACAACATTTGTATTTTTGTGTTGACTCAAATCAGGCGCATCTAAAATTCGGGCTCTTCGGAAATTTTCGGCATATTTATAAATACACAAATCATTTAAATGTGGTGGCCAATGTAAAAAAAGATTATTTTCATTACGATAATGTATATCAAGTTGCATGGTAAATTTTAGATTTTCACTTGAGTGTCGTAACTCTACCCACTTTGTACTATTGGGAGGTTTATGGTGTAACAAACGTGCTGCGTAGTAGGTGGGTGAAAAAACTTTTAATATATGTATTCGTATCTCTCCAACACAAGGTATATCATCATTTTTACTTATAACATCGAAACGTGTTAGTTGATGACGATTATCGCAACGTGTCTCATCACATTCACCAAACTCTAAAAGTTGAGGACACAGTAGAGATCCTTTAAATATGCGTGCTTCTTCACGCATAATTGATACACGTTTGGATACTGATAAAATGTCGTCATGCACTGTTTGATTGTGTTTTTGCATAAAGTCAACCAGTCGTGGAAGTTGTAAACTATTATCTTCATCTAAGAGTATCATTGAATGAGCTACATGCTTATTTGTTAGTGCCATAGATGTGGCAACAAGTGGCGGTTGTTCAAAATTTTTACACACAAAATTTTCATAAGTTCGTGCTAATGCCGAAAATCTGGTGGTGAAACGTGTCCACGAAGTTGGCATAGAATAGTGAATAAGATTTTGAACGTTTTGTATTTTAAGTTCACGAAACCGATTATCTGTACAGACTAAGATTAGAGATGTGACCTGTAATGAAAATATATATATTTTTGTTATATGCAAAATCGAAAAGAAATACAAAATCTACACCGTTTTCGATTGTATTTCAGAAGTTATAAATTGTATTTTAGAAATAATCTATTGTATTTCAGATATAATTATTTATGTATTTCCGAAATTATCAATTGCATTTCAGAAAATATCAATTGTATTTAAGAACACGCAACGAAAAAACATGGCTGAGGTAACCATATTCGAAGAGCATTATACATTTTTGGATTCATGATTGCGACAACCATGTTACTATGGTTGTGATAACCATACTCTTATCTGCTTCTGTATCACAATATGATAATTAGATTACCATATTATGGTTCCAAATATATCCCAATATTATCATATTATGGTTTTGGAAATTTGTATGAATTATCATAATATGAGCCCTACAGTATTCCCCCAGTATTCTGTTGAAGCTGGATTTAGAAGATATGCATGTTTTTTATTAATATATTTTTTATTAATATACATTTTAATAAACTTTGGTTATAAATAATTTAAGTAGTCAAATTGTCTTTACGCTGAAGAATAAGCTTTGTGAAATATTGTGTCAGCTATAAAAGCTATGCATGTGATTACTGAATAAAGCACGCATAAAAATATTGTTAAGAATACAATTTCAGGATACATTTATAATGATCAAACCATGCTTGCAGCTATCTTACTAATTGCATTATAACCATAGTACAGTCCTAGTTATCATATTATGATCAAGGACAATAATTTCGTCATCATTTATTACCATGTTATGATTATTGCAAACATATTATGATTAATTCGTACTACAGACTTAAAAGCACGTACATTTTCTTTAAATTTTTCTTTGATATTTTTTTCTTTAACAATATTTTTTGCGCAAAATTGCATTTTGCAGTAAAAAATTTAAAATTTTTTTTCTTTTTCTGTATATTTTGGCATTTTTCTTATATTAAAATAATTTTTGATACATATGTTGCGAATAACAAAAATCAGCTGATTTATAAATTTACCATACATTAAAATAAGATTTTCACGCTTTGTTGTGAACAAATCGTAGTAAATATAACACTAAGAATGAAAACCGCTAATGTGTTTTGTTTAATATTATTTGTTTTGTTGGGACTGACTGTTTCTCACAATTTCTTTTCACAAAATCTCAAAGAAGAATGAAACTAATAGAGCTCATAAAAAAACGTTGGCACAACTATAATATGGCTGTAGTTAAAGGAATATGATAATAAATACTATATTATGATTGTGTTGTCCACAATAATATGATTGCTGGAAAAAACAGAAATTTTTAATAGAACATTATAAAAGCAACCATAATATTTGCGAAATATGATTGATACAGTAATAATTTAATTTAAACAACCATTTATGGCTGGAGGAAACATAGTTTTGTGGCCGCAATAATATTGCAACCATATTTTTTCTCTGCGTGTATTTATTGTACTTCAGAAATAATCAATTTTATTACAGAAACACTTAATTGTGTTTCAGAAATTGTAAATTGTATTTTAGAAATTGTAAATTGTTTTTCGTGGACTGAAATGGGAAAATCGTGTCCAAAGAAGGCGAAGACAGTGCCATATGCAGTCACGGCCATGACTGTTTTTTGGAATGAGCTTCGGATAATTTTTATTGATTATCTTCAAAAAAGAAAAAAACCATCAACGGCGAGTATTATGCTAACTTATTGCAGCGTTTAAAAAAAAAAAAGGATGCGACAGACGATGTGACTGACCAGGATATGGGTCTTTCGGACGTCTCGGTTGAGGAGTCGGGCAGTGCTTGTGGAGGGGCGCTAACGCTCTCGGTTGTTCATGACAGCATTATTGGACATGAACAGCAAGTGCTGTCCGACCTACATGTGTATGGTCTTCTAGGACTGTCGAGTGACTCCGCTGGGGAAACTGGAGCCACTCAAGGGTTGGAGAGGTTGACTCTGCTCTCTGACGAGGGGCAGGATATCGTAGGGATATCTGCTCACAGTCAGACCGCGGGTGCGGACTCTTCAGTCAGTGAGGCTGGGGGACACCGGGGGGATCACTCGGTAGAAGATTATCCACAGCTTGTTCGGCAGGGCGCCGTGGAGGAGTTGCCAAGCGCCCCTTCACGTGATTTTAACAACACCAGCCGAACGAAATAGGAGAAGGCGCGGAACGGAACGAGGAAATCACTCGCATATCTGGACAAGATGGCGAAAAGAGATCCTTCGTCGTTTACCGCGAGGGATAGGCACCTTCTGAGACGGCACCGACAAAGCGTTGCTAAATTCGAGAGAATTTACGGCCCTGTCAGTACCGTTCTGGGTTGGTCCTCTCCCTGGAAAAAGCAGGAGGATGTAGCTGTCAACCCTTGCACTGCTCAAAAGAGTAAACACCAAAGGTTGGAGGTAAGGTTGCTAAGGCAATGGGCACGGGGAGGAAGGCTGGAAACTCTCTGACCGTTTCCTCTAGTGGCTTCCGTAAGGTGGCCAGTATAGGAAAGGGAACGGGTAGTGACAGACCTTCCAAACCGGCGTTGCCAAGGTCACTGAGCTCAATGAAGAGGGATTGTACATCCTCGGCTGAAGCTCTTAAGGGATCTAATAAAGAGATCATTAAGAGGGTCAGATCTGGAGATGACCAGCCTTCTTCATCGAGCAAGAGGGTGAAGAAATCGGTGAGCCTAGAAAAGCATCTTCAGGTGGCTGTCATCGATCTAAATGATCCAGACGGGAGGATCAGTACCGATCTATGGCAGCTAGTTGAGGGTAGGCTGATCGATGAACTGTCCGTATTCAAGGGCAAGGAGGAGGATGTATCCTTCAATGGTGCAGACTGGGCTAAGGGAGTGAAAATTGTCAATTGTGGTAACAAGAATTCCTTGGAATTCTTAAGAACCACAATCGGCAAGTGCAGCGACATTAACCCAGAAGCAAGGCTTGAAGTGATACAAGCCTCCGAGCTGCCACTCAGGTCCATAGTGGCAGTGTGGATTCCACCACCCGTACGCACGGTGGAAACCATACTGGCGGTATTGGGCAACCAGAACGGCAGGCTCCTTACCGACCAATGGAGGCTTGTGGCCTCAATGGCTTGCAAGGAGAATGCTGGTAAGGACTTTCGGTTCGCCGTGGACCGTAAGTCGAGGGAATTATTGGATGAGGTGGGGGGGTTGTTAAGTTCGGTCTTGGAAATGTCAGGTTTAGATACCATAAACATGACAGGTCCAAAGAGGTTGCTAGTGGTGCAAATAAACCTGCACCATTGTGAAGCAGCGTCAGCCGAACTAGCAATTTTCCTCATCAAAAATCAGGCGGACGTGGCCCTTATCCAGGAACCTTGGATTAATAAAAATAAGGTTTGTGGATTAAGGGTCACGGGATACACATTATTTGTTCCGTCTACAGAGGACAAGGTAAGAACGTGTATATTAGCGAAGAATGAATTGAATCTAATCATGTCTCATTCTTTCAGGTGCGGTGACTTGACCGTCGTAAATGGAGAAGCCAAAGGTAAGAGAACTCTTACACTTGCTTCGGTGTACATGCCGTACGAAGCAGTAGACCCGCCTGGAACAGAGGTGAGAGAACTGACGGCACGTGCAAGAAGGATGGGCGCTATCCTTATATTGGGATGCGATGCCAATGCACATCACAACCAATGGGGGAGCGCAGATATCAATAAAAGGGGTGAGTTAATGTTTGATTTTATAACTACCAACAATCTTATTATTTGTAATAGGGGCAATATGCCGACATTCAGAAACAGAGATAGGCAGGCAGTGATAGATTTGACATTAGTGAACCGCGATGAGCAACTTGTTGCGGACTGGAGGGTGGCATCGGACTGTACTTTTTCAGACCATAGTCGTATTACCTTCACAGTGAACATTGACACGTCCAGGGGAGTTCCGTTTAGGAACCCCAGGGGTACGAAATGGGACTCCTTCAAAGAAGGAGTGCGTATAGGGTTGGAGCAAGAGGCCCTTGGCGACTTGCTGCCGACTGATTTGGAAGGTGCTGTGAACAGGTTCACTCACCTTCTAAATGAGAGCTATGAGCTATCGTGTCCGGTTACATTTCCGGGTAGGCGCAAACAGCCCAAATGGTGGACCAAGGAACTTCAGGTTCAAAGGTCGACGGTAAGGAGGCTGTTTAATAGGGCCAAACTCACGGGAGCACAGAGTGGTTGGAACACCCACAGGGTGCAATTCAACAAGTATAAGGCGGATCTAAAAAGGGCAGAGGCTCTCATGGAGGCAGTTCTCTGATTCCATCGAGAATGTCAACGAGTTGTATAGATTCCGACGGATTTTATCCAAGGATCCTAAAGGCCTTGGGTATATCCAAAAGAATGACGGCCCATGGACTGAGTCCAGCTCTGAGACCCTAACCTTGCTTATGGAGGCGCACTTCCCCGGGTGTTCGGAAATTGGATGTATGGACGATTGTCAAAAGGATGGAATGTCTGTGACATTGGACAATACGTCCGACCTCATCGAGGAAATAGTCACAAGGGAGAAGCTAGGATGGGCGGTCAATACCTTCGACCCATATAAATCACCGGGTCCGGACGGTATTTTTCCGGCTATGCTCTGCAACATCCCGGACGATGCACTATTTCTGCTGGTGAACATATACAGGAAATGCCTTAGTGGCGGGCATCTGCCTAGGGGGTGGAGAGAGGTCAGGGTAATTTTTATACCCAAGGCTGGTAGGGCGGGCCACTCGAAACCGGAAGATTACAGACATATCAGTATGTCTTCATTTTTGCTGAAGACACTTGAGAGACTGATAGATCTGTATTTTAGAAGTAAAATTGATACCCATCTCATCAGCAACGCTCAACACGCTTACCTGAAAGGTAAATCAGTTGAGAGTGCGCTTCACGAGGTGGTGGGCTACATTGAGCACGGCCTGAGATATAAGGAGTATACTCTTGCTGCGTTTCTGGATATATAAGGGGCCTTTAACAACATTAGGATCGAGGCTATTAGGGATTCGCTGGTGGGGCTGGGTGTTAGGGGCTTTCTGGTTGAGTGGATAGTCCGTATGCTTAGCAGCAGGATCATCAACTCGAGCCTGGGGGATCATAACGTAAGGAGAAGGGTTACCAGAGGGACGCCTCAGGGGGGAGTTTTATCTCCTCTTCTGTGGCTGTTAGCGGTTAACGGAATTCTCAGGACATTTGACTCCAGGGGAGGGAAAGTCGTTGCCTACGCGGATGACATAGTACTGCTGGTCAGGGGGAAATTTTTGCCCACGATCAGCGAGATTATGCAGGTGAGGATGGGCGAGCTCTCGGCATGGGCGAAAGATAGGGGACTGGGTGTAAACCCCAATAAGACTGAACTGGTGCTTTTTACCAGGAAATATAAAATAGAGGAGTTTAGGAGGCCAGTGTTAGATGGCGTCGAGTTGCCTCTATCGGACTGTGCTAAGTATTTGGGGTGCTTCCTAGACAGCAAATTGTCTTGGAAGAGAAATAATCAGGAAAGGATGAAGAGAGGCCTCAATGCCTACTACACATGCAGAAACTCCATCGGTAAGAATTGGGGACTGAGACCGGATATGGTAAACTGGATTTACACGTCGGTAGTTAGACCTATTCTCACTTATGGATGTACTGTCTGGTGGGATGCATTGAGAGTGGATAGCTGTAGGAAGATGCTCGACAAGGCCCAAAGGAGTGCCTCTCTTGGTATTACAGGTGCGAGGAGAAGCACTCCACAGGCAGCGTTGGATATCATACTGCATCTATCCCCAATTGAACATTATGTGAGGAGTGTGGCTGCTAGGAACTTATTTAGGCTCTACGAGTCTGCGCTGGTAAGACCTAGGAGAGATGACCACACGAAAATATTGTACGAAGTAGGACTGCTTGATCAGGGTAGTAGTCTCGAGGGAATATCGGATCATATGATATTGACCTTAGACTTCGGTGGAACACCTCCGGTGGACTTTCCGATTAGGGAGGTCTGGCGTGGATCCAATGTGCTGTTCGAGGGGTGGGCAGTATTCACGTACGGATCCAAAATGGACACGGGCACGGGTGCCGGTGTTTATATTGCTGGCACTGACGTGAAAAGATCATACAGACTCCCAGATGAGTGCAGTGTCTTCCAAGGGTAGATCCTGGCGATCTGGAGGGCGACGGAAGTGATACTGGGACACATCGTTGGGGGATCTAGGGTGACAATCTATGTCGACAGTCAGGCGGCGCTCAAAGCACTGACAAACTACACGGTGCGCTCGCGCCTGGTCGCACGATGTAGGTGTGCTCTGAGGGAGCTCATGGAGGCATTCACAGTGAGGCTGTGTTGGGTACCCGGACACTGCAAGGTGGATGGCAATGAGTTGGCGGGCGAACTTGCGAGGGAGGGTTCAAATCTGGACTTGGCAGTAAGAGACGGGGGGTAAAGCCCCCTTTATGTTACTACTTTGAGGTTATACGGAAGGGATTCCGCGAAACCGTTAATCAATCATGGAGGAACAGAATGGACTGCAGGGTGTCTAGGGCGTTATGGCCCGCTTTGGACGCAGGGGCAACCAAGGTTCTTCTGGGACTGGACAGGGAAGGTCTCAGGACCCTTACGGGGTTCCTGACCGGTCATTGTACTGTCAGGGCTTTCACAAGCAGATGGGACAGGGACATACCGGATTTTTGCAGGCTGTGCGAGGACGTTGAGGAACTGGAGACGGTTGAGCATATAATGTGCCACTGTCCTAGGTTGCAGGGTCTCAGACAGAAATGGCTAGGAGATAGATTTCACGACGAACTCGGGTGTGTCGCTGGATACAATCCAGTTGATTTGCTGAGATTTGTCAGGGAGATAGGACGGCTGTTTCTGGTAAGGGGACGTTAGGATCCCGTTTCTGGGGAGTAAATATATTTTCTACCTTTCTTTATATTTATCTATCAAGCTATGTTTTCTGTCTATTTCTATTCTTTCTCACCGTTTTTTCTCTGAAGGGATTCACAATGGACCGTATTGGTCTCCGAGTGGAGTTGTGCCCTTGGGCACATAACCCTTCCTAACCTAACCTAACCTATTGCAGCGTTTAAGTGATAAAATTAAAAAGACCGCATTTGGCGAAAATTAAAGTGCTGTTTCATCAGACAATGCACCAGTTCACACATCCACTATTGCGATGGCCAAAATCAATGAATTATAGTTCGAATTGCTTCATCACGCACCTTATTCGCCAGATTTAGCTACTTCGGATTATTTTCTATTTCCAAACTTAAAATAATGGCTAATGGTAAAAGGTTTAGCAACAATGAAGAGGTGGATTCTGCGGTTTATGGCTATTTTAAAGGAGCTAGATAGTTCTTAGTATAAACAGGGTATCGAAGCTATTGAATATCAATGGGAAAAGTGTATCGAGCTAAAATTAGATTATGTTGAGAAATAATATAAAGAATATATCATAGATGTGGCATCACTTGCAACATATGGGAAAACAGTTTACATTAGAGTGAGATAAGTTTCTAAAAATAGAACTGTTGTGTTGTTGGAGTTGTACTTCTGAGATTATGTATGCAAGAACAAAAAAAACCGTGTATTGAATAAAACTAGTTTTAATCACAACAAAACTCGACCTGACGATAGATCAGTGGGCTAAAGCGCTCTGTCTAAAGTGTAGTGCGAGTGCATGTGGCATTAGAAATCAGTTTATCTATACCACGGTCAGTGATTGCACAGAAAATTTCATATAGACGCAATCGAACAAATAAAAACATAACAAATGTTACATTATTCAAAAAAAAACAGGGTCACTGACGAAGGTTCAATACCAGAAACTGCGCAGTCTGATTCAGAATATTAAAAATTTACAATGTAGTTATGATTTTTAGAAAATACACTCATTCTTCTCTACCACGCCTTTCACATTTAAATAAAATTGTATATTAATTGTAGTATTAATTGCAATTGTCTGAAAAAGACGTTAAAATTCAAACTCAAAAATGTTCCTAAATTTGTTGTTAGGTCGGCTAATCTTAAGGCCGCCTTCGTATAAGCTAAATCCATTCGGTTTAATCGGTTATTTTTAACGGCGCATAGTGGCTGAAAATTTGATTTCACCGATTTTTAAAATTTTAACGCATTTTGTAGGTAGTATGTCCAAATTAAGGTAGCCAAAATGGCATTCTGTCAAACTTAACAGAAAAAGGTAATTTTTTTGTTTTTTTATCATCGATAATGACCTGCGGTCTTTTTTATAAGGTTGGTAGAATTTTAGTTTTTAGTTGTTGTAAGTGCCCAGCCAGAAATTGCCAATGGTCTGAAAAATCAAGCACTGGCAGAGCACTATTTGCCAATGATCCAACAAATAAAGTGATGGCAAAGCACTGATTTACAACGCTCTGCCAACGTTAGTAAAAAGTGATTTGCCAGTGCTTAATTAACAAAATTTACAACAGTAAAAATAATAAAAGCACAGCCACAACTCTGGCTTAGAACGCTCTGCCAACGTTTGTAAAAAGTGCTTTGCCAGTACTTGATTTACAAAATTTACAACCGTAAATATAAAAAAGCACTGGCACAGTACTGACTTAGAACGCTTTCCCAACATTGGCAAAAAGTGCATTGCCAGTACTTATTTACAAAATTTACAACCGTTAACTTAATAAAAACAGTGGCACATCCCTTGTTCACAACAAGAGTGGAAAAATTCAAAACTAAATTGCAAAGTATAGTTTTTTTTACTAAAATTTTACTTAAGAAATTTATTTTCAAATTTCTTTCTTTAGTAAAATTGTAGTAAAAAATCGTGTTAAGTTATCACAAAAATAATTTAATAAAAAAAAAATATTCAGTTATTTTGTAATTAACTTAGTTGAAGCAAGCCTATTGTTATTTCTGTTCAAATTACCGAAATCATTCAATAAGAAATAATACTACGTAGGACTTTATTGGTCGTTTTTGGTTTTGGTACTGGCAAACGCTTTGCCAACGTTTTAAAAAAGAAACGGCCAGGAGCTGCCCGGTGTTATCATTTTGGGGTTGGCAAAGCACTTATTATATTAATAAAAAAGCACTTTATTGGTTGTTCTACCAATGCTTTGCCAACGTTTTAAAATTATGGTTTTTGGTACTGGCAAATCGCTCATTGCCAGTGCTCTGCCAACGTTTTAAAAAAGCAACGGCCAAGCCTTGCCCGGTGTTATCATTTTGGGGTTGGCAAAGCACTCAAATCTTCAGATATCCAACGCTCTGCCAACGCTCATACCACCGTTGAAAGCACTGGGCCAATGCTTTGCCGTTCGTATTTTTCTGGCTGGGTGGTCACAGCACTACCGTTTATTATTAGGGTGTTCTGAAATATTTATTAAACTACTATATTTTTGTCAAATTTCAATTTCAGTGAAATATAACTTCTAGAGAACAGAAGTTAGCAAGAAACGTATACCACCCGGAGAAAGGTGAAAGTGTCCTCTTTAACCCTATATATACTTTTGCACCCGCCACGACCCGCCGGTAGAACACTTTCTCATTTTAATGAAATATCTCCAAAAAAAAAAAAAAAAATTCAAATGACGGTAGTATATAAACAGCCCTATAAGTAAACAATGGTGTGTTAAATTTGTGCTTTAGGTATTTTATAGCATCAAATAGTCATTACTTATTATATTACCAGTAATAATATCTGCTTACAAAATACACCACCCTTTTTATATATTTGTAAGTAAGAATGAAAATACACAGAGGAGGTAATTCATTTCTAACCTGTGTTTGTTTATTAATCCTTTTTATACCATTTTTTTACCTAGCAATGCACTAAGGAAAGTAATAAAGAACACACTGAGTATTTATTTTTTTTTTTATTTTATTAATTAATAATGATATAATTACAAATTATATACTATTACCCTAACCGAGCACTAGCTACTATGGCCTTCGGCGCGTTGTAGCGAAAACAGACCAGTGCCTCTGGTGTGAATCGAACCCACGACCCCCGCACTGATAAGCCAGCACGCTACCAACTAGCCTACCGGGGCGCACTGAGTTTTTATTAATCCTTTTCATAACTAGCAATGCAATAATGAAAGTAGTAAGGAAAACACACAAAGGTAATTCATTTGTACAGTGAGTTTTTTAATACATTATTTTACCTAGCAATGCACTAAGTAATGTAATAAAGAGTTTGTGAACTACCAAGGCGGAATTTCTACGTTGGGTTTTTTTTCTTGCCATTTTCTTACCTTTTTATTTTACCTAGAAACATAGTATGATGGCTTATGAAAAAGCATATAAGAAAGAGAAATTTGAGTACAAACTCAATAGGAATACAATCTTATTTCAGCAATAACAGTCGAAAATAAAAATATTCAGAAAACATGGATAGCTTAAGTTATAAAGAACTGTCCGAAGAGTATTTAAGAACAAAACCCAGGAAGATGTTCTTAGTTACGTTAAAATAAAATTAAACTTAAATTCGTGTAGCACCGAAATACAAGAGCAATTATCTAATTTCGTCCAAGCACTAAAAAAACGCTACACAGAAGTTAGCTACAGTAAACAAAAATTCTATATAAAAGGTGCAAACTGGTTAAAAGACCAACTTACTGTCGCTTCAGAAAAAATAAAAGCAAGAAAAGGCTGGAAGACCACACATATCATTGAACAACTGCAGCGATAGATCTAGAAGGCGGAAACTTAAAAATATTAACGATGAAATTGGATGTACAATTATAAAAGAATCTTTCCTGCAGCAATTACGATCAGAGAAACAATTGATAAAAGCGGATATCATTGAAAAAGTTGTTAAAGCTAGTCCAGTGAGAACAAAACGGATTCTTAAGAGTATACCAACTTCGAACGATGCAAAACAGTTCACAAATGAGGAGGCCTTAGCCTTATTTCTGGATTTGAAATTAACAAAACTGCAATATATTCAGCTCAGATAGCGTGCGATTGAAAAATGCTCAAATATGTATCCAGCATATCATCACATAACCGCTCCTAAAATGGACTATTTGCCATCAAAGGACACTATTACAATCACACCGATTTCGGCAGAGGTACAACTACAATCTCTGCTTGATCACACAGCTGAACGTTTGCTACAATCAATAAAAGGAAATGAGCTAAAGAAATATGGAAACACAAAGTTAATTCTTTTTTGTAAATGAGGAAGTGATGGTTCTTCCGGACAAACACAATACAAACACGTAGTATCTGAAAATACTTTAGACTCAGATATGTTCATGGTATCATTTGTACCATTGCGATTGAAAAAGATTTTAGAAGATCCAGAGCCTTCGACAACACAAACAAAGGATATGTTGAAAAATGAGATACCATCTTCTAGGAAATACTGCAGGCCAATCAAATTTGAATTCAAAAAAGAAACTCATGATGCCATTAACAAAGAAGTTAAAACTATCAACGACCAAATCAAAACACTAAAGCCATTACAATTACAGTTAAATAGACAGCAAATTGAAACGATAGATGGAAAAGTAGGCCAGGCTTTGACTAATACGAAGGCTGCATCCAGCTGCATCATATGCCAAGCAACATCAAGCCAATTAAACCAAGTCCCGACAAAATCATTATGTAATACTGATGCATATGAATATGGATTATCACTGCTACATGCAAGAATACGATTTAGGGAACACATACTTAAAATCAGTTATGATTTGGATTTCGGATCTTCAGGAACAATAAGAAACAATGAAGCCAACAAGGAGTTAAGAAGTTCAAAAAAGAAACATGTTCAAGATGAATATCACAAATTTGGATTGATTATAGATCAGCCAAAACAAGGGTCAGGCAGAACAAATGATGGCAATACTGCAAGAAGATTCTTTTCAGATCCAGAAACAGCATCTGAAATAACAGGAGTGGATTTAAACCTTATTTTGAGATTTAAAATAATCCCTGAAGTACTTACGTGCAATGAACAAATTTACTCTAGAAAATTTGGAGATTATGCTTAGGAAACTGCAAAAATATATACAACCAAGTACCCATGGAGAAATATGCCTGCAACAGTTCACAAAATCCTTTATCATGGGGAAGATGTCATTAAATATCATTTGGTGCCACTTTGAGATCTATCAGAAGAAGCTCAGGAAAAAAAAGGAATTTTATAGAGAGCACAATACTAGAAAAATTTCACGAAATTCTACAAATGAAGATCTATTTAATATATTATTGGCTACGTCAGATCCGTTCATCTCCAGTATTCGAAATCAATGGAAATTGGAACATCGGGATTTAGATGAAGAAGTCAAAAAACTACTACAGAACAGAAATAACACAGAACAGAATATGGAATATTTGCAATCAATATTTGAATCAAATGAATAATAATTATAATTGCCTTTCATTGTTATTTAAGTACGAAAAACATAGTATTAGTAAAAAATATTAATAAACATAAAATATTTTAAAATCTATTGCAGTTTTTATTTTTAAAAGGTTTTTTTATCCACATATGAAATGTTTTAATAAATAAGAAAGGTCCACTAAATAAAAACCCATATTTTCAAATCAAAATTAAAAAAAAATCAGAATAATTGCACTAATATTCAGCAGATTTATTTAGCTAAAATTAACAAATTTGTCAGAAATAATAAATTTTTCTGTAGTAATAGCAACATTTTTAGATAATATTACTAACGTTTTTTTAAGTGTAAATATTTTTTTAATGTAAACAAATTTGCAAATATATGACATTTTTTTATAAATAAAAAAATTAAAAAACCTATATTTCACGCTTAATGTTTAAAAAAATCAAAAGATCAACTTTGACCTTGAATTCCTTAAGAAGTGGTCAATCAATTTTAATGAAATTAAAACTGAAGCTTTTTGGTTCATAGCCCTGATTCATTATTTTACTTCGGTGGGGTTAAGTGCTATGGGAACACCGAAGGCGGGCGCTGCGATACATATGAGTGGTATAAAACTTATATATATTATTTTTCTAAATACTTGTAGTCGTCACCGAGAATCGAACCCGGGACCATCTGTGTAACAGTCTAACGCGCTATTACACCACAACGCCCAACAATTTTAAGTAATTTTTTTCATTTTTCGACTTTTAAATAATATCAAATCTTTAGGTGAAGAAACTTTGCATGTCATAGTTTTTAAGTACAGTCTACCTAACAATGTCCATCGTTTCTCTCAATTCAAAAACCCTTAAGCGGCATCCACAGTCAGTTTCAACAGGTGTAGAAAATTTTTGAAATTGCCATATATATATTTTTTTTTTATTTTATTAATTAATAATACAAATTATTTACTACTACCCTAACCGAGCACTAGCTACTATGGCCTTCGGCGCGTTGTAGCGAAAACAGACCCAGTGCCTCTGGTGGGAATCGACCCCCGCACTGAAAAGCCAGCACGCTATCAACTAGCCTACCGGGGCGCACTGACATATATATTTGTTCTTAAATCTAGCGTATAAAGTTTTAAAAGTAGAAAGTTTAATAAATAAAACACCCATTAAAAATTAAATATTCTACTTACCTTTGTTTCCCATTCGTTTATCGCAGCCAGTTCATTTTCTGTCGAACGATTATAATAACCCAAACAAGGATAACCACATTCTTGTAAAAATTCTACGACATTGGTAACATCATCATCTTTGTTACACATAATGAGCAAACGATTCTCTAAACCTTGAGCAGATTGTGAAAGTTTATTAATAAATTTCAAAATTGTTTCGTTCTTTTGACTGTTTGACTTAAGTTTTATAGAGACTGTAGCACGTCCATAAACAGCAGCTTCTAAAAAATCACCAATCAATAATAAAGGTTGATTGGATTTACGCATCAAAGGTATCATTAGGCCATCCCAATCGCGTGACGTAACAATTAGCTGTGGTACCAAAGTTTTGTATTGCGATTTTTTAGACATTTTAAATAGGATGCCAACAGATTTTTTAAAATCTTCTTGAGAACGAGATAACATTATATCCATATCATCTATTACAATATGATGTAAACGTTCAACATCAAATAAGGGTTCCGTGTCATTATCGTGAAGTAAACGTAAAAGACAAGATGGTGTGGTTACTAATATACCACAACTATTGAGTAGTTCAATCTTTGTTTCAATAAAATTACGCATACCGTAAGAGGGCACACAGGAGGGAGCATCTGAATTTAGACCGCACATTAAGCGACGACAATAACTATTTACCAATTCAACATGTCTCGAAGAAGCTACTAAAATTATAGCTACTGGTCCATAAGAAGGTTTTAGCGTACCAATACGACAACAAACTGAACTGCAGAGTGGTGGCAAATAAGACCATGTCTTTCCGGATCTTGTAGGATTGACCACAAACAGAGAATTGCCTCTTAATAAATGTGACCATGAGTAAACTTGTATGCGATAGACTTTATTAACACGCATATTTTGCATTTCTGCGTGTATTTCTGGTAAAAATGGTACCTCAGCCATATTTTCAAGGGGCGACAGTGGTATGCTGGAATGTGCCAATACTGAATGCTCTTTAAATTTCGTTTGTAATGTACGTTCACCTTCAATGCGAGGCAAATGATCGGTATGCTTTACCTCCATTAATGTTGTATAATTGGAAACTTCTTTTAATTGTTTTTCTTTGCATATTTTATCAGATGACAATGAACCAATATTGCGATTTTCTATTAGTGCTTTTGTATTCGAAGCGGTATTATTATCGCTCAAAGAATCAGTGGAAATATCTGATTGAAGTGATTTTTGTGGACTGGTATTGATTATTTTCAAATCGAGTATATTCGTGTTTCCTAATTTTTTTTCTATATCATGTTGCCATAAAATGTTGTCTATTTTTGTTAGTTGAGATGCTGGTGATTTTAACAGACGACGTTTACGAAACTTTTGACTGGATAAAGTCGAAGTTGTAGAGCTATTTATCAAGAGTAAGGAAATACAGTTTTCAACTAGATGTTAATAAATGATTGAAGTAGATGCTTTTTAGAAAATATTTATCCTTGTCAGAATATTTAATACTGAAAAATTAAATACTTACAAAGTAGGTCAGCGATGGTCAACGAAATATGTACAATACAGTAATAAAAATCGGTTTAAAACGAAAAAGTTTTGAGCTACTTCAAAACTCTTTTCTACAGTCTAAAATTTAACTCTCTATGACCGGAAATTATTCGAATTTTATAATTTTTGAATAGCCTGCATTGCTTTGTTAATCAAGCTATACATACGCCGCTTTATCTTAGGTGGCTCTGGTATACTCTTAAAAACAGGGATACCGCTAAATTATTGTTATCGATTCAAAAACCTTTCAACTGAATATCGTTATCAATAAAATACCATTACCGATATATTTGGAATACCGTTATGCGTAAAATAACAAAAATATTAATATCCTTATAATACCGTTACCGAAATAACTAAAATACTGTTATCGCTAAAATACTGTTACAGAAATAATTGAAATATTGTTATGCTTAAAATACAGTTACCGAAATAATCTGATAAGATCAGAAAAAAAATGATCGATGTAAATAGATACATTTTCCAAAAGTTGGATCATAAACTAGAATTCGGGCATAATAGGGCTAAAAATATCGGTGTGCAGTAACATTTCATGAATAACTGGAATAACGTTACCCTTAAAATACCGTTACAGATAGATCTGAAACCCCGTTACCGAAATAACTGAAAAGCCGTTATTTTAAATATGAAAAATATTGTTATCGCTAAAAAACTGTTACCGAAATAACTGAAATATCGTTACCCCAAAAATACCGTTACCGAAATAACAGAAAATAGCGTTACCTTTAGCGATAACCGCATCGAACGTTGTTTTTATTTTTTAGATTTAAAAAAAAAAACTACGCAGTCAGAAAAAGACAAACGGACGACCGACGCAAGGCAACAGGTCGTACACGTGCTGGCAGGTTTAAGGTCATCGGTTTTTTAAAAAATTCTCTTTGTTTTATGCAAATTTTGTTAAAAATTTTTAAACAATATTTATAACAATATTTGCTCCAATATATTTATATTTTTTTTTTTTTGTTTGGTCCTGCCGGTATTCGAACCATGGCCCCCTGAGTTAACATGACATATAATAACCGATAGCTTAAAACTTAAGTGAATAATAACTGTTCAATTTATTGCACAAATATGCTAGCACTGGCATAAGTTTTGTTAAAAACAAAAAAAAAGTTGTTTTAAAAGAAAACAACAAAAAATAAAAAATGTATATAAAAAAATATTAAAAAGTATATAAAAATCACAAAATACAAATATGTCTGAAACAGGGATCGAACTCTAAACCTTCTCACTACTAACTTTTTTTAACAAATCATCATAAATGCTCTACAGTTAATTTTTCCAAAAAATTATTTTTTTTAGAAATTGTTTTAAAATAATTCCGATTTTCGATTTTCATCGGATATTAGGTGTGTTCTTGTTCCACTTGGTCCAAAGATTTTGAGGTGTAAATTTCAGGTTTTGTGGTGAACATTTCAGCCAAATCGGATAATGCTAACCTGTTGCGACCTGCGTCCAAAGTCCTTCATAATTAAAAAAAAAATCAAAAATTAAGAAGTTAATCTGAGGTAACAACATGTTAGCATTATCCGTTATATACCTTATATGATCATATGTACGTGTACAATTAATCAAAACTAAGTCTATCACTTTTTGGGGAGATATAAAAACTCATCTTTAACTGCTAATGATAATTATAAAAGATTCATAGAAGCTGGTAGTAGAACAAATTTAATGAAATGTTTAGCAACTGTAAAAGGGGATCTGTATCCAAAGGTAGCAACTAATTTATATAAGAGTTTAGTAAGATCCAAAATTGAATATGCAAGAACTACTACTGCAATTTCATGTATGAGTGTTAACAGAAAGATAACCACCTTCTAAAGATGCCTGGGGTTAGCTCCGTCTACACCTAGGCAGGTTATCTATGATTTGGTGGATGAATTACATCCAAGGCAACGTGCCTTTTTTCTGACACTTAAGGAAATTATTAAATTAAAATTTAATAACTACGACGTATTTCAAAGTATTGTTCATAATAAATTAGTTCGCTTACGCAAAAACTATTACAAATTTGTACAAGTTTTTACTGGATGGCGTTCGTTAACCCAATACTCAGTAAGAAAATAGAAAAAAGAGAGAGTAAATTGACAGTTCGATGCCAAAAAACTTAAAGTTTTTTACTGGATAAATTTTTGCCAGCAAGAATTTGTAAGTAGAAAAAAACATATGATTGAAAAATATGCTTGTATTTTTAAACGCGCATTTCTATAATGTAGATGGTGGTGGTTCTAAAGGTTGCATCGTTGCATCTGTTTTTTACATAAAAACAACAAAAAGCGCTTGTTAAGGAATTTGCAGACAAAATAATGCTCAGTGTTATATTGAACGTGGAATTATAAACAAGAAAAAAGAGAACGTCAAATTACAAACAATTTTGCAGCTTTAAATGAATAGAAAAATAAGGTTAGTTTAATAATAAAAAATGTATTTATGTGATATATTATATAATTAAATATTATTTTTTCTCTGCTTTCAGCTCTTTAATATTTTGGGCATTTCATCAATAATGAAACGAAACAAACGATAATACATGTATCATACACACAGACAACAATGTTCCAGAAAAATTAAAATGATATTAAGTGTATTTTTATATTGTTCCCCAAATGTGTATAAATACCTACAAGAATAAATTAAAATTAAAAAATATTTACAATTTGTGCTTATTAAAAACAATGTTGCTAAAGGTGATAGTTAGAAAAATTTTACTAAAATTTAGTAGCTTTTACTAATTTCATTGTACTAATAATATGAAAATTTAGTAATTGATTTTTGCTGATATTAGCAAATCGGTTTTAAATTGCATTTTACAACCATTCTACTAAAATTTAGTAGTGGCCACCAATTTT
Source organism: Delia radicum (assembly GCA_021234595.1). Taxonomy (NCBI): domain Eukaryota; kingdom Metazoa; phylum Arthropoda; class Insecta; order Diptera; family Anthomyiidae; genus Delia; species Delia radicum. Next base: position 194,563,844 of record CM037852.1, read on the forward strand.
TTCTACAAATTTCATTGTACTAATTTCATTAAAATTAAGTAAATGTTTTTTGCTGATTTTAGCAAATCGGTTTTGAATTGCGTTTTACAAAAATTTTGATAAAATTTAGAAGTGGCTACTAATTTCATTGTACTACAGTTCAGCAGACATGTTTTGCTAAATTTAACAAAAAATACCGCAAAGCTCAAAATAGTTAAATTTACCGAAAAAACAGCAAATTTTCCCGTAGCCGTTATACACTTTGTTTCCTTAGTGTATGTTTGGTGAACTTTGGGCGATAAGGGAATATATAGATATTGCTATTAAATCGGATTTTAAAAAAGTTGCGATATTTACCGACAGAAAGTGCATTCCATTCATGATAGTATCTAATAACTTTTTCTGTGTTTTTTTTCTATTAGTCAAGGTAAATTATCACAAATAAATTATAATTTTTCTATTAATTAATTTCAAGATCTTTAACCGAAGGAAAACAATATCTCACAATAATTTTCAATTTGATAAGCATTTATTTATTTATATTAGATTTATCCCATATATGATCTTCTAATATATCGTTAGGGGAGATGCAAAACCACGGCAATACTTTATGCCTACACTATATTTTGAACTTCTGCTATAAAAATCGCGGTTTTATTAACAAAATTCACTTAATTTTTTTTTTTTTAATTTTCCACATTTTGTTTTTGACCTTTAAAAAAGAAAAATGGGCTTGAATGATTATAAGAAACTGTATTTTTTGGAAAATTGTATAGTTCTTTAATCAGAACTACGAATTACATAAAATAGTTCGCTAAAATATTTATCGCGGGTCTGGCGAAAAACGCAAAATGTTATCTAAAAAATCAAAATAATAATTTATAATTAGAATTTTAAAAATTGTTATTGGAAAAATTTTAGATTTTTCAATTTTGCACTGACTTCAAGTGCGAAAAACTTAAGAAACTATATACAGCACGTATAGAAATGTAATTTTTTGTTGTGCTTAATGAAAATACTTATTATTAATTGTTTTATTTTGTTTAAGCATATTTTATTTGTTTGAATTTCTTTTTCAAATTTAATTTGTTATCTTTTTGTGCGATAAACAGGCACTATGATTTATGATTTTTTTTTTGTACTGATTTAATAAATTCAATATAAAAACTTTGGTGTTTATTTTTGTTAAATCGATTGTGTATTCGCTAAATTGGAATTCCACTACATATCTAATAACCAAATTGAAATGAAATTGCTAATTTAAACAATGTCGTAAATTTGCTGAAAACAGTACTGGTACATGTTTTCCCATACATTTTGGAAACACATTATTAGGCAGACAAATTCTCATAAAGTTGATTTTGTCTGTTGTATGTGTAATGTTTCAGTTTGAGTTAAGTAAATTGTGTTTTTTTTTTTGCGGACAACTGGAGATTTGGGTGAGGCCAATGAAACAATTGTATCATGTCAATCATGAAAATGATCAAACTTTTTGAAAAGCAACAAATAAAATCTAATATGACAATCATACTAGGTTTTGAACTTGATGTAGAACAATATTCTTTCTAACTAAATATATAAACATTTTAGTACAAGGATAAATATTTTTTAGAAAAACATCTAGTATGTGCCTTTTTTAAAACTGGATCAAGTCTTTGATTGTATATTTTAAAGTATTGCAATATTTACAAGATACATTTCACATGTTGGAAAGTTAAAAAATTGTGAAATTAAAATTTTTTGATAAATTTTTATAGGAAAATATTGATTATTTATTATAAATCTTGCATTTTTATGAAATAAAAATTTGTTAAACTTGATCCAATTTTAAAACATATTCAAAACATATTCTTTGTAAAATTAACAACTGTAAAACATATTTTTAAATTGTTTTCAAAATTTTTTAAAAACCAAATTGAAAGTTTCTTCCAATTTTAATCAAGTTCTATTGAGGATGTCACATAAAGGCTGTTTGAAACAATAAAACATTTCGTAAATAAATTTAACAAAAATTACCTAAGACTTGATCCATTTTTTCTATAAATTAAAGGCACATTATTAGAAAAAAAAAACATTTTATTCATAAAACATTTAACATAAAAAAATCAATTCAGTAAAAAAAAAGAGAACTCATGAGTTAAACTAAAAATAATTCATTTTTAAATGAATAGAAAAAAAAAACAGTAAACTTTTGACTTACGTTGAAATATCAGTTGGCATAGAATTATTTTCAATGGTTTTAACATTAAATGCAGCATTTGAATCACGTGGTTGTGGAGCAGCCAAAGGTTTTATAATGGTGGTATCAATATAGCTTGGTACAGTCGAATCTAATAAATTTTGTTGTTGTTTTAAATTTTGTTTTATTGACTTTGGTTTCATCTGAAAAAAATCCGATGATGAAGAACTTTGATTTAAAAATAATTCATCTGATGATACAGTTTGATTATGGGGCACATGATCGTAACGTGTTGTTTTCTTACGGTGCCAATGATTTTCTTCATCTCTATAAGTTTGTAAACGTGAGATATCAAAACCAGCTGGTATTACAGTTAAGCCATCATAGGCTGATTGAGAATCCTAAAATAGAACACAAATAAACTCATAAATTTTAATTGAATACAAACTTTGTAAATTAAAATTACGTTTTGAATTGTTTTTGGTAATAATGTGGTTGGTTTTACAATTTCCTGGTATGACTTATTTTCTTCAATTGTACTGGATTTTGGCTTCAATTTAAAATCAATGTTATTTATGGACGAAATGTTTTCATCTACTGTATTTTGTTGTTTTATCTAAAAATGTTTTAATTATGTGCATAAGAGTATTAAAAATATTGCTTATTTTATATTGATCTTTAGAATTACCAATTTTAGACTTTCTTTATATTGTGAACTTGTTTTTGCCATTGGGGACTCGTGTATTGTTGCCTCAGTTAAAAATGTTTGATTAGCCGATATTATCGAAGGAGACTGAAACTTTTTGCGCATGGCGCTTAAATGTTTAGCTCGTGCATTTTTTACTGATAGTTCACTGTTTGTGTCCTTAAAGTAATAAATTCATTGCATTAAACTTTAAACTTTCTGGTATGTGATGAATTTCACTTTCGATCGATATTGAAAATGTGTGATTCAGAAAACACATGAAACTTATAGCAATCGATTCAATTAAATCAGATATTTTAATTAATGACAGTTAACCTAATTTTCACAATATCCCGTTAGCTACTAACTAGGGCTTTAACTGACACATTTGTTTTTGTTTTCCATATAAATATTCAATTTAACTGTTTGATAAATTCAGTAATGGGGCCTTAATGTTATTTAAAATTAAAATGTTGTGAAATAAGGAGATTCGAAATTTTGATTTCGATCGAAAGTGAAATTCATCACATACCATTGCTCGTTTCTGTAACTAATGTTTTCGCATCGAGAAATACATCGTCACCCTGCTTTTTAAAGGGTGAGTTAGAAGATGATAAAGTTGGCTACATTTTTAGAGCTAAATTTTTCAGATTTTTAACTTTTAGAAAAATAAATAACGTAAATACAGCATTTGCTTAGATTTTTTGATTGACTTTATATTTAATTGTCTTTGACTCACCCTATGCAAACCAGAGCAAGGTTGTATTTTACATGTTTTTTGCGAAATTTTTCTCGATGCGAAAGTTGCACAAACGGAGTTCAGTATACTTAAAAACGACTTTACATACTGGTGTTTTGTCCATCATTGGATCAGTTAATAAAGTTGTAGATTGTTCAAGAGTGTGATATGGGTAGCTATCTGAAGTAGTTGAAAGGCTTACGTTGGAATGTGTTGTGGTATCATTTTGAATATGCTAAAATACAGAGATTATCAAATTGTATTAAATGTTGAAATATAGAGTGAGATTGTAAATATCTTAGCACTAATTTTTAATTAATTTTTTTTTTATTTTCAATTAGTATTAGTATTAATATAGTAGTAATATATAAAAAGTAGGTAAAAAGGTACCAGAACTAAAAAAAAAACAATAAGGGCATTCATGACAGAAATATTGGTCTTGGAAAAAGTCAAAAGTGTAAAGTTTTTCAAAATCACAACAAATTCAAAGAAAACAATTTCCCACAAAATGTTGTAAAATTGTCTGGGTCAAAGCGATTGCGAAATTGTCAGGATAAAAATTACTCTAAACATATGTTTTGTGTAATATTGTATAACATTGCCATCATTGACAAATTTAAGAAATAGTACTAAAAAATGCAACTGTGAATAAAAAAATACATATAAGTATTAAGAAAAAAATAATTCAAAAACTAATAATGTTAAAAAGAAGTAAAAAAAATTACAAAAGGAACAATGGAATTTGGATGATAATCAAATAGAACTAAAAGCAGAGGGGAGTAAAAAATCTAATTAAAAAAAGGAAAAAAAGGAAAAAGAAAAAATAATAATTTGAATGAATTATAAAAGGGAAAATTGAAAATTAGGAAAAAATATATATATATGTATGTATATATATCATCAATACACGCCGAATTTCACCAGCGTATTCCTTGGCTCATTACATGAAAATATGTGAACTACGACCATCCCCGAAAATGCAAGTGTGCGAAATGGCAGCAGTTTGAAAATTTTCGGATTGGTGGTCGGACTGTAATAGGTTAAAATTGCTAACTTCTGAACCAGTGGTCTTGTTTGAAAAGTCTTTGGAAAGGTCTTTGGGAGACCTTTCAGAATCAATAAAAAAAAAATTAAAAAAAGTAAAATCGAAGAGATGCAAAGCTTTTAAAAAAAAAATTGGAAAAAAAAGACATAAGAACGTGCACATAACCTTAATTCTCAGCCAGATGGCAGGTAAATTATGTTTTTTTTTTCTCTTAAAAGAGAGCCCTACCTCTTACCTTCCCAAAATGCCCTAAACGAAGCCAAGAGGTCTTACCGTTCCAAAGTTAAGACCATTTGACTGAAATGCAAACATTTTTGTTTTGTTTTTGGAAGCGAAATAACAGCACACATTCATTTGTTTTTGTAAGTTAACACGTTTACGATTTTATTTTATTTAAATTTTTGGCTGAAGAATCAAACATATGGTCATAACTTTGGAACGGTAACACCTCTGGGCTTCGTTTAGGGCATTTTGAAATTATTAAAAGTCGCTGTTATATGATTACGGGCCAATTGGGGATATTGAAATTTGTTGTCTTCTCTTGTAATAATTATATTGTTTATTTTTATACCAACCATCCCATTGTGCAGCAGAGTATACATATATCAGTTTGTCAAATGTTTGTAATTATTTTGAAAAAAAATTCTGGGAGCCAATATATCCTTATTAATATTATAAATCCGTTTGTTTGCCTATCTATCTGTCGGAACGTTTGCTCCACCATCATGCCCAAACGGCTGAACCGATCTTCTTGAAAGATGGACCAAACAATATCGCCTACCCAGAAAATTGCTTTAGTCCATATTATACCTTGATCGGAAAAAGGGGTGTGGCATTCCAAAATTTGAAATTGCTTCTGTGGAACATATTTGAACAAAACCATGCACGATGTTTTCTAAGAAAAAGTGGGAGGAATAGGATAAGTGGGTGTGGCACCGCCCATATAGTCCGAAAACGTATATTGCTTTACCCCCAGTTCCTATTGAAACAGTATGAGTAAAACTTGGCACGGAGACTTATAAAAAAATGAAGTAATATGCCGAAAGTGGGCTGGATAGGTAAAAGGGGCGTGGCACCTCTCATACAAACTGACATTAAAAATTCCTTTGCCTCTGCTCAAATTAAACGTTTATAAACGAAATTCGGTACGTTGTTTAATAATAAATTTTATAAGTACTGTTCCAAAAGGAGGGGATATAGGACATGGGGTGGTCACTTCAAATACAACACGAAATTTGAAATTGCTTTTCCTCGGCTCCTGTTGTGTATATATGAGCAAAGTTTGGCATGGCGTTTTATAATTAAATTTTTAAGAACTTTGCCAAAGTGGACGTGATAGAGAGTGCTTGATAAAATGATATGTGAGTTAATGAAAACCAAATGAATGCGAGATAATGCTCCGGAACCCGGAGAAAAAAATTATTTTTCCAAAAATAAGTGCTTTTTTAAAATAAAGTACTATTTCCAAAAAAAATTATTTATTCCAAAACAAAAGTACTTTTTCCAAAACAAAAGTACTTTTTCCAAAAAAAAGTAAACAGATATCGCATACGTAGGAAATTACTATAGGGGCGTGACACCTGCCATACAAATCTAATTTGTAAATTGCTTTACATAAGATTCTGTCCAGCTAATTTTAGCAAAACCATGAAGTGGGAAAGAAGTGGGCGTGACAGACCAAAAAAATAAGTTTAGTTTGAAAATTAGGTTATATGAACGTTTGATGTTTGCATGGGAATGTCTCTTCTTTCAAACGTGTTCTGATGATGGGAACCTACAAAATTCCCGAAATAGATCTATCAACACATTCCTGAAGGTGGTCAATTAATAAATTTGAAAACCAAAACTATATAGATTATTTGTTAGGACAATATCCTAATGAAGAAATATAGAGTATGGCCTCGAACTTGAATAATTTTCATATTCATTGCACAATTAAAAGTCGAGAAAACATAATTTTTTTTTAATAAAAATTATATCAAACTTATTTTCATTAATTATTATAAACGGGTAAGTAATTTATATTTAACATATATTTTTTTAAAAATTAAGAAACAGCAAACGTTATGGAATACTAAGTACGACTACTTTTTTAAAATTTTTGAATAATTTTCCTATTTTGAAACGCGATATTTTAAGATCCGCTAGGATTAGCTGTCATACATTTGGACGAGGTTATAGTTATATAATGTATATCTTGTATAACAAGTTTGGTTGAAATGAGAACGGGTGGAGGAAACCGAGTGATAGATTTTATGTTTTCCGTCTAATATATTATGAGTTGGAAAATAAACACATACATTTTCTTATTCTGAATAGAAATCATAAACACAAAATATTTTATTTTTGTGAACAAATTTGTCACTATAAGATGAAACTATTGGTCCAGTCTTAATTTCATCGAAGGTGCCAGTGTTACTTTAGAACTAGTGCCGCAAATGTCACATTAATACCAGTTTTGCTCCCTATTTTTCGTTCTTAAATTGTAGTTTTCAAACTAGATATCAACTATAGCTGAGATCTTGTTTAAAATATAGTTTCAAATCGGCAGTTTGGATCATCTATGTTATGACATCTCCATGTTAAATTCTACAGTTTTTTTTGCATGGAAAGGCGGTAGAACTCGTCCTAGTTGCCTGGTTGAAATTAACTAGTTCTGTACTAGTATTTTTTATAATTTTAGCAATTGTTTTTAATTTTTGTCAAATTTTTCAAATGTGATTTTTTTTTTTTTAGTTAGTCTCTTTACAGGAAGAAGAAGAAAACATTTTTATTGAAAAATTTTACGGACACAAGGGATACACCAGACTGCCGCAGTTTCGTCCCCCTCCTGGGACTCGTCAGTGGTTAATTTATGTGTCAATTGAACAAAGTATTTTATATTGTTAATTTGCTCTATATGAAAAACTTTTTATTTTTTGGTGTCGTACTGTGATTTGAACTCACTGCCTTAGCATCAAGCTATGCATCGTAATCTCACCTCTTAACCAGTTGAGCCACGGTCGACACAGCGATGACTGTAGCTAAAGTGGAGTTTGGTCACACTACGTACACACAAGTATTGTTTCGATCAGAAGAGACAGAATTAACTAATACCAATGCACAATTCATTTCTCAACTAGAATGCTTTTTCTTCTTTATCCTATCTCTTTTTCACAAGTAATTATCACGTTTTATGATGCGCTTTATTCACATACAATAGTTGGATACCAAGTGTAGGTTAGAGATTGAGTCGCCGTTAAGCAAGTTTCTTAAAATTTCATGTTAGAAAGTGTTTTGCAACCGTCAGATAATGACAATCGTAATTAATTTTTTTTTTTTTTTAATTTTATAATTGTTTTTTTTTTTAATTTCAACAAATTTAATTTTTTTTATTATCTGAGATTTTTTTCTGAAATGTAATGTTAAATAGAAGATATTTACGATTAATACTAAATGGCACGAAGAATGTTGATGAAGATCGTAGTGGGTCAGAAAATGCATTCCATTCATGCTAGTGTCTAATAACTTTTACTGTGTTTTTTTGTAATAGTCAAAGTAAATTATCATATAAAAATTATAATTTTTCTGTTAATTCAGAGAAAAATTTGGCATGATCTCAAACCGAACAAATAAAATCTCACACATAAACTTATAGATCAACGATAAAATTTACTATTAAACCACTCACCAGGTACAGTGTAGAAATCGTTTAATGTATATGCTCGACATATGTATTAACAAAAAATCTTTAATGTTTGTTGATATGCTTTGCTTATGTAGAAGGATAGTATATGATGACATTAGAGAAAAGAATTGCCATTTAAAAGTTTTAACTGAAAGTTAAACTGGCAATTATGATGATGACTAGAGAAAAACGAACACACAATAAATTGAAATCGTTCGTGGTAAATTTCATTCTAACTCAACACACAGAGTAATGTGGGATTTAAAGTCACCCAATTCCTTTAACGTGTGAGTTAAATAGAAGATATTTACGATTAACACTAAATGGCACGAAGAATGTTGATGAAGACCGTAGTGGGTCAGAAAATGCATTCCATTCATGCTAGTGTCTAATAACTTTTTCTGTGTTTTTTTCTTTCTAATAGTCAAAGTAAATGATCATATAAAAATTATAATTTTTCTGTTAATTTAGAGAAAAATTTGTCATGATCTAAAACCGAACGAATTAAATCTCACACATAAACTTATAGATCAACGATAAAATTCACTATGTAATGATTTTTTAAATTTTTGGTGATTCATTCAGTTTTGGCAAATTTTCACTACTTTGAGGATTTTTTTTGGCAGATTTCTCCATTTTTGAAATTTTTTTAATTTTTGGGAACTCTTTTCAATTGCTTTCTTAAGTTTGGCGATTTTTTTTTTGGCAAATTTTGCAATTCTGTAGATTTTTTTAATTTTTGTCGGTTTTTCCATATTTGACAATTTTTTTTTTTCATTTTTGGATTCTTTTTTAATTTTGGTGATAATTATTTGTATATACATAATTTATAATTATTGGTATATAATTTATAATTATTTGTATATAATTTGAGAAAAAATACTCATGTTGGTGATTTTTACATTGTTGGTAATTTTGGCGGTTTTCTCCATATTTGAAAATTTTTTGACGTTTTTTTCTTCAATTTTTTCTATTTTTAATAATTTTTAAATTTGAACGATTTTATTCCATTTTGACGGTTTATTTTATTTATCAACTTTTTTTCAATATTGACATTTTTTTTTTAATTGTATAAATTTGTTTTTCTATTTTAAGCCAGGTTGGCAACCGTTACATTCGGTTATCGGTTTTTTTTTAATTTTTTTAAGTCAACGGTTCCCAAATTGGGGTCCGAGAGAGTATTAGGCGAAGAGTTCCGACGAAATGATTGTTTCACAATATTTGGCAATCATTTTTGCAATTTTATTAATAGCCATCACCAATTATTTTTGGTTTTTTTTTATTTAAAATGATGAAAATTCCATAATTTGATGTTTTTATCTAAAACTAACACTTATTCGCAAATATAATGTAAAGAAAAAACTAAAAATATTGTAAAATAGCAAATACTAGAATTAAATTAAGCTGTATCCAGAACGGATTTATTTTTTTAAATACTTTTTAGATTTATTTTAATTTAATATCAGTACTTTTTTCACATTGTAATAGCGAGTAGTTACTAGAATTTTAAAAATATATAATTTTTTTTCAAATGAATAAACAAAATATGGAATTTTTAACGAAATATAATTAAAATTTTTGAAACTCCATTGGTTAGATAAATTCATTCTCGGCTAAAATTGCCTAACTACCACAAAATTAGGTAAAGATATATTTTAAAAATTAAAATTTGAATAGTTCATAAAAAAGTTTTTTTATTCTGAAACTCCTTAAAAAAAACAAAAAAAAATTAATTTTTTATATATAGCTCAAATATTAAACATTTTTTTAAATTTTTTTTAATTGCTTAAAAAACTACAAACTTTTCTCACACTTTTGTGTTTTTTTAGTTATTGTTTCAGTAAAACTCGTTTAAGACGAACTTGGTTCATATGAGTCCTCGGTTATTACTAATGAATTTGAACGTCCAGACGTTTTGGTACCATTTTCATCGAATGACTGATGAAATCATTAAATTGTAAATCGAATTAGTAAAAAATATATCGAATTCCCAATGATTTTAATTCCCATTGATTGAATTCCCAATGATTGAATTTCATTGATTGAATTGCCAATAATTCAATTTATAAAATCGAATAAAATCGAATCAGATTAATTGATTGAATACATTGTTAGTGAATTTCAACTAATGAATTCCCTGCGGTTGATTAAAAAATTAATTCATTCGATTTAAATAAAAATCAAGCTCGATTTTTAGGAAATTCTATCTAAATAGGAATAATTCTTCGAAGTGTACTTAACATTTGAGTTGTTAATGCAAGATTTTATTAATTTCAATAGAGACAACATTGCCAATATTAATATTTAAATATCTTTAAAAATAAAGAAATTTATATACTTACTTTTTGTTGCATTTCATTGGTTCTTACATCAGCTTCTGCAAGTTTTTTCTTTTCTTCTTCCTCCCGAGCATATTTTTTTCGGAATTCAAATAGTTTTTGCATACGCAAAGAGACTCCTGAACCACTTGATACAGCAGATGTGTCCACTATATCTTTATATCGAGTTGACTTTTCAAACGAACCGGCTAATGAAGCAGGTGAGGTTGTAATGTTATTATAAACACTTTCCTTAGGCCTGCAACCAGCTGCTGTATACTTTTCATTATCTTCTTCCTCACTAGCATGTTCTTTTTGAAATTCTGTTAATTTTTGCAAACCCATTGAAGTACCACAACCGTTTGAAGTAATAGATGTCGAATTAACATCAATATGTTGGGCTACTGCTTGAGCATATTTTTTACGCAATTCTCTTAGTTGCTGTGTACGCAATGACACGCCAGTATCAACGGAATTAATAGATGTAGCACTCAAAGCAAGTAAAGGCAATTCTTGTTGTTTTTGTCCATGTAGGTGTTGTTCAAACAACGAATCTTCTTTCTCCTGCTGCTGTATCTGCTCTTGTGGTCGTGCATGTTTAGCAGCAGGCATTTCGGCCAGTTTTTGTAGACGTATCGAAACATTTGTAGAACTAGATGTTGGAGAATCAACTGCATCTTTTTTTGTACGAAGTTTTGTTTTATCAACATCGGGCGAATTTGGAAATACACTGTCTATTTGGAATGCATTTAAATCAATAGATGGTGGTGGTGGTAGAGCATTTTTTGATAAATATTTTTGTTGTTTAATCTTTGACAAAGCTCCAGCTTTTCCAATATAATTTGTACATCTGTTAACAACAGATACCGAATCATCAAAGGTTATATCATCTATTGTATTATCGTTAGATGAAATAAGAACGTTATCCAAAGATTCTGAAAATTCATCAATTTGTTTGCCTTCATTGCGCGCCTGCCAATCTTCCACCTTACGTTTAGCAAACTCATCTATCATGTTGGCATTCACATGTTTCGAATACTCTACATAATTATGTTTAATCGAGTTAAATTTAAATTTAGTTTTGCGATCATTGGATAGCCAAGGTGCAATTTGTGTTGTTTTAAGTTTAAGACAAGTTTGTCGAAAATTTACATCACCCACTTCCAAAGCGTGTGTAGTTTTAAGCAAATATTCTCGGGCATTATATTTATAACCCTTGTGATTGGTTATTAACAAATCACCCCAATGCTGATTGTCGGAAGTTTTAAAAATTATTTCAAAACTAATGGAGGCAGCATTCGCCAATAGTTTTTCTAACATATCGCATGGTTTCTGCAACCATTCTTCCCGTATACTCATTACTAAATCATTCTCTTCGATATTGTATTCCTGTTCGGCCGGTTTTACATTCACCATGCCAGCACAATGTATGTGGTCGAAACATTTACTGCCAAAATCTGCAGGCATATTACGTACATATTCTTTTTTTGTTAGAAATGGAAATCCATAATCTATAGCCCATGCTACGTATTCTTCTTTTTGATATTGAGCTTTTTGTAAGATTTCCGCTCGTATGAATTTATTCCAAGATACAAAATTTATGGCCACCTTATCGCCCACTGCGGGTCTACATAATGTATCTAACAATGGTTTATTTCTATATAGTTCTTGTAATTGTACTTCCAATTGTGTTAGCTCGTGTAAGTAAACATTGGTAGCTTCTCCAAGTTGTTTATACCAAAATAAGTGTGGATTAATGAAATGCGTCACTGCGATGCAGTGATCGTTTTCCATTTTGTTTAAAACTAGAATTTTATACATTACTAAAGATTCTTAATATTAAAAATATATTTCTAAAGATCTTACCTCTTGTTGTATCGGAATATCAAAAAAAAATTTGGAATTTTACTATTTCACGCAAGATAAATATAAATTTATCTTGATTTCACGTGTATAAAAGGATCAAATTGCAATTGGAGTTTCTTTTACCAAGCCTACTTTTTGATAGTAAATAACGGAGCTTTATAGTTAGTGTTGTTGGAGTATTGAGTATTTGAGTTAGTATGACCAACTACTTTTACGGGTATCGATCGAGTAGCAAAATGTACATACCCGAAACTTTCAGGGTTGTATTTTTAAGCACAATTTAGCCATAAATTATTATTATTATTATTAAGTTACTATGTGAATTGTATAACTTAGGTGTTTTTATTACTGTGTAATAAATATAGTATTTTGGCCTTATTGGCTTTATATTACAAAACTGAATAAATAAAAATAAAATAAAGTAAATAAATAAAACTAACGATTGTGAACTTAACAATAAGTTGACAGTGTGTCACTGAAGAAGAACAATAAGTTAACAATACGTAATTAACAATATTTCCGAGGACTCATATTTTCAAATACCACGTGTTGTTCAGAAACGTAAACAGAAGCACGTTGTCTTAGAAATGTTAACAGATGCACGTGGTGATTGAATATGTAAGCACATAAAAGAAGAAAATAAAAACAAATGTATAATTTTTGGATTTTGAAAAATCTATCAAGAATAAACTAGAATATGTTGAGGTATGAAATTTTCAGAACTAGTTTCTAATGCGATTTCCTAAAATTTTGACATATAACACATACCCCAAATGATTGTGTGGGGGGTGCTATAACACAACAATATTTGGTCTGGCTAACCACAGCGACAAAAAAAAAATAATTTCATCATTTTCAAAAATCTGTTATGTTCAGGTCTGAAATTTTCCAGTACGATTTCCTAAATTTTAACATATAATAGATGCTCCAAATAATCTTACGATGGGTACCATATTTGGTATATTGGCTAAGCCAACGACAACAAAAAAAAAAAAATTCATAATTTTCAAAAATCTATCAAAAATAAACTAGAATATGTTGAATTATGAAATTTTCAGAACTAATTTCTATTTTCTTTATTTTGACATATAACACATGCCCCAAATGATTTTTTTTTTAACAAAAAACAGCTGTTATATATGGTTACTCAAAAGTATTGTTACTCGAAAATATTGTTATATTCATAGAGATATTGTTAAGTTGGCAGTCGTGGCACCAAGTACGCGAAAAACGGCAGTTCTAAGAACTAAAATACTCAACTCTTTTTGTAAACATTGTATTTGATATTAAATTAATAAATATGGAAATTTTTAATAATTTATGTCGAGCCTGCAATACTAAACAAAACAAACTATTGAATATCTTTACAGAACAACAAAATGAATCTACAACCATAAAAAATATGCTGGAATATTGTTTACTGATGCCTATACATAATGAGGACATGTATCCAGAGCTAATTTGTTACTTTTGTATTAAAGAATTGGAAATTTCATATCGATTTTTGCAAAGATTTAAATTGGCACAAAACGAATTTCAAAATTCTTACGAGCATATAAAGAATATACAACATAAGAACGAAGATGCCGACAATCAGTGTGAAATAGAAGAAGAAATATGCCAAGATTTCAAGTCATACAATGAATATAATGAGCTACCAGAACATCAAATAATCGATGAAATTAAACCCACAAATATAACTGTAGCGCATCTGGAGTCCGTTAGAAATAAACATACAATAGAACACCAAAATGCCTACGCCGTAATCAATACAGCAAAATTTGAAAATTTGCCAGCAGTAACATGTTCGATTTGCAAGAAATCTTTTTTCACAGCGAAAGCATTAAATTTACATTTAAAAATATCCCATAAGAAAACAATAGATCAAAATACAAGAAATGTCTACGATAATTGTAAAAAGATAGAAAATGCCGATGAAAAAACATTCAAACATCCCCGAACTGATGTAGAAATGGAATATACTCAATTAAATGCAAGTGTACGACCAATAGAAATAGCACAATTTATACCCGCAATAGAGGTTGAACAAAAATCAGATGCAGCAAAAAATTGTTCAGTTTGCCATAAATCTTTCCTCACTGTGAAAGCATTAAATTTACATTTAAAACTATCTCATAAGCAAAAAATCACAATTACTTAAATTTAAAGATTTTGTATTTTGGGATTTTTGAAATAAAAATCTGTTTTTTTAAATATTTAAACACTTATTACACATTGTTTTCTAGTTTTTATGCACTTTAGCAGCTCTGGGATCATCGGGACGCATTACCACATAACCCATCTTGTATTTACGGTTATCACCATCATTGCCGTAATAGGTGGCCAAGCCAATACCAGCTAAACCTAAGCCAATAATGGCCAAAACAGTACCGCCAACAATATCGGGAATTTCATTCCAGGCTCTTTTAATAAGACCTACGGATTGGCGAGCGGCAGGAGCTGACATTGCTAATGAGAGAAAAATCGAATGTTAAATTACTTTTTTAATGTTTCTTTCTAAATTTTATAAAAATTTACCAGAAATATTACACAACACAAGCCAAAAAAATGACAAAAAACAGCTGTTTTTTAAACTGTTAAAAATCAGTTGCAACAATAGTATTTGGGAGTAAATACACATAAAAAACTTATGCTTCGTAAACTACCCATACACTACACAATATTGTGCAAAAAAAATACCAGTGTGTATGATTGTACAATATGTTCGAAAAAATCATAAAGGTTTTGATTCCTATTGCGCAACCAAGAATTGTGAAAAATATTGTTGGACAAATGTGCAATCCATCTACAACAGAACAAAACAGTGCTGCCATATTTTGTGTAAAAGTATTATACATCTCATTGCACTGTATAGGGCAAAACGACAATAGTACTAGCAATAATATTGCAAGGTGTATGGGTAACTTTAATAGCCCCTACACACAAAAACCGGTGTGAAGTAATTGGGAGCTTTTCAGCTAAGAACGAGCTTAGCCTGGGAAATTAATCTACTTGATTAACGTTAATTTACCTTTTCCATCTTCCTCGTTTACATACACACAAACAATTTCCAGAGGGAATATGATAAAAGAATACTTAGTAAAATTATTTTTATTAAAATTCTGCGGATTTTTATCAAGTTTTGCTTAAATTATGTATCCCACTGTGTTATTTTTGTCTATGCATTTACACGATTTTTCTAAAATACTTTCCACGTGACAAGTCATTTCATATTATATAAAATTATTTAACATTTTTATCTATGTTCCTGTTATGCTAAATCTTTATAAAATGTCAAACGTGTATTGCACTCCTCCAACATTTTGTGTACATAATTTAATCAAGCATTACTTGGTAAAAAGTAAGAAAATAAATATGTCCGTCCATATTTATTTTGTTACATATAAAAGGTAATTTCTTGTTAAAAGCTAGAATTCTTTTTTCATGAACAAAAAATATGATGCAACACAAAGTCAAAATGGTAAACTACTATAAACTATTATTTGAAAAGTGAAATTATTTTTATATTTTTTATTTATTAGCTCGAAGTAAAAAGCTAGGAAAATAATTAAGTATATTTAAGTTGTTAAATAAAAAGGAAAATTCTGACCCCAATTTTATTTTTTGTAGTTGAAAACTATTAACATTGGTATTGAGCTATTTTATGCCCTTTTGGTTTTTGCTCTTGGTGCATAATATGATGAATAGTTTAACAATTTATTAGTAAAGGTATTAATTATAACTAAATTTGTTTAATATTTAATAAACTGCAATTTTATTACATTAAAATAAAAAAGCTGTGTAAGGATTTCTATACAAACAAAGTAGAACTATTTTAAATATGCTTTGCTAAAATATCATAAAATAAGAGTGGAAGAATTACCAAGTTTTTGAAGTTAAATGTCATTACATTTTTCTCCAATTAATTTTCATAAGTTGATTAACAAACTTTCCTACAAATAGTTATTAGTTAAAATGCTCCTACTATACTTGGTAATATTATACCCTTTTTTTTGACTAATGTCCCCTTAGATTTTTTGTATGTATGCATTTTTTGATAGTTAAAAGATTATATTTGTCAGTTTAATATACCAAGGTGGCACCGATGTCGATCTGGCTTTAAGGTGCCCATACACTTTGCAATATTATGCCAAATAGTTCAATAGATCTTTGATAATTTCGTACAATCGTTCATATGACAATTTTTAAGATAATTTGCTTGATACTTTTTAAGCTAACTTTTCACATTTGACAAGTCTCTTCTATTGCTATATAATTAATAATGATTAAAAAAAGTCATAAACTTAAAATTTGAAGAAAACAAAGTGAAATGAGAATGATTCACATCTGAATGCTAAACGCGAGTTTTCACAAAACACATATTTAAGCTCCTCATTTTATTATTACGGAAGTTCTTTATTCTTTTCCACTTGTTTTAGCAAAACGTGTGTTTGGCATTTAGGTGTGAATGCCATTTAAAATCGCCATAAAAATCGTCTATCACCATTTCAAAAATTTTCGCCACATAGGCAAGAAATCACAGGATATGGCAACACTGAACTAATTACTCTAAATTTGTAAAAACTTCTCCGGTTCTCCGTAAAATTTATTAATTATCCGAAAACCTAGGGAAAACTTCTCGAGAAGTTTTTGAGAAATTTAAAGTTCTGGAGAAATTACAAATGCAACTCTGGAAGCCAATTTGACATCATTTTGACATATTATTGTCTCCAGAAATTATTTATTATAGTTCGATAGAGTGAACGCTCTTTCTAGTTCAATTATTATTATGAACTAGATCGATCTTCTAGTTCAATCTATCTATGTTTCTACTTAATTTATGTGAAAAAACTATTTTAAAGCATTCTCGCAAAAAGAAAAAGTTTAAAATCAACTAAAAATAGCCTCAGTTTATTATATAGAATATAACTTGAAAAGTTTTTCGATAATTTAGACAAACAACTTTGGCAAAAAAATTGTGGAATAAAACAACTGACGTTTATACTTTTATACTTTGTAAACTTTCCATTTGTTGTTTTTTGTGAAATTACTTTGTGTTTACTTTGTTAACTTGACCAATTTAGTTTTGTTCACACGTAATAATGGTACTGGTTTCTGACGACGTCTTCAAGAAAAACATAAAAGGAAAACCAATCAATTGAAAATTCATTAAAATCAACGCCAATTTGTTTTAACACAAATACGTACCAATTTCAAATTTTAATTCTTAATTTTATGGTTTTTTATTTCTAAAATGTAGACTTTAAGACGTATAAAAAAACAGCCACATTTTTGCTTCCGTTTTACCTCTTTGTTTTTGGTAAGCAGTTCACAGTTAAGTTTTATAGTTTTCTCTTGTATGTCTGTCAAGTAACCCATTTGGTATCTTGTTTAATGTTTTGGTAGTGTTAATATTTTACTTTAGAAGCTACAAAATTGTAAAAATAGGAGAACGAACAAAGTAAAGTATTTATTTTATATTATTTTGTAATTATACAAGAGAAATGATATATGTAATTAATTTATACTTGGACTGCGGTGATTTCTACTTGACTTATATAATTTGTATCAACTTATAATATAACAAAAATTACAAAGTTGACTTCGATATTCTTACACTAGCTTATTTTTTGCGTGTACTTCGTAAAATTAAAATTAATTGGTTATTATCAAGTTTTATATTAATTATGTATGCCATTGTGTTAATTTTGTATTTGAATTTGCAAAAGTTTCCTAAACTACTTTCCACGCAACAAGTTATTTCATCCATTATAAAATATTACTTAACATTTTTATATATTTATACAACTGTTTCTGCATTTTGTGTACATATTTTAATAAAGCATTACTTGGTTAAATGTAACAAAATAAATATGGGCAATCAAATCATTTTCCTAAGTTGATTGGCAAACTGAAAATAGTTATTAGTTGAAATGCTCCTACTATACTTGGTAGTATTAAACCCTTATTTTTAATAAACGTTCCCCTAAATTGTGTGTGTTTGTACTATACTTGGTAATACTATACCATTTTTTGTGTGTAGTAACTTGGCAAGGATTTTTTAGTGTGTTCAATCGTTTGTTAAATCGCTTGTTTGATAATTTTTAAGTAAATTATTCATATTTGTCACTTCTTTTTCACTAATATTAATTAACAATGACACAAAATTCAAAAAACCTAAAATTTTAATAAAATATAAATAAAAATAAACAATAAAAAAATATTTTAATAAATATAAATAAATATGAGTTTGGCAAAAAACATTTTTTTCCATTTATTTCATTTGAATTTCTCAAACTACAATAAACTACACACATCAAAATCGTTGCCAAGTAACTGCGTGCATTTCAACTAATAAAGTTTTTTTACATAAATCATTCAATAATTAAGTAGAATCAAGTAAAAACTTGGCAACATGTTACTAGTTACGCATAACTTTTGTGAATAAACTTTATTTTTTTTATATTAAAAGAGATAAAGAACGATTGAACTAGAAGAGCGAATAATGGTGAACTAGGCAATATCGTTCAATTGAGTGAGTAGTTCAATTGAACTAGTTCGTTCACGAACTACACAAGTCTACTAGTCCGCCATTTCTTCACTACGGAAAAGTGTGCTCGTCGTTCACGCGTTTCTTTACTCGTTTATTCGTGCTTACAGAAAATTCTTAAATTTTCTTACTTTATCATTGTAATACTAACAAAATTTTAATGTTTAACGCTAATACAAACAGCTCTTGACAGAATTCATTTGTGGTCAGTGCATAAAAAATAGATTTAACAACGAAAAATCAGACAAAAAAAAACCAATCTACATTTTAAAGGCAAGAAAAAAGTTGAAACAGAAGTCGTCGAATAAGAAAAAAAATTGCGAAAGCCAAATGGTGATGAGAAAAAAATGTGTTCACAATTGTCGATTGCGAGTGTAAAAGTGAGATAACTATATATAACAACTTATATGCGTGTGTTGAGAACTCAGAGTTCAAACGACAAAGAAGTAGTGAAAAAAGCAAAAGTTGTGGTCGAAGCACCCTCGACTCCAGAGAAGCAAGCCGATTAATAAAATTCGGAGGCGCGAAAGAGCTAATTTATTATGTTTGGTCTTGCGCCGATTTTTTTCTTGACTGAAGAAAAATTAGCCCAAACAGTTCTAATAAAATTTGCAATAATATTGCAAAGTGTATGTGCACCTTTGAGAGTGTTCCAATCATTTAAAAAACCGTTTTTAAACTGTTTTTTTGCATTGTCGGTTTCGGTTTTTCAAAAAGTTAAGTTTTCGAATATCCGATAAATAAGGCTCGGAACTTCATGTAAATACATGTTTGTTGTCGTTAGCTTAAGAATAATGTTAACCAAATATCTTTGCGAATCAACAAATTTGCAACGAAATAGCAACGATTTGTTAATGCATATTTTTACATATTTTTCTATAAATACATATTTTGCTATAAATACATTTTTTGCTGTAATGCTATAGATGCCTATTTTGCTATAGATGCCTATTTTGCTATAGTTGCCTATTTTGGATTTTTTTTTTTACATATTTTTCTATAAATGCATATTTTTGCATTAACATGCATATTTTTTAGAAAAATGATTGATGTTTTACTAAAAATAAATTGTTATACATATTTTATAAATAAAATATTTTTTAAATGTATACATATAATTTATTGTTTTATCACAAAGAAAATACAATTACTAACTTTCTGACGATGTTTATTCGTAATTCTCAACTTTTTTAACCCTAATATGTCATTATTTTGAGCGACATCCCCATATAAAAGTAATCAGATTTGTAATAATAATTGTACGAAATATGTACTTATATAACCACTTATATGGTAATGCTTTTCTACTTTGCATACCAGCAAAGTCAAAATTCCAAACGGTACTCCAGTTATGACGTGTTTATGCATTGGAGACACAATAGAATTTTCTTATTATTTGCAAACTATAAATATATCAATAATAACAAATATAAACTAAACGAGAATTTTTAAAAACTCGATAAAAACTTTTAGTTTTAAATAACAACAATTAACTGTTTACTGCAAAATTACTGTTTTGGTAGTTGTTTAGTTAAATGCTATTTTAATAGTTTTTTTTTCTGTTGTTTTTAAAATAACTCAAAATAGTTGTTTTGTATTATTTCATAGAAAAACAATTATAATTACAGTTAAAAACAACTAGTGATTACTACACAAACAACTGTCAAACTTTTTTTAGTAAACCCTTTGCACTAAACATAGTGCTACTAAAATGCTATCGAAAAATGAAAACAAAAACAAATTTTAACATTTCGGCGGCGGCGTGAAAAATATCGGCGGCTCGGCTTAGCCGACAGCCACGCCGTTCAGCTTGCTTCTCTAGTCGACTCTCGAGGCCAACGAGTAGATTCTTGCCATTTTTGTATTTTAATAAAAAATTTCTAAATTTGTATAGAAATACTGAAACTCAAATTTTTTTTTTGCAAAAAAATAAAAAACTGACAAATAAAAAACAAATACAAAAAACATTTGGACAATTTTGAAATTTAACAAAAAAAAAAAAAAAGGAGACGCCAAGCTCTAGGGGGTGCGTAAATGCATGCGTCAATAATAACCTCGTTGCGGTGTATGGGAATTAAAAGAGGTGCTTGTGTTTAAAGTTTTTTAACACAAGCGTACGATTTTCTTTTACAAAACATTTTGCAATAACAAACAATTTTTAAAATCAGTGCAAAATGTCGGAATATCCTCCAGACGATGGTAGTCCATCACCACAGCGTGGCAGAGAAACACCTCAACATAATGTTAGTTTTGAGGATGCATCAAATTCTGCTAATAATGTAAGTACAGTTCATTGTTTTGTCTTATATACTGATTTATTTAATTGTTATGAATAATTTTATGGAATGAAAAGATTTTAATTCATGTAGAATACAAGTTGTGATATTTTTTATTGCTGCAATAAATACATTGTCGTCTAATATATGTAAAGGCCAGCGCAACAAGGTTGTTGTCAGGTTGTTGTTAGTGTAGGGATGCCATGTAATATTTCCTTACATACTTTACATTTTGGGGCGTTTGTTTTAATTTTTTTCTTTAAATCTTGTAGATTTTTGATTTTGTTATATGATTATTATCCTTACAGATATTCAAAAGAATGTGTTTTGCAATTCGGTTTAGGACTTCAGAGCAATGTGGGTAATTACTAGGGCAAGTTTTTTTTATTCCATTTGCCATAAAATGCTTTTTGCAATTATTTTTTGAAAATGCCATTTAGCCATGTTTGCGAGTTTTTGAACAAATCTAAAATAAAATAAAGGAAAATAGGGCTAAAATCTAAATAAATATCTTCTGAGTTATAGGGCTCTAAAACTTGGATATTTCATTTAATGTATATATTTTTGTCTTTGTTATGCGTTGTCGCAGCGAAACAAAATGGGTGTAATTAGAAAGCTTTTTTTATGGGCCTTTAATTTGGTATATATTTTTTTTAATTATAATATCCCACTGTCGTCCAACTCATGATTTTCCGATTTTGAACTGACACTTTTTTTTTTTTAAATGTATTTATGTATTTCAATATTTTGCATATACAGTAGTGGTCAAAAGATTTGGAACTGAAATCATGGTTTGAGGTAATTATAACGACATGATATTAATTTCATTTTCCTGCAGCCAAACTTTTACAACCCCCGCCGTGTGTTTTGGGTCGTTGTCGTGCTGGAAGGTCCATGAGAGTGGCATTTCCCATTCAGCATACGGAAGCATAGCTGAACTCAAAAGGTCTCTATAGATTGTGACCGTCATTGTGCTAGTAATGCGGTGAATTGGGCCAATCCCATTTCCTGAAAAACACCCCCACACCATAATGTTTCCACCTCCGTGCTTCACTGTGGCGGTTGTGTATCTGGGATTAAACTTTTCGCCTAGTAGTCTTCGAACATTGGCTCTTCCATCTGATCCCCGGAGGTTGAATTTAGACTCATCTGACCACAATAAATTTTTTGTTGAGTCCAGTTCAAATGAGTGCGCGCAAAGTCAAGCCGAGCTTTTCGATTTTTTCCGACACATGTCGCGTTTCAACCCTCATACGAGAGTTGCCACCATTTGTACTTGCCACACTGGTAACTGACTCTTTCGCGCGGCTATGGCTCGTCGGGCTTGGGCTGGTGTTCGTTGCAAGCACAAAATGGATGGACGAAGTAATGTTGTACCAGTGTACCTAATCCACAATCAAAAACAATAAAGGGCCACGAACGAAACGAATCACGTTGTAATTGCGAATAAGTAGATAGTGATGTTTTCTATCTACAGGCTACCCTCCCTCAGTCTCAAAATGGACCTTAGCCATGGTAACGCAAAAAGCCTAAAAATCATTGGTTACCCCTAACATTCGCTCACGAACCAATACCTACCTTCTTCTCTTCTTACTCAGTCATTGTTCCACAAAAACACTCAATTTAGAATTATAAGTTCAGAGATCAATACAATTTTATTTACCATAGTGCAATTCATTAAATAATGGCTTAAAGTAATTTTGACTTAAGCAACTTATCGATTAGTTAAGTCATTTGGGAAATAATAATGCTGCTTAATGCAAACCTTAGTGTCTTAGTATAAATATAATAAAAAAAAAATCGTTAAATAAAGTGTCGAAATCTTAGTTCAAGCGGAATACATTCCGTATTCTATTAAATTAAAAACTCCCTACAATAGCGCTATCGTTTTGGGGTCAGCAACTTTCATGTTGAGATTAACAAGGCACAAACCAAACTAAAACTTCGATCCGCATTAAAACTATAAGGTTACAAGATCCTATTTATAAATTCGAAATGACGTTACGACTTATATATATAATTTACAAAAGAAAAAAACTTGAATTTATCAAGGATGAACTATTTATTTTCTTCCTTGCCCCTCTACAATCTATAGTTCAACTTTAATTGTTAATTCGATTTTCAAAATATACACTGGGGTTGTAACTTAATTTTCAAAAATAAAAAAAATTTAGTTCTATGTCATTGGTTTCCCACGTAAATCTAAATTGTACATAAAATGTATTTTCATAAAATCATGATTCGACTTAGAAACAATCCGAGGTCAGATATGTGCCTTTGGATTATATAAAGTCATATCCAAAAGAAATTCTATCAAAGCTTTTCTCCAAACGCACCTTTCAACCCTCCGATATAGTTTTATAGCCCGAAACAAAATTCATGAATTGCAAAATCTAAATAGTTTAACGTGGTACCAATCGACCGATTATATAAAAAACTCCGAAATTCTTATAGAAATACTTAAAATACTATTCCAACTCGGAATTCAATTGAGCGATTATAGTTTTTTTTTTTCTACGTTTCACCCTAATTTAACTTGGTACATACAAGTTCTATATAATCACAAAGTTGTATAACACTTTTCTGGCAGTTTTAACTTTTAAAATTTCCCGTGTGATCTAAACGTTCGATTATATGTCAATAATAGATTATTCATAGCTTTTAGTTTATCATCTAATTTAGTTAACCAACGCGTTCATCACCGGGTTTTATACAATCAAAAGTAGCAACGACAATTAGGTGAAGTGAGGTTATGTGATTTAAACATTACCGTATTATAAAAAATAAAAAATTATTAAATTTTAAAATAAATTTTAAAAATCGCACTCCGACTTGGGTACCGAAACAAACGATTTATTTAACAATTAATCTGACGGCCCGAACACATTAATTTATTATTTCACTCTTTAAGGTTTAAAAAAAACGACGTGTATGTAAGGTTTACCACTTATTATCAATAACCGATCAACTATTTTAGAAATATTAAAAATTGCTCTATATATCAAACAAGTATACTAAATGATACGATCCTTGTGTTAAACAAGTTACTTTTTAAAGTTAAACCGACCAGAAAAAATGGTAAATATTAAAATGACTAATATAATAAAAATATCTAAGTTGACGATATTAATTCAACAACACTACCAGTACTTATCTGTCGTTTGATGTCTATCGTTGTTTGATGGTAAATCGTAGCCTTTGTCATCTATGTGTACTACCAGCTGTTTTATTGTAATAAAATTATTTCTGCTGACAGAGCTGCTGCGTAAAAAGTTAAATTTTTCTTCGTTGTACGTTAGTGTTGCTGGTTATAGCTCTACGACGATGATCACGACCAGATCCACCCCTTAACTTTCCAGTTGTGTTCAATTTTATGATACGGCGAATCCAATAAGATTTGGCTAATTTTGTAAGCAGCTGCTGTTGTGTATGTGTGTTAAATTGTTACAGATGACGAACAAAACCACCCCTTAACTTTCCAGTTGGCATGGACTTCAGGCACATTCAACAAGAAGTGACAGATTTTGTAAGATGATGCTGTTGTGTGTGTTTCTTAATTTTTCTCAAGATGATAACCAAAACCACCCCTTAACTTTCTAGTTGGCATGGACTGATTATCGTTAGCTAGGCTGGCATGTCTAACGCGATTCGTTTGCTGTTTAGTAACAAGACCTTGTTGGGTGATTACTGCTGGTGGTTGTTAAACGTTTCTGGAGCGGCGCAGTAATCCAATCGTTAATTTTCTTGCATACGGTGTTCGTTAAACTGTTGCCTGGTATACGTTTAACCGGTAACTGTTCACATTCAGACGAGGTAAATTTTCGCCACAAAATCAAACTTGCTGACCAAAAATCGTTAGTTAATGTTGAGGTATTTTGTATTTCGTTTTAGGTACAAACTTGCTGTACGCTTGGCCTAGTAATTAGGATGTTGGCTGAGACACTTCTGTCGAAGATTCCAGTATTGTTGGTCCGCCCCAAACGAAATTTTACACTTGGGTACTGATTAAACGTGTAGTCGAGTGATGTGAAAATAAAAAATGTTGTTCTTTTAAAATGTTATGTAAAAATCGTATTTATTTTTTCTTTTGGTACGGTGTGGTTTTTTTTCGGCGCTAGCCTCAATAATCACGGATCCACCTTGAGAATCAATGTTGTTTCATCGATAGCCAAAAAAAAATGTACGACTTAAGACACGTGATTGTTGTACCTTTGCCGTTTCACGTGGCTTGACCGGTCACGCGTTGTTGACGACGTAGTTAAAAAATTACGGGTTTCAACATATATTTACCTCGGTTAATTTCATAAACGTGGCGATCATACACTGCGAATCTTCCTTGTGGTTAACAATTTTAAAAGATCCTGCTCTTTTTTTTTTAAAAAAAAACTTCTTGTTGCGCATTCGCCAAGATGGCGGCCCACAATCATGAAATTAATGCAATTGTTTTGCTATTGCAATTTACCCGATGTTATGCGGTGTACGCCTATAGCAAAAAAATAAATGTTGAAAACTTCGCCCCATTAAACTTTCTAACTAAGTCTTACCTTTCCAAACTACACTCAAGCGAAATTTCCTTTCCGAAATTTAAAGAAAAACAAGATGGAAGCCGGTAATGGCCGTTTTCTTTTCTCAACCAACTTACTCGTTCGGGTGCTTGTCCAAAAAGAATTGAACCTCGCCAACCTTCGTACACAGGGCCTCCATCTTTTTAATGCAATCAACTGCAGCCTACTTCAGACCAGTTGAAAACCCTTTAGAGAAAATATGGCAACATTCAACTACAGGGTTGTATTTGACTATCTCCGAACGAATACTACGGTATTACCAGATACAACTACAGAATTCCTAATCCCTAATCACCACCAATTTAAAAAAATCGCCGGCACGGTACACACAAACGGTTTTTTTGTACATCTATAACTTCTAAGACCATATTTTCGGGCTCTTCTTTTAATGTAGGGAAGACTGGCATCTATTAAAAGTTCAGTTTTATCTTCTCTTGGAACTGCTTTGGGATATTTCGTAAAAAAATTCTTCATTTTCCTATCTTCTCTTACAGTTGTAATACGGGGTCTTCCACCTTTATGAGTTGTGTGGATGTTACCACTATTAACAATGCGGCAAATCGTTGATTTTGGAACGGAGTACTTTATAGAAATTTCTTTTTGTGAAAGTCCGTTTTGAAAATTATTTAAAACTTTTGATTTAAAATCAGAATTGTATTTATTTCCTGCCATTTTTTACAAAAATTACAATAATTATTACAACTATTACATTAATCTATTAAATATTGCTCATTTGAACTGTAACGGCATAAGACCAGCTTATAATATTACTAAGTTTGATGAGGTAAAGTCTGTTTTTGGGGGTTCAGTATTTGATATAATAGGGATTTCTGAGACTCGGCTTAAGCCTACTGTTTCTAGTCGTGCTGTTGAGATTCCCGGGTACAAGTTATGTCGTAATGATCGAATAGGTCCTAGAGCGGGTGGTGTTGGGATTTATGTTGCAAAAAAGCTAAAATTTAAAGCCGTATTTAAATCATCTGTACTAAATAAGTGTGAGTCTCTTTTTCTTGAACTGTATTTTGGTAGTATAAAAGTTTTATTTGGTGTGGTTTACTTACCCCCTCCGTCAGATTTTTCTAAATTTGATGAAATTTATTGTGAACTTTTTCTGAACTACTCTCATGTTATTATTGTTGGTGATTTCAATTTTAACCAGTTTGATAGTAGGAAATCAAGTCTACTTCATTCGTTCTGTACTGCTTCAAATTTATCTATCTGTCACAACTCTAAGCCCACCCATTATGACGTGAGATACTCTTCTACATCTTTGATTGACTTTTTTTTAGTAAGTGATCGATCTATGATTAATTTCTCTGGACAGGTACAATGCCCATCTATTTCACACCATGCACTTATTTTTGCTTCTTTTAAGATGAATTTAGGAACATTGGAATCCGTTGTTGAACACCGCGATTTGAATAAAATTGATTGGAAAGGCTTATTAAACTTTTGTTACATTTTGATTCTTCTCAAATTTTTTGTTCCGATGATGTAGCCCTGATATGTGAGTATGCGAGAATTAACAAGCTTGTTTTAAATGCTAATAAGACACAATTGCTAAGATTCAGACCAAGGTCGCATAGCAGCAATAGTTTTACTGTATTTGTTGATGGCAAAGGAATTATTGAAGTAAATTCTATTAAATACTTAGGCATACATCTGCAGAGTAATCTTGCCTGGAACATGCATCTGCGGCATTTACGAACGAAAACATCTCAAGCTGTAGGTTTGTTGTACAAATTCAAGAACAAGTTTGAAATGGATACAAAATTTATAATTTATAATGCTCTTATTCAAAGTCAATTAGTTACTTAGCTATTGTTTACGGCTGTAGGAAAAGTAACGAACTAAGATCACTTCAACGGATGCAAAATAAAGCTCTGAAAACCATCTCCGATCTACCAATTCTGCATCCAACTATTTCACTATACACTGAACGTTTTCCAACTGTTTTGCCAATTTATGGTATTTATAAAATGCAACTGTTGTTATATGTCTTCAAGTGTACACATAATATTGGCCATCACACAATACAGTTTCAACGGAGTCTACACTCAATTAATACAAGAAGCAATGGGGACTTATCAGTAGCCTGGTGTCGATTAGAAACAACTAAGCAGCGAATAGAGTTTATGGGTAGTCGTGAATACAATAATTTGCCACAATATTTAAAAAATGAAAATAGAATTTCAACCTTTAAAAGATTGCTGAAAGAACATTTGTTGCAACATATTGAAGATCTTCTGATGTGAATATTTCGTTTTGTATATTTTCTTTTTCTATTATGGTTTATATATATGACAATTTATATAAGTACGTTTGTATTTTCTTACTTTATTTTTTATTTATTTATTTTTTAATCTGTAAATAAATAGGTACGTAATGAAATGTAAATAATATGTTATACTTTTTGCCAGCTTGCCTCAACAATGTCTTTAAGGCGCTGAGGCATCATCGAATTTAAATAATGAATAATGTAATGTAATGTAAGAAAAAATAAAAAAAAAAAAAAAAAAAAAAATGTTCTATGTTTTGCTCGCTAATTGATGCTCTGTATTCCTATGTTCCTCTTAAGAGAGTTGTTAGATCGAACGATGATAATTGGATGGGGGCAAGAACTATTGTGTTAGCGAGATCTCTGAGAGACCTAGCTTTTTCTGCATATCAATCTGATCCAACCAGTCATAAATGGAGGGTGTTTTGTAAATATCGTAATAGGGCAAAGGCTGCGATTCGGAGAGAAAAGAGAAGGCATTATGCTAAATTATTTTGGGATTTAGACACTTCTGGCATGTGGAGAGTGCTCAAAAGAGCTGGTTGCGTTAGCACTGATGATGTAGTTTTTGATGGGGATGTTGAACTCATGAATCAATATTTTGTACGTGGTGTGGGACCTGATCAGGTTGACGAATTTGATTTTGATTCCTTTGGGGAATTGGATAACTCCTTTTCTTTTAATTGTGTTAGTGAGTATGACGTTTATGTAGCCTTGAATAAAATTAAATCGAAATCTGTTGGTGTGGATGGTATTACAATTCAGTTTGTAAAGATTGTATATCCTTACATTTCTGACATCATCTTGCATTTAGTTAATTCCATTTTAACAACGTCCATATTTCCTAATATTTGGAAAACGGCAAGAGTTGTGCCCATTCCTAAATCTGGTACTATCAGGGGTCCGGATGATTTACGACCGATTTCTGTTCTCCCGGCTTTATCTAAAATTGTTGAGCATCTGATAAGGGATCAAATGCTTTCGTTTACTAGAACGAAAATCTTTGAATCCCAGTACGCGTTTCGTAGGGGATATAATACTACTTCTTTATTGCTTAATTTAACTGATACCATTAGGACTTATGAAAATGATGGAAAATTGTCTGTCCTGATTTCTCTAGATTTAACTAAAGCGTTTAATTCTATATGCTACTCTACTTTGATTACAAAGCTAAGGGATAGGTTTAACTTTTCGAAGTCGGCTTGTAAGCTTGTTATGTCCTTCTTAAGTGGTAGGTCACAGTTTGTGGATTTTCATGGAACGTATTCAAGCAGTCTATTTCTCACTTCTGGGATTCCTCAGGGATCTGTCCTTGGCCCACTTCTATTTATCTTATATATTAATGACCTCCCCGAGATTCTAGACATGAGTATGTGCAGGACATTTTTGTTTGCAGATGATATTCTCCTATTATTTGGTACGGATCGTGATTTTGCTGATGTGTTGGAGTCTAATATAAATTTTTACCTTGAACGTATTCTTCATTGGTCGTCTACTAATTCGTTGGCTATAAATCCATCTAAGACTAAGGCTATGATGTTTGGTTCATCTGAACGATTTTTTTCAGATGCTAATTTATTTATTGGTAACACACGAATTGAATTTGTTGATCAACATAGGTGTTTAGGGGTTATAATCGATAACCGACTTAGTTTTGACCAGCATATTGAATCTGTTCATAGGAAGATTTCTTTTATTCTACGTAGAATATATTCCACAAATATATACTTGCCGTTTAGGGTAAAGTGTAGAGTAGCTTATGCTCTATTAATGCCACAGATCTTATATGGACTAGAAGTAGTATCGGGTACAATTGGTAGTAACCTTAAGAAACTGGAACGTGTTGTTAATTCTGTGGTTCGATATATATATAATACTCGTAGACGGGAACATATGTCTGGTTATGTAAAGAAGTTTTTGGGGTGCTTTTTTAAGAATTTTGTTAAGTACCGAAATGTACTCTTTTTCTATAGGACTCTTAGAAATGGCTTGGTTGTCCCTTTATGTCATGAGTTTACTTTTTTTCATTCTAGGAGACTAAAGAATATAGTTATACCTAGAATTTCATGCTCTCTGTTTAAGAGGGCATTCATGGTGAGGATTGCTCATTGCTGGAATTATTTGCCTTATGATTTACGAGTTTTCTCTCACTCCAACAATGTTTTAGACTCAAATTACTGGAATATTTCTCGAATACAATAGTATAAACCTGTTTCCATTTAAATTTGTGGAATGTTTTCATAAGATGGAGTTTTGGAAAATGTCTGTAATGTGTGAGCTGTTGCTGATTGTTACCGGAATATGATTCTTAATTCTATACTATTAGTTCTTAGTTGTTTTCTTTTTATAAATTTTACGGCTGGGGAGCCAAAATAGTTAGGTCTGATTCTAGGTGAAATGATTTATTCGTATAATATTTTGTTACTGTATATATGTATATTTTGGTTTTAAGTTCTTATTCAGGATTGTTATTGCTATGTAATACGTTTTTTGGCCTGGATGGCTTTTGTATTACAATATGGATTTTTAAATAAATAAATAAATAAATAATTATAATAAATTTGTTTAAAAAATGTAACGGCCTGAATCTCACATTAAAAAGGAATGCGATTACCGTTATATCCTAGCATTTGTTAGTATAAATTGTTTCGTTAAGAGTAAGAATAATGAGAGTTGCAAATGTTTTGAACACATCTATTATTATTAATTTTTTTAATTTAATTTAATTTATTTCAAAAAACCAACCGAGCCCTTCGGTCCATATATAGTTGGTAGACCAACATTGACAATCAACTTCATTATGTCACTTAAAACTATAAAACCTTAAATATCCTATTTTCTAACAATATAAAACAGTTTGTATACAGCAAGTTTAACTTACAAAAATTTAAGAAAAAAGTTTAAAAGAATTATTAAAGAATAAAGAATATGGCATAAACTCACATGACAAAAAGTATTGCAGTTTAGAGAATTTTGAAAATTTTTGGGAATTTTTGAAAATTTTTGGGAATTTTTGAAAATTTTTGGGAATTTTTGAAAATTTTTGCACATCAAATATCATTTACAGAAGCATATTCTACAAGTTTACACTTGAATGTTTTTAAAGATAGATCAAAAGATCTAAGTGGTAAGGGTAAATGGTTCCAACACTTAGCTACACGAACATGAAATGATCGTTCATGAATAATATAATTTCTAATGGGATATAAAAGTTGAGGGTTTCTTTCAGTGTTCAAGAGTATAAAATGTCTATGTACATATTCAGGGCAATTAGAGAGCATGACTTTATGATAGAATAATAGCAATCGAATTCGAACAAAATTTTTAAAACTGCATCCCAAAAAATCAGAAATATGAAAGTGGCAAATAAAGATCTAGGGCATATAATCTACGCAGGGTAAAATTTATTTTGGAACTTAACCAGGTTATATGTCGACCGAACTCTAGATTGTTATCTATTAAAACACCTAGACATCTCATAACTTCAACGAATTCAATAAGCTCGCCATTAATCGTAATAGATACATCCACTTCAGAGTTATGTGGTTTAAAAAGCATAGCTTTTGTCTTGGTAGAGTTTATATTCAAATTACAATTTAACATCCAGGCAGAAATATTAGATAAAAGCAAATTTATGTCATATTCGAAAACATCAATGAGCTGAAGATGGCCCGAAAAAAGAAGTTGTATATCATCCGCAAAGACAAAAGCATCACACTCAAAACCATGAAGTACGTTAAAAAAGTCGTTCATATATAACATAAATAGTAAAGGCCATATAACTGAGCCCTGTGGTACTCCACTGGTTACATCAAAACACTCCGAATTCGAGTCATTACAATGAACAAACTGACGTCGTCCAGACAAATAAAAAAAAATGAATTTGCAAGAAGACTAAGAGAAACCGAAATAATTGCATAGCTTATGTATTAAGATCGCATGACAAATACTATCAAAGGCTTTAGACAAATCTAGAGATAACAACACTCCCACATTATCCTTATCCACAATACGTCTAATAGAGTCCGTGAGTCCAATTAAAAGCGAAGTCGTGCTATATCCTGTACGAAAACCTGATTGTAATGAATTAAGCAAGTTATTCTCGTTCAAAAACATCATAACCTGATCCTTAATAACGTGCTCAACAATTTTAGACAAGACAGAAACCAACGAAATTGGTCTAAACTCGTGACGAGAATCCTTCTTCCTAATAGGGATTACCTTAGCAATTTTCCAATCAGAAGGAAATTTAGAATTAATAAAAATATTATTTATTAAATACAAAAGTTGCCTATGAATAAAAGGAACAATTATTTTGATAAATTTTAGAGGTAAATCATCAGAACCGGAAGCATTAGACTTAATTTTGGAAAGAGCAATACGCAAATTCTTGTTTTAATTTAACGGAATTAATTTTTTTTTCTTTGTTTAATATAAAACAATGTATGAAGAATATGTAAAAAATAAATTTTAGTAAATAAGTGTGATTTGAAGAAAATAAATCAATGAAAACAACAAATGCGATCTCAGTTCCAAATGTTTTGACCACTACTGTATAAGGTAGTTATAAAATGACTCTGAATTAAAGATAAGACTTCAAGCTTTAATTTGAGATATCATAGTATCCAGTATACAAAATACCGTATATAATAAGGTTTAAAATTTTTATTTATTTTTTATTAAAACTACATTAATGCTGCTAATTTGCATTACTTGCAATAAATAGCTGTTTTAAAGTGAATTCGTGTAAAAGTCATCCATTAATAAGTTGGGTTTTCTCCTCCAGAAAATCAATCATTACAGGAAAAGAAAAAAATAAAAAATCGTGCGATTTTTTATTTTTTTTTTTCAGATATGGCAGATTTTCGGCATATCGGTATATCGAATACAAATATGTTTTTTAATTTCAGTGTTTCTCAAAGTTTTTTTTTTTTTTTTTTTTTTTTATTTAATTCATTTTATTGTAATTTTAAATCCCATGGGGCCAATTAAGCAAAATTACAAAGACAACTTACTAGCTAATGTGCATAATAATAATAATATATTAAAAATACAAAAGAATATAAGAAACCCACTCAGCGATAGTTATTTTATCAATGAATAAAAGTATTTACTTCATATTATAAACTCTGTTAATATCTGATTTATAGGATCCTCATGCTCTATTTAAATAGACAATATTTACAAGTCGATGTTTTAATTAAAAAAGGTTAGGTTAGGTTAGGTTAGGTTAGGAAGGGTTATGTACCCAAGGGCACAACTCCACTCGGAGACCAATACGGTCCATTGTGAATCCCTTCAGAGAAAAAACGGTGAGAAAGAGTAGAAATAGACAGAAAACATAGCTTGAAAGATAAAAATAAAGAAAGGTAGAAAGTATATATTTACTCCCCAGAAACCGGATCCTAACGTCCCCTTACTAGAAACAGCCGTTCTATCTCCCTGACAAATCTCAGCAAATCAACTGGATTGCATCCAGCGACACACCCGAGTTCGTCGTGAAATCTATCTCCTAGCCATTTCTGTCTGAGACCCTGTAACCTAGGACAGTGGCACATTATATGCTCAACCGTCTCCAGTTCCTCAACGTCCTCGCACAGCCTGCAAAAATCCGGTATGTCCCTGTCCCATCTGCTTGTGAAAGCCCTGACAGCACAATGACCGGTCAGGAACCCCGTAAGGGTCCTGAGACCTTCCCTGTCCAGTCCTAGAAGAACCTTGGTCGCCCCCGCGTCCAAAGCGGGCCATAACGCCCTAGACACCCTGCAGTCCATTCTGTTCCTCCATGATTGGTTAACGGTTTCGCGGAATCCCTTCCGTATAACCTCAAAGTAGTAACATAAAGGGGGCTTTACCCCCCCGTCTCTTACCGCCAAGTCCAGATTTGAACCCTCCCTCGCAAGTTCGTCCGCCAACTCATTGCCATCCACCTTGCAGTGTCCGGGTACCCAACACAGCCCCACCGTGAATGCCTCCATGAGCTCCCTCAGAGCACACCTACACCGTGCGACCAGGCGCGAGCGCACCGTGTAGTTTGTCAGTGCTTTGAGTGCCGCCTGACTGTCGACATAGATTGTCACCCTAGATCCCCCAACGATGTGTCCCAGTATCACTTCCGTCGCCCTCCAGATCGCCAGGATCTCCGCTTGGAAGACACTGCACTCATCTGGGAGTCTGTATGATCTTTTCACGTCAGTGTCAGCAATATAAACACCGGCACCCGTGCCCGTGTCCATTTTGGATCCGTCCGTGAATACTGCCCACCCCTCAAACAGCACATTGGATCCACGCCAGACCTCCCTAATCGGGAAGTCCACCGGAGGTGTTCCACCGAAGTCTAAGGTCAATATCATATGATCCGATATTCCCTCGAGACTACTACCATGATCAAGCAGTCCTACTTCGTACAATATTTTTGTGTGGTCATCTCTCCTAGGTCTTACCAGCGCAGACTCGTAGAGCCTAAATAAGTTCCTAGCAGCCACACTCCTCACATAATGTTCAATTGGGGATAGATGCAGTATGATATCCAACGCTGCCTGTGGAGTACTTCTCCTCGCACCTGTGATACCAAGAGAGGCACTCCTTTGGGCCTTGTTGAGCAACTTCCTACAGCTATCCACTCTCAATGCATCCCACCAGACAGTACATCCATAAGTGAGAATAGGTCTAACTACCGACGTGTAAATCCAGTTTACCATATCCGGTCTTAGTCCCCAATTCTTACCGATGGAGTTTCTGCATGTGTAGTAGGCATTGAGGCCTCTCTTCATCCTTTCCTGAGTATTTCTCTTCCACGACAATTTGCTGTCTAGGAAGCACCCCAAATACTTCGCACAGTCCGATAGAGGCAACTCGAATTAAAAAAAGTATTGAGAAATTATGAATCTGTGATTTGTGCTTGTTCATAAGCAATAAGACGACGCCTCTGTAAAGCATATGAATTAGAAAATGATTTAAGCGCTCTAGGCAGAGCGTTATATAATTTACCCACTCTTACAAAATATGCACGATCTAATATCGTAGTTAGCTTTGGTAGCAAAATCTGTTTATTCCTATTAGATCTACTAAATTTAAATCGATCTATAAAGCCGGAAGGATAACCGTTCTTAAATATTCTGTAGAAGAGAAGAAGATTACGAATCTTGATAAAACTATTAAAACTACATCCCAGAAAGTCTTGCACATAAGAAGATATATTATCACGGTTTCTTAGTGAATAAACATATCTAACAACACGATTGAAAAGTAACGATAATTTTTTCAAATTAAAGCCAGGGGTACCAGTATATACCTCAATACCATAAGTAAAGATAGGCATAACCATAGCATGGGCAATTTTTCTCCTAACTGCTAATGGAATATATAAATTAGTGCAATACAGCTTCCTTAAAACATAGTGAACTCTAGATGATATCTAATTAATTTGGTAAACAAACTTTAGTTCGCTATCAATAACCACACCCAAACAAGACAACCTATCTACAAACTCAATTTCCGTAGGTCCAACAAAAATTGATATATTATCCCTATACGAGGGCTTTCCAAAAAACAAAGTCTTGGTCTTATTTGCATTAATTACCAAACCATTTCGATTCATCCAATCAACTGTCTCATTAACATAATAGTTAATGTTTGACTGAAAAACATCTAGAAATTCCTTATCACCCGATATCATCAGCTGCAAGTCATCAGCAAATGCGAAGGAAGTACACATACTATTATCATATATATAAAAAAGGTCATTAAGAAACATCACAAACAAAAGCGGCCCTAAAACCGAACCTTGCGGTACTCCAGAGACTACTGGTAGAGTCCTACTAGAACTACTACCAATCGAAACATATTGAAAACGATCTTTCAGATAAGAGGATATCAGTCTGCAAGCACTAGTTGAAAATTTAAAATAATTTGCCAACTTTGCAATAAGTATCGAATGCGGAATTTTATCAAAAGCTCTACATAAATCAAGCGACAGTAAAACTGACAATCGGCCGTTACTAATTGCACTCCGTAAACTATCAGTTAAATTAATTAACAGTTGTGTGGAACTACGTCCACGTCTAAAACCATATTGACAATCATGTAAAAATCCATTGGAATCTAAATAATCAGTAATTTCCCAGGTAGAAATTTGGGATGGTACAAAAAACGAAGAGTTTTCAAAACGTTTGTTTTTGATGGTACTAAAATAAAAGCGTTTCCAAAGCGATAATTGCAAATAATACGAAAAAAAAGCATTTAAAAAACATTATTTTGGATTGCTATTCGAACGTTCGGACAAAGTATTTTAGGAATACTTTTTATACAAAACTTACAAATATTTGTGAAATAAAAACACTGTAAAAACATTGGTTCAAAGCGTTTTTCCAACGTTTGTAAAAAGTACTTTAGAAGTTCTTATCGTACAAAATTTACAACGGTTTATAAAATAAAACCAATGTAAAACCATTGCGTTAAAGCGTTTTTCTAACATTTGCCAATAGTACTTTAGAAATACTTTTTTTTTTACAAAATATTTTACTGATTAAAAAACAACACTGTCATAAGGGGTCTATCTATATGCGAACTCGGTTTCTTATGCAATTTTTTTATATGCTTTTCTCTTCATGAACCGAGTTCAATAAATCACTCAATATGGCCAGCCCATAATGTAGCGACTCTATAAAGTGTATAGTCCTTGTATATCTTTTATAAAGCACTATATTTTGAGGACAGATAAAGCAATATTTTAGAGGACTTTTCCAAAACTTAATAAAACGCTAGTTAAACTATTTAAAATTACAATGTTTTGTTACTTTATTTATATTATTTTAATCATATTTTACATGTTTCATTATTTGTGGTATTTATGAACAATTCATAAAGATCTTTATAATTTGTCTTTCGAGCGTTTTGACAATGTTCAAAATTACAACCCTCAAAGCCGTTATCATTTGGGTCGTTTTCATAACGCTTAATAACTGTAAGCCAAAATGTTCTGCAAATACTTATTTAACGATTGAAAAAGCATTTCAAAAATTTTGTTTTGCAATGTTTTGAGAACGTTATAAAATACCATCCTCAGACCGTAAATTTGGGTTATCATTTTGCACATTCTCAAAACGCTTTAAATTTGTAATTTGGTATGTTCTGAAAACGCTTGTACCATCATGAAAAATGCTTTTAAAACGTTTTAAAGATTGTATTTTTCTACCTGGGTTGGTTCTTTATCAAAATTTCAACTAACTTAGCCAAAATAGGCAAAATTGAAATTGGTCGGAGATTATTTAATTCATCTGATGTGCCATGTTTCCTGATCGGCGTAACCCTAGCCAATTTCCAATTATAAGGGAAGCAAGATGTAGTCAAAATCCTATTTACGATATGCAAAATGTGATTACTAAAAAAGGGAAATACTAATTTTAAAAATTTCATTGAAAATCCATCACAGCCTGCCGAATTCGATTTAATTGTTGAAAATGCAAGAATTAACTCATCAATAGTAA
This sequence comes from Delia radicum, assembly GCA_021234595.1. Lineage (NCBI taxonomy): Eukaryota > Metazoa > Arthropoda > Insecta > Diptera > Anthomyiidae > Delia > Delia radicum. The sequence continues at coordinate 194,601,479 of CM037852.1, forward strand.
CACACCTAAACATAAAGCCATCTAAGCTTGAGTCAAGGACAATATCATTGGAAACATAATTATTGTTTTGAGAATCCACAAAAAACCTATTTAAACCATCAACATCCGAATACTGTACATCGGTATTACCATTTGTTATACCGTAACTTCTAAGTTTAGACCACATCTGTTCTGTAGTAAGATTGTCAAAGATTTTATTGTTGGATTCCCTTTTGTACTTCCTCATAATCGACTTGGCTTTGTTTCGAGCTCTACAAAAAATCTTCCAATTCTGATCGGTCCTATCATTCAAATAAGCTTTATGTGCCAAATTACGTAAAGATAAATAATATGTAACTTCAGGAGCCTTTATCCACTTAGATATACTGTTTACTTTACTGCGCTGTACGAATGGAACTATAGAGTGAACTGTGTTAAGAAAGGAATTCAAAATATTAAGATGTTCATCAACATTACTCGTCTCATATAATTGGTTAAAATCAAAGGAACTTATAACATTCAACAATTCCTCATTATCTACCGCATTATAATCAAAGTATTCATAAAAAATCTCAGTTCTCACAATCGGAAGAGAGAGACCCAAAAAAATTAAAGAATGGTGCGAAACACCTGGGCATTGAACCTGTCCAATTTTACCAACTTGTGCAGGATCAGAGACGAGAAAAAAATCTATTAATGATGTCGAGTGATATCTTAAATCAAAATGAGTCGGAATGGATCCATGTAAACAAGAAATATTAAGTCTCTGGCAAATTTCACGAAATGCAATTGAACGAGACTCTTGAAACATATTACAGTTGAAGTCACCCATAATCAAAATATTATCATAAGTTAAAATAAGATCACTTATCTCATCTTCCAGAGTAGATATACTGCCATTGGGCAAGTAGGATTTTCTTGGAGTAAACATTATGATATAATCTGTTCCATATAAAAACCAGTTTCACAGAACCAGTAGACGACATTTAATGCAACAAAATATTTATTGGACTCAATGTTGCACTGCACATAATACAATATTTTTTCCTAATTCAGTATTGAATTATTAAAGCGAAACACTTAAAAAATGTTTCATCCAGAAGCTCTACTAGAGTCCATAAACGGGTTGGCATGTATTTGTATTGATATGATAACCCAATAAGCATTTACCCTTGAAAATAAATGAAATTCGAATTTATATCAAATTTTTTTTCAAATATTAACCTTTGAGAATAGTGTTGAGAAAATGTATTTCTAATGTAGAGATCTATAGAAACAAAGTATTGAAAAAACGAAATCGGATTTAAACGAAAAAGTGGACCCAATAAACTTTAAAATAACTAATGATGAAAACAGAAGATATGGAACAGTTGTTATTCAAAGCATAATGAAGAAAGAAAGAAAATAAAAGAAGCTATACAAAAGGAAATAAGTGAAAATTATGAAGAAAAAGTTCCGAAACAATCTGCAATGCAATTGTTAATAGTGTCCGACCGAGTACTCGGCTTCGGCTTCGGAGTTCGGCCAAAAAGTGAAGTTCGGCCAAGTTCGGTGTTCGGCCAAATTTTGGCCGAATTTGGCCGAACTACCGAACTTTTTATGATTATTTATAAAAAGCACAAATAAATAACAACTGTGTTTATATTTACTTTTCAGAATTTACAAAAAAACTACATAAAAAATACAACGTTGAATATGATAGAATATCCAAAAAAAACAACGATATTTAAATATCAATGTATGTGAAAAAATTTCAAAAAGCCAAAAGAGTTTAAAACAAAAAATTCCAGAATTATACCTACAAGACTTATAAGCAAATAATAAAATTTAATGCGATATAATTAAATAAAAAAATTCGAGTGGTTAGTAATCCTAAAAAGAGAATAATAGGTTCATCAATTTGGGATAGACATAGTAGCAGAACCAAACGAAAATTTTATTGAAAAAGAAATTAAAATGTTTATTACGGAGCCTTTCAGTCCCATAAATATAAATATATTTGAGTATTGAAATTCAAGTCCATTTACAAATTTCAAAGCTGTAGCAATAAAATATTTATCAGCCCCACCAACTAGTGTAGCTAGCGAACAGCTTTTTAGCGCTGCCGGACAGCTGTATTCTGATAGACGAAGCAATTCACATGGTGTGAATGCGGAAAAATTGCTTTTCTGTCATTACAATATCAAACTTTTTAATTTTAAATATAAAATATTAAAGTTTAAGTTTTTTTTTCTATATCGACTTAAAAATCGATCAACTATTTTTCTTTGACTATAAAATATAGCACAAATATTTTATTCTTTTTTTGTACTTAAAATAGTACAACTATTTTCCAAATATGATTTTTTAAAAAAATAAACCTATAAATTTGTATTTTGTTTATGTTTAATAACTTTTTGGTTTAAATTAATTGATCTAAAAAAACAATTTATATTTTTTTTTATTAAAACAAAAAGTTCTGCTTCGGCCTCGGCCGAACATTGATATTATGGCCGAAGTTCGGCTTCGGCTTCCGCCGAAAAAAATGAGTTCGGTCGGACACTAATTGTTAATAACGGACATGAATTTTAAATTGCAAGAAAATTATTAATTAGAAAAGTTAGGAAAACAAAATGAAATATTAAAAAATAGCGAAATTGAAATAATAAAAATTTTTTAAACAAAAAGGTATAACAGAACAGTATGTAATGCAAAAATAAAAATCGACAATGATTCGTATACGAAAATATTATCAGGCCAGAAGCAGAGTTTAGACGTTACAAGTGTAACTCAATGTTTTAAATGCCAAGGATACAACCACAAATCATCGGAGTGCAGAAATGAAGAAACATGCTACAAATGTCACGGTAACCACAAAAGCAAAGATTGCAAAAAGGAAACAGTAAACCAGTGTGTAAATTGTATGAATGTAAATAGAAGGCTGAATTTAGGACTTGATGAAAACCATTGTACTAACAACAGAGAATGCCCAGTATGTATATCAAAATAAATTAACTTTGAAAATGAAAAGAATAGGTTTGACAGTTTACCAACCACAGAAAATATATGGAATATACACAAACATTCAAGGACTTTTAAATAACTTCGCCCAGTTGGAAATCATACTCGAAACCGTTAAACCAGAGTTCATATTGCTTTCAGAAACTCATATCAGTAATAAAATTGATGAAAAAGAATATGAAATAAAAGAATATGATAGCTATTCCACAATTTCGAATTCCTCGAAAACTGGAGGTGTAATATTATATATTAAAAAGCAATGGTACATAAATAACATAAGGGAACAAATAACAACAAGCACTGGATTAGTGCCTATATGGCTAAACGAGAACATATCTCATTTATAATAGTAATTGTTTATAGATCACCAAGCCGTTCTAAAACCGAATTTTGTGATACATTTCAAGAGTTCCTAGATGAAATAATGTGAGAAAAGCTGTGATATTTAAATAGCAGGAGATTTTAATATATACTGGTATAAAGATTTTTATCAAATAAATTTGAAAGTATTTTAAATGACAATGGGCTTAAACAAATTATAAATGAATCCAACAGAATAACGCAAACTTCGAAAACATTAATAGACTACATAATAACTAACAATGAAATAATCTCGGCAAAAAATAATATAAACAATAAAATAGCAGATCATGAATGCATAGACATTTTTATTGATTGTAAAAGAAATTTTCCTGAAAAACAAATAAATGGTTCAATAGCGAACTCAGACTTCTCAAACAAGAAAAAATAAACAAGTACCAAAAAGCTACTATGGAAAACACTAATGCAGAATGGAATGATTATAAATCAATAAGAAAAAAATTGAAGATGAAAAACATAAATACATAAATAATAAAATAAATAACACAAACAATCAAAAAGAAATGTGTAATAAAATAAAAAGAATTAGTGATAAAGAAAACCAGAAATGTGATGAAAACTGTGATATTTAACCAAATATAATATAAGGACAACTTTGATAAAGCAAATGATTTTAATAAGTATTTCGTAAATAGCATTACTGATATAAGAAACTCCATTGAAAACGTGCAATATAAAAATAAAATACGTGTGATAAATGTTAAATTTGAATTTTGTGCAATATCTTTTTTTAGAATTAGAACTCATATGTAAGAAAAAACCTGACTATAAGAAAATATCAAGCATTATAATATTAGATAACTGGGGCATAACAGGCAATATTTTACTCAATATTATAAATAAATCCCTAGAAACAGAAGATTTCCCAAAAAATTGGAAGGAATCATTAATTGGAAGGAATCATTAATTGGAAGGAATCATTAATTAACGGTTTTATACACATGATGTACAGATACACAAATAAACAGACTACAGAATTTACAAAATAAGTAGTGTCCGACCGAACAGTTCGGCCAAAAACCTATATTTTGTCGGTTTTTTGATATCTAGAGGCAAAGATGACAAATTTTGGTATTGAAAACATGTTTGTTGAACCGATTTAATTCGATTTTGTGTATAAAATTTAAGAGAAAAGCCGAAGTTTAGCTATAAAGTTAAAAGTTCGGCCGCCGAACTATTTTCAATTTGGCCGAACTTTCTGAGGCCGAACAGTGAATTCATTGCTTAACTACACCCTTTTCTTCAAATTTGACACTCAAAATAGCATCTAATCAGCCCAATAAACATTTTTCCATCCGCCAAATTTGTTCATAATGCTTTAAAATACCGAACACAGACCAAATGCATTTTCTGGCCGAACTGTTCGGTCGGACACTAAAAATAAGGCAATGCGTGCAATATTAAAACTAACCAGATTTGCTTCTGTAAAATTTATGCTGAGTGATTTAAAATGGCTTAAAATACACAAAAGACTAGAACTAAATACAATAAAATTTATTCAAAAAATAAAAATTGGAGATGCACCGGAATATTTGATCGAACAAATGAGATATGTTGGGGAGGTTCAACCATACAACCTGAGGAATGCTTTAGATTTCAGGATTCAACGAGCAGACACAAGAGCGATGCAACTATCTGTTTTATAAAGGACTAAGCATTTACAACCAGATGCCAACTGATGTGAAAAACGAAACTAATAACAATATATTTAGAAAAAAATGATCATCTATTATTAAAAATTTCAATTTCTGTTAAGTTATTAAATAATATGTAATTTTCAAAAGTATTAATAAAATACTACTTACTATTCAAAAAAAAAAAAAAAAAATAACAAAAACGTCTTGTATTTATCAAACTTTTTTCAAAAATTTTTCGACTTAATAATTGATATTCACTATTTCTCAAATTTTTCTCAAACAAAAAAAAAAAAAAAAAAATTATATATTTCTCAAACCTGAAAAAAACTTAAATAGAGATTTTGATAAAGCCTTGAAAATTATACTGATTTTCCAACTGGTTTCCAATCTAAATATTAAACTCTGTTAGAACTTACACTGTTAATAAAATCATTTAATTTTTTTACACTTTAACATAATATTTAACAATTTTATAAAATTGCATGAATTGTGTTATTTCCATTATTTCTAACAAATATTGAGACATTTCTTTTAAAGATGTTAATTTTTCTTTCCGATTTGATATAAAAGATTCACAAAATGTTAACAAAATTAAATTAAATTGACAATTTTGCTCCAGAATGGACATCTTTAAAACGTACGTTTGTAGTGATAATCCCCTTAATTTGAAACCCTAAAAATGTAAAAATAATTTAGTGTTATTTGATTTTTGCACCATTGAAATTCGTTTTACTTACCACTATTTATTGTTCCCAAATGGCAATTTCAGTGTTTTCTTCCGCATGTAAGCATTCATAGCAATTCACTCCATTTCATCTTAATTTTGAAACTTTTTTTATCTCGCGTTAAAAATAGCAGAAAAAGCTACTAAAAATTGATAAAAAAAAAAAAAATTAGGTTGCAGAAAAAACGATTAAATTAATCAGATTTTTTGCTAAATATTCAGTTAACATCACTGATTTTCTGTGGTTGGTTGATATATATACCTGATCAAACCTTGAGTTTCTTGTGGTTAGTTTATTAGAATGAAGCTGAATATGACCTAGGTCGAAAGTGCAGCACTTCCTCTATCGCTGAACACCCCAAGATTTTTTTCAGCTCTTAAATTTATTAACAATTAGTGTTTTCTATTTGTAATATATATATAATCCTGTAATTCCTAGTTGGAACAAAGGGCCAGTACAAATGATTTCCATTGCATTTTGTCTTCAGCGTGTCGTTTTGCTTCCCTCCATGTCATTCTGGTAGAGTTTTCAAAAAATTTTAATGGCTCTGTATTGTTGGTGTTGACACGTAATGTTTTTGTCTTCGATATGTTAACTTTTAGACCAGATTTGGATGCATTCTCAACAAGGATATTAAGCTTTGTTTGGATACTGTTGTAGCTGTGTGAGAGGAGACATACGACGTCTGCGTAATCAAGATCGTCCAATTTGCCCTGCAGTCCAAAAGCAATGCCACAATCACCTTTCATCGATTGTTCCATGATAACATCTAAAACGATGTTAAAAAGAAGAGGTGAGAGCACACAACCTTGTCTCACACCTATTTCCACTGGAAATTTGTTGCTTATAAGACCCTCGTGCAGTACTCGACAGGATGCATTATCATACAAGCCTTTAACAAGCTGTATCAGTGGTTCTGGAATATTTTGGCATCTTAAAGCGTTCCATATAGCCGGTTGGTGTAACGTATCAAATGCACGTTCAAAGTCTATAAATAGCAAGTATAATGGAGATCTCCACTCAACACTTGTAATAGTAACATTTAATTATGATCTCAAACCGCACAATTCAAAATGAAATGCAAATTTTTTTTTGCTAGATTTTCATTGATAATATTTCCTACAACATTTAGATATTAAACATTTTTACCTCAAACCTGTGAGGATTCTGCAGTAGAGTTCCTTTATCCGATATCATGAAATTTTTAATGATTAATTATTATTATATTTTTCTAACAATAAGCTCTACATAAAGAAACTTTTGAGTCCTATTTCGATAACACCAAAAAACACCATTTTTAAAATCTTAAAACGCGTTTCCTTTAAGAACCCTCTAAAAATTTGTTTGTAAAGTTTTTCGTATTCAGCTCTTCAATATGTATCGTTTAAGTGATAAGCGAATTCGTAAAAACACCCTTTGTCGGGTTCTACATAACTGATTCTGTACTAGTATTTTTTGCTACAGGGTACTAATATGAACAACGTATAAAGCGTTGGTCGCAAACTAAAAGTGCTCTTAGGTTTTTTTTTCAAATACTCATTTTTGAATGCATTGTTTTAATACATGATTTTCTTCTTTTTTACTTTTTTTTATAGTCAATTATTGGAAAAGTTAGGTCACGGGTATCAAGTATATTACCAAATCGTTTATCAAAATGGTTTTCACCATCTACCAAATTACAAAATGATTCTTTAAATGGTAGCTTAAGTGGTGTTAACACTACTCTACCAGCACGTCGAAGACGTCGTTTAGAAGTTGAAGAGGAAGATAACTACGATGATGAAATACAACAACGTGGTGAATATGAAGATAATCGTATACGCTCAAGGCAAGAAGAAAACTCCGAAGAAGATGATGAAGAGGACGATGAAGAAAGTGAAGACGAATATAATGCAGTTTCTATTACTGATAGTGGTTTGACAAAACTAACAAGACGTGATTTAAATGTGGATCGACAGCCACCAGCTAAACGATCACGTTTAAATGTGGATGTAAGTAAAATTTGCCAAAACAAAATAACAATTTTCCTTAACTTCAAAAAAATTTTTTTTTAAATTATAACGAGCTTCCAATCTCCGTATATTTACAAAAATAAAGTAAACATATTAGCTTGGTTGATACTAGTATTTCGATCCGGCTAAAGATCTCATCAGAACCCGAAGTTTTAGAAAAGCTAGATCCTCCAGAATGGGATGAGCTTTAACAAAAAAAAAAACTATTAATTATCAATTTTGCTCCATCCTTGTCTTCTTAGCAATCAAACACCTTGTTAGGGTCTATTCCTAAGAAGCAGCATGACGTTACTAAACTTTGAAGACCAAACATGTTCTATTTATATAAATAATTTTTAGTTTTTACTCGGGATAAAGCAATATTATTTACAGTTTTATTAGTTTTTTGTTTTTATATACATCGAGATTATTTTTATGTTATTTTTAATTTATAACGAGCTTCCAACCTGCGTATATTTACAAAAATAAAGCAAATCAAACATATTAGCTAGGTTGATACTAGTATTTCGATCCGGCTAAAGATCTCATCAGAACCCGAAGTTTTAGAAAAACTATATCCTCCAGAATATGCAGAGCTTTAACAAAACAAAACTATTAATTATCAATTTTGCTCCATCCTTGCCTTCTTAGCAATCAAACACCGGGTTAGGGTATATTCCTAACAAGCATCATGACATTACTAAACTTTGAAGACCAAACATGTTCTATTTATATAAACAATTTTTAGTTTTTGCTCTGGATCAAGTAATACTAAGTATTTACAGTTTTATTAGTTTTTTATTTTTATATACATCGAGATTATTTTTATGTTATTTTTGATTTATAACGAGCTTATATTATAAATTCCGTATATTTACAAAAGTTTTTTTTTTAAGGTTCGTGACAGTCCTTTAATAACACGACGTCAACCACTTTTGTCATCCACACCAGCTGTGGGTAGTGCATATTTACGAAATCCTTCTTCGACTACTACTAGTGCAGTAGCACCACGTTCATCTTATCAACGTTATACAAATTTGAATCTGTATGCACATCAAAGTAAAAAGGAACCAGCTTTTAATTTTGCTGGCCAACAACGGGAAACTACTAAGACAAATATAAATACAGATATCATTGATTTGATATCAAATCCATCTAATAAAACCGAGGAGGATAAACGTACACATGAAAATATCTATGGTGGTCGTACAGAAATGAGGTAAATATATATTAAAAAAATATTTATTTTTAAACTAACCAATGTTATTGTATTTTATACACTTTAATTAACACTAAATCAACTTCTCAGATGCAGGTTTAAAACTTTTAAAAGAAATAATACGCTAGATCAGCAAAAAAACAAAAATCGTTGTAATATTTTGTAATAATTTTTCCATTGAAAACGCTTAAAAGTCAAAAAACATTTTATTCAAAAATACCCAGGCAGAAAAATAAAATCGGCTCAGTCTTGACAAAGCGTCGGCGACGGTCGGTTATGCGCTGGCAGAACGTGGAATTGACAATCTTGACAGTATTGTCCTGTTACCCGATTGGTAACAATGGACATCCGTTGGTTTGAACGAACTTGCCACCGTTGGCATAACGTTGATAATTCAAAAAATGTTATGCTTTTAAAATAGCTTTAATTATATTAATTTTGAGAAATATGTATAATAAAACTCAAACTAAAAAAAGCAGCAATACAGTCCGGCCTTAGTCTTGTACGTCATATTTAAATGTGTGAATTATAATAAAACATTAAAACAATGCTTATAATTGGTTGTAATATTGGTAAAACCAATACTGGCAAAGAATTTTGCTGGTGGTACTGGCAAAACACATGCTTTTGAAATTAAAATATTCTTTCCTTGTACAATTTAAGTTGTACCTTTGGTAATTTTTAACACGTTGGGTTTTACAAAAAAAGCAGTGGTTTGCCAGTACTTTTTTTTTGTACAGTTGGCAATTTCTACCTGGGTATCTTCACATATTTATAAAAAGTTTCATCTTGTAAAACTTTCAGTTTGTTGGATCCAATTTTATGAGAGATTGTTTTCGATTTTTATTTAATTTTCTGGCACTATTTTATTTTTATGATTCTAAACATTTTTCTAATCAAAATTTTAATTTTCAACATTTAAACGACTATGTTTTTTATTGGATAAATAAAGTTAAGCGGCTTAATTCAACATTTTCACTTCAATCGTAAATCAAAAAAAAAAAAAGAAGAAAATTGAAATTTGACAAATATTTATTTGCAATAATCAATTCGGTATTTGTCATTTACATTATATTTAAGTGTGTGAAATATAATAAAATATTAAAAAAAAGAATGCTTCTAATTGGTTGTACTATTGGTAAAAACAATATTGGCAAATACTTTTCGGGTGGTACTGGCAAAACATATGCTTTGCACACCAAACAATGTTTTTCTGGTGCAATTTTATTTGTACCTTTGGTATTTACTAACAGGATTGGTTTTACAAAAATAAGAGTGGTGTGGCAGTACTTTTTTGTACGGTTTGCACTTTCTTTCTGGGTACTTATAAAAATTTGATTGTCAGGGTTGAAGCATGATAATTAAAAAAAAAAAATCAAAAATCTGTATAAAATTCAAATATTAACTTTAGTTGCAAATAAAATTTTAACTTTAGTTGCAAATATAAAAGAGTATATGCAAATAGAGAGACTACTTCCCACACCACTCAGCAACAAAATACCGAACACGGGTAATCAAATGAAAACATTTTTTACACTAAAAAATGATTGCAACATGTTGATAAAAAATTGTTGCTCACTTGTATTTTGTTATATTTTGTTATTTTCTTATATTTTGTTATTTTCTTTTAAAATTTAATATATTTTAATTTTATCTTGCTGATTTTATTGTAATATTTATTTTATTTTTTTATGTTATTATACAATTTTAAACCAGGCCCTTCGGGTCAAATATGGCTCATGTACTACAACTCACTAAAAAAGTACTACTATACAAATATTTAACAATAAATCAAATCTTAACATAAACTAAACAATTTTCAGAAACATTAAATAAAATATTTGTATTTAAAAGTAAAACAAAAAATAAAAATAGATGGGTACAAACGTATTATAAATACTTATATAAATACTCCTCATTTTAACCCAATTAAAAATTTCGATAATGAATCAAAGTATATAATTGCGTTCAAATATCTAATATATATAAAAAAAATTTAAACTTTGTTATGCTATAAACACATAGACGACTGCAGCTACACGACTACAGCCTGTCAAAAATAAAATACACACGTTTATATGAAAACGATTATTTTGGCACCAACACAACTACACGGCTACCCGACTATTTTTGCCGCTGTAGTCAACTTAGGTTAATTTCTATTTTTGTTGGCTGCAAAACAAAAATAGTGTTGACAATAAAACAAAATATGTAACAAATTAGTGCTTAAAAATATTTTATTTTGTTAAACACAAAAAACGTCGCAACATCAAATGGTATAATTGCATTAATATTCAAGAGGGGTTATATAAATTTATTTTCACGTTATAATAATGTATTATAAATAAGTAATTGTATTTTTAAGTGAACTTTATATACGTGTCTACAACCAAGCATGTTGTTCTATTTTAATAAAGAAAAAAAAGATGTAATTGGCACTACTGAAACAAAAATGCATTTGTATCAGGGATGTTAAATGGAGTTTTCAATTTTGTACCAACATCCAAAAAAAATTGTACTTTTTGGACGTTGACGGTACCATTTTTTTAAATTTATTAAAACAAAAAAAAAATACATAAAAATTCTCTTGTACAGAAAAAAAAAAACAAAACCTTCCAATAACATACATTATATGTATGAATAAAATAAGGCATAAAAAAGTCTTATGAATATATGAGACCAAATCATGGAATTATTTGTTTAGTTAATAAACTATTTGGAATTTCTACATCATAGCAGCATCAATTTGTCGCTCTTAACCAATCCTTAGTCTGTATGAGACTTGATAATGTTGGCTAATGTAGTCTGTTTCTTTCCTTAGTTTTTATTATATTTTGAAAAGAAAAAAACTCTTTCCACATTTGCAGACCAGTGTGGAATGGATAAAATTCCAGCAACGACTAGAAATGTCTGGAAACATATTGACATTCAGTTCATTTTGAAATTAGCTACTACCGACCAAAAACTACAAACGTTTTAATTTTTTAACGACTTCAGTTAAAAAAATTTTAGTTTTTACTCTGGCTCAAGTAATATTTTTACTAAGAAGACAAGAATGGAGCAAAATTAATGATTAATCGGTTTTTTGTTAAAGTTCTGCCTATTATGGAGGCTATAACTTTTCTAAAACATTGGGTTCTGATGAGATCTTTAACCAGATCGAAATACTAGTATTAACCTAGCTAATATGTTTGATTTGCTTTATTTTTGTAAATATACGGAGGTTGAGAGCTCGTTCTAAATTAAACATATATAAGATTGTTTGGAATTTTCTTTCATTTCTTTAACAATAATTTAATTTTCGTTTGAGTTTGAATTTTAACGTCTTTTTCAGACAATTGCAGTTAATACTATAATTAATATGCAATTTTATTTAATTTAATTGTGAAAGGCGTGGTAGAGAAGAATGAGTGTATTTTCTAAAAATCATAACTACATTGCAAATATTCAATTTTTTCTGAATCAGACTGCGCAGTTTCTGGTATTGAACGTTCGTCAGTGACCCTGTTTTTTTTTTGAATTTTTGAATAATGTAATATTTGTTATGTTTTTATTTGTTCGATTGCGTCTATATGAAATTTTTCTGTGCAATCACTGACCGTGGTATAGATAAACTGATTTCTAATGCCACATGCACTCGCACTACACGTTAGACAGAGCGCTTTAGCCCTCTGGGCTATAGTTAGGTCGAGTTTTGTTGTGATTAAAACTAGTTTTATTCAATACACGGTGTTTTTGTTCTTGCATACATAATCTCAGAAGTACAACTCCAACAACACAACAGTTCTATTTTTAGAAACTCACCTCACTCTAATGTCCACTGTTTTCCCATATGTTATAAGTGATGCCATATCTATATATCAATTTTCACTTCTTCAGAATTTTAATAAATTCAAAATAAAAGTGAAGTTGGCTTCAACAAGTGTCAATATATGTAAGAGCTGCCAGATAAATTTTGTAAAAAATCGTAAATTTTTAATCGATATTAAAAAAAAAAAATTGCCAACTTTATTCTTCAAAATCCTTAAAATGATGATAAATCGTAAAATCTGGCGGATATAGTCGCATATATTTTAAGAGCTCATTACATAAAACGAATAAATGCAATGAAAAAGGACACAATAACAATTTGTTTGCTATACTAAAAATTCAAAAAGGGGAAAAATTAAAAATTTTTAAATTGTACCAAATGAGTCGCGGTAGTACCACGGTACTTTAGAAGGTCAAAATGTACCAAAAAAAGTACAATTGTACCAACTTTAACATCCCTGATTTGTATAAAAATATATTTTTAAATTGAATCGTGATCAGCTGTTTACTATGCTGCTGTCGTTTCCAAAATAATAAGTAGCTGACCACACGGCGACGATTGCAGTCAACGGCATTTGCAGTCGTGTAGCTCTGCAGTCTGCTGTGGTCTATGTGTTTATAGCATTACTCTTTAAGTTTACTTTTAAATACATTGACAGAAAAGTCAAAATTTCTAAGTAATAATTCATAAAAAAAACAATTGTTATATCTCTCTTACACAAATAATTGTATTAAATATATAAAACTAAGCAAAATTAAATAAAATTAGTAATTAAAACGAATTGAACAAAATTTACAGAAAACAGTACTGGCGTATCACGTTTTTGTTGGTATTGGTATATGGAAAGTAATCAGTAATCTCCCAGTAGATGCGATTGACCAATGTAGAAGGGGTAGAAAGAAGATTTACCCAAATTATATTTAAACAACATTTTTTACTAACTAATGCATTAAATTCGCGGATGCAGACACTTTTAACCCTCTAAATTCATACCATGTGCTCCACTCGAAAAACAAATAATAAGTTCTTCAACAAAATTGTTTATCGTTGCCTAATTTAGGCGATATGAGCCAAAATATTTTAGGGTGCATTTTGAAAACTAAAGCATTTAAAAGAGAAGTTTTGGACAAAAAATATTTCTCTTAACAAGTTATAACCACCCTCGAAAAACTATTTTTTTCTGCTCCTATTTTAGAAGATATCGCGATTTTCGCTTTTTGGAAAAAGCGAAATTGACCGAAAAAGTATCTAAACTGCAATTTATATTGTTCAAACTTCAACGCTTTGCTATTAATACTTTATGTTTTCTTTCTGCAAAATTTCATAAAAATCCGTCTATTAGTTTATAAGTTAAGACGATGTCCTTTAGAGGAATCCTGATAAAACCCTGTGAGTCTTTGGACTAAAGTAAGGACTTATTATTAAAGATAAAGCTGCAATCTTACTTATATTTTATTATATGGAGTTTTTAGTCAACTTAAATTGGTTTTTTAGATTTTTAAAAACTATTTTTTTAAAAAAATAATTAGTTTTTGAAATTTTACGAAATTTTGATTTTGAAGCTTTCTCGCTTCCAAACCGTGGACGGCACACGAAAAATTTCTTCGCAAAATATTTAGCAAATTTAGTTTTCTATCGAATATATTAATTTCTAAGTATAAAACTCTCATTTTACGCCTTACCCGTTAGAGTGTTAATTAATAAATAAACATTGCACGGTTTTTTGTTTAACAAAACACAAATGTTCTTGAACTTGAAAAATCATGCTCACATCATTATTTATGATAAAAGATCGAAAAAATAAACGTTTGGTTTAAATTTTTTAAAATTGAAAAGTATAACAATAAACTACTCTTTCTAAAATGTATTTTTAATGTTGTTGTAATTTTGGAATGCATTTTGCATTTTTTAGGTGTGCTAGATATTTTTACAAAATTTTTCGCTAGCCAGCTTTGCCTGATCTAGATTTTGAGAATACAAAGTTTAAAAATTTACAATTCATTCCATTTTAGTTCTCGTAAAAGTTTGAATATACCTACTTCTTCATCCACACTAACGGGTTCAGAACGTGCATATGCAAGTCAACTTAAACGTCAACCGTTATCATCGGCTAAAAGTGAATTATCAACAAGTCTTACTACAGGCTTACCACCCAGGCGTACTTCAACTACAATACATGAAGTACAAGATTTTGAGCAACAACAATATGCCGAGGAACAAGAGGTAGTAGATGAAAGCAATACAAATTCGGCTTACAATGGCCGACCTTTACATGAAACCAATATTTATGCAGCCAATAAGAGACAAAAATTTATAAATGGTTCATCAAATTTTAATGCAACAGAAATTCCTGAAACAAATGAAGCTATATTAATCGATTCAGCTTCTGAAAGTGGTGATAGCACAACAGATGTAACAAAATCGAATCCATCTAATATACAACAACACCAACGTAAGACTGGTCTTTTTAATATGCTAGCTACCGGAACTGCTGGTAATACTCGTAATAGTAGCCGTACTTCTTCATTTGGTAATGGTTTGAATTTCTACTCTCATCTTGAGGGACGAAAGTCTTTATTTACCGGACAAAATCATGGTATTTCAAATCCTTTAAATAACTCTACACTATCTTTAACATCTTTAAATCGTCGGCAATTCAATGCTTCTATCTATGGTAGTACATCCGCCTTAAGTGATAGTCGTTTATTAAATACCTTTTCACCATTCTATAAGGGAAAAACTACATATGGTGGAGCAGCAGCTTATAATAAATATACAGCTGGTGCAGGCGCCAATAATGTACGTATAACACCGACACTGATAAGACCAACATCAAGTCTCTCCACATTATCGTCATCGAATAACTCCTTGACCCCTAACGCCATTTCACAGCAAGGGGCGGGAGATAATTCAACAATATCGTCTACAGCTAAGCGTATATTGGACTTGATTAATGATTTTGCCACACCTTTAAGTGAGGCTAAAAAAATGGCTAGTAATTTGAAAACGAATCCCAGTTTACAGATACCACCACAGGCCAAAGGACGATTAAATGAAACTGATTTGAATTCTTCACGAGCTATGCGTTTAACACAAGTACGCACACCCTATAGCCGACCAACTGTTATATTACAACCATCGGGTAATGCTAATGGACGTGGTATGATTGGAGGCCCCTTGCCGCCGCCAATTAAAGAACTGCAAGTACCAACAATGTCACAATTGTTGCAAATGAAAAAAATGCAAAATACTACAGAAAAATCCAGAAAAATAACTAACACACAAAATACTAGAAATGTGGTAACGAATACTGGAAATACTGAATATACATTACCAGAAGTGACTACCAAAGCAGCGGCGGTAGCAAATAAAGTTTCGGAAAAACAAGAAACGCTACAGAGACATACAAATAAAATAAAAAATAAAGTAACAAATTCTTTGAGACCTTCTAATGCCTCAAAAGATATACAAGATGAAGAACCACCACCACCTGTTAACTTGCCCAATATAGAATTTCCCCTTATGCAATCTGTGCCGATAATTGATATAAAATTAAATCAAACTACAACAAAAGATTCTTCAAATACCGCAGGATCTTTTGTTTCCACATTAAACCCAACAAAGACAGCATCAGCTAAAACTGAGGCAAATAAAATTAATACATTTGCATTTAATACTAAAACTATAACACATACTTCAACAACTACTACGCCAATAACAGATTGTAAACTTATGCAAACATTAAATGAAACCCCGGTTACCACTTTAACAAAAACAACCAATACTTTTAAATTTTCTGAACCACAACATGTTAAGAAATTATCTACAACTCCAATTGCTGACCACAATATCACAACTTCTACTAAATTAAATAATTATAAATTTAGTCCACCATTAGATGTTACAACAATGGCAGCGCCTAAACATCAGAATACAACACAACAGCAACCGCAACAACCTCAACTTAAAACCGGCTCATGTTTAGATGCTCTAAGTAAACCATTTTCATTACCTACAACATCTAAGACAACCACCACCACCAACACCTTTACTTCAAATGCAACAATTCCACAAACAGCCGGTAACTCTGGCTTCGGTAATCAATTTAAAATGTCCACTAATGAATGGGAATGTGATGCTTGTATGATACGGAACAAAGATGATGTAAATAAATGTGTAGTCTGTGAAACACCTCGTCAACAGTCAAAGCCAACAACAACACTACAATCTAATCCCAGCAACAACAGTCAATTATTGGCTCAACTCCAACCTTCAGCATTTGGCCAGCAATTTAAAAAATCATCAACTGAATGGGAATGTGATACATGTATGATACGCAATAAACAAGAAAGCACAAAATGTGTTGCATGTGAAACTCCTCGAAAAGGAGCAGCACCAACATCTGCTCCACTACCGCCAATAAAAAATTCATTTGGTGATACTTTTAAACCAAAATCTGGTACATGGGAGTGTCAAACTTGTATGATAACAAATAAAAATGAAGCCAACGAATGTATAGCATGTCAAACTAAAAACCCAGGAGCACAGAATAGTTCTGCAGCCAATATATGTACAACATTACCGGCAACACAATTTCAATTTGGATTTGCGGCAGCAGGCATAAGTAATACGACTGCTACCACATCATCATCAGATGCTGGTTTTAAGACTTTAGCTGCTCAACAAAAAGTTTCAAAATGGGAATGTGATGCCTGTATGACCCGCAACGATTTTAATCGTACAAAATGTGCTTGTTGTGAACAACCTAAACCAGGCACGACAAATATGGAATCCGCTTCTACGACAGCAAATAAATTTACATTTGGAGCTACAGCAGCAGCTAAATTTAGTTTTGGTTTTGGACCTGCTGCCAATGTGCCTAAAGAAGAGGATATAAAGAAGCAACTAACAAAAACAGAAGAAAAAAAGACAAACCAAGGATTTGCTGCTGCTACCACAACAACATCTTCTACAACATCAGGAGGTTTTCAATTTGGTATTAAACCTATGACAACAACAGAAAGTAAAAAAGATGAAACTGATGCTAATAAAACATCTACGTCAGGGTTTAAATTTGGCATATCGTCAGATATAGTCAAGGAAACCCAAACATCGGTAAAAACACCAGCAACTACAGGTTTTGTAGTTGCAGCAAAACCTGTAACAACAGCGTCTTCCTCTACCACAAACACCAACACCAGCGCTGTAAACTCACAAAGTGTCAAATTTAATTTACCAACAACATCAACCACAACTTCCAGTAATGATAAACCTACTGGGGTAGCAGCTCCTACCTTTAGTTTTGGTAGCAATACGGCGGCCTCGTCAACAACCGCAAGTTTAACATTTGGAAGTAACAAAACCGAAACGGAAAACAAGCCAGCGTTAGAAAATAAATCATTAGATAGTTTTGCCTTCAAAACTCCAGCTGCAGTTTCAAATACTACTGTACAAAGTTCAGGTTTTGTGTTCGGCTTAACAACAGCTATTAAACCATCTACCACAACTTCAGTTAGTAGCTCTAATAATACCACCACAACAACAGCTTCTTCGGCTACAACTGCAGCAGTAAAGCCAATGTTTAGTTTTGGCTCATCTACTGCTGCTGTTACTGCTGCTGCTGCTCCAATAGCTACACATGGATTTAGTTTTGGTAGTAATAACACAACTACTACTGCTTCTCCACCCACAACAGGGAATACTTTATTTGGAGCGGTAACTTCCACGTCAACCGCAACAACCACAGCCAAGACTACAACCTTGTCGAACACAACAACCACAACACCTGCCTCAACAAATATTTTCGGTACATTTAGTGGTGGTGGAGGAGGAGGTGGGGGAGTAAGGGGATTAACAAATGCCGCCTCTGCATCAACACCAACATTTGGCTCCTTCCCTAATCCTCCTGCCAACAATTCAACTACGGTTAGTTCCTCTACCAATAGCTCAACCGCAAATGCAACACAATTTGGAGGGTTTGGTGCAAAAACAGCCGCAACATCAAATGTTTTTGGATCATTTGGTGGTGGTGGCGCAGGTGGTAGTAGTAGCAATAAAACATTAGAAAATAAACCCACCCTGCCAGTATTTGGTAATGTAGCTTCAAGTAGCAATTCTCAGTCATCGTCAAATTCAAGTAGTTTTGTTTTTGGCTCCCCTAATGCCTCAAATACAGCAGCTGCACCTGCATTAAGTGCAGCAGGCTCAACAACAACACCGGGTTCAGTTACCAGCACCAGTGCAACTTGGCCTAAAAATAGTTTTGTGTTTGGTACATCGGCTGCTTCAACAACATCTGCCACTCCAGCAGCAGCAGCCAGTACTAATGAGAATAAAGAAGCAGCTAAACCATCTGTATTTGGCACGTTCGGTTCATCAAATACAACTTCTACAAATCAACAACAAACGACGTCGATTTTTGGTGCACATGCTGCTTCGAATACAACAGCGCCACCACCAGCATTTAGTACCATAGCACCCGGTACAGCAAATTCAAGTACGAATTTGTTTGGCACTAATTCAGCACCAGCTGCCACAAATATTTTCGGTGCCAACTCAAGCGGTACGGCAGCAACGCCAGCACCCGCCTTTGGTTCTTCACCATTTGGTGGTTCGGCTTCTTCAACAAGTGCCACACCCACATTTGGAAGTACTGCGGCCTCAGGTGCCAACACAACATTTGGTGGTTTTGGAGCAGCAGCTGCCGCCAGCAATACAACAACAAACTCTACGGTTGAAGTAAAAAAACCAGAAGCAGTTTTTAATTTTAGTGCAGCGCCAGCAACACAAAGTACAAGTGTAAGTAGACAAAATTAAATAAAAACTATTTTTTTTAGCAAAAACTTCGTTAAAGAACATTTATTTCTTGAAAAGTTTGAGTTTAACTCTGAGGTCGACTTATCTAAAAGTAGGCTTAATTTAACATTGTCCAAAGACATAAACTCCACAGAGGAAATTACATTTTTTTTAGATTCTGTGACATGACCGGTTAAGGCATTATTCGAAAAATCGCTTAAATGGATTAAATGCCATCTACCGCCCAACGCCCACGTATGTGGACGTTTGCTTTTTGTATAAACTAGATTGTAATTCAAAAGGTTTTATAAATTATAGTTTTTAATAAATTTATAAATATAAACGTGATTTCAACTGAGAAGAAGCCGAATAAAATTTCAGAAATATTACTTCTCAAACTTCCTGAAAGAAATGAACAAAAATACTCAAAATCGCTTTTTAAAGCGGAATATAAAGGACTTCTATTCATTTCATTGACATAAATATATCCTCCATCCCATTTTGCGGTAATTTATATATCAGTTGTAATTCTTTTAAAAAAATTTTGGGACCTCATAAACTATACATATTCTTGATCAGCATGAATAGAGCCGTCGATAACTATGTCCGTCTGTCTGTTGAAACGCCGAATACTCCGCCAATACAGAAGAGGTGTTGCTAATTTCCTGTCAAAATTGTTTGTTGACATCATGAGCAGTTTCATAGTGAAAACTATCAAAATCGGTTAACGCGTTCAAAAATTATGAGTGAAAATGTGGGAAGACCTCTAAAAAAATACGTCATAAGCAGTGATGACAGCCAATGTCGCTAAAATACCGTTGTCGATTCAACCCCCTTTCAACTGACTACCGTTATCCCTAAAACATTGTTACCGAAATAATTGAAATACCGTTATCCGTAAAATACCGTTACCGATATAATTAAAATATCAATACCCTTAAAATACCGTTACCGAAATAGTTAAAAACCCGTTATCACTATAATGCCGTTACCGAAATAATTCAAACAGCGTTATCCTTAAAATACTGTTACCGAAATAATCTAACAATATCTGAAATCAAAAATTTCTGTAAATAGATATATTTTCCCAAAGTTTGATCATAACTAGCCAGTCATTAAAACTTGGGCATAATGGGGCTAAAAAAATTGGTGTGCATTAACATTACCTGAATAACTAAAATAACGTTACCCTTAAAATACCGTTGCCAAAATAAATGAAAATCTTTATCCCTAAATTAACGTTATCGAAGTAACTAAAATACCGTTACCGCTAAAATACCGTTACCTAAATAAATAAAATAACGTTAACGATAAAAAACCGTTACCGAAATAAGTGAAATATCGTTATCCCTAAAATACCGTTACCGAAATATAAGAAAATAGCGTTACGCCGACCGATACCAGCATTCCACTCGGCTACCTCCATGGTCATAATCAACACGTACAGAAAAAAAACAACACAAAACAAAATCAACATATTGTTGTTTTTATGTTTGTTTTGTAATATGTATGTACCCCGGAAAAGCATTGGCCCAGTGCTTTCTACGGTAGTATGAGGGTTGGCAGAGCGTTGAATTTTTGAAGATTTAAGTTCTTTGCCAACCCCAAAATGATATCACCGGGCAGGGCTTGGCCGTTTTTTTTTTAAACGTTGGCAAAGCACTGACAATGAGTACTTCGCCAGTACCAAAATCATAATTTTAAAACGTTGGCAAAGCATTGGTAAACCAACTAATAAAGTAAATAATAATTTAATAAAGAAACAGTGTGCTTATTATAATTTTTTTTATAAAATTTTGGTTTTATTATTTAAAATAATAAAATTATATAAAAAATAAACATACAAATTAAATTTCTGCAATCAAAATTAAAATAAAATTTAATTACAAAAATCATTTGTATTCTGACTGTGAGCTTGTAATGTTTCATAGAGAAAATTGAAATTTATAAAAAAAAGATTTTCTTTAAAAATTGGGTAAATTCAAATTTTTAAATTAAAAATTGTGAAATTTCCAAAAAAAAAATTGATTTTATATATTTGAAATTAAAAAATTTATAACTCAAATTGATTATCCGTTTGAAATTAAATTTTTTAATTAAATTAAGAATATTATATATAAAAACGAGATTTATTTTTGAACCGTATAGTCCTACTTTGTAATTCACTTAAGTAAAGACTTGTATTATTTCATATTGAATGATTTTGGTAATTTAAACAGAAAAAACAATAGGTTTCAGTTAAGTTAATTACAAAATAACTGAATATTTTTTTTTTATCAAAATATTTTTGTGATAAGTTAGCTCCAAGTACGAATTTTTTACTACAATTTTACTAAAGAAAGAAATTTGAAAATAAATGTCTTAAGTAAAATTTTAGTACAAAAACTATACTTTGTGCTGACTATAATAGGAGACCTTAATTTTCTTAACTTCAAATAAATTGCAATTTAGTTTTGAATTTTTCCAATCTTGTAATTTTAAATTTTATAAAGGTATAGATTAAAAAAGTTTTTAAATACGCTAAATTAGCAATTTTTCTACAAGGATCCTTTGAGCAAAAATGGTGCTGACTTTACTGACTTTTTTTAGTGTATGAATTTGATTTGAATACCATATGCTTATGGTTAGTTGATTTTAAATTCATTTAAGATTTGAAAAAAAGAAAAAAGAATTAAATCTCAAAGTATGTAAAATAAATTTAAAAAATACTATTCATTTGTTATTTTTATTAAAACCTGCTAACTTATTTAAAAACAAGTACATGCATTAAATTTCGTTTTTATAAACGGTTGCAAATTTAGTAAATCGGGCACTGGCAAAGCACTTATGGCCCGCGTTGGGAAAGCGTTGTGAACGTGGGCTGTGCCACTGTTTTTATTATGTTAACGGTTGTAAATTTTGTAAATAAGTACTGGCGATGCACTTTTACGTTGGGAAAGCGTTCTAAGCCAGTGCCTTTTATTTTTGCGGTTGTAAATTTTGTAAATCAAGTACTTTGTACGAACGTTGGCAGAGCGTTCTAAGCGAGGGCTGTGCCAGTGCTTTTATTATTTTCACTGTTGTAAATTTTGTTAATTAAGTACTGGCAAAGCACTTTTTACTAACGTTGGCAGAGCATTGTAAATCAATGCTTTGCCAGCACTTTATTTGCCAGTGCTTGATTTTTCAGACCATTGGCAATTTCTGGCTGGGGACATTTTATAACGGTTTATTTCTACATTATTATTTTTTAAACTAGTTAGTGTTGCCATTAACACGAGAAATATTACATACATATGAGTTCGGTAGGCAGTGTTGGCAACTTTTTATTTTCCAAATATATCGCTATATCAAACTAATAAAATCGCTAAAAGTTGCGAATTTATAAAATAATTTAAAAATTCTCACATAAATCTCTATAAATTACAAACTATTCAAAATCTATTAAAAAATTACAAAAAATTAGAAAATTTTCAATTTTTTAATTTTTTCTTAAAAAATTATCCATAAATTGATAGTTTTTTGCGACTTTTGCAGAAAATCGGTGAATAATAACTTAACTAATTTAACCACTTAAACCTTAGCCATTTTTTTTTTTAGTAATTTGTCAAATTCACAATTACGTCGGTAGATTAACAAAATGGCAATGAATTTTTTAAGCCTAGTGAATTGTGTTTGGGGATATTTTTACATAAATTAGTAAAAACAAAAAAATCTATTCTTTTTTTTATGCAAAACTACAGGCGAATTTTACAACAGTTTTTTAACATCATGAGGATACTTTAAAAATACATCTATTTTTCACGACACGTTCTTTTTTAGGTAATCGCAATAACTACTTCACCTTTGAAGACCCACTGTTATAAGCAATCACAATTTCAGATTCATTTTAGTAAACTTTAATTAATACAAACTTTTTTTCTTCTAAAACATCCCAAATACATTAATCCGTTAGTCAAATTTTATTTTACTTATAAAAACAACATTCTTATTGTTATTTTTACAAAGAATATAGGATATATATATTGTTTGCACTTTCCCTGGTTAATGCAAACACCGAGATGAAGGGTATCCAGCCGAATTTAATCTCTTTTATACCAAATTCGGCACATTGGACTTTAATGCTTTCACTTGTTTTTTATTTTTTTTATGCAAATTTCATAAAGTTTTCATAATGGTATTAGGTCTGAAAATGTGTTTTTTGTAGATCGAAAACTAAACGTCCACATACGACGACAAGAGCTTCCTTCCGTCAAGAGGTTAAAACAGAATAAAAAATTGTCTAATTTCCTAAAGCCTATAAAAATATGTTATCTAGAGGCTCAAGGATAGCTTTCACTCGATTTTAAAAGCATTTGACTACATTTTATATAGCGTTTCTTCTTTCTAAGCTATTTTGAAATTTTTTTTTTGAAGTTATAAAATTGACAAGTTTTTGGAAAAAATCCATATACAAATTTAACCAGTTGATCGACCTATTTTATTTAACCGATTGTTTGGGTCGAATAATTATTTGAGTTTTAAATTGGCTAATAGCAGTAAAGCTAAATTTGTTTTTTGTATTTTTCTGTTATTAGCGAAAAATTATGAATTTCGTAATGGAAAAGTGTGTAAAAAATCAGAATTTATAAAATCAATTCGAATGTCACGTTTTTGTAGTTTTTTCTGCTAAAAAATAGTTTTTTTCTTATGATTTTTTTATTTTATAAAAAAAAATCATTATTATTGCTTCATTTTTTTGTGTGCACAATATCACTTATTTTCATTTTGAAGAAGTTTACGTAAAAAGTCAGACTTAGAATTTGAATCTTAATGTTTATAATACAAATATACACAAGCATCGTACTAAACCAATAAAAATTATAAAACCTACTTTTTTACAACAGGGAGGTTTTAATTTCGGATCTTCATCGTCCACTACAAAACCAGCGTTCAATTTTGGTGGTACTGCAACACCACAACAACCAACATTCAATTTTACTGGATCAACGACAGAGGTAAGTTTTAAAAATATTTATTAAAGTAAACGAAAGTATTTATTTTCTTCTCGATATTATTATAATAAAAAGTAGTTTGTAGTTATAATTAAATATTATATTGTCTTTTCTTCTCTTTTTTCTTTCTTTTTTTATAATATTTTTAATTTTTTTAATTAACTACTTTTTTTTTTTAACAATTTTATATAATATAACTGAATTAATTGCTATGTATTCATCTATCGTCCAATGTTTGTGTACGTAATACGTCAACTGTTGTTATACTCTAAATATCATATCAATATTATGATGGGGTTACTATTACAATTTTGTGACATACAGTCGCAAAATTCAACGAAACCTTTTCAATTTGGCGCAACACCATCAGCACCAGTTTTTAATTTTAGCCGTGGTGCTTTAGAGGTAATGTAGTAAAACAAAAATTTGTATAAAATACAAATAAAAAATAAGTGGAAGCATCAAAGTCCGATGTGCCGAATTTAGTATAAAAGAGATTAAATTCGGCCGAATTTTTGGATACCCTCCATCTCGGTGTGTGCATTAACCAGGAAAAGTGCAAACAATATATATATCTGTATTCTTTGTTAAAATAACAATAAGAATGTTGTTTTTGGAAGTAAAACAAAATATGACTGATTGATGAAGTTATTTGGAATATTTTAGAAGAAAAAAGTATTAATTAAAGTTTACTAAAATGAATCTGAAATTGTGATTGCTTATATCAGTGGGTCTTAAAAAGTGAAATGGTTATTGCGATTAGCTAAAAAAGAACGTGTCGTGAAAAATAGATATATTTCTAAAGTACCCTCATGATGTTAAAAAAAAACTGCTGTAAAATTCGTCTGTAGTTTTGTATAAAACAAGAATACTTTTTTTTGTTTTTACTAATTTATGTAAAAATATCCACAAACACAATTCACTAAATAAATTGTAGGCATACAAAATTCATAGTCATTTTGCTAATCTACCGACGTAATTGTCAATTTGACAAATTACTACTAAGGTTTAAGTGGTTGAATTAGTTAAGTTCTTATTTACCGATTTTCCGCAAAATTATTAGTAAAATACTGAAAAGTCTCATTTTCAAGAAAAAATTTAAAATTTTCTAATTTTTCGTCATTTTTTAATAGATTTAGAATAGTTTGTAATTTATAGGAATTTATGTGAGAATTTTTTAATTATTTTATAAATTTGCTACTTAAAGGGGGGATATTACATTCGCGGCAGAGAACCTTTTTTTAAAAATTCATAACTCAGTCAAAAACAAACATTTTTATTATTGTAGAGAATTGAACAAATTACAAGAAAAAAATTCAAAAAAATATATTTTTCACTCCAACATGGTTTTATAGAGCTCCAAACTGGCGACAGAGAAAAAAAACGGGGCCTTGTGGTTGCAGCGCTGGGAGTCGCAAAAATTGTCCGATCTGGAAAAAAATGATTTTTAAATCTTAACAAAATTGGTTATCGTATGACACGAGCTTTTTTTTCAATTTTTGGTGATGTTCCAAATTTAAAAGTACTTTTTTCGAAAAAAATATTGACTTTAAAAATTCATAAAAAAGGATAAAAAAATAAAAAAAAAAAAAAAAAAATCGTCAAAAAATGAACCCGCTGGTGCCGCAACCAGTACGAAAAACATGGTTTCGAGATAAAAAAAAAAGGTTACCTTCAATCTGCCATGCCTGCTTCGTACTGTATGCCTTCGTTATCTTGTGTTGTGCTGTTTCTTACAGTTTTTTGCAATCGTTTAGCAATTCGGGCTTCTTTTGAAGCTTCATATGCCAAAATTCCACCAAAAGTTAGGTAGCAAGTAAAACAAGTATATACCAGCTGCCGTACGTAGGTAGCGCGAAAATTAAAAATGCGCTCTCACTAATCCGGCTGTAACTTTTGAACCCGTAGGTTCAAAATTATAAAAAAAGTCGATTTCAAAAAACGGCCAATGTCATGTCCCCCCTTAAGCGATTTTATTAGTTTGATATAGCGATATGAACTCATATGTAATATTTCTCTTGTTGATGGCAACACTAACTAGTTTAAAAAATAATAATGTAGAAATAAACAGTTAAAAAATGTGTATTAAAAAATACAAAGTTTATTTTTACTTTTCGAAACAGTTATATTATATGTATGTATAAAAAAAGTTATATGTATTGAGCGTTATATTTATATCTCTATATAATATAAAATAATTATTACAAAACGATGGCGAGTAATATTTTCTGTGTTGTTCGTATATTTAGGAACAACTACTGATGGAAACAAATACCACCGTGGCATATTGGCTTAGGGTCTAGCCTATTAATCGTAGGACCACGGTTTATTTTCTCAAAAATAAAAACAAAAAAAATGAAACCTCTATCAGGAATCGTACTTCGAACCTCACGACTGTTAGCCGAAACACTATCCACTAGACCAAGTTAGTTAGCTGAGCTAACTATTATGAGTTGTTAAAGCTTTTTTACTACATAATAATAAGTAAGTACATAGGCTTACATAACAGGCTTGCCAGACTTGGGACTTTGTCAATACATTTGGTGTTTTTTATTGATCTTTTATTTATTTCTGTTTCTATTGAAATTTAAACTGTGGAAAGGGGATTTTTTTCAAAAAAAAACTAAACATTTTTAATAAATACTTTAATTGAAAAAATATTTTAAATTAAATCAGTCCAGTTAAAGCCTTTATAAAATCTGTTTCTCCAAGCAATTGTACCAGGATTTTGATATTAAAAATTTCAAACTCTCTTGAAACATTTTATAGAAAACCCCTAAAAAAAGTAGCTTGAATTTAGTTACTTCGGTAACGTTATTTAAGGGATAAAGATTTTCAGTTATTTTGGTAATGGTATTTTAATGGTGACGTTATTTTAGTTATTCAGGTAATGTTAATGCACACCAAAATTTTTGGCCCCATTATGCACAATTTTTAATGACTGGCTAGTTTATGGGAAAATTTATCTATTTACAGAAATGTTTGGTTTTAGATTATTTCGGTGATGGTATTTTAAGGATAACGCTGTTTTAATTATTTCGGTAACGGCATTATAGCGATAACGGGCTTTTAGTTATTTCGGTAACGGTATTTTAAGGGTATTGATATTTTAATTATATCGGTAACAATATTTTACGGATAGCGGTATTTCAATTATTTCGGTAAAGATATTTTAGGAATAACGGTAGTCCGTTGAAAGGGGTTTGAATCGACAACGGTATTTTAGCGACATTGCCTGTCATCCCTGATTATGACGTATTGTATACTTTGCCTGCATACTTTGAGTATATACTTGTGTTACATAAAAGCATTACATTACGTATGATGAAATAGAATAATTTAAAAAGTCTTGCCACATTTTCACTCATAACTTTTGAACGCATTAACCGATTTTGATAATTTTCAATATGAAACTGCTCATGATATCAACTGAAAATGAACAACAACGGAGTATTCGGCGTTTCAATAGACAGACGGACATGGCTATATCGACTTCTCTATTCATGCTGATCAAGAATATAGTTTATATGGTCTCAAAGAATTACAAACATTTGACAAACTGATATATGCACTCCCGCACAATGGGATGGAGGGTATAAAAAATACACAAAAATTTAAAAATGCCATTACTTTTTATTATTTTTGTTATAATGCATTAAACACTACAATTCAAAGGGTTGTTTATGTAATACTAAAAGGGAGCATGTTTGTCTTGTTGCACTATAATTTTGTGTATTAATTTGCCAATCATTTAATCTTTACTAACATATTATTACTAAAACCATCACAAATAATTCTTTAATACAGTTGTTAGGGAAACTATTACTCTAATGTCTATTTTCAAGAACACTTAGCAATCTAATAATTGTTTTAGTAATTTCACCCCCGAATTTTTACGATATATGTATATATATTTATTGCATGAAAAGTAACGAAACAATAGCATACAAAAGTTAAAATTGTGGGCAAACACGCCAAAATCATAATGAAAAATCAAAAAATCTGAAAAAAAAAAAAAAAAAAAAAAACAGCCCAAATCGCAAAAATATTAATAAAAGAAAACCCGGTTTCAGAATGTAAGATAATTCTAATACATATTAAATTATTCATTCTTTGAAAGATCACAAAAAAATTTTAATTTTTTGATCTCATGTCTACCGATTTTCTTTGTATTAAAAGCATATATCGTCACCTAAAATCTAAAAAGGCCGTAACTAACAAAATTTAAAAGTTTGAGTTTTTGATTGATTACCACGTCGTTAACCAAAATTCAACTTCCCACAAAATTTTACGCGTTTGCGTCCAAAAACAACAATTTTATTAACGAATATCAAAAGGCCGTAAACCGCAACTGCAATTTCAATATATTCATTAACCAAAAAGTCGTGTAGTGCAGTGTTTTGCCTTTTATGTAATGATTTACACTGTTTTTTGTTTAACCAATTTAATTTTATTTTTTCGGAATAAATTAATTAATTTTATAAATTTTTCTCGGACATTTTTATATAAAGGGTGATTTTTTAAGAGCTTTTGGATTTGATTTAAAAAAACACTTAAAATTTAGGCGTTTTTATAGATAATAATTTGAGTTTTGCAAAACATATTGATCATATATGTTCCCGTGTTAATAGTACCATTAGACGGTTATATTCATTAGATTTATATTTGCCTCTCCGCGTGAGGAAGCATGTTGCCAGTTCACTGCCCAGGTAGAAAAATACAATCTTTAAAACGTTTTAAAAGCATTTTTCATGATGGTACAAGCGTTTTCAGAACATACCAAATTACAAATTTAAATCGTTTTGAGAATGTGCAAAATGATAACCCAAATTTACGGTCTGAGGATGGTATTTTATAACGTTCTCAAAACATTGCAAAACAAAATTTTTGAAATGCTTTTTCAATCGTTAAATAAGTATTTGCAGAACATTTTGGCTTACAGTTATTAAGCGTTATGAAAACGACCCAAATGATAACCGCTTTGAGGGTTGTAATTTTGAACATTGTCAAAACGCTCGAAAGACAAATTATAAAGATCTTTATGAATTGTTCATAAATACCACAAATAATGAAACATGTAAAATATGATTAAAATAATATAAATAAAGTAACAAAACATTGTAATTTTAAATAGTTTAACTAGCGTTTTATTAAGTTTTGAAAAAGTCCTCTAAAATATTGCTTTATCTGTCCTCAAAATATAGTGCTTTATAAAAGATATACAAGGACTATACACTTTATAGAGTCGCTACATTATGGGCTGGCCATATTGAGTGATTTATTGAACTCGGTTCATGAAGAGAAAAGCATATAAAAAAATTGCATAAGAAACCGAGTTCGCATATAGATAGACCCCTTATGACAGTGTTGTTTTTTAATCAGTAAAATATTTTGTAAAAAAAAAAAAGTATTTCTAAAGTACTATTGGCAAATGTTAGAAAAACGCTTTAACGCAATGGTTTTACATTGGTTTTATTTTATAAACCGTTGTAAATTTTGTACGATAAGAACTTCTTAAGTACTTTTTACAAACGTTGGAAAAACGCTTTGAACCAATGTTTTTACAGTGTTTTTATTTCACAAATATTTGTAAGTTTTGTATAAAAAGTATTCCTAAAATACTTTGTCCGAACGTTCGAATAGCAATCCAAAATAATGTTTTTTAAATGCTTTTTTTCGTATTATTTGCAATTATCGCTTTGGAAACGCTTTTATTTTAGTACCATCAAAAACAAACGTTTTGAAAACTCTTCGTTTTTTGTACCATCCCAAATTTCTACCTGGGTGCTTATGTCGCAGATTATTTATGCTATGGAAGTATTTTCAGGTACAAACAGTGTTGTTCTAAGAAGGCTGCATCTTACTTTTTACCGTATTATTAGATATATTTATAAACTGAGATTAAGGGATCATGTGTCTCCCTTTGTAATGGACTTTGTTGGGTTTTCTTTTGAGAATTGTATTAAATTGAGAATTTTGTTACTTTTTCGAAAAGTCGTTATGCGAAATTGTCCTGAGTACATTAGAGATGATTTTAGATTTTCTAGATCAAGTAGAAACCCTCAGATAATATGTCACCGTATATCCTCATCTATATATGAAAGATCTATAACTAGGGTGTGGAATATCCTTCCCATAGATTTAAAATTATTTGCATTCACAGATACCACCTTTAAGCGTAAACTTAAACAGCATTTTGATGCTCTTTAATTGATTAAAAGTACTGTCCAATGATGCCACTGGCCCATAATCCACACCAAACAGTGCATTTTTCGCTATACATTGGCAGTTCTTGAAATGCTTCTGGCTGTTCTTCACACCAAATACGGCAATTTTGCTTGTATCACGTATCCATTCAACCATAAATGAGCTTCGTCGCTGAAAAAAAAGTGGATCTTCATCCAACTTTGCCAAAGCCAATTTACCAAAAGTTAGCCGTTGTGGTAGGTCGCGTGACTTCAATTCTTGCACCAGCTGTATTTTATATTTATTGCTGTGAACGGCGTCGAATCGATAATTCACGGTTATCAACAACACTGGCGGATATAGCTGCGTTATTTTCCTCTGTCTGCACTCTACGTATGCGTGTTGGTGGTTTAAGCATGAATTTTGATAATAAAATGCAATATAGTGAATTTTATCGTTGTTCTATAAGTTTATGTGTGAAATTTTATTCGTTCGGTTTGAGATCATGACAAATTTTTCTCTAAATTAAGAGAAAAATTATAATTTTTATATGATAATTTACTTTGACTATTAGAAAAAAGACATACAAAGTTATAAGACACTAGCATGAATGGAATGCATTTTCTGACCCACTACGGTCTTCATCAACATTCTTCGTGCCATTTAGTGTTAATCGTAAATATCTTCTATTTAACTCACACGTTAAAGAAATTGGGTAACTTTAATTCCCACATTTCTCTGTGTGTTGAGTTAGAATGAAATTTACAACAAACGATTTATATTTATAGTGTGTTTGTTTTTCTCTAGTCATTATCATAATTGCCAGTTTAACTTTCAGTTAAAACTTTTCAATGGCAATTCTTTTCTCTAATGTCATCATATACTATCCTTCTACATAATCAAAGCATATCAACAAACATTAAAGATGCAATAATCTGCTAGCGTTGTTCGTTTGTAAGTCGATTCATGATTAAATTATAGACTAAACTGAACATGTTTAACAGTATCACGAAAACAGCTGAGCTGACAAAAAACTGTGATGCCAAAAAGAAAGTT
This sequence comes from Delia radicum, assembly GCA_021234595.1. NCBI lineage: Eukaryota > Metazoa > Arthropoda > Insecta > Diptera > Anthomyiidae > Delia > Delia radicum. The sequence goes on from CM037852.1 coordinate 194,633,232, forward strand.
GCTAAAAAATCAGCCTTTAGTTAAAATGCGCTTTGTTTTAAAAATACTCTCAATAAATAGATAAAAATACATGAGTGGACTAAATTTTTTCTAATTACTGTCGAAAAGGAGTAATTATGAAACATTTGTTTTATTTTTTGCATAACTTTTTGTATTTGAGTTACGGCTTTTTGGTTTCAGAAAAATCGATCACAAAAGGCAGTAACTACATTACTTTAAAACTACAATTTTCCATGACTTTTTTTTCAGATGCAAATCCGTCTTTGTTTCTTATACGGCATTCAGACTAGATTGCAAAACACGTGTTATGCCAAAACGAGTAGAAAAGAATATAAAGAACAGTTGGAATAGCATAAATATCTTAAATACGTGTTTTCGAAAAGCACGTGTTTTGCTGTCTAGTGTGAATGTTTCTATAATCATAATTCTACAATTTGGATACTAAACTTCCAAGTAGTTTTTTTAATTGATAATGACAATCTTGTAAAAAAAAACTAAGAAGTGTATTTACGGCCTTTTGGATTTTGAGTGAAGATATCCTCTATCGAGTATCTATATGAGTAATTTCATATCAAACCGAACGATTTTTTACAGCATGATTTTTGTTTGATTTGAAATTTGGCAGACTCATTTTTATTTTAAAAATATTTGACATGTATTTTTGGAAAAAAATAAAAAATAATTTTAAAAAAGTTATTTGTGTTTCAAAATTTAAAAAAATATGAAAAATGTTCCGACATGTCTATATTTTAAATGAACAAACGAAATTAAAAACTAAAAAAACATTCAGAAAACTGAAAAAAAGCATTCGAAAAAGCGCACATTTAGAAAAGTACAAGAACGTTAAAATAAGTCATCAACCTTTAAAATCGGCCTACTGTTTTTTAAAAATACATCAATTTAAATATTGACTTGTCGGAACATTATTTATGTTTTTTTTTTTTTTTATTCAACATAAAACAAATAACTTATTCTTCTTAGTTTAAACGAATTTAAGATCATTTATTTATTAATAATTTATTTCCAATATTTCGTCTCCACATTGGGTGACTTCTTCAGGGAACAAATATTACAATTTGAAAACTTTAAATATTTAAAAACTTATACTATACATATAATAATTTTTTTTAAAAAGTCTGGAAATCAAAAATATTTTCTGTCAATATGAAAAAAATAAAAATATCCCAGAAATCAAAATTAAATAAAAATATCACAGAAAACAAAAATATTATTATAATAATATTTAAAATCTTAACTAGAATATTGAAGTACATATCGCACTTGATCAACAAGAGGGTATTAACTCAAAATTTTTAAAATATCACTTTTTTCAAGAAATCAACTAACAACATTAATATCTATCTATTGTAAAAATGTCAACGTATTCCGATTACTCTTTCATCTCGAAAACCACTTTTGAGACCATTTTCATGATAATGTAGTGATTACCTTTATTTCAACAAAAAGGTATTATTTCGAATTAATACAAAAGTTCAAATAGAAATGAATCGTATATTTTCATAAAAAATGTATTAATTTGATTTGAGCCTTTATTTATGTTAAAAATAATTAAACTGTTTTATTTATATTTGGTTGTATTTTGAGTTGATACTGTTTTGTTAATAAAATAATACAAAAAAAAAAATAGATAAAATTTCAAAAAAATGGTATTAACTCAAAAAATTGATTTTTTTTGCAATGAGTGGTAAAATTTAAAACAAAAACAATGTATATATATTTTCAAATGGAATTTGCTTATTATGATATGTTTGAATTTTTAAATTCTGTTAAAATGTGGCCATAAACAGTTATTTGACTCTACTGAAAATTTTAAAATTTTGAGTTAATACCCTCTTGTTGATCAAGTGCGATATATTATTAAACAACATAATAATTATCTTAGTTTCTATTAACTAAATGTCTGTAATTTTGTGCAACATTTGCTATGTATGTCTTATAGTTAATGCGTTGTGAAAATGGTACTTTTTGTAATTATTCTCTGTGTTCAAAATTGATGCATTATCTGGACAATGATTAGAATTATTGCAGTGTAATGATAATGCAGTTTTCTGTGTAGAAGAAGTTTTATTGTGTTTCTGATCAGATTTATGTCCTGCAATTCTTGTCTTTAGTTTATTCTTAGTTGTACATATACCTTGTTACAATTTTCATTATCATTACCTTACATGGTATCTTATAAACTAAATTAGACATTTCTAATTTATTTATTTTATCCTTATTTTTGCTGAATACTCTAATAATAATAATGGGTAATGATAATGAAAATTGTAACAAAGTATATATAAGTACAACAAACAAGAAGTCGCCCAATGTGGAGACGAAATATTGGAAATAAATAATTAAAAAATAAATGATCTTAAGCTCGTTTAAACTAAGAATAATAAAATAAAAGAAGATCAAAGAAAACTTAACATTTTTAACAAATATCTTATTTAATTTTTTTTTTTCAAAATTCCTGTCTAAAAATGTTTAAAAAAGAATACGTCTGCCAAATTTCAAAGCAAACATTTGACATTTTATGACTCATAATCCCTTAAATTTTTTCTGTTTGATTTTTGTAAAAATAAAATTATATAAAGTGTAGACCGAAGACTTCGGCCAAAAGAGGTTTGGTCGGATTTTTTGGTATTTGGACACAATGGGGACAAATTTTGATATTGAAAACATATTTGTGAGTCGTTTTAATTTGATTTTGACTAAAAATTTTAATGAAAAATCCAAAGTAAAGTTAAATTAACGACAACCGAAGTTCACATCTAATAAGCCCTATAAACATTTTTCCATTTGTAAAATTTGTCCACAATGCTTTAAAATTCCGAATACCGACAAAATAAAATATTTTCTGGTTTACAAGGAAACTAAACAGCGGTGAATCTGCTGATTTTAATGAAACTTGGAATTGTTGTTAAGGTCAAACAAATATTATACACGTATTTTTAAAAAGGGGTGTCAAAAATTAAAACATTTTGTATGAAAACATATTTAAAATTTAAGGAATTCAGATTTTTTAAAACGAAAATTTTGATATCCACATTGAATATTCTTTTGGGCCGGTGTTGTCACTTATTTTAAATATGGGTTATAAAAGCTCTTTGGGAAAAGTCGTGTTAAACAAAATTGAAAAAGCCCAGACACCCCCTCGATTAAATTAAATAATCATTATTATATGTTAATTTGAACTCAAACCAACAACAACAACTTCCCATACAAATGTATTATTCAAAAATAACAAAAATATCAAAAATGTTCGGACATGCACCGACATCTGTGGGATACGTCTTCAAAACACCTTTATTACCTCATTATTACTACACCATTTTCATTTCTATTTCAGATTTATCAATTGGTATTTCAGAAATTATCAATTTCAGTTTTATCACTTGTATTTCAGAAATTATTAATTGTATTTCAGAAATTGTCAATTGTATTTCAGAAATTGTCAATTGTATTTCAGAAATTATCAATTGTATTTCAGAAATTATCAATTGTATTTCAGAAATTATCAATTTTATTTCAGAAATTATCAATTGAATTTCTCAAATTATTAAAGGTTTTTATTGGTAATTACTGAACTAAAATTGGTAATTTCTGAAAAACAATAGATAATTTTTGAAGTACAACTGATAATTTCTGAAATACAATTGATAATTTCTGAAATACAATTGTTAAATCTAAAATACAATTGATAATTTCTGAAATACAATTGTTAAATCTGAAATACAATTGATATTTTATGAAATACAATTGTTAAATCTGAAATACTATTGATAATTTCTGAAATACAATTAAAAATGTTGTAGTAATAATGAGTGTTAATAAATATATGAGAGTTAAGTGAGAAATCAAATACAAAGAAAGATAAAGAAATTTTTTTGTTTTGCATTTATGAGTTTAATTCAAATTTTAGTTCTTGATTATGCCCTCAACCTCATCAAATTTAAAAAATATTATAGTATTATTGCGACGTAGAATCTATAGTTTTCAAATTGGGTTAAAGAATAAACACTAAAGTTAAATTTTCCCATTTTTTGTATCAATTGTTTTTTTTTTTTATAAAACAAAAATTTAACTTCAATTAAAATTTAAAACAAAATTTTTAAAAATTTTTTACAGAGCACGCCGAATGAACCTTTCCAATTTAATGCAGGTGCCGCGCCTGTAACTAGTAATATATTCGCGTAAGTACTAAAAATCGAAACAAATTAAAAAAAAAAAACGATGAAAAAATATATAAAATAAGGAAAGGAAACGTACGTTCGGTTACATTCACTAAAAAACTAACAAATTAATAATATCGATAGATTGATTATAACTGCAGTCCTTTTATATAAAGGTAAAATTAACTTACTAAGGACGAGTAATTTTTCTAAAAATAACCAGAGTACATATATTGCCTATGTAATAACATAGGGTTGCCATTTGTTTTAAATATTTAGATACCGTCTCGATCGAAGATGTTGATTTGTATTGCAAAATTTGTTCTTAGACAACCGAAATATATACTCAAGAAAAACATTTTTGGTGTTCGCACTTTTAGTATTAAACTAAAAAGAATAAAAAATACAAAAAAAAAAAAAAAAAAAGTTGATGCCTAAAACTAAGCTCGAACTTTAATTCATTTCGGTATCCATCCTTGGTTAAAAGCTTATAATAACACGAATTTAAAACTAACAAAACATGAAAATTTAAACATAATTTTAACGTGTTTTTTATGACAAACTTTGTCATAAAATTTTCATTGTCATGTTTTGTTAAAAAAAGCTGTTTAAAAATATTGAATGTAAGTAAAGGGTGTTTTTATAGAGGTATATAACTTTGAAATTTACTTTATTGGAATGATAATCTTCTGGCAATATAATTCAAATATGATTTCTGGCACATTGACCGCCACGGCTGGCTCGGACGTAATCTAATCTGGAGGTCCAATTTTCGATAACTTTGTCCAACATTTGTTCAATTGACATCAGCAATGACTTCTTCTGTACGCTTTGTACGACGTTTCTGCGGATGAATATTATCATTTAGAGTAAACGTGGTTCGAAAACGTTCCATAGTTAATCGAATTAATTGTTCTGATGGACGATTATGTTGACCGTAAAATGGACATATTTCGAACAGAACCCTGATTATCAAAATAAATTTGCACAATTTGGAAGCGTTGTTCAGGCGTCAGTCTATTCATGTTGGAATGCCAAACCAAACTTAACAAAAATCACTTGACAGCCGACAAAATGGTCCCAGTTAAAAAAGTGTTGCCAACTTAAAGTTTTATACCTGTATGAAAAACACACTTTTTTAAAAATTTTAAAATTTTCTTAAACAAAATTTTGAATTGGAAATATTTAGCTGTTTAAGACCTGCTAGCTTATATCAAATTACCCAAATGATATGGCTTTAGCGCTCGTTACTCGAACGTAAATGTAACGTGAACGAGTCGTAACGTGGAATATTTTTTTTTGGTTATTTACTCAAAATGCGTAACGATCCATTTACGTTCCAGCTATTCCAGCCTTAACCATAATTATGAATAGGGCAACCAAAAAAAAACAGCTCAATAAACAATGTTTTAAGCTCTTTAAAAAAAACTAGAAAAACGGTAAAATAAGCCGTAAAAATCTAAAAATAAAAAATTAAACCATTAAATTTCATTATTTTTCATACGAATAATATGTGTATATAATTTGTTCCTTGGAATTTAGTCAGTCATACAAAGTTCCAATAGAGAAATTGGTTTTCTTATGCTTCAAAGTTCAAACTGATTTAACAAAATATTTTGACAAACTAATTTTTTGTAAAAAAAAAAAATTCCAAATACCGATTGCCAAAAAAGGAAAACACCAATTTTGTAAAAAATTACAAAAAAAGCTTAGTTTTTAAATAAAAAAGTCTAATATAAGCTAATTATATAAAATAAGCAAATAAGCTAAAGACAGCTCTAACAAATGTAGCTTAACATTTTTATAATGTCAAGATCAGAACTTGGGTTTAATCTAAATAGTTCTATCCTTTCAAATAAAAAACAAGCTCTAGTTTATTTTTGGTTGCTCGAGTTATGAAAGACAAATTTATATGGAAATATCTTTGGTTAAAGTACTGGTTATTTTAGAAAAGTTAATCGCCCTAAATTATGAAGTTAAAGTTAACCGAATATTGTGAAATCGGCTCAAAATCATTTTTTTTTCGATTGGCATGAAAATTATGAAATTTAAATATTAATTGATACATGTGTAAAAATCGTTTTCGTTTCATGATCTGTTTTGTTTTTATGAATGTCGCATCCTTTCCTTATATGTTTTTGTTATTAAATATTATAAGTTTTATATAAAACATGGTTTTTTTTGTTTACAAAAAAAAAAAAAATAGGCCTGCACCTACACCAGGAGCTCAAACAGCACAGCAGGCGAAGCGGAAAATAAGGGCGCCAATACGAAGAGTAACACAACGGTAGAGATCAATATAAAATCTAACGCTTTTAACAGCGTGGACCAATCACAACAGCAACAACAACTAGAACAACAGACAGGACTATGCTTAAGACAGAATATAAATAGCAGTCGTATAAATATGAACGAACTTAAACAACCGCAACAACAACAACAACGCCAACTAGACTACAATAACAGCAAAGACAACAACAGTAAGACAATAGACACCACTAGCAGCAATATTGGAAATGTTGCCAGCAACAAACAACAATTGCAACTACAAAATTCTAAAAGCTATTGCCGCCATAACATGTTAGAAGAATCTAAAGAAAGATTAAAACAAAAGAATAAAATTCTTATAAACAAATATAAACTCATTAGAAAAACATCATTGCCATTGTCATCATCAACAGCAACCACCAACAACACCACATCAGCAACTAAAAATTTTGTTAAACAGAAAGTAAAACATGACAATTTTAGGGGAATTGATAATAATACCAGTTCAAGACGTAATATAAAATTTAAAACACCATCTCCCAATAGGAAAACTAAACAAAATTCAATATTTGCACCAAATTATTATCGTAAAATTAATTATATACTCAATGATGTTAAAAAAGAAGTGGTGAAGCAGGAAAAGCATAATTTGAATATATCTTCTAACACTCCGACCGCTGAACCTTCAACAAATTGTTCGTCTGCTATATTTAAAAGTCCTCGACGTAACGTACATATGATTATGGGTGATACAGTAAAAAATAATAAATTTCAATCTCAATTTCAAAAACGTTATTCTTTGGTTATTAAAAAGCCAAATAACTCTAAAGAGACTACTATAACTTCTAATGCTGCTACATTAGCTACAACAACTTCTCAAAAACATTAACAAACTACGCAACATGTTGCTGGCAACAAAGTCGTACCACAAATGAAATATATCCAAACTTAACTATTGCAACTTTTTGACAACATAAAAAAACGCTACGAGTTTTAATTACCGGCTACCACAATACAATGGAAAAAAAAACTAAAAATATCTTTTTTTTTTTTTTTTTTAATTAAATAAGCCACTATAGAATAATTAATACCACAAGATAAAAAATAATTTTTTAAGATCTATCAAAAAAAAAAAAAAAAATAAAACTCTTATACTCTTAAAAGTTCTTGTGTAATGTAAAGAGCGAAATAGAGGATACTAGGGATTGAAACAATAACATGATCAATTCAAATTTTGCAAAAAAAAAACTGAAAATTCTCGTTAATTTATAACAACTGGACATTTTTTTTAAAAGAATTTCATCATGTGCCTAGGATATTTTTTTTAAAATGAAAATTGTACGAAATGACAAGTTGCTTTTTTAATTCGGGTTTATTCAGCTAAGCGTGTTTAATCCAAAAAAAACCTCTATTAAATATAGAAAATATAATTTTTCTATACTCCTATTTTTGTTTATTATTTAATAACAAATTTCCTAGAAATATACAAAAAAAATTGTTTGTTGAGAAAAATTGTATTTTTCTATTTTATTTAAATTTATTTTTTTTTTTTAATTTTAATAATTCAAACGGCCCCACCCTCCCTCTTTGCATTTCGTACTAGCTTATCATTATTAGCGGCCATGAATTTTTGAAATGCTTAAAAAATAAATCTTAAAATAACATTTTCTATTTTAAGTATACATATATTTTGTTATCAATTTCTTTATTAAAAAATATAAAAAATTTTTTTGTCTATTTTTCAACTTCATTTCAAATTTGTTAATTAAAATTATTTACTACTTTATTATTTTTTTTTTTTTAATTAAATTATTAGTTTAGTTAAAAAAAAAAAACATTAAAAAATAATATTTTTAAAGTAGTTTTGTTCATTTTTTTCCTTGTGTTTAATCTGAAATATAAGAGGTTTTTAAACTTTTTTTATTACTATCTTGAAAAAAAAAATAATAATATTTATATATTTATGGCATACATGAAATTAAAACAAGTTTATAAAAGAGTAATAAAAAAAATTAAAATTTATGTAAATAAGTAAATATATTGCAAAGAAAACCTATTGATAATCCTATAAAATGCATAGTTTTTGAATTTTAAATTATCAATAAAGTATTTAAAGTGAGTATAAAATATAAAGTGAGTATGCAATTCTAGTAATATAACACGATTGACGATAATTAAAGAATTTTATTTTACAAAATTAAAAAGATAAGAAAAAGTTTGATTTATTCAGTTCACAAAATTTTCACAGAATGACAAAGTTTTCAAAATTAGAAAACATAAAAACAAAATGCAAACTCGATTGAAAAACATTTCTACACTCCCTCTCAATCGATTAACCCAAGTTTACATCGTAGCTTAATGAAACGACTTGGATCTGTTGACTTCGTAAAAATATCTGCCAATTGGTTTTCACTACAAATAGCTTCTATTTCGATTAATCCATTTTTAACACTATCTCGAACAAAGTGATGTTTAATATCAATGTGCTTAACACGTTTGCTCTCTAAGTTGCTTGCGATTCCTATACAACCTCTATTATCTTCAAAAATTTTAACTTTTTAGTCGCTTTCAATTTCTTGAAGATCTTGCATTATTCCCCTCAACCAAATGGCTTCTGTTGTTGCTAAACTTAAGGCGACGTATACTGCACCAAGAAACTGTACAACCGTAAACCTTAAGCACGTATCCTCTTACTGACTTCCTATCTGATAAATCTGTGGCCCAATTTGCATCAGCGTAGCCAACAACTGGATCAGAACAATTTTTCTTAAAGTTCAATTTTACAGAAGAAGTGCCCTTTAGATATCTCACTATTCTTTTTAGATGTTGCCAATTAAGTTCTTTTGGATTTTGTTGAAATCGTCCAAAGTAGATAACAAATATCTGGCCTCGAGCATAGCATTATATACATTAAACTGCCTAAGAGTTCGCGGTAAGGTTGATCCAATTGGAATTTACTTTTATTATTTTCCAGTTGTAATCCCTTTTCCATTGGAGTCTTTACTGGGTTACATTCTGTCATACCAAATTTGTCTAAAACTTTATTAATGCTGTTTTCTTGTGTTATGTTTAAATTAGCATTTTCAAAAACCAATTTCATGTCAAGGAAAAATTTCAGAGGACCATAATCTGACATTTCAAACTTACTTGATAGACTTGCTTTTAATTTTTTTATGCTTTCAAGTTTACTTCCAACGATAAGAAGATCATCCACATATAGAATTAAATATAAAACGTCATTCTTCTTTTTATCTATTTTAACATATAAGCAGTAATCATGCTTTGATCTTATGAGGCCAATAGATACAATGAATTTATTAAACTTGTCGTTCCAAAATTTAGGAGCTTGCTTCAAACCGTAAAGAGACTTCACAAGTTTACAACACATTCCAGAAATTTCATCAACACCTGGTAAATGCATGTAAATATTTTCGTCTAAATCTCCATGTAAAAATGCAGTGCAGAAAAAGTTTGATTTATTCAGTTCACAAAATTTTCACAGAATGACCAAGTTTTCAAAATTAGAAAACATAAAAACAAAATACAAACTCGATTGAAAAACATTTCTACAGTAATAGTACTTAAATGGATCATTATCCATATATATTTTTTGAATTTTTGGCTGAAGTGCAGTTTAGGCAAAAAAAAAAAAAAAAATATATGTCCGGATTTGGGGTTAAAAAAGAAAAAACCGAAATTAAAAGTTAGCGGCGCTCGGACCCGGGGGACCCACAGAGGCCAAAAAACGGGAGGACGTAGTAACATGTAAGTATGGGTACTCAAATTAAAGGAAATTGTCTCACGATTTCAAAAATGGTATTTGTTTTTTGATCCGTGAAACGTAGTCCGAATTAGAGCCGTTTAAGACCCTTAAAAATGGGGGCCAGAAAAATATGAAATTTCGATATGCAAAAATGGTACTCAAATGAAAGAAAATTTGTCCTACATTGCAAAAAATATTATTTTACCATGATCTGTAAACGCGTAAAAAAGATGGCGACTTTGCAAAAAAAATAAAATTTTTTTTGAAAAAATCGCGCGATTTTTTCACACTAGGGAAGATAATGAGACGCGCGCAGAAAAACTGTATTCAGCGAAGCCACCTGCCGCGTCCTATGGAGGAGAAAACCCCTAAGATCGGCCGCAGGCTGCCACGCAGAAAAACTTTAAGGAAAAAAAAACATTTTCCGAAATCATGGCGACCTTGCAAAAAAAATAAAATTTGGGCCCCTTTTTTGGTCGAAATATGGCTCTAATTCGGACTATGTTTCATGGATCAAAAAACAAATACCATTTTTGAAATCGTGAGACAATTTCCTTTAATTTGAGTACCCATACTTACGTGTTACTACGTCCCCTCGTTTTTTGGACCCAGTGGGTCCCCCGGGTCCGAGCGCCGCTAACTTTTAATTTCGGTTTTTTTCTTTTTTAACCCCAAATCCGGACATATTTTTTTTTTTTTTTTGCCGTAAGGTGCTAAACTGCACTTTTGCCGAATTTTTAAATGTCTTTATAATATTTCAGTTATAACTTTTGATCTAGTGGACCGAATTTACTATTTTTTTACGTTAGGCTAAGATGGGGTGTTCACTATTAATGGAGTGCACTCCATTCGTATTAAAGGAGGAAAAATTAAGTAGTGTTTTTAGTGCGCCCCTGTAGGCTAGTTGGTAGTGTCCGACCGAACTCATTTTTTTCTGCCGAAGCCGAAGCCGAACTTCGGCCATAATATCAATGTTCGGCCGAAGCCGAACTTTTTGTTTTAATAAAAAAAAAATATAAAATGGTTTTTTTAGATCAATAAATTTAAACCAAAAAGTTATTAAACATAAAGAAAATACAAATTTATAGGTATATTTTTTGAAAAATAGTTGTACTATTTTAAGTAAAAAAAAAAGAATAAAATATTTGTACTATATCTTATAGTCAAAGAAAAATATTTTATCGTTTTTTAAGTTGATATAGAAAAAAAAAAAACTTAAACTTTAATATTTAATGTTTAAAATTAAAAAGTTTGATATTGTAATGACAGAAAAGCAATTTTTCCGCATTCACACCATGTGAATTGCTTCGTCTATCAGAATACAGCTGTCCGGCAGCGCTAAAAAGCTGTTCGCTAGCTACACTAGTTGGTGGGGCTGATAAATATTTTATTGCTACAGCTTTTATATTTGTAAATGGACTTGAATTCCAATACTCAAATATATTTATATTTCGGGACTTAAAGGCTCCGTAATAAACATTTTAATTTCTTTTTCAATAAAATTTTCGTTTGGTTCTGCTACTTCTAAGTCTGGTACTGCATCATGTCTATCCCAAATTGATGAACCTGTTATTCTCTTTTCAGGATTACTTACCACTCGATTGTAGGTATATTTCTGGAATTTTTTTTTTAAACTCTTTAGGCTTTTTGAAATTTTTTCACACACATTGATATTTAAATATCGTTGTTTTTTTATATTCTATCATATTCAACGTTGTATTTTTTATGTAGTTTTTTTTTGTAAATTCTGAAAAGTAAATATAACCACAGTTGTTATTTATTTGTGCTTTTTATAAATAATCATAAAAAGTTCGGCCAAAATTTGGCCGAACACCGAACTTGGCCGAACTTCACTTTTTGGCCGAACTCCGAAGCCGAGTACTCGGTTGGACACTACTAGTTGGTAGCGTGCAGGCTTATCAGTGCATGGGTCGTGGGTTCGATTCGGACCAGAGGCACTGTTCTGTTTTCGCTACAACGCCCCGAAGGCCATAGTAGCTAGTGCTCGGTTAGTGTAAAAGTATATAATTTGTAATTATATGATTATTAATTAATAAAAAAATAAAAAATAAGTAGTGTTTGTGAATATTTGATTTGAATTTCTCAACATCGTAAGTTGCAAGATAGACCTCTGCGAATGAACGAATTCTCTCTGTAATGACACATTTTTGAATTATTTTAAATATATGGGAACAAATCTACGGAAAAACTCGCATAAAAGCCAAACGATTACGAATATTGGGAAAATAGTCATTATTATGTATTATGAGCTTAATCCAATTACAATTCCTAATAAAGCGCCAGTTTTAATGTAACTTAAAATACATTTTTAACTCATTCACTTTGCAGATAAATAAAACTATGCTTCATTAGAAAATTTTTGTAATTTTTTTTTTTCCTTAAAGCGCTTTCAGTGGGAGTATTAGCAACCAAAGTTGAAACTTTGTGAGCAATAACTCCTAGACAGTTGAAGATATTTTGAAAATTTAAATTTTGTGAACAAATCTGTATTCAAAAGTATATGAAAACAATTTTTTTTTAGTTAAGCGATCTTACATTTTTTTTTGGAAAAATATCGTTGTTTTTTACCATTTTTTTAATTCTGACGATTTAATTTTTATAAGTACAGTAGTATTTTACTAAAAAAACATCCATTATTTATGTTTTGAATGAAAACGGAATAAATTTTGGAATATTTCAGACGTGGATATGAAAAATTCATCGGATGAGGGTCAGATTTTCAAAAATTACATACTATCGATGAACTAATTTATAGCAGAGAACTACATTTTCATATTTTTTTTATTCAACATAATCCAAAATATAAAAGAATCGGGTTTTTAAAATAATTTGTAAAGAAGTTCCATTAAAAAGGGTCAAAAAAGTGATCAAAATTTACCACAAATTTTTTATTCCCGATTGTAGTCAAGATGTTGAATTATTTTAGGATTTTTAAACCTCTTAAATATCTTGATCCAATATAAAATAAATATAACTATTTAAAAGTACATAAGATTGGGCTGCTAAAAAAAAGGTGTCTGTTAAATTTAAATTCTCTGCAACAGCGCTTCCCACCAACTTCTGCTTCACAGACCCCTTGACGCATTTCTACAGGTTCACGGACCCCACAAAAAAATTGTTTTCCATATAATTAAAAAACTGTAGAAGCAAAAAATTTAATTTTTTTTTTTTATAATTGAAAAAACATTACAAAAACTAATGCAGTAAAACCCAGCTTAATTGGGGAACTCCAAGGGACCAAACAAATTAATTCGTTATAAGCGAGGTTCGTTAAAAAATGATATTAATTTTTTTTTTTTAATATTCTGAAATTCTTTCATTTGATTTTATTTTTTTGATACATTTGGGAAAGAATTTTGGTATGTTTGGTTTAAACTATGTTTAAATTCAATGAAATTTTGAGAAAATTTTTGAAATTTTGTAATAAAAATGGAAATTTATAAAAAAAAATTTGTTTGTAGGACTGTCAAAAATAAAAATCTTAAGTCCTGGTTCACACACGGCAATTTTTCTTCAATTCTCCTTTGAAATTGCTTTTGTGTTCACACAGGAAAATATTGTTTCAGCAATTTTCGTATATCAACCTACAGTGTTGAAAATTGCGGATGACAAAACAAAACGGCTTTGGAGTACGGGCAAGTCTGTACCCCCTTCCATTCTCTTTTCCTCCCTCTTCTATAAACTCAAGAATTGCGCAAGTAAAATTGCCGTGTGTGAACCGGGACTAACGGAGGGTTGTTAACAAAACGTTAGGACTTTCAAATTAGTTCATAATAACCGAGGTTTTATCTTAAACGAGTTCTATTTATATTTAAAAAAAAAAATCCATGATTTTGCGGTTAAATTTAAAAAAATTAAGCAAAATATACGAAAAATGTGGTAAATTATGTAAATACATATATAAACCGCGATATTTCAAAAACTGTAAAGGAGAAAAAAAATCTGTACCGTAGAGTACGCCAGTATTGTGAATCTAATCTAAAGTTATAACTTAAACCCATTTTATACCGTTCATCGATTCCGATTTGACGAAATTTGGTAGAAAGATGTAACAATGTCCTAATAAGCATTTTTTGAAGTTTTTGTACACTTATTGCGCTCTCTAGCGATGGTATTCACAATTTAAATTCAAATATTGACGCTTTGTATGAACTTAACGGGTTAAGATTTGTATGAACTTAACGGGCAAATATCTATCAAACTGTAATGCAGAATATGATCTATCGGTTTTTAACGATTTTTGAGTTTTTTAAAAATAGTGGTGTATTTATAGTTTATTAAAATTGTAATATGGCAACACTGACGAATCTAATTTAAAAATTGTTTTATTGTAAACTATAAGAAATGTCAAAAATTTAATTTTTTAATGAATGTTATGGTAACCCTAAATGGGTTAAAATATTTTGGTGAATAAACAAGTGAACTTAAAGAACGAATTAGTTTAAAAATGGAAATGAACGTAAAGAGCTGTGAACTACTCTTTTTGTGGAAAAATAAAACAAATTTGAGTGAAATAGGCAATTTTTTTTTGATCAATTCTTTATTCCTTAATTTTTTATATACAATTTTAAAATTCAAGTTTGATTTGGCCAACTTCAACGATTTAGCTGATCAGCAGACAACAGAGGTGGCGAAGCAATTATTTGATGGAAACTTGGTGGGTCAGAAGAGGTAGAACTGAAAAAAAGAAACAAGGCACATGTTTATATCTGTAATTTTCGCACAATAATAATCGAAAGAACCGTAAACCTAAAAAACACGTTTCGAAATTCCGTGCATCAGAAAATACATAAAAAATAATTTTTAAAGAATAATGTTCATACGCATAATTATTTTGTTGATTCTTATAAGCTAAAGTTGTTGTTTCAAATGTAAATCTTATTTATAAGACTGTTATAAAAATTAACAAAATGACTATGCATTTGAGTGTAAAATAACTTAATATGCCATTCACACCTAAATGCTAAACACGCGGTTTTAAATTCCGTTTTTATTTTATTAATAATATAATAAACAAAAATTTAAATGAGAAAACATAATGGAGTTGATAATCAAATGAACAAATCTTAATAAAAACCCTAACATTTAAAAATTACAAATTTCGACTTAAGTGATCTAAGGAATAGATTATTAAAAGCGCGTACCCCACTTATCGACATTATTTTTTCAATAAAAATATTTTTAAATTCTTCCTGGGATTTTAAATTAAATTCGATGTCATTAAGGTCATAGGCAGGGTATTCAATTATTCGACTTTTTTAATCGATTAATCGTGCAAATAATCATTCGGGTTTTTTCTTAATAAAATTTTAGAATTTATCGATTACTCAACAAACAAAAATATGTATAAATTTATATCAAGTGTTTTATTACACACGATATTAGTCATTGGTTTAAACTTATGAATACGGCTGATGGAGTTTGTCGTTTTCACCGTTTTTTTTTCCTAAATGTTTTCACTAAGTTATACATTTCATAAAGTTAGACTTGGAAAAACCACTATATCGCAAATTTCGAATAATCTTGTTAAATTATTCGAAATGTGGGCATTTTAAATTATTTGAGAAATATTGTTCGAATAATCGTATAACAATTATACTTCTATACTTCTCTTTGGTACTCAAGGCGTTCTCTTTATTTTTGTTCACGATCTCTGCAAAACACAGTACACAAGCAAAGAGAGAAAATAGTTTTTTTAGGGGTGATTTTGGTTGTGTTTACAAAAATTAGATTTGAAGGCGCAAAAATAATTTTGTAAGGTGTTGAAATGTTTTGTGATGCAGTGTTGCAGGAAAACTTCTTTCGAAGTGTTCTAAATCCCGCAAAACAAATATGCTAAAATCTCAGGGTTGCCTACACGGCAATCGAAAAAAATGTTTGGATTCGGAAATATGTAAAAAGAGTATGAACCTTAGATTATTGTACAATTAAAAATAAAAAGTTGAATTTTTATTAGGTATCGAGTAACGCTGATACCCCTGTTATATATAAATGTCGTGTAATATTCATTAAAAACCTGCTAAATTACTACACAAATAATGTTGCTAAAAATCTGCTGCCCCAAAATATTACAATTTTTGATATAAATGCTGTGTTTTTTTTACTACATTTTAGTGTTAACTAAACATTTTGGTAGTTTTTTCACTTATAACTGTTCTATGGTCGTCGGTTGGGCTGATTTTAACTTTTTTTGAGAGGCATGAGAGAGTCTTAGTATCTCTTTAAAACAATTACTCTATGGTTATGGTCAAGGATGGAGTTGATTAATCGATCAGGCAATAAAAAAAATAATTAAAATAATAAAACTTACTTTAAGTTTGATAATTTGTTATTTGAAGAACATGATGGTTTTTCAAATGTATTATCTGAAGTGGAAGACATTTTATTTTCTATACTTGCAGCTAAGTCCTCAGCATAGTTAATATTTTGTTGTGCTACTAAATCTTTAGCCATTTCACTTTTTAAAGCTTTTTTTCTCAATTTCTTTTCTTCCGCATTTTCATCACTATGGTGCTGATTCATATGCTTATTTAAATTTGATTGTCGTGTAAAACGACTAGGACACAATTGGCAGGCAAATGGTTTGTCACCACTATGACTTAGTAGGTGAGTATTTAAATCCGTTTGTCGAGCATATTTCTTATCACAGTACGGACATGATATTGTTTTATCCATATGATTAAGTTTCATATGAGTAGCCATAGAGGAGTGCTGTATAAAACGTTTGCCGCAAATATCACAACCATATGGACGTTCACCAGTATGGCGACGCATATGACTTTTGAGTGTAGTTGGTCTTAGGAAACGATCACCACAAAATTTACATTCATATGGACGTTCACCAGTATGGGCACGCATATGATGCTTAAGGGCGTATATTGTAGAATAAGCTTTGGCTTGAAAATAAATAAAATTGTTTTCTTGGATAATGAGTACATTGTTTTTTTTTTTTATAATTTTACTTACGACACATAGTACATAGATAATCCTTTTCACCAGTATGCATTACCATATGATATCTGTAAAGATAAAAAATATTTAAGCTGAAAAAATACAGGCAGTCGCTCATTCGTCTACAGACGAACGTTTAAGAGACATACACTATTAACCCATTTCATATTGTCGTTGATTTAAAGCAACAGCTAACAGTTTGATGGAATTTAACTTTAAGGCCGATTATTTAAAGTAGAAGAGCGATAAAGGAAGAAAACCAAGGAAACCAAGAAACTCAAAAAACTGACAGTTACTACATGACAGTTGTTTGTGCAGCAATATGTAGTTGTTGTTTACAGTTGTTTTTCTATGAAATAATTCAAAACAACTATTTTGGCAGTTATTTAGAAAAACAACTTAAGAAATATTACTGTATTTTTGTAACATATTTTAGTATCTTAATAAATAATGATGTGAGCAAGATTATACAAGTTCAAGATCATTTGTTTTTTGTTAAACAGAAAACCGTGAAATGTTTATTTATTAATTACAAAATTCTATCATCCGCTAATTTAAAGCAGACTTTATCTACGGACAGGAACTTGAATAAACTTGCTCACATCATAATTTATGATAAAAGATTGAAAAATAAACATGTGAAAATTGCAGAGTACGGCAAAACTGACTTAAGGCCTGAAGCCATAGCTAGAAATTGTTGTTGTTGTTTATTTTATATACAATAACAACATAGTGTCAAAGCAAAACAACACACTACCAAATAATGGGTAAAGTAATGTATCGACATATTGCTTTACCCATTACAATACAGCTTACTTCACTAATAAGTTTTACAGGTGATGCATGTAAAAGTAATGTGTGGACTCATTACCTAATAGGAGGTTAAGTAACTGGTTACTTATACGATTACCGGGTTCGAAAACTTATTACAAACATTTTTTTAATTAAATAAATAAAATGGTCTCGCTTTGATCTTTTGGGAGTCTTTTGGTTGTTAGTCTAGAACTCTACCCACTGAGCTATTGTCACATATAATAAATGTGACAATAGGTCAGTGAGCTATTGTCACATATAATTGCTTAAAATGTAAATGAATTGTTTGCTTCGAATTTCCGTTTGTGATTTTAAAAATATATACCTTACCCTCATGCTTACAAAAAATCACAAAGTTATGTGTCTAAATATAAATAATAAAAAAAAATATTTTATATATTACTTTACGTTTATTCTTCATGCCGTATGTAATTGATGATCGGTAAGTCATTATTTTATGTTTCGAGTACACAATTATTGGTAACTCATTGCTTTTATGTTTCGAAATAATGCTGAAGGTAAGGAGTGACCACTACAAAGCAATGCATTATGTAACCCAATATCGGTAAATCATTACGTTTTGTTGGAAAATAATGATACAGGTAAGGAGTATACATAACAAGGTAATGCATTACTTTATCGCACCCATTACCAAAGTTTTGCTGGGTTTTTATGTTAATTTGAAAAGACACAATAAAACCAAGAAAAACGTGCGCATTCCAGTCGAAACTTTTTCAAAATAGTGCCGGCGTAAGTTAAACTCGATGCCAGTTGACAGACAGACATATTCATGTAACAACACGAAAGGTCCACTTTGGGTAACATCCCCTTAATCAAATTTGTTTACAATTTTTTGGTAGAAATTTGACTTAATACATGACAAATTTACTTTTGAAACAATATTAAACCATTAAGTACCTTTGTACGTACTCAAAGTATAAATTTGAATTAATTATATAACCTCTAGGGGCCGTGATTGGACTATATAATCTAATGAAAATGCTTACTGGGAAACTAATCTAAGTAAACAAACCTTTTCTACCATTTTGTCAAAAAATTCGCAATGCGTTAAGTATTTGTTGTATAATTCTATTCTTTTTTTTCTTGAAGATTGCAGGGTAAAGTACTCCAGTATTGTGAATCCACCTTAAAAATGTTTGTTCCTAGGTTACTATATAATGATTAAAAAACAATTTTTAACATATTTTCATAGCACAATTTTGAAAAATATATGCTAATTTGTTTAATGCCATTTTTGAATGAGAAAAATTTGCTATTGAATATTTACCTTTTTTTAAACTAAAAGATCGAATCAATAACTTTTTGAACTTGCAAACACTTTAATATGCTGCCAATTACTCCATTTTCTTTTCAGAGTAAAGGTTTCATTAGTTTAGAAGTAAAAAAGTAACGTATCATTCTTGTAATGAATAAAAAAAGAGTATAAAAATAGTTTTGGTATGTTTTTCTTGTACATAGAAGTAGAAAAATACTACTTTCTACAGAATTTTTAACTATTTTACTTGAATTTAAATGAATAAAAAAAAAATATATATATTTCTGTACTTTTTTAACACATTTAATTGCCTACATATACGTTTTTATTTACTTTACGATTAGTAAAGACGTAAACAAAGACGTTTGAAAAATTTAGCAGTTAGTGTTAGTATTATAATTTTGAAAAATTGTCTAAAAATACCATTTTTAAAAAATTGTCCAAAATTAGGAAAGTAGATCAAATTTTGCAAATCTTTTTGATACAATACAAAGTAAGTACATTATGGGGCATTAAGACGATGGTTGCAATCCTTTGATTCAGTTTTCTTTCAAATCTTGTTTAAAATTTAGCACATCTCCGCATATTTTTGGGCACACATTTTTGTAAGTAATCGATTTTAAAACTGTTTTTGTTGGAAAAAATTCTTTAAAATCGGGAACAGCCGATAGATAAAATTTAATTATAGACATTTGCTTTAGCAATAAATAGAGACGAAGGAGATTAAAAAAATAAACAAAAATCTAAAAATTGAATATGTGTTTGTTAGTGTTGTCACTTCTGAGTATAATATACAAATACAGAAAAACTAATCGGAAAGAAAACTGCAATTTAAGCTGCATTACTTTCGAGGCTATACTTGGGTGTGATCGATAAACGGTCATGACTTGGTATTGCTACGTTTGTAATGTAAGAAGAGCGTTGTTGAAAAATTTATCATATAGAGACAATCTGACAATTACACAGAAAAAACTAAAAACGGGTTTCAATTAATTAATGTATTGAATCAATTAACATTTTAATTGATTTTGCACCTATCACGGCAATGATAATATTAATTAAAACTTTTATTGAAAATTATTTTATTATTTTATCAGCAATTAATGGCTGATATAGATTAAATTTTTTGTTTAAGATTGTTTGGGATTTGTTTTTTTTTTATTTTTTAATTATTTTATAATAAATATTTTTTATTATATATTTTTTTTTATAATTATTTTATTAATTAATTTTAAATATTTATCTCTTGTTATAATAATACAGAAATATTGTAACTTGTTTTTGAGTAGAAGTTTATGACCGATTATGGCCAAAAGGCTAGGTCATTGAAAATGAAGAAAATAAAATAAATAAATATCTGCAAAAAAAATTATGATACTAAAAAAAAAAAAATTGTGACCGATACGTTGGTATGTGTATTTTTGTTAGTTTTGAGTCTGTTTGTTTGTTTGTGTGTGCTTGTTTTGTTTGTTTTGTTTGTAAACTTCAAATGCATTTAGTATTTTATACTAAAAATTTTCTATTTAAGCTACAGTGTATGAAAAAATAATTTGAGAATTATGTTTAAAATAAAATATGTATTTATAGATTTACAAGTCAATTAAAATATTAATTGATTCAATTAAATATTTGTTTAGAAACAATTTTAATTCAAATCAAATCTTTTACTAGATATTTCAGGTTGATAATTTTTTCTGTGTATAAATACACAAATAATAATACAATTTAAAAATGGAAAATCACTGATGACGCCTGTCCATAAAAATGTAGAAACTAGTCTAGTCTGATTTAAAAATTAATAGTGCTTATAATTTTTAGAGAAAAACGTTTATTCTAAAATAAAAATCTAGTTTACAAATAACTTTAGCCCTTCAAGTACATACAAAGCCCCAAAGTTTGAAATGTAATTATGTAAGCCATAACTAGATGGCGTGTCAACGGTATTTACTTCAAAAAACGCTTATTAAGTAACCAGTACATATTTTTACCAAATCTTGTGAAAAAATTTAAACGGGATCTATTAGCGATATGGAATGGGTTAAATTCTTACCTTAGCTTTGATGCTGATATCATTTGTTTACCACATACTTGACATGGAAACATTTTCTTTGCTTTGGGCAACTTTTCTTTACGCATTTCTTTCGATGATTTTAGAACTTCTTCTTCCTGTGAGTTATCATCGTCAGAATCTTTAACTTTTGGGTTTCTCTTTTGTTTCAGACATCTTTTACGTTCTAAAGCAGACTTTGTAGTATCTTTACTAAGAGTTTTACTTTTGGGTAAATGTATATCCATATGAGCCTGTAGACCAACATTTGTAAAATAAGATTTTTGGCATAATTTACATTTGAAACGACCTTAAAAATAAAATAATGGCGAATTTAACAAATTTATAAGGTAACAAAAATAAAAATCACAACCTTGAGGAAATATTTGGGATTCAACAGATATAAGAAAATCGTTATCTTCCTTATCACTATCTGTATAATGATGAGGAGACATAAGGGGAATATCATGGGAACCGTTAAAAGTATTATCAGCATTATCTAAAGATTATAAACATAACACAAATAGAACATTTAAATGAATTTAACACAAAAAAAAAAACTCAAATTATCTTACCTAAAGGAACATAAAGAGAATCATCTGCCTCCATTACATCTGACTTATTATCCTGAAATTGAGATATGCAACACATCTGTTTTAATTTATGCAAGGACTTTAAATTCATTTACCTCATCATCTTCATTATCTGTAACATTTTCTAAAGGATCTTTTATAAAATTATTATGGCCATTATCTGTTTCCAGATTATTTCCTTCTGTATAACTCTTTAATTTCTTATCACTTGTTGCTGCTCTTTGTAAAAATGCATAAGTTTGTTGCAAGTCCTGGGCGCATAAAGTACAAATTCTTTGCGGTAGTCCATCATTTGTTTGTACTTTAAGGTGCGTACACAAATTAAAAATATCGCAGTAATTAAGATCATCTTGTGTAAAATAACACAGTTTATTCATTTCAAAAAATTCTTCAAACGATTCCTTGAGGCAGGCTCGACAACTAGTTGCTAACGACGTAAATGACATTATTACATCTTAAATATACAACAAATTATAAATATACTTTAACTTTAGTTAGGTACTTATAATAGCTACTACTAAAGCCCCGTTCACATTATCCAACAAATTGTAAATCGTCAGCATATTATGGGTGGACCTATATGCCAAAAATTTGGCATATAGGTCCAACAGAGACCCAGTCAGAAAGGCATTTTAACAGATGGCATAAGTGCTGGCAACTAGTGCTTTCCCAATCCTAAAATGATAACATCATTAGACAAAAGGATCGTCTGATTAAAAAGTTCCGATAAAGCACTGCGGAAACAAAATTTCGAAAGTTGGAAAAATGTTGGTATAACCATGAAACAGGTGGTCCAAAAAACGATTTCCCTAAACGAAATGGAAAAAAGATCCATTTATAATTTTTTTGATCCCGCCAAGGATTCAAACCCTGGGCAAAATTTTACGTTTTTTAAGCAAATTTGCCTACAGTTTCAAGCAAAAAAAAATTAAATTTCGAATTTTTTTTTTGATATTTCTTCAATAAAAAATTTAAAAGTTGTGGGACACGAAATGTATCTCAAATTAAATGTAATCATATTCTGTATTGATACATTTTCTTAAATCCGCGGTCAGAATTTTAGTTTATTGATAATAACATAGTATGTGAAAATAACACACAAAAACCCCGGGTCACGTTAACTTTATTTTGCTTTTTACAGTCAATGCAAACTTGAAACTTAAATATCTTTTTATTTTGACACAACCTAGTAAAACGGAGTATATCAGGCTTTAAGGCTACATTATTCTTTGCGTTCCGTGAAGTTTCCGGATGGCTGTTTTGTGTGGTTAGTCTATTCCATAACAAAATAGCTGCTGCTCTTTCTAAAGCCTGCATGACACTTGTTTTTTTGCACCAAGGTTTTTCGATAAAAAGTTTTAAAAACAAAACAGAATGTCAAAAAGTTTAAAGTTTCCGATAGAAAAACATTTTTAAATCTATTACAAAGGCAGGTATATATGATAAATATTTATTTTTCCCATTAATCGCGGCATTTTTTCTAAACAAAACTATAATTTTTATGACTATATTAAACTTAAGTTCACATCTAAAGCCACATTCACACTAAATTGAAAACACGTGTTTTGTTAAAACACATATTCAAGTTCTTTATTCTATTCCAACAGTTATTCTATTCTATTCTTTTTCACTCGTTTCGGCAAAACACAAGTTCTACATTCTAGTATGTAAATAATGTAAATCTCTTGTTTTGCCAAAACGTGCATTTAAGCTCTTTATTCTTTTCCAGCAGTTCTTATATTTTTTCCACTCGTTTTAGCAATCAGGTATGAATGCCGTATATTCATATTCTGCTACGATAAATAAATTTTCTTGTTTTGTACTGCATATCAAGTTTTTTTTAATATGACTTTTTATGCTGCACTGCACCACCATACATTTCAACGTCTAAAAGCAGCTCTCTTTTGATTTTACGTTCGTTATTTTGGTAATGCAGCTAAACAATTATCAAGTAGATTCTTATACCTCATTTATAATACAACCAAAAACTAGTAGTTTTTAAAAACTTCTGGTTTTGAATAAAAATTTGTATGGAATTTGACAAGTAAATACAAGTTGTTTTTTAAAATCTACTAGCTTTTGGTATTAGTATAAATGTATTTTTAAACTTTTGTGTGCAATATGTGAATTGCAGCAAAATAATAATTAAGTATTTTTTATTCTTGTGTACAAAAATGTAAAGTTGATTCTGTATATATATAATGTTGATTCTGAATATCTCAGATATAATACATGATCAGAAAGAAGATATTTGCAATTTATATTATCAATGTCTAACTCTTTTTTTTTTTTTAAATGATCAGTGGGTCAAACTCATAGTAAACTGACGATTTGTCAAAAACGACTGCTAAAATTAAAGCAACATTCACACTAGATTGCAAAACATGTGTTTTGCCAAAACTCGTATTTAAGCTCTTTATTCTATTCCAACAGTTCTTTATTGTTTTCAACTCGTTTTGGCAAAACACGTGTTTAACAATGCCGTATAATACTGTGTTTCCACTTACATGTTTTCATCCATACATGTGAGATACATTTTTTAAAAAACACCAAAAAACTTCCAATGGAAACGTAGCATATAGGTCATTCACATATAAAACTATAAAACGTCATTATAACATTATGTGGTAATAGAATAAAGAGCAAGAAGATTTAGGTATCACGTATCCAAACTATTTTTATTTTAAGTGTAATTCATTCCATAACATTCCTCAGAATTAATAGTGTTGCTAATTTTGTTGACAGCATTCATTGAAATGTCAATATTCCATTTTTCTGGTAACATTTTTGTGTAAAAAATACTTTTTATTGTAAAAAAACAGAGTAAAAAGAAAGTGATTGTAAAAATTTATAAAGAAAATTATTATTAACCATCCGAAAACATGTCTTTATCTAGTCTCTTACCCACACCTTCAAATGCGGTGTGGGATCGAGAAGATGAAAGACGCGTGGCAGCAAAAGGTGCACCTAAAATAGGAGCTTTAGTTTCTGCTAAAATAGCTGCTCCACCTTATGGACAGCGTAAAGATTGGGTACCACGCACAGAAGCAGACTTTGGCGATGGTGGTGCTTTTCCTGAAATACATGTGGCTCAATATCCATTGAGTATGGGGGCACCAGCTAATTTGGGTAAAAAATCCAATGCTTTGGCAGTACGTTTAGATGAAAAGGGAAAAATCAAATATGATGCTATTGCACGGCAAGGACATGGTAAAGATAAGATCGTTTACTCTTCCATTTCACAACTATTACCAGCTGAGGTTTTATCGGAAGATGCCGACCAATTACAAAGACCAGATGCTGAAACAATAGCTGATACCACAGAAGAAACAAGAAGAGCTTTGGAAAAATTAACTAATCAGAAAATAGCAGCAGCTATGCCAGTAAGGCATGCCGAAAAAGGAGCACCAGCTCAATATATTCGTTATACACCTTCTCAACAGGGTGACGCTTTTAATTCCGGAGCAAAACAGCGAATTATACGTATGGTTGAGGCACAAGTTGATCCTATGGAACCGCCTAAATTCCGCATTAATAAAAAAATACCTCGAGGTCCACCCTCACCTCCTGCTCCGGTATTACATTCTCCTTCGAGAAAAGTAACCGTTAAAGAACAAAAAGAATGGAAAATTCCTCCATGTATATCGAATTGGAAAAATGCTAAAGGTTATACTATACCATTGGATAAACGTTTAGCTGCCGATGGTAGAGGTCTCCAGCAGGTTCATATTAATGAAAAGTTTGCCAAAATGTCCGAAGCTTTATACATAGCCGATCGTAAAGCCCGTGAAGCTGTCGAGGCTCGAGCTCAACTTGAAAAGAAATTGGCTCAAAAAGAAAAAGAAAAGAAAGAAGATATGTTGCGCATGATGGCTCAAAGAGCTCGTGACGAACGTGCTGGTCTACGCAATCCAACCGAAGAAGCTCCTGGTACAAGTGCTGAAACTAAAGAACGTAATGAATTGCGAGCTGAACGTCATCGTGAGCGTCAACGTGATCGTAATTTGGCAAGAGCCGCACCTGACAAGCGTTCGAAATTACAAAAAGAACGCGAACGCGATATTTCAGAACAAATTGCTCTCGGCATGCCTGCCAAAAATACGGGAAATGGCGAAGCTCTCTTTGATCAACGTCTATTCAATACTACTAAAGGTATGGATTCTGGTTATGGTGACGATGAGGCGTATAATGTCTACGATAAGCCATGGCGTGAAGCAAATGCATTGGGGAATCATCTGTACAGACCTAGTAAAGCGGTTGATAATGATGCTTACGGGGCTGATTTAGATCGCATCGTCAATACTCAACGTTTTGTGCCAGATAAAGAATTTTCGGGAACATCACGTGGTGCCGCTGGTGTCGCACCATCACGTAGTGGTCCTGTTCAATTTGAAAAAGAAGAAGATCCTTTCGGTCTCGATCAGTTCTTGAATATGGCCAAAAAAGCTCCAAAGAGAGGAGAAGATAAGGGAGATCGTTCCGGTGGTAGTTCCGATAAAAAACGTAGAAAAGATTAAGTTAGCTGTTAATGCAATGGTATTAATATCAATTAACATATTAAGAATATTGCAAGAAATATACATTTTTTTTTTTCCAAATTTCAAATAAATTTTTTTTATTTTAAGCATTTTGCATTGTAAAAAATATATTTTAGTTTTTAAGTGATGTTAAAGGACTAAAAAGCACATTGTTTGTTGAAAGAATTTGGTGTTTCATAATAGGTATGATATATCGCGACACGCGTTTCGGAATCAGAAAGGGAATATTTACATTATACACAATTCATCCCGAAACTCCTGGGATTTTTAACTTGCTTATTTCGGTGTCATTTTAAAAAAATCGATTTTTTTGTTGAATTTTTTTGACTTAAAAAGTTATAAAAAATAGCTTACGCTCACTATAGTCAAAAAAATGTACACTGTTTTATTATTATAACTTAAGCTACTAAAAATTATATCAAACTTGTATAAAAGACAAAGTACCGTCTAGTTTACTCCCCCTGTGTTGTTTATAAACTAAACAAAATATAAAAAGGAGAGAAAAACAAAAAACGTGTATTGAATATCCACCAGAGGTGGACCTTACACATAACAAACAAGTTTTCAATTTATTTTTTGATCAATGGTTATAATCTTTAACTTCAGGCTTATATATTAGTTCTCATGTAGTGAGTAAACTAGTTTATATGAATGTTTGATGTTTGGCATGGGATTGTTACCGCTTTCAAAACGTGTTCTGATGATGGGAACCTAGAAAATTCCCGAAATAGATCTATCAACACATTCTTGAAAGGGTCAAATAAAAAACAAAAAATTATTTATTTGTTAGGACAATATCCTAATAAAGAAATATAGAGTATGGCCTCGAACTTGAATAATTTTCATTTAAGCTACTTAAGCTATAATGAATTTAAAAACTAAATTTTAATTAATCACTAAGTGCAAAACATCAAAATTTATTATTTTTCTTGATTTCTCAATTTTATTAACATTAATTAATATACGTCAAATTTTTATTAACATTAATTATTATACGTAACATAATTTTATTTTTACAAAAATCAAGCAGAAAAAAATTTAGATAAAATACGTACACACAAAAAAATTCTATGGCGAAAGTGTAAATAAAAAGAAGCATTTGGCATTTATTTTTTAATGCTATAATTAAAAACGATAAAAAATTCAACAAAAAAATTAAAATTTTAGTAATATAAATTTAATGCAATATAATAAAAAATATTTTAATGAATCAAAAATATGAGTTCGGCAAAAAAAATGTTTTTTGTTTTTTTATTTTAAATATTAACTTAAAAATTAGGTACATGTTGAAAAAAAAAACAATTAGAAAGCAATAAAATTGTGCCTTGAGTAAGAGGCAATTTTCACGAGGCAATTTTTGCATGCAATGTTGCGTGCAATTATTGTTTGTAGGCAAACGGGGTAGCAAAAATTGCACGCTTTTCGTTTTTCAAGATATTTTTTGACATTTCTTTTTGCTATCGTTCGTATTCTTGTTAATTTGTTTTATTCGTATTCGGCTTCTAAAGTGTTGTGTATCGAAAATATTTCGTAAAATAAAAAATAAATAATGTGGAATAAAGAACTATTTATATACTATTTTAAATTATATTATTTTATATTATATATATTATTAAATTATATTATTTTAAATTATTACGAATAAATTAAATTTCAACGAATGAACAATTAAAGAAGATTGGCAAAATAAACGTCCAAAAAATTGCATGCAAAAACTCCTCGTGTAAATGTTCATCATTTTTAGAAGCAACTTTAAAAGAGAATTCAAAAATTGCCTGCAATTAATTTCTTCGTGTAAATTGCCTCTAAAAAGAACGATTGAACTAGAAGAGTAAATAATGGTGAACTAGTTCATTACACAGAGTCCACATTAGATATTAAGTTGGATATATGTGTGAAAACGCCAATAGAATAACGGAATTTAGTTATCTATATTCATAGTTTTTTAGTTGAGTAAAGAAGACCGCTAATTCATTCAATTTTCAACTATGCGATTAAAAAAAAACTTTAAGTTGATTTATAACAGTTAAACAATTTTTAATACACCTTTTCTTATTGTATTTTTTTAAATTTACAGGCATACCTAAACAAGAACGGAAAGCGTTAACGCTGAAATGTCAACCCTAAACAAGAGCGGCAACGCTACGTCAAATCGATAAAAACAGGGGTATCAATATAAAAAATATAACAACCCTGATTATTTTAACAATAAAGCACATTACAATCAATATTGGTGTTTGAGATTTGTATAATAACAAATACATATACATAATAATATAATTTATATAAACACCAAATATATTTTTTCTCGCTTATTTTTTTCTTCTTCTTTATTTATTTGTTTACATTTGTTGTCTTTTGCAACTAACTTCAGTAACGCGCTGTCAAAATCGGATTTACCAATTGCAAAGGGCATGAGAATTTTTGACAGCTAGAAAACGCTTGCCGCTCTTGTTTAGGTATGGCAGTT
Source organism: Delia radicum (assembly GCA_021234595.1). NCBI lineage: Eukaryota > Metazoa > Arthropoda > Insecta > Diptera > Anthomyiidae > Delia > Delia radicum. The sequence continues at coordinate 194,662,150 of CM037852.1, forward strand.
AGGCGTTTAACTTTTATTTATTTTTTGTTTATAATCTTTTATGCATGTATGTGTGTATTTTGACAGCTCATGTCATGATAATGTTGTTTAGAGATTTATCATAACACTATTTTGATATCAGATATAATTAATACTAACAGTAATGTGTGGTCCACACGTAATATAATTCTCTCTGCTATTGAATTTAAAGTTTACTGACATTAAAATATTAAAGTTAATATCTAGTGTGGACACTATGTTACGTTTAATTGAGTAGTTCAATTGAACTAGTTCGTTCACGAACTGCACAAGTCTACATTTTTCTGTTTATACATTGTGAAATTTTTATAATTTTGTTGGAATAAATTTAAATAAATCATGGCCAGCACTTCAGTGGCGGTTAAAAGAGCCCTTTCTGTAACCGAAACGGTGGAATGTACACAACCACCACACAAAAAAATACGCATACAAACCACCAGTAAAAGTGCGTCAGCCAGTAATAAATTGCAACAAGCAGTCACTTTATTGGATACAATACAAACACAAAATAGTAAAGAACTATTGGAATTGTTGGTAAAAATAGCTGATGAACTGGTATTGGATGATTGCCAGCTTCCCGAATTGCACGAAGCCATCAATAAGTTAATAGAACTTTTTCGCCAAGAACGTGATGGAGACACCACAGTAAGAGTAATGATTTTGGGTTTATTGGCCGATTTAGCCGAAGTACGTATAGCTGAGGTGGTCAACGCATTGATAGATGAAATCATTGGTGTTCTAAAATATGAAAAATCGCAAAAGGTAATAGCGCAAGGTTTATGCAGTCTCCATAAGATAGGAGCCAACAATTTGAAACATTTACCTTCTATGCATATAACCAAGATTGCCCATTTTGCACAACAACAATTATGTTCGGAGTCGCATCAAACACAAAAGAATGCCTTAATGGTATTATCAGCTTTTGTCGCTTTAACGGATGCTAAAAAGGGTGTAATTGATACTATTAGTCATTATGCAGATTCGCAAGATTCGGGTGTGCGGGCACAAAGTTTAAGATCTATTTTATGCTTGGGAGAAAGAGACGCGGTGTTATCACCTACCCTGTATAAGCGCGCCGTAGCTGCCATGCAAGATGATTATGAATGTGTACGCCAACAGGCTTTACGTTTAGTATTTAAATTGGGTATATTGCATCCAGATTATATGATTTCATGTGGTACGGAAGACGAAGATGAAATGCGTTTGATTGATGCCGCTTTTAGTAAAGTATGCGGTGCTCTATGCGATTTGTGTATACAAATACGTGTCCAGGCAGCAGAACATTTGGGTGACATGACTATGGTTAGTTCGGAATTTTTGCATCAAACTTTGGATAAAAAACTTATGAGCAATTTAAGACGTAAGAAGACTGCGCATGAAAGAGGAGCACAGTTAGTGGCCTCGGGTGAATGGTCATCAGGTAAACGTTGGGCTGATGATGCCCCTCAGGAGCAACTGGACACCGATACTATATCTCTAATAGCAAGTGGCGCCTGTGGAGCTTTAGTTCATGGTTTGGAAGATGAGTTTTTGGAAGTTCGTATTGCCACTGTAGACTCTATGTGCAAATTGGCTTTAAAACATCCGGATTTTGCTGTTACTTGTTTGGACTTCTTAGTAGATATGTTTAATGATGAAATTGAAGAGGTGCGCCTCAAAGCTATTTACAGTTTGACGGCTATAGCTAAACATATCGTATTACGTGAAGATCAATTGGAAATTATGCTATCATCATTAGAAGATTTTTCTGTTGAAGTTCGAGAAGGCTTACATTTGATGTTGGGTGCCTGTCGTGTTTCGACACAAGCCTGTTTATTAATGGTTGTACAAAAGCTCTTAGATGTCCTCTCTAAGTATCCTCAAGATAAGTTATCAGCTTTTGGTTGTATGCGTAAGGTGGGACAAAAACATCCAAATCTTTGTTTGGCTGTCACCTCTCATCTCCTACAAGATCATCCATTTTTTGATAGTGCTGAACGTGATGTTGAAGATCCGGCCTATTTGTGTATTTTGATATTACTCTTTAATGCAGCTGCTAATTTGGTTCCGATTATAAGTTTATTTCCTGATGTTACATTGAAACATTATGCCTATTTGAGGGATGCTATGCCGGCATTGGTACCTCAACTTCCCATCGAGGGCGCTTCAACAAAGAAACCCATGGACGATCTAAAGGGTTCAAATAATTCTAGGGAATATTTGGTAACTATTTTGGCCCATATAAATGATATATTTTCAATAGCAAGAGATCGTGTACCACTTTTGAAAACTGCTCAGGATAATTTAAAGGTAAGAAAGTAATAACTTTTATAGCTCACTTTATGGTCGTACGATTTTTTAGCAATAAAATTCATACCATGTGCTTAGCATGAAAAATAAAAATAAGTTTTTCCAAAGTTTTTTTATTGTTGCCTAGTTTTAGGATGTATCTTGTAAACTAACGCATACAAAAGATAATGTTTTGACAAATATTATTCCTTTTACCAAGATATAACTACAATCTATTTCTTTTGTTTAGCTAGATATAGAGATTTTCCTTTTTTGAAAAATGCGAAATTGGGCGATAACGCTCTTTAACTTTAAAATAGGAAAATCTACTGAAACATACGATTCCATGTCACTCAGGCTAATTTTTGAGGCAACGAATTTAACCATGCGCACATCGTAAATGTTAATATTTATACTGTTAATGTGCTTACTCAAAACTGCTCTAATTTTGGTTGCCACTTTTAAAAGTGTTTCATCTCTTGGGCATAACTTTTTCAGCATAAAATTAAATCGCTTAAAATCTTTGGTGGATAATAGTCCCTATCCGAAATCTCATACATGTTGAAACAAATATTTGCCCTCTGGAATAAATGGTAGATCTCCAAAATCTGTCACTGTTTTTCAATAAAAATTAAGGGAAACGGATAAAAAAATTGAGGGAAACGGATTGCAACTCCGAATGCAGAATTAAATGAGTAAAAATAGTCAATCAAATTTGTTGTCTCTTTTTAACAAATTAAACAAACGGGTGAAGGTTTTGCTAATCAGTGATGGCAACTTTGTTGTAGCAAAACGGGCCTTTAAAAAAAAAAACTGATAAATTTGATCAAAATGTGTACTTTTTGAACTATTATTGATACAAGTCTAATACATTTTTTTTAAGCAATATCACAAGTTTTTAATTTATTTTTTACAATTTTACATACGAAATAGTTAAAAATTGTTCTGTAAGTGATTTATGTTTTAAACTTACCCCTTAAATTCAGATAAGTGGCACAAAGTAGAATTTGTGTCTAAAACATTTATTTTTTTGTTGCACACAACAAAATAACACGTCCAAGACGGAAATTCTAGTTTGTGCCGTCTATCTGCATCAGGGGGTAAGTTTTAAACAAAAACTACTTACAGGACAATTTTAAATTATTTTTTATGTAAAATTATGAAATAATAAATTAAAAATTTGGCTTAAAAACGTTTAAATTAATTAAAATTGTATCCATAATAACGTTTAACAAAGGTTGGTCACCGATACCTTTTTAAAACCGTTAACCGATACCAATATCGAATCCGTAGATTTTATTAATACCGGTATACCGTAACCGTTTCCTTTAACCCTTAAACCACTGGGATATTTTAAATTTTCCTGTAATTGGATTTAAGTGATGACCGTCTGTAGACGGTCTTAGTGGTTTATCGGTTTTAAACTAAAACTGGAAATTATTTTTATATAAAATATCCAGTTGTTAAAAAAAGTCATAATTCTAACTAATGTACTGCTAAAACATTTTTACTAGTTTGCGTTGGCAACATTTTGTTCTTTACAGAGACCATAACACACAAATCACAAAGTAGATGTATTTTTGTTTTTTAATCAAAACATTTATTAATAAATTTTATTTTCGATTTTTTAAAATTACTGTTAAAAAAAAAGTTATTTTAAATTCATGTATGAAAATTTCGTTAAGAATAGATTTTCTCTTCGCTTCTCCGTTTAATGTGTTAGGCAGAGACAAAACAACATTATATTCTACTTTGTTTTAAGGCATATAAAGTTTTATAAAAGAGTTGCGTTACGTTTTTGCTCGGGTCATTTCGACTTTCTCCTTAATTTATTTAATAGGCATTTTCAACGTACGTTACCGCAAGTTCCCAATATTACCTTAAAGCGTTTCTTTTGGCAAAATTATGAGTCAAGCATTGTTGTTTCTAGTAAATTGGGCTTCTGCGGGAACCCGCGGTAACTACGTCGAACAGACCTAATTATTATATTAAGTTGAGTTTAATTGTTAGTAAAAAACCTGGATTTTTTTTTAAAAAAATTTAATTGAAATAACTTTTTTTTTATTTATTTCTTAGCGTTTAGGAGAAATCGATCCAGAAATGTGGGGCACAGCAAATTTTCTTGAAACATTTTTAGCTGCTCAAATACAAATTGAACAGTTACAAAGTTGCACAACATCTCAACATGGTAGAGCTCCTCTTAAGGAATCTCTGGCTCAATTGGTACGTAATTGTTTAAAATTGCAACATATTTTCTCAGGACTTACCTATAGCGATATGTTATTGGTTAAACAAATTTGTCTACGAGCCAGTGCTCTACATCTAGTGTTGGTAGTACGTGATCGATCACAAAGTGCATTAGGTCCTTGTCAAATGCTACTTCAAACAGCTGCGGATATTAGTAATTTCTTAGATGAAAAGCAGAAATTTCAACCAGATTCATTAACAACTTTATTACTTAATCAATTAGCAAATATAGTTGATCCAAAACCAGGAAAAGTATTTCGGGAAATATTGCCGTTAGTACAAAAGCCGTCAGTGGTAAGTATGCCACCACCTAATGTTAATATTCAAATGTGTATGGCCAACATATTGGAACCATGCCCACAAATGTCACAAGATAATGTTATAAAGGTGACGGCTGGTCTAATAGCAGCTTTGCCATTTGTAGCCGAAATTGATAATTTACAAGAGTCGCAGCAACAAGACATGCGCATAAAAATAAAATATCCAGATCAACACTTACATACCGTAGTACCGAAATTATCCGATTTTAAAAAAATAATGACTGAACAAGGTGCTCATGAAACAAATGTACGTTTAAGAACTACCATACTTCTATCGCATTCGGTCTGGACTGAAGCTTCTTCGGTTGAAATAACATTGTGTTTGGCTGTAAGACCTGGTACAGAATTGGAATTATGTAAACCAGCAAAAATATTATTTGCTCCCAAGCCAGTGCGAAGAGGAATTTAAGAAGATACATTTTTCAATAGTATTAGACTTTGTATTCTAAGATAATATTACACATTTTTTTTTCATGTTAATATCAATAAAATTGTAATTAAATATTGCTACGAGTATTTATTTAAGTTATTTAATTATCATTTTTTTTGTACTCTGGATGCTTGGATTTTATATGATAGTATAATCTGAAAAGAAACGAAATAGATACAAATTTATAATAATAATTTAAATTAAAAAATACATTCTCAGTGATTACACAGCGTTAAAAATTTAACCCCTTAAACCGTAGTACCCAGTTTTTTCAATTATGGGCCAGATTTTTCACAAATTTGCATTAAAGTTTTTTTATTTATTTGCAACGCAATATTTACAAAATTTCTTATGTTATATGTAAATAGATGTATATACATAAAAAAACCCTAAAACAGGATTATATAAAAAAAGAAAAGAAAAAGTATCTAATGTATGTTTTAAATTTTTTTGATTTTTTGCATGTTTTAACGCAGTTTTTTATTCATAAAATTTTAAAAATCAAATATTTTATCTTAGTGATGTACATTTATTAACTAAATTGGATACCCCAATCTAAATAATAAAAACCTAATAACCAAACACCGCAAAAAATCCAAATTGTCCAACTTAAACCTTTAATAACATTTTTATTTCAAGAGATATGGTGACATATTATACCTTTAATACCTGTGGAATTGTCTATCATTTTTCATGCACTTTTTTATATACTTATGTAGACGTTTTTTTTGAATAGGGAACAATTTTCTCCAAAAAAAAATAGAGTACAAAATACAAAACCTAAAATTGGGCTGTAATGGGTTAATTTATGGGGACATGTGGTACCTCGTTGGAATGATATTTTAAAGAGCTTTCACATGATATAGATATTCCCCTGACCGGAACTGTACTTTTTGATAGAAATAAAAAAAAAAACATCTCCAACCTTTATGTCCAGTCCAGCAGCAAGGGGGCGTCGCCGACAAAAAATTTTCTTATTTTTTTTAAATTTAGGGTAACAATTTTTAAGTGATCGGAGCTATGCCACTAAACTCCACTTAAGCCAAAATTAAAATGCTAAAATTATAGCGGCTTTTTGAAAATTGAGTAACAATTTTTTAATTTTGGTGATTTTTTTAAAAATAACTTGTCGCGTGATGGTTAATTTTTTTTTTTTGCAATATTTTCAATGTTGGCTATTTATTTTTTAATTTTGGAGTTTTGTTTCAATTTTGACAATTTTCTAATTTTGGTGATTTTTTTTAAATTTTGAAAAAAAAAAATACGCGTCAGCCGCCGCCGCAGAAATTTGCTTCTCTACTGTGTGCTAAACACTTGTCTCTTTTATCTAAACACGCTTTGCTCCGACCCATCAACACTGTTGCGCGAAATTCTTTAAAATTAACATTATTTGTACGATTTGTCAATGCTTTAACACAAAACCTGGGAGCGTTAATATATTATAACAAATATATTATGGACCAAATGCAATTTTATCTTGCTTATTTTATCATTAACATTTGAAATAAATAAAAAATTTATAAAATTATTAGTCAAAAACGTGATAACAATTAGTTTAGACTTTTAAATTTCTGCATATTTTCATTTGTTCGGTGCGAGTTTACGAACAAATAAAAAGAGGGCATATTGAGAGACTCTGCGTTGGATAGAAACCCACTAATGGAACCCCTCACTGATTACGTTAAAGTCAAATATAAACACCACACAATTTTACAAACATTTTTTGAAAAGCACACAATACGAAAGCAAATTTCCATGAAAACACCAAAAATATTACATGTGCAGCATTTTTTTTTAATTCAATAAAAAAATGTAATTTTAGGAAATTTTTTTACGTTTTAAAATTTAACCGCCATAACTTTTGTGTACCTTGCAAAAAGTGGTTCAAGCAAACGCATTTCAAGTCCCTAAATAGTGGTTTATAATCGTGAAAAATCCTATAAATGTGTCATAAAGTTAAAAAAATATTTAACCCAAATTTTAAATATTTTTGAGAATAGCCCATATACAAATTCCATTGTTGGTGCCTTCTTTTTTTTTTGTGTGCAAATGCTTAACCAAAAATTTCTTTAAATAAAATTTTAATTTGCTAATAAAAACACAATTTTGAATTATATTTAACAAATAGAATTAAACATTTTAAAGGACCGTGCTTGATTATGTAAAATATAGAATGTTGGTCGTATTTATAGCAAGGCTGTGGAGAGGTCGTTGTAACCAGATCTAAAAAGGGTAACTCTGTTTAAAATCAATTCACACAAAATTTGATTTATTTTATGAATTAGTGACTAATAAATAATTACTTAAAATCAAGGACTTGATATTGAATAAAGTGAGATATTATTTATTTCAAGTTATATTGATTCAATTTTAATTCGATTGAATTATTTGTTTTATTAACTGATTGGCGAACTATAGATCAAGGCAACCATTTTTGGTTTATTTAATGCAATGAAAACAAGTACAATCAAGTTAATTCTTTAAACAAGATATTGATTTAATAAAATCAATAAACTTTTAATAATTTGTTTAGAATTGTTCTCAACGAGTTTTTGAACATAGAAAATGATCGCTCAACGTCGGCGGTTGTGATCGGTCATTTTATATGTTCAAAACTTCTTTAAATGATGTTAATTCTTTTGTTGTGTATTGTTTTTCTAAGTATGCAAGTAATATGTTGAGGTAAAAATACCAGATATTTTTTTTATAGTATGTACCACAATTTTTTTGTATAACAGTATGGATTTTTTGACAAATAAGTTTGGCAAACTTCGCCTTCCACTACATTCATTGCTTTAAAGCTTCGTCAACTAGATTTCTTGGGTTGATAATGAACTAAATCCTTTATTTTTGCAATTGTATAATGAGAAATGCATAAAAATAAAAAATAAATCAATTTTAATATAACGTGAATTTAAATTTGCCAATATTTCCCAATAAAATTAAAAGGTAATTTTTTACGAAAAAACTGATAAAAATGCAATAAAAAAAGTAAAAATATGCATTTAAAGCAAAAAATGCATTTATATCAAAAAAATGCACTAAAAAATCGATGGCATTTTAATGTAAATTCTTTAATTTCGAAAGATATTTTGTTTACAATTTTCTTAGGCTTAAGAAAAAAAAAAGTGCATGAACTTTCGTTCCGTGGCAATGATGTATGCATTATTGCAAAATAATGGGCAACCTGTATGCATACAAGGCGATAAATAATAAGTCATTATCAGTAGAAAAAATAATGAATTTGAAAAAAATTACGTATTTAAAAAAATATGTTATTAACTTTTATAATAACATGGTCAAGCCGTGAATCGATCCCTGATCGCCAAGTTAACAGGCCACTACTCTATACCCAAAGCCATCCAGCCATATAAAGTTCCATAGTTTAAAACCTAAATAAAATTTTCTTCTATGTTAATTCGTTCAAGATATCCCAAAACTAACCGCTTACCCTTCAGCTTCCAAAAAACCAATTGTAGTGAGTCTGAAAATGTTGTATCATTATATTTTGTCTTGAAGTATTAATATGACTAATCTATTATTGTTCACCAATTATTTTGTGAATGAGATTAAGCTTTATATAATTCTTATAGGTAACCTATTAGTTTGTTTTTTAAAGTAATGCTGAAAATAATACGTACTCATTACAAGGTAATATATAAAATAATGTCATTACTATGTTTTTGCTGAAAGATTGTAATAAGTATAAAAAAATGGTTATGCATAATGACCAATAAAACATGCTTTTTAAAGGTCTGTCTGTAACGGCTGCACAATTATGTTGTAAAACTAACATAATAAATTCTATTACACAGAGGTCCACATTAGATATTAAGTTAGATATAATATGTGGGAGAATGCCAATAGAATAACGGCATTCTATGTTCATATAAATGTTTAGGGTGTAGAACACGTATTCATATTTATATCATGTCTTCTCATGATTTTTTGTTCTTAGTTGAGTAAAGATGTCCGTTTATTCATTCAATTTTCATCTATGTGATTTAAAAATGACTTTAAATTGATTTATAACAGTTAAACAATTTTAATACACTTTTTCTTTTTATATTTTTTTAATTTTAGACGTTTATTTTTTATTTATTTTATTGTTTACAATCGTTTATGTATGTGTGTCTGTATTTTAACAGCTCATATTATGATCGGCTATGTGCTGGATATCGAGTCGTTTTCAAATAGCAAACTTTTTTGAAAACGAATCATGTAGAAATTGGTGTTCCTTAAAACGTACGTTTTGGTATATTCGAAGTTTTGTTCAAAAAAAAATTTTAAATGTCAAAAGCTTGTAAACGTAATTTTAATCAGCTGTTGTACAATCAAAAAAGTAAAAAAGCTGTAAACAAAAAAATTATACAAAAAATACCCGGTGTTTTTGTTTTAATCCAGATAATTTAATCCAGTTTAATTCCAGATAGTAAATTGTTATGGCTTTTTTTCAAAACTTGTCGGCGTCCTTTTATCTTTTTTTTTTTTTGCTTGTACACAACACAGAGATGATAAATTCAATTTTCAAAATAGTACTTTTTATCCCCAACAGTACTAAACAAATTAACAAACCAAATCGTCATGAAAATTTATTTATTATTTATTTAAGAGCTTGTTCACAACAACAGCTAAAACTAAAAGCGAAATTGTACACTCTGTATGGGAAATTTTAGTAAAAATTGTATGGGAAAATAGATTTGCTTTAAGCTTTTATTGTGAACTGCATCTAAAACAAAACTTAGCCGATGCTGTTTAAGTGTAAGTGACACCTGCTTTTTTGTAATAGATTTACAAGGGTTTTCTATCGGAAATTTTAAATGTTTTTTGACATTCCGTTTTGTTTTTTAAAATGAATTTTGCCAAAAGATTTAGCTTAAAATATAATTAATTCTATTATGACGAAGTTTTAGTCAGCAGTCTAGCGGATTTTTGCTATTCATACCAAATGTATGGGGAAATAATTTCGTTATTAGTTTTATTTCTTATTGGGAGTGTTCGCATAAACAAAAATTTGTAAATCAAGTGGTCAAATGGTCATAAGAGTACCATGGTACTTTTCAAATACTACAACAAAAAGTACTATAGTACCAACTTTATCATCCCTGACATGACATGCAAATGTTTTTTTAAAATCATGTCATTAAAATCTAGGGCTGCCATATTAAATTATTGCAATAATTTTGCAACTAAATCAATAGTTTTTATGTGTTTATTCTAAACAAAACAATTAAAAACATATTTGCTATTTATTTTTATATACATTCTAATTGTTAGTTTGTTGTTATGTTGTTATTAAATAAAAAAAATGCAAAAAAAACTTGACCTATTGAAGTTTGTGAACTTCGGTAACTCTGGATTTTTCGAACATCATTATAAAAGAAGAAGAAGAAGACTTTAAGTAAATTTGCGATTTGCACAAAAAAGTGTTATTTTCAAGAAATATTTTTTTAAGACAGTTTTTTAATAAAAGTAAATAATAAATTATTTAAGTGCATAATAAAAAAATAATTTACATTGTTCATGCTCAGTTCAAAGTGTTTTTGTAATTGTTAGACTAAAACTTTGTTTAAAAAAATGCATTTTATTTCATTGCCACAGATTTATGTTAAAATACATGAAATATTAAGAGATTTTTAAAAGTCTTGTTTTAAATTGAAGAAGCTATTAAAAGATTGCTTTTTGACTTAAAATAAATAAAAAACATTTCAAATTTTTAATACTAATTGTTGTTTTTATTATTTAACAAACCTTTCTAGGAAGGTTTGCGGTTTCGTTTTCTGGCACATACACGGATATTGTTGTTTAGAGATTTATCATGACAACACTATTTTGATATCAGATATAATACTAACAGTAACATCAATGTGTGGTCCACACGTAATATAATTCTCTCTGCGATTGAATTTGAAGTTTGCTGACAGAAAAATATTAAAGTTAATATCTAGTGTGGACACTATATTAGAATTGTTAAACACTTACTAAAAGAGTTTTATTTTTTTTTTAAGTTTTTCATAGTGAAAAAGACTGCCTTTGATTTTCAGCTATCAAAAGTATGTAATTCCCAAATAGTTTCTATTGACATTCATTTCCCTGTATTTATTTTAAAATTCTAACAATCTGGCAGCTTTATATTTGTTTTTATATTATAACAGCCCTGTTTTTTGTGTTTGTTTGGTGGTTGCTCATGTTCATCTTATACAAACACTTTGACACAACAGGCCTCAGAGCCCTTTTAGCTCAGTGGTAGAGCACTGGTCTCGTAAACCAGGGGTCGTGAGTTCAAACCTCACAGAGGGCAGTAATATTTTTTTTTTTGTTTCATATTATATTATTAGAAATATTAGCTCGTATGAGTATGAATAAAAAACGTTTTTTTTATCATGTATGGTAATTATGTATGGGGTTTTCAGCAATTACTTGATAATTTTAGTTTGTTAAAAATATTTTTTCTTTGCTTTTATTACTGAATTTTGTTATTTTACAAGCTTAAAATTTTGTAGACTTTTGTAAAAATATTTATTTTTAAATTAATGCAGTTTTCCATAAAGTTTAATGAAAAATGTCATATTATTTATTAAAAATTTCACACGACTAATAAAAAAGTTTCATTAAAAATAGTTTCATTAACGATGGTTATTCTTTTGCTGTGCATTGAATTGTTGAGGAAAACACACCAAATATTTTATTTATAATTTGAATTTCAGTACCGAGTTTATGAATTGTAATCATGAGAAATGCATAATTTGAAAAAATAAAAACCATTTTAGTTTTACGTGAATTTAAAATTATCATATCGCACTTGATCAACAAGAGGGTATTAACTCAAAATTTTTAAAATATCACTTTTTTCAAGAAATCAACTAACAACATCAATATCTATCTATTGTAAAAATTTCAACGTATTCCGATTACTCTTTCATCCCGAAAACCACTTTTGAGACCATTTTCATGATAATGTAGTGATTACCTTTATTTCAACAAAAAGGTATTATTTCGAGTTAATACAAAAGTTCAAATAGAAATGAATTGTACATTTTCATAAAAAAGGTATTATTTTGATTTGAGCCTTTATTTATGTTAAAAATAATCAAACTGTTTTATTTATATTTGGTTGTATTTTGAGTTGATACTGTCTTGTTGATAAAATTTGTTTTATTCTATAAATTTAAATCGATAAAATTTCAAAAAAATGGTATTAACTCAAAAAATTGATTTTTTTTTGCAATGAGTGGAAAATTTTAAAACAAAAACAATGTATATATATTTTCAAATGGAATTTGCTTATTATGATATGTTTGAATTTTTAAATTCTGTTAAAATGTGGCCATTAACAGTTTTTTGACTCTACTGAAAATTTTAAAATTTTGAGTTAATACCCTCTTGTTGATCAAGTGCGATATATAAAATAGTGAAAAGTGATGAGAGTGATTTTTTACGAAAAACTAATAATAATGCAATAAAAACACGCATTTATAGCAAAATAAGTAAAAATATGCAATAGAAATATGCATTTATAGCCAAATATGTAAATACGCCAATACTTTGATACCCACAGACATTTTATTTATCCTGTCCTCAGGCTTAAGAAAAAACACAACTTCCGGTCGCTGTTAATGACATTCAATAAGTGTGAATGCAACAGACTTTAAAAATAATCAAAAGTAATCTTTGAAAGTAATTGGATTATTTTTTGATTATTTATGATTCTTTTTAATTATTTTATCGTAATTACAAGTAATAATAATTATTTGTAGTGCGCCCCGGTAGGCTAGTTGGTAGCGTGCTGGCTTATCAGTGCGGGGGTCGTGGGTTCGATTCCCACCAGAGGCACTGGTCTGTTTTCGCTACAACGCGCCGAAGGCCATAGTAGCTAGTGCTCGGTTAGGGTAATAGTATATAATTTGTAATTATATGATTATTAATTAATAAAATAAAATAAAATAAATAAATAATTATTTGTAATCGTAATCAATTAGTTATGGTACGAAACTGAAAATAATCGTAATTTAATCGTTATTACTCCACGATTACTAATCATTACGATTACTAATCATTACGATTACTAATCATTACGATTACTAATCATTACGATTACTAATCATTACGATTACTAATCATTACGATTACTAATCATTACGATTACTAATCATTACTTAACAGCTATGAACTGATATAATAAAAAAACAATAAATAGAAAAAATCGACAAACATCATACGATTCGGATTTATCAGACGATTCGGATTTATCCAAAATTTCTAAAATCAATATAAAAGTGTCCAAATCTGTAAAAACTATTTTGAAATAAACGTTTAAAACAGAGAAGAATTGAAAAAATAAAAATTATTTAATTAAAAATCCCAAAAACAATATATTTTTTAAAATCGCTACCCAGTGTAGAAACGGTAATGGCATGTCATTCGTTTCCTCACTACCAGTAATGATACCAGCTTTCTCTCTGCATTACTTTAACACAAATAATATGGACTTACTAACAACTATTTCAATACAAAAAATAATGCTTTACCCATAAGTACTTATTTTTATCATTATTTTAAACATAAATTTATGCCCCGGATAAAAAAGTTCATATATTTACAAATATGTTCATACATGGACATATATGGTCTTATATGGACAAATATGGAAATATATGTTCCATATATGGAAGTATAAGCGATTATATATATTTAAAAAGCGCTCATATATGGTCATATATTAGATTAGATTAGATCAGAAGGCACTATGCACCGCGACCAATGTAGGTCTTTTGTGCTGCCTAAGGTTACCTACAGATTCAAGCTACCTATAAAGCCAATTATCCTATTAGACATCTTCGCGATGTCGGAAGGCGAAATGAAGCGATCACCTAGAAACCTAAGTCTCCTATCACAAAGCCTGGGACATTCGCAGAGAACATGCTCCGAGGTCTCAGACCCCATCTCGCAAAACCTACACAAATCCGTGTCCGATTGACCCTTCTTGTGCAGATGGTATCTGAGATTACAGTGTCCAGTTAAGTACGACACCAGGGTCCTCAAACCCCCCCTTTCAAGCGACAAGAGTCGCCTCGACCCCCTACTGGAAAAAGAGATCAATCTTTTAGCCTGGCGCTGACCAGGAGAGTTTTCCCAGTAACCAGAGAATTCAGACTCTCTCCATGCCCTGAGCCCTTCCCTAACATACCCCGCAGGTATTCCACAGAATGGTTCAGGACCATATATGGAATTGCATGTGTTCAAAAAGGGATCATATACCCAAAGACTAATATGTAGACGAATATATTAATCCATTTTTTTTGATTAAATTTGAATAGGAAAAATATATTAAAATTACGTACATCATTTTTATTTATATGACGTTGTAAAAATGACAGGAACGATTTTAAAACATATGAAACAGTTTTATAAACCCACTTTAAAGACATATTGTAAACTACTTCAATTCTTAATATAATTAGTAAGGACTCTGATTAAAATTTTTATTTTGTAGCACATACCTAAATTTCATTTCACCCAACTATTTTCGGTACTCTCCTTGTCCGTAAAATACGATTTTTTTTTATTAATTTTGTCTTCTTTACGACATTAATTAACTCGACTCATTTAACTTTTATTTTAAAATATCATTAAGTTCAGTAGTGGTTTCTACCAATTATTTTAGAAAAATAAATCCATACAAAAGTAAAAAAATGCGTTGCAGTAATTATTTTTCACCTTATGAAGCGCAAATAGAAGTATAATTGTAACTTAAACTAAATATTATTTTTTTTTTATTTATTAAAACCGTTTTTTAAAATACAAAAATTTCTAAAAAAAAAAATACAAAAGATATATGTATAATGTATGATCGTATATGGATGACCATATAAAATAATGTTTGAACATATGTATATGACCATATTTGTCCATATATGGAAATGTATGTCCATTTTTCTAGTATGTACGAATATGAATGATCTAAAAATTTTTTTAAAATATATTCTCAGTCTAATTATTTTTCACTTCTAGTAAGTACATATATAACTATTAATTTTTGAGTTTTTGTAAGCTGTAATTCTCTGCAATATAACAAAAGTCCACTTTAGGGAGCACTGTGAAAATTTAATTTTTCACATTTTTGTTTTATTTATTATATTTATGGAATCAATTAGTTTTATTAAAACTGTGAATAAAATTCTTACCGTTTACAAAAATCCGAACTAAAAAATTCTTTAAAATTTATTTGTTATAAAATTTTTATGTTTACGAATAATTACACTTAATATGGCGCAATAAAATCAAGAAAAATGTGTGCACTCAAGTCAAAACTTTTTTTAAAATTGTGCTAGCGGATATTAAACTGGATGACAGTTTTGACATATTCATGCAACGACACGAAAAAAACGAAAGGTCCACTTTAGGGAACAGGCCACAATTGCGTGCACTCCCTTATATATATAATTACTTTTGGAAAGTTATGACATTTTGTGCAAACAAGTCATTTATGTATTTATCTATCAGGTATAACATGACGAGAGGTAGCATTGATGATAGAGCGCTTAACTGACAACCTGGAGTTCCCAGGTTCAAATCCTGGAGAAAAAAAATTTCAATAGAAAATATTTTTTTTATTAAATTTAGTTTCTTTGAAATTTTTTTTTTAAAGTAATGAGATTTGTAATGACAATTGTAAGTACTTGCCATTACCAAATATGTACTTATATAACCACTTATATGGTAATGTTTTTCTACACTGGGCAATTAAAAACGGCAATAATTGGCCATGAGGGCTTTCTTTGTATTAATATTAATAAATAAAAACAAAAAAAAAAATAAATCCTTGAATTTAATAAAGATCTTTAAAATAAAAATGTATCGAAACCGTTTCGAAAAATAAAATAAAGCTGATGATTTAGGCATAGTCTTTAGGATTTAGATTAGCTATGTTTGTTAGTTAAGCTTTAGTTAAACCTAGACTTTTGTTTTCAGATGTGGTTTTTTATTACTTTAAATTTAGGTTTAACCCCAGCCTGGTTGGCAAGTTAAACTATTTTTTTTTTTAATCTTTGCTTACTTGATATATATTCAAGGGTTGGGGAATTATTTCTTAGATACTTAAATGCCAGTAATATACAGTAGTGGTCAAAACATTTGGAACTGAGATCGCATTTGTTGTTTTCATTGATTTATTTTCTTCAAATCACACTTAGTTACTAAAATTTATTTTTTACATATTCTTCATCACTGTTTCATATTAAACAAATAAAAAAAATTAATTCCGTTAAATTAAAACAACAAAAAAATTAATAATAATAGATGTATTCAAAATGCAGGTGTTCAAAACATTTGCAACTCTCATTACTCTTACTCTTAACGAAACAATTTATGAGATTCAGGCCGTTACATTTTTTAAACAAAATTATTATAATTATTGTTCTTTAATAGTTGTAATAAGATGTTGGAAGCATAAACATCGTAAGAATAATTTTTGTAAAAAATGGAAGGAAATAAATACAATTCTGATTTTAAATCAAAAGTTTTAAATGATTTTCAAAATGGACTTTCCCAAAAAGAAATTTCTATAAAATCCAAAATCAACGATTTGCCGCATTGTTTATAGTGGTAACATCCACACAACTCATAAAGGTGGAAGACCCCGTATAACAACTGTAAGAGAAGATCGGAAAATCAAGATTTTTTTACGAAATATCCCAAAGCAGTTCCCAGAGAAGCTAAAACTGAACTTTTAATAGATGCCAGTCTTTCCACCATTAAAAGAAGAGACCGAGAATATGGTCTTAGAAGTTATAGATGCACAAAAAAAACCGTTTGTGTCGGAAAAAAAACCGAAAAGCTCGGCTTGACTTTGCACGCACCCATTAGAACTGGACTCAACAGCAATGGAAAAATGTATTGTGGTCAGATGAGTCTAAATTCAACCTCCGGGGATCATATGAAAGAGTCAATGTTCGAAGACCACGAGGTGAAAAGTTTAATCCCAGATATACAACCGCCACAGTGAAGCACGAAGGTGGAAACATTATGGTGTGGGGGGTTTTTAGGTAATGGGATTGGCCCAATTCACCGCATTATTAGCACAATAACGGCCACAATCTTTAGAGATCTTTTGAGTTCAGTTATGCTTCCGTATGCTGAATGGGAAATGCCACTCTCATGGACCTTCCAGCACGACAACGACCCAAAACACAAGGCGGGGGTTGTAAAAGTTTGGCTGCAGGAAAATGAAATTAATATCATGTCGTGGCCGGCTCAATCTCCCGATCTCAACCCGATTGAGAACATGTGGATGATTTTAAAACGGAATATCGGCAATAAAGTATTCCGAAGTGGTGATGAACTTTTCGTCGAGTTGGAGAAGCAGTAGAATGAAAAGTTCTGACGATTATATTAAAAAGCTCATTGCCTCAATGCCTAAGAGGTGTTCAGAAGTTATAAAAAATAATGGCTACGCTACGCTCAATACAACCATTGTTTGTATTTCCTGTTAATTACTTTAAGAGTTGCAAATGTTTTCAACACTGCACTATCGACTTATTTTGTTAAAATTACTTTTTTTTATTTTTAAGAAGTTATGAATAATTTTTTTGTATTTGTAAAATAATATGCTATAACTGAATTTAATAAAAAAAAAACAAAAACTTATACCACAAAGTAAGTAAAAAAATTTATTTGACTTCAACATTTTTTATGTATTTTACAGAAAAAATTACATTTACATATCTAGAAATATGTGAATATGTAAAATCAATTAAAAAAAAAAATAATAAATATAAACATGTACATTTACTTATAAAGATGTAAAACTAGTTTTAAAAAAAAAATAACGAAACTTAAAACTCATTGTACTAACTTATTCAAAAATTCTTATGGAAACATCTACTATAATTAGCTTATTGCTTATTGCACTTTTCCGATTCGTGAACTTTTTTTGAAATAACATCTTTTGATTTATAGTATTTTGCAAATAAGTGTTACCAATTATTTTCAAAAGCGAAGTTCAGTAAGAGTATAAACAGAACAAGACATTTTTTATACGATTGACAGAAAAAACTGGTGACCGGCGTGAAATAAAATTTGTTTTAATTAATAAAAATAAAAACAAATATTGATTATGCTTTTAAAAATTAAGATGACAGAAAGAGGACAACAATTTTATAGATGACAGCCAGTTAAAATAGATGATTGTGCTCTTAAAAAGAGGACGTATGGTCACCTTAAGATAATACAACGGATGTATGCACAACTTGAAGACAGTTGTAGTATTTCAAGAAAAAATTTTATTTACGTAAATTAAATGAAAATTTGGAAAATTGAAATCTTTATCGAAATTTTCTAATATTTATCAATTCCATAGTTCTGTTGGGCTTGACAACTCGTGGTTGATTTTTGCCAAATTTTTTAAACAAATTTTTCATATAATATTTTTTATAAGCCAAATCTTGTTGGGCATTTTTTCGAAATTTAGAAATATCTTCTAAATCGATTCTATAGTTTAGTTGGGCTTGGCTACTCTTGGTTGTTTTTTTTTCCAATTTTTCCCAGTTAAATTCTGCTTAATTTTGTTTTGAGATTAACTTAACAGTTCAATGAATTAATGAAGTTTAATTGACATCCCAAAAACTAGGCCTAAGGATCTGGTTAAATCTTGTTTGAAAATATTTTTTAACAATTATGTCAAAATACAATATAATATAATTGAAGGGCTTATTGTAAAAACTTGATAAGCCACATACTAATTTTTCTGGTTTTTGCCCTCAAAGTTTTGATTTAATGCTTAAAGTATGACTTTTGCAGGACTTTTATGCTGTAGATACTTGTATTAAGTGTACAAGCAAGGCTTTTATCAAATACTCATCAATAGGTGACTAGAAAAAAGGTAAAACCAGCAAAAATAAAAAATAAATGTGGCTTATCCAGTTTTTACAATAAGCTCTCCAATTGTTTTTTATTTCAAATTAATGATGAGCAAAATATTTCCTTTAGAAAGGACATTTAAATTATTTTCACATTATACCATGCTACCATGACAACAACAACATAAAGTCGCACCTAAAATTTAAAAGGAAACTGTAGGAGAGAGTGATAATTGACAATAGTGGACATAGACTTCAATTTCAACCTTAACAAAGAACTAAAAATTACAAATATCCAGGCCTGAGTCAAAACAACAAAAATTACTTCAAATATGTAGATCAAAACTCAGCTGACAGAAATTAATGATGCCAATAAGACCTAAGAAGAATCTCCATTAGTTTTAGCAAAAAACAATAAATCGAAATTTAATGCAAAATATTAAATTTTTTCAAATTATATTAAATTGCTCCCAATTGAATTTCGCTTTGTTTTTTTATGTTTTTTAAAGTTTATGTCAAAAATTTTGAACCATTAAAAAAATATGTCCTATCATTGAAAATTTATGGAATACGGACGGTTTTGTCGTTTTTAGAATTTTCCTAGCTTTTTCCGTTTTTGTTAAAATTTTAAAATGTTGGTGAGCCCAAAGGAATTTCGCCCACTGTAGTTAGTATGTACAGTTTTTGTTTAATTTAGTTTTAAAACTTTCATATAGACGCAATCGAACAAATAACATAACAAATATAAGGTGGCGCAAAAATAACCTTCCGATGTTTTTTTTTTATTATGTATTTATTATGTATAGCATTTTCTGATAGGAGGATTACTTTTGCGCCACCTTATATTACATTATATTCAAAAAAACAGGGTCACTGACGAAGGTTCAATACTAGAAACTGCGCAGTCTGATTCAGAAAATTGAAAATTTACAATGTAGTTATGATTTTTAGAAAATACACTCATTCTTCTCTACCACGCCTTTCACAATTAAAATTAAATAAAAATTGCATATTAATTATAGCATTAATTGCAATTGTCTGAAAACAAACAAAACTTACCCTTTTTGTTTGACAAAATCCAAATCACATATTTCACAGTTATATAATGGCATGTCAGCATCGTTGTGTACATCTCGAATATGAGCACTTAACGAAGGCTTTTTCGTATACATTTTATTACATATCGTACACTGGTACCGTACACCTAAATGTGAACTGGATATATGACGATCCAAATGTGACTTTTGCATATATGAACTAGAACATTGTGGGCATTGATAGGGCCGTACATTATTATGTTGACGCATATGAATATTTAGATGAGCCGTACGACTAAAACGTCGTTGACAGAGCGTACATTCAATAGGTTTGCCAAAATGTAAAGTCATGTGTGTTTTTAATATAGATTTTTGTTGGAATGTTTTACCGCACACTTGACATTCGAAAGGTCTTAAATTTGTATGACTATATAGGTGAGCCTTAAGATTGGCCCGTGTTGCAAAGTTTTTATCGCAAAATTCACAGGAAAATTTACGTTCTTCGTCATGGGTTTTCAAATGTTCGCGATATTCGAAAAGAGATGTAAATAGAGAACCTAGTAATTACAAAAAAAAATTTAAAAAAAAATATATATTTTGTAATGAAAAATAATTTATTATTGTTCGAGGCCAATTTTTTTCTTATTACGAATTATCATAAATACTTTTTCAAAAAAAAAAAAAACTTTAAACAGGATATGCTCCTAATAAACATTTTTTACTTTTAAAATATTTAATCACTTTTAGATAACAATTGTCCTCTTATTTCTGAAAGTGATAGCATATTTTAAAAGTAAAAAAAAAAAATATGTAAGAGAATTTCAAAAATTTTGATACGCTTTGGAGATACAGCTGTTTAAAAAAATAATATGTAGTGGTTAGCACTTATGAGTACATGTAAGTAGTTTTACACCTAAAGATTCAGGCCGAAAAATATTTGAAACTAGAACTAAAGTATACTTTTCAAAAGGTATAAGGTACGCTGAATCCAAATCACTCTCCGACATCAGGCGTTCGAGCTATATTAACAGGAAAAGTATCGTTTTTGATCGAAATGCTCCGATTTTTCACCTTCACTACCCTTACCCCTTACCCCTTTTTCAGTTTTTGAATTTTTCATATAACTTATTTCTTTTGCGAAAATAATGTAAATTGAAATTGCGGTTTTAGCTGCAACTTTAAAATCCCGCAGTGTAAAATTTTAAAAAATTCGAATTTATTATCAAGTTCAACCGACGATAATTTTAAGTAAATAAAATGTCTTAAAAATTCAAAAAGTGTAAGAGTAGTGTGTTCAGGTGCCGTTAAAAGATCATGTGTACATAGCATGCAGTAGAACAATAACGATGCTAAGAAATTTATGGATGACTCAACACTATACTCCCTTAAAGATTCGTATGATATTAGTAAAAACTTATGTGTTGCCAACACTACACAGAAAAAACTGAAAACGGATTTCAATTAAAAAATTGGTTAAATTAATTAATATTTTAATTGATTTTGCACCTATCACGGCAATGATAATATCCATTAAAACTTTTATTAAAAACTAAAAAGGAAAAAAAGTTATAAATAACTTCTACACAAAAAAAAAGAATACTCACAAAAAATGTGTGTTAACGATACGTTGGTATGTGTGTTTTTTGTAATGCTACGTCAGTTTGTATGTTTGTGTGTGTGCTTGTTTTGTTTGTAAACTTCAAATTCATTTGGTATTTTATACTGAAAATTTTCTATTTAAGCGTACAGTGTATGAAAAAATAATTTGAGAATTACGTCAATTAAAATATTAATTGATTCAATTAAATATTTGTTTAGAAACAAATTTAATTCAAATCAATGCTTTAATTAGATATTTTAGGTTGATAATTTTTTCTGTGTAGATGAACCCAGAGTCCAACTTTTTGTATGATTTGTGAATACGCTTCAAAAGTATATGTGCAAAAAATCACCCAAAATTTAAGTCTAAAATTAAATATCTAGTCATATATTTAAAAGTCAATTAAAATATTAGTTGATTCAATTAAATATTTGTTTAGAAACCAATTAAATTCAAATCAAAGCTTTAATTAGATATTTTAGGTTGATAATTTCTTCTGTGTAATGTATGGCTATGAACTTTTTTCAAACTGTAAGAAGAAAAAACTTATTGTTACATTTAGTAATGTTGCAAGATATGTTTTTGGACTTAAACGTTTTGCCAGAATATCTTCGGTACTCAAATCAAATTTATAAGATATCGTTCGATAACACTATGCAACAAAAAAAGACTTTTTGAAAAACACAAGATCTTGGCTATATAGGTTCGATTCTACTACCAAAAGGTAGTAAAACCCTATACTCGGTTTGTCCAGATTGGTGACCAATTCCTTTTTATGGGCCTCTAAAGTTTCTGAAAAGCAGTGGGACTCTCAAAATATGGTATCATTAGTGTTTGCCCTAAATCTTAATAAGACTTGGTGCTACGGCTTAACTATATTTGGCAATAATGTGGCTAACAGTCCACAGAACAAATTCTTTCAACATTTTATGCCAAAAAAATATTTTTTTCCTGGAGTTTTTTTGAAAAAACATAGGAAAAAAATATGTTTTTTTCACTTTTTCCAGTATTACTTACAGGGACTGTTAAATTTGTCCTAACAATATTTGGCAAAAGTGTAGCCAAGGTAACGCCGAACAACTCTTCTGAACATACCAATACAATCTGAACGTGTTTAGGCACTCTAAACAGCTCATAAAGGCCACTCTGCACCTTAAAAATTGTCGTTTTTGACTAAAAAAATCCACAAAAAGCCCCCGCAGTTGCCTCTAGATGGATAAAATGTAAGACCGACCCCCATTAAACTTTTATTTGGATTTCTGTTTTTTACAAGAAAAATATTTTTTTTGTACGAACTTATGCTTTTTGTTTTTTAATTTATATTTTATTATTTAAAGTTTTTTTTTGTACATGTATATTAGGGCTTTACGTTTTTAAATTTTTTGCAAATACCAAAATTGGCATAGCACACTCGCATAGGCCATGAAAAACTATGAAGACAAATGTTTTTACTTTTTCGCGAATGTCAAAAAAGTACACGCACCAATCGCGATAAAATTTGGAATTATTATTTTTGAAAACTGCAATCAAAAAATTACAAAATATTGCTATTTAATGTATGCTTTCACTAAAGACGAACCCCAAACTAAAATTTAGGGGGCGGTAAGGTATCCACTACCTCAATAAAAATATTTTTGCAAAATTTAAGTATATATATATTTATTTATTTGTTTTTCTTTAACTTTTTGCACACGTGTTATTCCGATTACTGAAGTTTTTGAATGAATTTTCGAGATAAAATTGTAATTTAAAAAATTATCTGGGTAAAAAATATCGCCCCTCTAAAAAAATTATACCTGATCCAAAACTTTAATTGATACATGTTGCATAGTTAAGGAAAACGCAAATTGTAATGCTATTGTTCGCGATCGCAGGAACGATAAAACTTAAAAATATTGAAATCAGCAGCACAAGAAATGTAACAATAACAATTAAAGTAAAAAACATCTTTAACTCGGCTGTGTCGAATCCTTATACCCCAAATATGTAAAAAAATTAAAAAAAAATTGCAGGGAGTTTTCGGAGGTGTGGGGGGTTGTTGGTAGTCGGTGAGTTATGTTGGGGGCACCTTCCCCACGCGATAAATGTTTACAAAATCATTTATTATGCTTTTTCCACTTAAGTAATACAATTTAATTATTATTTGAATTCATTCTTATATCCACGCCCACTTTGAACTAACTCTGACATAAAAAATGTTTCATTTGTTAAACAAAAATACAAAAAAACGTGCAAAAAAAATTGCAATAAAAGTATAGTCTAGCCAAAAACACACATTTTAATGTACACGTTGGTCTTTATGAGCTATTTAGTGTGCCTAAACATGTTCAGATTGTGTTGGTATGTTCAGAAGAGTTGTTCGGCCTTACCTTGGCTACACTTTTGCCAAATATTGTTAGGAAAAATTTAACAGTCCCTGTAAGTAATACTGGAAAAAGTGAAAAAAACATATTTTTTTCCTATGTTTTTTCAAAAAAACTCCTGTAAAAATATATTTTTTTGGCATAAAATGTTGAAATAATTTGTTCAGTGGACTGTTAGCCACATTATTGCCAAATATAGTTAAGCCGTAGCACCAAGTCTTATTAAGATTTAGGGCAAAAACTAATGATACCATATTTTGAGGGTCCCACTGCTTTTCAGAAACTTTAGAGGCCCATAAAAAGGAATTGGTCACCAATCTGGACAAACCGAGTATAGGGTTTTACTACCTTTTAGTAGTACAATCGAACCTATATAGTCAAGTTCTTGTGTTTTTTTCACTGGTGCACAGTGTAATCTGCTAAAAGGTCGTTCTTTGTTGAGCACGTTATTAAGGATCAGGTTATGATGTTTTTGAACGAGAATAACTTGCTTAATTCTTTACAATCAGGTTTTCGTACAGGATATAGCACGACTTCGCTTTTAATTGGACTCACGGACTCTATTAGACGTATTGTGGATAAGGATAATGTGGGAATGTTGTTATCTCTAGATTTGTCTAAAGCCTTTGATAGTATTAGTCATGCGATCTTAATAAATAAGCTATGCAATTATTTCGGTTTCTCTTATTCTTCTTGCAAATTAATTTTTTCTTATTTGTCTGGACGACGTCAGTTTGTTCATTGACTCGAATTCGGAGTGTTTAGATGTAACCAGTGGAGTACCACAGGGCTCAGTTATAGGGCCTTTACTATTTATGTTATATATGAACTACTTTTTTAACGTACTTCATGGTTTTGAGTGTGATGCTTTTGTCTTTGCGGATGATATACAACTTCTTTTTTCGGGCCATCTTCAGCTCATTGATGTTTTCGAATATGACATAAATTTGCTTTTATCTAATATTTCTGCCTGAATGTTAAATTGTAATTTGAATATAAACTCTACCAAGACAAAAGCTATGCTTTTTAAACCACATAACTCTGAAGTAGATGTATCTATTACGATTAATGGCGAGCTTATTGAATTCGTTGAAGTTATGAGATGTCTAGGTGTTTTAATAGATAACAATCTAGAGTTCGGTCGACATATAACCTGGTTAAGTTCCAAAATAAATTTTACCCTGCGTAGATTATATGCCCTAAATCTTTATTTGCCACTTTCTATTAGAAAACGCATAGCACATTCATTATTAATGTCCAACTTATTATACTGTATTGAAGTTTTTTCTGGGTGTAGTGTCGATGACTTCAATAAATGTAATTTACTGTTTAATAAAATAATACGTTTTGTTTACAAATTGAAGCCATATGATCATGTTTCGAGGCATATTTCTGATTTTTTGGGATGCAGTTTTAAAAATTTTGTTCGAATTCGATTGCTATTATTCTATCATAAAGTCATGCTCTCTAATTGCCCTGAATATGTACATAGACATTTTATACTCTTGAACACTGAAAGAAACCCTCAACTTTTATATCCCATTAGAAATTATATTATTCATGAACGATCATTTCATGTTCGTGTAGCTAAGTGTTGGAACCATTTACCCTTACCACTTAGATCTTTTGATCTATCTTTAAAAACATTCAAGTGTAAACTTGTAGAATATGCTTCTGTAAATGATATTTGATGTGCAAAAATTTTCAAAAATTCCCAAAAATTTTCAAAAATTCCCAAAAATTTTCAAAATTCTCTAAACTGCAATACTTTTTGTCATGTGAGTTTATGCCATATTCTTTATTCTTTAATAATTTTTTTAAACTTTTTTCTTAAATTTTTGTAAGTTAAACTTGCTATATACAAACTGTTTTATATTGTTAGAAAATAGGATATTTAAGGTTTTATAGTTTTAAGTGACATAATGAAGTTGATTGTTAATGTTGGTCTACCAACTATATATGGCCCGAAGGGCTCGGTTGGTTTTTTTGAAATAAATTAAATTAAATTAATATACACTAATGAACCAGACTACCTATAACAACGTCTGAACTTTTTCCAATCAAACAGGTGGAATAAAATAAGAACAATCATTCATCGTATTGAAATATCAAAGACACTTTTTTTATACACACTATCCATCTTTGGAACCTCCTACCTCATAATATTTAAACTACAAGCAATGCAAAGCATTTTAAACGTAACATTTTTAAACATTTTAGTTGACAAATTTTAAATTCTTTCTAAAATTAATTTATTTTTTATGTTATATGAAAGTTATTAATTATTAAAAATGTTAAGTTTTCTTTGATCTCCTTTTATTTTATTCTTCTTAGTTTAAACGAGCTTAAGATCATTTATTTATTAATTATTTATTTCCAATATTTCGTCTCCACATTGCGTAACTTCTTCAGGGAACAAATATTACAATTTGAAAAACTTGTTTTAATAATTTAAAACTTATATAAATATACAAATTTTTTTTAAGTTTTTCAAGTTTTTCAAAATGGTAATATTTGTTCCCTGAAGAAGTCACCCAATGTGGAGACGAAATATTGGAAATAAATAATTAATAAATAATAGTTACTAATTATTGTAACAATATGCATTTAACTAATGTCAAATATTTTTCGGTCCGAATCTTTAGGTGTAAAAATTACTTACATGTGCTCCCACTGTAAATACATACCGCATACGTCACATTGACAATTATCTGATTTTAAATGTTGTTTCTGATGTTGTTCCAATTTCTCCTCTGTTAAGTACTTTCGGCCACAATCTGAGCATAACCATTTTCTTGTTTCTACTAAATCTTCTAAAGTTGCTGTCTTCATTACATTATTTGTAATAGCTGGTAGTTGAAGTCTTGTTATTTCTATAACGGGCAGCTGTGGTAAGTTTGTAGGAATGACATCATTTATGGGAGTTACCAAATTTATATTCTTATATTCTATTGTATTAATTATGGAATTTATTTCTCTTAGTTCCACCTGAGGGGTTATTATAGAAATGGCATTATCCTTTAATAGTTCTTGCGAACTTTTTGGGTAAATTTCAGAAATATCTTTATCCTTTAATGATTTTTTAGTAAAAAGTTTAGAAATTTCTTGATCGTTAAACAATTCTTGAGAACTTTGTGGGTAAATTTCAGTAATATCTTTATCCTTTAATGATTTTTGAGTAAAAAGTTTAGAAATTTCTTGATCGTTAAACAATTCTTGAGAACTTTGTGGGTAAATTTCAGTAATATCTTTATCCTTTAATGATTCTTGAGTATAAGTTTTAGAAATTTCTTGATCGTTAAACAATTTTTGAGAACTTTGTGGGTAAATTTCCGTAATATCTTTATCCTTTAATGATTCTTGAGTATAAGTTTTAGAAATTTCTTGAACGTTAAACAATTTTTGAGAACTTTGTGGGTAAATTTGAGTAATATCTTTATCCCTTAAAGATTCTTGAGTATAAATTTTAGAAATTTCTCTATCCTTCAAAAACTCTTTCGAATCTTGGGGGTAAATTTTAGGAATTTCTCTATCCTCCAAAAACTCTTTCGAATCTGGGGGGTAAATTTTAGAAATTTCTCTATCCTCCAAAAACTCTTTCGAATCTTGGGGGTAAATTTTAGAAATTTCTTTGCTATCAAATGATTCTTGAGAATCTTCAGCTTGATATTTTTCAATAAATGCATCATTTTTACTATACAATTCAAATACAATATCGGTATCTTCCAAATCCTCTTCATCATCCTCATGATCAATTAAACTGTCAATTTCATCTTGTTTTTCCAAAGAGCATATGGACTTTTCTTCATCGTCATTTTGACAATCAAAATCATAAAATTCATTAAATTGTTCCTCACCGCCATTATTATCGGCTGCGATGAATTCTTTGTCATCTGGTAATATTAGTTCCTGCTCCCCTATTTCATTCTCGACGTATTCTGTCCCCAAATCACAGCTTACTTCATCCTTTATTATTTTTATTGAACTTTCCTGTAAACTCTGTCTTAATTCTAATTCAGACTTAACCGCTTTTAATTGGAATTCAAATAAGTCTTTTAACTTATCGAAACACATAAAACACAGCACCTGGGGAAGTGAATCTTGTAACTTTGCTTCTAATTGTAGACATTTATTGTAGACTTCTAACAGTTTTTCATCTTTATTATTAATGGAAACTTCACTGTCCAGGGTGAAAAATTCCCCTTGTTGTATTTTGCATATGCGACAAGTTATTTTCATTGAAATTTTTTTAATTAATTTAATACTGAAAAACCTTTAATAAGTTTGTTTGTTGTTTTTTTTTTAGAACAGCTGTTTTAGAGGCGTTTACACGAGGCAATTTTTGAATGCAATGTTGCGTGCAATTATTGTTTGTAGGCAAACGGGGTAGCAAAAATTGCACGGTTTTCGTTTTTCAAGATATTTTTTGACATTTCTTTTTGCTATCGTTCGTATTCTTGTTAATTTGTTTTATTCGTATTCGGCTTCTAAAGTGTTGTGTATCGAAAATATTTCGTAAAATAAAAAATAAATAATGTGGAATAAAGAACTAGTGGAACTTTTACTTATAAAGTACCATTGCTTAAACACCTTTTTTATTTTAAATTATTACGAAAAAATTAAATTTCAACGAATGAACAATTAAAGAAGATTAGCAAAATAAACGTCAAAAAAATTGCATGCAAAAACTCCTCGTGTAAATGTTTATGATTTTAAAAGCAACTTTAAAAGAGAATTCAAAAATTGGCTGCAATTAATTTCTTCGTGTAAATTGCCTCTTAGACTTGTGTGGTTCGTGAAGGAACTAGTTCAATTGAACTACTTACTCAATTGAACAACATGACTTAGGTCACAATTATTAGCACTTTTATATTAAATAAATCCAAAGTTATTAAGTTTTTACGGAAACAAATCTTATTGTTTAGTGCTCCACATCAATTTTTTTTTTGTAATATGACTTTGCTGCACTTATATACATTTTGATGTAAAACAGCAGTTCTCTTTTTTGTTTTGATTCTATGTTCGTTGTTTTGGTCATGCAGCCAATCAATAATGAAATAAATGTTCAAACGTTTGTATGCAATATGTCAAATCCAGCAAAACATATAAAGTATTTAATTTTAATTTTTGTATACAAAATTTACTCCATGTGCCAAGCAGTAGTCTATGCATCAGACCAATGTTTATTAAACGTTAAAATTGCGGATATAAATATCTCAGATATATATCAATATATCGAGAATAAGCTGGCTATATGGAATTTATTAAATAACAAATACAATTCTAAAATTACAATTGGTGATTTTGAATTTAATTTGGTATTTTTACAATTTACAAAAAAAAATTACAATTGGTAGGTTTTCAAATGGATGTGGGATTTTTTGAGTAACAAGAGGAAATGGTGAAGTTATACGCATAAAAAAACTGGGGGAATATTATCGAAGTGCTTAGTATTTATACAACTACATAAGTTTCAAGTTAGTTTTACAAAGTTCTAGTAAAATATTTACAATTTTTTGTAAAATATATACAAGCGTAGTAAGAAATTTCTAAAAAATTCACATATTTTATAAGAAATTTATAAAACTTACTTGAGACTTATGTAGTTGTATAATTACTAAGCACCTCAAAAATATTCCAACAGTTTTTTTCTGCGTGTAGTGTATCAATTGAAATTTAGTTTAAACTGGATTTCATGCGTAATGTAAATGTATTGAAGTTGTTTTTGATTGATTTTACCGTTATTAAATATATGCAGTGTACAATGTGATTCTGTTCTATTAAATGCAATTTTTGTTTTTTTTTTTTTTAATAATTTCGATATAATTTAATAATAAACTTAGATCTTGCTTTAAACATATTTTAGGCATGCTTATACCAGATGATGTAAGTTATTTTAAAATTTAGTGTGTATTTTACAAAAATGATAAATATTGAAATAAATAAAAAAAAATTTATAGGTTATTTGTAAAGTTTGTCAAGGTGTTTTCTGTTGTGCTGAATGTCGTCATAAACATGAAATTAAAAATCATGCTATAGTTGTCCGCAAGCCTGTTTTGTGTGCCACCACCACAAGATCTGATCAACAACAAACTGAAAGTGATAAAGCTGTACAAGTGGCGAATTCATTTGAGACCATATACTTATTTTGTCCTATTTGTGAAAAACGTCCTTTAACTCTTCAACCAGAATTACATAGAGAAATTCTAATTCATATAGAGTGTCATCACTTGCCTTTGCGTTGTGAGAAATGTTTAAAAATCTATAATAAAATTGATGATCTTAAAGAATTTTCCAAATGTGTGCGTCCGGCATTACTTTGCCAATCTCAGGAATCGCAAAACAATCAATCTTGCTACACAGATGAAGCCTCCAAGGTTACCGTTACCAAGGCCATGATGACGGCACATTCATCTCCTATGCGTCGTCATGATTTAAATGAAAGTCATTTGACTCCTATATCGATAATAAATATGCGCTGGAAAGCTAAAAGTAAAGTCACACATGAAGAATTTATAAGCGATAGTGTTTCTTCGATTAAAAATATATCATCGATTAGTAATTCTTCAATTAGACGTAGTATTGGTGCTGGTTCTGCGGTTAAAGGTAAAGTTGTACGTTGTTCTTCCACACCAGTACATTTGGAAATGGTTTTTGCCAAACCAAAGGAACAAACATTTAATGCTACTGGTGGTAGTCATATGTCAAGCATACAATATAATAGTGGTTGCGAATCGGATAATAGTCCAGCTTTACTACTACCAAACAGGTATGTTTCGCCTTTTCATATGTATGTAAGTGCATGCATAAAAAAACTGGGGAAATAGTATCGAATTGCCTAGTAATTATACAACTACATAAGTTTTAAGTTAGTTTTACTTCTGCCTAAAGCCACGTTCACACCTAAATGTAAAACACGTGTTTTGCCATAACACATATAAAGTCATGTTCAGGCCTAAACGCTAAACTAGTGTTTTGGTTAAACATGCGTTTATTAAATAACAAAGGTTATTTATTCTTTTCCACTTACTTTTGCTAAACATGTATTTTTTCCTTCTAGTTGTGAATGCTACACATTGGCATTTTATACGACATTCATGTTTTGCCAAAACGTGTGAAAAATATAGAACTGTTGGAGCAGAATAGAAAGCTTAAATGCGTGTTTTTGTAAAACACGTTTTTTGCATTTAGTGGCTTTATTATATTCCAACAGTTCTTAATTGTTTTACACTCGTTTTGGCAAAACACGTGGTTTGCAATCAGGTGTGAATGGTGTATAAAGTTCAATCTTTCACTGCGAACTCTCAAGGGAGTTTCCCGATGGATTCTCTCCTAACTTAATAAAATTTGGATATGTGATAAATAGGGGAACCAAAAATAAGATAGAGCTTGTTTTTTGTTTGAAAAGATAGAACTATTTAGACTAAATACAAGTTCTGACCATAAAATTATAAAAGTTTTAAGCTATATTTGTTAGAGCTATTTTAGCTTATTTTTTTATACTTGCTTATTTTAGCTTATTTTGTAAATGTTAACTACGTTTTGACTTTTTTTTTTTCAATTAAGCTTATTTTAGCTTTTTTCTTTAAAAAGAGAGCTTTATTGCTATTTTTTATCAAACAATATTTTAAAAATTTGATACCAATATTTCGTATGTAGTGTGTTAAGGTTGCAGGTTTATTTAAAATATAGGTTAAAAAGCATTTCGAAAAAAGTCACATAAAAGCCGAACAATTATGAATGTCGCAAAAACTCAGACACCCCCTCGATTAAGTTTTAATAGGCAATAACATAGGGTAAAGGCTTGCAGGTTGCTACCCCATAGATTTTTAGCCAATATCTCATCACAAAATCAACTCATTGCTGTTATTTAAAACAACAATTTTTTATGTTATATTGAGTATCGAAATAAACGAAAAAATCTATTGTTTTTACCGATTTTGTAAATTAAATTTTAAACTGTTGAAAATAAACTAAAATATACAATTGTTTTAAACGAATAGTAAGTAGTCCTTTTTTTAACTGATTTTATATTAATTTAAAATTTAAATATTGTGAGTGTATATATTTCTTTTTTGTTCTAATTGGGTTAGTAATTTGTACAATATTATTTATAATCTTTTAGAGTAAAATGCTATCAGAATTTTTTTAATTCTAATTTAGGGTTATCTTAAGGGAGTGGAATATTGTAGGTTTTCAAATTACAAAATGAAGAATAAAATAAAATAATATATGTATGATACAAAAATAAATACAATGAAAATGAAAATTATTCAAGTTCGAGGCCATACTTCATATTTCTGTATTAGGATATTGCCCTAACAAATAATCTATAGAGTTTTTGTTTTCATATTTATTAATTGACCACTTTCAGGAATGTGTTGATAGATCTATTTCGAAAATTTCTAGGTTCCCTTTATCAGAACACGTTTTGAAAGAAGTGACAATCCCATGTAAAACATCAAACATTCTTATAAACTAGTTTTCTCACTAAATGAGAACTAATATATGAGCTCGAAGCTAAAGATTATCACCATTGATTAAAAATAAATTGGAACTTGTTTGTTATGTGCAAGGTCTACCTTTGGTAGATATACACGTGTTTTGTTTTTTCCTCCTTTTTATATTCACACTTGTTTTGTTTGTTTAAAAACAAGATGTAAAGAGGGAGTAAATACAACTACCGACTATTACACGAATAACTGACAAGCAGTTATAGCAGAGTTTCTCTAAGTGTAGATCTACAAAACTGGCTCTGATTATGCGTTAGTGTTTACTAATTTTCCCTTTATATTACAGTCAAGCTCTTGAACCGATGAATCGTTACTTTAAGGTTTGTGGAACACGTCCCAAAATGTCTACCGTAACACCATTGCGTCACGTTATGTCGAAAAGTATCCAAAAAGCATTTGTCGAACATGGCTTACCAGCTGCTGTCGATGCAGTGCGAGATTCCACGGCCTATCAACGTAAACAAATTTTTGATACTACAACATCACCAGGAGTCAATTATAATAGTCATCCATCGCCAGTACAACCAGCTTTAGATTTACGTTTATCGCCGGCCGTTAGACGTAGTCAAAGTGAAAGCGAGGATTATTTAAAACAGCCAATTACAACATCTGGCCATACATTGCAACATAATGAATTACCAAATTTAAGACGTAAAATTCTTCTCTCAGCTCAAAAACTTACCACTGAATCAATTGTTATCACATGTACCGAACATTTGGCTAGTGTTTCATCATCTACATCAGGATCTAGTTCGAATTGTAGTATAAATTCTATGAAACCTTATACTTCTTCGAATTCATCGTATCAATCGGCAACTTCAAACAGTACTGGTGAATCGGTGTTCAAGTCTTGTAGTAGTGTAGAAATTATCACAGCCACTACAGAACAAATAAAATTAGAAACTGAAAATCTTGTGCCAACACATGCCGTCATGCTACCTCTGACACCAATTGCACGTAAAACGGGATCTGTTATAAATAAGAAGATGATAAAATTTGAAACCCCAAAAGTTGAATCAATCGAATCACGTGAATATCAAAATTCACCAAGCGAATTATTTTTTACACCAAATGCTACACCAATGCATACAAATTTTTTATCTCCTTACTCATGTGAAAATGGTGCGACTGAGAATAACCAACGTAAAAATGTGGTTAAACAAAATCTAAGTGGACGTTTTTCACCTTTACGAAGACCTTCGATTAGAGAGTGTGCTCATAGTACAGCCTTTAGTCGTATTGAAAATGTAACAAATGCCTTTAATGATGATACTGTAGACGATATAGATGATGAAGTATTTTTACCCGAAGAACTTAAAGAGAAATCCGAAGAAAAATCTACTCATATTAAAAATGATATACATGTTCAACAATCTGGTGGTTTGTGGTCCCTAATGACATCCGTAATGCGTTTACCTTCGCGTAAAGGATCAACTACAAAGAATTCTATAAAGAATGATTCAAATGTATTTGTGAATGCTAATTCAAATTCTATAATTAAAAGATGTGCTTCAATAGCAGGTAAAAAAATAAAATGTTTATGTTGAAGCTAAAACAGACTCATTTCATATAAAAGCATAAAAAATATATAATTTTCACCCTCGAACCTCTTTAATTTTAACCAAACTTGGTATGAAAGGTTAGTGTCGCATAAATATAAAAAACTTTAAAATTTAACAAAAGTAGTCGTACATAATCGTCCACATCTTTTTAAACGGTTAAAGCTAGAAGTTAAAAAGCATTTTTTTCAAAATCCGCGGTTCAAAACTCAGTATTAAAAAAAAAAAATTTTTTAATTTTTTAAAAATATATGTATTATAAATATAATATACATCTTATTTTAAACGAGCTTAAGATCATTTATTTATTAATTATAATTATTTATTTCCAATATTTCCTCTCCACATTGGGTGACTTCTTCAGGGATTAATTATTACAATTTTATTGAAAAACTTGTTTTAATAATTAAAAACTTATATACAATCAAATTGTAATAATTGTTCCCTGAAGAAGTCACCCAATGTGGAGACGAAATATTGGAAATAAATAATTATAATTAATAAATAAATGATCTGAAGAATTAAATAAAAGTAGATCAAAGAAAACTTAACATTTTTATATATGGTACTCTTATGGGATCCAAAGTTAGGGACAAAAATCTGAAAAAGAAGATTTACATACAAAAACATTTTACTGAAAAAAATTATACATAAAGAAGTTTTAAGCCACATTCACAATAGATAGTAAAGCAAGTGTTTTGCCAAAACACATATTTTTGCTATTTATTCTATTCCAACTGTTCTTTATTCTTTTCCACTGGTTTTGACAAAACATCATCATTAAGTCTGAATGCCGTATTACATAACAGCCCATATCTTTCCAACGACTTTTGCGGCATTCAATGTTTTGCAATGTAGTCTGAGTGGCGTATTAAGCTACGAGGGTCGTTGATACCTACTTTAATCGTGGTATTACTGATACACAAAAATATTCACTACTTGACAACATTTTTTTTTCCAAAATCCGTGGCTCAATTTTTAAAAATATACATATGTTTATTATAAATTCTTCTTCTATGCCGTTGTCAATTCCCTATATGCTACTCCTGCGAGTTTCTGAGTTATCGTGTTTTTAATTTTGAAATTTTTATTCATAATAACGTAAGAGTACCATATAGGGATTTGGCAACTGCATAGGTAAGAAATTTATAATTAATATACAGATAAAAAAAAAAAACTGTTTTTTGAAATACAAATCATTTTGCTGCCAAGAAGTGAATAATTTGTGTGTACCACTAAAACCACAATCATCTCGTTTTTAATAGGATTATTCGCTACGTTTTCAATTTAAAAAGAAGAGATCATGTATCTCAACATACATTTAGTTTTCTTGGATCGCCTTTTGAGAACTTTATTAGTATCAGGCTTTTGATATTTTTTTATAAGTCTATTGTTAATGTTTACCCTGCTTATATAGTTGATAAATTTCATTTACCCAGTTAATACCGCCTATAAGGCATTTGGATATTTTTGCAAAATCATTTCAGGTTCGGATACCTAGAATTTGAAATGCTTTGCTAAGGGAATTAAGAAAATTTTCTTATACATTGCCTGTATACAAGTCCAAATTATTACATTTTGCAGGACTTCAAGTTTTGGAGACTATAGGGGGGTTTTTTTTTACAGTTTTGCAAGTCAGGATAAAAACGTTGAAAGTTATAATACATATTTTTTATTTTTTATGCAATTTGGAACAAATTTTTTATTTATTTTTTTTTGTCAATAATTTTTTCTCGGCTTTTATTATGATTCCGTTTTTAATAATTTAAATATTTTAAGTGATCTCATATATTTATATTATATTATATCTTATTATTATTATTTATTTTATATGCTTTAATTTAGTAGAGAAGTTTTATTGTTTAGTAACTTTAATTAGCTATATAAGGCCCTAAGGGCTCGGTTATGTAAATGAAGATTTAATAAAAAGTAGTTTTCCAATCAAGGACTTTCGTAGCTTTAGCCGTATAAAATACATGGACGATCACTACTTTCTTAAAATTTTCGAATATTTTTCATATTTTGAAACGCGATGTTTGTTACAAGATCCGCCGGAATTAGCCATCCTACACTTATGCGAGGTTATAGTTATATGATGTACATCTTCTATACCAAGTTTGATTAAAATCGAAAAGGATGGAGAAAATCAAGTGGTTAGTTTTAAAAATTTTCAGTCAATAATTTTTAATTTTTGTATGCTTTTAGGATCTTTGGTTCGTTCTAAGCCCTTAATAGATGAAAGTGAATTGAGTTCTTTGAAACGTAAACGTACGTATACTATCGACAATCAATCTAATTCAACATATTTATCCCAATTGAATAATTCTGATGCTGTGTCTCCCACCTCCGATAATTTTAATACTTCATCGAAACGTTTTCGTATACAAGGTCGTCGTCCTATCGATCGTATGCGATTAGGCAGTTAAAAATGAAAAAAAATTGTGATTTTGTTTTAAAAGTTTTATACATATTTTTAGATAACTTTAAATTTTAAATATATTTAATTACAAGTTTATATTTAACTACTTTTATTTAATTACTTTTATATTTAATTACTTTTATTTTATTTGCACTATAAAGTGATCTAAAATAAGTTGTAGATTTGGAATATAAAAGAAATAACGATTAATAGGTCGTTCACAAGAACGAGATAACTTAATCTCCTCGTTTTTGTTCCTCAAAGGCAATTTGCATTTTAAAATGCCTTTTTGACGAGGAGGTGCTTTTTACAAATATATGGCGCTATTTTAGTACACATGTCATCTATAACAATATTTTCAGAGGTCTTAGCATGGCAAAACAATACCTGGTAGACTTATTAGAAAAAAGTTCACTCATTTTCAAAAATCAAATGACAAAAATTTATACAAAAAGTAAACAGAAAACTATGGGAAGTCAAATAAAAAACCCTATTCATCATTAATGCCTTTGTCTTGTATTGTTATGCCAATGGTCTTAAAACCACATTATAAGAAATCATATTTTCTAAAGCTTTTATTTATTGTTCAAAAAAATTATTTTCAAATTTGAATATGGGGTTATTCTAGTAAGTTTTTACGAAAAATAAAGGCTCAACTCTAGTTTGCGGGCATAACTCGAATTTTCAATCAATATAACTTTTATTGCTGAGTTTAAAAACACATTTTTTTTATTTGTCGGCGATCCCCGGTTACCGAGTTATAGACCTCCAAAGTTTGGATTTAAAATTCTTTGTATCTTCGACATTTGTGATCGGATCGAAATAAAATACATATAATTTGAAAGCTAATTGAATAATCTTTTAGATATAATACTTCTATTAACCCATTAAGCGTAAAATTAAAAAAGTTTGTTATTTAACAGAACTTTTTAGAAAAAACTCAATTTTTTTTTTCGATATTTGACTTAACCCATTAGAGCCCAACCACGTTTAAAACAAAATTATTGGGTTTCTTGTTATAATTTCGATCTTATAAGGACTTAATTAATAAAAAAATAAAAGAAAAAATTTGGAAAAGGGTTTTTTGGGCTGTACCCGTACGAGTACAATGGGACAATATGGGTGCGAATGTTGCTACATTAAGCTTTAAATAAATAAATATGCATTTTAGTTTAAATTAAATTTTATTCACATTTTGAGACATTTTTGGATATTACATAAATAAAATAAAACAAAATTAAATTAATTATCGTTAGAAAGTGTTTTGCAACCGTCAGATAATGACAATCGTAATTAATTTTTTTTTTTATATTATTTACTGTAGAATATTTCTTTAGTTAGTCTCTTTACAGGAAGAAGAAGAAGAAAACATTTTTATTGAAAAATTTTACGGACACAAGGGATACACCAGACTGCCGCAGTTTCGTCCCCCTCCTGGGACTCGTCAGTGGTTAATTTATGTGTCAATTGAACAAAGTATTTTATATTGTTAATTTTGCTCTATATGAAAAACTTTTTATTTTTTGGTGTCGTACTGTGATTTGAACTCACGGTCTTAGCAACAAGCTATGCATCGTAATCTCGCCTCTTAACGAGTTGAGCCACGGTCGACACAGCGTTGACTGCGACTAAATTGGAGTTTGGTCACACTACATACACACAAGTATTGTTTCGATCAGAAGAGACAGAATTAGCTAATACCATTGCACAATTCATTTCTCAACTAGAATGCTTTTTCTTCTTAATCCTATCTCTTTTTCACAAGTAATTATCACGTTTTATGATGCGCTTTATTCACATGCAATAGTTGGATACCAAGTGTAGGTTAGAGATTGAGTCGCCGTTAAGCAAGTTTATTCAAATTTTATGTTAGAAAGTGTTTTGCAACCGTCAGATAATGACAATCGTAATTAATTTTTTTTTTTTTTTATATTAATTACTGTAGAATATTTCTTTAATTATCATTAGGCGTATTTATATATTCCGTATGAAATTTTTTAATACATTCTTTTTCTACGCAAAGTGTCACGTTGCAAAGCTCGCAAATTCATCGAATTCTTTGGTGACATACTTTGCATCTTAGCTGATTTTGGATACGTTTCGGGAAGTGGTTGCCTGCTGAAGTTGCTATTGACAATGTAGTGGACTAATATAGATTTTCTTAAATCTGCAAGTGGGACATCTTCTTCACTGTCGCTACTGCAAAGTAATTCCAATTCACCTGGAATATCGTGTGGTAGATCATCACGCAATAAATTGCCTTCATCAATGTCTTCCTCATCTGTTTCATGGCCAGTATTTGGAGGAATGATAGCAAAATCAAAGTTTGTGTGATTTTCATGAATAGCATAGTCAGTAGCAGCGGCTATGCTTTCAAATCGCTTACCATAAAACGTTCTAACATCCATCTCAAAAAACTAAAATCTAAACGAAATATATATACATTATCCCTATGTACTCAAGCGAGTACACCAATATTTATGCTCACCAAAAACACTTTTCACAGTTTTTTTAATTTTTTTTTTTTTTAATATTAAAGTTTCAATATGTTTAATTTCTTTTTTACATACATTTTACCACAATTCATTTAAAGCAAAAGTGATATACATCAAATTACAACAAGAAGTGCGAAAAATCACAAAAACAAAAAACACGGTGGACAAAAAAGAATTTGAAAATTTACCGTTATATTTTTTTTTGTTTACCATTTATGTATATTTAATATTAACACTCTAACGTTACATAAAAAACAAAAAAAGCTCTTTAAAAAAATACGAACATGTGAGATATAGCATCACAAAGTTGACTGTTTTTTTGTACTCAAGCGAGTACAGTGGGATCAAATGGGTTAAGTAAAGGTAAGGGAAATAAGTATTATTTAATTGTAGCTAAGACTAAGCTTTAGTTTAAGATATTATATTCCACTTTAACCCTTCTAACACCGCAGATAATAACAGTTATATTCGATATTTAATTTTCTTTATTTTTCCACTTTTGTTGTTATATCTATAAATAAATAACTTTATTTGTATTTATTAATTCTGAATATCTCAGATATAATAAATAAAATATATCGAGAAACTGGCTTCGGAATTAGAAAGAAGCTAATTTCCACACATATAAAAAATTTCTAGCTAATTTTTTTCAAAATCCTATGGAGTAAAAAAAAAAATTGAAAAGCTCTCAAACAAGTTTCGAACAATATACAAACCAATAATTGCCGCCTAAAAACGAAATTACGTAGGCCCCTTTCATAATATAAACTATCCATGTTTTTTTATTAACCTTCGTACTCACGCCTATTTTTTATTACACGCAATTCACACTGTTGTTATGGACGGGAGATAGTGTGAGGACTAGAGATATAGAGTTGTGTATTAGACCAGAACATAAGCCACGTTCACACTAGATAGCAAAATAAATGTTTTGCGAAAACATTCTATTCTATTCCTACAGATCTTTACTCTTTTAAACTCGTTTTGGAATAACAAGTGTTTTTCAATCTAGTCTGAAAGTGCCTTTAGACCACTATATTACGTTCACACCGAAACGCTTAAGCTCTTTATTCTAAAAAAAAGTTCCTTATTCTTTTTCACTCTGTCAAAATCCTTGTTTTGTATTTTGCTGTGAATACCCTATTCTTCCAAATATTTTCCTCGTTTCCGTTTGAAATTTCCCTTTTCCTTTAAGATCAACTCTGCTGTTTACCGTTATCTTCTTATTCCAAATTGTTATTTTTCATTCACTTTGCATTGATTCCCAAATAATTTGATGTAAACAAACAATAAACGACTGTCAGCTGTTCTAAATGCAACGATTAATTTGACATTGACTTGACATTTTCCATTTACTGGTGAAAATTCTTTGTAACAAAAATTTTACATCGTACAATAATTTTAATAAAAACTGCAAAAAAACTTAATTTTTATAAAATTTTATAACGAAAATTGCGATTAATATATAGTGCATACAATAAAAGTGAAATATTGTTAAAATAAAAAACAAAATGCAATAAAAAACGTGTATAAAAACTGAAAAAAAAAAATCTGCAACAGGAAGAAATTTTGCAAAATTATGTAAGTTGTCTCATATAGTAAGAGACTCAATTTGCAATCTACGCAGAAATTCCTTCTAGATTTACCTAAAAACAAAACTATTTTTAAATTTTAGCTTTTGTTTTAAGTTCATTGTGTGTTGGTTTTAGTGTAACAACAAAATGCGTTCTCGTAGCAATTCAGGCGTACGCCTGGACTATTATCAACGTATTGTCCATCGTTTGATAATGAGTCATCAAGAACCTGTAACAGGATTATTCCCAGCTTCTGATATTAATTCTCATGCTTGGATTAGAGATAATGTTTACTGCATCTTGGCTGTGTGGGGTCTATCGATGGCCTATAAGAAGATTGCTGACCAGGATGAAGATCGTGCCAAATGTTATGAATTAGAACAAAGTTGTGTCAAATTAATGCGTGGTCTTTTAATG
Source organism: Delia radicum (assembly GCA_021234595.1). Taxonomy (NCBI): domain Eukaryota; kingdom Metazoa; phylum Arthropoda; class Insecta; order Diptera; family Anthomyiidae; genus Delia; species Delia radicum. Next base: position 194,703,266 of record CM037852.1, read on the forward strand.
GCCATGATGAATCAAAAAGATAAAGTGGAGAAATTTAAAATTACACAAAATCCCCTTGATTCTTTACATGCCAAATATTCAAGTAAAAATGGTCAACCCGTTGTGGGTGATGGTGAATGGGGCCATTTACAAATCGATGCGGTTTCTTTGTATCTTTTGATATTGGCACAAATGACAGCTTCCGGCTTACAAATTGTATTTTCTTTGGATGAAGTATCATTCATACAAAATTTGGTATTCTATATTGAGTCGGCTTATTGTATTCCGGATTATGGGATATGGGAAAGAGGTGATAAAACGAATCATGGAGAACCTGAACTCAATGCTAGTTCTATTGGCATGGCAAAGGCGGCCTTAGAAGCAATGAATGAATTGGATTTATTTGGTGCTCGCGGCGGTCCAGCTAGTGTTATACATGTTCTAGCCGATGAGGCCCACAAATGTCAGGCAGTATTACAATCTATGCTTCCTAGAGAATCGAATAGTAAAGAATTAGATTCGGGTCTACTTTGTGTTATTGGTTTTCCAGCATTTGCCGTTGATGACCCACTATTGATACGCAATACAAAAGATGCAATTTTACAACGTTTACAGGGTAAATATGGTTGCAAACGTTTTCTACGTGATGGTTACCGTACTCCCAAAGAAGATCCAACACGTTTGTATTACGAAAGATGGGAATTGCGTATGTTCGAAAATATCGAATGTGAATGGCCATTATTTTATTGTTATTTGATATTGTTTCATGCATTTCAAAGTGATAAATTGGCTGTAAAAGAATATGCTGATCGTTTGGAGGTAAGTTGAAAAATTTAAATATATTCATAATGCATTTTTTACGATTTAACCCTCTAACCCGCAAGCCGTTATTTAAAATTGACAATAAATACGTAAATGTTTTATAATAAGATGTTACTTATCAGAGAGAACGAAACCGATATTAAATATCGGCTAGCGGCTAAACAAGAACACAATCGACGGCTGCTAAAATTCGACTAAAGCCGAACCACTTTCGGCGGCTGAACTAAAAGTATCCCGGCGGCCACTAAACGTTTATTCTTCTTCTCAACCTTAACTTTTCTCAATTAAATTTGTCAAATGCATATTAATTAAAAATCAATTGCGGCAGTCTGTATGACGTTAAAATAACACTGTACTAAAATACATTACCAAATTTTCACATAAACGCAAAGTTAGTTGTCTACACTGAACGTAAAAACCATACGTCATTCTGAGAAATAGAGACGGAGGAGATTAGAAAAATAAACAAAAATCTAAAAATAGAATATTTGTGTTTGTTAGTGTTGGTCACTTCTGAGTATAATACACAATAACAGAAAAGCTAATAGGAAAGAAAACTGCTATTTAGCTGCATTACATTCGAGGCCATACTTGCGTATGATCGCTAAACGGTCATGACTTGATATTGTTACGTTTGCAATGTAAGAAGAAACGCAGGTTTGATTCTTACAGGCCCGTCTAGTCTGATTTAAAAATTAAGTGTTTTTAATTTTTAGAGAACAACGTTTATTCTTCTTCTAAACCTCAACCTTTCGAAAGTCCATGACTTTTTCTAAGAAAAATACACTTTTTTGTAATTCATTTAATTTGTTTTATTTGTATCATAAAAAAATAGTTTTTATATTTCTTTGTGGCATTTTCAAATTTGTCGTATTCACGTTTTCTAGTAACACAAAACAGATTGAAAGTGATTAAAAAAATATGGATTTCAAAAGAAAAAAAAAACTTATGTTTTTTAAATAAAATTTAGCTAAATTAGTCAGCTTAACTGATTTAATCGCCTGGCATTCTAAACCGAAATTAGCTGCACAACTCGGTTGATTGCGTGATTGCCTTAAAAAGAGTCGGCGGCGGCTTAACCGCGACTGTGAGCCGATCGTCTTCGTTCTCTGTTACTTATGCTATTTCGATTTTTAACCCGATAATTCCCGGGACGAAATTCCCATGAATTTTGTAAATTTTACTCATGCCGGCTCCCGAACATTTTTGTCGGGATTTCCGAAAAACAAACAAAAACCAATTATTGGCCTAACCCATAATAAATTTATTGCATAACATAGATTTCTTGTGAACTTATGGACAAAACTTTGTAGGAAGATAGGCTGGATTCCCAGTAAAAATTTTCAGTAAATTTTATTGCCTGTAGTGGCGGTATAATTAATTGAAATGGTTACTTTTTATGAGTACCCAGGTAGAAAAATACAATCTTTAAAACGTTTTAAAAGCATTTTTCATGATGGTACAAGCGTTTTCAGAACATACCAAATTACAAATTTAAAGCGTTTTGAGAATGTGCAAAATGATAACCCAAATTTACGGTCTGAGGATGGTATTTTATAACGTTCTCAAAACATTGCAAAACAAAATTTTTGAAATGCTTTTTCAATCGTTTAATAAGTATTTGCAGAACATTTTGGCTTACAGTTATTAAGCGTTATGAAAACGACCCAAATGATAACTGCTTTGAGGGTTGTAATTTTGAACATTGTCAAAACGCTCGAAAGACAAATTTTAAAGATCTTTATGAATTGTTCATAAATACCAATTTACAGTTTTAACGTTCTCTAAGCGTTAAAAAAGCTACAATTAAAGTACTTAATCATTATTTTCAACACAAATATCAGAATAATAATTTTAAACAATTATATATATTTACATTTTGAAAAATAATATTTTTATTGAATTTAATTAAAATATTTTATAATGAAATAAATGATGTATATCAGTATCCACTCTCATCAAAAGAAATAGGTTTGTATAATGTTAAAAATTTAAATGAAAATTATACTGAAGTTAGTAAGCATTTAGTAGAAGTGAAGTGTATACTTACAAAGTTCTACAATGAAACAATTGCTATAACGCTATTACATAAATAATAATGAAACATGTAAAATATGATTAAAATAATATAAATAAAGTAACAAATCATTGTAATTTTAAATAGTTTAACTAGCGTTTTATTAAGTTTTGAAAAAGTCCTCTAAAATATTGCTTTATCTGTCCTCAAAATATAGTGCTTTATAAAAGATATACAAGGACTATACACTTTATAGAGTCGCTACGTTATGGGCTGGCCATATTGAGTGATTTATTGAACTCGGTTCATGAAGAGAAAAGCATATAAAAAAATTGCATAAGAAACCGAGTTCGCATATAGATAGACCCCCTTATGACAGTGTTGTTTTTTAATCAGTAAAATATTTTGTAAAAAAAAAAGTATTTCTAAAGTACTATTGGCAAATGTTAGAAAAACGCTTTAACGCAATGGTTTTACATTGGTTTTATTTTATAAACCGTTGTAAATTTTGTACGATAAGAACTTCTAAAGTACTTTTTACAAACGTTGGAAAAACGCTTTGAACCAATGTTTTTACAGTGTTTTTATTTCACAAATATTTGTAAGTTTTGTATAAAAAGTATTCCTAAAATACTTTGTCCGAACGTTCGAATAGCAATCCAAAATAATGTTTTTTAAATGCTTTTTTTTCGTATTATTTGCAATTATCGCTTTGGAAACGCTTTTATTTTAGTACCATCAAAAACAATCGTTTTGAAAACTCTTAGTTTTTTGTACCATCCCAAATTTCTACCTGGGTATGTATTAACAAGTAATATTTCAATAAAAAATTTCAAATAATTTTGACTATGGCTTTCGCACTATTTTTAAGAATTTTTTAAAAAATTTTTTATTTTTGTCACATTTATCTCGAATTGTTATTTGAAATTATAATTGCTCAAATGTCTATGTTCCTTTGCTGATTGAGAGAAAATATTTATTTTTGGTATTAAAAACAAAAACAGATTGAATTTCTGCATACCGTCACCTAAAATCCAAAGGTCGGAACTACACTTTTTAGTTTTTTTTTTACAGGAGAGACATACATTATAAAGATTTTGGTTTTAAATGTTTTACTTTTAAATTTTAAAAAACTAAAACCAAAAGTTTATTTTTCGGTCTTTTATCTTAAATTATGATGTGAGCAAGATTATTCAAGTTCAAGATCATTTGTTTTTGGTTAAAAAAAAAACCGTGCAATGTTTATTTATTAATTAAAAAATTTCTTCATCCGCTAATTTAAAGCAGACTTTATTTACTGGGAGGTCCTTACTAGTGTCCGACCGAACAGTTCGGGCAAAAAACTATATTTTGTCGGTTTTTTGATATCTAGAGATATTATTATTATTATATTTTGGTATTGGAAACATGTTTGTTGAGCCGATTTAATTCGATTTTGTGTATAAAGTTTAAGAGAAAAGCCGTAGTTTAGCTATAAAGTTAAAAGTTCGACCGCCGAACTATTTTCGATTTGGCCGAACTTTCTGAGGCCGAACAGTGAATTCATTGCTTAACTACAGATTTTTCTTCAAATTTGACATTCAAAATAGCATCTAATCAGTCCAATAAACATTTTTCCATCCGCCAAATTTGTTCATAGTGCCTTAAAATACCGAACAAAGACCAAATGCAAAATGTGGGTAAATCTTCTCTGAATATTTTCGGTGACGCGAAATGAAACATATAAGGACCAGTCAGTAGATAAAGTCTGCTTTAAATTAGCGGATGAAGAAATTTTTTAATTAATAAATAAACATTGCACGGTTTTTTGTTTAACAAAAAACAAATGATCATGAACTTAAATAATCTTGCTCACATCATAAGTTTTTGTTTTATTTAAAATTTATTAAATAATTTTCAAAATAAAATATTGAGGCTCGAGATCTATGTTGGTTTTGTATAAATATTCTTTATTTATTCACTTAATCGATATTTCGCTTTTCAATGAAAAACATCATCAGGAATAGTTCTGAAATACACATTGCAAAAATATATAAGTACATCAATATTTTAGAAAACAATAAAAAATATAAACAGTACAGACAAAATAACCAAACAGTAATAACAACAATTACAATAATTTCTTACAGTTATATTAGTTTTTTGTTTTTATATACATACATCGAGATTATTTTTATTTTATTTTTAATTTATAACTAGCTTTCAACCTCCGTATATTTACAAAAATAAAGCAATATCTACGAGATCTAGCATATCGTGCTTACTGTGAGTGTAAAAGTGATCAGAATTGGTCAGTGTATTGTAAATATAGAAATCGAGTAAAAAAAAATTTAAGAAATCTAAAATTAAGAGAATATACGTAAAAATTCAGAGGTAATGACAGTAAATCAACATGGAAAGTGTTAAATGATATAGGTTGCAGGGATGAAAATGATTTACCTACCTCGGAAGACCCTAATATTTTAAACTTATCCTTTGCATCTAATCAAACCCATGATTTTTGTCCATTAGTAGAAATGAATGACACAGGTGTTTTTTCTTTTAGTAGATTTAATGAGATTGATTTACAAAAGGCTTTTTTAGTATCACATCCAACTCATTAGGTGTTGATGAATTTCCGATTAAATTTTTAATAATCTTATACCCTTCTATTGAAAAACATATTTTGCACATTTTTAATACAATCATTATGACATCAACTTTTCCGTTATTATGGAAAACTGCTAGAATAGTGCCGATTAAGAAACCAGGACGTCACGGGGCGGATGCTTTTCGGCCTATCAGTATACTTTCTTGTCTTTCCAAGGTATTGGAACATTTACTAGTTAATCAAATAAAAAACTATTTGTATGATAATAACTTACTCAGTATTTGTCACAGTGGATACCGAAAGGGTTTCAGTTTAACCACCCTTCTACTTTCGTTGACAGATAGGATTAGGCAACATCTAAATAATCATCGAGTTGTTGTTTTAATAGCCTTGGATTCATCCAAGGCATTCGACACCATAAATCATATTAATTTGATAATTAAATTGTACTCGCAATTTAAATTCAAAAAGGAAACATGTAACTTAATGTTATCATACCTAAACAATCGATCACAATTTGTTACTTGTAGAAATAGAGTTTCTACAGAGTTGCCTTGTGTAAGCGGTGTTCCACAGGGCTCTATTGTAGGACCACTTTTATTTATGATATATTTGGATGATTTTATTCAGACTGTAAATTTACCTGTTTCAGACATTTACTTATACGCCGATGATATTCATATGGTTTTCTTTAGCGAAAAACAATTTGTTGATTCTTTAAATGAACGGATAAATTATACGCTTGGAATTGTTGGATCATGGATGAAGGACAATTTCTTTTCTGTAAATACAAATAAAACTAAGGCAATGTGCTTCGGTATTAAAAATACATCTATTTTGAAAATTAAATTTAACGCTTGTGATATTAAAGTTGTGGAAAACATGCGATGTTTGGGTATAGTTCTTGATAGCAAATTTTTATTTAATAAACACATAAGTGTAATATTTTCTAAAGTAAATTTTACCTTAAAAAAACTGTACAGTTTAAAGTATAATCTTCCTAAGAAAGTTAGAATTATTGTGGCACATACACTTCTGTTATCAATTGTAAATTATGGTATTGAAATCTATTTGGCAACGAATCGAACTAATCTTAAAAACATTCGGAGAGTTGTAAATAGAATAGTAAGATATGTATATGGTCTAAAGGTACGAGATCACATCTCATCACATCTCATCACATGTCAAATTGTTTTTTGGATTCTCATTTGTGCAGTATATTCGGTTAAGATTGCTGTTGTTATTTTATAAAATAATTTCTACGAAAACCACACGCAATTTGTATGATAAGTTTATTTTTTCAAGGTCTACTCGCTCACCCCAAATCATTATACCTAGAGTTATTCTTTCAATATTTGAACGTTCTTTTGTGGTTAGAATTTCAAGAGTTTGGAACTTTCTTCCTAATAATTTAAAAACTTTTTCTTTTACGTTTCCTAGAGCTAAGTTATTCTTTCTGGAATACTTTGCAAATCAATAAGCTTAATATTATTCCTTGTTATATTAAATTTTAATATAACAAGGAAATTTGTTAATATCATTATTTTTAGATTTAAGTGTTTTTTACATTGTTTTTGCACATTATATTATACTATTAGCCGTATATGGCCCATAAGGGCTCGGTTAATTTAAATAACTGAATAAAAAAAAAATCAAACATATTAGCTAGGTTGATACTAGTATTTCGATCTGGCTAAAGATCTCATCATAACCCAAAGTTTTAGAAAAGCTAGAGGCTCCATAATAGGCAGAACTTAAAAAAACCTATTAATCATCAATTTTGCTCCATTCTTGTCTTAGTAATCAAGCATTTTCTTGCATTTAATATTTAACATTTAATATTAAACACAAAACATAAATTTTTTTTTTTTTTTTTTTTAATTTAACCAATACTCAGGGGATGCCCCCTACTCATGCAGTGCATTGTATTGATCAGGAAAATAAGGTATGGGAAGGAGGAAAGAGGGAGTAGTGTTTGTGGATATTTGATTTAAATTTTTCTAAATTGTAAGTAACAGGGAAGACTTCTGCGGGAAGTTTGTTCCACATACGAATCGTTCGACTAAAAAACGAATTTTCTCTGTAATGCGTTGTGCGAAACACAGGACAATCAACTACAAACGGATGTGCTCTACGAGATAAGCGAGTATTACGAATAAAAACTCGGGCTCGTGGAATAAGTTCACTTATCTCAGATGAGCATCTCCCATGGTAATATCGATAGAAAAGTGTCACACAACCCACATTCCGACGATGCTCCAATGAATCAATGGAGTTGGATACACTACTGTCATTGATAAGCTTCACCGCCCTCCCCTGAACACGGTCCAGAAGCTTCAGAATAGACAATGGAGCCCCTGCCCATATATGAGAGTTGTATTCCATTTTTGGCCGGATATAGCTGGTATAAATAGTAAGGAGATCGGATGGAGTGAAGTAAGTCTTGCACCGTTTTAGAAAACCGAGACACTTGAATGCCTCTTTCGACACTTGAAATACGTGCTTATTCCAACGGACATCACACTGTATTCTCATGCCCAGAACATCAAGAGTATCCGATTCCTCAATACCTATACCATCCATAGTTACAGATGACAATGTCAATTCCACAGCCCGTCTGTGGGTTAACATACAACATTGGGTCTTGCGTGCATTAAAATCGACCTTATTCGCGCGACCCCACTCGGAGATTGTAGAAAGGTCTTGATTGAGTGTGTCATTCATGTTCTGCCGCATGCCCTCTATCTCCAAAGAGTTTGGCCTGTGATCGAATGAAAATGAATGACAAATGTAGCTGAAACTCGTTTGATGAGACCCCATCTAAAACAACACGTATAGTGCGGTCTCTGAGAAAACTCGTTATAAATCGAGAGAAGACATTACCGACACCAAAAGCAACTAGCTTAGTCACGAGTGCCCCGTGCCACACACGATCGAACGCCTTAGAAATATCTAGAGCAACCACTTTACTCTCACCAAAGCGGTGGATTGACCGGCTCCAACGTTCCGATAGAAACGCCAACAGGTCTCCCGTAGATCGACCACTACGGAAGCCATACTGCCGATCATTTAAAAGTGAATTGGTCTCTAAATATTTCACAAGATGGTGGTTAACCATGGTCTCCATCACTTTGGAGAGCGCAGAGCAAATTGCGATTGGGCGGTAATTTTCAGGGTTGTTAGCCGCACCCTTTTTAGGGATAGGCTGGACATTGGCCACCTTCCAGCATGAGGAGAAAATTCCCGCACGGTACGAAGAGCTGAAAAGTTTTGCCAATGGACGTGCCAACGTTAAAGAGCACTGTTTCAGCACCAGTGCTGATATGCCATCCGGCCCCGGTGACTTATTTACGTTGAGATCCGCAAGAACCCTTTTGACTGCCCGGGCCCGAAAGAAAATCGAAGGCATAGTATAGGATACCCTTTCGAGAACGGGCAGTGGTTGATCGCTTTCCGGCAAGAAAGAATTTCTTGCAAAAAGTTCAGCGAAAAGGTTGGCCTTATCAACCGGGTCAGTGAATGATTGATCGTCCTTTAAAAGAGTTGGAATAGAAGAACTAGCATTATCCCTTACTCTTTTAACAAACGACCAAAAGGTCTTACTGCCCCGAGGAGCAGAAAGAACTTTGGCACGTAGACGCTGTTCGTATAAAACCTTTTCGCGTCTAAGTACCTTGGCACACTCGGTTCTCGCCTTTTTGCGGTGCAGATCAGTAACGGCGTTCTTATTCGAACGCCAATTACTAAACGCTGCCTCTCTGGATCTGACTGCATTTTTGCACGTCTGGTTAAACCAACACTTGTGTTTTGATTTAGCCGAAATATGCTTCGTTGGAATAAAAAGTTTCATTCCTAGCATAATAATATTAACTACCATTTCTGCAGCGGCATCGACGTTGTCGTCGAGAAAACAGATTTTCCAGTTAAAATGCCGAAAGAAATCGTTAAGCTCGGCCCAACGAGCTTTTTCATAGAGGAAAATAGAGCGTTTTGGCGCTAAGTTGGAAACGCTACGAAGAGTAGAATATGAAAAAGATGCAGAAATAGTACTGTGATCCGAATTGCCGAGAGGTGCAAGTATATACCAATTGAAACATAAAGAAAGACATAACTGTTTTTTTAGCAACAGTTAACAACAACAAAATATACTGATATTTTTTTTTATAGATAACCTAGTGTATTGTGCATAGCTTAAGCATATAAACCCGAAAAATTAAAATTTTGAGTTGAGTAACTTTTAAACTAGGTGTGCGATATGTTTGAGCTCAGCTTTCTACATAAGCTTTAAAATTAACTCTTTTTATTTGTTTTTATATTGATGATACGAGTATGTAGCATTTCTAGCATGTAACGTCGTTTATAATTATTCTCACTTTATAATACTTGTATGTTATCAAAGTCTGGGCCCGAATTCAAAAACGATGATCGACTAAACGATGCGATTGGTTGATATCGTTTTCCGACAGCTTTCTTTATACTCATCACTATCGTATCGTTTCGAACATCGTTCGAAGACCATAGTAAAACAGCTGAATGTAGTTTGACGTTTTGAGTTTATTTACATTAGTAAAATTTGTTTATTTTGTGAAAAAATTAATTTAATTAAATATTTTACTATGTCAAATTAATGTTTACAATTTTTTTTTAAATGAGTAGTAAATATATAAATTTGTATATTCATTTTATGTAACAATTAATATTAAATTTATTAATTTTTGCCTGAAAACATAGTCCATAACTTATGGATGTACTGATGGGACATTAACCAAAAACCGTTGCCACCATTTAATTTATTTTTTTTTTTAATTTTCTTTTGAAAAAATTATTCTTCCATTACATTTTTGCTACTTCTCGAGACACGCAAAAAATTTGAAATACACAAAAAAAAATCATTTTTCAATAATTAAAAAAAAACTAAAAACTTGGCAAAGTTCTTCTTGTTTTCGCATATTTTTTGAGAAAAAATTGACCAAATTAGAAAACAAAATTGTTCTTAAAAATAATAATATACGCAAAACGATAGCTATTTTGCTATCGTTCATTTTCAATCGTTGGAAAGCAATTTAGCTGTCAAAAAAAAACCTTAAAAAAACGATTACAAAAATTTACGTTACGTGAAGCCACACAATCGCCAAAGCGAAATCGTCAGCCGATAATCGTCTTATAGAATTTGAGCCCTAGTGTCTGTTTTTCATATGCACAGTGGTTCAATAAATCAGTTTTTTTGTGTAGACGACGTAGTTTTCAATTTTTGATCCGAATTGTGTTGTGCTAACTTAGTTTTAAGTTTATTATTTGTGATACCTACGTAAAACTTATTGCAACCATCCTGTTTGTTGGCGGTGCACGGTATTTTATATATAACCTTAGATTTTTATAATTTATCCTTGGTTTTAGCATGTAGCCTTGATAGAGTATTACTGGTTCTATTGTCCATTTTATAATTTTCTTTATTAAAAAGTTTTGATTTTTCAAACCTTTCGGACAATTCTGGAATATATATCAATGATTTAAATATTTTAGGATTTTCAGGCTGCTTTGAGTTTACTTCTTTTTCTTTTCTACATTCGCGTATTAACGTAGTCGTTATTTTCTTTGTAAAATTATTATCGGACAACATATTTTTAATCTTACTGATATTTTCTTTGTGGAATTCAATGTCACTAATGTTGAAAACTCTTTTTATAAGATTATTAGCTGTATTTATAATCATACTCTTTGGATGTTTAGAGAAATAATTAATGATTCGGCCTGAAGCTCTAGGTTTCTGATACCAATTTTCAGGCTGTTGTTTTCTCTAATTACTATTGTATCAAGATATGGAAGTCTCGAATTACATTACTTTTCAATAGCAAACTTAATGCTAGTATGAAGTTTATTCAAATTTGTCAAGATTTCTTCTTTTGCACTTTCCCTAATAACTCCAAACAAGTTATCTACATATTTCGTCGGCAGTTTTGGTTTTTCTGTTAGATCTCCGATACAGGTTTCCAGTAATTTTTCCATTACTATATTAGCAATAATTGGTGATGCAGGTGATCCCATGGCAAGTCTCTTTTTCTGTGTGTATATCTTATATTTAAAAAAGCGGTTGTCATTTATGCAAAATTTAATTATATGTAAAAATAAGCCCTTTGTCATATCAGTGTATACAAAGATCTTTTCCCATCTTTCTTAAATAATTCTTAACGCTAAATCAACAGGAATGCTAGAAAATAACGCCACGACATCAACGGAGATTAATCTTTTATCGTCTGATATTGAAAGGTTTCCAATCTTATTCTTAAATTGCACAGAGTACGTTATGTTGACTTTTTTAAAATTTCGGTTATTTATTACTTAGTTCGCCAGATAGAGAATTACTGCAGAAGCATATAGTTGTCAAAGGGCATCCTGCCTTGTGGATTTTTTGAAGCCCATAAATTCCTGGCGCAACGGCCACGTCAGTCTTCAGTCTTCTTCTCTCTGTATCGTTGATTATATTGTTCTTAAATAAATCCTCTACTAACTCGTTGTTATTTTTCTGAAGAGTACTTGTCGGATCCTTCTTCAGTCTTTGGTATGTCATCATGTCACCAATTATCTCCTTCACTCTCAAATTATATTGCTCCCTCTCCAAACCTACTGTTACATTGCCCTTGTCCGCATATAAAATTAAAATATTTTTATTGTTATTTAAAAACTTTTCAGTTTTTTTCGCTATATTCCATGTCAATTTATCTCTATTGTCCAATTTCATACGTAAATTTCGTTCTAACCATGTCCCGTTCCTCTTTATCCGATAACGTCCGAATAAAGTACTATCCGTCAGCAATAAATCTTAACATAGGGAATTTCAAATTCAATTCGATACAATTTTATTTCCGCGAATTTTTCGCTAAAATTTTTACAGCAAATACAAAAAACTATCGAAATATGAAATAAATTAAATTTAAATGAATGACAAAATAAAGTTGAGTAAAAAAGTTTCTTTTCATTTATAATTTTTCAGAAAATAATGGTTCGCGGAGAAGACGGCATTCTATTAGTACCTGAAAGTTATGCTGTACCTAATGACTTGGTACCACAAGAATATCAAATGCCGGGATCACAAAAAAGGGAAGTAGTAGGACGTTGTCCATTTTTATGGGGTCAATCATTGTTTATTTTAGGAAGATTATTACAAGAGGTAAAATATAAACATTACTTAAATAATTTATTCTAATTGATATTATTTTTGGCTCTTTAGGGTTTCTTAGCTGTTGGTGAACTAGATCCCTTAAATCGTCGTTTAGGTGCCCAAAAGAAACCGGATGTTGTTGTGCAAGTTGTTATAATAGCCGAAGATAACGAGATACGTGACAAATTAGCGGAATATGATTTACATGTACAAACTATTGCTGAAGTGGCACCAATTGAAGTACAACCAGCTCGGGTCTTGAGTCATTTGTATACCTATTTAGGTAGAAATCGTAAATTAGGTTTAACAGGCCGTAAGTCGCGTGATGTGGGTATATTAAGTACGAGCAAATTATATTCATTAAAAGATAGAATATTTGCTTTTACACCACAGGTAAGCTAAGAAATTTATAATTTTTATGACTTTATGATCAACTACGAATATTTATTATTATGATTTATATATTATTTAAATTTTTATTTGTTTAATTTCTTTATTATTTGTTTTTTTATTTAACGTAAACTAGTTTGTCGACTTATCACGTTTTTATATCGCCTCCGATAATGAATTAATGATTGATATATTAAAAGGCGAAATAAATTTTCTCAAGTCAGCTTGGGATTTGCTTGGACGTCCCTTGGTTACTTTAGTTTTGAAAAAAATTCATTTAGGTCTGTTTTTTTTAACGATTTTTGTTTTCAAAAATTAAATATTTGTTTTGCATTTTTAATTTTCTTTTTTAATTGCAAGGGATGCATTTTATTTTTTTTTGTAATACTATTTTCTGTTTAAAATTAATGTAAAAGCAAGTTTTTTTTTTGGTTAATTTCTATCGTTTTTAAGTTTTATTAATTGGTGTTGGTTGAAACTCTAGGTACTATATATACTTTTGTTAATGTATACATTTAAACGCGAGAGAGAAAATTTGATACAAACAAAAATATATCCGATACTTACCTTGTAGAGTTGAGCTTAATAGTTTATAGTTCAATTCGTTCATTTTAATTTACTCAACTAGTTCGTTCTTTTAGTTCATTTGACATTTTTTTAGCCAATTATTCATAAAATTATATTGTTTAATGGTTTCTTTGACAATGTTGTATAATATGAAGGAAAGTCACAAAAGAAATGTTAAAACTGAAAGTTAAATTTTAACGTTTTATTTGTGGTTTTCGTTCATATTGTGGTGATTTGTTAGACAAATCATTGACCAATATAATCTTAAGATAGCCATATAATGGCAAATATATTGCTCAATTTTTCAACTTTGTTCTTTAACAAACATATGTCAAACATATGAACTAAAAGAACGAACTAGTTAAATAAATGTTCATCTATGAACTATTAAGCCCAACTCTATTGCGAATATTTCCAGTATTATTATTAAATTATCCAGGCAGAGAAAGACTAACGGCTAAGCGTTGGCGCAATGCCTTACCAGGACGTATAAGCGTTGTCAGTGCATACGCATTACTGATCTTGAAACGTTTTGACATCGACCTAAATGATAACCCCGAATATACGACGCCCATATTTATATTTTTAAGATTTTAAAACGTTTTCAAAACAAAATGTAAAACGTTTTGCATATGCTCTAGAATTTTTTTTTTAGAACTCCGCTAAAGTATTGTCCAAACAAAAAAAAAATAGTTTTTTTTCCATTGCCTTGGGTACAAAAATTACAGTTACATCCAATAACAACATCAATTCGATTTGAACCCTTCCAAAAGGCATTTACTTCAAATGATTATTGTCTGGAACATTTTTTTTTTGCTGAAATTTATTCATCGCATGGAAATGAAAAAAATTGTTCAGTGTGATAAATTGATAAATTTAAGAAAATGCTATTTTCGAGGGCAAAAATTGGCGTCCGGTTGTATTTAAAATACCAAATAATAATGTAGAAACTATGCTGAATTTAAAATCAATTTAACTGCTTTAAATATTTTTAAAAATAGTAAATACAACTGCTTCAAGCCTTATCAATGCGTATAAAATTGTTGTAAATTTGATTTTAAAAAATTAGCAAATTGCGTCTTCTGAGCGTTTAGAATTATATCTTTGGCAATCAATGGCTTTATGAAAAAATCTGTAAATTTTGAAAAAATATGGGCTTTTTTCTAAAATTTTTAAATCCTTTGAAATATCCTTTAATACTTTTTTTATTTTAGAAAAGCGTGTTATATTTTTGGATTAACAACAATTTAACTCATAGGTGTTCAAAATTTTAGGGCCATAAGTCTATATTTCTAATTGTTATAATTACGCAAAGTTGAAAAAAAAAAAAAAAAAATCTTTTGAAACAAGCTCACTTTTCTTGTTCTTTTTATTTTTTGTTGCGACTTTCAACTTTTGGATTCCATTTGGTATTACATAATCTCTTAACACCACACGTAGGGAAAGGTGAAAAGTAATTTGGGAGTAATTTCTTTAGCTCCTAAAATGCATTTACCCCTATTTTTGTTTAGTCTTTTGATATATTCGTTCCATAGAGTGGTTTAGCTTCTTATCCCAAAAGAACACAACTAAATTATTCGTTGGTTGGATTTTTTTTGTCGATTTTGCTAATGATGAAAAGTTGTAGTAATTTGGAATTCAATAAAAAATATACTAATATTAAAAAAAAAAAAATTGGTAATTAGATGATAATTAAGAACTTTTCTTTCTTTCTTTAATTAACCACAGATATTTCCATATAAATTTGACATTGTTTTAATATTGTTTTTATTAATACTCATATAATTACAAATTATTTCTTATTAAACTATTCGATCAATAGCTACTATGGCTTTCGGCTCGTTGTAGCGAAAAACAGACCAGTGCCTCTGGTGGGAATCGAACCCACGACCCCCGCACTGATAAGCCCGCACGCTACCAACTAGCCTACCGGAACGCACTTCATAACTTTTATTGGGGAAACTTTTTCATAAAATACTCCATTGTTTTAAAGGATTCTTTTTACACGTCATTTTAATTTATAAGATTTACCTTTTTGTTAAAAAATAAATACAGATAAAGTTGTTTGGAAAAAAGAAACTTTAAATTAATCTTTATAAGATACAAAAATTTAAAAAAATCATTAAGTCCAAAATTTTTTTCAGAATTGAGTCTTAAATGTAATTGATATATATAACAAATTGTGTTTTTTTTTTTTTTGTAAAAATGCTATAAGATTTTTTTCAAAAAATCATTAAAAATAGTTAAGCCCCATGACCCAAAAAAGTAAATGTGTAATTATTTGGTGAAAATTCCATATTTTGCAAATACGCACTCTTTTTCAAAATCAAGAGTGGCAAACGTGGTTTTAAAGTATGTAATAAACATCGCATATTAAATTCATGCTTAAATGCATTCACAAAAATCTAATTTTTATCACTCTTTGAACTTTTAAAAATTAATTTATTATACGTATAAAAAAGAACATCCAAGCACCTATCTTTTATACAATTAAATCACTCTATTTTATGAAGAGAAAAATAGTCATATACGTGCATAAACGCCTTCTTGCTTATGATAAGCCAATGTTAAAAAATTCAAAAAATTTTGCTGAAAAATAGTATACTTGATTTACAAGACGTTTTACTAACTTTTCTACTAACTTATTTTTTAGAGTGTTAGAAAAAACACAGAAATATAACATTACAAAACATCTTAGGTCGTATAAGACATTTTGCATACAAAAACTATGATTTAATATGAAAAATGTATGAATTTATTTTTCGAGCGCAATCCCGTGATTCCGGGAATTTTGAAAAAATTTCCCGCTTTTCCGGGAAATGAAAATATGCGGGATTTGGCATTCCCTAGTCAGTATGCAAATTGTACGGAATATTCAATAGTTTTCCTACAGACAAGCCAAATGGCTTCGTAGGATTAGTGTTAAATATAAAAAATTATTATATAATTGTTAATGAATTAATTTAAACTAATGAAATAATAAAGTTAAAAAAAATATTAATTGAAATATCGTAATGGTAATTGTATTTTATAGACAGACTATATTCTGTATCTTTATTGTACCAGCTTTAGAACCCAGGGTTAAAAATTCTGGGATCTGGAAAATCGCGATAAATTGTCTGCTCACTGGAATTTATAATATTTATTTGTGCTAAATTATTTTATTGATGATGTTTTTAATAACAAGAAAAACCAAAGAAGTGGAAACCACTTAGAGCTAAAAGAGCTGATTTAATTTAAAACTTGTAGAAAATACATTTTATTTTCTCTTCAACTGATTACTTTTAATTCAAATCATCATTTTTAAATATCTAGTATGTGCGCCCCGGTAGGCTAGTTGGTAGCGTGCTGGCTTATCAGTGCGGGGGTCGTGGGTTCGATTCCCACCAGAGGCATTGGTCTGTTCTCGCTACAACGCGCCGAAGGCCATAGTAGCTAGTGCACGGTTAGGGTAATAGTATATAATTTGCAATTATATGATTATTAATTAATAAAATAAAAAAAAAAAAAAATATCTCGTAATCCTCGATTTTGAGTCAAAAAATACTATTTTTGAAACACCACAGAAATTGATAAAGATTTTTTTGGAAAACACAAAATAAGGGAGTACATTTCCATGAAATCGCTTAAAATATTAAAAAAATGGTATGTGCGATTTTGGTTTTAGTTCAATAAAAAAATGTAATTTTGTGATTTAAAATTCCAAAATTGTGGATTATTATAGTGTAAAATAATACTAATGTGTCATAAAAAAAAAATAGTTACCCCAATTTTAAATATTTTTGAGAATAGCCCATATGCATTTGGAAAGTGTTTTTTGCTAGCGTTGTCAAAATGTTTATAATTTTTGCTCTGCCAATGATTTTATTTCATAAACAGTTAAAAATTTTGTACAATATAAACAGTGTTCTTTAAGTATTTCATCCATACGTTGGTCGATCATTGCAAATTGATCCTTTGGCAGTGCTGTTTTATTGGTAGTAAGACAATGCTTTGCCAACGCTTTGATTTGTGTACCATCGGCAATTTCTGACTGGGTATAGTCGTTTCGAATGGGCTAAATTTATAATGCTAAATATAAATTGTTTTACTCAAAACTTTTTTTTTAACTTCAAATCCTTTTGTTTAAAATTTTTTTTGTTACAATTTTTTTTTTTTATTAAAAATCAAATTAAAATTTAATTTGGTCAAAAATTGTATTTAATTGAAATTAGTTTATACAATAATATTTTGATACGATACTTCTCATTATTTTGTTCTACCTAACTTTAAACAAGATTTCTATTAAAGTAAAAAACAAAGTAACTAAGCTTTCATATTTGCATTTGCACTTATTAAAATTTATAAACCAGTTAAGATGTTGTAAAACTTATTTTTACCTCATAAATATTGAGCAAAATAAATATATTTGAATAAATAAAATTAAATATTTGAAACATATATTTTTGTATACATACATTTTTATTTTTATACGAGCAAATCCATGTAATATCACCGTGAAATTAATCGATGTTTTCCGATTTTGATAAAATTTTGTGAGTGTATGCGGTAGTGAACGCAAGTATTAAAATTTTTTTTTTTTTTGGAAAACTCTGGCAACCCTATAGCTTCAAATTTTGGGGTAGGGACTTCACTTAAAAGGTCATAACTTTTTATGTGTAAAAATATCGACAAATTTATTTTTGCATAAGGACGGCTAGGTTTTGGGGTATAAAAAAATAAATAAAAAAAAATTTTACACATTTTTTAAAAATAAAAATTTTTGAAAAAAAATCTTTAAAATCACGTTTTGGAAAAAATCTTTACTTAAAAAAAACACATTTTCTGGTGTACAAACTTCTACATTTTTTCTGATATCTCACTAAGTAAGGAGCTTTCCACTCTGAAATGTTCAGGGTGTTTAGAACACATGTGAAGCTATTTGTATAATATATATAAAAAATGGATTTTTTTTTTCCAAAACTTGATTTTAAAGTTTTTTTTAAAAAAAATTTTATTTTTAAAAAATGTGTAAAATTTTTTTTTATTTATTTTTGTATACCCCAAAACCTAGCCGTTCTTATGCAAAAATAAATTTGTTGATATTTTTTACACATCAAAAGTTATGATCTTTTAAGTGAAGTCCCTACCCTACAATTTGAAGCTATAGGTTTGCCAGAGTTTACCAAAAAAAAAAAAATTTTTTTTAATACTAGCGTTCACTACCGCATACACTCACAAAATTTTATCAAAATCGGAAAATATCGATTAATTTCACGGTGATATTAAATAGAATTGCTCATACATTATTGGGTGTAGAAAAACTTGCTTTTGTCGTAATTCTCCTTTTTTTGTTTTATTTTTTGAACTTGCGTTTAAGCAATTGTATATTATTTTTATGTATTTCTTTTAAAACACAGCATTTTCAATTTAATTTATTGTAGTTTTTATATAATTTAGTTTAAGTTGAATCATTGTTCGAATTAAAATATCATATCAGTAACTTTGAGTATAAATTACATTTTACATTTTCCTAAAAAAAATTTCAATTCAATTTAATTAGCATATCGATTATGAAGAATATTACACCACACGTGATCCTGACTTGCTTGCAAGTAATTTCACCACCAATTTAGCTTTCCTAGCAAATAATTGGCGTCATATGCTAGGAAGGCCCACTATAACTCTAATGGCAACACATTATATGCTAGGTAACTACCCTAAACTCAAACTCCTACACTACATACAAAAATATTCCTAGCACATCCCGAAAAAGAAAAAATATATAACCATTTATCCATACTATCACATTATTGCTTACATGTACAAATCTGTGGACTTTTGATAAAAACACCTAAGAGGACTTAAGAAAATTTTCCAATAATTTTAAAGTCAATGCAACTTTTTGAAACGCATTATTTTCACATACATACAGTGGTGTGAATTGAAATAGGGACACTTGCGTGCAACAAATTTAAAGTAAAAATTACAACAACAACATTTAATTTTACTTTACAGTTCAAACTTTGGTGTTGTAGTTTAGAACAGCAACATTAAAAAATAATGGTAGCGATTCCTATTCTCAAATAATACAAATTTATAAAGTTTTTATTGTCCAATCGTCTTACAATAAACAAATATTAAAAAATCAGTAATCAAAATGGGATATATAATTAACACACGGGAAATAATGCGATTCGAAAATTGAGGTGAACGGTGAAAGTGAGAATAGAAATCGCTACCAATATAAAGTCTTTTATTCTAGTGTGATTAGCAATACAATTGTACAAAATATTTAAAATTTCTAGCATTGTTTTTTGGAAATATAATGTTGTTCATTGTATATAATAGAAAAATTTATTTCTGTATCAAATATACAGAGAATAAATTGGTAGGAATCCATTGCAGCCAACACAATTTAATCATTATTCAATAATTTTAATTGTAAGGCCTTAAAATTCATCATCAGAATAATAAAACTATATTGTGAACAGAAAATATATATAAAATTAACCAAAACACAGTCACATCATTCAAAATATTAGTTTTTCTAATCTATATTGGCAAAATATTATCTTCTACATAACTTTTAATACCCACAACCAACCACTTAACGTAGATTTGGTGACTTGAATAAAATATTTGCACATAACATAGAATATTAGTTTCGCCTGCAAAAAAACAATATACTGGTAAAAAGATCAGATTTATTTACTACAATAAATATTAGTAATATAAGAATAGCAAAAATAAATCTGTTAAATTTACAAATATTTAGTTATATTTGAGCTAAGTTTTAGTTAATTGAAAGCAACAAAATAATCTACTAAAATCAGCAAAAACATTTACTAAATATTAGTAGACAAAAAAATCATTAAAAAATGAGAAGCTTTTAAAGTTTTTTTTTTTAGTTTTTTTTTAATGCGAATAAAAGTCTGCCCTTATGAAATCAGCAATCTATAATTTTTTAACAAACATTTTTGTTGATTTTAGCAAAATAAACTGTTATTTGCACTCCACTAATTTGGGGGATATATAGCAAAGATTGTGTTAATATTACAGTTTTGGTTTACTATTTGAGTCTAGAAATATTTAGTGAAAGGTTTTGATAATTTTCAGGAGTAAAATGCTATTTTCAATTAACTAAAATTCACATCGAATATAACTAAAATTTTTTAAAGTTAACAGATTTATTTTTGCAGTTCTAAAATAACAAAAAAATTTCATTATTTTAGCAAGGTCATTTTTAACTATTTTAGTAGCATTTTCTGCTAATTTTGCAGGATTATTTATATGAGTGGATCAGAATATGGAAACATTTATTTTCCTCTTCTGAAAATTAAAAAGTAGAAAAGCTAAAATAAAACCATTGATGGCGTCAGTTAACTTAACATGTACAATAGAGCGGCATTTTTTTGTATGAAGAACAACTTTTTTTAAAAATTTAAATTTATTGTTCAGATTATTGATGTATAAAAGATATTTGGTGTATAAAAGTTATGTTGTGCAAATTTGAGAAAAATATGGTGGCTTTAAAGTTTTCGGTTTTCGAAAAAATTTTTTAATTGCTTTTGTAAAAATATGTCTTGCGACACATGCTGAACACGAATATTTTGAAATTAAAATCGAGATATTGCGATTTGATTTTCACTAAAAATGCCATCTTTTTCCTCTATTCTAGAAGTTTTTTAAAAATTATCTTAGATACTACACAAAACATGCTTTCATTTGATCATAATTATGTCTGAAATTAGAGATGATGTATCATAAAATATATTTTTTTTAATTTAAATAAAAATTTTAATTTTTTGTCCAGATATTATAGCATTTTTGCTCAGGTCGCCATGGGTTAAAACTATTTGACATAATGCTACAACAATCAAAGCATTAATTAATGATTATCAGAAATTAAAGTTAGTATTCCTGAAATATTCCTTTTATATATTTAGTATTCCTTAAATATATAAAATTAAAAAGCGTAACAATTTTCTGTTTTTTTTCGAGATATTTGTAAGTAAATTTACAAGTAATCCTTCAACCAATATTAACATAATTATATTAACATAGTTTTGTCTGTTTTGCTAGTGCAAAAATAAAAAAAATTTAGAAAAATGTTCAAAAAATATATAGAATGAAGGAAAAAAACTCTATTTTTAGTAAAAATCAAGTCGCAATATCTCGAAAATCGTTAACCCGACTTCAAAATTGCTTAAATATTCGTCCTTAGCACGCCACAATAATTAAAAACGATGTGTCGCAAGACATATTTTTATGAAAACAGTTTAAGAAAAATTTTCAAAAATCGAAAACTTTTTATGCAGGGCGCCACAGGTTAATGCTATCAGATTTTTCTCAAATTCACACCATCTAAATTTTAGAACTAGTTCTACAATAATCGCAGCAATAATTAATAAAAATTGACAGTTGAAAAAAATGCCACACTAAAGTACAATTAACAAAAATTCGCGATATTGATTCAAAAATCCCAATGTACAAAATTAAACCAGGGATGATCTTTAAAATTTTTTAAAAATGTCCGATTTTCGGAAGTAAGTCAGGTTTCTAGGGATTCAAAAGTGTTCATTTGTTCTTTTGATTATCTTAGAACTGTTAAACAAAATAGATTGTCGCAAAAAAATACGAAAAATTCCTATAATTTCGCAATTTGTAGCGATTTTTCATATAATTATGATGCAGAAATAAATCTATCTATTAGATACAATGACCAATATTATATTTCCAACAAAAAAATGCTAGAAATTTTAATTATTTTATACAAGTTGCTTACTGTCCCTTTTTATGTTTACACTCGAATAAGAGATTTTATATTATTTTTTGTGTTTTTGTTCTAAATTGCAACAAAAAAGTTTGAACTGTAACGTAAAATGAAACGTTGTTGTTGTACAATAATCTAAAAATAATATTTTTAGTTATCCCCCCAGATTTATGTATTCATTTTTATTTAAAATTTGTTGTATACAAGTGCCCCTACTTCAATTCGCACCAATGTATATACACAATTTTATCATTGTTTCAAAATTTAACTAATTTCCGTTTGAAAGAGAACTTAAAATGAAGGTATCTCGAAACAAACCTCAGATTACATTATACTTTGGATATATTGTAGAGGGTTAAAAAGCGAGGTGAAAAATGAATTGGTTTTCGTATGAAAAACATTTCCTAAATTTAAGAATATTGCCCCGATCGCACAGTGGGGTGTATAACAAATATTTTGGAAATAATTAAGCTATTTTTTAACATGAAACTTCACACAGCCATAATCAGTAAGCGTATTTATTGTTGGAAATTACAAGCAGAGTACAGAAATGTTTCGTTTTTGTAAACCAGCTCTCAACATTTTCGAATACCCGATTTGTCCTACCTTGGAGTCTAATTGATCAGCCCCTGATGAAACTTAAGCTTGAAATTACGTTGATTATGGCTGTGTGAAGTTTCATAGCAATCTGATCAGCCAGTAAGAAATGTCTGAATTATTTCCAAAATATTTGTGATACATCCCACTGTGCATCGTGGATACAGTGTGGCCACATTTTTTAATTATTTGTAATATAGGGGGAAAAGCTCTTCGGAAAAAGTCGCATAAAAACTAAATGACTGCGAATATCGAAAAAAGCTCAGGCACCACCTCGATTAAATTAAATAGGCATTAATATCCCAGTGTATAAACAGTAATGACATGTCATTACTTTTCTCACTACCAGTAATGACACCAGCTTACTATCTGCATTACTTTAAACATATAATAAAGACTTACTAATAACTAGTTAATTTTCCCATTATTTCAACACAAAAAAGAATGCGTTACCCATAGGTACTTATTTTTTTTTATCATTATTTTAAATATAAAGTAATGATCTAATATTTTTTTGAAAATCTTATTTTTTTCATTTTTAGTAAGCACATATATAACTTCTTATTTTTAGTTTTTTATATGCTGTAAAGTAATGACATTTTGTGCAAGCAAGTAATTTATGTTTTTGTCTATCAAGTATAACATGTCGAAATAGTTCAGATAGTAGAGCGGTTGACTGACAACCTGAAGGCCCGGGTTCAAATCCCGTGTAGGTACATTTTATTAAAAAAATCATTTTCAAAAAAAAATATTTTTTTTATTAAATTTAGTTTTTTTTTAAAAATTAATTTTTAGACTCATTATTTTTGTCCATACTGGTAAGCATAGATGTAACCACATATTTTTTGTAAGGTGTTTAGTAATGATATGCCATTATTTTCCGCGACATCCCCATATAAAAGTAATGAGATATGTAATGACAATTGTAAGTACTTACCATTACCAAATAAGTGCACTCAGGAAATTAAGAATTTAGAAATAACTAAAAATGAAAGTTAAAATGACTACAAATGTAGTCAAAAAGGTATTTTTCATAAAAATTACTAACAACGTAGTAATTTTTAACTATTGATAAAACAACTACATGGAAGTAAAAACGACTAACGAAGCGGTCAAAAACAACTAACCTTTGATGAATGCACAAACCATAAAAACGAGCAACAAAACAATAAAAATAATGGTTAGCGCATTGGACTTTTACACAGAAGGTGGCGGGTTCGATCCCCGGTGCCGGCAACATCAAATTAATATGTATGAGTTTTTTCTATCCCTCATACGTATCGCAATGTCCACCTTCGGTGTTCCCATAGCAATTAACCCCACCGAAGTAAAATAATGAATCAGGGCTATGAACCAAAAAGCTTCAATAAATTCGCCAACTCTCCATCATGTGGCGAGCAACAACTGTTCTAAGACTTATCATCTCGCGCAATTACAGTGTTGCCATGTCTGAAGCCCTTCATTTTTCCCCACCTTTTATCTCTATACTATCCCTTTCCAAAGAAAGCAACACACTTAATATAGGAAGTATTTCCTGAGTGTTGCCTCTCTTTAAAAAAAAAAAAAAAAAAAAAAAAAAGCATAAGTTGTAAAAACTACCGTTCTTGTTTCGGTATTTAAAAATTAATTTTTAAATAAAAAAATATTTTTTCTTACAAGTTTGTATTTTCTACGTCCTATTTAAAATGCAAAGTCAAAATTACAAACGGTATCCCAGTTATGTCGTTTTCATGTATTGGAGATACAATCAACTTTTCTAACTATTATTTGCAAACTATGAACATATCAATAATAACAAATATAAATTAAACGAGAGTTTTTTAAAACTCAACATAATCTTCTATTTCTAAATAACTAACAAAACTTAACTGTTTACTGCAAAATTATTGTTTTGGTAGTATACTAAAATAACTACTCAAAACATTTGTTGAAATGTCTGTCTAAATTAATCGTTTTTCATATTCTCATGGTAAACTTACTGCAATAGCAGTTAAAACAACTACTACTGTTTGCTACCTGAATGACCTACATTTAGTTACTGTAGGAATATTCTGAGTGTACTTATATAACCACTTATATGCTAATGCTTTTCTACACTGGGATGTATTATTTTTAATTTAATCTAAATACAATTCTTTAAAAAAGGGCCAGATTTAATTTAACTTAAACATATTTTTTTTAATAACAAGAAATATTTCTTAGATATGTTTTAGACACACTCAAAAAAATGTTTGTAAAGTCATAAACATTTTTGCTGGGAGGATCATTGCAAAAAAATTGCTAATATCAGTAAATAAATTAGTAAATTCAGCAAAAATTTAGCTGAATTCAGCAAATTTTTTGCTACTATTAGCAAATTTTGCTGAAATTAGCAAATTTTTTGCTGATATTAGCAACATTTTCTGCATTCGAAAACGGGTTTTCTGTATTCGAAAACACGTTCATTTGACACCAAAATTGCCCATAGTTACTTTAAAGTAAAATGAAATAATCCGAAAAAACGACAAATGGGGTCATTTGTGATCCCACTTAGTAACCTATAAAAATGAGATTAGACAGCTAAAACATACGAGTATATTTACAACATATCTACAGTTCATTAAGATCTGAGGGTATGGGTTGGGATACCGCAATTGTTCGTCGATGTGGAAAATTTTGGATTTATAGGTCTATATTTCTAAGTTGAGAATTAAAAAAAAATAATTTGAATCAATCTTTTTTTCTGTTACTTTTATTTTTTTTTTTGTTTGGGGTTTTCTTCTTTTAGATTCCATTTGGTATTACACAATCTCCCAACACTTAAGAGATAAATTTCAACGTAATTAATTGGAGTGACATCACCTTATAAATATATGATAGTCGAAAATTTAAACTATTTTTTTTCTGTTTTAAAATTTTTGTTGATTTTGTAATTATGCACAGTTTGAGGTATGTTTCGTTGATGTGTCCTTAAAAGATAAAGAGTACGGCCGTCACAAAAGTTGAAAAGCATGAGCGTGAATTTTGTTAAAAAAGCAATTTTTTGCATGACACATTCGCTGTTTTGTTTTAAATAGGCCAGTTTTGATGCGTGAACTGAGTTTTTTTTTGTAAAATATATACACAATTTTAATGCCAAAATTATATGGACTTTTTGGAAATTGAGCAAAAATTACATAATTTGTTTTTGCTTTTTTATACAGCAAACAATGATATTCACAGATTTTAATAATCTTATCACACATTTATTTCAAAATCCACTGTGTGCTAAAAAATTTACTCTTTCATCTAAAGAAGTTTTGCTAGGGCACATCAACATTGTTACGCGAAATTCTTTAAAGTTAACATTATTTGTACGTTTAGTCAATGCTTTTACACAAACCCTTCGGATCATTTAAAACTTTTAAGAAATAAAGATTTTATGGACCAAATGAAATTTATTTAGTTTTAAAAAGCATCATGTTAAGAACAATTGTTTGGAGTTAACTTGTTGAAAATACATTTTCTCTTCAACTGAATACGTTAATTTCAAATACCATATGGTATACATGTGTAAAATTTTTTTGAAATCCCCGGTTAAAAAAGTTAAAATATGATCATATATATTTTTTATATGATCTTTCATATTCGTACATACTAGAAAACTTAACATACATTTCCATACATGGACAAATATGGTCATATATGTTTATATATTATTTTATGGTCATACATATACGGCATCCATATATGTACATACGTTCATACATTATATAATTTTTGTAATTTTTTTTAGAAAATTTTTTAAAAAATTGTTTTAATAAAAAAAAACAATATAATATAAAAGGCCTACTTGCGATATACAAAAAAGTTGTTTCAAATGGCAGAACATGTATAGTATGTATTTATGTCAGCGCAAACATTCTGTTTATTATCGCATCAGAACGAAATATTTGCCGATAATACGACATTTGAAACAACTTTAATACCCTGTTTTTGATGTCGGTTTTCTTCACACGAAACGAAAAAACAATAACAAAAAACATGCAATACAAAAACAAAATACATGTAGTCACTCATTCGTGTAGAGACTTGTAAATTGTGTATATATAAATTTATTAAACAGGACCTTACGAATTACTCAAAAATTTTGATTTTTTTTTTTTTATAATTAAAAATTAAGAATTAAGATTAGGATTAAGAAGAAAAAGCATTCTAGTTGAGAAATGAATTGTGCATTGGTATTAGCTAATTCTGTCTCTTCTGATCAAAACAATACTTGTGTGTACGTAGTGTGACCAAACTCCAATTTAGTCGCAGTCAACGCTGTGTCGATCGTGGCTCAACTGGTTAAGAGGTGAGATTACGATGCATAGCTTGATGCTAAGACCGTGAGTTCAAATCACAGTACGACACCAAAAAATAAAAAGTTTTTCATATAGAGCAAAATTAACAATATAAAATACTTTGTTCAATTGACACATAAATTAACCACTGACGAGTCCCAGGAGGGGGACGAAACTACGGCAGTCTGGTGTATCCCTTGTGTCCGTAAAAAATTTTTCAATAAAAATGTTTTCTTCTTCTTCTTCCTGTAAAGAGACTAACTAAAAAAATTTTCTATTCAGCAGTTATATTTAATTTGAGATTGTACCTTAGAAACTTTAAATGAAAATGTGAACTTGCAGTTCAACAACTCATACTAATTGAACGTTTTGAGTATTTCGTCTTTTTTTTATCTGTGAGGTCCTGTTTGCAAAAACTTATAATCTTAAATTTGTCCACAATGTTTTAATTTAAGTAACGGTTATAACTACTCCTACTTCCGCTTCATAAGGTTAACAATGTGGGCTTATTTGTCAAAAATTACAATTTAAAAAAAATTGGTGGAAACCACTTCTGAACTTAACGAAATTTTAAAATAAAAATTAAATGCGTTAATATTGTCGTAATAAAAAAAGTAATAAAAAATCAGCTTATTTTACTGACAAGGAGAGTACCGTAAATAGTGGGGATTGTGCTACAAAATAAGAACATGAATCTGAGTCCTTATGAATTAGATTAAGAACTAAAGTTGTTTGAATACGGTCTTTAAAATGGGTTCATAAAACTGATTGGACACAACATTTTTATATGTTTCACAATCTTTTCTGTAATTTTTACAATTTTAAACAAATATATTTCATATAAAATACATTTTTGTCTGTTTAAATGTAATAAAAAATTGAGTTATATATTCGTCCATGTATGTCATACTTAATCATATGTCATACTTCCTCATATGCTTAAATATGAGTCCTTTTTGCACATATGAAATTCGATCTTTTCTTTGCGAATATGAAAAAACACATAAATTCCATATATGTCCATATATGAGGACGTTTTGGAAATATGAAATCATATCCATAAATGATATATGAGTTCTTTTTTATTATATGTAATCGCATATACTTCCATATATGCCCTCATATGAAACATATATTTCTATATTTGTCTATATACGAAACCATATACGTCCATATTGTGCATAAGGGTGGGGCGATTAGTATAGAAGGAACAAAATCTTAATGGGCGCTTCGTGTTTCTGATTCTTGGGATTGTACTGAGCAAAAAAGTTCACTAGACCATACGTCTACGGTGAAAATCGAGCTTCCATATTTTGACTTTACATCAAAAAAACCCTATTTTGAAATTAAAAATTAACCCTATAAACCCCACCCACAAATATGATTGATACATTAATCTGCTAGAGAATCTTCCAAAGAAGAGATTGATACCATAATCTTGGATAAGCTCTTCCTACTTCCTGAGATATGTCCATCCCACACATTGTTACTTACACGAAATACGGCAAAAAAAGCCCTATTTTGAAATTAAAAATTAACCCCTTAAACCCCACCTACAAATATGATTGATACATTAATTTGCTAGAGAATTTTCCAAAGAAGAGATTGATACCATAAACTTGGATAAGATCCTCCTACTTCCTGAGATATGTCCATCCCACACATTGTTACTTTCACAAAATACGGCTAAAAAGTCAAAATCTTTAAGCTCGATTTTCACTGTAGAGGTATGGTCTAGTGGACTTTTTTGCTCAGTACAATCCCAAGAATCAGAAACGCGAAGCGTCCATTAATATGTTCAAATCGCCCCACCCTATTGTACATATATGAACTTTTTTCACCGGGTCAATAAAAAAGTGTAATTTTGAGAATTTTTAGAAATTTTAAACTTTAAACGTCCCTAACTTTTTGCGCCCCGTGCATAAAGTGATTCACGCAAACGGTGAGATGTGCCTAAATAGTGGTTTATTATCGTGTTAAATACTATTAACCCCAATTTTAAATATTTTTGAGAAAAGCCCATATATAAGTTTAAGCACTCCCATTTTCTTTAAAATGGGAATATGAAGTTAAGAGTTTATAAATTCGTAATTTCATATTTTTGAAAAAATTATATAATTCTGTTTTTTTTGTTTAAATAATTGCAATGGGGACAAAACACTTTGGTAATTCCTCCATGGCACAGGGGAAAATTTGCACTTTTATGAGCCAGTTTGTCTACAGTGCACAGTTTTAAAAGACATTTGATAAAAATAAAATTTGAAAAATAACTGACTAAATTCCAAATCGATGCTTCATGGCCGATTTTTAAAAGTCATCTATTTTATATCTTTAATAAATTTTTCAAAAATTTTTAATTATTTTGATATTTCTGCTATTAAAAATTTAAAAGTTGTGGGATACAAATGAAATTTATCTCAAATTAAAGATAATTATCTATTGACACTTTTTGTTAAATTAGCGGTCACAATTTCAGTTTCTTGATAATAATAAAATACAATTTCAAATATTCACTATTAGCGTTCACTACAGCATCTTTACTATCTTACCAAAATCGTTGAATACATAAAAAAGTGACCGCAGATTTGACAACGATTTTCAATAGAGAATAAAATTACCTAAAATTTGAGAAACATTTCGTTTATATCCCACAATTTTTGAAATTTTGCAAAAATACCAAAAAAATAGAAATTTCGCTGATTTTGACGATTTATTAAGAACATAAAATAAATGACTTTGAAAAATCGGCCATGAGGAATCGATTTGGAATTTAGTCAGTTATTTTGGAAATTCATTTAAAACTCTTGCCTGTAGGCAAATTTGCTCAAAAAAGTCCAATTTTCCCCACTGTGCATGTTCTGAACCATAGATTACATATATCGCAAACTCTTCTTCTTCTTTAAACAATAAACACATTTTTCATACCCATTTCTCAAATATTGTCTACGATGGAAATTTTTGTTTGTAAATTGTTACTAAAAACTTGTACTTACAAGGAAACTACACAGTGGTGAATCCGAAGATTGTAATGAAACTTGTATACGTTGTCGTGTTAAAGCCAAACGATTACGAAAATTATAAAATTAAATAAGTATGTAATATTATATGTTAATTTTAACTCTAACCAACAACAAATTTTTAAATAGAGCAATTCCATATGAAAACGATCAAAATTGGCAAATTTTTGGACGACCCCTCTCCGATTTTAAAATAAATAGTCTCAATCGATTGCCCATCAAAAAATAATGTACCTACATATTTTTTATTTTTTTTTATAGTGACTGGTTTAGTGGTGGTGTGCACCACTGTCATGTGACAAAATTGAAGAATTCTTCATAAGGGACCTCATTGAAAGTTGTCCCTAAAGCGATCGCAACGAGTGATAGCTCATTGGAAAGGTATTGAATCAGGTTTTAATTGAAAAATAAAATTTTCCTAATTTTTCTTGTTAAATAATTAAAAATAATTCAATTATAAAAAATATAAAAACAATGAGAACAAGGTGGTCTCTTAAATGCTCTTCTCCTGTCCAAACAAGGAGTCGGGCCCATTTTTTTATTGCTGATTCTTAAAGCAAAAATTATGAGGAATCCAAAAAAAATAAAATTAGCCGGAAAATTTAGGAGCTTCTGTGGAAAATCGGAAAATTTAATTTTCATGGGAAAATTTAATTTTCATGGGAAAAAAGGTAAATTTCTGAGAAAAATTAAGAAAATTTTATTTTTCAATTAAAGCCTGATTCAATACCTTTCCAACGAGCTATCACTCGTTGCGATCGCTTTAGTAGTTTTTTTTTTAAAACAACTTTCAATGAGGTCCCTTATGAAGAATTCTTCAATTTTGTCACATGACAGTGGTGCACACCACCACTAAACCAGTCACTATAAAAAAAAAAAAAAATATGTAGGTACATTATTTTTTGCTGGGCAATCGATTGAGACTATTTATTTTAAAATCGGAGAGGGGTCGTCCAAAAGGTGATCGCTTTCATATGGAATTGCTCAATAACAAAAATGTTTGGACATGCACTGACGGACAAGTTTTATACACCAGTGAATGCATCTTTAAAATACCTGTCATGATACCTTAATACCCAATTTGCCAATAGTTTAATAACTAATATAAGAAATATATTTAAAAAAAAAACAGCAAATTGGATGTTTTTTTACCCCACGTTTTTAACCCTAAACTTTTTTTGTCCTTTACATCATATCGAAATTTCATTCAAATCAGCGGATTCACCACAGAATAATTTCCCTGTTAGTTCTAATCATAGAGTACATAGATATTTTACTCTTTGATATTTCTTGTTGATACGTCCTATACCTATACAAAAAATATTTGAATGTGTATGAAAAAATGTGTTTGTGTTAAAAGAAGAAGAGTTTGAGATCTATGTAATCTATAGCTATGAATTAAACAGAATTTCCAAATGGAAATTAAAGCGAAAGCTTTAAAATTAATTAAAAAAATTTATGCAAATAGTTTTATGCGAGTTTGAAGGTTTTTTTTTTCGCTGTAAATGTGTCTTTTTAAAATAAGCGTTTTTGTCAAAATTCCACAGAAATATATATATATATTTTATAATTTGCTAGCTTTTACCAAAAAAATGTATTTATTTTGTTGCCGTTTT
The DNA here is from genome assembly GCA_021234595.1 of Delia radicum. Lineage (NCBI taxonomy): Eukaryota > Metazoa > Arthropoda > Insecta > Diptera > Anthomyiidae > Delia > Delia radicum. The sequence goes on from CM037852.1 coordinate 194,735,079, forward strand.
TAATTTTAGTTACTATTCTGAGTTTGGTATGTTGAGCTGCATGCTTTTTAAATTTTAATTTAATATGTTTCCAAATTTGGCTTTAATTAAAATTTGGTGTTTTGTGTCTAACATTTTTATGACTCAATTTTAAGGAACATTTTACTAATATGTGTTATAAAATGATTTTTTTGAAGGATATCATCATATAAAGCATCTAAACAATATGTTTAGCTTTTAAATTCATACAAGACGCAAAATCTGTAAATTTTTTATTTTTGTGTAGTATTTCGATTAAAATTATAGAAAATCTATGTAAATTTATTAACTGTTTAAAAAAGGGTCATAAAAACAAACAAAAAGTTGTAAATTTGTTACTAATATGTAAAATATATACAATAGTTTGTTAAAATATTTGTATTATGGTGGTCATAACATAAAAACTAATTCAAATTATTTACACGTTCTTGTTTCCTATATATATAGACCAAGATAGAATTCCCTTGGCCATGATACAGACTATGCGTAAATTGAAATCGGGTTATATAAATGGTACTCGGGTGATGTTGGGAAGTCTTAAAGATTTTTTAAACACTTCGGCTATAACAGATTTAAGTTTTTTGGGCAGTACCGAGGATGGCTATCCAGATCGTTTACATCCAGATGTTCAAACCTATTTAGATGAACATTTATTGCGTTCATTTAGTCATCGTAATACTATGAATTTGAGAGGCGGCCACTTGAGACCAAGACATTTGAGGAGACGCATGTCTTGTAAGGGAGCTATTAAGAAAACCCGTTCGATTAATGTGGATTGTAAGTTAAATCTTACGAAAATTAGTTTATTAAATGCTTATAATTCGTTTGTATTTATTTCAGCTGATACATTAGGCATGGAGGGTCCTACACCGTTAACCGAAAGACGTTTATCTTCCATTATACCACCACCCTGGTTACAGGCTACTAAACAAAATCAATTAAATGTTTTTGCTACTACCCCTGAAGAAGAAGGCAGTTCCCATCGACGATCATCAGATTATTTGATTCGTGAAAATATCTATCCTATTGATATTAATCATAGTCGTTCGGCCATTGAAAAACGCAGTGAGTTTGCTAGACAACAAGAAAGTGAGTTGTTTTAGCTTTTAGTTTTTCTTTTTTGTAATGATTATCCAGCATTACTTTTAAATTATGAAAATCTAAAATATTTGCCACTGTCCCTTGGTATTTGGTATTAAGTTGTCTTTTGATTAAAAATTATTATATTAATCGAACGAACAATTTAAAAAACATTATTTTCGAATAACGAATGTTTCATATAAATTTGGGCGACTAATCGAATAAACAAAAGAATGCATTTTAGAAAATTTACCAATTTCCGTAAAATTTGTATAAAAACTTGTAGTGAACAAAAATAAAATCCATTAAGAAATTTCCACTCAATAAATTTTTTTAATTGTAAAACTTTTATAAATCGTATTTTAAGACATGGGGACTCCTTGATGGGACTCCTTGATCATTGGTTAAGAAATATGATTTGACTTTGAAGCAAAAAAAAATATATATACAAAGAAATTCACAGTCAAAGCGCTAGCGTTATAAAACATTCAAAACTACCGAAAATCGTATTTTGTCAACGATATCACGTTAGCTCTGATCTGTGAATTCCTTTTATTTCATTTAAATAAGATATTTACAGCTCGATATACAGAAAAAATCTCCAATATATTAACTTGTTAACGATTTTTTTACATCACGATGTAACTGTTTATAATATACATTTATAGATATATATGATTGAGAAGGCTTTTGGCGTTGGTATAGTGTAAAAATATTCCAAAAATTATAAAATTTTGAGACGATAAAGTAAAAAAACTTTAATTATTTATGTATTATTAAAATTGGTTTTTATTCGTTATTAGTTCGATTAATCGAATAATTTTCGATCAAATTAAAATCCAGAATAAATGACAGCCCTAGTTTAAAAGTTATAAGTAAAATGGTCTGAAACTCTGTGTTTGAATATAATTTCGGTTGGCAACGCTAAAAAACATACATACTAAGTCAGAGAAAAATTAACGTTAAGACGACGAAGCAATAATTTGTTGTCGCTGTCGGCAAAAATTTTGCTAACGCCGACATTATTTTCATTGTTCTCTTATGCCGGATCAGTATCGGCGATACCTTGGTATTTAAAACTGATAAAGTTAACCTTTTAGCTGTCAAAAAATGCATACGTAAACGAGGAATATTAAAAAGGTGGATTAACGTTAATCAAGTAGAACAATTTCGCTGTCTATAACAAATTCGGTTAAACCATTTTTTTAACTTTTTTATTAACAGTTAATCCAACTTTTCCTCTACATACTATTTCTAAACAACACTGCATTCATACAAATTGTCCGTAACTCTGTATTTTAATATAATTTCTTTTGGCAACGCTAAAAAACATACATACAAAGTCAGATAAAAGTTAACGTTAAGACACTGCCGCAAAAAAGTGTTGGCGTTACCGGCAAAATTTTTGCTAACACCGCCATTATTTTCATTGTTCCTCTTATGCCGACTCACTATCGGCGTCACTTTGGTATTTTAAACTGACAAAGTTAATCTTTTAGCTGCCAAGTTAAACTTTTAACTGTCTACAGTTTGCGAAATTCCTTTCTCCTTCCTTCTTTAACAAAAACTGAAAAAAACTATAAAAAATCTAAAAACGACAAAATAATCCTTATCCGATAAACTTTCGATGATTAAACTTAATTTTTTAAGCGAAAATTTTTTTTTGACATACATTTTAAAAAACATTAAAACTCCATACGATTACTCATGTCCGATTTTTAAAAGCCATTTATTTCATGTTAATAAATTCTCCAAATCGAAGGAATTTCCATTTTTTAATATTTCTGATATAATAAGTGTGTGGGATATAACAAACTTAAATTAAATTAATTTTGAGAAATATATAAAGCAGCAATACAGTTTGGTCTTAGTCTAATACATCATATTTAAATGTGTGAAATATTAAAAAAATGCTTCTTATTGGTTGTAATATTGGTAAAAACAACATTGGCATTTAATTTTGCGGGTGGAACTGGCAAAACACATGCTTTACAAACCAAATAGTGTTTTCCGATTTTCGATATTAGTTGTTCCTTTAGTAATTTTGAACACGGCTAGTTTTACAAAAATATCAGTGATTTGTTAGTATTATTTTGTTGGTACAGTTGGCAATATCTACCAGGGTAGCTATAGGTAAAGAAATATTAGCAAAAAACTTTTTTTCAGAAATTTAAAATTTTTGATAAACTTTTTATAAAATATATTTAGTTCGAATATTGTTCTATATCAAGTCCAAAAGTCTTATATGATATTGTCATATTATGTTTATTTGTTGCGTTTCAAAAAGTTTGATCATTTACATGATAGACAATAAAATTGTTTCATTGGCATCACCCAAATCTTCAGTTGTATGCAATTAAAAAAAAGATAATTATCTTAACTCAAAGCTGTACATTCATACAACATACAAAATAAACTCTATGAGATATTTTTGTCGCCTTAGTGTATAAACTGCCAGATCTGGTGACCCTAATTATAAAATCAAATTATTTGAAAAACAACAATTTTAAGTGTCGATATACTTTGTATGTCAGTACATGTATGTGTGTTTTTTGTATTACATTTTGTAAAAACAACATATATTCCAACAGAAAGTGTTTGTTGAGATGAGAAGAGTCGTGGTATGCTAATTGTTCAAAAATGTTTTAATTTTTGTATTAAAAATACGAAAATTGTTATTTCGGACTTTCTATATTTTCATATTTCATTAGTAAGAATATTGTTCTACCTCAAGTCCAAAAATCTAATGTGATATTGTCATATTAGATTTTATTTGTTGCTTTTCAAAAAGTTTGATCATTTTCATTTTCATTGTAGATTTGTTTTTTATTTGTTTTTCAATTGTTTCATTGGCATCACTCATTGGACTTGAGGTAACGGTGTTGGGCGTTTATTTAGAATTTGAAGAGGAAAAATAGAAGATTAAAATTTTTAAAAAAATTAAATTTTTAAAATATAGCTTAACTTTTCAAATATAAACTTTGAAAATGTATAGTTCGGTGCGCCCCGGTAGGCTAGTAGCGTGCTGGCTTATCAGTGCGGGAGTCGTGGGTTCGATTCCCACCAGAGGCACTGGTCTGTTTTTCGCTACAACGCGCCGAAGGCCATAGTAGCTAGTGCTCGGTTAGGGTAATAGTATATAATTTGTAATTAAATAATTATTAATTAATAAAAAAAAAAAAAAAAAAAAAAATAAATTTTAAATTTAAGGGTGGATACACTTTGTTTGAAAACGTTTATGCGGTTTTGGTTTCGGTATGATAAACCAATACCTTTATTCTAAAACTTAAACGGTTTCCCACCTTGCTAAAATCTAAATATTTGTCGAACCCATGGAGAACCTACTCTGAATTTTGGATTTGTTCTACAAGACAGTATGATCTAGAGATGGGCTAGTGAGTGAATTTTTGACTCATACTCACTCACTCTCATGAAAGAAAAAATTCCACTCACGCACAATCACTCACGAGAAATTTTAACCGACTCACACTGGCTCACGCTCACGTGAGTAAATGTAGATTTTGATCATACTCACGCGTTATCACTAGTTATTCAAGTGAATCACGCAAATTCACAAAATAAAACCTGACCGGAAAAAAATAATATGTAAAAATTAAGGTAAATTGTGAATGTTTAACTTAAATTTGCTCTGAACATGTAGTTTTTCTATTTATTTAGTGTTTTAAAACCAGAGACCCTAAAATTTATGAATTTAATTTTAAAAAATTACAAAGAAGATTTATGTTTGGTTTTTAAACAAAATATTCATAAATAACTTTTAGTTTCTAGAATTACTGTTTAAAAATAACTCTTTTATATTCTTTTTAAATTCATGTATGGAAAATCTACTTTTTAATCTTTTAATTTATTGTGATATTCTTCACTTGTGGCCAGTACTTATATTTCATTCATAAGTATAGGACTTTTAACGTAATTTTTTAATAAGAGTTATTTGATAGTAATTACTGTTATTTTTGTTTTATGAATTTATAAAACAATTTGTTTGTTAAAGCGGATTTTTTTTAGATAAAAATCAAATAATACATTTGAATAAGGAATCTTTTATGTATATAACATCGCAATAAGACAACATTTGTTAAGTGATTTATTTGAAACTAAAATTAACCTTTAACAACAGTTATTAAGGGTCTCGGTTTTAAAACCCCAAAAATATTTAATCAGTGAAAAAGGGCGTGGCCAAAATTTTAATGGGCTTTACGATTGGACTGAAAGGCATAAAATTATTGCGGAATATCAAGCAGGTTTTAGGAAGGGATATTCTGCAGTGGACAATATTTACAATTTAGCAGCCATTGTTCATCTAAAGTTGAACGAGAGAAAAAAGTTTACGCCTTATTTGTTAATTTTAAGGCAGCTTTTGACAAAGTGTGTCGAAAATTACTATTTTATAAATTACACTCGCTTGGAATTTCGACAAAGTTGATATACTTATTGGAAAGCGTCTACTCTACCACTTCATCCACTGTTTGGAATGGAACAGATTTATCTGAACCTTTTGAGACAGTTTCTGGTGTAAAGCAAGGCTGTTTACTTTCACCGCTTTTATTTTCTCTTTATATTAATGATCTTCATGATCAACTCGAAGGTGGTATCTATATTGAGGAACTAAACTGCTCCTATATGCAGATGATATTGTGATATTGGCTGAGGAAATAGAAGTTCTGCAAAACATGATTGACAAACTATCCAATTACTGTGATTGTTGGAAATTGGAAGTCAACCTAGCTAAGTCAAAGATCATGGTGTTTAGAAATGGTGGCAAATTATCAAGAAGAGAAAAATGGTTGTTCAAAGGTGAAGAAATAGATATAGTGAACGAGTACAGTTATCTTGTGTTGAAATGGCAACTCTATTGAATAACAATGCAACACATCTAAACTTCACACACATACACATGTATACCTTTTTTATTCCTTTTTATATTTCTTACGCTTTTATTACTTTGAACGTTTTCACATAATTAAATTGTAACTTAAATTCCAAACAATAAAGTTCATTATATTTAACTGTGTGTTATATTATTTTCTCGAGAAAACGCAAAAGGTTCCTCAAGATCTTGACATGGTTTTGACCCCTAAAATGGTTTTTACGAAACACGTTCAGAAAAGAACCGGTTCTGCAAAAAGTAGTATAAACGCTACATGGAATTCATTTTTAAATAAGAATAATATTACAACAAAGACAAAATGTCACTTATTTGGTGCAGTAAGTCGAGCCATTTAATCCTATGGTGCTCAAGTTTGGGGATATACTTATTTTGAGGAAGTGGATAAATTACAGAGGTATTTCCTCAAAAGAGTTCTTAAACTTCCAAACTCAACTCCAATCTATGCATTAATGCTTGAGTCGGGTCTGGAAGATTCTCATTTATATACATTGAATATGAACTTACGCTATATAAGTCGCACTCTCTTCAAGTTCCCACAGCTACGTCTTCCTCATAAATTAAGTTTAAAAATACTACAAAAACAAATTTTTTGGGCAAAAGGTTACAATGATATGGGAAGAAACAGGAACGTTCAATGGCAGTCTGGTATTACTTTTGAAGAGTGGAATGAAAAACAATTATACATATTAATAACATTAAAAAAACAATATCATGAGGAGCGCTTGTCAAGAGCTACACAAACTCAATCATTTTATAAAAACGTAAATTCTACAAGGGTGCAAAACTACTTCATGAATATGAATAATCAACAAAATGTTATGTGGATTTTTAAAGCTCGCTGTGATTTAATTCTTTTAAATGGCACAAGGTTTTCTGGAAGAAGCAGACAAGAATATTCTTTATCTAATACCAACGAAGTAGAAAACATACAACACTTTATGTGCCGATGCCCCATTTTAAAAAGCTTCAGGTTGCAATATTTTAATAACGTAACAATATCAGAAGAAGTTTTAGTAAAAATCTTAGACGGTGAACTATTTAATTACGAAATACTGCTTATTTCGTGAATGGTAACACTTAGCTCATGTCTGATTTGACAGATAATTAGTTTTATCCTTCCGCTGAACGAATATGGTCCGTATGTTCGTTATCTTGTGAAAAAAGTGAAAGAAACTGGCATCCTCATCGATCAACCACAGCGTGAAAAGCCAAAAACAATGCGTACACCCGAGAATATTGCTGCTGTAGCAGAAAGTGTGCGTGAAGCGCCATCAACATCAATTCACCGTCGTTCTCAACAATTGAACATTTCGGAGACATCATTGAGACGAATTTTGCATAAAGACATTGGTATGACGCCATACAAAATCCAATTGGTTCAGGAGTTCAAAAAAAAAAAAGTTATTTGGCGGACCTTTTATTATCAATGCAATAAAATATAGAAAAATGTTGATAGATGAATTCAATTGTTATATTTAGATATTTATATTTTTAAGCCACTTTTTCCGTCTAACGACAATGTCAAAGCCGTATGTAAATTCTTTTTTCTTTAATTTTTAAGAGAAATCTTTGTATTAAATTTTTTTTTGAAAATAAAGAATTACTACTACTACTACATTTACTAAAGAAAAACAAAATTTTGTGTTAAAACTCTACTCACACACACACATTCACTCACGAAGGATTTTTTCCTACTCACGCTCACACGTTCACGTAGGTAAAATTAGGGTTCATTCACACTCACTCGTGATTCACGTAAACCACGCAAGACTCTGCTCTCGTGCCCATCTCTAGTATGATCTAACACCATATATTGTTTAAGAAAAATCCCAGATGTAGTTTTTGAAATATTCGCGAAAAATTTTATTTTTTCAAACTTTCTAACTTGATTTTCTACCAAGTATCAAAAAGTAGAAGATCCAAGCATTCATATGAGATAAAATTTGTAGTTCCTACAGTTTTGATAAAAAGATCGAACTTTGAACCGCTATTCAACGCGAACTGCACCTAATTTTTAAAAACTTAATTAAGCACATATACACTGAACGTTCTTTAAGTGTCACCTATCTGATTCATTTTTTTATAAAACAAGCCATAGATTTTCAGACAATTAAAGCATACAAAAAAAAAATTTTTTTTCAATATATTTTTTGGTTTTAAAGTACTACATTATTCAAGTTTTCAGACCTTTAAAGGGGGGTGACAATTATAGAACTTTTAGTGTATTATAGGAACGTTGAATATCGATGTGTTTATTTTTAACGATATCCGTTGTCACATATCAGAAGACCGTATCGACAATTTTTGGAATGACTCATTAATAATTAACCCTCTAACCGGCAAATTTGCCATAAATGCGCCAAACGAGTAATAAGAAATTTAAAAAATATTTTGTGAAGTAATTTTTTGTGTGCAATGCACGGTTTGGAATCGAGAAAGTGTTCAAGTTAAAATGTCGTAAATTTTGAAAAAATAAATATTGTGAAATTAACACAATTTTCAAAAATATTAAAAACATATTTATGTTAACTAGAAAGCGTTGATAATAAAAACAAAGATCGAAGCTTAAGGTTTTAAAAAAATCTTTTTTTTTTGGTCCAAGGACATACAGGATTCTCAAAGGATGTCTCTTAAGGACATCGTCTTAACTTGAAAACGTATGGACGAATTTTTATGAAATTTGGCAGAAAGATTATATTTAGTAGTAGCAAAGCCTTTAAGTTTAATCAATATATATTAAAGCTTAGGTGATTTTTCGATCAAATTCGTGTTTTTCGAAAATTTCCATATCTTAAGTAAAAGCACAAAAAGTGTAATTTTCGGACTGTATTTGTATCTTGGGAAGAGAAATAATTTAGGCCTAAACTTATTCGTTTTTATGAATTAGTTTTTGAGATTCGCTCTAAACCTATTTCGGGCCATATTGTCTAAAGTAGGCAATGAAAAAAATTGGTAGAAGAACATATTGTTTATTTTTCGTGCCTAACACGTGGTATACATTTCATTGCAAAAAAGCTTAAGCCGGTTTAAGGGTTAAAGTGCCATTCACCCTAAGTTCTGCTGGATAGTCTATAATCGAGTTGAATTGATTTTAATTTGTTTATCGATATTATTTTAATTTTCTTTTTATTTTCATATGATTTAATTATTTACAACTTCTTGGTTTCTGTTGCAATATATTATTTATTATTTGGCTTCATTTATAAATGTTCTTGGTAAAAAAAATATGCTAAAATAGTACATAATGTTCCTAAAATTCTTGTGCAACGCCATCGTACGGAAACTAATTTTGCTGATACAGAAGTTGAAGAATTAATCGCCATGTTAAGAGAAACCGAAAACCTTGAAGAACAGGGTGATATATTGCAATATTTGGTAGATACACAAGGTTTAGATTTCAATACAGGTAAGTTTAATATCTCTTATATAATTATATACAAATTATTATTATTATAATTATTCTTACAATTCTTACAATTCTAACATTAAAACACTAAACACACATTTTTATTGACTATTTACATACTTACATACAACACAAACAAATTTACAAAAACTAAATTTAACTTTAGTCCAGTCCAATGTCCATTACAATTGTTAAAATATACAGTGAGCGTCAAAAGAAAGTGTACACTTAAGTCTATTTTGTTTAGACTTATATATCAGTATTTCGTGATTATATTTAATTCAATATTTTACTCTTATTTAATAAATAATATTTCTCTTTTTTCAATTTGTAAAAAACAGCAACAATAATCTTACAACAACAAAAATTAGACAAAAAAAAAACTAAAAACACTGCATACTTTAAGCGTCAAAAGAAAGTGTACGGTTCCAACATCAAGTATAATGGAGCTTTTGTGTAGTTAAAAATACCGTTATATTTTTCTAATTTGCTTTTGTAACGCATTCTATCGAATATTTATTAATAATTAATACACAAGAAAAATATTTTAAAGCAGCAGTTTTAATAATGCGTGAGGACTCCTTTTTTTGAATCAACTCGAAAATTCGATCAGACATACTGTCTACAAAAAGGTTAGTGTGAAAGTTTTGAAAAATATTCTCTTGCGTGCTGTGATGCCAGTTTTGACGATTTTTATACTTAAAATAACAAAAAACAAACTTTAAATTTTCTTTTTTTGCATGGGATACTTTAATTTTTATAATTTTTTAAGACACTACACCTTTTACAATTGTAATTCAAAACATATCAATTGAAATTCAAAATTTCCATTTGAAATTCAAAAACTCCATTTAAAATTCAAAAATTCCATTTGAAATTCAAAAAACATCAATTGAAATTCAAAATTTCTATTTGAAATTCAAAAACTATCAATTGAAATTCAAAATTTCCATTTGAAATTCAAAAAATATCAATTGAAATTCAAAATACATCAATTGAAATTCAAAATACATCAATTGAAATTCAAAAATTTCTATTTGAAATTCAAAAGTTTCTATTTGAAATTCAAAATTTATTCCATTTGAAATTCAAAACATATCAATTGAAATTCAAAAGTTTCTATTTGAAATTCAAAAGTTTCCATTTGAAATTCAAAAATTTCCATTTGAAATTCAAAAGTTTCTATTTGAAATTCAAAAATTTCCATTTGAAATTCAAAAAATTCCAATTGAAATTCAAAAAATATTCCATTTGAAATTCAAAAAATTCCAATTGAAATTCAAAATACATCAATTGAAATTCAAAAAATATCAATTGAAATTCAAAAAATATCCATTGAAATTCAAAACACATCAATTGAAATTCAAAATATGTCAATTGAAATTCAAAAATTTCCATTTGAAATTCAAAAAATTCTAATTGAAATTCAAAAAATATTCCATTTGAAATTCAAAAAATTCCAATTGAAATTCAAAAAATGTAAACAAATCAATTTAAGAAATTAATACATTAGGCCAACACTTTTTTTGAGTATTTTGGTTTGTCATGGGTGATAAAAAACATTATTAAAACTTTTAATGCATTTATTGCAGGAGAGTATACAAGATTTTGTTGGAAAATATTTGTAATAACCTGTCATAAAGCCATAAAATATTTATGCATGCAACTATTGATGTATAAACTAGTGACGTTCAGAGTAAGTGTTTGGATGGATTACTCATATTTTTTTAATCGATTACTTTTAAAACATATAATTTTATATTTAGTTCTAATTGTTATTAACACTAAATATTTATTTTAAGTACTTTAAATAAATAAATAAATTAATAAATGGCTTAAAAGTTTTCATAATGTTTTTATCACCCATGATAAACCAAAATACTTAAAAAAGTGTTGGCCTAATGTTTACATTTTGATTTGTTTACATATTTTGAATTTCAATTGGAATTCTTTGAATTTCAAATGGAATTCTTTTTGAATTTCAATTAGAATTTTTTGAATTTCAAATGGAAATTTTTGAATTTCAATTGACATATTTTGAATTTCAATTGATGTGTTTTGAATTTCAATTGATATTTTTTGAATTTCAATTGATATTTTTTGAATTTCAATTGATGTATTTTGAATTTCAATTGGAATTTTTTGAATTTCAAATGGAATATTTTTTGAATTTCAATTGGAATTTTTTGAATTTCAAATGGAAATTTTTGAATTTCAAATAGAAACTTTTGAATTTCAAATGGAAATTTTTGAATTTCAATTGGAAACTTTTGAATTTCAAATAGAAACTTTTGAATTTCAATTGATATGTTTTGAATTTCAAATGGAATAATTTTTGAATTTCAAATAGAAACTTTTGAATTTCAAATAGAAATTTTTGAATTTCAATTGATGTATTTTGAATTTCAATTGATGTATTTTGAATTTCAATTGATATTTTTTGAATTTCAATTGATATTTTTTGAATTTCAAATGGAAATTTTGAATTTCAATTGATTTTTTTTGAATTACAAATGGAATTTTTGAATTTCAATTGATATTTTTTGAATTTCAAATGGAAATTTTGAATTTCAATTGATATTTTTTGAATTACAGTTGTAAAAGGTGTAGTATATCTGACTTCAGTTATAGATCTCCACGCATCAATAACTGCTTCTTTTAAATGAAAAACGCTTTGATATTGACGGGTTACTGCTTAAACTTGACGGACTAATACTCCCCAAATATTCTCAATTGGGTTTTAATCCGGAGAACATGCGGGTATTCCAATACTCTTATTTTTTTTATGAAAGCCATTCCATCGTCTGACGACTTACATGTACTGAGGCATTGTCTTGTTGGAAAATGAATTCTTCTTCGTTGTTATTTTCAATAAATGGCATCAATTTCTATTCAAATGCTGCAATGTACTCAAAAGACTTCATTCTGCAGCTTGTAAATGACAAATCGACCTTACCGGCGAAACAAGAAGCTCCGCAATCCATTAAGGATCCGCCTCCAAAATTTCTTTTTGAGAAATATCGTGGTTTCTTATGTAGGTCTCTCTAATAGCTGCTAATGCCATCTGGACTATCAAGATTGAACTTTTTCTTATTAGAAAAAATCACCTTTAAAAGAAATTAATGTTTAAACAGTCCTACCAACAGGACTATTATTGACTTACCTTTCTCACTCAAAAAAAAAAAAAAAATTAGTTGAAAATTTCGTTAAACGTCTTTTTAAAATATTTAACTAACTTACAGTTATTTTTTTTTGCTGAAAGTGAGTTTTCAGCAAAAAATTAAGTTAAACGGTTTTACTAAAAAACTAATTTTGAACTAATTTTGAATCATGTCACGGAGAACAAATAAAAAGCTGTGATATAGATGTCGCAGCTTGTCTAGAAGTATACAGAAAAGATACAAATAAACACAACCATTATAAGGTTTAAAAAAAAAAATGCAACCGCTGTTGATTTAATTTTTTCTTTTGTATACATAACTAAAAAATCAAAGGTGCGTGGCAAAAATTTCATCATGTTAACGATGTGGAAGTCCTGTAATTTTTATATACCCAGCAAAACTTTCTATTACCAACCCTATTTTTTTAACAAGGACATGCCCATTCTGGTAGCACCTTACAAAACACAGATTACCTCCTCTATAAATGTAATAAGTTTTTTAAATAAAAATTTTATGCCTAAAATTTTTTATAAGTATTGGGTGAAAAAAGTTTTTTAAATAAAAATTTTATGAAAATGAAAGTTATTCAAGTTCGAGGCCATACTCTATATTTCTTCATTAGGATATTGTCCTAACAAATAATCTATAGAGTTTTTTGAACACGTTTTGAAAGCGGTAACAATCCCATGCCAAACATCAAACATTCATATGAACTAGTTTACTCACTATATGAGAACTAATATACATATGAGTTTGAAGTTAAAGATTATAACCATTGATCAAAAAATAAATTGAAAACTTGTTTGATGTGCAAGATCCATCTCTGGTGGATATTCAATACACGTTTTTTGTTTTTTTATTTGTTTTATTTTTAATAAAAATTATAACAAACTTGTAAAAAAGGCAAAGTACCGCCTAGTTTACTTCCCCTGTTTTGTTTACAAACTAAACAAAATATAAAAAGGAGAGAAAAACGTGTATTGAATATCCACCACAGGTGGATCTTGCACATCAAACAAGTTTTCAATTTATTTTTTGATCAATGGTTATAATCTTTAACTTCAAACTCATATGTATATTAGTTCTCATATAGTGAGTAAACTAGTTCATATGAATGTTTGATGTTTGGCATGGGATTGTTACCGCTTTCAAAACGTGTTCTGATGATGGGAACCTACACTTACATCACATAATATTTTGTATATTTAGTTTTCTATCTAAATAGCTCAATATCTTGTTATAAAATACTCATTTGGCGCATTTATGGCTAATTTAAAATACCCCGCCTGTAGGTGGACTTGCCTGTTAGAGGGCTAAGAACCATATCAATTCTTTGAGCTTGGGTGAAGGATGTAGGATATCCTTGAAATTAAATTAAAAACTTTACTTATTTTTCTATTTTGTGAAGATTATAAAATGCCTTAACAGAATTTGAAAAATTTTGGCACGTGATGCTAATTCATATTCCACTTAATTCATTTGATGAAAAACCCCATGAATTGTCGACCAACATTTTCAGAAAATTCAATCTCAAATACAATTTTTATAACTTTTTTATTAAAATTAATTTTGTATGGATGTACTATGGAGAAAATATAAAAAGCTATTTTTAGAATGCATCATTTAAAATCATTTTTTTTTTGGGTAAACGCACTTCAATTAACTAGATGTATTGATTATTAAACATGTTGAATGTTTTTATCTGAATTTTATGAATTAGGATTTGCCACGGACTCCATTTTTTAAAGACAGAAAAAACTTTTGCAAGTTTGTTCATGAATTAAGTAACCAGTGATGTTTACAAATGATACATATTAAAAATTTTGTATATTATTGTCTTTGAAGATTTTTTATTATCCAAATCATGAAAAATGGAAAATTTCAACTTTAAAAACACACTCACAATATTTTTTCCGTAAAGCCTACTAAATACACACAGTAAATTAATTGAAATCAGTTAAAAAAAGGACTACTTACTTTTCGTTTAAAACAATTGTATTTTTTATTTTATTCTCAACTGTTGAAAAATTAATTGACAAAATCGGTAAAAACAATAGATTGTTTTCGGTTATTTCAATACTCAATATAATATAACAACTTTTTGTTTTAAATATACAATTTAAACTGAATATTTTAACTATTACCGAAAGTCCGTTTTTTTGTTTATTGAATAACAGACAGAAAGTTAAAAAATATATTTCTTAGGTAATTTAACTGTACATTCCATTGAAATAACTTTACGGATTAACTTTTTAAATAACTGTTGAGTTTTTATGGAAAATTTCTTGTGAGTGCATGCATAGGAAAATTACCGCATCTTTCGAAACGTGTAACATTTCAAATTGAAGGACACAGTTTATACTATTTGAATGTTGCAAAAATGTGAAAATTTTATTTTCCATTTGAAATTTTTTAAAAAATGTTTATCACAAAATTTAAAAGTCCTACAAAAAGTTTTTTTTGCAAATATTTAAAGGGTCCGCCATCTAACGTTTTTTTTCAACTAGTGCTTATTTCGTGAATGGTAACACTTAGCTCATGTCTGATTTGACAGATAATTAGTTTTATCATTCCGCTGAACGAATATGATCCGTATGTTCGTCATCTTGTGAAAAAAGTGAAAGAAACTGGCATCCTCATCGATAAACCAAAGCGTGAAAAGCCAAAAACAGTGCGTACACCCGAGAAAGTGTGCGTGAAGCGCCATCAACATCAATTCGCCGTCGTTCTCAACAATTGAACATTTCGGAGACATCATTGAGACGAATTTTGCATAAAGACCTTGGTATGACGCCATACAAAGTCCATTTGGTTCAGGAGTTCAAAAAAAAAAAAAAGTTATTTGGCGGACCCTTTATTTAACTATAGCTAACTTGGATATTCGTGATTCAAAACTTTTTTAGATCGCAACCCCGATGCATCAAAATTCTCCAATTTTGTTGAACTGTGTTTTTTTTTCACATTTCAAAATGTTTTTAATCTCAGAAATGTTTTGTCACCTCGATAATTTTTTCTCTCATTTATTTTTTTTATAACCATTGACATAATAAAAGCACAAAAATTTGTTAAGTCTCTAGTTATCATTTCTCTTACAAAATGTCCAACATTTCTTATAGTAAACAAAAATTGGGGCAAAAAAAAATTTCGAGGTGAAAAAAGTTTGAGGTGAAAAAAAATTTCGAGGTGAAAAAAAAAATTGTTGGAAAAAGTACTTGAGGCGAATATTCAACACTATTCACCTCTATATGTCTAGTTACAAAATGGACAAGTCACGTAATTAAGTAAAATTTGCACATTTCTATGAAAAATTTTGAGGCAGCCTTACATTTTCACTCATAACTTTTGAAGCGCTGGACCGATTTAGCTCATTTTGAACACCCCACTTCTAAAGAAGCTACCAAACAGTCTGTGTGTCTGTGTGCATACTCGCTTTCGTCGTTATTGCATTTTGTTTTTACCCATTTCAACATTTTATTTTCATCCATTGTAAAAAAAGAGCAAAAAATGTTAAAAAAGAGTCAACTTCAATGGCCTATAAAAACAAAACAAGAGCAAAGATTTCAAAACCCTTTAGGGGTTTTAGTCTACTATTGGTCTACTTTCATTTTCCGTTGGAATGATACGGGATGTTTTTTCTTGTTGCACAGTGTTATAAGACTTACAAAAAAATGCAACCGCTGTTGATTTAATTTATTCTTTTGTATACATAACTAAAAAATCAAAGGTGAGTGGCAAAAATTTCATCATGTTAACGATCTGGTAGTCCTGTAATTTTTATATACCCAGCAAAACTTTCTATTACCCGGTAATAAGTTTCGAAACGTGTAACATTTCAAATTGAAGGACATAGTTTATACTATTTGAATGTTGCAAAAAAGGTGGAAATTTTATTTTCCATTTGGAATTTTTTAAAAAATTGGTTATCACAAAATTTAAAAGTCCTACAAAAAGTTTTTTGCAAATATTTATTTAACTATAGCTAACTTGGATATTCGTGATTCAAAACTTTTTTAGATCGCAACCCCGATGCATCAAAATTCTCCAATTTTGTTGAACTGTGTTATTAATAAATATTCTCTATAATGTGTTACAAAAGCAAATTAGCAAAAAATAACGGTATTTTTAGATACTTCACCCTTTGAACCTGTTCTATAACAGCTTGTTTTACCACCGGTTACATGGAACCGGTTTTGGAAGTCAAAATATAAGGTTTCACTGACCCAGAACCAGTTCTATAACTGGTTCTAGAGCCGGTTCTAAAGCAACATGTTCTAGTTTGCAGGTAAAGAACCTATAGCAATATTTTATAATACAGTATAAGTTGTTCTGCAACCTGTTATTTGGATTTTACTGGGCATGGTCGAACTGTACACTTTCTTTTGACGCTTAAAATATGCAATATTTTTAATTTTTGTTTTTTAATTTTTATTATTGTATTACTATTTGTTGTAACTTTTTTATAAATTGAAAAAGGAGTAGTGATATTATTAAAAAAAACATAAAATATAATTTAAAAAGTAACAAAAAATATAATTCTAAACATACTAATATTACATGTTTTTTTGTCGCCCGCTGTACTTACATGTTGTATTAATTCTATATCATTACTCCTCTTTTTCTTAATTTTTTATTTTGTTAATTCCTCAAACATTTTTCCCAATTTTTTAATAATGTCAACCTGAATTTATTTTTATTGCTTAACCATATTAGCCGGATTAGGAATTAAAAATAAATCATCATCTTCCTCCTCTTCTGGTAAGTTCAAGTTAAATGTCCTTCATTTAGTTTTTTTTTTTGTGTTGTTGCCCCATCCAATTTCCTTCAAAAACTAAAGTAATTATGCAGATTGTTCGTTTCTTTATACATTTATTGGGTGATATTTAATTGTCTCATCATTTGGTGTACTATTTTTTAATTTGGTAATTTTTTTAACTTCATAAATATCTGTTATTGTCTTTTTGGATATTTTATGTCTATCTATGCTCTTTCTTATACATAATTTAAAAATTTATCATTAATGTTGGTTTATGATTTTGTCTTCTTTAATAAACACTTGAAACCTGAAATATTGCAGCACACAAAATCTTTATAGAAATTATATAAATTGGATTAGATAAAATGTGCCACTGTTTTGAATTAATTAATTTTGCTTAAACCAAGGATTTGAATGGACTCCTGCAATAATATGGATTAAACTTTTAACGGTAACGGTTGGGCTTTTGCAGAATTAGTTATAATTTATGTTAAGCATAGTATTCTAAGCTCTTTGGCTTTAAAATAAGCTTCTTCGAAATATACAATTTTGTCAAATTAAGCTTCAGAAAATACTTTTAGAACTAAATTAGAACTAAATAAGAGCTAAATGATCCTCATACTAACTTTTTAAGAATTTGGGACTTGACTTTATAGTAGAGATTGAAAAACGATTACAATCGTAATCGAACAAAAATCCTTCGATTATGACTTCAAATTATATTTTTATTTAGAACTTTTTAATTGCTGCCCTGGATTTAAAAATATTTCTTTACAATTTTGTTTGCTATCGATTAAACTGTTGCTTCGTTGTATGTATTATTCACTGCTTCAAAGAAGGCATTTAGTAAAGCACAAATAAATTCCTTCCCTAATTGCTTTATTGTATGCAAGGAAGGCAGTTAAGCGCTATTTTGGAAGCATATACAGAAAAAATTATCAACCTAAAATATCTAATAAAAGATTTGATATGAATTCAATTTGTTTATAAACAAATAATTAATTGAATCAATTAATATTTTAATTGACTTTCGAATATATAAATACATATTTTATTTTAGACATAATTCTTAAATTATTTTTTCATATACTGTATGTTAAATATAAAAGTTTCAGTATAAAATAACAAATCCATTTGTAGTTACAAACACAACAAGCACATCATTACCAAAAACACATATAAAGGGTGTTTTTTTTTTATAGAGGTATAGAACTTTGAAATGGAATAAAACAAAGAAGAATTTTTTAAATTGACATGAAATTTACTTTATTCGAAAGATAATCTTCTGGCATTATAATTTAAATATGGCTTCTGGCATATGACTCCACGGCTGGCTCGGACGCAGTCTAATCTGAAGGTCAAATATTCGATGACTTTTTCCAACATTTGTGGCCGTATATTGGCAATATCTCGGCGAATGTTGTCCTCCAAGTGGTTAATCGTTTCGGGCTTATCGGCGTAGACTAGCGACTTTACATATCCCCACAGAAAATAGTCCAGCGGCGTTAAATCGCACGATCTTGGAGGCCAATTCACGGGTACGAAACGTGAAACTATGCGGTTACCAAACATTTCCTTCAATAAACCAATTGTGGCCCGAGCTGTGTGACATGTTACGCCGTCTTGTTGAAACCACAGCTCTTGCATATCATGGTTGTTCAATTGATGAACGAAAAAGTCAGTAATCATGGCTCTATAGGGGTAATTATTGACTGTAACGTTCTGACCAGCATCGTTTTTAAAGAAGTACGGACCAATGATTCCACCAGCCCATAAAGTACACCAAACAGTCAGTTTTTCTGGATGTAACGGTGTCTCAACATACACTTGAGGATTATCATCACTCCAAATACGGCAGTTTTGTTTATTGACGTATCCATTTAACCAAAGGTGAACTTCATCGCTAAACAAAATTAGCAAAATTCGTGCGCAATACGTATTTCGAACAGAACCATGATTTTCAACATAATTTTGCACAATTTGGAAGCGTTACTCAGGCGTCAGTCTATTCATGTTGAAATGCCAAACCAACATAAACATAAATCACTTGACAAAATGGCCTCCAGTTAAACAAGTGTAGCCAACTTAAAGTTCTATAACTGTATAAAAAACACCCTTTTCATGCAACCATGTCGTTCACACACTTTTTTTCGAGTATCATCATTTTTTTTTTGTAGATAGTTATTTATAACTTTTTTTCTTTTTCATTTTCAATAAAAGTTTTAATTAATATTATCATTGCCGTGATAGGTGCAAAATCAATTAAAATATTAATTGATTCAATAAATTTTTTGATTAAAACCAGTTTATATCAGTAGATCAAATATCGGCTATAATGACGTGGAAAAGCCAGTTCGGAAGATGAGATAAATCTATATTAATAAATGAATATTTGGATTACTTCCTAAATTGCCACAGAAATTACTCTGCCGATTTTCCATAATTTTGGAAAGATGGATGTGGTTATGCAGTGGTTATAGATGTGCATGAGTGGTCCTATAACAAAGGGTATTATCATTTTTAAGAATTTTATTGACACACCATCTTCACCAATGGCATTTGATTGGACCTTCATAATGGCTTTATACACATAAACCTCAGAAAGTACATCAAATTGAAAGGTGTTTAAATTGTAGAGGGGGTTCTGAATTCTATTATTATCTCCATTGTTATTAATGTTAGCAATCGGCTCACTTCTACAAAAAAACTCATTCAACTCATCAGGATCTAAGCTACAATCTAATGAACCTTTAGAGTGTACACCTAATTTTTTAATATTCTTCCACAATTGGTATGCATTTGGCTGGAATGAATTGCAATTCATTTTAAATCAAATGAATTTGGCAAAATAAATTGCAATTAATTTTCAATTCAAATGAGTTTGGCGAAATGAATTGCAATTCATTTCCAATTCATTTGACTTGAATTGATTTTGAATTAATTCAAATGAATTTGAAAAATGAATTGCAATTCATTTTCAATTCATTTGAATTGAATTGATTTTGAATTAATTCAAATGAATTTTATGAAACTCTTCATCACATATAAGAAAATTTTATAAATATGATTAATAACACGGTGCTACAGTGAAAAAAACTTGTAAAATGACCTTGTGTAGGTTGTAGGACTTGTTGATTAAATCACTTTTCAATTTTTAGAATTTTGAATATACCCTCAAAATCTGAAGTTATCGACAAAAAACGTTTTTTCAGGACTTTATGGACAAAAATATTTTTAACTTAATTACTGCTAAGCCGATTTTAAATTTTTGAACGGTTTTAGAAAGATGAATAGTTAAGCTTTACAAATATATACATATATCTGTTTATACTTTTAATAAACAAATGTGATAATATTATCCAAAATATTTCGAACTTTCAATTTTTTTTTAATTTTTTCCTCTAACGTCTTTTTCCTAAACATTCTTTGAAAACCTAGCTTTTTCTTATATTTATTTCAAAGGACATTTAATAATTCGTTAAGTGACACTTTGTTTTTTAAAATCGGTTCAAAATTGTTAATGTAACAATTTTTTTTTGAATTATGGCGACTTTTTATTGTTTCTTTGCCTTTGAGTTACCGTTAGAGCTAAAATCAAGGACATAATAAAAAGTGGAAGTTTCTTTTGTACCACGGCTGATGTTTGGTCGACAAAGCATAGGAACTTTTTTGGTTATCTGAACGAAGAGTTAGAGAAAAAGTCAATTTCGCTAACGTGCAAACGATTTTTTTAGACACATTCGTTTGAAGCGATTGGTCGAATTATAAACGACATTCATACCGATTATGGTCTTAATGTTAGCAACTTTGTAGCAACAACAACGGATCGAATTTCGTCATTAATATGAATTGTAATTTTCTTTCTAATTCATTTGAATTAATTCAAAATCAATCCAATTCAATTGAATTGATAATGAATTGCAATTCATTTTTCTAATTCATTTAAATTAATTCAAAATCAAAATGAATTGCAATTCATTTCGCCAAACTCATTTGAAATGAAAATGAATTGCAATTCATTTTGCCGAATTCATTTGAATTGGAAATGAATTCCAATTTTTTTTTGCCAAATTCATTTGAATTAATTCAAATTTCATTCAATTCCTTTTTTTATGTAAAAAGAATTATTCAAAATTCAATTCAAATTCGTAATGAATTGAAATCAAAAAAGATTGATTCATTTACAGCTCTGGTGCAAATAGAATTATTGGTTATTTTTCTTAGTTTTGCTAAAAAAAAAAAAAACGAATTTTTAAAGTACTAGCTACATACTAAATTATCTTATTGAATGTACTGGAAAACTACTGAATTCCATTGCTGTGCCAACATTGGAAAACAATCATACACTTTGCCAGTCCATGTTCTACCGTCTCTAACACCCCGCCAGCATTGGTCTGGTCGAATTTTTCTTCCTGGGCGAGTTTAACTGACATCCCAAAAACTAGTCCTTAATAAAAAATATTAAATATGGTTAAATCGACTTGTTCAGTGCTCAATTAAGCAGTTAATTTAAGTTTTACTAGATAAATTTGGTATAAGTTAATTTTATTTTATTTTTTTTATTTTATTTTTTTTATTTTTTTTTTAATTTTGCTTAAGTTTAAATGGGAAATTTTTAATAATTTTTTTTTTTTAAATTAATTTATTAAACAGTGGCGCACAAGTGAAATTAAAATTTAAATATAATTTCGACATTGACATTGGAACTTGAACAGATTTTACACTTAATTAAAAAATTCAAATTTAATTTGAACAAAATATTTTTTAATACATTATTTTAGAATCTATTTTAACATTTATCTTATTAAATTTTCTCTTCTTTTTTTTCATAAACTATTTTCATACTTATGTTTTTGATTCTAAATATTTTCTAAATATAAAATCATCTCATGCATATTCAAAATTGACTGTTAACGGGGCTGCATTAAATAATGCTTTTTTTCAAAATAATCTTTTAACTGAAACAAATTCATTAAAAATCACATTTGCATGTAAATATGTTGTGCTTTGCTTTAAATAATATATAAAAAAAAAAAAAGATATTGAACAAACTTATGCGGAAGAAACTCTCGAGGAATTAGCTTTCAAAAGTGCTGCAGCTAAACCTCCTCTGCCACCTTCTGTATTGGTGATACGCGATGATACATCATCTTCTAACGTCAGTACTATTATTAATTCTTCTCAATCTGAAGGGATGCTGGAAGAAGGTCGTGTTGTTACTGTTCGGGATTTGCTAAAGGGTCTGTATGAAAAGGCGTGTCAACAGAAGCTATGGGGCTTAGTACGTCATACAGCCGGTATGTTAGGTAAACGTGTTGAAGATTTAGCTAAAGCTATTACCGATTTGTTGGTGCGTCAAAAACAAGTTACTGTTGGTATGCCTCCGAATAATGAATTTACAATAACGGCTCCTTTGCCAGAATCAGATTTAAGGCAATTAATACACGATGTAAGTTTAAGAAAATTTTATAATTTAAATTCTGTTGAAAGCATAAAACTTTTGAAGAAAGAGAAATTTGCTAGATTTTTAGACTGAGACTGCTTTTTTTATAAAGCAAACATTTTTTTTAAGTCAGACTTTTAAACAGTAAAAAATGGCTGTGTTAGGCAGGCAAACCTCTTCAACAACAGTTGAACAGTACAATCAAAAAAATAAATTAGTAAAACGTCTTATGAGTCATATATACTATTTTTTAGCTAAACTTTTAGTTATACGTTATACTTATTCAGCACTTAACTATTTTGAACTAATGTTTTACTAATATTTTACTAATTTATTTTGCTAAACAAATTGTGCTGATAAGCACATTAATAGTGTGGACGACAACCAGATTGAAAGATATACACAGAATGAAATAGATGTCGCGGCATGTCAAGTCTTAATATTAATATTTTAGCTTTTTGTTTACATATATTCATTTTGAACATTATTGCGAAATTGTTCACTCAATGAAAAGAAGTTAGTTGATTTATTAATAATTAATGGGCACGCTATATTTAATCAAAACAATTGGTAATAACAATTATTATTTAACATATGGCTTTATCTACGGACTCTGTGGGATCAATGACGATACTCAGGTGTAAAGGGGAAATTAACGATTTCTCTGCACGGGGACGCATTGAGATTATATGGGTGCCGGGACACTGTGGTATAGCGGGGAACGAAGTGGCTAATGATTTGGCTAGGGGAGGATCTTCCCTGGAATTAGTCACTTTGGGGAACGCTAAACCTTTTCGAGCTCTCAAGGCGGAGCTGGTGGACTGGGCTGACACCATGCATAGGACCATCTGGGAAAATGCGGGTGTTGGCAGGACTACGAGTATTCTCTGGGGCAACCTGGACACGGACAAGACCAGGGAAATTCTGAATCTCAGTAGGAAGGAACTGAGTCTTTTGATGGAAATCCTCACGGGACACTCGACACTTAGGGCCCATCTCCTTCGTATTGGTAGGGCGGACTCGGAAGTGTGCAGGGCCTATGGGGAGGACGAGGAGACCTTGAAACACTATCTCTGTGAATACCGGGCATTTGCCGGGATCCGGGTCGAAATACTATCCAGTGACCCAATATCCACATTGGGAGATCTTAGGGGCATAGGATGGAAGAAGTTGAGGAGTTTCGTCAGTGCGACGGAGTTCCTGGGGTAGAAAGGTGACATAGGACCGACATAGCCGACATTCTGGCTTAAGTGTAAGTCCTCAGAGACTTGAGTCGGATTAGGGAAGCATTTTTCCCTTCTCCGAATCCTCTTTTCGACCTAACCTAACCTAACTCTAACATATGTCATGTTTTTAGTTCAAATTTATGTTAAAATGAACTCGTGGTGTGTAAACCAATCCAAGCAAATCAAATTAAACTGGTTATTTGAATACTTTTTTATCTGAAATAAAATAATCATTTAAATTACACTTTTACGAAACATTTTTAATTATTTTTTTTTATGAAGTGAGCAAGATTATTTAAGTTCAAGATCATTTGTTTTTTGTTAAACAAAAAACCGTGCAATGTTTATTTATTATTAAAAAAAAGTTTTTGCCCGCTAACTTATAGCAGACTTTATCTACTGACAGGTCCTTACATGTTTCATTTCGCGTCACCGAAAATCGTCAGATAACCAATGTTAGCGGGCAAAAACTTTTTTGAGTAATAAATAAACATTGCACGGTTTTTTGTTTAACAAAGAATAAATTATCTTGAACTTGAATAATCTTGATCACATCATAATTTATGATAAAAGATCGAAAAATAAACTTTTGGTTTTAATTTTTTAAAATTTAAAAGTAAAATATTTTTTTTTTCTTTTTTTAATTAATTGACTAGTTGCATACATTTTTATTTTATAAAAACAATATTTTTATCAAACACAACTAAAGAATTATAGATACGAGTATTCAATGTTTTGGCATCATTACGATTCGAGTAACAAATAAAAAGTATATTATTGCCAACCTCGAGTTTAAAAAACCTTAAAACGCTTATTAGTTAAAATACTGATTATGAATACGAATTTTTAAAAAAGCCTTTTTAGACTTACAATGAGTTTTAACTAAATTGTATTTGCAATCTGAAGTGAGACTTTTTTTATTAATACGGCTATAAATGTGTATTGGTAAACTAACCCCCATATTCATAAAAATATTAAACAGCATTTAAAATACATTTTAGTTAAAACACAAATTTTAATCTTAAAACTGTAGTAATAAACGAATATTAGATTTTAAAAAGGGGTTTCCTTACGGGCTATTTTGGTCAATAATCTCATTTATTTGTAAATAAAAATCAATTTATCATGTTTTTGCTCAACGTTTCGTTTGCTTTATTCAAACTTCTTCAGGAGCGTAAAGTTATAAAATCTGGCGACAAGTACAAAATAAGTTTATAAATAATAAATTTTTAATAAAATATCTTAAATACTATATCACAGTTTAACTTACGATTTATGGTTACATAGTCAGAAAATATAATATGTAAAATTTATTTGTAAAAAAAAACTGGACATCACTACACAGAATTTTAAATAAATAATTAAATAAATATTAACAACACAGTACACAGAAAATCTCAGGTTAAGCTGACTGTAGTATCACAGAACTTTGACTAATTTCTAAATTATTGCAACTGAGTATTGGAGCTTTGTGTTATCCTTATCTTCTCTCGTATTCATGGCATAACTAATCCTCTCTTGTATTCTTAAGATTTTACACAAGGTTTAAAATAGGTATTTTAAGCTAATATTCGTTTGAAATACAGTTTTAATTAAGGCTAAGAATGTGTTTTAACTAAAATGTATTTGAAATCTGAATTAGGATTTTTTATGAATACGGGTGTAAATGTTTATAGTGACTTTCAGTGATATTCATGTATAGTTAGACATTCATGTAGTATGGCCCAAACGTTAAGGTAAATAGAATAAAGTGAAAGACACGGACACACAGTGACTTAGTGATATTCATGTATAGTGACATACATACATATAGTGTGGTCAAACGTTAAGGTAAACAGACTAAAGTGAAAAAGGGTTGCATATAGAATTTTTTATATAAAAACAGTAATTTGATGCTAAGGAATGTTTTATTCAAGTATGATATCATTTTTATTAAAAAATAAAAATTATGTTTTTTTCGACCTTTAATTGTGCAATGAAAATGAAAATTATTCAAGTTCGAGGCCATACTCTATATTTCTTTATTAGGATATTGTCCAAACAAATAATCTATAGAGTTTTTTTATTTAACATTCATATAAACTAGTTTACTCACTACATGAGAACTAATATATGAGCTTGAAGTTAAATATTATAACCATTGATCAACAAATAAATTGAAAACTTGTTTGTTATGGGCAATTTTCTGGTGGATATTTTCTGTTTTTTTCCTCCTTTTTATTTTTTGTTTCGGTTATAAACAAAACAGGGGGCGTAAACTAGACTGTACTTTGTCTTTTATACAAGTTTGATATAATTTTTATTAAAAAATAAAAATTATGTTTTTTCGACCTTTAATTGTGCAATGAAAATGAAAATTATTCAAGTTCGAGGCCATACTCTAAATTTCTTAATTAGGATATTGTCCTAACAAATAATCTATAGAGTTTTTGTTTTCAAATTTATTAATTGACCATTTTCAGGAATGTTTTCCCATCATCAGAACACGTTTTAAAAGCGGTGTCAAACATCAAGCATTCATATGAACTAGTTTACTCACTACATGAGAACTAATATATTAGCTTGAAGTTAAAGATAATAACCATTGATCAAAAAATAAATTGAAAACTTGTTTGTTAACAAAGTTTTTATTAAAAATTATATAATTAAGCACAAATATATGCAATTTGTGCATTGAAAAATGAAACAAAAACATATTAATTAAATGATTTGAGATAATTTTAAATTAAAAATAAATATCACTAAATATTAAATAATACTCGTTAAAAAAATAAGTTTTTAAGTCATTTAGTAATTCGCTTGACATCCGATTTCGAATTTTTGTGGCAAAGTTCCCAGCAACAGAGAAATAGTCATCTAAATTTTCTTGGGATTGTACTGAGCAAAAAAGTTCACTAGTCCACTAGATACGTCTACGGTGAAAATCGAGCTTCCAGATTTTGACTTGCAAACAGATTTTGACTTGCTTGTAACAATGTGTGGGATGGACATATCTCAGGAAGTAGGAGGAGCTTATCCAAGATTATGGTATAAATCTCTTCTTTGGAAGATTCTCTAGCAGATTAATGCATCAATCATATTTGTGGGTGGGGTTTAAGGGGTTAATTTTTAATTTCAAAATAGGGCTTTTTTGCCGTATTTTGTGAAAGTAACAATGTGTGGGATGGACATATTATAGGAAGTAGGAGGAGCTTTTCCAAGATTATGGTATCAATCTCTTCTTTGGAATATTCTCTAGCAGATTAATGCATCAATCATATTTGTGGGTGGGGTTTAAGGTGTTAATTTTTAATTTCAAAATAGGGCTTTTTTGCCGTATTTTGTGGAAGTAACAATGTGTGGGATGTACATATCTCAGGAAGTAGGAGGAGCTTATCCGAGATTATGGTATCAATCTCTTCTTTGGAAGATTCTCTAGCAGATTAATGCATCAATCATATTTGTGGGTGGGGTTTAAGGGCCTAATTTTTAATTTCAAAATAGGCCTTTTTAGCCGTATTTTGTGAAAGTAACCCTTCCCTTTGCACTTTCACAAGGCCAAAACTGCCTGAAGGAGCGTTCCAATGCTTTTGCGATGTACTAGAGAGTTCGTAACTATTGTCTTGGCTACAATATAGTCTTAGTATTGGATCGAAAATCTCAATGGTTTGGCTGTTATATTCCAAAATATCCAAAAAAAAACGTGACAAAAGTCTGAGAAAAAACTGCAAGTGAAAATCTGGAAGCTCGATTTTCACCGTAGACGTATGGTCTAGTGGACTTTTTTGCTTAGTACAATCCCAAGAATCAGAAACGCGAAGCGCCCATTAAGACTTTTTTCCTTCCATACTAATCGCCCCTCCCTATTCAGCATACAATTATAAAAAGCTTTTGTACGTTTTAGAATTGGCATTTAAGTTATCGGGAGTTTTTAAATAATATAATAATGCTAACATTAACATTTATCAAAGAAGAACCACGAATTTGTTCATCACATGTAGGAACAAATTCATACATTGTAGATAAAAGTTTTGGGAAAAAACTTATATTTTCGATTTTTACAGTTTATGAAAAATTGTCTTCTGTTTATGAACATATCCTGATGCAAACACCGACATGATTAAACTCAAATTAAAGATAATTTTGTTTAGATTTATATTCTTAAAAAATTTCATAATTTTGCGGTTAAATTACGAAAAATATAGAAAAAATGGGGTTAAGGATGTAAATATAAAAACCGCGATATTTAAAAAATATAAAGATTTTTTTTTGCCAGATTTGAATTAAGAGTAATAAATACAAAGTACACAGAGTACACAAATGACTCAAAAATTATGACATTTTTAATAATGCTCATATTTATTAGTATTTTATGAGTCATAACAGAGAGCTCAGAAAGAGTCTTCATCGGCAAAGAAAAAGACTCTCATATAGCTATGGTTTCAGAAGGTTTGAAGGCTCTTTTATGAGTCTTTTTGGACTCCTGTTGCACACTGGAATGTTTCAAATCCAGTTTTTTTTTTTGACCGTTAAGTAGTGTTATTATTATGAGAATTTGTTCGAATTAATATTTTTTCTTGTAAGTTCTGTAAATCAAATTTGTTTTCGAAATAAATTTTATTTTTGTTTAAAACGGAATCGGAGTTTTTTATATTGTAAACAATGTTTAGTTGCTTTTTATTTTTAAGCGCAAATAAATTTATTGAAACATATTTCTAAAAATATGTGATGATTCTTTCATCTTTAACAATTCAAAAATTTTTTTCGTAAGATTTTCTTATTTGCAAATTTCTCGCCTAAAAAAGTTTTTTTTTTTAATATTCCATTTTTTTAATATTCCGTTTTTTTTTTTTTTTTGTAATTCCTCAAAAAGGCTTATGGTGATGATGAAAGTACCGCTATGTTAACACAAGAATTAATGGTTTATTTGGCTATGTTTATACGCACAGAGCCACAATTGTTTCATGAAATGTTGCGCCTAAGAGTTGGTCTTATTATACAAGTCATGGCTAAAGAATTGTCGCGTACTTTGAATTGTGATGGAGAACAAGCATCGGAACACTTGTTAAATTTATCACCTTTTGAAATGAAAAATCTTCTATATCACATCCTAAGTGGCAAGGAATTCGCTGTAAGCAGCGGTAAGTAAAAACTGGATATAACTAGGAAGTAGTAACAGAGCTTTTTTAAATCTACAATTCCAGTTGCTCGTGGCAATTTATCAATTGTTAGTTGTAAATCAAGTCGCGTTAGCAAGAAAAGTCAAATTGGTTTGGGTGATCCTGAGGGTGAAGATGCCATTATAGCCACAATTGATGACAGGCAAGGTCAGTGGTTACGTAGACGTCGTTTGGATGGTGCTTTAAATCGTGTACCACGAGATTTCTATTCACGAGTTTGGACAGTTTTGGAAAAATGTCAAGGTTTAGCTATAGAGGGACGTATATTACAACAGAGTTTAACACAAGAAATGACTCCTGGAGAGTTAAAGTTTGCTTTAGAAGTTGAAACAGCTTTAAATCAAATACCACAACCAGAATATCGTCAGCTGGTGGTGGAGGCTTTAATGGTCTTAACTCTGGTAACCGAACATAATATGGTACCCAATTTGGGTGGTATTATATATGTAGAACATTTGGTCCATAAAGCCAATCAATTATTTTTGGAAGATCAACGTAAGGTGCAGGGCGATGCTACATTATGTTGTGCCAAATCCAAAGACGGCAAAGAACAACATCAAGCTGCTTCTGGCATGTTATTGTGTGGTGGTGCCGCCTACATATGTCAACATTTGTATGATAGGTATTCAAAATGATGCAATCCTATTGAAGATTTCCTTTTAAACATGTCTCTTTTATTATTTCTTCCTAGTGCTCCTAGTGGCAGCTATGGCACCATGACTTATATGGCCCGTGCTGTGGCTTTAGTTTTGGATTGCGTTCCAAAACATGGTGAAATGGAATGCGTTATATCTTAAACAACAATTTTTAATATATATAAAACAATTTTTTCAACATTGTGCTTAAATTTCTTTTAGCATTATATTAGTTTTGTTTTTTTTTTCCATTATTTTGCTGAACTGGGGCAATTTGTTTGACTACCTAGAGTAATCGTAATTTCCGAAGAAACAATGGTGCTAAAATCATAATCGACCCTCCGACCTTTTTCACTACAAAACTTGTATGCAAGATAAAACAAAAATGTTTAAATACATGCTACTGTTATGGAAAAATGAATTGCAATTGATGAAAGATTAACCTGTATCACCAAAGTAATGCTTTTGGGAGTTTTTGTCAGTATAATAAATTATTTTATTGAAAAAAAACCCCGAAAAGCTTTATTTAGGTACCGAATTATTTCAACAGATATATGATAAGCTAAGAAAATTTCCTTTTAAACAAGGCCATGAAAGTGGCATGTATTTTAAAAATTTTTTTTTTTATCTTAGATACAATTTTTGTCGTGAAAAATCGGAGGCTCGATTTTGATTTTAGAATCATGTTTTCTTTGGAATTTTTTTTGGAAATTCCGCAATTATTCTTTGTCACGTTTTTCGGTTTCAAACAAATTGACCCACCCTATAGTTTATACTTTGTATTAAAGTTTATTCATCATATATTTTTTCCTAAATTATTTTAAGTAAAGGTGTAAATGTTTCTTATGAATTTTACTCGAACTATTGATATAAATTTTTTCTTTTGATTTATTTGAATTTTTTCAAAATGACAATTTTACATATTTTATAGTTTTATAACACTTAATTATTTTTTGTCTATGTTTAACAAAATAAAATGCAATTTCAAAATATTTATGAACAAAATACGTTTTTTAAAATTTAATTTTCTTATACTTTATAGAATTAGGGGTTAGTTCCATAAAATATTTCAAGAAAACCACACGTGTAAAACAAATATTGGTGATACGAAACTAAAACGGGTTTTTCATATCACTAAACCAATCCATCCATACCCATGTAGAAATTGCCAACCGTACCAAAAAAAAAAAAAAAATAGTACTGACAAACCACTTATATTTGTGTAAAACCCGCCGTGCTAACAATTATCAAAGGCACAACTAATATTGTACTAGGAAATCACTATTTTGTTTGCAAAGCATGTGTTTTGCCAGTACCACCTGCAAAATTCTTTGCCAGTACCACCTGCAAAATTCTTTGCCAGTATTGTCTTTACCAATATTACAGTATTTAGAAGTATTTATTTTTTAAAATATTGTTTTATATTTCAAACATTTAGATATGATGTATGAATGTATATGACTAAGGGCGAACTGTATTGCTGATTTTTAAATGTATACATATTTCTCAAAATTAATTTGAGCTAGTTATGCCAGCGGTAGCAAGTTTGCTCAAACGAACGGTAAGCCACTGTTATCATTCGGGTAACAGGACAATAATGTCAAGATTGTTAATCCAACGTTCTGCCAACACATAACCGACAGTAGCAAACGCTTTGTCTTGTCAACACTGTGCCCATTGTATTTTTCTTCTGCCTGGGTACTTATTTTTTAAAGTTTGATGCAGTTAAAAAATTAAAACTTGTTGCAAACTTATATACATATTTTGGAGTCGCATACGAGTACTTTAGCAGAATCTATCGCCCATGTCCCTACTTTAGAACGTTTTGCAATTAGAACAAATTTGTGAATCACACGAAATTGATATTTGGTGTTCTGAAATCCTAAAAGCTTTCGAAAACTCGAATTTTTTTTCGAAATTATTACCGAAGTGCCAAAAACATATGGTTTTATGGAAAATAAAAAACATATGGAAAGTAAATTGCTTTTAAGGCATGCTTCTAACATTAGGTCCATTCGTTTACTTTCCAGTAAAATCCAGTAGATGAGTAAATTTTGGGCAAAATTAAAATTTTACTCTCAAAACTGGCTCTTGCACAAAAAAGTAAACGAACGGAAAAATTGCAAAAACTTGCAGGTTAATTCAAACATATGAGCGCTAAAAAGCTTAGTGTTGTAAAATATGTGTTATTTAGACTACCCAGTATATATTGTTTTTGGTACTTGATGCATTGCATTTTAATAATTATAAATTCGTAGCAATTGTATTTATTAAATAAACTTTTGTGGAAGCTTTTAGACTTGTTTAGTTTGGACATGACTTTTAATTTTGTTTCTAGTTAAATAACATACGAAAATACATGAATACTTGATTTTTGATATTCGGTACCCTGAATAATATGCAGTAAGAAGTATTCATATATTCATTAGCTTTACATCTCTAATATATTAATGTAAATAAAAACAATTAACAGAGATATTAGAAAACTGATAAATTGTTACTATAATAATTGTAACTGGCTACTTTAATTTGTTTCAGGTTGAAAATAATTATTTTTAGTTTTTGCCGCCCTTTTAATTCAGCTTTTAATCTTTTAAATGTTTTTATTACTAAATGTATGCTTATTTTTGTTTGTTTACTTAATTTAATCATATGTTTTTGTTTTCTACTGGATTTTACTGGCAAAAATTTCTCCAGTAAAAATTTGCAGGTTTTTTGCTGACAACTGTCACTTTACTCTCTTAGTAGATGCTCTCTTTTGCAAATTTATGTGTACGCGAACGCATTTCAGTAAAATCCAGTACAAATTTGTGCAAATTTTGGTGTAAACGAATGGACCTATTGTTGTCAATTTGTTTGAGTGTTTTCTAGTACATATATCAAAAATAGGGAAAAACGTTCTGATTTAATCGCAAGAACACCGAAAAATTCTAAAATTTTCACTTTCGCTCTGATTTAAAAGCCGTAACAGGGGTGTATGTTTAAAATTTCGTGGCAATCCGACAAAGACTACTCGAAAAAAACTAGAACACTTACATACAAATGTGTGAAAATATGCAGATTTTAAACAGTTGATGTCATTTTACAGAAATCTTTTAAGAAAAATTTGCTACAGAATTTTATTTTTATATATTTATATTCTAAATTGTATGAACCAATTGTTGGTTTCTTCAAGCAACTCATATTTAATAACAAAAATGTGCATACTAATTACTTTCGCACCCTGGCGAAGTGAATTCAATTCCCGTAAAAAATAGTGAAAGTGAGTTCAAAATACCAAGACATTTCAATTAGTTTTATTTTTTGCGGAATGGGATTTCAGAATAGAAACGTATATTTGTAAATGTTATAAATACAATGAGATCTATAAATGGATGCCGCTTTAATTAAATCCAAGCAAAAATTGTAATTTTAATGTCTTTAATTTGCTTGAAATATAAAACCGCCATAATTTTTGTGCCGTTGAAAATAAATGATTAACGCGAATGGATTTAGCATGCTTAAACATCCGCTAACATACACACAAAACGTTAGTCATGTCATAAAAAAGTTTTTTGAAAATATTTTACCTCAAAGTGTAGAATTTTTGAAGCTTTCCCCCTCAATTAAATTTAATACCCTGTTAGATGATGGATTAAATTGATAATAAATAAAAAACCATCTTAAATATTGAAAGGTCGAATAAATACAACTTTAAGATTAAATTGATTGTTATCCAAAAAAAAAAAAAAACTAGTGGCGTTCAAAAATTAATTTTTCACAAATTTCGAATTTGAGCGCCAAAAAGTCACGAGCTTTATTTAACACAATCAAACTTACTACACTTTTTAATGAAAAATTTTTATTTTTCGTTTTATGTAAAGAGTTGAAACGATATCAACCATTTTTAGAACTTTTTTGATCAAAAGTCAAAACGGACTGGCCAGTTTGAGCGATAAAAATAGTTTTTTTTTTTGCATATCTTAATTTTTATATCCAATATATTCGAAAAATGACGTGTCCTTTTTTATGAGTTAAAACATTTTTTGCCAAGAGTTTTTTTTATTCCTATTTTGTCACAATAACCTCCTATTTTTAAATAAAATAAAACATTTAAATTGATGTTATTTTGACTATTTTAAAGTCGTTCTTTTTTTATTTTGTTTATGAGAAAATTAATATATGTAATGTGTTGTTGAGTATAGTGTATTAACAATACAAAAATTTTAGTTTTATTGATTTTATAAATGCTCTTATAAATATAAGACACATCCAAAAATGTTTGCAAAATTCTATATTTTATAAATTTCTACGTTGAATAATGCTCAAAAGTCAAAGCTAAGCTGACTTTATTTGCCAAAATAAAAATTATAAAAGAGATACAAATTAAGAACAATTAAAGACGAAAAAATAAGGCGAATATAAAATTGAAAAGATAATACAATTTAAAAAATTGTTAAAAAAAAAAAATTGAGTGTATTTAATGGGAAGGAAGGGCGTTGTTAATAAACATGTTTTTTTTTTTTGTTTTTAAATTAAGTAGTTAATAAAAATATAGAGAACATGAATTAATAATGTATAAAGGATGATGATATTGTACATAGTTTAACAATAGCCACGATCTGGAACACGTCTTCTGGGAGCACATCTAATAATATTATCAACACGTAAAATCATTTCGGCGGCTTCAGCAGCAGATAGAAGAACTTGACGTTTAACAGCAAAAGATTCGGTGATGCCCAATTCTTTCATATCACCCACTTTGCCTTTTTCCATATCTAAACCTGCTGTCGTCTTGCCTTGGGCATGAGCAGCACGCAATTCAGAAACTAATTGGGCAGAATCATAACCAGCATTATCGGCTATAGCAGTAGGCAAAGCCAAAAGGGCACCTGTGTCAATGTAGAAAAATAATACAATCAATAAAAGTCGA
Organism: Delia radicum; assembly: GCA_021234595.1. Taxonomy (NCBI): domain Eukaryota; kingdom Metazoa; phylum Arthropoda; class Insecta; order Diptera; family Anthomyiidae; genus Delia; species Delia radicum. The sequence continues at coordinate 194,769,781 of CM037852.1, forward strand.
ATCAAATACTACATTTGTAACCTACGTGCAAAAGCTTCCATGGCAATAGCTTCTTTGCCAGGTGTTTCGCTAGCCTTCTTTAAAATAGCAGTAGCCATTAAAGCTTCTGATGAACCACCACCATAAATCACACGTGATTCCTTAACTGTGGCAGCTAATACACACAAAGCGTCATGCAATGAACGATCAGCCTCATCTAAAATCTGTTGTGTAGCACCACGAATGACAATAGTACAAGCTTCACCCAATTTAACACCACTGAAACGTAACAAAGTATCTTCGCCAATCATAACCTGTTCAATAACATCACATTCACCCAACTTAACAAGAGCGGGATTTTCAAAGGTTGATACAATTTCACCACCAGTGACCAAAGCCAAACGTTCAATGCCATCAAAATCAGCATGTTCAATTGCCATAACCCCAGCATCGGCAAACAATTGTTCAGGATAATTATAAATCAATTGACGATTGATAAATACGTTACAATTGTGATTTAAAATCTTTTGTACTTTATCCTTCATTTTTTCCTTTTCAGCCAATTCCAAATCAGCAATTTTAGCTAAACTATCAACTTTAATGGTACTGCCGAATACTTTGATCTTATCAGTATCCATAGGGGTGTTAGCAATAAGAATTTTTGCTTTTTCGATCTGAAAAGGTAATGGATTATTTGTGTTAAATATTATATCAGAAGAATACTAAAGAAATATAAGTCTTCTTTTTTGAGAATATTCACAACACTGAAAACATTAAATCAAGCAATGCTCTTAAGGCTCCATTAGTCTCTGCGTTCCGTGACGTTTCTGTAACGTGCCGTTCCGGATGACTGTTTTGTGTGGTTAGTCTGTTCCGTAACAACATAGCAGCTTTGGCTAAACGATTATAGTCATTGTTTGACTAGTTGCAAATGTGGTTGTAATTTTATTATCATAATGTGTCACAAAACCTTTTTTTCTGTTATTTTGTACAATTTTTTTTTTTTTTTGAGTTATTAAATGTTAATGGCGGTATAATCAATACACAAATTGCCAAGTTATAGTAAGCGTTTAACCCGAAACGCATGATATTTATAAGATGATCAAAATCAGACGAACAGGAACATCAGCAACACATACACAACCATTGCCCTCGCAATGGAGGCTCAGCGAGATGAGGCACCAATTCGCCATAAAAAGAACGAATTCCATCAGACCAACACGCGCACAAAACAACCATTGTCTTTGCAATGGAGGAGTAAAATGTCTCCAAAGGAATCCGAACGGTTTGCACATGGCTAGACTCAACAGTCCAGCAGCATGCCGAGACACGCCCGTCCAAAGCCGGAAAAGGAAGTGTTGTACAATTTAGCTTATAAAATTAAATTATAAAATTCTTGTATTAGTTGTTTATTTTTATGTGAGAGCAATCAGCTGTTTTTAGTAATGGGGCCTTTAGACTAATGTTTTAAGCGTCTTTACGTTCACTCATTTCCTAGAACTACGTTTTCTTTTTTAATCACTATTTTAATATATTTTTTTTATGTTAATGATGATTATTAATACACCATCAAACTCGTCAAAATGGCTGTGATATGAAGTATCAAAACAAAAACATAATTCACAACCAATTCGACGGCCCGAGAGTGTACAGTTTTTTTTTATCATTTGTTTGACAAAACCAGCTACAAAATATAATAGAAAATGTAGACATATATAATTTACTTACTCTTTGTGGTTGATGTACACCGGGTTTTTTGTCCAGCAAGAAACCTTCATCCAAAAATGAATCATCCAAAGTACCACCACTCTTTTTAATGATTTGAATGGCATGCAATTCACCAGAACCTTTTAAACGTAAGACAGCATCAACAGCCAATTTGGCAAAGAAATCCTTATGTTGATGCAAAATCTTTGAGGATAATGTGGTGCGGGAAATATTCATTAAATCTTCTTTGAATTTTTCATTATTAGCGGAATTATCTTGTGAAGTGTTGGTAAGAACATCTCGGGCTATTTTAGTAGCCATACGCCAACCAGCAATTATAATTTGGGGATGGAGTTTTTGATCAATAAGTTTTTCAGCTTCACGTAATAGTTCGGCCGCTAAAACTGTAACGGATGTGGTGCCATCACCCACCTCTTCATCCTGAACACGGGACATATCAACTAAAATCTTGGCTGCGGGGTTGTCAACACCAACAGAACGCAAAATAGTGGCACCATCATTGGTTACACTAACTTTGCCAGCTTCACGACCATGGGATACTAAGATTTTGTCCATACCCTTAGGACCCAAAGTACTTTTAACCAAATCTCCAATGGCAATGGCTCCTATGAAAGAAGACATACGGGCCATTTCAGCCTTTTCTTCTTGTGCCTCATTTTTGAGAACACGTACAGGATTTAAAGACATCTCCTGAAAAATACGGGCAAAATTTACAACATATGGTAACTCTTTTTTTTTTTGTTAAACAGGATATCCCAATACAAAACATAACCTAACTTTTTGTAAAGAGAACAAAGCAAAATGAATCCTTTATTCTTTTTTTTAAGAGAAAAATGCATAACTACAAAAAGTTTACAGAACAAAAAAAAAAAAAAAGAGAATGATTCATCATTAAACACGCCGTTTTACAAATGTTTTATGAATTAAAACCATGTCAGAAATTTTTAGTTTAAAACTTAAAACAATGATTTCCCTTTATTTTCTCCAAACTTTTCATTCAGTTTCCCTATAATTTACTTAAATTTTCATTGTGTTGTAGAATAATCTGGAATAGAAATCTCACGTGCATTTTTTCTTTTTTATATGCTACTATTACACACAGTTTGTGTGCGAGTCTAATTCATTTTACCCCGCCGCTTATACAAATTAATTTAATGATGCGGTCATTGTGCTTCTCTATCATACATCGTTTTTTTTTTTCTTCTATTCTTTGTAACACCCGGCAATTTTAGTTTCTTTTAATTTTATAAATATCACTGCAATTCATAATTATTTTGTTTCTATCCGTTCTTGAGCATGTAAACTTTAAGTTTTTATTTATAATTACAATAAATATTTCAATTAATTACCATTTTTATTAAAAAATTTATTCACTTATATTTTTTCTGGTCACAGCACAAGAAAACACCCGTAGAAAATGAAAATGGCGAATGACAGAGACCAGATAACAAAGCCGAGCGGCTACTAGTCGGCTATGTGCAGCCGACGACTAATTTTAGGGTACTCTAGCCGCCGCGGATAGATGAGGCTAATGTCGGCGACAAATTGTCGACAATTACAATATTTCACAACTTTTAAAATTGCACAAACAGATTGACACCGTTTGTTAAATTGAAGGTTGTGTAATACTATAGAATACTGTACAGCCTGTATGACACCTGATTTTTTGCAGCATATTTATAAGAGGTTTTCTACAATATATTTAAAAAAAGCACAAAAATGTAAAGTTTTTGATAGAAAAACCCTGGTAAAGTTGCTGGAAGAAAGCAGGTGTCATACAGGCTTAACAAATGTATTGAAATTTATTGCATGGTGTGTGGCAAAACCATAAAAAATATTGTGCACTTATATTGGACATATTATTGAAAATTGCCACATATGATAATAGAATGAAAAACAAAAACGAAAATTGCAAGTATATTCGTTGCTTTTGAGGAATCCATATACTTTGCAATATTATTGCAAATATTATTGCCACTATTATTGTAATTTGTCCTACACAGTACAATGCACAATACTTTTGCACAAAATCTTGTTCTGCTGTGGAAGTATATACAAATTGCACAATGTGGCCAACACACAGTAAAATATTTTTCACATTTCTTGGTTGCGCAATAAGAATTAAAATCTTTTTGATTTTTTTCAATATATTGTACAACCTCCAATATTATATAAACACTGGTAATATTTTACGCAATAGCAAAAGGTGCACAAGAATATTGCGTAGTGTATGGATACCTTTAGGATGAAATATACAAACAACAGGCTGGAATTTGTTGCATAGTGTGAACAATTTAAATTTAAATCAATACTCTCATCGATTTAAAGGGATTCTAAATGATTCGCTAATTGATAAAATAAATTTGATTGCAAATTGATTTGAAAAATACATTTTCACTGTCAGCTCTTGGTATAAAACGGCTTTAGCAAAAATCATCCGCCGCTGATGATTTCATACCAGCTTAGATGTCTGGGTTGAGCGTTTTTACACTACACTTCGATTGACTCCGTTTGACGATTTTTGTCGTCATTTTGATTATTTTAAGTACCCAAAATGAAGCCTGTAGACTTGGGAAATCTAGTTCGTTTGAATGAGCGCTCTTTATAGTTCAATTGAAACCAATGAACTAGGTCGATCTTCTAATTTAATTGTTATTCGATAATTTCGTTCAATCTGTCGTTAGATCGTTTGTTTGTAGTTTTTAAGCGAATTATTCATTCTCTTTTTATACATTAAAAAAAATTGAACTGGCAACATTGAAAAAAATAAACAAAATTAAACTCAAAAGCAATATAAAGAGAAATATTAGAGGCCATTTCAACGACGCAATTTTTGCATGCAACGTTGCGTGCAATTATTGTTTGTAGGCAAACGGGGTAGAGAAGCAAGCGGGGGTAGCAAAAATTGCACGGTTTTCGTTTTTCAAGATATTTTTAACATTTCTTTTTGCTATCGTTCGTATTCTTGTTAATTTGCTTTATTCGTATTCGGCTTCTCAAGTGTTGTGTATCGAAAATATTTCGTAAAATAAAAAATAAATAATTTGGAATAAAGAACTATTTATATATTATTTTAAATTATATTATATATATTATTAAATTATATTATTTTAAATTATTACGAATAAATTAAATTACAACGAATGAACAATTAAAGCAGATTGACAAAATAAACGTCAAAAAAACTGCATCCAAGAACTCCTCGTGTAAATGTTAATGATTTTTAGAAGCAACTTTAAAAGAGAATTCAAAAATTGCCTGCAATTAATTTTTTGGTTTAAATTGCCTCTTACTGAAATACAAAAAAAGAATGAAAAGAGCGAACAACCTAAAAGAGCTGCAGATTGTGAACTAGCTCACTAGTTCAAAATAAAGACTAGTTCAATTGAACTAAATCTTTTTAGATGACGATTTTCTTCACACGAACGAAAAAACAACAAAATACATGCAATACAAAAACAAAATACATCTAGTCACTGATTCGTGTAGTGGCGCACGTCTTGTAAAAACTAGTGCTTAATGTTTATTATTCTCATAGCAGAAAAATATCCTGATCTGTGACATTTTCGTTCAAATGTTCTAGAAACATATTGCTACAGTATCTCTATTACTAAGAAAATACCATAAATACATACAAATATAATTTTGGGCGATTTTTTCCTTTCTAGGGCTTTGACAGCATTGTTCCAGTGATGGCTGTGTGTTCTCGGCAGCTGATGCTCGGCCAAATCGGCCGAACACAACAGAGTCGGTTTATTACTAAAATAAGTGTTATACTAACAGGGTGTTTGTGATAAAATATATATTTTTCTTTGGTTTTTATAATTTACAAATAAATAATTTTTAAAAATTTTCAATTTAACTTTTGTTGGAATTGTTTGCGCAAAATGTACAAATATTTGTTCTGCTTTCCGATATTACTTCGCTGCACTGATTTGGTTCGATTGAGTATATGGTACAGGGCTTATCAATGTTTCCTAAAATAAAAGAAAATTATTAAAACCTTGTTTGGGGTTTTTTAAATCGGTTTTTGGAAAACTACGGTTTTTGAGTTGTTCGAGAAACCAGAGACCATAATTATTATTCCATTTATAATAAAAGTCAAATGCAAAAATTAAATTTTTTTAATTTTATTTTTTTGAGCTAATATAATAGCTATTTTTTGATTTTTATTTTTCGGGCCAAAATAAGTGATTTTTTGAATTTTATTTTTTTATAAAAAATAAAAGTAATTTTTTGACTTTTATTTTTTTGAGGAACATTTTTTTTTGCATAAATATAAAAGTATTTTTTTTTATTTTAACCTTGTAAGCTATTTTTTCTCTCAGTTTGAAATTAATTCTTATTGGTACGTCATAGATCCCCTTGACATTTTCCAATCAAACTTTCCAGATATAAAAAACCATACTTCATCAAGAAATTTTTGCAATATTTTTTGCCATGAAGCGCCCTCTAGTGGAAATATTGGCAACCAAAGTTGAAAATTTGACAGCAAGACGGTTGAAGATATTTTAAGAATTTAAATTTTGTGAACAAATCTTTATTCAAAAATATATGAAAAATATAAATTTGTTTGAAGAATATCGTGGTTTTTGACAATTTTTAAAAATTGACATATGGCAACCCTAACTATATAATTTTTATTAATTTAGTAGTATTTTAATAAAAACCATCCATAGTTTATGTTTTGAGTGAAAACTGAATTAATTTTGGAATATTTTAGACTTTATGTATTTGAAAAGTTTGTAGTTCGATCGATCAAATTTTCAAAAATTATGTACAATCGATGAACTAATTTCTAGCAGAGAAATACATTTTCATACTTTTCCATCAACATAACAATCAACAATATAAATTGGCTTTGTTTATAATTTTAAATAATTTTTGAAAAAGTTCCATCAAAAACGGTAAAAAAATAATTTTTTCAAATAATTATTTGGCAACTCTGGATAACATTTTTTTACAATTTTTTTAACCACGATTTTTGTCAAGATGTTAAATAATTTTAGCATTTAACTCTAGCGCTGATCCCCACTAGATTTCTTTCATCTTCTCTCCCACATTTATTATTATCTATTTGTAATAGTTATATTTAATTATGATCACAAACCAGACAATTCAAACTTAAATGCGTTTTTAATTTACTTAATTATATTTCTTTTAATTTTTATTGGGGTTTCTCACATTTTTATGCGTTTAATAAATAAAGAAATTTAATACATTTTTATATTTCATCGCATATTTGTAATAAAAAATAACTTTTATTTTAGCTCTCAAAAAGTCAGAAAATAACTTGAATTTTTGCTCAAAAAAAAAAAAAAAAAAAAAAAAGTCAGAAAATAACTTTTATTTTCGTCTAAAAAAATAAAAGTCAAAAAACAAATTATATTTTTGCTCCAAATAAAAAAAAAAATAATCAAAATTGTAAAAATCGGAACATTTTATGAATGACTTTTCCACAAACACACAAAAAAAAAAAATCGTTGCCAAGTAACTAGGAGCATTTCAACTAATAAATTTTTTTCGTTTAAATTATTCAATAATTAATTAGAAACAAGTAAAAACTTGGTAAAATGTTACTAGTTTTTGCATAACTTTTGCAAATAAACTTTATTAGTTGAAATGCTCCTAATTAATTGGCAAATAGTGCGCCCCGGTAGGCTAGTTGGTAGCGTGCTGGCTTATCAGTGCGGGGGTCGTGGGTTCGATTCCCACCAGAGGCACTGGTCTGTTTTCGCTACAACGTGCAGAAGGCCATAGTGCTCGGTTAGGGTAATAGTATATAATTTGTAATTATATGATTATTAATTAATAAAAAAAAAAAAAATTGGCAAATATTTTTTTGTGTGCAAGGATCAATATGGTGTACTTGAATCCCTTCAACGACATTTACTTCTATGTTGCTTTCCAAGCCAAATGTCCAGCAAAATAAAATAAAAAGTAAGTATATCTCAGCAATGCCAACACAAAAATAATTGTTCTCCGATAGAAAAAAGTAAATATGAAACAACTTTTTAAATTTTTCCAAAAAAAATGGGCTAAGTAGGCGTGGTTAAATATTGACAAGTTTTGCGCTCATTTGTAGTAAATTATTTATTATTATTACACTGAATTTAGCAAATGACAGAAATTTGACCAAAGGGTCCACCATCTAACGTTTTTTTCAACTAGTGCTTATTTCGTGAATGATAACACTTAGCTCATGTCTGATTTGACAGATAATTAGTTTTATCCTTCCGCTGAACGAATATGTATACGCTTGAACAACGCTGGGAAATATTGCGCCATTACTTTGAAAATCATGGTAATGTTGCAGAATGTGTGAGTAGTGGCCGTTACATTCAATGGCGATCGTTATCGGGCCATGTTGAACGAATTTTTGTTCACAAAAATTGAAGAGGAGGATATTGGCAACATTTGGTTTCAACAGGACGGCGCTACGTGCCACACAGCCGAAGCTACACTCGATGTTTTGCGCCCTGTTTTTGAAGATCGCATTATCAGCCGCAGAGCTGATGTCGTTTGGCCACCTCGGAGCTGCGATTTGATACCGTTGGACTATTATTTGTGGGGTGCCGTCAAAGATAAGTGTTACGCCAACAAGCCAGAGACAATTGACGTTTTCAAGGACAATATTCGTGAAGCCATTAGTGAAATACAGCTGCACACAATCGATAATGTGCTTAAAAATTGGACCGATCGTGTAGGCTACTGCATGGCTAGCCGAGGCAGCCATTTAAATGAAATTATTTTCCATTATTAACCGGAAGGTTAATTAACACGGATGGCTCGAAACAGTCGAACATGGATACGGGGGCGGATGTCGTCGGACCCGGATTTCAGCGTGCTCTGCCCATGGGCAAATATCCCTCCGTTTTTCAGGCTGAGATCTTCGCTATCTGTATCTGTATGGAAGAGTGTCTGCGGAGGAGGACACGGGGGGCCACGATCTACATTCTATCTGACAGCCAAGCGGCACTTGGTGCCTTGAGGGCTCAAGATGTGTCGTCTGGTCTGGTTAAGGAATGTATCGACTCTCTAAATCGTCTAGGACTTAACAACTCCTTGACACTGGGCTGGGTTCCAGGCCATGAGGGGCATGAGGGCAACGAACGGGCTGACTGTTTAGCCAACTGCGGAGCTCGTCGACAATTCATTATCCCGGAACCCTTCTGTGGCGTACCCAATGGGTATGTCAGAGAGAGGCTCAGAAGATGGAGGGAGTCGGAGTTTGGGGCCTATTGGGCCAGATCGCCTGTGCAGCGACAGGCGAGGCTGTTTATATCTCAATCTGGGGAGAGATCACGGAAACTCTTGTCTATGACGAGGGGCGAACTAAGGACCGTAACGGGTTACCTCACAGGACACTGTGGCCTTAGGTATCAATTGTACAAGATTTGACGATCCTCTACGAATACGTGCAGGTTTTGTGAATTGGAACCCGAGACCTCTGAGCATGTTCTCTGCGAATGTCCGAGGCTCTCCGACAGGAGGGTATGTTATTTTGGTGAACGAATAGTGACGCCATCGGACGTTTGGAACTGTTCACCTGGTAGGATAATTGGCTTCGTAGGGAGCCTGAACCTATAGGGTGTATTCGCTGGCAGCACAAAATACCAATTTCTGGTCGCGGTGCATAGTGCCACTATAATCTAATCTAACCGGAAGGATTGTACTTTCAAATAAAAAAAGAAATTTGAGAAAATATTCAGTAGTTTTTTTTTATAGCATTTTCAAAAAAAAAAGTTATTTGGGGGACCCTTTATATCGATATACTTTTTTATAAAGAATTAGCTGACCGACAAACGTTGTTTTGCCTTCAAGTTTTATTTTAATTGAAATTCTGGTTTTTCAGCCATTTTTTATTTTTTGTAACAAAGCAAATATTTTTGATATTCACACAATTTATATGAAAAAGACTAATGTTCAGAAAAATCACCACATCTCGACCAAACGAAAATATTTTTAAACAACAAACAAATTTTTAAAAACCATCCTCATTGCATGTTCTAAAGGGTCCGCCATCTAACGTTTTTTTTTTCAACTAGTGCTTATTTCGTGAATGGTAACACTTAGCTCATGTCTGATTTGACAGATAATTAGTTTTATCCTTCCGCGGAACGAATATGGTCCGTATGTTCGTTATATTGTGAAAAAAGTGAAAGAAACTGGCATCCTCATCGATAAACCAAAGCGTGAAAAGCCGAAAACAGTGCGTACACCCGAGAATATTGCTGCTGTGGTAGAAAGTGTGCGTGAAGCGCCATCAACATCAATTCACCATCGTTCTCAACAATTAAACATTTCGGAGACATCATTGAGACGAATTTTGCATAAAGACCTTGGTATGACGCCATACAAAGTCCAATTGGTTCAGGAGTTCAAAAATAAAAAAGTTATTTGGCGGACCCTTTACAAAACGTATTCATCCATTTTTTAATTTATACAGCCGTTCTCGAGTTATGGAGTGACAATCAAAATGTACACTTCTTTTTATTTATAATTTATATATAATTTAATATTTTTTTTTAATTCAGAAATAGGTCCGAATTTAAAAAAACTCAATTTATATAAACATGTTTTTTAAACATATTTTTTATTGTAAATATTTTCGAATTATAATTAATTGAGTTTGTTTTAAAATAGTATTTAATTCATAATGTTTATTGTAACACATTTTCTATTTCAACAATATGAATTTAAACATTTTGTATTTGTTTTATACGTTTTGTTAAATTGAAAATTTTCTTTACTTAAAAATTGTACTCCAAATAAATTATATCGTTTCTGGATCTACTTAATTGTATTAGCGCTTTATTAATACAAAATTCCTTGCCCTAATAATACAGGAGGGTAAAATCATAATTTTTAAAAATTTATAAGGATATGACCTCAAATTCTATATATTTCAGGCACTCTGATTTCAATGGCGTACTTTATTTTTCGATGTATGGTACAGTTTTTATTTTTTTTCACAAAATTACTTTAAAGCTTGGCGCATGTAAATGCAGTTTTTTGCCTATAGCATTTTTAAAAAGCAATCAATCTGATCCCTTTCTGTTGAAATGTAAACACAACCCCTGTATTCTTATTTCAGGGTTTCTCACAGTTTTATGAGTTTAAAAAATAAAAAATATTTTATATTTTATCGCAAATTTGTGAAAAAAATAACTTTTATTTTAGCTCTCAAAAAAGTCAGCTCAAAAAAATAAAAGTCAGAAATTAACTTTTATTTTTGTCTAAAAAAATAAAAGTCAGAAACTAACTTTTATTATTTCACGTACATATTTGATTCACAAAACTGTGAATATATAATTTTTTCTAATTTTTCCCAATTTTTACGGTTTAAGCGAATTTTATCGCTAAACTTAGCAATTGACCTATTAGGAAGAAGTGTTTTAGCAAGAAAACAATTATTTTAGCTGAAAATTTGGAAACATACTTTTGAAATGTATTTTTATATCATACTAACGGCTCACAGTGAGACAGCCCTATAGTAACCGCGGCAAAAAATGGTTTTTGGCGTGTCGTCCAATTTGGATGAAATTTTCACAGTATTTTAACAGATATATGAGTAACAATTCTCTGAAATTTCAGCCTCATAACTTCATTACTTTTTGGTCTAGAGCAAGTCAAAGTTGAGGTATGCCAACGCGCTTGAAATATGTTAGTTCAATATGTAATATTCAAAAGCTTATTAATAAAAAAATACATAATAAATATAACTTTAAAGTATTTTTTTAAATTAATTTAGTTGTTGTAAAATGAGTAGATGAACAAATAAATTAAAAAAAAAAAACACAAAAAAAAATTTCTTAACAACAGAATTGTGGTGTAAAAATTGAACATTTTCCATTTTCAATGGACTAGGAAATATAGAGCAATGAACTAGGAAGTCTCAGCTTTCATTTAAAGTAAAGGACATATAGCAAAAGTTTGCAAAAGTACTTTAAACATACAAAAAACTACAAAAAATATTGCAAGGACACTGCAAAATTGTATGTAGAGCTTTATGGCTGGTATTACATGCATATCACTGTGCATAAAGTTCTCATTCACGGCAGCAAAATGGTATCTGAGGCTATATTGCCAATAGGTTTGTTTGCAATTTTTATTTTTGAAAATATTTTTTTAAATCTTATTTAATATTAACTTTTTTTTTTGCTACAGGAATTTTATCCGAAGAAGCGCAAGCAGCAATGAATAAGGAGTATAGAAACTGTAGGCTTTTCCATTCTCGTAAAAATTCACGTATTTCTACGAATGAATATGTAATGCACTATTTGCAAATATTATCAGATCCTTAATTCATTTAGAATGAGAATGAAATTGAAAAAATTAGAATACCATGATGATATTAAAAAATTATTGATAGAATGAAAAAAAAAATTGTTCTTTTTTATTGCATTTCTATGGAAGGTGGGCGTAATAGTGGGAGTGCTATTGTAATTTTTGCATGAAACATTTTAAATGATATAAATTACAGTAATATCAAATTTTAAGGTTGTACTTAAAATATTTTAGAAAATATGGCACTTTTTATGTTGAGGTTGTATGGGTGGTGGGGGTAAAAGTGGGCCAAAGTTCAAAATTTTTTTCCGATAATGTTTGTAATAATATAACATTCAAGTATACCAAAATTGAAAGTTATACCTAAAGTATTACGGACAATACGGCATTTTACAAATTTCGATTGTATGGGAGGTGGGCGTAAAAGTGGGCGAATTTTCTTAATTTTTTTTTTTTAAACTGGAATTGTCTCAAAAATAACCTGTGCAAAATTTCAGAGCTCTACAATGACTCCTTGTATTTAATGCCGGCGTTGTCTCACTGTGCGGCTGGGCCTTAGAGTCATCCTGTTAAGCTATGTTGCCATGTAACATTTTTGACAATTCGTGAATTTTGTATAAAAAACGCTTTGATAAAATAAGTTTTTCTTACTAATATAACTTCTCTTAAATGGTACTTTCCACTGCGTGAACATTTTATTATTTCGATTAATTATTTTGCAATAGAATTCGCGAAACGCGAATAAAATGGAAAAAACTCTTAAGAGCGAGTTTAAGTTTAAGCTTTGGGAATCAAATATGCACCATTAATATTAATACTGGTCTTGTCCTTAGAGTTCAACAGAAAGAAATCAGATTTAATGCATTTGAAAAAAAGATGTGTCAAAATTTAAATGAATTTTGCGGAAAAGCTGTAGCATACATCAAACAAAAGTACGCAATTGAAATTTATGTAGAATTGTTAATAAAACTTAACGAAGAGAACCCGGCCTGATTTTTTTTAGAATTTGATATTACATTTTTTTTTGAAAGTCCCAAATCAGGTAAAAATATAAAAATTTGATTTTTTGGGAATTGTGCTAACCCGAGGGGGAGTATATGGCCTGAATTTGTTTTTAGAATTTGATGTTGAATTTTTGTAGAAAGTCCCATATCAGGTAAAAATATAAAAATTTATTTTTTTTGGTTGCAGCGGAAATTGTGCCTCTCCGAGGGGGAGTAAATGGGGGGAGGTATAGTGTCTCCACTATATGGACTATAAAACCAGGTCTAACTAAATATTTTACAGAATCCGAGTAATGCCATAAGGCATTATCACTGTCCGGAAATGTTATAAATTATTTTCGATACTAAAAGTTCCATTTTGAATTCAAATTTACCTGATATAATTACAGCATCCAAATGAGCAATATAACTCTTAGCCAAACGCAATATTTCAATTTTCGATAATTTACGATCATATGGTTCTGTGGGTATTAAAGTGCGTAATGTATTGAAAGCCGAATTGACACTGGAAAAACTATTAAATTTATAATTTATTTTAAAAATCAATTAAATCTCACCTCAACATACCTTTGCGTACGACAACGTTCTCTAGCATTAACAACATGTCTGGGCTTAGCGGCACTATTTGATGAATCAGATTCTGAAGGACTTATACGACTATTAGAACACATTTCCATATGGGGAAAATTGGTATAGAATTCCATTTGTAAATTGTGTTAGCCACTACTATGTAAGTTGTAATTGATACAACTTTTTAATTAATTCAACTATTTAGGAATTTTGAAATATTCATCAAAACTCTATATGAGTATGTTTCAAATTATTTTTTGCCTTGTAACTAGTTGGCTTTCTCCCACAAGACTAAGAGCATTACAGAATTCTCAACTACACTTATATGACTGAACCAGTGATCACAATGAAATATATATTTTTTTTTTTTTTTGAAATATCATTTAAACTAGAACAAGTGAGGATGGGATTGGATTGTTGGGATGAGATAGATGGCCATATAAGATCGGGCTACTGTTTTGTTTTGCACTCAAATGTATCAAATATTTTTATTATTATTTGTTGTTTTTAGTTGTGGCATCCATACATCCATACTAGGGTGTCCCTTAAAAAGTGATTTGTCGATTTTTGTTCATTACACCACCAGTTCTAATGCAAATGGTTCTAAATGGAAGAGTGAGGTAAGTTTCTAAAAATAGAACTGTTGTGTTGTTGGAGTTGTACTTCTGAGATTATGTATGCAAGAACAAAAAAAAAACACCGTGTATTGAATAAAACTAGTTTTAATCACAACAAAAACTCGACCTGACGATAGATCAGTGCGATAAAGCGCTCTGTTAACGTGTAGTGCGAGTGCATGTGGCACCACGGTCAGTGATTGCACAGAAAATTTCATATAGATGCAATCGAACAAATAAAAACATATTAAATATTACATTATTCAAAAAAACATTGAAAATTTACAATGTAGTTATGATTTTTCGAAAATACACTCATTCTTCTCTGCCTTTCACAATCGAAATCGATTTTTTTTAAAACGTTAACCCGCGCCAATTTTTGGTCGAAAATTACGCATTTTTGAAAAAATTGTATTTTATTTAAAGATGCCAAAAAATTCGACATTTTGAAAAATTAAATTTTTTATTTATTATTCCTTTAGTATACTCAAAAACTCTGATGTTTTACTTTTAAATTTTAAAAAATTAAAACCAAAAGTTTATTTTTCGATCTTTTATCATAAATTAAGACGTGAGCAAGATTATTCTAGTTCAAGATCATTTGTTTTTTGTTAAACAAAACACCGTGCAATGTTTATTTATTAATTAAAAAATTTCTTTATCCGCTAATTTAAAGCAGACTTTATCTACTGACAGGTCTTTACATGTTTCATTTCGCGTCACCGAAAATCTTCAAAGGACCAATGTAGAAGGGGTAGAAAATTTTCCCAAATTTTGAAAGAAAAAGATCAATGCTGTAACGACGAGTTTCCCTCCGTTAGCTTTGGTAAGCTCGCGGAATTAGCGATCGTCACAGATATTTATTTGTGTCAGTGACAAAGAGTTAAAGTCGTGGTTTAAACGTTATAAAGCGTACTTTATTCTCTTAATCTAATTACCAGACCACTTAAGCTAAAACACAAGGAAAGGGAGAGAACGGTTATTTAGAATGGACACTGGCTCTGAAGTTTTCTATAGGAAATACCCCCAATTGACCAACGCACGGCACACACGTGAGGGGAGGCGACCTACGAACGGGGCACACTCCGACGGCGTCTTCGGGAATATCCCCAGGCGACCAACGGACGGCACACTCTGGAGGGGAGGCGACATAGGAACGGCACACACTCCGATGTTATCCTTATTAATACCCCCAGGCGACCAACGAACGGCACACACTCGGGGGGAGGCGACCTACGAACGGCACACACTCTGACGGCTTCCTCGGGAATACCCCCAGCCGACTAACGAACGGCACACACTTGAGGGAAGGCGACCTATGAACGGCACACACTCCGATTTGTCCTTAGTGGTACCCTCAGGCGACCGACGAACGGCACACACTTAAGGGG
Source organism: Delia radicum (assembly GCA_021234595.1). Lineage (NCBI taxonomy): Eukaryota > Metazoa > Arthropoda > Insecta > Diptera > Anthomyiidae > Delia > Delia radicum. The sequence goes on from CM037852.1 coordinate 194,785,360, forward strand.
AGGTACCTACAAACGGCACACACCCTTGGTGAACAGGGCCTTCGCAGTGTACTCAAAGGAGGTTGAAGGACCTTCGCAGGGTGTCGCAAGAATGACGCAGGACCTTCGAAGGATACTCTAAGGATGGAAGTGACCTATGACGGCACGCTCCCTTTTCAGGCTAAGTCCTTGAGAGTTAAAAGGAGACAGAGTGATTAGCAAGTTTACCTTATGTTCGCGACCACGGCTGCATACAACTGATCCCGATTCCTGTGATGTTGTGCTTTATATACTCTCAGATTGTGTCGAGGGTCGTCTGAGTATTACTAGGCCAAATAACGTATCAAGTGTGAGATTTGTTAAAATGTCTTTTGTTTCACAATAATTCATAATTCAAATTCAACAATTGTGAGATATTATTATACAAGGGTGTTGGCAGAAACGAGGGTCCCGACTTCTGACATTACAATGCTTTGCCTATATTGTTTTATTTACCCGATGAGAAGTAAGAAAATAAAATTGAAAGAATTGAACTAATTCAAATCAAAATAAAACATTTTTAACTAATTCTGACTTCATCCTATATCATTAACTCACTTTAGCCAGGAATAAAAAATGATGCACAAATTTGATAAAATGGCAAAAACGCGTTTTTTTAAATTAATTATAAATGGTTTTTAAAATGACTAATTTGGAGATGTCGATTGCTATTTTTATAATATTTGTTAAAATGATAATTTGTGTTTGTGTGTGGAGCGATATTTTATGAAAATTGATTATTTTGAGAATTTTTGTATGTTTGGTTGATCTTTTAAAATTGTATTTTAATTTCGGTTGTCAGGTTTGAGAACATAGTTAAATTTTACTATTACAAATAGAAAACACTAGTTGTTGATAAATGTAAGAGAAGATGGAAAAAAAAATCTTGTGGGGATCAGCGCTGGAGTGAGTGCCGCACTTTTCCACCACCCACAAGAAACTCAAGGTTTAATCAGGTATATATATCAACTAACCACAGAAAATCAGTGATGTTAATTGATTATCCGAACAACATAAGTTATTTTTGTCTTTTCTTACAAGTTTAGCCAACAGCTTTAAATCTTAAAACTTTCTATTTGGCAGGGTTGATTATTTTGTCAAAAGTTGAACAAAATTTGAAAGTTTTCATCAGTTTTTGCATAATTTTCGAAAATATATCGCTTAAATTTGATTAGACTATAATAATCTTTACTTAAATTTAAAATTTTTTTAACAAATTTTCAACTTGCTACAAAAAATTATGTTATGTAATTTGATACATAAAGGCTTAATATTTTCACTTTTGAACAAAAACAACCCACTAGTAAATTTACAGAATGTGATGAAAAAAGTTTTACATTTAGAATACTATGTAGGCAAAAACCACTGCAAATGTAGTTGAAAACAAATGAAATTTCATTTAAAGAAAGGACGACTTACATTACTGTAAATTCAACTAACAATGTCATTTGTTTTTTAATGTTCAAAAAATGACTAACAATTGTAGTAGAAATGAAACACATGTTAGTAAAAAATAAACAAACATTTATTTTTTTAAATAACAAAAAAAAAAAAAAAACTGTAAAAAATGAATATAAAATCATAAAACAGTCATTTGATGTGGTTTGTTTTCTTAAATGAACTACAAGGTTAGTAACAAATTTAATTTGTTCTACAAATGACTGACATTTACATTAAAAATAAAGAAACTGTATTACAATCCAAACAACTACATATTTTTAAAGCAGAAGTTCCCTGAGTGTATACACAAAAATTTGTAAATATTTTACTAGAACTTTCTTTGTAAAACTAACTTGAAGCTTATGTAGTTGTATACTAACTAAGCACTTCGATAATATTTACCCAGTTTTTTTCGGCATGTATATATTGATATGTAATTTTATGTGATACCATATATAATATTAATATAAAAATTATAGAATTTGTTTGGTTTTCTGTTTTATATGTACTTATATATAATTATACATGGAAGTATATATGATCTGATATATAGCTATATCAATTTTATATGATGACATAAAAAAGATAATCTTTTATATAACATAAGATATAATAATATATGATTATATATAGCGACATATTAGACAAGTTCGTAAAAATAAGTATTAGATGAAAGTTTACATATGGCCGAATATATAATAAGATACCACTATATCAAGCTATATACGACCATACATACACTTTTTTCGTCGGGATAATATTATCTATATATATATATAAAATACAATGCTTGTATGTTTGTCCTCTATAGACTCTAAAACTATCCAACCGATTTGGCCCAAACCGGTTTCATTTGAAAGGTTATAGTCCAAATTAGGGTTTCCGCTATATATATTTCAAGTGGGCGTGGCCTCTCCCACATAAATTGAATAACATCATATATCTTGACTTTTGTGATAGTAAGAGTTTTGAAACATTGCAGTATCCCATATGTTACTGATTTGAATAATCAGGAAAGAAATGGGCGGGATCGGATCAGTGGGAGTGGCATCTCCCATACAAAGTAAATATTTAATTTCATATATCTACAGTACTGTAATAGCCATAGTCTTAGAAATTTGAGCACGTTGATTATATTATGAAAAGTCATGGGAAAGTTGGGCGGGATCATACCAGTGGGCGTGGCAGCTCCCATACAAAGTGATTATTAATATTAAATATCTAGGGTTCTATATTAGCTACATAGCCTTCAAATTTTGTACGAGTCCATCAATTACAAATATTAGTAGTCGTACTGAAAATGGGCGGAATGGGATAAATGGGCGTGGTACCAAAAGCAAAAAACAAATAAACATTAAAATAAATTATCACATTCAAGACTTTTTGCAAGGTTATTTAATAATGTTGTTCAAAAATTGTTTTAGCGGTCCTCATAGTCATAGAATAAATAAAAAAGGTAAAGAAGTAAACAATAAATTTTATGATATGGTTTTAAGTAACAATTCATGTTTAACAGGTACACTTAACATAAAAAATATATTATTATTATATTATTATTTGCGTAAAAGAAATTTCTTGATTTAAAGAATTAATTACAATTAAAATTTGAAGGCAAAACAAAGTTTGCCTGGTCAGCTAGTATGTTATATAAATGAATGAAATAAGTTCTGATCTCTAAAACATTTAATTTTTTTTTAATTAAAAAACGTATTGATAAAATTGTCTTAAATTAAATTTGATAGGCCATTTTTCAGATCAAAATTTATTTTAGGGTCTCTGTTTTTATCAAATTTTAGAGTCTCTGTTTTCATCAAATTTGTGCGTCATTTTTGAATAAGGTTAAAGTTGGTTAATGACATCCGAATGACATCGAAAATCCATTTCTGCATAATTGTGAGTATATTAAAGGATTTCGAATTTTGGGAGTTTTTAATAAAAAAAACTACACTATTTTATATTATTTGTCAAAATTTTTTACAAATGGGCCATTAACGTTTTCAAAAAAATCAATTTCATCCATTTGGAAGCATTTGCAATAAAACTTGCGGGTGTAATGAACAAACTTCGACAAATCATTTTTTTTAAGGGACATCCTAATACATACTCTTAAAAACTGTAAAATGAATTAAGTCATTAATGACGACAAATTGTCCATAAACACTTTTGTGTGAGCAATAAGATGACTCGAAATGATGTTGGTGGCATACACAAAATATTCGTATTTGTTTTATATTCATGCTCATGTTCCACAGTAAATTTCTCAAGTGTTATGATGGGTTTGTTGTTCTAAACCAATGGGGGGTTTCAATAGGAATATTATTTTTTTTTTTGGGTGGTCACTTTATTTTATTAAATTGTTATTTTTTTTTTCTTGTATGGTGTTAATTTTTACGAGTACATAGAATGTTCTGTTTTAATATTTTGTATTCAAGTGTTCATTTGTTTGTTGGGTATAGTCAACGATTTATTTAATTAAAATTGCTGATGTTCTTTAAGATAAGTTAATTAAAATGAATTTTTTTAAATGGAACTTAAATTTATGTAATTTTTCATTTTTTGTTCGCTTTATTAAGAAAGTATGTATAAAATGCAAAGAAATATATAAAATATTAAAGTGATTTAATTTCGAGGATTTATAAGAATCTTCGATTTTTTTAAAAAGGAAAACTTCAGAATTTTAAATTTGTTCCTTACCTTAAAACTTAGCATCAGCGGGAATTTTCTAGGCAAAAACTACTTGTTCTCTGTGAAATTTTCTTTGAGTATAAGGTTTCAGAAATTGAGAGGCTTTTTATCTTAATGAATCTTTTTTTTTTGTTCTAAAGGATTTGGCGAGTTTTCTTAAAAGTTTATTCAATATTTTTTTGCTTGTCGGTTTGCTCAAAAAAAAACTTATAAGATTTAGAATTCTTTAATTCTGGGACTTTTTCTTTTAGAAAAATTATCATTCCCAGGTGGAAATGTTCATATATGATCATATATTGCAATATATGGTTTCATGTATGAGCATATATGGTTCCATATATGGGCATATATGAACATATATGTAATGTATGGGAGCATATATGGATATGAATGACACCATATACGATAATATATTGGTTCATATATGCCATATTTCTCCATATATGAATTCATATATTATTCCATATATGGCTAATATGTTTTAATTTTTGATCAGATGCAATGAGGAAGCAATTTTTTATTTTTAACCCTTATTCTGCCGGTCTACGAATTCTTGACAAAAATATATAAATTAATGTTTTATTGATTTATAAAGACGATTGCAGAGAATAAGTTTTGAATTGAAATTTGAGTTGAAAATTGATGAAAATTGGTCCATCAACTGATATTATCGCGCATAATATAGCATTGGTAAAATTTGTTAGCGAACGCACCCCTTTTTCGGGGGAGGGGTTCAAAGTTGGAATTTTGTTTTGCGACTTTATCCAAAAGTTGTGAATGGGTTGGAACGCTTTATGCACCATCGGAAAGGTATAATATGTCCCCATTCATTAACCCATTACTATCTTAAAATTTGGATTTATTTTATCTTTTTTTATTAAAAATTCGCAACTAAAAAACTTATAAAACCTCCAAGTTTAAGTTTAACCAAATTTATAGATCCACAGGGTCGTATTATACCTTAAATGAAAGCTCAATTTCTTGTTTATAAATTACCGGCCTCGAAACATACCTATAATACAGATAATTTTTAAAATAAATAAAAAAGACAGGAAAATTTAAAAAAAATACCAAATGTTAAACTGACTCGTAATGGGTTAATGAATGTGGACATATTACTCTTTGGAAAGCTATTTAAAACACCTTTCCGATGATGCCTAAATGATGCAGATCCATTCACAACTTTTGTATAAAATCGTAAAACAAAACTTCAAATTTGAAAAAATTTGGAAAAAAAACTAAAAAAAGCTTTTTTATATACGAGAATATAGGAAAAGTAATAATATATGACAATATATGAACATTCATATATGACCATATATGAACATTCATATATGACCATATATGAACATTCATATATGTCCATATATGAGCATATATGTCCATATACCCTCAAATTTCAGATCCGAACATATATAGATTCACATATGTGGCCATCAATGGCAACATATGAACTTTTTCACTAATAATTCTCTAGAGCTCTAATAGAAAAATTCTGTAAATCGAATTATTATTTTCTTATAGGAAAATTCTCAGTATCTTATGAAATTTTCTTAAGTAAAATTCCAAGTACGTTTTCTTTTTTTAAAAAATGTTTAGGTTCCTATTACAAAATTCACATATTCAGGGAACATTTTCTTTTAGAATAATTCCGGATTCTTAATTTTTTTTCTAATAACAAAATTTCCACATTCTAAAGAACTTTTTATAAAAAACTCTCAAAATTTTAGATCTCAGAACTTTTTTTATAGAAATATTCTTACATTCTGAGAACTAAAGTTTTAAACATAAGCTTATAATGAAGTCGTCCAAATCAGAGAATCTTTATTTGAATTTATAAAAAATTCGAAAAAATTCAGAATCTGATAATTTTCAAATAAAAAAAAAAAGTTCTTAGATTTAGAGATATATTCTCTTAAAGAAAAATGCCCTCAGGATTAAAGAGTTTTTTTAACCGCAAATGGTCCTTAAAATCTGAAAAAATTTTCTGTTGAAAAAGTCCTCATAACCAGACTAATCTCCTGTAAGAAAACGTTCAGACTCAAAGAATATTTCTATAAGAGAAAGTCCAAAGAACCTCTGAATTTTCATATGAGAACAATTTTCCATATTCATAGAATTTTTTTAGAAAATTCTTACAATCACTTAAGAATTATCAGAATCGTTTTTTTTTTTGCTAAGAAGGTCCTTAAAATCTGAGAGTTTTTCTCTAAGACGCATTAATCAGAACTGAGGATCTGAATCTGGTGACATATCATATACAAATTTTTGGATTTTAAGACTTTTCTAATATAAAATTCCTCTGATTCAAAAGGATTTATTTCTAATAGCAATCTAGGATTTTTCTCAAAGAAACACTGTTTTGAATTTGATGTTTTTGAACACCTTAAAAGAATCTTAATCGAATGTTAAGACTTTTTCCTCAGCAAAATTTTTGGTTGGTTCTGAGGACTTTTAAGATCACAACAAAAATCAGTAAAACTATTTAGGAAAACTATTGGTATACATTTGAAGGGCTTATTGTAAAAACTTGCTAAGTCACATTTTATTTCTAGTTTGTTTACGGCTTTTAAAGGTCGAAAAACTGCAAAAAACATAATTTTTACAGAACGTTTATATTCTAGGTACTTGTAATAAGTGTGTATGTAAGACTTCTATTAAAAATTAATCAATGGTTCTCTATAGTTACTTGTACTATCACATTATTCGGTCCTCTCAATCGACATTCTCAGTTATACCTTCCGAATTCAGTAGACCCGACCAAATTGCGTTAATAATTCATACAGAATTAAATAAAACAGTGTTTCCCATTTTTTTTTAATTTTTATAAAAATGTTCAGGTAAAATGAAAAAAATAAAAGATACATTTAGAATACTATGTAGGTAAAGACTCCTGCAAATGTAGTTAAAAACAAATGAAATTTCATTTAAAGAAAGGACGACTTATATTAAAGTAAATTCAACGGCTCTATGCAATAAGTCCCAGGTGCAAAAAGTCCTAGTGAAAAAGCTCCTAATGAAATAAATTCTAAAAAAATGAAATAAGTCCCGTCTCGAAAAAGTGAAATAAATTCTAAAAAAATTAAATAATTTCCAAAACAAAAACACAGTGCAACACGAAAAAAATAACCATATACGGACACCACTACGTGATAAAAGACTAAAAAAAAAAGACCCGTGTCTCCCAATTTTTCCCAAAGTCATATCCTCTTTTGTTTATGGGCCGCCAAAGATTTGGGGCCTCGGTATCATTTTCGCAAAAAAGTGATCATTTTCTCAGGCTCATATCTTGCAAACCGTTCAGAATTTCGATTTACTCTCTATGGCAAAGTTGTAGCTCTTGTCATAAAGAATATGTTCTAGAAATTTGTTTACTGAGATCTTAGGTAAATTTTTGTAGTTGATTGTTTCCTTGAATTTTGAACGGTTTGCTACCTATGGACCTGAACACGGGAAAAAAGGTAAAAAAAATCGAATTTTTTTAAGTTTTTTGCGATTTTGATCTGGAAGGTGAAGTTTTTTTGATTTTATATGTTCGCAATTTTTGTTCTTTATGACAAGAGCTACAACTTTGCCATAGAGAGTAAATCGAAATTCTGAACGGTTTGCAAGATATGAGCCTGAGAAAATGATCACTTTTTTGCGAAAATGATACCGAGGCCTAAAATCATTGGCGGCCCATAAACAAAAAAGGAGATGACTTTGGGAAAAATTGGGAGTCACGGGTCTTTTTTTTTAGTCTTTTATCACGTAGTGGTGTCCGTATATGGTTATTTTTTTTCGTGTTGCACTGTGTGGTCAAATTATATTACTTATTGTCTTAAAAATAAGATTTCAACGGATTCGACATTGGATTTGCAAAAACAAGTTTTTCTCTGTGCTCTTAGGGTTTTTTTCCTCCGTAGAACGCGTCAGGCGGCTACGCGAAATAAAGTTTTTTCTGCGTGCGACACAAAAAAATAAAATTGAAGCAATTTTTTTAAGTTTCCTTAAAACTCTTTTGTTTGATTTCATGAATCAGCCTTAACAAGGTTTTATGACATTAAAAAAAAAAAAAAATTATGATTTTGGGCAATAACTTCTTTTTTTGCCGTCATAGCGCCCAAATTTATTTTGGCCGAACAAAAAAACCGTCATAGCGCCCAACAAAAAATGTTATTTCCTTCAAATCAATGTCGTATTGCCCAAAAACAAGACCATTTTTACAACAACAATTTACATATAATTTTTTTGGGCGCTTTGTCCCACGCTAAGTTCTGTTGGGACTTATTTCATTTCGGAATTACTGCATTATGAAATAACACCTTATAACAAAAATGAAATAACTTCTAAAAAAATGAAATAACTGCAAACGAACTGGGTATTATTTCATTTGAAATTACTCCCAGATTTGTATGAAAAATTTTTGGGACTTATTTCATTTTTTTTTTGGGACTTTTTTCCCCTAGGAGTTATTCCACAGAGCCAAATTCAACTAACATTGTCATTTGATTTTTAATGTTAAAAAAATGACTTACAATTGTAGTAAAAATGATCCACATGTTAGTAAAAAATAAACAAACATTTATTTTTTTAAATAACAAAAAAAAAAAAAAAACTGTAAAAAATGAATATAAAATCATAAAACAGTCATTTGATGTGGTTTGTTTTTTGAAATGAACTACAAGGTTAGTAAAAAATTTAATTTGCTCTACAAATGACTGACATTTACATTAAAAATAAAGAAACTGTATTACAACCCAAACAACTACATATTTTTAAAGCTGAAGTTCGCTGAGTGTACATATTAAAAAATTAACTAGTAAACAATTAACATAAATTTAAATTAATTTGAAGAAAAAACAAGCAGATTTTAAGAAATTTTGTAGCAAAAGCATCTTAAATTTTTTTTGATCTCAGTTGCTATATATTTTTCTATGGGGTTTTCTTTGGAAAACCCAAGGGTTTCTGAATATTTTTTTTTGTAGAGAAACCCTATCCAATAAAAAAAACATGTAATGCTAAGGACATTTTCAATACAAAAATCCATATATTTTATGGAATTTTTCTCTTTAAAAATTAGTATTTTTTCTAAAGTAAAGTAAATTGAAAATTATGCCAGAGAGAGAGAAAGAGCTGATGTTATGTTGTCTTGGAATTTTGAACACATTTTTAATGTATACTTCCCAAACGCATTATACGATTTGCATTCTGCAAATAAATACTGCTTTCATATTTTTCCATCGTAACTAGAAAATAGCCCTACTTTCAAAACCTAAAATTTTAAAAAAATTTACATATATTAACAAAAACGCACAAATAATTTTAACTATATTACTTACCATGAAACTATTCGTGTAGATCTTACCAAAGAGTTTAGAAAATAAAGAGATTGCAATACTCTCAATTACAGAGAAAAAGTAGGAAATTTAATATTTTTTCTCGACATTAAATTGATAAATTGACTTTTTTTTATTGCAACAATTTTTTAAATTAAGCTTATGTTTTCCTTAAAAATTGCCGTTTCCTGCTTGGTCCTATAAATACTTTGTCAAATATACAAAAATTGTATAAAATTTGCAGCTCAATATATTTTTTTAGAAATTTTTTCTATGATTTTTTTTTTTTTTTGATAATATAACAATTAATTTAATTTGATTTCGGTCATCAAACCTGAATCTCTATTGTAAAAACTATTGTTTTTCGGTTAATATTACCAATATTTGATAAATTTTTATTTAGTAAAGCATTAGTGAACGTCTGTCTATCTGTGTAAAAATTGTGTTTTTATTTATTCTTTTTTTATTGGTTGCCATTTTTGAATAGGTTTAAACAAATTTAATTTTATTCTGATTTGGTCGGGTATACCGAATTCTGTAATAACAAAACATTAATTCAGTTGATATAACAAATTCTTCTGTAGTTGTAAAAAAAATGATAATTGAAATAACTTTCCAACCGAATATTTTTCTGTGTGTATAATTATTCCTTTTAATTTTGCCTTCAGATAACATTATATAATTATAGAATGGGACGGGCCCATTTGAATTTTCGTAAATTTAGATCTGGTTAAAACCATATAAAAGAGTGGGAATAGTAAAAACAATGACCAAATGATATAAATACACTGTTTAACAGGAATACACGCTCATATTTCTGACTGTGTATACACTAGGGTGGGGCGAATATGTAAAACCAAACATCAATTTTGATTGTGCGAATTACGTTCACATGTTCGATTTAGAGGACAAAGCATTGTTATTTGAACCGCCATGAAATTCCGTATGAGCATTTACATACCTCGAATGTGTAGATGATGAAGATCCACCATTTCCAGACCCTTGTCATATTTAAGGTACGGAGCGTCATGTCCAGCTACAAGCTAGTGTTGCTAGGCGCTCAATCGACAAAAACCGTGAAGGTATAATGGCATCTGTATCTGAAGGCCGAAAGAAAGCGCCTCGTATGGAATCTCGAAAAGATTTGGAAGGCAATCTTTGAATGAAAAATACACTGAATTGGAATTTTTGATGTGAAATCGTTTAAAACAATAATTGCTTTCTTCTTGATTCATACCTTGTCTCTACCAATACAATTACTTTGTACTTTAAATGAATTTATTATAATTTTCAAAATAAATATTGAACAAAACAAAAAAAAAACATTATATTTTTGGATAAAAAAAGTGGAAAAAAATAAGAAATAGAACATTTTTATGATTTTGCGCTATGAACAACTGAAAATGGTAATTTATCAATATTTTCACGAAAAACTTCACAAGGCCAAAACTGCCTGAAGGAGCGTTCCAATGCTTTTGCGATGTACTAGAGAGTTCTTAACTATTGTCTTGGCTAAAATTTTTGTCCTAGTATTGAATCGAAAATCTCAATGGTTTGGCTGTTATAGGCCAAAATATCCAAAAAAACGTGACAAAAGTCTGAGAAAAACTGCAAGTCAAAATCTGGAAGCTCGATTTTCACCGTAGACGTATGGTCTAGTGGACTTTTTTGCTCAGTACAATCCCACGAATCAGAAACGCGAAGCGCCCATTAAGATGTTCAAATCGCCCCACCCTAGTATACACATATACAATAACGCTGAATCACTAGTATTGCATGTAATATGTCACATTATATAGCGAAGTCTAAAGATCGTCCGATTGTGCCAATTTTTGGCATTCACAACAAAAGCAAGCTTTTGATACACAACAAAAGCAAACTTCTGGGGAAAGAATCGGAATATACTTTTCATTTTCCATACTACAGTGTGACACTGCACGGTGGTAAAATGCGGTCCTAACTCTATAACTTTTTTGCTTATTAATTTTAATAGCTGAAATTTGGTACATGATTAAGGGATACACTTTTTTATCCTACCCCAAAGTTTGGGTGCAATAAATAAAATTGAAAATGCACTTAAATATTTTACAATTGATTTGGTATTTGGTCAAATTATTTGTAAATATTGCCTAATGCCTGATAACAAAAATGATCAAATTCGGTCCATGTATTCAGAAGTTATGTGTAAAAATATGATTTTCATACATTTTCTGTACACATTTTATTATTTCGACCTACATAGTTCGGTATAAATTGTTGTTAATAAAAATAACAAGTCGTTTTAGGGCGAAACTCACGCGCTAAGTCCGAAAAAGAAACTAAAATTGTTGTAGGATTGCCAGATTTTTATGAAAACCAAATAAATTTTCACATTAAATTTTGTAAATATAAATCAATTTTGATGAGTTTTTATTTTAAATATCTACTGACATGCTAAACTGTTTTGTCAAAAAATCGAAATATATATGACCTACTTCAAAAATTTTTGACACTTGTCGTAACTGATTTTAGATCCCTCTTATTTCTCAATGTTTTATGAATGGAACAATGGACATGGTTAGGTTGACTACATTTAAAGACTGTAATGTGCAAAGTTTCACGTTGAAACGTCTGCACCAAAAGAATTGATGGACATTTAAAAGTTGAAAAATAATTTCCTTATTGTTGATGGGTGAAAAGTTGTATGGTGGTTTACAAATGAAACCAAAATTTTCCGATTTTTAAACTTTAATTAATTAATTAAGACAAATAAGTGCACACAAAGCAAAAACTCAATTAGAGTTTTTGTTTGAGTTTGAATTTTAACGTCTTTTTCAGACAATTGCAATTAATACTATAATTAATATGCAATTTTATTTAATTTTGATTGTGAAAGGCGTGGTAGAGAAGAATGAGAGTATTTTCTAAAAATCATAACTACATTGTAAATTTTCCATTTTCTGAATCAGACTGCGCAGTTTCTTTTATTGAACCTTCGTGAGTGACCCTGTTTTTTTGAATAATGTAATATTTGTTATGATTTTATTTGTTCGATTGCGTCTATATGAAATTTTCTGTGCAATCACTGACCGTGGTATAGATAAACTGATTTCTAATGCCACATGCACTCGCACTAAACGTTAGACAGAGCGCTTTAGCCCACTGATCTATCGTCAGGTCGAGTTTTGTTGTGATTAAAACTAGTTTTATTCAATACACGGTGTTTTTTGTTCTTGCATACATAATCTCAGAAGTACAACTCCAACACAACACAACAGTTCTATTTTTAGAAACTTACCTCACTCTAATGTCCACTGCTTTCCCATATGTTGTAAGTGATGCCACATCTATGATATATTCTTTGTATATTCGATAGATGGCGCTTACGTAGTTAGGGAATTGCCAGAGAGCAAAGTTTGATTTTTGTTTGAGTTTGAATTTTAACGTCTTTTTCAGACAACTGCAATTAATACTATAATTAATATGCAATTTTATTTAATTTTAATTGTGAAAGGCGTGATAGAGAGGAATGAGTGTATTTTCTAAAAGTCATAACTACATTGTAAATTTTCAATTTTCTAAATTAGAATTGTGTATTATTCAAAAAATGCTATATTCAGCAATATTTGATGTCAAATTTTGGCCCTGTCCATTTTGCCCATTTTTTCAAAAAACTAAAAAAGTAGTTCCAAGGTATTTTAGTATCTAACGATGCAATAGGTCTCATAAGTTTGATTTCGATCAGACGAATTGTTCCTTTTAAAATCTATGTAATTTTTGTTTGTTACCTTGAGGATCGCAAAAATATATTTTTTTTTATCTGGTTGGTACACAAACATTTTCCATCCCTGGTATTGCAACTTAAACTTCAGTTTATTTTTAAAACCACTTAACAATTCAACTCATAATAATTATAATATAGTGTCAATAGACAGAACGGAAGTAAATACTTTGACACATGCTTAAGTGTTAATTACCACTTGAAATTACCCAAACTCCACAAAACCCAATAATAACGCATTTTCTTTTATTTATATTTTAAACTAAATTTATATTCATTTTATTTACAACACTTACAAATTAATAAAAGAAAAAATAATTACAAAAACAGAATATACGTAAGTACATATTTCGTAGAAAAGAAGAATGGATTAAGGTATACTACACTGACAGAAAAAAACAAAAAAACACAACAAAGTTTAGCTTTTAAAATATTAAATTAAAACAAAGAACAAAAAATCCATACCAAAATAGTACAAAAAATAAAAATCGGAAAACTACATTTAAAAATTGGTATAGCGATTTACAAAATAAGGGTTTCTTTTTTTTTTTACAAACTTAAAAGCTAAATAAAAATAAAAAGTTTACACTTAAAAAAAAAAAAACATCTCCAACGTAATATCATAAACAATTAACTTAAGATTTTTTCTTTGAATTGACAATTAAATTTTTTCTTTGATTTAATTAAAATATGTGACATTTTATTTAACAACAACTTCAGAGTTTTACACGAAAAATTTTCAAAGTTTATATTTATTTTTGCAGTGTAAAATGATGTTTTATTTTAATAGGTACTAAATGGAATTTCTTCGGTGTTTTTTTTTATATATACTTCTACAAAATTCTATATTTTTTTATTTAAAAATTTTGTGTTTATATTAAAAACAAAAAATATATTAATAATAGTTTATAAAAACACCACAGTCATATGTTCTTTTTTACGAAAAAATACATAAGGAAACTTTTACAAAAAAATAGGAAAAAAAACAATAAAGTTATGATAAAAATGAAACAATTACTACAAGAAATAATAAAAAAAAGGCATTTCATATTTACAAGCAGCATACTACAAATGTTTTACCTATTGTTAGTAATAGTATTTTTTAAAAATTTTTTTTTTTTTTTTGGAAAAAAAAATATAGTTTTGACTTTAATAAATAAAATTAAAAAAGAATGATGAGGAGTGATATAAAGTTCGTGAATAGTAATTTTAACTAATTGTCTTTTTTTTTGCCAAATTCAAGCTTTTTGCAAAAAAAAAAATTAAATAAATTTTGTATAAAAGAAAAAATTTCGTAGTTTTGAATAGTAAAAAAAAAAATTGACTAATTTTGAAATGAAAATTTGTTGATAGTATATAGCAACTTAAAACAGCAAATTTAAATGAGAGCTGTAATAAGTTTAGCCTTGAAGTTAACGAATTTCTCACTTGTGGCGGCCACACGCTATAAACATAGAGAGAGACAGAGACAAAATGAAGAGTTTAGTATTACAATAGAGATTACTTATTACATTAAAACTTACCAAAATCAAATCTTGTACCAAATTGGCCAAACCTCTGTTGGCTAAAACGACCAATCTTGTAACGGGGCCGGGAATTCCTTCCGTATAACCATCATTAGAACGATTGCTATCACTATCGGAATCACTATCTGAGGAACTGCTTACACTGTTTGCACTATTTGCTGATTCATCACCGGCTTGTGTTTGTACACTACCAGAGAAAAGCTACAAAAAGAGAATGTTATTATAAGTTTAATTACAGAAAGAGAGTGACTGAATTAACTGAATTTATATTTTAAGAATGAATTCCCTGACCAAACTTAAGAAATTTAATGAAATCCTTAAAAAAAATTTAATAAATTCATTCACGAAAGAATTCATGAAAATCAAGTTAAGTCAACTTTCGGTTTCATTCCTTATAGTTTTTGAAGCCCCTGCCTATACAAAGGAGTTGTAGTCCATTTTCGGTCAAATGTAGATCGTGTAAATAGGGAGTTGTATGTATGGATATTTGACTTAAATTTCTCTAAATTGGAAGTGTCAAAAAAGACTTTTACAAGAAGTTTATTTTACATAGGCGTGGTTGGACAAATAAACGAATTATCTCTCTCACGCGTTGTGCGATTCACTGGACTATCAACCACAACCGGCTGATATCTATCTACTGAGCAAGCGTGTGTTACGAACACACGACCTGGGGATAAGCTCACTTATCTCAGAAAAAAAAATAAGATTGTAGTATCGAAAAAACAATGATACACAACCCATATTCCTACGATGCAACAAGAAATCAATAGAACTGATATCCTACTGTCATTAATGAGAGCCAACGCTCTCCTTTACACACAGTACAGACGCTCCAAAATTGACTCTGAAGACCTTGACCATGGAAGTTGTATTACAATATCAGGTTGGATATAGGTGGTATAAATAGCAACGAGATTAGAGGGAGTGAAGTAATTCTTGCATCGGTAAAGAAAGTCAAGACACTTGAACGTGTTTTTCGGCACTTGGTGACACGTTGGATTCTCATGTCCAAAACATGAAGAGATTCAGATTCCTTATTATTGATACCACCCATGACATGGTGACTCTATGGCCCTATTGTTCAACAAACAACATCAGGTCTTGCGAGCATTGAATTCGACCCTATTCGCGCGACCCCATTTAGATATTGTAATTAGGTCCTGATTAAGTGAGTCATTCATAATCTGCCTTTTGCCCAGAACCATCATAATATTTGGCATGTGATCGAAGAAAAATGAATGGCAAATGTTGCTGTCGTCTGCAAAGTAGATAGGATTATAAGTTGACAGACCCCTATATCTTGTGATATTAGAAAGACAATTATTGAGACCCCATTTACAACAACACGCGATACTTGAGAATACATTTTGAGATATAAATCTATCAAATCACATAGCCGGTGTAACAACTCCACAATTCCGAAAAGAACGCATTCAAGCCACCCGTCACTTAGGAGCATATAGTAACCATGCCTTCCATAGCCTTTGAAAGTGCTGATCATTTAGGTATTGTAATGTAATTATCATCTCTTTTAGGTTTTGGTCGGACGATGGCAACATTCCAACAAGTTGGAAAAAATACCCTTAAATACTAAAGAGATTAGTATTTTACGGTGAAGTGGATTCGTTCGCGTCTAGTTCCGTAACAACCTTTTTAATAGTTCGCGTAGAATATATATGTCATAGTACTTGATACCCTATAGAACGTTGGAAGTGGTTGAGCGGATTTGAGAGAATACTTCTACAAACGTGTTAGTCTTATAAACAGAGCTGGTGAATCTAGTCACCTTTTAGAATCGTAGGAATCGAAGAACTATTATTGTTCCTAACATTGCTATTAACAAATGATCAGAAGCTCTTACTATCTTTAGAAGTAGAAAGCACTTTTACACTAAGACGTTTCTTACGGCTAAGTACTTTGGCACATTCTGATATTGTTTATTTACACAGCCGTTAAGTAGTTACATTTTAATTACCAAGCCAATTCCTGAAAGCTTACTCTCTGGATCTGACAGCATTCGCCCCTTTGTGGGGATAAAAGGTTTCATTTCTATTCTAATTTAATTTTTTTACCATTGACACCATTGTCCAGAAAACAAAGTTTCCAATTAAACCACCCATAAAAGCCATTTAGATACGCACAACGAGCCTTTTCGTATATAAAAACTGAATGCTTAGAGGACGCCCCGAAATGTTTCGAAGATCAGAATATGAAAATTCCTCGGAGATGGTGCAATGAGCAGACAATATTGACTTCATACTTCTTAGGGTGTAAAGTCAGAAAGAGGTCAAGTGTATTAAGATGCTGCCCTTAAACATCTGTAATTCCTGTTGGCTGGTTTACCAATTGTATGAGATAGTTGGTTCCGATCCCACTGGATCAGAACGGTTTGAGTGTGTAAGCCAAGATGGATTGTGGGCATTAACATCGCAAGTAACTACAACCTGGCTTTCCGGAAAGCTACCTTAAATACTAAAACTAGTTTCCGAAAGATACATCAAAGCTAATCAAAAAATACTCCCTTCCATCGTGTGGGCTTCTGTTTATAAACTCGAAGTGGAGAACAATGGACTGAATCCGAAATTTAACTTAAAGTGAGCTAAATTGAAGATCAGTCTTATCCCAAACCTAGGTATGTTTCGAGAAGAAATTTGTTCTCAGCCCGCGTATGTTTCAGAAATCTAGTCTATTGCTAAAGCATTGTCATTTATATTAAGAGAAAAGAATGTCTCAATGCTGAAAGTATCCCAAAAACTATGTGAATTGCGTTTAATGAAATATAGGTGTGAGGACGTAAGGTTAAGACTCTCACAAGTAATGGTAATTTTTGGTAATACTGTTTTTTTTTTTGATTGGATCATTTATAGAACTCATTTTTAGAATTGTCTGAATTTGTTATCATAATTGCTAGCCAGCGTTTTTAAGATTATAATGAACTAATCTTTTTTTTACTATAGATCAACACTCAGGGGATACCCCCTACTAATGCCATGCATTGTATTGATATCAAGAACTAGGTTATGGGGAGGACTAAATATTGAGTAATGTTTATGAATTTTGGACTGGAATTTTCCCAATTGTAAGTGTCAGGAAGGACGTCTGCGGCGAGCTTATTCCACATATGGGTGGTGGTACTAATGAACGAATTCTTTCTGTAATGCTTTGTACGCTCCACTGTACTATCGTCCACAAACGGATGAGATTTACTGGAAAAGCGTGTGTAAGAAACAAAAACACGGACCCTAGAAAAACGTTCACTTATCTCATCAGAACACGGTGGTATCGATAGAACAATGCCACACAACCCACATTCCGATAATGCTCCAACGAATGAATAGACCTGAATACCCTAATGTTATTAATGAGAGCAGACGTCCTCCTTTGCACAGAGTCCAGAAACTCCAAAATTGACTTTGAAATCCCTGCCCTTATATGGGATTTGTATTCCATCTTATGCCAGATTAAGTAAGGAGATCAGCAGGAGTGCAGTAATTCTTGCAGCGGTTAAGAAAGCCTAGACACTTGAATGCTTTTGTAGAGACTAGAATGACGTGATTTTTTTCAGTGGACATCACATTGGATTTTCATGCCCAGAACATAAAGAGCTTCAGATTCCTTAATATTAGTACAACCCATGTATAAAGATGACATTGAAGTCCATACGGGCCTATGAGTCAATAAACAACATTGGGTCTTGCGGAGATTGTAATTTGGTCCGGATTGAGTGAGTCATTCAAAATCTGCTTTTTCCCCCCAAACTTCACAAGGCTTCGCCTGTGACCAAAGGAAAATTAATAGCTTATGTTGCTGGTATCTGCAAAAGAGTATATAGGATTTGAATTTAAACAAAGAAAATCGTTTAGGAAAATAAGAGAGAGAGAAGGAAAAAGGAGGGAATTTTTCGGAACCCTGCATTTCGAAAATAAACGTAACTCTTTATATATAAAGAGATAGAAAAATATAAAATGAGTGAGTGGAAAAGAGAGAGAAAAAACCAAAATTTAATCTGAAGTTCACAGTACCTGGAGTACTGTGCACTTCAGATTTAAAATACTTACTCTGACAATATCGAAAAGGAAATTACCGGAACCGCCAGCACCAGCACCTGCAGAACCTCCAGCACCGCCGGCACCACTGGAAGAACCACCGCTAGAACCGCCAGCTAAACCGGCACCGCCAAATTGCAAGAACCTTTTGAAAATATTGCTATACATAAAATATTTGTGGAAAGAAATGAACAATATGTGTTACCCAAAAATTTTGAAAAGTGTATTCCAATTAAAGCCAATTTAAAGTTTGAAAATTGAGTATAAAAAACCTCCCTTAAAATCATATAAATACCTTTTATTTCTATCATCCAAATCGGCTGTATCTTCATTTGAATCCAATGTTAATTCGTCAATGGCGGGTGACTTAGATTCACTCAATTGTAAATCATTGCTAATAGTCTTGGGTTTTTCGTTGCTGGTTAATGAATTTAATTCATTGTTGAAACTCAATTGTATGGTTTCCTCCAACTTGGGTGTAGGAATAGGTAGTTGAGCAGGCTGTTGTTGTTGAAGAGCAGCTACAACTTGGGCAGCCGCTTCCGCCTCTTTGACTTGTCTGGCAACGCGAATAGTTTCTTCCAATTGTTTATTAATGGCCGATAAATCAATTTGTGTATCAGTGGCACCATTCTTTTAAATGCGAATGTATGGATAACAAAACATCATCATGCATCGCAAATGGGGAAAGGGATTTCATTTTTTTTTTTGGTTTGGTATTTATTTTCGTTTTTTATTAGAAGACAAATTTCGTGCATTAATTATTTCATTTTTTTGAGTGTAGGAGAATATACCAAGGTTGCCATATCAATTTTTTTTAGGGGAATATTTTAGAAGCCCATTTTATGGTGGTTGTGGTGTTTTTGTTATCATTATTATTTTTAAATATTATCGTGCAATATTTATTTCGAAAGTTTAAGTAAAAAAGGTAGTGTTAAGTAAGGGAGTTTAAATAGAAAAGGATAGGACAGTTAGATAGGAAATTATAGGTAGGATAGGTTATGATAATGATATATAAAACGAGCAGGAGCGGATAGTGCAAAAAAAAAAAACAGGTGTAAATGACATTGTGAAACAGTGTAAATGTGTAGATTTCAAACAGTGTGGTGGTGGCAATTAAAAATTTTGATTTTATGTTTTTTTTTTTAAATGTTTAAAAACCAAAAATTATTATTGTTAGTTTTTTTTTAATACCAACATTTAAATTACATTATTATAAAATGAATGCACGTGCATAATGATGTATTTATGTATACATTTTAAAATCAAATATATATTATTTTGGTTTTTGATTTTGCGTTTTTGGGTTGATGATTTCATTTAAACGTTTTTTTTAGAGTTATTTCACAAGTTGATTTTAAGATTTTTGTGGATTTTTTTTTTTATTTATTTTGGGTATGTAGTATGCGCATGAAAAAGAAAAAAAAGAAAAAGAGAAAACAAAAAGCATGAGAAATCATGATCATTCAAATGGTTAATTTTTTTTTTTAGAATATTCCTTAAAATTAAAGCCAATTTTGTTTTTGTCGAAATAAATGATAAAGATAAAAAAAAATGTTAATACAGCTTTATACACTTAAAAAAAACATGAAAACACCTAAAAAAACAAACTTAACTTTAGCTTAAAAGAGTGAAATTTTATAAATAAATGATAGTGTTAGAGGAAAATTGTTAAAGATTGAAAAAAACGTTAAAGAAAAAATTTAAAAATTCGTAGGGTTTTTTTGTTTTGATATTGTTTTTCGATTTTGACGCTGCTATATAGATTTTGATTAATTTTCAATTTTGTGGTGTTAGGGAAGTTGTTGATATGTTTTACTGCCAATTTTTGAGTGTGTTTTTTAGAAAAAATTCTGTTAAAAAAAATCAAATAAAAATATTGTTTTTGTTAAAAACCAATTCAATTGATGTGTATAAAATATGCTTTTAACAAATTTTGTAATGTCTGAAAAAATCCAAGTTTAATATATTGTTTGGATACCTCAGTAACACTAGTAATAATCCATATATAAAAATACAAAATTAATGTCAAAACAACAAAAACTGTCGAAAAACTAAAAAAATTTCATTTATTTTACGAAAGTTTTTGTTATTTCATCATTTTTTTGTAACTTTAGGCATGGAGTATTAGCAGTAAATTAACGTTTATTTGTGAAATATTCAAGCAACCAATTTTTTTTAGATTTCATGCAATAAATAATTCACGTCAAGACTTGAGGTAACACAATTTTGCTAAATTTCCAACTTGGATTGTTTAACTTTCAGGACATTAACCAAAATTTTATAGCGCTATTTTTGTTTTTGCAAAGTTGTTGTAGCAAAATGAATCTGCGTGTTCTCTCGACCACTCACATTTTGTAGATTCAGTTGTTGTTTTTGGTGCTGTTGTTGTTGTAGTGGTAGTGGAAGATTTATTATCACTATCTACTTCATTATCATCATCTTCTGGTTCAAATGTTGGCAACTCTACCGAAACACGTGTAGCACTGCTACCGGATGAGTTACTGCTGGTACTACTATTGGTACTGCTACTATTATCATCATCATCGTCATCAAAGTCAGCATCGAATGAAGCTCTTGCCCTATTGGCAGTATTACCCTGTACGGCGGTACGTAAGATAGTAGGTCCGAAAGCACGTAAAAGTTTTGATATAATCATATTGGCTTGATCATCGACTTGCTACAACAACAATTTGTGTGAAGAAGTAAATTTTAATGTTTTTGTTGTGTAAATTTTTATTTAATATAAAATAATGTGAAGTCCAATTCAATAATCTTTGAGTGCTGTCCGAAAATTCAATTGGGATTTGGGACAATTATGTGCATTAATAACTTAAAATTAACTTAATATTTTCCTTAGACCTCAAGATATCTACACCTAGAGAATTATTTTCATAATATTGATGAATGTTTGCATAAAAGTAAATTTGCATTGGAACTCGTTCATTGAAACTTTTCATTAAGTTAATGCAAGTTTTCATAATATGTTATTGAAAATATAATTTTACTAAAAGCTTCATACAATGAATGAAGAACTTTCATTAAAAATCTAATTTCATAAAAATTATGAAGCTTTCCATAAATTTTAAGAAATGTTTCAAGCAAATTGAGATGAAAAGTTTTGTTCACAAACTACACAGACAGGAATCAGCTGCTGAATCCAAAATGGTGGTAAGAAAATGAGTAAAATGAAATGTCAAAATTATAGTGATATACACAGAGAGAATCAATTTTATGAGTTTTAATGAAATGTTTCCACTAAAATACTAAAGTTTTCTTCACAATGTGAATGAAAAACTTCTTAAAGTTCATGAAAAAGCTTCATGGTTTTAATGAAACTTTTTTATTAACCGTATGAATTTTTTAATAAATATTATGAAATTTTTCATTAGGTTTTATGAGAAACTGCATTAGTTTAATGAAATATTTCAAGGGGCAAGTTCCAGTGACAATTCATAGATCTAATGCAGAAATTCATTGATATCATGTAGATAATTATCACAGTTTACAGAAAGGGATAGATAGAAAAAATGTTCCACACAATTTATGGGGGTACGTTATTTCTATCTCACCCCGAAAATTACTATAATGTAAACAAAACCATACGGTTCAAGATTCACTTTTTGGGATATGCCAACCTGTCTGTGTTGTCTTTGGTTTTGTTAGATAAGTGAATAATTTTTTTAATTTTTCGTCTAACAAAATTATGTCATACACTGTAAGATAAGTCTATTTTATGCCCTAGTATATGAGCCAGGGATGATAAAGTTAGTACTATATTACTTTTTTGGTACTATTTGATCCGGAAAAGTACCATGGTGCTCCTTTGACTCTTTTAGTACTATTTACATATAAATAAAAATTTAAGATTGAGTTTGAATTTTAACGTCTTTTTCACAAAATTGCAATTAATACTATAATCAATATGCAATTTTATTTAATTTTAATTGTGAAAGACGTGGTAGAGAAGAATGAGTGTATTTTCTAAAAATCATAACTACATTGTAAATTTTTCAATTTTCCTTATTCAGACTGCGCAGTTTCTGGTATTGAACCTTCGTCAGTGACCCTGTTTTTTTTTAATAATGTAATATTTTTTATGTTTTAATTTGTTCGATTGCGTCTATATGAAATTTTCTGTGCAATCACTGACCGTGGTATAAATAAACTGATTTATAATGCTACATGCACTCGCACCACACGTTAGACAGAGTGCTTTAGCGCACTGATCTATCGTCAGGTCGAGTTTTGTTGTGATTAATACTAGAGTTTGGTTGTGATTAAAACTATCTTAGCAGTACACAAAAGTTAACTCAAAAATGATTGTTTGGTATGACATTCCCTATAACATTTTTGGGTAATGAACCAATTGCTATTAAACTCAGCGTAATAATTTTTAAAATTGATTTATAAAAACTACTGATCATCAGCATGTAGTGCTGATACTCGATATTTTTAATTTGGATACTCGACACTACTCAATACTTTTAAAGTATTTTAAATTCACTTTATTTTTTTACAAAAATTTTAGTAGAAATTTCACTTTTTTTTGAAAATTCAAATTTTAAAAATATTTTTTTAAACTTTGTTTTACAAACTTTTTAATGTTTTTTACAGTTTTTTAACTTCTTTCTTTAAACTTTTTAGCTCTGATTTTTTCTTCTAGCAGAGTTGTATTTTAATGCTAATTACACTATGCAACAAGCTTGGGGTCATCGATTGTATCCCGAATGATACCAACGAATAATGAAAATAGACTATTAGTAGACCAAAACCCTCAAATGGTTTTGAAAACTTAGCTCTAGTTTTATTTTTATATCCTCATAAAGTTGAGCCTGTTTCGAACATTTTTTTTATTTTTTTGTATGTATTTCAATGAAATGGATTAATGTTAAAATGTAAGTAAAATTGAATATTTCAAATTGCAGATATAAACGTGAGCAGATTTTTGCGTGATCTAAGTAAATCATGCGTGATCTCGCGTGAAATTTCTCGATGCATTTTTAGTATTTTTTCGTATTTTATTGTATTTTGCATAATATTTATTTTAAGAATTTTTGTTGAACTTTTTTGAATACTTAATTTTTTGAGTGTAAGTCTTAATGGACTAGTTAGAAAATTTTAAAATTGCAGTAATCCTACATATGTAAGAAGAGTTTGAAGTCCCTGATGTCGAGACATTTAAAAATTTTTGCTTATTTTTTTTTTAATAAAAAACATCTAACAAATGTATTATTTATTATTTATTTTTTACTTTTGAGTTAAACCTCGTACCATTAGGGGCCAAAGAAAGTCAAAAATTTAAAAATTCGGATATTATCAAAGTCTGCCGTAACGTGTAATAATACAACATATTCTGTAATATCAGTTTATACAGATTTGTCAAAGCACATGATTGGGACTGGCCCTTCAAAAAACTAAAAAAAAAAAATTTTATTTAAGAACTAATATTTTATGTTCAATTTAGAAAAAAACAAGCTTTTTTTATTTTAATATCGGATTTAATATAATAACACGTAATTTAATATTTTTGTGCGCATTAAACAATATTTTAAATTTTCAATTTTAACCCATGTATAAAAACGGTAAAAATGGTCAAACTTCTATATAAAATTAAACCAGAGCTAAGTTTTCAAAACACTTTGGGGGTTTTTGTCCACCGATAGTCTATTTTCATTTCCCATTGGTTTCGTTCAGGAAACAACTTCTTGTTGCACAGTGTTATTTAAGCGGAGTCGCAATTTTATATTGCTTTTCTGTTCAAAATACAACTCTTAAAATATCGAGTAGTAACTTTTAAGTTTCGAATACCCAAAAAAGACAAATAATCGATAACCACTACTCATTGTTTCACCATCACTATCAGCATGAACAATTAATTCAAATACGAATAAAATTATTTGTTATTGTAAATTCAAAAAAAAAATTTGTTCAATTTGAAATTCAAAGACAAAATAACAAAAATTAGTTAAACTATGGTTTTCAACTTAAATTTTTTTACATTTTTTATGTAATGCCGCCTGCGAAAGCCTAAGAACGTTAGACTACCCATTAGCTATTATGTACACTGTATTGTGTATATATTTGTGTTAACCTGGCTAGGTATTCTGTAGGACGATCGACGATTATGGTCCACTTTTCGAAGTTAAATTACGCCCATATTAAATAAAAATTTTAAATAATTTTAACAATTTTGGTAAAAACCCACAATTTTCCATTGTTTAGTTCAACGTTTTTGTAAGTAACATCGTCAAAACGAAAGCAAATAAGGTATCGTTTTGAACAAAACGATATCGTTTTTCTTAGAGAATCTGCCCCCATGGAAATCAATATGAGTTTCCATCGATAGTATTTTTGAGAAAATTTTCCAGTGTTGCCAGTCTTTAGATTTTAGTGTCAGGTCTGGTTAGTCTGTGGCTTTAAGATAAATATTAAGATTCCGACAGTCTGGTCTGGTTAGCGCTTATATAAAAAATAAACGATTCACGATAAATATTTGTCGCTAAGAAGACGTTACTTACAAATATGAAAAATTTTTGTTTTTAGGCAATTTCATGTAATATGGTAAATATTTAACTTCCAAAATATAATAAAAACCGTTGATTGTAATACAGAATCTTGGCCCAGATTAAAAATTCGGAAATACGAAATGGCAGTGTTTAAGTTAATTTCGAGAAATATGTGCTCATTATTAAGATGTATTTTTAATGCCACAAAACATGGTAGCATTTCGTTGAGTTAGTTTTCTTTGGCATTTCATCCAAATGAACTATATACAAATTTGGTATAAATCGAAAGGGGGTTTTAAGGGCCATTCACTACACTGAAAGAATTATGCTTCACGATATTAATGAAATAATTTCATGGAATTCAATGAAGTGATTCATGGAATTCAATGAAGTGATTCAATGAAATGAATTATACCCAAGAAATTTTATTAATATTAAAAAATTTTTCATAAACTTTTTTTCATAGTTTCATAAAATAAATTCACTCAATTTCATAAATTATCTCTTCATAAATATTATGAATATATTCTTTAGAGATATGAAATTAACTCAAATACCTATTTTTTTACTCTTTCCTAAAATTTCATATTTTCATTAATGTTCATAAATTTCGCACTTTAGTTTTAAGATTTAATTCTAAAGTGCATTATTATTTCAATGTAGCATTGCAATAATTTTGGACTTTATGAAATTGTTTAAAAAATCTTATGAAACGGTCAATTGATTTAGTTCCAAGACATTAATTCAAGGAACTTCTTAATATTAAACAATTTTATGAAACTGTTTCATAAATTCTATAAACGTTTCATTGTAGGAATGATTTATGTTTTGCCAAAACATGTATTTAAGCTCTTTATTCTATTTCAACAGTTCTTTATTCTTTTCCATGCGTTTTGGTAAAACAGTGTGAATGCCTTCTTCTCTTCCCCTCAATACCAGATTTTTGTATAATTCCTTTGGATGACGTGCTTACTAATCCTTCATATTTTTCTTTTTAGATGTCATTTTCAAAAGTCATTTTGTTAGAACATTTCCAACATTTTTATAAACTCACCAACTCTGCTGATGGAAAATACACTAATAAAAAAAATGTTTGTAAAAAAACTAACTTAACAAAAATTTCAAATATTTAAAATATAATTTAAGACAAAAAATTAAATTCGTAAGGATATTTCCTTTTTATCTTAATTAAGTCTTATCATCGCTATTGCTTAGCGTTTTTTTTTTTTAGGTAAAATTTTCTTAAAATTATAAAACTCTCATGCCTTTTGTAAAATTTTTAGTTTAAAAATATAAATTATGAACTGTGGCAATAATGAAAAGAAAAACTAACTAAACTACAAAACACAAGTACTAAAATGAGACATAAATATTTATATTAAAAGTTTTGCTTGTATGAAATTATATGATAAAAGTGCAAAAAAAAAAAAAAAAAAATACACAGTAAATAATTTACTACCAAACAAAAATAATAAATCAAAACTACTAACGATGCATCAAACAAGGATGTAACAATGAAAAGTTATCGCTTTTCATAAATCCAAGAAAAGTGTTATGGTTTTCTAAATGAACGCACAAGTAATAAAATAATGCGATGAATTCAACACTGCTAGATGATAAATTTACAGAGTTGTATTTGGTGTTGTAGAACTTCTTAATTATTGACTGGTAGTAATTTCGTAATTTTTGGTGTTGTTGTTGAATCTGCTGCTGAAGTTGTTGTTTGAGTTGATGGTGAGGAGGAGAAATTATCTCTGGTGGCAACAAAATAATTGGTAGAATTTAATAAACGATTTAAACTATCAACAATAGCCAACAATTGTGATTCATCAACAACTCGATCTGGCAAAGAATTAGAGCGTAATTCGTTTTGTAACGAAGTTGCTAATGAATTCACCATTGAGGAGGTTAAAGGATTTGTTAGATTAAGGGATATATCGGCCGTTAACAAAGGATCAGTAGTGGACGATACATTTACAGGTTCAGGTAAGGTGGTTGGTGTTGTTGGGGATATTATAGCAATGGGACTGGAAGTTGTTGTAGAGGTGGTGGAGGAAGTAGTGGTAGTAGGAGATGTTGTTGGATTTTTTGGGGATATTATATAAATAGGACTTGAAGTAGTTGTGGTGGTGGTGGTAGTGCTAGTAGTAGAGGATGAAGTAGTGGTAGAGGGAGTTGTACTGCTAGTTGTTGAAGTTGTAATGGGAGTCGTTGAGGTTGAACTGCTCGAACTCACTTTATTTGTGTTGGCTGTTGAGGCATCTTCAGAACTAGCTGGTGGAAACGTTGGCAAATCTATTTGAACTCTAGAATTATCATCATCATCATTAATTTTACTAGTTGCAGTAGTTGATTTACTATCATTATCTAATTTATTTATATCATTATTATCATCATCATCCTCGTCATCATCATCATCAAAATCTGCCGCTAAATTTGGCCTTGGTGTTGCATTACGATTATTGTTACCCAACAAAGAACGTAAAACATCTGGCCCGGCCACACGTATCACCTGTGCTATGATACGATTTACTATACCATCAATTTGCTATTTGAAATAAACATAGGTTATATGGAAAAACACAATTTTGTTGTTTATTGCTTCAAAAATCGAAATTTTGTTATTAATAAAGTGTACGTTATGCAATCATTTTTGTGAGTGTATCATATGCTAGAGTGTGGCCATATCAATGTATGTTGAATTTATATTAAAAGGCAAGATTAAAGTCTTGAGTTTTTATGCCTTTGACAATTAAACAAAAAAAAAAAAAAAAATACACAATCACATGCTTTTATTAATTTTT
This sequence comes from Delia radicum, assembly GCA_021234595.1. Lineage (NCBI taxonomy): Eukaryota > Metazoa > Arthropoda > Insecta > Diptera > Anthomyiidae > Delia > Delia radicum. The sequence continues at coordinate 194,813,469 of CM037852.1, forward strand.
GATCCGGAATTAATTTTTTTAACCATAAACCTTTTTTTGTTTCGCAGTGCTTAAACATTTAAATGACATACTTGTTAGAATTTTGTTGTTTTTCAGTAAAATTTTGTTTAAATTTTTATATTGTGGGAGGATTTTTTTTTTATTAGTAACCAGTGATTGTTTTTTGTTTTCAATAAAATGAAATAATCAACTTAGCAAAATAAGTTGTAATCAAGCCAATCAATTATTATGTTAAAAAAGTGATGCTAATTTTAAGATTTTTTTTATATTAAAAACGGCAATATTTTTTTAAGAGTTATCTTTATATATATTTCTCTTTCAGAAAGTGGTGTAAATTTTATTTATTAATAAGCTAATGAAGTGATGCCAATTGTTTTTCTTAATAAGGAATAATATGGAAAGAGTTACCAATTTTTATATTAGCCTTGTTTTGTTTCACACACTTAACATGACTGTGAATAAAACGATTGGCAACACTTATATATTTGAATATAAACTGACAACTTATTGAAGTTGAAAAAATTAAAAGAGTTAACAACTAACATGTCCAATGTCATGTCATTATTTTTAAAGTGATGCCAACTTTATTTATTTATAAACTAATAAACTCTCTTAATAAACTAACAACAACATGATTTTAATATATGAAAGTGTTGACCATTTTTTTTTTAACTAATGTAAATATAAATTCTGTTAGAATTTACAACAATTTTGAAATTGTTGGCAACTAATCTAAAGTTAAAAAAAACTACAATTTTTCTCAGTATTCGTTTAATAGGGAGGTGTTTTCAAAACCTATTGTTTAAAATGCATTATATGACCAAAAGCGGATGTGAGTTGCCAACTATTAAATTCAAACGCTACATCTTTCGTAAGTGTGTTATCACTTTATAGTGAATGCTGTACTGGCTATATGGTACTACACAAACATATATTATATTTTTGTTGAGCATTGTTTTTTTGTAAAAAGTGTTACCAAATTGTATTTCAAAAGAGAAATGCAAACTATGAAATTTTTAAAGCGTAATCATAAAAAAGCCCGAACAAATAGTTAAAAATTCATCTACGACAACAGGAAATAGTACCTGAATTCGCTCCAGCAGAATTTTCAATGAAGTTTAGAATTACATTCTGATAAATTTAGGTGACCTAAATTTTAGAAGAACTAAATTTTGGTTGACAGTTGTCAACAGAATTTTTAAGCTAAATTAACAGATCTGACCAGATGCAAGTATTTAAGACTATTTAATAGAACGGAGTAACGATTTTGCTCTATCTCGCTTAGTTTCCAAGATATATCATATTTTATGATTATAAAACAAAAACATGAGAAAATAACGCCATCTACAAGTCAAAAAACATTATTTTTTTTGAAAACAATTGTGATTTACAGTTTTCTTTGTTTTTTTGTGTTTATATACATTTAGATTACTTTTTTTTTTTGATATTTTTATTTTTTTCAAGCTCCGTATATTTACAAAAATAAATCAAATTAAATATATTAGCTAGGTTGGTATTTCGAGCTGGAAAATGATCTTATCAGAAAAGTTAGAGCCCCCAGAATATGCAGAGTTTTAAGCAAAAAACCTATTAATCATTAAGTGAAGAATTGGTAAATTTGAGAATAACGAATTACTAAATTTTAGTTGAAAAATTTGTTTAAATACGGAAGAAATTTTTTCTTGTAGTGTAAGGATAACTAAGACTAATATCCTGTTTTTAGATGACGTTTTTCTTTACACGAACGAAAAAACAATAAGAAAATAAATGCAATACAAAAACGAAATACACTCATTCGTGTAGCGGTGAACGTGTTGTAAAACCAGTGCTTAAGCTAAATAACGGATTTAAACGTAAGCAAGAGAAAAAAATAGTTCAATTTTAGAACCGTTTTAACAGACCTTTGAACTAACTTTTTTTTAGGAATGTAGAGAGAAAATGCTGTGGATAAAATGATTTTTGTTTTTTAATATTTTAATGTAAAAAATCAAATTAATTACTTTCAATTTCAAAGGGAATTAGTTAAACTACTTTAATTACACTAATAAAAAAAGTCTGTAAAGTTAGCAACATTTTTGCTGCACTCAAAATAATCCATCCTAGCAAAATTTGTTAGAACAGATTACCTTTCAGCCTGTTTTAGAACAGCTTCGTTTATCAACGGTTACATGTAACCAGTTCTAGAACCGGTTCCTGGGCGTTAAAATGTAAGGTTTCACTTTCCCAGAACCAGTTGTACAACTGGTTCTAGAACCGGTTTTAAAGCAAGATGCTCTAGTTTGGAGGTAAAGAAACTATTGCGAATAGGACAAACTCCATATAAAATGAATCGGTTGTAGAACATAAATTAGAACCTGTTATAATGCACTGCAAGTTGTTCTGCAACCTGTTATTTGGATTTTACTGGGATGTCTAAAAATACAAAATTAATGTCAAAATAAAAAAATGTATCATTTATTTTATGAAAGTTTTTGTTATTTTGACATTTTTTTCGTATTTGTATACATGTATTATTATGAGTGTGGGATCCTTGCAGAAAAATTACTAATATTAACAAACAAATTAGTAAATTCAGCAAAAATGTTGCTAAATTCGAAAATTTTTTGCTGATATAAGCAATTTTTCCGCAGTGTTCCTCCCAGCAAAAAGGTTGCTGACTTTACTGACTTTTTTTAGTGAACTCATGTGCAGTGTCTAAAATACATTACGATATTTTTATTTAGTAAGTTCTATGAATCGCAAAAATTAATAATGTTATCAATTTTTCTTCACAGGTGAATCTAGTTATATCTTAAATCTCGTATTATGCAAAAAACACATTTTCAAAAAGTTGTTGCTTAACACTTAATTAAGCAACGCATTCATGTTATGAAATTAAAAAATCTATTGCACTCACAAGAAAAGTTTCCCCGGAGTCCGCCAACAGATGTGTTGAAATTTGGATATGTGATGGAGGAGAGAAAATTAATAGAGGTGTCACGAGTATTTGGTTATTATTACATTTTCGTACTTTTCGGAATGCCACTATTTGGCAGAATTATTTGGTCGTTTAAAAATCTGTATTTTTGTGTAAAAAATTTAAAAAACAAAGTTGTGTTAGATATTTTAATTAATATTTTTTCTATTAAATGTGAACACTTTTTTTTTTTGTAAATTTAAAATTTTACCCATTTTAGACGTTAAGTACATGAAAACATATTGGGAAACATAATATTAATTTTTTTGCGATCTTTAAAAAAGTTCCCGCTTAAACTTTTTCGAAGTTGGTAACAAGTTTTTTGTTAAACCGAACTAAAGATCAATATTACGCCAAATAAAATGACACAAAATCTTATAAATTTTACGGTTTTCGTGTATTTTGAGAAAAAATATATAAGTTTGTGATGTTTGTATGGCGTTATTGGTGAGCTGACATCAATTTTGTATTGAAATACTTTATTGAATTACTTTTGTATTAAAATTAATTTGAAATTACTTTGTTAGCGAATGTATCTCCAAGGTCTAGGACTCCATTTTGTATTGGTTTAGACCTGAAATTTAAACACTAACTGTGAACATAAAAATAAAATGAATAAAAAAAATCGCGTACGGTTTAATATTTATTTTTTTTAATTTTTCAAATTTTAAATGGCCATACATTTTTTGAGTGAAGACTTTTACCTTTGAACGTCCTAGGTTTTAAGTATACACTGAAAGAGTTATCTTTCATGATATTAATGAAACAATTTCAAAGAATTTTTTTTTTAGATTCTATGAAGTATTGCATTATATCCAAGAAATTTTATTAATATTATGAAATTTTACATAAACTGCTTTTCATAAAATTTCAGAGTTTCATAAAAATATAATTCGATTTCATAAATTATCTCTTCATAAATTTCAAATACTTATTTTTTGTATGTTTTCATAAAATTTCATTAATTTTCATACATTTCAAACTTTAGTTTTAAGATTTAAGTCTCAAGTGTTCAACAGATTTTATAAAGATTTCATAAACATTGACTTTAATAAAACCAGTTTCATAGATTCTATGAAAAGTTTCAATGGACGAGTTCCACTGACAATTTCCATGAAGAAATTCATTACTGAAGTGAAGATAATTCTCTCAGTGTATTCTACTTATGCTATCCATCGTTTCTCTCAATTCCAAAAATATTGTGAAATGTGAGGCATTTAAAGTCAGTTCCAACAGGTGTCGAAAATTGTTCAAATAGTTCATATATAGTTATTGCTTATTTTTTCTCATCTACAACATACCAAACTTTCATTACAACCTGAGGGTACTCGTCATGATACCTTCCTTTAAAGTGTAGAAATTGATATTTGACACTAAAACGTTTTAAAAAGGTAAACTTTTTCCCATTTCGTATAACTTGTCTAAATTTTTGACTACTTAATTAAAAGTAAAAATTAATACAAAACTTTTTCTGATATTTAACTACAAATTTTTCATCTCCGCTATACGATTTTCATTTCTTGGCTAATATGCATGCTTACAAAAAAGTGTTTTCAATTTTTGTATTCAATAAAACTATTAATAGTCTTTTTTTGATCCTCACTCTTAACATGAAAAAAAATAAAACGATTGGCATCACTTGTAATATATTTGTATACAAACTGACAACTTATCGACGTTGAAAATAAAAATAAAATAGTTAACACTGAACATGTCCAATGTCAACTTTTGTATGGAATTTCGTTACATGTATAGGAATATAAAAAGCTTATATGGTGTATAGTTTGAATAGTTGTTAAGTTTTCAAACTTCATATTTATTTTACACAGTTTACACTCTATACGATACATACGAACTTTACATGAATCCGCTTATTATTAAAAAAAACTCTTCTTTTTATACTCTTTAAAAAAGTGTTGCCATTTTCTTATATTGCCAATTTTCTTTTAAAAATAAGTAGTGCCAATTCTTTTATCCAATGTAAATAATGCCAATTTTCAATAAAAAAAAACTGTTGCCAATTAGATATATGTAAAACAAGCGGATATTGTTTAATTTTCTCCTCCTCCTCGTTGTTGTTGTTGTTGAGATGATGTTGAACTATCTTGATCGAATTCTTTATCTGGTTCATAGACGGTTAATTCCATTGGTATTGTCGAATTGTTGCTATTTATATCCAAATCATCATCAACATCTTCTTCTCTTAGTGGATAACGTGGATGATCATTTATGGGATTTAAGGCTGTACCCAAAACTATCGGACCCACTTGTTGTAGTACATTATTAACAAAACGATTTATTTCCTGGTCTATTTGCTATTCAGTAGCGAAGATCAAAATACATGGAAACTCATTAACATGTTTGAGATCATTTCAATAAAAATGCCAGTCAATCTTGAAATTATATCAGTTTTTCCGCTTTCTTTACTTGCTACAATTGCAACTGACAAGATCAACTGACAGTTTTTATTTAAGTATCCTTTATTAAAAACAAACACACCTAAATATCTTTGTTAATATTTTTTTTATACAATAAATAATTTAATGCATACCTAAACTTTTTTTTTTTAAATTCTATTATTATTTTTTTTTTTTTAATTGTGTATTCATATCAAAATGTCGTCTATGATAGAGTGTGTTATTTGAATAAGAGATTTATATAATTTAGAAACACTTACCTTAGTTATATCGGGAAACAGTTCACGTAATAAACCTATTGTTCTTTTATTACGTTCTGCTACAATTTGTTCTTGATCTTTGGCGCCCAATGTTAAGACATCTAATTCCTGTAAAGAAAATAATATATAGAAAATTTTGTTAATTTTTGTTTGTTATAAAATTTGTTATATTTTTGTTATGCTATATATGACGAATTTCAAAAATTTTCGACACTTTGAGATAAAAAATAATAACTTTTTTTAGATGGCATGAATATCATTTTGTGTGTATGTTTAAGCATACTAAATCACTTCGCGTTAATCATTTATCTTCAACGACGCATTTAATTTTTATGGCGGTTTTAAGTTTAAAGCAAATTAAAAATATTAAATGCACAGTTTTTATTTGGAAATAATTAAAGTTGCACCTATTTAAAAATCTCATTGTATTTATCATAAATATATATATACACTAACAAAAAATGGAAAAATACACTCAAAAAAAAATTTTGTCTTACATATGAATTATAAAAAAAACCGATTAGTATTGAAAACACAAATTTTATGCTTAATTAAATTTGAAGTGTTTTACTTTTAAATTTTAAAAAATTAAAACCAAAAGTTTATTTTTCGATCTTTTATCATAAATTATGATGTGAGCAAGATTATTCAAGTTCAAGATCATTTGTTTTTTATTAAACAAAAAACCGTGCAATGTTTATTTATTACTCAAAAAAGTTTTTGCCCGCTAACTTATAGCAGACTTTATCTACTGACAGGTCCTTACATATTTCATTTCGAAGTTCTTAAAATTTTTTGATGCCTTTACGATTTTAGATTAAGTTTATTAAAATATTTTATTTGATGTACGTTTTGGCTGAATTGATACAGCGCTGTTGTTGTCACAAAGCGAATTGTGTTTGGAAAAAACTGCCGCTGTACCCGCTGCGAATGAAAAAATTAAACTTTTTTGCAATTCAGTTCCTAGTGAAGATTCAGTCTAGATACCAAACAGCTCTGGTTAAAAAAAAAATGCGAAAACAAATTTAATTTCTCACAATTTTTAAAAAGTTCATAAATTGTTTGCCTTTAAAATTTGTAAAATGCCTTTTTGATTTGGAGGTGCTGTTAACAAATTCAGTTTACGCAATTCGCTAGCCAATTTCAAATATAATTGTGAATGAATGTCAAACGCAATAAACGTACATATTCAAAAAATCTACGCCAATTTGCTGTAATTTTGTGATATTTGAATTCCGTTATTGGTGCGCTGACATCAACTTAGATTAGATCAGAATGCACTATGCACCGCGACCAATGTAGGTCTTTTGTGGTATTCCTTGGTATTCCTCAAACTTTAATTTTTAAAAAATTTGCCATTTTCAAATGCCGACTGTTCAAAAGCTGTAATCGGTAAATCGGCTAAATTTTCTTAGATTCTATGACGTGTAATATTGATTACAGTGATAACCTTTTAGGCCTTAAAACCTTATCCTCTTTTTTGGCAGCAAAAAAACATAAGAATGGTGAAAATTGGATTTGCACAATTTCTTGGTTGAAATATGAAATTTGTAACATATTTATGAATGGAAGAAGGTAAATAGGTGAAATAACAAAAGGTGTTATAAATTATGTTTGGGGTATATGGTAGTTTTATAAAAAATAGGAATAAAATGTAGAAGTAGTTTCTTGCGACGGAAAGTGACTGGTTGTTAGGGAACTTTTTCATGCCAAAATTTAAGATTTTAAATACATTTTTTGCCAAAAATTTTAAGAAGAGTTTTCAGCTAAGCAAATTAAAAAAATATGTGTATCAAATCAATGGAGTTGGTAAAAGTGTCAGGAAGTGCGAATGAAAATTGTATTATATAATTAAAATTGTATATTTCAATTAGTCATTATTCTGAAGTGTCCCTTAAATATACAATAAAACCGACGTATAATTGGAAGTTACACTAATTCCTGAAGTTATTTTTTAATATTTCATACCTTGTAACTGTTTTATAGAAAATATTTACACACAATTTTATTAATGACGAACGAAATCTGTGTTTGGATATGTGGTCGATTCCAAGCGTTAAATGAGGCACAAATATATTTTCGCCAAACAAATTTTGATTTAGAAAAGTTTATAATGTCGTTAATTAGCTTTAAAAAAAGTGCTTGGACTAACTAATAATCTAGCAAAAACTCCTCACTATTTTGTTCGTAAATTGTATAATATTATTGGAACATTTACGATAATTTGAAAAATTCACCAAAATGTCATCTATTGTCCATCCATGTTGTCCTGAAACACTATTAATATAAAATTTGTATAACAAATCGTCTAAATTTTCCATTAATCGTCTGAATTTTATAAAAACGACCAAAAATATGTTATTTTTAAATACAGTAAAACCCGGTTAAGACGAATTTCGAGGCACCAAAAAAATTAGTTCGTCTTAAGCGAGGTTCGTATTAAGCGGGGGTTTTTTTTAACGATAAAAAATATGTATTTATTAAAACAAAAACAAGATTTTTTCATAAATAAAAAATAAAAAATAAAATTTGCATTTCATGCATTCACAATTAAAAATTCAATTAAAATTCTTCATTAAAAAAAAAAAAATCTGTTATTTTTTTCTGAATTAACGATTTCATTCGTTATAAGTTTTTCTATTACCAAAATATGATTGTCAGCTTCTTCGGCTCACGATTTTGTTCGAATATATCACTTGAAAAATTTTCAACATCGGTAGGATTAACAATTTCCAATATTTCTTCACCTGATAAAGTATGTGACGTCAAAACATTAGCATCTATATCTAGAAAGTCATCCACGGGTATGAAAACGAGTTTTTGGGACTGCTTAAAACAGTTCGTAATAACAGTGGGTTCGTATTAACAGAGTTCGTATTAAAAGATGTATTTTATATGAAAATTGTTTCCAAAAAGTCGGGACTTTTAAATTAGTTCGTATTAACCGAAGGTTTGTCTTAACCGAGTTCGTATTAAGCGAGTTTTACTGTATTAAACTCATCCAACAAATTTTAATAATAAGTGTCCAAAAAAGCGAAAGTTCGCCACATTTCGCCACAAATTGCGAATAAAAACTTATTCGCAAAAATTTTAGAGTATAGCGTCTGAATTTTATAAAAACGACAAAAATGTGTTATTTTTAAATATTAAACTCATCCAACAAATTTTAATTATATGTGTCCAAAACGTAACATTGAGTTTAACAGAGTAAAAGCGAAAGTTCGCTACATTTCGCAACAAATTGCGAATTAAAACTTATTCGCAAAAATTTTAGAGTAAAGCGTCTGAATTTTATAAAAACGACAAAAATGTGTTATTTTTAAATATTAAACTCATCCAAAAAATTTTAATTATAAGTGCCAAAAACGTAACATTGAGTTTAACAGAGAAAAAGCGAAAGTTCGCCACATTTCGCAATAAATTGCGAATAAAAACTTATGCGCAAAAATTTTAGAGCATTTTTCTTAATATATGATATCAAATTTGTTTGTTTTTGAGTTAATTCTATTAAGATTTCAATATGGTAAAATTTTTTCGTTACCACTCTTTACTATTCTCAAAACTCAATTCCATTAAACAGCGAAAAACACTATGGAAAAAATTGTGAAAGTTTAAAAATCGGAAAATTTTGGTTTTATTTGACTTTTTTTCGAAGCAGCGATAAGTTGTTTTTTTTATTGAATTTATCTCACAAGTCTAGTGATGTTCTTCTGTTTGAACAGGTGTCGAAAATTTTTGAAGTTGCTCATATAAATTAGTTGTAAGGGTTGCACTTTGGTGTTACTTTGTGTTTAAAATTGTTTGTAACAAAAAGTGAAAGTTGTTGTTTAGCAATAAATGTTTGCTATTTTGCACGTAGTTGTAATTGTAATTGTACTTTTTTTTTTTTTTAACTTAAACCAAAACCTTAAATCACCTTAATGTTTAATGTCTTGTTAAAACAAAATTATGTAATTTTAAACAATATCAGCAATTTGGGTCGTGTTTGGGATGCTGTTGTATCTTTTTTTTTGCGTTATGTAAACTTTTGCTTATTTGTTTAAAAATATTTTTACACCTACAATAACTAAAATTTGCATGATTAATGTACAAAAATCTCTAATGAGATTTTGATAAGTGTTTAAAAATTGAATACTGCTGATTATAAAGCTCCTAAAGTATACGTTAATCCAAACTTTTAATATTATTAAAAAAAATTAATGAAAAATATAGCATATGACTCTATAGTCGGTATGACATTCCGAGTTAAAAATTTATATATAATTAAATATAATCATATATAGCAGCATATATAATTAGACATAATTATATATGCGGTTTATTATTAAAAAAAATTGTTTATATGGTGCTTTATAAAATTATATATAATTATAAATGGTTCAATATATAATTTATCTGCCTTATATAATTATATCTAATTAAAATATATAAACAAATTTTTCGTATATAATAATATATAATTATAACTGATTATATCAGATTTTATAGAATTATATATAATTATTTCCACCAATTATATAGTTTGATATGGCTTATATAATTTTTTTCAATCGAGATATCATTTTCTGTGGAGAATACTTATGATCCTAGAAAGATCTCGGTAATTGGTTGATATTACGGAACATGTTACCTGACAATAAGTTAAACTCCTCACTCATGGGCGCTGTGGTGTAATGGTTAGCGCGTTGGACTGTTACACAGATGGTCCCGGGTTCGATTCCCGGTGAAGGCAACATCAATTTAGTAAAATAATATGTATGAGTTTTCTATCCCTCATATGTATCACAGCCCCCACCTTCGGTGTTCCCATAGCACTTAACCCCACCGAAGTAAAATAATGAATCAGGGCTATGAACCAAAAAGCTTCAATAAGTTCGCCAACTCTCCATCAGGTGGCGAGCAACAACTGATCTAAGACTTATCATCTCGCGCAATTACAGTGTTGCCATGTTTGAAGACCTTCATCTTTCCCTACCTTTCATTTCTGCACTATCAAATTTCCAAAGAAAGCAACACATTAATAAATATGAAGAGTTTCCTGAGTGTTGCTTCGCTTTAAAAAAAAAGAAACTTAATGGGGGATTCATATTACGGTGTATATGGTGTATAATTACGCACTGTTCATTTGCAGGTACGTACCTATTTAATTGTTGCCGCATTTTAAATATAATTCCTTAATTTTTTTTGGAGGTAAATAACCTGTTATAAATACTACAAACTCCATACAAAAAGAATCGGTTGCAGAACATAAATTGGAACCTATTGTAATACAGTATAAGTTGTTCTGCAACTTGTTGTTTGGATTTTACTGGGCAATGCAGTAAACTTCACTTGATATTTAACAAAAAAAAAAAAAACATTTTGAAAGATTAATCGGTTAATTGCCAATTTTGTGAATTAACCGACTCGAATAACCGGTTAATGCATTTAAGCGATTTTTCGAATAATGCCTTAATAAGTTAACCGCCTAGGCCGAATAATTGAAATACTAATAAAACTAAAAAGTACAATTTTCAATTAAATTTTCCTTGCAATACCAGTAAGATATTATGATACAAACACGGACACGATTGTATGCAAATTTGTGTTGATTTATATTCTTAAAAAAAATTTAATGACTTTCCGACAAATTTTCGAAAAATTAAGCAAAATGTACGGAAATTGGGATGAATGATGTAAATATAAAAACAGCGGTATTTCAAAAACTGCAAGGAGAAAAATTTTAAAATCAAAAAAATATGTTTTTTAAAAACAGTTTTTGTTTTTGTTTTATTTTTTATTTTAACCATTCACAGTAGTGTAAAATTTTGTGAAAATGTGGCAACATTAGTAAAATGATTTGACTATAAAACCAAGAGCAGAATTCCGGTGAAAAAATAAAATAAATTTTATCTCTCACGCAAATTGGTTCACGAAATGAAATGCCAAATTGCATAGAATAAAACTGTGACCGTTGCATTGTGTTTATACACTTATACTGGATTTCGAAAGTCATGTAAATTTACCCATTCATACTTTAATTAAAATTTGCCCCTTTTTTGATATTGCGTGTAATTTACACATTCAATTAAAATCAGATAATGATGACAAGTTGTGAAATATTAACACTTCACCTCTAACTATACATCATGCAAGAGAAAAATTAAAACAACTGTTAATATACATAATTTTTATAACATAATATGACAAACGGCACGCGCCATCTGTCACGATTCTCCCACGATTCTAATGATTCAAACTATTGTTGTGAAAGATAAACATCATTATTATCAACACAATGTATAAAGTTTAAAATAAATAAAAACTAAAAAAAGTCAAAAAGATTATGTATGCTGAAAACATAATTTATAAAAACAATGAATTTTAAATAATATTTAATTTGAAGTTCAAAATATAAATTGAAACATTTGTTAGTAATGAAAATTGTAAACTTTAATGTATACTGTGTTTCCACTTGCATGTTTTAAGCAAAACATATGTTTTGGTGAAAAAAAATGTATGGAAAAGCAAAACATGTTTTATTTCAAAACACGTCCAAAACAACTTCAATGGAGACGTAGCCTTTAGTGAACAAGGGAGATATCCCGACTCGAACTTGCGGATTTTAATAAACTTTGAATATTTTTTTTTTATCTGCACAATCTCATGTTTGTACAAAGTATTAAAGTACTCAAGAAAACAAAAATAAAGATTCCCATATTGTATATATAGTGGCCCTAGTGTTTCCACATTTTTCAATTATTTGATATTAAGGGGGGAAAGGCTCATCGGAAAAGTCGCATAAAAACCGAAAAATTTCGAATATCGGAAAAAACTCGGACACCCCTTCGATTAAATTAAACAGGCATTACTGTACATTATTTTTAGCTTAATACAACCACAATTTCAAAACATATTTTTTTAATACCAAAAATACTTGAAAGTCTTTAGACATAATTTGCATATCGGTGAATGCGTATTTCAAAAACCTTTTATTTGATACCAAATTTGTCTATATTTACTTTAGAACGAAATAAACAGAAAAAAAACGCAAGTGGGCGTTGTGGTGTAATGGTTAGCGCGTTGGACTGTTACACGTATGGTCACGGGTTCGATTCCCGGTGAAGACAACATCAATTTAGAAAAATAATATGTATGAGTTTTCTACCACTTATATATATCGCTGCGCCCACCTTCGGTGTTCCCATAGCACTTCACCGAAGTAAAATAATGAATCAGGGCTATGAAACAAAAAGCTTCAATAAATTCGCCAACTCTACATCAGGTGGCGACCAAAAACTGTTCTAAGACTTATCATCTCGCGCAATTACAGTGTTGCCATGTTTGAAGCCCTTCATCTTTCACCACCTTTCATCTCTCCACTATCCCCTTTCCAAAGAAAACAACACATTAATTATTAGGAAGAATTTCCCAAGTGTTGCTTCTCCTTTAAAAAAAAAAAAAAAAGATGGGGTAATTTTTTACCCCCACTTAGTGACGTCTAAACATGAGATTGTGCAGCAAAAAAAAAGAACACGGGTTCCTTTAATTTATATTCTCTACAACATACCCGATGTTCATTAAGATCTGCCGGTCCGTGTTGGTATACCTCCCTTATTAGTTAAATGCAAATTATACACTTTTGTTTTCTAAATTTTAAACGAACTTGGAAAAAAGTGAAAATTAATTGTCTAGTTGCCAAGTTTGAAAGCTTTCAATTGCAACTAGGAAAGAAATATTTTAGGTAACAAATTAACGCTTATTTAAACAATATGGTACTCTTATTTAATTTAATTTTATTTTAACAAACAAATTATACGGAAACAGATGATCAAAACTGAAGAGATGTTACTGTCATTGTTAACCGAAATGTTTGGTGGTATACACCCATAAACATTTTACGTCATTGTTTGGGATTGATGTGTAATGCTTTTGAAATTTGTGTTTAAATTTACCAATGAGTTTATTTTTAAATTCATTATGATGATTTTAAATAAATCGTTATGACGACAATTAATAGTTAATTTAAGAATATTAATAAACCACGAGTTAGAGAAATATTTTTAGAATGTTAATTTAATTAAAAAAATTATTAAATTAAATTTTTTTGCAAAAAATAAACAATATTAATGTCACAAAAAAGTTAAGAAATTTTGATTTAATTTAAAAAAAAAATTGAAATATTACAAAAATATTAAAGCCAGAAATTTTTCTTTGTTTCGATTACAAAACAGAGTGCAAATATTGTTTATATGGGTTAAAGCATATTTACACTGAAAAGTTAATCTACTAAAAATGGGACTAACTACTTAATCAAGCGCTAGAAAAGTCGACTAAACAACTTTTTTATCCGGCTAGTATTTATAAACGACTGTGTATTAATACTACTTACTGTGTGAAACTCGGTGTTTTGATATAATTTCGGTTGGCAACGCTTAAAAACCATACATACAAAGTCAGGTAAAAATTAACGTTAAGATGTTTGAGCTGTCGATAACAGTTTTCCTAACTCCAATATTTTCCTTGTTCTATTACTATTAAATTCGTAAAATTTAAAGTTTCATATGTGAAATTTTTTTTTGCTTTATAAATTTGAAATTCCTTAAAATGTTTAATGCCTTTTCGGTTTAAGTATTAAGATAATTAAAATATTTTATTTGATGGACGTTATGGCGGAATTGATAGAGCGCTTTAGTTGTCAAATAGCGAAATGTGTTTGGAGAAAAGTGTCGTTGAACTCGCTAGGAATGCAAAAAATAAAATTTGTTTCACTTTAGTTTTTCGCGATGATTTACTGTACACAGAAACATTTTATCATTTGTCAACTGTAATTCAGTTACTACTACTCAAATTCGGTTACTACGAGAAAAATCGGTTTCTACAACTAAATATTGGTTTTCACAACAAAGTTTGGGTTTCCGAAAAAAAGTATTTTAAAATCTAAAGTTTTTTTATTATACAAAAATTCTTAAGGCCCAACCATATTTAGCGAAATTGAAATAAGGGATTGAGCGATTTTATGAAAGCACATTGAAGCATCCATATTTAGAATAAGTCAACTTTTGTAAAGTTAAATCTCTATTAATTCAACTTAAAAAAAATAAAGAAAATTATATTAAAACACAGAGTTTAATGTAATCAGTAGCGTGAATACAGAGTCCTTCAGAAATATTAAGCAAAAGAAAAGTTGGATTAGCTGCTAATCAAAAAGATTAAAAAGTGGTTTAATCCACTTGTTTGGTGCTTGATACCACTTGTTCGGCACGAAAAATAAACAATATGGTCTTCTACCAAAAGTTTTGTCGTGGCTTATTTTAGGCGATATGGGCCAAAATAGGTTAACAGCGAATCTCAAAAACTGATCCATAAAATGATTTAGTTTGGGCATTAATGATTCCTTTTACCAATATATAACTACAGCCCAAAAATTACCCTTTTTGTGCTTTTACTTAGGAAGATATAAAAATTTTCGTTTTTCGAAATTAAGCGAAAACGCACCTAAACTTCAACATATATTGATAAAACTTAAAGAATTTGCTAATAAAGGGTCCGCCATCTAACTTTTTTTTTCAACTAGTGCTTATTTCGTAAATGGTAACACTTAGCTCATGTCTGATTTGACAGATAATTAGTTTTATCCTTCCGCTGAACGAATATGGTCCGTATGTTCGTTATCTTGTGAAAAAAGTGAAAGAAACTGGCGATAAAAAAACGTGAAAAGCCAAAAACAGTGCGTACACCCGAGAATATTGCTGCTGTGGCAGAAAGTGTGCGTGAAGCGCCATCAACATCAATTCACCGTCGTTCTCAACAATTGAACATTTTGGAGACATCATTGAGACGAATTTAGCATAAAGACCTTGGTATGACACCATACAAAGTCCAATTGGTTCAGGAGCTAAAAAAACAAAAAGTTATTTGTCGGACCCTTTACTACTTAATATAATATTTGTCCCAAATTTCATAAAAATCCGTCCATACGTTTTTAAGTTAAGACAATGTCCTTTACAGGTATTCTTTTGGAATCCTGTAAGTCCTTTGGACAAAATTAGAGATTTTTTAAAAAGTTCAAGCTTCAATCTTACTTTGTGTTTAGTATCAACAGTTTTAGCCAACATAAATATGTTTTTAATATTTTTGAAAATAGTGTTCATTTCAAAATATTTATTTTTTGAAATTCCACGAAATTTTAACTATAACGCTTTTTCGCTTCCAAACACAAAAATTTTGTAAATTTAGTTTTCTATCGAAAAAGCTTAAATTTTTTAAAAAAACCTCATTTGGAGCACTTATGGCCAATTTAAAATATCTCGCCTGGAGGCGGGCTTGACGATTAGAGATTAGATTAACTTTTCAGTGTGAATTTGGTATTACATTTCCAGGATATTCTTCTAGATATTTTCAAAAAATGCAAACCATAAATATTTTTCTAAATTAACTTCAACTGCAATAAATTACTTTAGCAACAAACTAATTTAAAGCAATCAATAAATAGATTTTTTTGTTGAAAAGCAATAGCTCAACATAACAATGTTTATAATTTAAAAAACTAAAACAACTCGGGCCAATAATTTAAAAGTTTTTGTTTAATAAAACATTTAGAAAATCGTGTATCAATCGATTAATGTATATTTTTTTAAATATAAAAAAACAAAAACGAATTAAAAAGTTAAGAGACTACGTTAATATGTTCGACCTTAACCGACATTTAAAGCCATACTACGTACGTACTTTGAAATAAAAGCGAAAAAATAAATTTAATGGCATTTGATATTAAATAGCCAACATATTATTTATACTCGCACATATTAAATATAATAAAGATATTAACATAAATTCATTAAATTGTTTTAAACGAAGTTTTTTTTTTTTATATTTATAAAAAAATTAACGATACACGCTTTAAACGATTAAGTATTTTTCAAAGATTTATTTCTTAATGATTTGTTAAACATTGAAGTTTTTAAGAAATTTTTATTAAAAATCATTTAAATGATTAATGTTATGACTTGTGTCATTTCACATCAATATGGTCATCATTAAAAAATATCAAACTGTTAGTGATTTGTTGATGTCAAAAAATGTTTAGAAGAAATTTTTATGGCTGTCACACCGATCAAACAGGGTTATTTGAATTTAGTTAAAGATGACATGTGTCGCCAAAAATCGTTGCAATACTTAGACCTGCTCATTTTTAGAAAATTAATTAAAACTTAGGGCTTAACCGTAGTTATGAATGTCAAATTTATTTGAATAAAGATATATAAATATTAGAGTTTTTTTTTTTGGTTTTTGTTTTTGATTTTGGGATATCATAACTTTTTAGAAGGTTTTTGAGACAATAAAAATAATGGGGTTTTTATTTTGAAAAATTGCAACTTCTTCAATTCCCGCTCGGCGGCTAAAATCGCGAATTTTGGGTACCTTACTTTGAAGAACAAAAACCGCTAAATATATTTAAAATCTGACTTCACGAATCGATTCTACATGAAAAATTAGGCTTATAAGCCGTTTTTTACGCTTTTACATTGCACCGGATAGCCATTAGAGTGGTCGGAAAAAATCGATTTTTTTATTCTTAATTTTTTTTAAATATACACAATTAAAGAGGATTCTTTCCTAAGAAAAATGGTATACTATACTTATTTTTATTACTACCCGTTAAAAAGTTATTAAGCCTTAAATTGTTTTGCCAGTAACAACAACATTTTTTTGCAAATAAGCATATATATATATATCTGCAACCAAACATTTATATGTTTGCCAGGCGCGGATCTAGAAAAGGTTTTGGGGAGCGAAATTAGAGAAGTTTTTATAAAATTTTCTAATTTGTTTAACACTTTTGTATTGCAAAATCTTAATTTTGGGGAAGGAAATGTCCCATTTTCCCTACCCCTGTATCAGCGCCTGTATTTGTCGATAGATATTTTTTACTAATTCCAAACATACATATATATGTTTAAAAGCAAACATAATTATATTTGCAAGTAAAGATGTTGCATCGGAAATGGAAATGTTTTCCAAACAAAGGTATATATATTAACAGCATTTATACATATTTGCAGCAGGGCGTTCTTTTTTCAGCGTGAACTTAAACTATGGAAAAGTTTTAGAAAAGTTACTTTCCCTTAAATATCCTTTACAAATCATTTATATTTTCAAAACAAACTTTTCTAATCTGTTTAAATTTTCAAACTCATTTAAAGATCTAATTTTTTAAAACATGGAACGTTTAAGTCACTTGACCCAATTGAATGAACAAAATTCAGGGTATCAATTATGTATCTTTTTTACGACACACGACTATGAAATGACACCTATCGTCATTATCGTTTCGGGGATGGAACTAATTTTGTTTATTCATCTCATGGCTTATAAATTTCATATGAAACTGATGCAACACCGATTTTTACATTTATGCTGTCGAAACGAGAATGATTTAGATGTAATTTCATTGTCGTGTGTCGTAAAACAGAAACATAATTGATACACAGTGTTAAAATTAATAAACAAAAGGTGTTATATCAACAGTGTTGCCAACTGATGAACTTTTAAATATTTACATTCTTGCAAGTGATGCCAACTGGTGCTTTTTATACTATTTATGTTGTCTTTTGATGACTCAAAACGCCAAAACCTTTGCTCTGGTGCCAAATGAAAAAAAAAAACACAAAGTTGGTGCTTTTGCAATATTTTGTTGGTACTTTTACTGCTTTAAGCCATTTTTGTTTATTGCAATAGAATTATAGTTATTAATTTTTATAACCAAAAAAAAAAAAAAATTAACCAAAATCCTACATTTTGAACGAAAATTTTTTAATTATGACAGTTTTCAATATCAAACTTTATAAATCGCTTAATTTTAGTATCAACAATTATGTTATAGCGGTCAAAAAGTAAGAGTGACACAAGTTTAAATCATAATAAAACAAGGAAATATATTTTTAATATCAATGAAACGGACTTTATTGGAAGAAAATTTTATGAAATTAATGTTTAAATATGATTTCTGCCATGTGGCCGCCAAGGCTGGAGCGTAAAAGGCTCAATCTGGAACACCAAGATTCAACAACTTTTCGCAGCATTTGCGGCCGTATTTCGCCGATAACTCCTCGAATGTTGATTTAAAGGTTAAATCACGCGATCTTGGTGACCAATTAATTGGGCCATAGCCGCTCTGAAGGACGATTATGTACGCCATAAAATGGAAGAAGTGCACGATGAGTTTGACGAATACAACAATTATTTTGATTAAAAATTTCAAAAATTGCTCTGGTGTAAGTCGATTCATAATGAAATTTCAAGGCAAACTAAACAAAAAGCAACTATCAGCTGTTAAATGGGTGGTCAAATAAAGCAGTGATGCCAACTCAAAGTTGTGACACTCTAAAAAAAAACACGCTTTATGATACTTTTCATAATTATTTATGAAACAGTTTCATTGATTCTTTATCATTTCATAGGATATTGGTTTGGAAACCAAAAGCTATAGGAAAAACGAACAAATTTTTCAGTCTAGTGGAGTACTAACACACTTCACAAAATTGAACCAGATCCGGGTGGATTCCTAAAAAGTATCACCTTAACAAATTTTTATTGAACAATTTCATAAATATTTAAGAAATATTTCATTGGTCAGAAAACTATGAAGTTTTTATCATATCTATGAAGTTGTAATCATAAATATGATGGAGGTTTTCCTTTGAGTGTACAGATTTTATTTTGCGTTCTTATCTAAAGTTAAAAATGGCGTTTAGAGGTGTCAATTTAAGACGATCGATTTGTTTATGAGATTTCGACTTATGATTTGATAAGATACAAACAAAACGACAAAACCGTTTCTACACCCAAAGAAATCCAATAATAAGTTTCATCAATTTTCGTTCAATGTAACAACTTCATCAATATTGATGAAACATTTCATAAACAACAAGAATTATAATGAAAATATCATGGTCTCTATGAACTGTTTTCTACACGAAAATAATGAAATCCTTACTAATACGAAATATATATAGTGAATCATTTAATAAAATGAAATTATTTTATTTTTTTTTTAAATGTTTCATAAATACTATGAAAAGTTACATTGTACGAAAATCTATGAAACATGTAATAAATATAATGAAGCTTTTCCTTTGAGTGCACACAGAGAAAAATTTAGCTATTTCCCAACTGAAATTCGGTTACTACGAATCAAATTCGGTTATTACGAATTTCAGACTTTTGGCACAACTTAACACTAATTTTCACAACAAATTTCGGCAAATTCAACTGAATTTTAGTTTCAACACACAAAATATTCAGGAATAAAATGTAAATTTCATTGTACTAACTCAATTTATAAGTTGTTACCATTAAAATGCACCTATAATTCGGTTGGCACTTTATTTCTCTGTGTGTGTATATGAAAAGATGCGTAAAGTCTTAAAAAAAATATCTCTGCAATCAAAGGGTACAGTGCATATATTAAATGAATCCAAAACTAACAGTAGGTAACGCTCTGTTTCCTTTAGCTTAATAACCAATATTTAATCTTACATTGAATGCGTTTTTCTGTATTTATATGCAATTCATTTAAATGACACAAATTTTCATATTATAAACAATTCAAAAAATTACAAAAATTTATTACAACCAGTTTAAGTGTATTATTAACTCCTGACATATTCACACAATGCCTTAAAGACCCACATTTTCTTAAAATCACATTCACTATTACCTGAAAAACTAGTAAGACTGCGTTGTTAAGCGCCATTTGATGATGTAAAAAAAAACTACAGTGGACGAAATAATTATAAGTTCATCTATGAAAATGCGATTATTTTTAAAAAATATTTGCAATATTTCAAAGTAACAATAATACCAGTCGATACCAAAACCATCTCGATCCATTTGGTTCAGTTTTTGCTGCTTTTTTCGAACTATTTTTCGTTTTTTGCCAGCGAAATAAATTAAAGTTCCGTAATGTTAAACTCAGTTTTCGGCAAAAGATTTAAAATTTTTTTCGACTTTTTTCTCACTGGGGTAGAATTATACAATTTGCTTTATCCAATGAGATTTATTTTAAAGTCCACAATCTCAAAAAATCTGCCGGTTCAAATTCAATAAAAAATTTACAATGTAGTTATGATTTTTAGAAAAGTATGCTTAATCTTATCTACCACGCCTATCTCAAACAATTGAAAAATATGTGCATATTAATTATAGTATTAATTGCACACTGTCTAAGAAGACGATGAATAAAATTCAAAAATCCCCAATAAAATTATATTCTATTTATTACAAAAAGTAGTTTCTTTTCACTTTTCGCAATTGCTAGTTGTCAGTTTTGGTCGTTATGGTTCTCTAAATGAAAAAATTCAAAATATTTCTCTCAAGCATTGTCATCTGAGCGAAGTAAAATCTAAAGCACGCATCTGGAAGGCGCTTTGAGAGGAAGTTGGACTAAAATTAAAAGAAAAATAATTATCCAGAAGGAACATTTCAATAGTGTCCGACCGAACAGTTCGGTCAGCAAAGCATTGGTATTTTAATGCATTGTGGATAAATTTGGCGAATGGAAAAAAGTTTATTTTGCTGGTTAGATACGATTTTAAGTGTCAAATTTAAAAAAAAGTCCGTAGTTAAGCAATGCATTCACTTTTCGCACAAATCGAAAATAGTTCGACTGCCGGACTTTTGACTTTATAGCTAAACTTAGGCTATTTCCTTGAATTTTTTTTTTTTATTTATTTTTTTTTTACAGAGAAGCAACACTCAGGAAATTCTTCCTATTAATTAATGTGTTGCTTTCTTTGGAAAGGGGATAGTGAAGAGATGAAAGGTGGTAAAAGATGAAGGGCTTCAAACATGGCAACACTGTAATTGCGCGAGTAGATAAGTCTTAAAACAGTTGTTGCTCGCCTCCTGATGTAGAGTTGGTGAATTTATTGAAGTTTTTTGTTTCATAGCCCTGATTCATTATTTTACTTCTGTGGGGTTAAATGCTATGGGAACACCGAAGATGGCGCAGCGATACATATAAGTGAATCATATAAGTGATAGAAAACTAACTAACTAACTTTTCCCTAACTACGTTAGCGCCATCTATCGAATATACAAAGAATATATCATAGATATGGCATCACTTACAACATATGGGAAAACAGTGGACATTAGAGTGAGGTAAGTTTCTAAAAATAGAACTGTTGTGTTGTTGGAGTTGTACTTCTGAGATTATGTATGCAAGAACAAAAGACACCGTGTAATGAATAAAACTAGTTTTAATCACAACAAAACTCGACCTGACGATAGATCAGTGGGCTAAAGCGCTCTGTCTAAAGCATAGATGCCCAAGGTAGTAGTATTGGTGAGAGTGACGAAATAACACTGGAAGAAAACAATTTGATATTCATTTTATTTAGTCGTCAACGAGATTGCGACAAAAGCACATGTGTGGCGGGTGTGATATATTTCGAAATAAAAAGATTCTTCGAAAATTAAATTTTCCCTCAATTAATCATTGTTCAATTTGCAATCAAAAAGTAATGAAATCTTCTATGTTGATACTCTTATTGCAGTTACGCAATAAAAGTATATTTCTCAAACTAGAAGAATTCAGCTTATTGCGTTTTTTTGATCAAATATAATTCAAATCTGAAAATATTTGTTCGCAAAGATACACTTCAATGAAATCTTCTTTATTTCAGGATATATTGTACCATCCAGATTTTTCCAGAATTCTATATTGTTAAAATTATCCGCAAATCTATTTCACTTCGAAGTATAATAAGTTCTGTTTGGATTGGAAATTCGTACTTTAATATATCGCATTTAAAAGGGTTTTGAAAAATATCCAGTAAATGCTGAATATTTTCAAAATCCTTAAACCTGTCATTAAAGTTATTAAAAAGCGTTTCTAATACTTCCAAAAGTTCCAACTTTTTCAAGATTTTCTCCTTGTCGTAAATAACAGAAGTTTTCGGAAAGTCCGAAAAGTCTTCAGAATCAATTTGAGCTGCAAGTAAAAATAGCTGAATTTTTCCGAAATTTTATTATCTTTTCCCTGCAGCTTCAAATTTAACTCATTCCAAATGTCTGTTAAAAACGCCATGTGTAAAATAAATTGATAATCTTAAATATTCTTTCTGCAAGTGTAGTTTGTCTCTCCCTCTCAACATGCTGATTTCCTATTGGTTGATTGACGATCAAACAAAAGAGCGTAAGTATACGTGTGAGTTTAATTTGCTGATATCAGCTACTACTGGGCATCTATGGTCTAAAGTGTAGTGCGAGTGCATGTGGCATTATAAATCCGTTTATCTATACCACGGTCAGTGATTGCACAGAAACTTTAATATAGACGCAATCGAACAAATAAAAACATAACAAATATTACATTATACAAAAAAAAAAAAAAAAAAACAGGGTCACTGACGAAGGTTCAATACCAGAAACTGCGCAGTCTGATTCAGAAAATTGAAAATTTGCAATGTAGTTATGATTTTTAGAAAATACACTCATTCTTCTCCACCACGCCTTTCACAATTAAAAGTAACTCATTTGATTAAAAAGTGATCAATATCGTATGCCATACCAAATGTACTTTTTATAGAAGTGTTGTTGCTATACCAAATGTGTTTTAACAGCTTGAATTTTATAACATTGAATTTAAACCGGCATGAAATTCTCATTAAGTTAGCAGATTTATTTATATATATGTAAACAAATTCACACAGAAATCATCTTTTTTCTTTCTATTGAAGCGTAGGGGTTATGGCAAACATTTTTTGTGTTGAAATCAGAGTATTTTTTTTTTCTTAAAACAATTTTTAATTTACTTTTTTGCAATTTCTTTCTGTTAAAAAAAAAAAAATAAAATTTTTATTTAAGAGAAATTAAACTTTAAAAATTACATTTATTAATTTTATGATAATGTTTTAGAATAAATAAATATTTAGATTGCAACTAATTTATTCAACTTAATAAAGCAATAAAATAAATAAGAAATAATATCTAATCTAATTGAAATGAAATGAATTTAAACATAAAAAACAACTACATAAATATTACAGAACAACAACAACAATGTGTTAATGTTTGCTTTTGAGCGATAATATAAAAAAAGTATCAAGCATGTTCTGAATTTGAGCAAATATTTAATTGATTCAATTAATTTTTAATTGACAGCTTTTAAAATTTTCAACAAACCGATTTAATTGCAAAAAGTAGGTAAATATTTTTTTCTGTGTAAAAACACTTTTAACGCTGAATTTTCCAAAATCTAGTTCTTTTTGTATGAAAAACATAAATTTAAGACTTTTTTGAATAAATTGCATAGTTTTTTTTAGAAAAGAAAGCTTCAAAACAAAATTGTACTTAAAATTAATGGAATGAAGTTGTAAAAACAAAAGTGAGGAAAAAGTAAAGAACAAAAACTTAAATATGTGGCCGAAAAACTGAGTTTTTGCTGGCGAACAATGAATAATTTTTAATAATGCAGCAAATGAATCGAAAGGGTCTTGTGGTATCTACTGGAATTATTGTTACTTTTATGTCGTAGCAAAATCTTTCAAATATTGCAAATATTTTAGAAAAAACACAATTTTATGGGTGAACTTATAATTATTTTGTCCACTGTATATAAAAATAATTATAATCCTAGACATGTTGTTTTTTTTTTTTTGAATTTTAGCAAATAGTAATAATTTAATTTCCAATCCAAAGGAGATTACAAAATATTTGTAAGACAACCAGCTTTAACAAGTTTTAATACATAAACAAATTGGCATAATTTAAAGCAGCAAATAAAACTTAATTGTCTATTGTAATTAATTCTTTTAAAGTTTTTTATAGTTAGTATGGTGTTATTTTAGGCGAGATATTTTTTTGTATAACATTGGAATTTCCTATAGTGGACTAAATTGAAATTCTATACCAAGTCTCAGGAAATAAAAAAAATGTGCTGGCTTATAAGACCTGAGCAGTTTAACAATATATAAATGATTAAATTTTAAACGAGCCCTCGATTAAATGACACTAGTTTGACTTCAAATTATTAAATATGTATGTATAAACTATTTTAAAAGTATAGAAAAATATTCATTATAAATATTTGAAAACGATAGATTAAAAAATTTGTAAAAGCTCTATTTTGTAAGTGTGCTCATTAACACAATTGGAACGACAGGCTACGGTCGATCCCCAGTCGCTTAAAATTAATATGACCTCTTGTGTTTTGTAGCCTGTGGTCACAATTCTAACTCTTCTCTTTAGTTTGTTGTTAATTTTGTTTATAGTTTATTTAATATTATTATGTAATAGCCATACACATTCACATACAACAAAGTTTTAAGTCAAAAATAAACTTTAACGCACATGCTCGTAAAAAATCGTATTTTTCTCTGCTGGTTAAACCATAAAAACCATAAAAAACATAAAATGTATTTGCAACAATTTAATAGAATAGCGTATTTAATCATTATTATGTCTGACGTTTTGGTCATGTTTAACGATTTTTAAGTAGTTTTTCTGTGTAGTTTGAAATTTGAGTGGGTTTCTTTGATTAAAAAAAATACTAAAAAATATTTCTATAATTCTCGACATGATGTGCTAATTATTAAGCTATTAAAATTTAATTTGCATGCAGTTAATTATAGAATTTTCTTATATTTTTTGTTATTTACTAAGAATTGACAAATTATAATTAAATAATATATTGTTTTAATTATTCACAGTTAATTGAAAAAATGTTCATATAATTTTTGTCTTTGGAAAGGAAGTTAAAATATGGTTATTTCCGTTAACCTATATTCTCCTGAATTAAGAAATCGTGCGAATATGAGTATGAACATAAACTTCCAACAAAACGTAGTTTTTTAAACAAAACTTAGTTTCTTAAACAAAACGTAGTTTTTTAAACAAAACGTAGTCTTTAAAACAAAACGTAGTTTTTAAATAAAACGAAGTTTTTTAAACAAAACGGAGTTTTTTAAACAAAACGGAGTTTTTTAAACAAATCGGAGTTTTTAAATAAAACGAAGTTTTTTAAACAAAACGGAGTTTTTTAAACAAAACGGAGTTTTTTAAACAAATCGGAGTTTTTTAAACAAAACGTAGGTTTTTAAACAAAACGTTGATTTTTAAACAATACGAAGTTTTTTAAACAAAACGTATTTTTTTAAACAAAACGTATTTTTTTAAACAAAACGTATTTTTTTTTTAACAAAACGTAGTTTTTTAAACAAAACATAGTTTTTTAAAGAAAACGTTGTTTTTAAGCAAAACGTAGTTTTTTAAACAAATCGTATATTTTCAACGAAACGTAGTTTTTTAAACAAACGTAGTTTTTTTTTAACAAAACGTAGTTTTTTAAACAAACGTAGTTTTTTTTTAACAAAACGTAGTTTTTAAAAGAAAATGTAGTTTTCAACAAAATGTAATTTCTGAAACAAAACGTAGTTCTTAAACCAAACGTAGTTTTTAAACCAAACGTAGTTAAGAAACTAAATGTAGCTTTTAAACCAAACGCAGTTTTTAAACAAAATGTAGTTTTGACACCAAACGCAGTTTTTAAACAAAATGTAGTTTTTAAACAAAACGTATTCTTTGGAACAAAACGTAGTGTTTTAAATAAAATATAGTTTTTTTAAACAAAACTTAGTTTTTGAAACAAAAACGTAGTTTTTTAACAAAACGTAGTTTTTTATGTTCTGAAAATGCATGTAGCTTCATTTAGAACCTTAAGTTTTTTCCTTCTAAATTACTACTGTTTATACAGTTAGAGGTTAAAGCAGTTGGGACCAAAGCTGTTTTTATTCCGAATACATTTTAATGTTAAAGCATAGTAAATTGGTCGGATTTCATGTGAAAAAATATTTTAATCCGTAAAAAAAAGTTAATTTTGCAAATGCATTAATTTTGGTTAGTTGTAATTTTTTCTGTCGAATAAAAGTAAAATTTTGTTCAATTTCATATTTTTAATTACGATTTAAGGATTTTAAAATTTAAGCTATGTTTGTTTTACGGTGAAACCAACATACTATGCTTGAAAATTAAGTTTTTATACTATTTTGCTTTCCAGCTGATCTAAACAAAAATTAAAACGAAAACATAAACGCAAAGTTGGCTACCCTAAACGTAAAAACCGTACGTCAATATGGTAACGTTGTGAAATGTAGACGAAGGTGATAAGAAAATAAACAAAAATCTAAAAATAGAATGTTTGTGTTTGTTAGTGTTTGTCAGTTCTGAGTATGATATAAAGTAACAGAAAGCTACTAGGAGTGAAAACTTCATGTTAAATGCATTGCATTTAAAGCCATACTTGGGTGTGATCATTAAGCGGTTGCGATTTGGTGCTGTTACGTATGTAATGTAAGAAAAGACGCATGTTCGATTTTTACAGCCGGCAGGTTGTTGAACATATTTATCATATAGAGACAATTTGACAACTATAACACACAAATAATAATAATACAATTTAAATGGATAATCACTGATGACTCCAGTCCAGGCAGAAACTAGTCTAGTCTGATTTGAAGCTAAATAGTGTTTATAATTTTTAGAGCAAAACTTTTATTCTTTTTCTTAACCTCAGCCTTTCTAAAGAAAAGCCGGTTAACCGACAGAAAAAACCGGTTTGTCAAAAACCGAAATTTAAAAAAAAAAACCGGTTTTTCGACTAATCGGATAACCGCTTTTTCGGTTAATCGGATAACCGTTCAGTTTAAAAACAAACGTAGCTTTTTAAACAAAACATAGTTTTTTAAACAAAACGTAGTTCTTTAAACAAAACGTAGATTTTGAAACAAAACATAGTTTTTTTAAAAATGTAAAAATGTAGCTTTTTAAAAATGTAGGTTTTTATCAACAACATAGTTTTTTAAATAAAACGTGGTTTTTAAAAGAAAACGTACACTCAAATAAAAAAGTTAGTAAAGTCAGCAAAAAATGTTGCTGAGTCAGCAAAATTTTAGTCAGGAGGGTGCTTGCAAAAAAATTGCTAATGTCAGCAAAATCAAAATTAGTAGATTCAGCAAAAGTTTTGCTAACACTTAGTGGATTAGAAATTAAAAAACCCTTGCTAAAAACTAATAAACTGAAAAAAACTCAAAAAATTTGTAGAAAAATTATAATTTAGTTAATTTATTTGCTGAAAATCATCAACATTATTTTTGTGATTCTTTTTAAAATAGTTTACAATACGTTACAAAACATAAAAATGTTCACACTCCCAAATTGACAACATGAATTAATGTAATATCTAAAAACAATAGAAATAATTATATATAATATAAACAAAATTATCTTCCAACTACTTACATCAATGGTTGTCTAAATAATGCTATCTTTTAAAGGAACGCAAATGCCGCAGAGAATTATAGAAACCAAACGGAAAATAACATAAAAATCTACCTAAGATGTATGTCTTTGTCTTTCGCCTTAGGTAGACAGACTGTTTGCAATTTTACCACACTTGATTATTAATATCTATAAACATTTAGTTTAGAAATACATATTTAATCTTTATTTAATTTAAATATTTTATTTTGTCTTTTATTTAATTAATAGACAATTATTTTCACAAGCCGGTGACAACGCAATATTTAAGTTGTTTTAATCCACAATTTTGTTTTATGTATGAAATACAGATACAAAAATCTTCCATGGTTGATTTTTTTTATATGTCATATTAGAGTTGTACTTTTTAGTATCATTTTCCTCTTCTCTACTACATCTTGACATGCCGCGACATCTACTTCAATCTGCTTTTATCTTTCAATCTGGTTGTTGTCCACGCTATTATTGTGCTAATCAGCACAATTTTTTTTATCAAAATAAATTAGTAAAACATTAGTATAATATTAGTAAAACATTAGTTTAAATCAGTTAAGTGCTGAATAAGTATAACAAAACTTTTAGCTTAAAACAGAATTTTAGCAAAAAATTTGAGAACAAATGGTATACCTGATTTACAAGACGTTTTACTAAGTTTTCTACTAACTTATTTTTTTGAGTGTAGCTTAATAAGAAAACGTAATTTTAAAAGAAAACGTTAGGGAATGTTCTTTAATGTGTCTCTACATGCTTTTTTGTTTTTTCTTGACTATATAAACAAAACCTAAATGGAATTTTCCAAATCCACGATCTATTACGCCAACTCGTTGAAATTTTATTTTGCAACTAATTTAAAAAAAGTTACATAACATTTTTCAGAGCAACTCAAAAGGTCCACCTTAGGGAAAATGTACGCTAAAGTGAACCTTTATGAAAAAACTCTCTAACTCTTTACATTATTTCCTTAGACTTAAATAAAATAAAATAAAAAAAAAAAAAAATAAAACGATATATGTAAACATGAAATTTTGAAATTCCTCATACATTTTTTAAAATAAATACACTTTAATTATTTGAAAACGTGAAACAATAAAAAGATTAGTTAGTAGCAAATTTCTAAAGAAATAACAATTGATTTCAAACACAACATGAGCATCAATTAACTAACTGACAGATTGGCGTCTCCACTGGAGGCAAAATGAATACAATAGTACTTACTGCAACAAACTAATACTAACACTATGTTGTAATTAAATAAATGACAGCGGAACGTGTTAGTCGAAAATATAAGTTTAATATTTTAGCTTTGTAGACACTATGTTCAGCATTAAAAGTGTAACTTTAAAAAACTAAGGCGTTAAATTTAAAAAATTTTCAAAATAAAACAAAATCTTGAGTGTACTCTGAAAGCCGGTTTCAAATAAATTTAAACTAAAACAAAAATTTATTTTATTTGTAACAAATTTTTGTTTAAATAAATTAAAAAAATTCGAATGAGTTGCATTAACAAAATCATGGAAAAATACTAATAAAAGCTTTTTTTTCAATTTAATTTTTGAACTACGCTACAGTGTAATGGAAAATTACTTTCAATTTTAGTCTTGTCTTACTTTTAGTTTTAATTCAAACTTACTACTTTACAGTTACACAAAAAAACTTCCTTAGTATTTGTAAGTTTGCGTTTATAGTTAAGACAGGAACTGGTTTTGATTTTAGATTTTGATTAAACATGCAAACCTAAAGACCTGAATACTCTATAAATTTGTACTGTTTTAATTTTTGTAAAAGGAAGTTTAGCTTAATGATTCATACAATTTTACAAACAAAATTTAGTTGCAAAAAAAAAGAAGTAGTTGAAGGACTTTTGTAATGTTTTTTTTTTTCTAAATATTACATACATTTTACTTTTTCTGTAATACAAAGTTTAGCAACCTTCTCGAGGTCAGACAATAATGTTTAATATGTTTTTATAAAAAAATATTTACATGATGAAAGTTAACATACTAACAGGTTTTAAAAAAATCCAACTAATTTTATTTGTCATCTATTATTTGCTTGTTTTTTGAATAAATATTTGTTAAAATCATATGGGGAACTTCAAAAATTTACGACACTTTGAGGTGAAATATTTTCGACAAGTTTTTCTGTATGACATGAATAACTTTTTGTGTGTATGTCATCCGATGTTTCATTTATGTCATTTATCTTTAACGGCGCAAAAATTATGGCGGTTTTAATTTTCAAGCATATTAAAAATATTAAAATTTTAATTTTGGCTTAAATTAAATGAAAGCTACATTAATTTATAGATCTGATTTTTAAATATTTATTACACCGCCAAAAAATATAAAAATACACTCAACAAATTTTTTTGTCATATGTTAGGACTTGAAAGGAAAACCTCGATTATATTGAAAAACACGAATCTTTTGACAGTTTAATGATATTTAGTTGGGTTAAGGGTTACTTATTTGCAGGAAATCATATAAAATACTTGTAAATTCTTAGAATTAAAAATCTTTTATTTGATGTACATTTTGGCGGAATTGATACAGCGCTTTAGTTGTCACAAAGCGAAATGTGTTTGAAGAAAACTGCCACTGTAGCCGCTATAAATTAGTTTGTGATGTTTGTATCCCGTTATTGGTGCGCCGACATCAACATGGTATACCTCAAACTTTAGAAAATTATACCTCTTTTTAAATACTGTTCTCAAAACTTAATTCCATTAAACGGCGAAAAACTCTACACTTAAATAAAGAAGTTAGTAAAGTCAGCAAAAAATTTTGCTGAGTCAGCAAAATTTTAGTAAGGAGGGTGCTTGCAAAAAAATTGCTAATGTCAGCAAAATGCTCGCTGATTTTCAGCAACAAAATTAGTAGATTCAGCAAAAGTTTTGCTAACACTTAGTAGATTAGAAATTAAAAAACCCTTGCTAAAAATTAATAAAATTTATGCTGAATACTAGTAGACTGAAAAAAAACTCGAAAAATTTGAAGAAAAATTATACTTGAGTTAATTTATTTGCTGAAAATCATAAAACATATTTTTGTGATTCTTTTTAAAATAATTTACAATACGTTACAAAATCGACGATATGAATTAATGTAATATCTAAAAACAATAGAAATAATTATATATAACATAAACGAAATTACATCAATTATTGTCTAAATGATGCTATCTTTTAAAGGAACGCATGTATGTCTTTGTCTTTCGTTTTTGTCTGTCTACCTATGCATATTTGTTTGCAATTTGACCACACAAGATTATAAATATATATAAAAAAAATTTAAGTTGTTCTAATCCACAATTTTGTTTTTATATTATGTCTTACTAGAGTTGTACTTTTTAGTATAATTTTCCTCATCACTACTACATCGTGACATGCCACGACATTTAATTCATTCTGAGTATATCTTTCAGTCTGGTTGTCGTTCACACTATTGATGTGCTAATTAACACAAATTTTTTAGCAAAATAAATTAGTAAAATATTAGTAAAATATTAGTAAAACATTACTTCAAAACAGTTAAGTGCTGAATAAGTATAACTAAAATTTTAGTTTAAAACATAATTTTAGCAAAAAATTTTGCTGATTGCATGTTTTACTAACTTTTCTACTAACTTATTTTTTTGAGTGTATGAAAAAGAACTTCTAGAGTTAAAAATCGGAAATTTTTGGTTTTACTTGTAAACCTCTGTACAACTTTTCACCAAGCAGAGATATGGAAATTACTTTTTCAGTGAATGTATCTCCCAAGTCTAGTGAGTTTATTTTGTATAGGTTTGGATTTGAAAGTTAAAAACCATGAGCAAAAAAATAAAATGAGTAAAAAAACTCTTGTAAGTTTCAAGTAAATTTTTTAATTTTTCTATTTTTAAATGCCCATCAATACTTTTGGTGTAGACGTTTCAACGTGAAACTTTGCATGTCATAGCTTTGAAGTATAGTCAACCTAAGCATGTTCATCATACCTATCAATTCATAAAACCTGGAGAAATAAGAGAATAATGTCGGTTTCAGCAGATTTCGAACATTTTTGAAGTAGGTCATATACACTTCAATAACATCCTCATAGATGTTGACGTAGTAAATATTAAAACAATTCAAAATATATAAAACTTTGTTTATTAACAACATAGTTTTTTTTCAAAGAAAACGTGTTTTTTTTAAGAGAAAAAATAGTTTTTTTTAAAAGAAAACGTTGTTTTTTTTTAGAAAACGTAGTTTTTTTTAAGGGGAAACTTAGTTTGTGAAAGAAAATGCAGTTTTTAAATCAAAAACAAGTTTTAAAAAGAAAACATAGTTTATAATCGAAATATGGCTTTTGAAATAAAATGTAGTTTTTTAAACAAAACGAAGACCTTTTAACAAAACGTAGTTTTTTAAACAAAACTTAGTTTTTTAAGCTAGACTTGGCTTATCAAACAAAACGTAGCGTTTTAAACAAAAATTAGCCTTCAAATCGTGATTAAATAAACGTAGATTTTTAAACAAAACATAATTTAAAAAAAATTTGCTGTTTAAACAAAACATAATTAAAAAAAGTAGTTTTTTTAAACAAAACCAATATCAAATGGTACTTTTTCAATATCAAATGGAAAGTCTCCACTTCATTTTGAATTTTTCTTAATTTGAATAAAAAAAACTCTCTTTTTTATTTAGAATTTCTTCAATTTTAAATGAAAATCACAATTTCATTTGGATTTTTCTTATTTCGAATGTAAAGTCACAATTTCTTTTTTAATTTCACTTATACTTTTCTTGATGCTTTTTGAAATTTTCCTAATTTCAAACGAAAAATCACAATTTAAATTAAAATGTTCGCAATTCAAAATAGCAAATCAAATTTTCACTTGAAATTACTTAATTTCAAATCTTAATTGAAATTGAACTTTCACTAATTTAAAATGAAAAATCTCAATATCGAATTGAACTTTTTCAATACCTAATGGAAAGTCTCAATTTTATTTAGAATTTCCTTAATTTTAAATGAAAATCACAATTTCATTTGGATTTTTCTTATTTCGAATGCAAAGTCACAATTTCTTTTGGAATTTCACTTAAACTTTTTTTGATGCTTTTTAAAATTTTTCTAATTTCAAACGAAAAATGTGGGATTTAACGTTACCCAATTTCTTTAACTTGTGAGTTAAATAGAAGATATTTACGATTAACACTAAATGGCACGAAGTATGTTGATGAAGACCGTAGTGGGTCAGAAAATGCATTCCATTCATGCTAGTGTCTAATAACTTTTTCTGTGTCTTTTTTTCTAATAGTCAAAGTAAATTATCATATAAAAATTATAATTTTTCTGTTAATTTAGAGAAAAATTTGTCATGATCTCAAACCGAACGAATAAAATCTCACAAAAATCACAATTTAAATTAAAATGTTCGCAATTCAAAATAGCAAATCAAATTTTCACTTGAAATTACTTAATTTCAAATCTTCATTGAAATTGGACTTTCCCTAATTTAAAATGAAAAATCTCAATATCAAATGGAACTTTTTCAATACCTAATGGAAAGTCTCAATTTTATTAAGAATTTCCTTAATTTTAAATGAAAATCACAATTTCATTTGGATTTTTCTTATTTCGAATGTAAAGCCACAATTTCTTTTAGAATTTTCTCCAATTTCATTTGAAAATTCTCAATTTAACTTGGAATTCTCTTAATTTCAGTTTAAAATAGTTAAAAAAACATAGTTGAAAAACATAGTTTCAAAAATGTAGTTTCTAGAAAAAGAAAATTTTGTAAAAAAGTGTAAAAAAACAATTTGTTTGGTTACGAAATTTATAGTTAGAAACATTTTTTTCTAATAACTCGATTAAAATACAAAAAATTAAAAAGTCCCCCTAATTTTTTGAATGCACTACTCTGAATTCAAAATATTCATAAGTCCCACAGTCATAAATTAAATATTTAATTAAGCTCTTAAAATTTTAAACTTTAAACTATTTACACACTTACCTTTCCATTTGAAAGTGGAATCTGTAACACATCAAGTTCCTGATTTGAGCCAGGTACCGGTACAGCTGTTACAAAGGCGAGGACGGAGCATAGACAGGCGAATGTTATTAAGTATGGCCTCATTTTGGCTGTGTTTATGTATATTTGTGTATGTGTAAGAGGGGGTTTTTTTTTTGGAA
Organism: Delia radicum; assembly: GCA_021234595.1. Taxonomy (NCBI): domain Eukaryota; kingdom Metazoa; phylum Arthropoda; class Insecta; order Diptera; family Anthomyiidae; genus Delia; species Delia radicum. The sequence goes on from CM037852.1 coordinate 194,847,562, forward strand.
TAAAGTTAACAATTAACTTTAAATGCGTATTTTTGTTTTTACCAACAACTTTATATGAGGTTTGAAATAAAAACAAACAAACCAAAACGTTGACTAAACTAAACTGCAAATAAACCAAAAAAAAAATAATAAATAAATAAAAAAATTAATAAAAATTAAAAAATCTACATAAAACATTAGGAAAATCATTTAAATTAAACATAACCACAGCTTATGTTAAAAATAATTAAAATTTTATAAAAAATCAATAACTTTAACCTTTAAGCGAAATTATATAAATAGTGGTTGAAAATATCTTAAATACTCTTAAATGTTTAAATATGAAACCAGTCAGTATTTAAACATTTTTTAAAATTTATTTTAAATCAATTATCATTTTTATAATTGACCTTGTTAAATGATTTTTTTTATGTTTTGTCATTTTATTATAGTTCATTAAAGGTTTTTTTTTAAGTTTTTAAGTTTTTAAAATATATTCAAAGATTTTGTTAATATTTTATTATTATTATCATCTAAAGTTTTTTGTTTTATCTTAAAAATTATCGGCCAAGGTCATTTTCTTGTGCATTTTTGTTCAAGTTAAAGTTTCGTTTTTATTTTATTTATCGAAATAAAGTTCATATTAAAATAAATTTCATGGTAATCACGAAATTATGTTAATTTGTAATGTCAATAGACGCATAATATATGCATACATTGATGGATTCTATCTCAGTGTTTTTGTTAATAAATATTTATAGTTTTTATTATTTATAATTTTCAATACGTGTTCGTTCATTTTAAGGTCTTTATATTATTTATTAGGGATTTGTTGTAAATGCGTCATTTGTTGTAAATGCTAAATATAAAGGTCTAAGTAATGAGTAATGCCTACATTTTTTTTGCAAATATCAAAATTGTGTTAGCATAGTGGAATGAACCATAAAGAACCATATGAGGAAATAAGTGTTAAGTTTTTCGTTTTCACACACCAACAGCGATGAAATATTAAATTTTTATTTTTTTTATTTTTAATAAAAAAAATTTTAAAAAATGTCAAGTTTCCTGTGATCTTCTTTTATTTAATTCATCTTAGTTTAAAAGAGCTTAAGATCATTTATTTATTAATTATTTCTTTCCAATATTTCGCCTCCACATTGGGTAACTTCTTCAGGGAACAGTTATTACAATTTGAAAAATGCAAAGTGCGCAGAACTTTTTATTTGTTTTCAATAAAAAAGCTTAAAAGTTTATACTTTATAAATGTAAAAGCATTTTTAATTTTTCTCATTTCTTGGTCGAAATATACAACTGCAAAAAACATTTTTTTTCTGAGCCTTTTGCGATTTATATCAATTTTTGGGATGTGTTTTAAGAGTGTTTTTTTTATGTGTTTTAAGTGTTTTATTAATGATAAAAATTGTACTAAGTTGAAATTTTAATTTAAATAGACGAATTCCTTGATGAAGACAGCAAAAAACAATTGAAACGTCGGAAAAAATATGTATTAAATGGGTTTTTAATTACATTGGAAATTATAGGCCCTACTAGCTTAAAGAAAACACTGAAAAAAAAAATGTTTAAAGTAATAAAGGGTCCGCCATCTAACGTTTTTTTTTTTTTTAACTAGTGCTTATTTCGTGAATGGTAACACTTAGCTCATGTCTGATTTGACAGATAATTAGTTTTATCCTTCCGCTGAACGAATACGGTTGTGTATACGCTTGAACAACGCTGGGAAATATTGCGACATTACTTTGAAAATCATGGTAATGTTGCAGAATGTGTGCGAAAACTGCGTACGGATTTTGGAAGAAGAGAAGCACCGTCAACTCCGTATGTTCGTTATCTTGTGAAAAAAGTTAAAGAAACTGGCATCCTCATCGATAAACCAAAGCGTGAAAAGCCAAAAATAGTGCGTACACCCGAGAATATTGCTGCAGTGGCAGAAAGTGTGCGTGAAGCGCCATCAACATCAATTCACCGTCGTTCTCAACAATTGAACATTTCGGAGACATCATTGAGACGAATTTTGCATAAAGACCTTGGTATGACGCCATACAAAGTCCAATTGGTTCAGGAGTTGAAGCCAACTGACCATCCAATGCGTTTTCGCTTCGCTAAGTGGGCCTGCGATCGACCTGTTTTTGAATATCGCATTATCAGCCGCAGAGCTGATGTCGTTTGTCCACCTCGGAGCTGCGATTTGACACCGTTGGACTATTACTTGTGGGGTGCCGTCAAAGATAAGTGTTACGCCAACAAGCCAGAGACAATTGACGCTTTAAAGGACAATATTCGTGAAGGCATTGGTGAAATACAGCTGCACACAATCGATAATGTGCTTAAAAATTGGACCGATCGTGTAGGCTACTGCATGGCCAGCCGAGGCAGCTATTTGAATGAAATTATTTTCCATTATTAACCGGAAGGATTGTACTTTCAAATAAAAAAAGAAATTTGAGAAAATATTCAGTAGTTTTTTTTATAGCATTTTCAAAAAAAAAAATTATTTGGCGGACACTTTATTATTTTTGTTCTGGTAATTTAGAAATTTCCTAACAATTACTTTACCTCAAAAAATATTGTTCTCAAAGATGCTTTATCGTTTTATCAATTATCAATGTGCAGGGAACAACATTGATGGAGTTAAGCTTTTTCGTATATCGACAGAACAAATTGAGGGTTCTTCACCTGAACTGGCTGAGCTGTGGCAGAATGTTTCAAATATTAATGGGATTAAAAGCCTGCATTGATTTTCGTATTTCGACAACGAAAGCATTGAGATTGCTCGGACCTCTTATTTATTAAAATCTATAATTAAAATCTAAAATTAAATCTAATTTTATTAACGATTATATATCCTAAAGTACCTAATTGAAAATATGGAACTTTATTTCGATTTCATTTTTGTTATTATTTTTTATTTTATTTTATTAATTAATAATCATATAATTACAAATTATATACTATTACCCTAACCGAGCACTAGCTACTATGGCTTTCGGCGCGCTGTAGCGAAAAACAGACCAGTGCCTCTGGTGGGAATCGAACCCACGACCCCCGCACTGATAAGCCAGCACGCTACCAACTAGGCTACCGGGGCGCACATTGTTATTATTATTACCTTTACTTGAAGTTAACTTTATGTAATGGTTTTTTTAATTAAAGTAGAATCATTATTATTACCAAATTAATTGTGTTTTGTTCTCTTGGAAAAAATGTCGCGTTTGTCTTGTCGCGTCCGTATTTATGCTTTACCCAATTTAAAAAAATTAAAAGAAAATTTTTTATATTTCATAAATCTACACATAAAAGATGTTCCTTCAACGAAATTTCCACATTGACAAAAAAATGTAAGTGCATAAAACTAACTTCTATATTTCTCGCGTCCGTTTCTCGCTGATATTTGCTGATATCTTTTTACTACATTACTAATTCTGCCCAATGTTTTTCCTCAAATTTAGTACTCTTCATAACTTCAACACACGGATGATATATACCGAATATTTCAATGCCTTTATTTTTTTTTGACTCAACTAAAAGTGTGCGAATGTCGCGTCCATCGCCCAGGAATTGCCCATATGTATGTCCGAATTTTCTTTTAATTGCAATAAAAAAAAAAAATGCAAAAATGTTTATTTTTTCTAGAATTGGGTTCTAAATAATATAAATTTAATCTCCGCAATGCCACAACATTTTTAGTCATAATTAGATATGGGCACGTGAGTGAATTTTGACTCACGATTACGAGAGCAAAATTCCACTCGCTCAGAATCACTCACGAGATTTTTTTACTGTCCCACACTTGCTCACGTGAGTAAATTTAGATTTTGCTCATACTCACTCTTGCGCACGCGTGATTCACGTGAAGCACGGAAATTCACGAAATAAAACCTGACCAGAAAAAAAAATGCGAAAATTAAGGTAAATTGTGAAGGTTTAACTTAAATTTGCTCTGCATATGTAATTTTGACATTTATTTAGTATTTTAAAACCCCAAAAATATTTAATAGGCGCAAATGTAAAGGAAAACATTTACTAAAGCAAAAACAAAATTTTTTCGTAAAACTCTACTCACGCAAAAATTTGTTTTACGCGCACTCACTTATGAAGAATTTTTTCCTACTCCCACTCACTCACGTTCATGTGGATAAAATAAGGTTTTACTCACACTCAAGCGTGATCACGCGTGATTCATGTGAATCACTCAAAATTAAGCTCACGTGCCCATCTCTAATCGTAATATTTCAGGAACAAAAATTTAAAAAATTTCCTTTTAAAAATTTGATCAGGAGAGGTAAAGTTGAAAATGTCGTTTTTTTGTGCTCAGTATTTTTAATATGTCCCTATAAAGCACTTTTATTTTTCGCGATCCACACAAAACTAAATTTGATATCTCTCAGATCCGCGGATAATTTTTTAAAAATATTATTATCGAAGAACTTTTTTAATTTACTACTACTGGAAATTAACCCTGCTAAACCATTTTCTAGCCAAAAAATAGCCAAATTGTTTTTAAAATTAATATTTTGAGTGTACATAAAATAAATCTTTTTAATTTATACAAAAAAAAAAAATTACACAATCAAAATGTGTTGTATGTCATTCAAAATGCAAAACATGCAAAATACCAATAAATAAATATTATTATCTGTTGCTCTATCAAATAAAACAAAAAGATAAATTCATACAAATAATTCGATTGTAATCGATCTTAGGTTTGAACATTAAACAACTTGTCGCTTGTCTTTATTATATTTTATTGTATTGTGTTTTCTTATATTTAAACAAATCATTGGATTGCAATCAAATAAATCTATTAACCTTATTACTTTTTGGTTATTAGCAACAATTTGTTAATAAACAAATAATCATGATTTTTTTTTTTATTTATTTGGAATGAAAAAAAGAAGAAAACAGAAATCGTAAGAGGGATTCAATGCAATAACACACACACACAGCCAGTCAAACAATGCACTATGGTATCGCAGACCGCTTTTCATGGCCAAAACTACCAAAATAAATAGATGTTGTATTTGTTTGCTTTGGCTTAAAATAGGATTTGTATGGAAATCGTATTACTTTTATGAGTTTTTTAAACAATTTTTTTTTTTGGTTTCATTAATTGAAGGGCTTATTGTAAAAATTTGATAAGTCACATATATGGTTTTATAGACTTTTGCTGTTTTCTAGACAATCATTGATTAATATTTTATAGAAGTCTTGCTTAAAACTTTTATTACAAGTACTTAGAGCATAAATGTCCTGTAAAATCCATATTTTTTGTATTTTTAAACCTTTAAACGGCTAAAACAAACTGAAATTAAAATGTGGCTTATCAAGTTTTTATAATAAGCCCTTCAATTTATTATTATGGGTGAAATTTTATTAAATAATATTTTTATTAATATCTAGCAATCCGAACTCTCTATTTAAGGCCTATTGTTTTACAGCATTTCGCTATTAATTTGAAATAAATCGGAATTTTTAAAGGGAAATATGTTTTTGAAAAAATAAATTTTGAGAATTTTATATATATTGTTGATCTTTTAAAATTGAATTTTATTCTGGATTGTCAGGTTTGTGGTCATATTTAAAATGTTACTTTTATAAATTGAAAACACTAATTGTTAATACATTTTCTGAAGCAATTGCAAAAAGTTGCAAAATCTTACAAAGTGAAAACAATGCTTAGAGCTCAATTGATGTTTTTTGATTGATCTCATGACAATTATTTATTATCAATTTTTTGTAGTTCTATCTAAAGTTACATTTTTTACCAATATGTTTTTTTTCTGCATGAAACAGTTAATTTATTTTTCATGACTCAATTTTTTTTTTTTACTTTTTTAATATAAAATCATTATTATGCTAACATTCAGCTTTTTTTCCATATTAAAAATTATTAGAAACTTTTTACATTTAAAAACAAAAAAATGAAATGTCAAAAAAGTATTTCTTATTCTTTTTTCAGATTTGCTTATAAACTTCCATTTCACTTTGTTGTATTATAACGGTAAATATGCACCCGATGAAAAAAGTTTCTATATACTCATATATTCAACTTGATAAGGGGGTTTTTAAGAGTGTTTTTTGAAGCATATTTTATGTTATATATAAACACTATATTGTGTTAATTATACAAAATTTATGCAGAGAATACTTTAAACAATACAAAATAGCTTTAGAATTTAATTCAAATTGCTTAAAAGCATGTAAATTAATTAAAGTACCACTGTTAACACATTTTGTTAAACTCTCAGGTTTTAGAAGACAGCAGTGGAAACGGATTGTTTAAACAAATGAAACAGCCAACCCTTATAACGTGAGTAATGGATTCTAAATTTTTAATTTTAAAAATTAAATAATTGCTTAGTTCCACTATAGCAAGGCAGTATATTTTCTACACCATTAACAAAATAGTTTTGAACAATCTGAAATTGCTGAAGTAATAAATAGGGAGATTTATATTTCCTAAAAACAATATAGGATTGATCCATAATACCGACCATATAGCTATTATTTTTAGTTATTTTGTGTAAAAAGGACGTACAAAGTTTGCTATTTATTTCTGCTCTTGAAAATATCTGTAAGTCTTCTAATTGAAAATTTTGCGAACAAAAAATCAAATTTTCTTCCCAGGTAAATGTTTTCTTGTTTTACTTTCACACAGAGAATAAATTGGTTGGAATTTCATTGTAACAAACAAAATTTAATCATTATTCAATAATTTTAATTGTAAGTACGTAAAATTCATCATCAGAATAATTAAACGATATTGTAAACAGAAAATATATAAAATTAAACAAAATACAGTCACATCAGTCAAACTATTGGTTGTCCTTATCAATATTGAAAACATATTATCTTCTACATTACCTTTAATACCAACAAACAACCACTTTTCGGAGATTTTATCCCTTGAATAAAATATTTGCAGTTAAAATCGAATATTAGTTTCGCCTGCAAAAAGACAATCACTCTATCTAAAATATAAGTTTGGTAACTCTAATAAAATATTAAGATTAGCAACCCAATTTCTATTGTACATACAAATCTATTTTTAGACATTAATATTTAAACTTGAAAAAAAAAAATATTCCTGGTAGCAATTTGAAAATACAAATTCAAATTGAGTTTAGGCTAGAGGTAAAGTAGTTGCCTGACAGTTGCAGTTCGCGGAGAAGAATTGATTATTAATAAAATAATTTTAAAATAATACAAATTTTTTTTTTCATAGTTTTGGTAACTCTAATAAAATATTCATATTAGCAACCGAATTTTTATTGTACATACAAATCTAGTTTTAGACAAATAATTAAATTTGAAACAAGAAAATATGCAAGATTGAAATTAAAAAAAAACATATTTAAATTGGGTTTAGGCTGTGGTGCAATGGTTAGCGCGTTGGACAGATGGTCCCGGGTTCGAATCCCGGTGACGACAACATCAATTTAGAAAAATAATATGTATGAGTTTTCTATCACTTATATGTATCGCTGCGCCCACCTTCGGTGTTCCCATAGCACTTAACCCCACCGAAGTAAAATAATGAATCAGGGCTATGAAACAAAAAGTTACAATAAATTCGTCAACTCTACATCAGGTGGCGACCAACAACTATTCTAAGACTTATCATCTCGCGCAATTACAGTGTTGCCATGTTTGAAGCCCTTCATCTTTCACCACCTTTCATCTCTCCACTATCCCCTTTCCAAAGAAAGCAACACATTAATTAATAGGAATTATTTTCTGAATGTTGCTTCTCTTTATAAAAAAACAAAATTTCCAGACAAATAGGAGATCGCCGGTTCGAGCCCAGTTCAATTCATATAATTTTTTTATTAATAAAATAAATTTTTGTCCATAAACATAAAATATTCAATTGCTACAATAAAAATTCGAAATTTGGAAATAAATGTCGGTTGTTACAATAGTATTAAAATTTAATAATAGTGATAGTACGTGGTACCACAAAAAGTCGAGTGGCAAAAATTAGGTTGCAACTACAAAACTAATTTTCTGTGTATAGCGTTTTAAATTTATTATATGTTCAAACTTTAGGTTCATAAAAAGCATACGTATTTAAATATTGTAGATTTAACATTATTTTTTAAAACTAATATTTATATGTTTTATGAATGAATTACAAGTAGTACTTAATTGAATTAAAATAAAAAGTAAAACATTTAAAATTTTTAATTAAAAAACTAATTACCCAGGTAAAAAAGTTCATATATTGTCATATATGGCCACATATATGGCCACATAATGAGTTCATATATGAATCCATATATGTTTGGATCCGAAATATGAGGGTATATGGACATATATGCTCATATAGGAACTTTGCCTATATTCTCGTATATAAAAAAGCTTTTTTAGTTTTTTTTTCCAAAAATATTCTGTTTATTAAAAAATACATCTATTATAATTCTATATACATGTTACTGAATACAGGAATTTTTTTAAAAACTTAAAATATACTTCAATATAAGAATGTTATACACCATTTTTAATTGTATCTTAAAATTTAAATAGTTCTGTTTAGTTTTCCAATTATTCTGAAACACAACTAAAAATGGGAATGTGGGAAAATATTTTATTTTTGATATACAAAATATAACAAAATAAATAAATCCAATTAATTCATCTGGCTTAACCAGTTTTTGAATACTGCGATCAAAAACTTTGGCTTAAATAAAGTTTAGCCGCATGTTTCCAAAATTAATGAAACTTTTCCACGCTAAATCTGCCGATGGTAAAATCTTTTGGTGGACCTTATTCGGGAGGAAGGGGTTCAAATTTGAAGTTTTGTTTTGCGATTTTATACAAAAGTTTTGAATGGATTGGCATCATTAAGCCATCATCGGAAAGGTGTTTTAAATGTCTTTTTAAAGAGTAATATATCCCCATTCATTAACCCATTACGAGCCACTTTAACATTTGGTATTTTTTTAATTTTTTCCTGTTTTTTCAGAACTTTTGTATAAAATCGTAAATCAAAATTTTCAACTTTGAACACCTCCCCCGGAAAGGGGGTGCGTTTTTCCTAATAACTCATTCTCTGCAATCGGATTTATAAATTAATAAAACATTAATTTATATATTTTTGTTAAGAATTTGTAGAACGGCAGAGTAAGGGTTAAAAATAAAAAAAAAAATCATCCTCATATATGGTCATATCTGATCAAAAATTAAAACATATTAACCGTATATGGAATAATATATGAATTCATATATGGAGATATATGGCATATATGAACCAATATATGCAATATATATCATCATATATGGTGTCATACATATCCATATATGAACTTTTCATTTAAATGTATTAACCCATATATGCTCCCATACATTACATATATGTACATATATGCATATATATGAAACCATATATGCTCATACATGAAACCATATATGACAATATATGATCATATATGAACTTTTTCACCTGGGTAGATAAAATTATATCACATTAAATCATATTTGATAGACCCATTTTTCGGATTAAACTATATGAGATTAGATCCCATGAGATACCATGGAATCAGCTTATGTGTGCCATTTTTCGGATCAGATGTGACTTGATGTTTAATGATAATATATATAATCATATATGATTATATCGAAACTTTTTTTGTGGGACATTTACAAAAACAAAATGTGTTTTCTGTTGTATTAAAGTGTTTATTAACTAGAACGCAAGAAAAAAGAAACGAAAAAAAGTTTCATTTGATACCATAGTGCAATGGCTAACAAATAATTAATAAAACTTATAAAGCAAGTGTATTGTATATAAATTTCAAATACAAAAAAAAAAAAATGTAACGCCAAAATTAAAAAAAAAATAAAATACAGAAAACGCAATTTACAAAATGTGTGGCAACACTTCAATAACAGTTCATTGCAAAGTAGCGGTTATATTATTGTAAGCATGAGTTACCAAAAAAAAGCAACAAATTATGGGGAGGAGAACAAAAAAAAAAAATAAACTGTTGCTGCCGGCCATGTGTTTTGCAGTTGTTTTTGTTACCGGCATCATGTGTTAAAGAAACGGACGTACAGACATTTTTAAACACCAGGTACAGACTTGAATCGGCTTGTGTGACTCTGTTTGTCTGACTGCCTGCCTGCCTGCCTTTCCGACCGTTTGTCTATCTTGTGGTTTGAATTTCTTTGCTCAAGTGGATATTATGTCATCTGTAAATGGTAAAGTGTGGTAGTAGAGTAAGTATTGCATGTCTTAATTTTCTGTTGTTATTTTTTCATAATTTCTTCGAATTGTTTATATTTATTTAGTTTAGTTTGTTTTGTTATTTTTGACTTTTACTTGAAATTTAGACTTTTGGGAGTTGTATAGCCCATGATTTTCTTATTATGTGTTTTGACTAATTTTAATGTCTTTGTAAAATTATTATATCATGGCACCTTTTGACTTGTAGACACCTGTGTTTTTCTAAGTAAGTGGTTTTAATTAACTTTGTAATTTTTTTTCTTCTTAATAAACGATCGTGTAACTAAGGGAAACATATAATTAGATTTTTTTTTTAATTGTGTAACAGAATTAAAACCACAGGCGACAAACTTTTATATTTCCGATTTTTCATTTTATATTTACTTACGAATGATTGTTAGATTTAGAATAATATAATATTACTCATACGTAAGAATTACACTATAAAACTCAAGCTGTAAAAATAGCACAAAAAATATTAAAAAAAAATTTAAAAATTACGCTGCAGAAAAAACTGCTAAAATTGGCTGATTATTTTTTTTCCAATTTATTAGTAAGATAAGAAACAAACAAAAAGTAAACTGTTAAATTTACAAAATTTAAGTTATATTCGAGTTGAATTGAAAATAGCAATTTAATTTAAAATAGCAATTGGCTCTGCTAAAATCAGCAAAAACATTTGCTAAATATTTGTAGACTAAAAAAAAAACTGCAAACAAAAACTGTAATATATAAAAATTTTTGCTATGTTTACCTGAAATTTGGTTGATTGCAAATAACAGTATATTCTGTTAAAATTAACAGAAACATTTGCTAAACAATTGCAGACTGCTAATTTTTTTTTTTTTTTTTTTTTTTAAAGAGAAGCAACACTCAGGAAATTCTACCTATTAATTAATGTGTTAATTTCTTTGGAAAGGGGACAGTGAAGAGATGAAAGGTGGTGAAAGATGAAGGGCTTCAAACATGGCAACACTGTAATTGCGCGAGATGATAAGTCTTAGAACAGTTGTTGCTCGCCACTGATGTAGAGTTGGCGAATTTAGTGAATCTTTTTGTTTCATAGCCCTGATTCATTATTTTACTTCGGTGGGGTTAAGTGCTATGGAAACACCGAAGGTAGGCGCTGCGATACATATAAGTGATAGAAAACTCATACATATTATTTTTCTAAATTGATGTTGTCGTCACTGGGAATCGAACCAGGGACCATCTATATAACAGTCCAACGCGCTAACCATTACACCACAACGCCCACAAATTTCAAAAAAGAAGGTTTTTATTCGCATAAAAGCTATATAAAAAAACTTTGAAAATTTGTTGTGGTTTTGCATTTTTTTTTAAACTAAAATTTAGCTTAAATATAACTGGAATTTTGTAGATTTAACAGATTTTTTTTTTGCTATTCATATCTTATTATTATAAGCAAAAAAAGAAAATCTGCTAATTTTAGTAAAACGTTTAAACCACAATACAGTTTGTGTACTAATTTTTAGTACAAATTCTCCCTATGCTATTTACAAATTACAAACTTTTCTTCAAATTTTTGTTACTAAATTCAGCAAAATCTTTTACAAAGTTTTTAAAGCCGAGTTGCTAAATTTTTCAAAAATGTTTACAAATTTGTAATTCTTGATTGAGAGCTATATTTTAAAAACAAAAAATTATTTGACATCATGACTACAGTCGTGAATAAAAAATAGAAAATTGTTGTTAATCGTAAGCTTATTATTGCTTTGTTTCACCGGCCATTGAAAAAAAAAACTGAGTCAGCAATGGATTATATGTAATGTAAATATCCCCTTTTTGTTTTCGAAATCCGTTTCGTAATATCTCGTATCATACATATTTGATCTAAGTGCAAATTTTGCATACCAAATTAAAATACGCGTGCCTTCGTTTCAAATAATAAATTGGAAAAATCAGTTTTTGGCCTTTTTCGATGGAATTTTTTTAAAAAAATTATTTGAAAATAAACGAGACTAAATTTTTATATATATTATTATTATGTCGATGAGAAAATACAACCATTTATTTCTCTGCTTAAAATTAGTACATCAATTGAATATATTGGGTGCATGGAGTATAATAACTTACCGCAAATCTAAGAAATATTTCAAGAATTTCAGCTTTTAAATCCTCTTTAAAAGAGCATTTGTTAAACAATTTGGAAATGCTTTTAATGTTATAATTTTATATATATAAAAAAAAAAAAATTAATGTAAACTTTAAATGAAATTTTGAATATTATTAATTTATTACTTGATAAATTTTAATGCCAACTCGCCTCAACAATGTCATATGACTCTGAGGCAAACTTAATTTTGCAATAAACTTTTTGTAAATAAATTAATAAACTAATTATATATAAAAATATAAAATCTGACCGATAGGAGAATTTATTTATATTTACATTTCTGAATATTTTGGGTGTTGTAACTAAACTTCAGTTGAATTAAGCGAACTTTGTTGTGAAAACTAATGTTCAGTTGTACCATACAACTGAAATTCATAATATCCGAATTAGTCCTAGTAAACAAATTTCTGTTAGCAAATACCAAAATTTTTCTCTGTGTGCACAAAGTCAAAAATATGCCAACATTTAATAACTTAAATTGTTGAAATTCCGCCAACAACGAAAATTGTGCTAATTCAATTACAAATTGATAGCTCTTTAATTGAATTATTTTTCAATTAAGTAATAACCCATTTGATCAATATTGTATACCTTCTCAAAAAGCAGAAAACAATTGGATAAAGTGTTGTTTCCATGCCAAATTATTTTTTATAGCTTGAATTTTATAACATTGAAATTAAACCGGCATGTAATTCTCATTTAGTAAGCTGATTTATTTATACTAATCGTCGATTGATTATTGGAGAGCCGCACCGACCAAAAACATTTTTGCGAGAAAAACGACAAAGAAAGTTTACAACAAAATTATTAAGTTTCTACAAGATAGGTTTTCTTTTTTGTTTGCTATATCTATAGCTGCATTTATTATAAACAATATTGTTAATTTTTACGCCTTTTTGCACTGCGTATCCAGAGTTATTAACAATTTTATAAAAAAAGATTTTTTTATTATATGGCCTATAAGCCGTTTTTATCACAATTTTATTATTTTTCTTTCAAGTAGGTCAAAAGTTTTTTTTTCTTTTAACCTTTATAAAACTAGGTTGTCATAGTGCAAACCAATGCTTTTTTATTGTTTTTTGTTTTATATGCGTTGCTTATTTCAAATGTGTCAAACCAAGATTGACGAATAATGTTTTTATTTTTCTATAGAAAGTTTGACTCATTGGCTCAGTGGTCAATACACCATACCAATGTTAAGAAATTTGTAAAAATAGGGATACGCAGCACATATGGGGCTGGATATCTCCTAATTGATACGAGGTATATAAAAACGGATTAAAGATTTAGAAAGAGGACACATTAATCATAAATAATCAATTCCTAACTCAATTTTGCCAGAAATGGTCTATAGGTCTCACCAATATTCATACGACGTAATGTGAACAAGTTCACACAGAAATTAGTTTTTTTCTTTATATTGAAACGTAGAGAGAACGAAAAAATAAATTTTGGATGTTTTTTTTGCAGAAATTACACTTTTTTGTTAAAAACAACGTATATATATTTTTTTTAATTTTGAATTTTTTTTAACTTTTTCTGTTTAAAAAATGGTTACATTTTCATTAAACAAAATTTAACTTCAAAAATTACATTATCAATTTTATGATATTTTAGAATTAATTAATATTCAAATTTAAACAATTGAAATTAAATTATTTAACTTAATAAAGTAATAAACATAATGAGAATTAATAAAATTTAATTAAATTGGATTTAAAATATTTATTACCAATACATAAACATTTATAAAAAACAACTACATACACAATTTAAAAAAAACAACAACAATATATTTTGAGCGATATAAAAAATGTCAAGCAAGTTCCGAATTTAAGCAAATATTTTATTGATTCAATTAATTTTTTATTTACAGCTTTTAAAATTTTCAACAAAGTGATTTAACTGAAAAAAGTAGAGACATTTTTTTATATCTTCATTCTACACACAAAAAAACAATTTTCTAATTAATTTGATAAAAAAGCTCTATAGACGTTTTCTTAATTAGCATTGTTTTTTTTATTTTTTATTTATCTTTTCAATATTTCGCCAAGGAAATTTTTTTTATGCCATAAACTTAGTGAACTTTCTGTTGGAATTGGCTTGAAAATTAATTCTCTATTAAATTTATACAAAACACCTTGACTAGAGCTAAGTTAGCCAATTATGTTTGTTTCAAAATTAATCTATTAGTTCTGAATTTCGTTCAACCCATTCGATAAACCACTGTTATTTAAACGTGTCTTAACGCCACTTTGATTTTTATTTATTTGTAAATGTTAATTTCTTATTGATTTTTCCAGTCTGTGTATAGAAATATTTATTAAAATTTTTTTTTTTTAATTATTCAATAAATATTTGTTTTATGGTAGAAAACTGTCAAAAGGCTGTGCTTTTTTCTACTACTTATCATTATAAAACTTTATTTATTTATGTATAAAATTAAACTAATAATTAATAAATAATATTCAGTAATAAAATATGAAAGGAAATACTATAATTATCTTGTTTAGCAGAATTTTAAAATAAAAAGCATTCTAATTTTTCATGAGAAGTTTAATGCATTTGTATTAAAAATTGTTGAAATTGTTGGAAATTAATTTATTTGAACACATATATTAACATATCAGAAAGTTGCATTGAAATACAATATATAAAGGCAATGTTCCCTATTTTGACCTGCTCCCTAAAGTTGCCCTCTCGTTTTTTTCGTGTTGTTGCAAGAATATGTCAAAACTGTCAACTGTTATCAATAATTTCCGAAATTACTATTTTAAAAAAGTTTCGACTTGAACGCACAACGCAAGTATAATTTTTCGTGAACATAAAAAGTGAATAACATACAAGTTTTAAAAAATTTTGTAAATGGTAAGAAATTTATTCACAATTTTAATAAAACTAATTGCTTCCATAAAAAAACATAATAAATAAAGTAAAAGTGTGAAAAATAAATTTATACTGTTTCCTACAGTGGACCTAAGAAATATTTATTATTTTTTTCTTTCTTTCCACTTTAACCGTTCTTGTCTATTTTGGACAATTTTAAAACATGTTTCATAACAAAAAACATAGTTTGCTTAACGCAATTAAAAAAGTTTGTATTACTATGGTAACAACTTGTGCAAAATGTAAATACAAATTTTGGTCGATTTTACTTTATTCTCTTACAATTTTATATGTTCTTAAAGAATTTTTTATTTTAAGTCCACTGTAGAGTACATCTTCGGTATAATGTGGACTTTTTGAGTTCTTTTGAATATTCTTATATAACTTTTTTTTAATTAGTTACCACAGGAGAGAAAATAACCTACAGCCAAAAATTTCCTCAAAAGAATATGCCGCTTAGTTTTTTTTTTATAATGCCCTCTACACCTGGTGGTAGAGTCACATTAGGGAACATTCCCTTAGTATTCAGTACCAGTTCTTAATTAATATTGTTGAAATTTTAACAGTTTTTTCGCTCTCCTGAAAACTTGTATATATGTAGTTGGCGCCAATTGAATAAAAGACAACAAAAAATTTGTAAAGTTTATATGTAGAGTAGGATCAAGAAAAATATAAAGGCCGGTAAGTTTCACACTTGCCCCTTAGGAGTCCTTAAAGTTGGGAAAAAGTATTCTTTATTGTATTCGGTGAAAAGTGGGCTTTTAATACACTTTCATAATAACGGTAGTTAGCTACCATAGCTACATCAAGACACTATAAAATATGCCATCAAATATGCACTTTAAGGAGAAATATGCATTAATAAAAAATATACAACAACAAAGCGATGCCATTTTGTTGAAAATTCTATGATTCGGAAAAATATATCGATTTTGGACTGCTGATAACAATCATTTGCATGAAAGTTTAATTTTTTTGTAAAAACATAGTAAGCAAAGTTTGGAAACATTTAAAACAAAATAATTTCTAATTTGTTTTAAAAAGGGGTAAAGAAAACATAATATAAAAGGTATTAAATAAAAGCAATTGAATTAAATAATTGGAAAATTTTACGACAAAATTGAATTTAGAAAAAAATGTAAAAATAGTAATTCAACGAATAAGCTCAATATTGAATAAAACGATTTATTAACAAAACTATTTTTTAACAAAATTGTAAAATTTTGTATTACAAAAATTAGAGATGTTAAATAAAATTAAGAATTATATTAAGGAAAAGTTCTTACTGTAAAACCAACCAATACTTCTACCAATTTTCATCTCACGAATTATATAATTGATAAAAAATGGGTTAGCCCGAATTTTTTATTGTTTTGTATGAAATCCTTTGAGATTCCTTTTTAAATTTCTAAGTTCACTTTAAAAAATGTTCAAAAATTAAAGAAAATTTTATAAAAATCAAAAAAAGCGTTAATTAGAACCAATTGGAAAATATCACAACAAAATAATAAGAATAGTAAAAAATAGTAAAATTTTAACATTGAACCAAACAAAATTCTGAACAGAATTTTAAAATTTTATGTTTCAAAAATTAAGTGAATGTTAATCAATTGAGAATTATTTTAAAGGCAAATTATTACTGTCAAACCGACCAACACTACTATCAATTGTCAAAAACTTTGTACGAAATAAATGAATGATAAAAAACGGGTAACCCAAAAAATTCCTATTGGTTTGTATGAAATGTTTAGACATTCCTTTGTAAATTTTTAGTATGAAAAATTTTCAAAAACGAAAGAAAATAGTATAAAAAAATTATCAATAATAATATTTCACTACAGAATGGAATTTATGAAAAAATAGTAAGAAGAGTAAAAAATAGTAAAAGCTTAATATTGAATAAAGCAGTTTTAAAATAAAATTGCAAAGTTTTACATTACAACAATTTTGTGAATGTTAACCAATTAAGAATTATTTTGAAACAGACCAATTAAATTGCTAAAAACTTCGCATCAAATCCATGATGGTTAAAAATTGGGTTAACCCAAAAAATTCTTATTGTATTGTATGAAATTTGTTGACATTAGTTTTTAAATTTTTGACTTTGAGTTTAAAAATTGTTCAAAACTGAAAGAAAATAGTAAAAAAAAAAGTATTAATTAGAGGCAAGTGAATTCAATAATTGGAAAAGTTCACGTCAAAAACGAATTTATGAACAAATTAGAGATGTCACGAATATTCGGTTACTATTCGGTATTCGCCATGTTTTTACTATTTTCATTATTCGGCAGAATTATTCGGTTAAAAGAAAATAGCTCAAAAATTGTTTTATCTAAAAAATTGGGAAAATCTAGAAAATCAGTTTTATGATTCTAATAATTTTGTCTATATCGAAAGCATATTTTTATATGAAATTCATATGAACATGAATGAAAGAACTATTTGAATATATTCGGTATTTGGGAAAGTGCCGAATTCACTATTCGTGACATTTCTAGAAAAAATAGTAAAAATAGTAAAAAATAGTACTATTGTTTACTACTTTAAAAAAGCTTAATACTGAACTAAACTATTTTTAAACAAAATTGTAAAATTTTATGTTAAAAAAATGAAGAGAATTTTGACCAATTAAAAATTATCACTAAGAACAATATTACACTCACAAAAACTTTTCCATAAAAAATCAACAGTTACTTAAAAGTTTAATCAGTAAAGTTGTTTCAATGGAATATACAGTTAAATTAACAAAGAAATATATTTTTTAACTTTTTGTCTGTTATTCAATAAGCAAAATAAACAAAAAACGGACTTTTCGTAGTAGTTAAAATATTCAGTTAAAAATTTCTATTTAAAACAATAAGTTGTTATATTATATTGAGTATTGATATAAACGAAAACAATCTATTGTTTTTATGGATTTTGTCAATTAATTTTTCAATAGTTGAAAATAAACTTAAAAATACAATTGTTTTAAACGAAAAGTTTTTAACTGATTTTCAGTTAATTTAATGTGTATATTCAGTAGTCTTTACGGAAAAAATATTGTGAGTGTATAGATTCCAAAGAATAAAATTGCTTAATGTCAATATAGAATATTGCAAAAAAGTGGTTCTTAAAACAATGTTTTTAGAAGATTTATATTTTTTAAAATTATTCACAAAAACACCACTGAAATTTAATATCAGCTTAAAAATTAAACCTTTAGTCATTTATTTGCTTCAATAGCTTGAGTTCTTTAAGCTTTAGAACTTTACAGTACTTAAACTTTGCCAATTAACATCCGTTTACACTATCGATTACAATTAAACTTACTCAGTTTACCAGAAATTAATAATCCATACTAAATTATAAACTAATTACACAATTGAATTAATAAAGCTATAATAAAGGCTGACATATAATTGGCTAAAGTGAGGTATTGGCATGAAACGAAAGTTCAAATTTGTTTAAATTTACACACAGAGAAAAATGTTGCGATTTGCCAACTGAAAATCGGTTGGTACAACTTAACTATAGTTTTCACAACAAAGTTTGGTTAATTTAACTGAATTTTAGTTGCAACACACAAAAAATGCAGAAATATAATGTACATATCGTTGTATTAACTAAATTTATAAGTTGTTATCATTAATATACACTTTTCAATTCAGTTGGCATTTTATTTCTCTGTATGTATATTGTAATTCTGAATTTTGTTTTTATACCAATACCTGACTTAAGTCATTTAAGCCAATTATGTTTCAGTCTTAAGAATACAAATTTTGTTCTTGATAGAAATTTTTATAAAGTTTTTTTTTTTGTAATATACGTCCTTCTAAACACCACGTCCTTCTAAACACCTCGTATGATAAAGATTTAGAATTTTTTATATAAAATCTTTATTATTTTTTAGTTTTGGAAAAATAAATTACACAACACCATGTGGAATGATATGATAAAGCCGCACACCATTTAAGTTACCAAATTGTTTAATAGAAGTAGCAGTTATTTTTTTTTTTTTAATTTTGTAAAATGTATAAAAGCTTTTTTTTTTGTACAAATTGATTAAAAAAATATTCATTAAAGGTAATGGTTAATGATTATGCAGTTTTTTATTTTGTTTGTAATGTTTTTTCTTTAACGTAGGAAAAAAACCCACAAATTATTTAATATTTTAAATTGTTTTTTTTTTTTAGGTTTGTACTGATTTTTTACTTTTTTAAATACGAAAACACATACATTTTTTAGTAGAAACGTAGAAGCTTGTTGTTGGTGTAAATTTACGATTTTTCGTTAATAGAGTATTTTCAAATTTGTTTGAGTATCCTCCGTTTTTGGGGGTAAAAAGAAAAAAGTTAGAAAACTTAAAACACGATTTTGAGTTTTGAAATAACAACGACTATACGCGCTTTAATAACGGGTGTTGTCTATGCTGTTGGAGTTGCAATTGATTACTAGCGTATTTTTATCACACCACAACAGACTAAAGCTTAAACAGATAATTTTAATAAATTGACAAGAGTTCAAAATCAGTATCGAAACTCTAAATAAACAAATACATCTTTAAAATTTAAAAATGTGTGAGTATTGTTAATAGTAATTATTTTTTTTTTTTGTAGAGTGTAAGTGTTTTAAGAAGGAGGCTTAAAACAACACTTTTAGTGTTTTTTTTTTCTAAATTTGAATCAAACTCTCATTATATCAAAGAGTGTTGAGTCTTAAGCTTTACTCTTAAACAAAACTTAAAAAAAGCTTTTCATATATTTCAATATTACTCATATTGAAATTGAAAGTGGAAAATACGAAACACCTATACACCGATTGAAGGTATTCACTCAAAACTTGTCATTATACAAAAACATAAACCCAACAACACACATTAAAGTCTAAACTCTGGTTTATTTGACACTGCTGACACCGTTTTTACACAAAAAAATCATATATAAAATATAAACTGGATTTTTTTTTTAATAAAACTTGATTTAGTTTTACCATTACTTAAAATCATCTTAAATGTTGTAAAAATCGACAACAAATAAACCAATCACTAAGAAAAAATAAAATTTCCCAAAAAATACCAGTTGCTAAGTTATCTAAATACATATTAACGGTTTAAATTAAACAGAATTAACAACTACAAAATTTCATATACAAAATTTTCCGTATTTTTAAGATCATGCTAAATTGTTAAGATTTGTTTTTCCTATTGTAGCATTTTTCGTTGAAATTTAGCTTCAAAAACATTTCAATGTATTTAACACAAGTCATTGCATTGAATTTTAATCATTTGTTAAAAATCTTGTTGAATTTTTATAGTACACATACTATGTTTTTCTTGCATATTTAATGAAGTTTTATAATTAAGTACAAAAGAAAAAATTGGCTAAGAAGTCGTTAAAAATGTCGTAAAATCATCCCACATATGTTATTAACATTTTTTCTTTTTTTATTATCAAACCAAGTATTTTGTTACTTACAATATTTTTAGCCTCTTTGTTTAATTATAATCGATTTGCGTGTATTTTTACAAATTATTCAGTTTATGTGTTATTAAATTGCTAAAAACAAAACTAAAGACTTAAGACACAAACTTTATACATGGAATAGAAAAAAAGAATAGAAAAGAGTTAAGGCACGCACTTTTTCCAAGAATTTTAGAAAAACAAAAGATTTAAGAAATAAATAAATATTGGAAAAATCAGAGTTGCCCGAAAAATTCCTATTTAAATTGTTTAAATCCCCAAAAATCCTTACGAAGACTTTAAACCTTAAACTTTTATCCCAATTTGGATATAATCTTTAGAATAAACCAGGGACCGTAATTATTCCTTTTATCAGTCAGATGAAAAAAGTTATTTTTTGATTTTTTTCGACGAAAAATAAAATTTATTTTTTTACTTCTATTATTTTTAACAAAAACAAAAGTTTAATTTTGACTTTTATTTTTTTTGAGCAAAAAGAAAAGTTAGTTTTTTAATTTTATTTTTTTGAGCAAAAAGAAAAGTTAGTTTTTGACAATTTTTTTGTGGACAAGAAGTCAAAAAATTACTTTTATTTTTGCTCAAAACAATAAAAGTCAAAAAATAACGAAAAAATTAAAGTCAAAAACTAACTTTTCTTTTTGCTCAAAAAAAAAAAAATAAAAGTCTAAATTAAACTTTTGTTTTTGTTAAAAATAAAAAAGTCAAAAATAACTTTTTAAATCTGACTTCTATGATAAAAGGAATAATTGTTAATTACGGTGCCTAGTTATATTCTAAATATTAATTCCTAATTATGATTAAATTTTAAGGTTCTAAGTCTTAGTAGTATATGGGTATTTCATTTTTTAATGGGAATTTTTCTGGTAACTCTAATTTTTAATACGATTTTTTAGCGTATTTTACTTATTTATAACGGGGTTTTACCGCTAACTCAATTTTAGTAATTTCGGTGACGTTATTTTAGATATAACGGGTTTTCTGTTATTTCGGTAACAGTATTTTAAGGTAATATTATTTAAGTTTTGGATAAAAAAAGTTCCGATATAGGTATATAATATCATATATAGTCTCATTATCACTTCATATCATGCGATCCCATTTCATCTTATCTGATATAATTTGATCCGAAAAATGGGTATATATAATTTAATCAAGTTATATTGTATATAACTGATCAAATATGATATAACTTCATAAAATACTTTTCAAATCCGCACTACTTTTTTGTTTCCCATTCCAAATAATAATGAAAATTTAAACATAAATCTATGAACTAAAAAATTAGACCTTATTTCAATTTGTCTAATATTTGTAAAATGTGTAAAAGTGATAGATTTTTTTTGTTTCTACTATATATGTATGTTTATATATATTTATCAAAGAAGGCAAATTAACTTTTTAACAATTTTAGGCGCTGGCAAAGTTGGATGAAGATCCCCTTTTTTATCGGAAAATTGTGTTCAACGACGAAGCTCATTTCTGGTTCAATGGATACGTTAACAAGCCAAGCGGTATTTGGTGTGAAGAGCATCTAGAAGCATTACAAGAACTGCCAATATATCCCGAAAAATGCACTGTTTGGTGTGAATTATGGGCTAGTGGCATCGTTGGACCGTACTTTTTCAAAGACGACGAAGGCAGGAACGTTACTGTGAATGGCGAGCGATTTGGGTGACAAGAGGTTTCAGCAAGATGGTGCCAAATGCCACACAGTACGCGAAACAATAGCCCAATTAAGAGCTCAGTAAACGTTTGGAGCCGGTCAATTGGCCGCCTTGATCGTGCGATTTAACGTATTTAGACTATTTTTGTAGGGCTATGCTATGTCATGTCTATAGGGACAAGCCCGCAACAGTTGACTCACTAAAAGCCAATATTGAAGAATTTATTCGCGAGATACCGGCGTATATGTTGGAGAGAATATGCCAAAATTGGACCCAGCGTATGAAATATTTGAGGCGTATCCGCGTCAACATTTACATGAAGTCATCTTTAAACATTTAATAATATAGATCGTTCTATCGAATCAAATAAAGATTTATTACATTTCTCTAAATTTTAATTGTTTTTTTTAATCAAATCCGAAAGCTATTAAAAAATCACCTTTTATATCTAAAATTAGCTAACGTAGTCCGTGAACTGAGTTACTTTGTAAAAAGCACCTCCTAGTCAAATAGGCATTTTGAAAATTTTAATCGCATAAATTTTATGAACTTTTTAATAAATCAGCGAAGTTGAATTATTTTGTTGGCTGAGAACACAGTTAGGTATCTAAAGTGAATCCTTATGATGGACTTAATTGATTACGAACAAAAAAGCTAAAGTTTTTTCATTCATAGCGGCTACAGTGGCAGTTTTTTCTAAACACATTTCACTTTGTGACGACTCAATGTACATCAAATAAAAGTTTTGAATGAGCTTAATATTAAAATCAAAAAGGCATCAACAAATTCTAAGGACTTTAAAATTTAAGGAGCAAACAAAATTTTCATAACCTCAAAAAGCATTCTTATATAAAATTTTTAATTTTGTGAATTTCAAAGTATGAAATATGATTTGCTGCAAATAAGTCACCCTAAACCCAACTAAATATCATTAAACCGTCAAAAGATTCGTGTTTTCCAAAATAATCGCGGTTTTCTGGTGTAAAATATATTTCAAAATATGATAAATGCAATGAGATCTATAAATTGATGTAGCTTTCATTTAATTTAAGCAAAAATTATAATTTTAATATTTTTAATTTTCTTGAAATTTAAAAGAGCCATAATTTTTGTTCGGTTAAAGATAAATGATTAATGCGAACGGATTTATCATGCTTATACATCGGCTAACATATTCACAAAAGGTTATTCAAGGCATACAAAACTTTTTTCTTGAAAATATTTTACCTTAAATTGACATAAATTTTTAAAGTTCCCCATTTATATTTTATTTTTATTATCGCTCATAGTGGAAAAATATTCAAAAATATCTCAACTTCAAGAGACCATAAATAAAATTTGAACTAAGCTTGCAAAATCCTTTGGCGATTTTTATTTAATGGTATATTTCCATTTCCTACACTCATAATAATTCATGCGTAAAATTACGAAAAAAATTTAAAATAAGCAAATTGTTTGTAAAATAAACGAAAATTTGTATATTTTACGAAATTTTTTGTAGTTTTAACAATAATTTCTTTTTTTATGCATGGATTATTATGAGTGTATTGAAGCTATTGAGGCTGATTTTTCTTCTTGCACAGTGTTATTTATCCTCTTGTAGGCATAGCCATGGTAACCAATTATTTATAATTTTTCCGTAACTTAATAATTTTGGGACATTTCATATAAAAAAGTTAGAATTATAACATAAAAGGTAATATGTTATAATTCAAATCTTAAAGTTAAAATTTCAAAAACACACAAGGAAAACCATAAAAAAAAATTAAATTAAAAATTTTAATTTTATGTCAAAATGTCAAAAAAATTTTTTTTTTAATTCCGGTTTTAATGAGATAGACAAGTGATTTAAAATAAAATTTAAATTATGAATACATTTAAAGCTAAAAACTTCTTAAGCGGTCATACTAGCGACTTGACAACAAATTAAAAAAAAGTTTACGGTAATTTAGTTAGTAGGTCTGATTATGTAATATTAAAGAACAACTTTTGAAAATCAAGCAAAAAGGTCTACTTGTATTAAAAAAAAAAAAAAAAATCAAAAACAACATTAAAAAACATCTTGTAATTGAAAAGGTCTAGTTTTATTCAAAACTTTATACAAACTTAATAATGTTAACCTTATTTTTAAACACTTTTTAAATGGCTGCAATTAGTTATAAAGTACAAAACAATTTAATATAAAAGACCCTTAAAAAAATGTGAATTTAATCAAAAAAAAAAATAATAATGTTATCTAATTGTTAATAAATCAAAAGATTTCAGGTTATTTTTGTTAGAGATTAATTTTCACAATTAAACCTCAAACTTCGTACCGGAAGTTAAAAATCATCATGACAATTGTTATTTCCACTTGAGAGTTGGATTTTTTCTTTATATTTTTTTTTGATGGCTGCTACCAATAAATTGCTTCAATTTTATTTTTATATTGAAATATGTTGTGTTTTTAAAATAATTTTCGTTTAAAGTTTAATTTGTTTACCTTCAAATCTATAGCAGAAGTTAAGAGACAAATCTCGAATAAAAAAATTATTAAGAAACAACTATCAGTTGTGTATTTGCTTGAAGGACTACAACTTTGTTATACATTCGCTTGCAGCTAGCAGCTGTAGACAATATCTTTCGGTTATCGGCTTTAAGGCCGAAAAACAAAAAATAATTTTACTTTACACACATTTACACAGTGGGATATATGACAAAATTTTTGAAAATAAGGTTGCCATTTCTAATCGTTAAGGAAACACAGTGGTGAATACGCAGATTTGAACGAATCTTGAATATGTTTTTAAGCCAATTTTTCATTCCCTGATTCCTGGTAATTTTTGTCGGGATTCCCGGAAATTAAGAAAAAAAACACTAAAAACATTTTTTAACTATTTTTGTCAAATTTTGTTCAAATTTTATAATAAATCTAGACTTTTCTCTACTTCTACATAGATATTAAATATTTTTTTCCACTATATAAAAGGAATTTTAACTGTTTTTTTTAGTAAGATTAGTGTTTAAAAAGATTCCTGAATTAATATAGAGCAATTCCATATGAAAGCGATCACCTTTTGGACGACCCCTCTCCGATTTTAAAATAAATAGTCTCAATCGATTGCCCAGCAAAAAATAATGTACCTACATATTTTTTTTTTTTATAGTGACTGGTTTAGTGGTGGTGTGCACCACTGTCATGTGACAAAATTGAAGAATTCTTCATAAGGGACCTCATTGAAAGTTGTTTTAAAAAAAAACTACTAAAGCGATCGCAACGAGTGATAGCTCGTTGGAAAGGTATTGAATCATGCTTTAATTGAAAAATAAAATTTTCCTAATTTTTCTCAGAAATTTACCTTTTTTCCCATGAAAATTAAATTTTCCGATTTTCCACAGAAGCTCCTAAATTTTCCGGCTAATTTTATTTTTTTTGGATTCCTCATAATTTTTGCTTTAAGAATCAGCAATAAAAAAATGGGCCCGACTCCTTGTTTGGACAGGAGAAGAGCATTTAAGAGACCACCTTGTTCTCATTGTTTTTATATTTTTTATAATTGAATTATTTTTAATTATTTAACAAGAAAAATTAGGAAAATTTTATTTTTCAATTAAAGCCTGATTCAATACCTTTCCAACGAGCTATCACTCGTTGCGATCGCTTTAGTAGTTTTTTTTAAAACAACTTTCAATGATGTCCCTTATGAAGAATTCTTCAATTTTGTCACATGACAGTGGTGCACACCACCACTAAACCAGTCACTATAGAGCAATTCCATACAACTTTCAATGAGGTCCCTTATGAAGAATTCTTCAATTTTGTCACATGACAGTGGTGCACACCACCACTAAACCAGTCACTATAAAAAAAAAAAAAAATATGTAGGTACATTATTTTTTGCTGGTTCTTAAAGCAAAAATTATGAGGAATCCAAAAAAAATAAAATTAGCCGGAAAATTTAGGAGCTTCTGTGGAAAATCGAAAAATTTAATTTTCATGGGAAAATTTAATTTTCATGGGAAAAAGGTAAATTTCTGAGAAAAATTAGGAAAATTTTATTTTTCAATTAAAGCCTGATTCAGTTTTTTTTAAAACAACTTTCACTAAACCAGTCACTATAAAAAAAAAAAAAAAATATGTAGGTACATTATTTTTTGCTGGGCAATCGATTGAGACTATTTATTTTAAAATCGGAGAGGGGTCGTCCAAAAATTTGCCAATTTTGATCGTTTTCATATGGAATTGCTCTATAGCAAAATTTTATTTGTGTATTTTACGAAATTTTGTAACATATAAAATTGTTCTTAAACTACTAAATAATTTTGTGCATTTTCTTATATTTAAAATTTTTTTTTATTAACTATTTACGAAAATTTTACTTTGTGTTAAACTCTTATTTGTATTATTTACAAAATTTATAAATTTATGAAATTTGTTACATATGAAAATTTTGTAATATTTACAAACTGTACAATGTACATTAGGGCGGGTCGATTTAAAAATCGCTCAACGTTCAAGGAAAATCGTATTCTAGGGATAAAAATAAGAAACTTTGCCGAATTAACCATACCTCTAAAACGAATTCTGATGTCCCGACTTTTGACCAGTAGGGTCAAATTTTGAAAAAGCCCACTTTGATATTTTAGAAAGTAGGAGGAGTCTCTCCAAGATTGTGGGAGCTACTTCTTCTCCAGGTGACGCGCTAGCAGATTAATGCATAAATCATCATTCTAGGTGACCGTTAAGGGGTTAAACTTTAAGTTGAAAGAGGGCCTTTTTAGCCGTGTTTTTATAGCAAAATGTACAAATCTCGGGATAGAGATATTTCAGAAAGTAGGAGGAGTCTTTCCAAGATTAGGGTCTCTATTTCTTCTCCGGAAGACGCTCTAGCAGATGAATGTATAAATTATATTCGATTGGGTTGGATTCGATTGGGGCACTCTAAATGGCTCAAAGTGGGATTTTTCAAAATTTGACCCTACGGGTCAAAAGTCGGGACATCAGAATTCGTTTTAGAGGTATGGTTCCTTCGGCAAAGTTTCTTATTTTGATCCCTAGAATACGATTTTCCTTGAACGTTGAGCGATTTTTTTGCCTTCATACAAATCGACCCGGCCTAATGTACATTTTACGAAACATAATTTTGTATTTTTAAGCATGGATTATTATTGAGTGTAAGTATAAATTAAGTATCAAATGAAAGGTTTCTTGAAGACAATATTACTGGTGTTCAAATTATGTCTAAAAACTTTCAATTATTTTTGTTACTAAAAAAATGTGTTTTGATTAACATTAAATCTGGCGTATTATTAAAGAATTGCATTAAGCTAAAACAAATGCTAATTATTCTGAAGTGTCTGAGCTGTTTCCGATATTTGAAATCGTTCGGTTCTTATGCGACTTTTTCCCTATAAAAAATAATTAAAAAATGTGACAAGTCTGGGTCCAATATATTGACATTATGGTTATTAAAATTTTTGTTTTCTTGTTTTTTTTCCCTGTGTCCATATAAATCTAAAGACAAGTTTCTATACAAAAGCAAATTCATTTTTAACCTCACTTTTTGAACCTTAAACGTGAGATTGTTTCTACCAAAGGCAGATATACAATTATTTAATGATATATATATTGAAGGGTCCGCCAAATAACTTTTTTTTTTTGAAAATGCTATGAAAAAAAACTGCTGAATATTTTCTCAAATTTCTTTTTTATTTGAAAGTACAATCCTTCCGGTTAATAATGAAAAATAATTTCATTCAAATGGCTGCCTCGGCTGGCCATGCAGTAGCCTACACGATCGGTCCAATTTTTAAGCACATAATCGATTATTTGCAGCTGTATTTCACCAATGGCTTCACGAATATTATTCTTTAAAGCGTCAGTTGTCTCTGGCTTGTTGGCGTAACACGTATCTTTGACGGCACCCCACAAATAATAGTCCAACGGTGTCAAATCGCAGCTCCGAGGTGGCCAAACGACATCAGCTCTGCGGCGGATAATGCGATCTTCAAAAACAGGGCGCAAAACATCGAGTGTAGCTTCGGCTGTGTGGCACGTAGCGCCGTCCTGTTGAAACCAAATGTTGCCAATATCCTCCTCTTCAATTTTTATGAACAAAAATTCGTTCAACATGGCCCGATAACGATCGCCATTGACTGTAACGGCCACTCATTGCTCATTTTCGAAGAAAAATGGCCCAATTATGCCTCTGGACCAAAATCCGCACCAAACAGTGACTCGTTTTGGGTGTATCGGTTTTTCAATGTATGCGTGCGGGCTTTCTGTGCCCCAAATGCGACAATTTTGATTGTTTACATACCCGACAAGATCAAAATGAGCTTCTTCCAAAATCCGTACGCAATTTTCGCACACATTCTGCAACATTACCATGATTTCCAAAGTAATGTCGCAATATTTCCCAGCGTTGTTCAAGCGGATACACAACCATATTCGTTCGGCGGAAGGATAAAACTAATTATCTGTCAAATCAGACATTCACGAAATAAGCACTAGTTGAAAAAAAAAAACGTTAGATGGCGTGCCCTTTATTTCTCATTTAGTGCGATAACTCGGTTATATGTCACTTCTTTCAAAACGTGTTCTGAAGATGAGAACCTGGAAAATTCGCGAAATAGATCTAACAACACATTCCTGAAAGTGGTCAATTAATAAATTTGAAAACAAAAACTCTATAGATTATTTGTAAGGACAATATCCAAAATAAAGAAATATATAGTATGGCCTCGAACTTCAATCGTTTTCATTTTCATTACACAATTAAAGGTCGGTTTAATACCAATTATATCAAACTTGGTTGAATTATTTCCAAAAATTTTATGAGATATCCCACTGTGCATCGATCTTTATAATACAACCTGTTATGGCCAAATTAAAGTAACAGATAATTGTAAACTAGATTTTACTGAATGTTCTTATCATCAGTATGTAGACTTCTTGTTTTTGTTTTGTGTAAATTGTTGGTTTGTGTTTTTTTAAGTTTAAAAGTTCTCCTCCTCTTGTCATGATCTTAACAAACAATATAAAGTATACGCCAGGTTGCACACGAGTCAATTGTATGACTATCATTATATCATAATTTGTATACTACGAACTATTATTGCTTAATATAATTTAATATTTTTCATACATTTGTAATGCCTGTAATGTCGGCTGACTTCTCTTAATAACAGCCATGGATTATTTGTATCTGATGGTTTAGAGTTTAGAGCTTAAGATTGCAACAAAATATGTATATGCGAGTATGAAAATCAGTTTAAGGTGATTTGGATTTTTTGCAAATGCAATTGAAACAGCAGCTTTATATCAAAAAGTGTTGTTAACTTTTCATTACTCCTCCTAGTTTTGAAATTTAAAGCGTTTTTTTTTTTGTTATTTATTTTAACACTAAACGTATCAGCAGAAAAAAAAATCGATGAGGAATTTCAAATATTTTCGACACTTTAAGGCAAAATATTTTGAAAAATTTGTTTTTTTATGACACTAATAACCTTTGAAAATTAATCAAAAATGCAAAAATTATGGCGGTCTTAAGTCAAAATTAAATTAAAAATATTAAAAGTACAGTTTTTGCCTAGAATTAATTAAAGTTTCATGAATTTGTAGATCACATTGTATTTATCATATTTTTTTTTTTCATATTTTATTTATTGAATCTTTTCTTAACTGAAATTGACAATAAGTTTTTCAAATCTTAAAATTTTAAATTATTCTATGAGTTAACGTGCCAATGCAAGTTACCAATTAGATATGAGCGGAGGTAATGCATTGTTTATTATAGTGTTGCCAGATCTAGCGGGTCTTTTCTTTTAAGTCGCCTATGTCTATCGCTAGAAAGTAAGTTTTGTGCTAAGGAATTTGGATGTACTAACAGCGTATTAACATATTTAATACCGCTCTCTCGAGTTACTGTGATGACGGTAGGAATACTTAAGTCCGTGTGAAGGTTAACATTCTTTACGTACCAGGGAGCTCCAATAATTTTTCTTAAAATCTTCGATTGTCTTCTTTGTAGTTTTTCAATATTTGTGGCGCATGGTGTTCCCCAGAGTTGGATTCCATAGGTCCAAATTGGTTTTATTATTGAGTTGTATAGAAGAGCGGATCTAAAGGTTATGAGCCACATTAGTTGCACAGTCTTCAATTTGATTTGAGTTATTTTTGCCTCAATGTGTCTGCTCCACGAGAGTCGCCTATCTAGGTGTATTCCTAGGTATTTAACATGATTCTGTTGAGGAGTTTGTACGTTTTTAATTTTAATTAGGGTGCAGTCATGTTTTCTTAGGGTAAAAGTAATGTGGGCACACTTTACCGGATTAACATTAATTTTCCATTTGTCGAGCCAGATTTCAATTTCGTTAATATGATTTTGCAATAACTTCGATGCTTCTACAGGGCAAAAATGGGTACTTATGATAGCAGTATCATCGGCAAATGTAAATGTTTGGGTTTTTATACGAGTTGGCATATCTGCAGTATACAAGACATATAAGTAAGGACCTAGAATACTGCCCTGGGGTACACCAGCTTTTACAGAACAGGATCTGGATATAGTGTCTTCTACTTTGATTGTAAATGAACGATTTGACTAGTAATTTTTAAGAAGTAAATGTGTACTAGGTGGTAAAATGTGAAAGATTTTAGATATGAGCCCTTCGTGCCACACTTTGTCGAAGGCTTGAGCTATGTCGATAAATAGAGCCGAATAATATTGCTTTGCTTCGAAAGTTTGTCTTATTAGTGTGAATATTCGGTGCACTTGTTGTATTGTGTTGTGCTTTTTGCAGAATCAATACTGGTGCTGAGAAATAATACGATGGTCGTAGGCTTAGAAGTAGTTTTTCAAATACTTTTGATAATATTGACAGCAAGCTTATTGGTCTATATCAGTGTTTCTCAACGTGGGGCGCTCGCCCCACTGGGGGGCAATTTCAACATTTTAGGGGGGGGGGGGCAATGGGCTAAAAAAATATCCCAATATGACAAGCGTTGCACAGCAGATATTTTTACCATTTCCATCGTCATATTCAGTAGAAACCGGATTTAGTGTCATTAGTGATTTGTTATTAAAAAAAAGAAATCGTCTTTAAATCACAAATCACGGAGACTTACGATTAAAATTAACAAAATTAGAACCTGATTTAAAAACCCTTTGCAGCCTGCACCAAGCTCAAGGATCTCATTAATTTTTAGAGTATTTATTATTAATTCTATCTTTATAACAAAAATATATGTACATACATCCATTGAATTAAACAAATTGTTAGGTGTGTTTTTTATTTAAAGTACTCTCTATTGTACAGAAAAAAAATGAGGGGGGACATGGAACATTTTTTAACCCAAAAGTGGGGCACGGCCCAAAAAAGTTGAGAAACACTGGTCTATATGATGTCGTTTGAGTTAAGTCTATGCCAGGCTTCGAAATCATAATTAATTGTGATTTTTTGCAGATTGTGGGGAAATGCCCTGTTCGATTTATACCGTTGTATATGTACATAAGTACTTTTAACGCACATTCGGAGAGTTCTTGGATTATTTTGACAGTAATTTTGTCATGGCCGGCAGATTTTTTGACATTTAGCTCTTTAATGATTATTTTTAATTCTGGGAGCCTAAAATATATTGGGTTAAGTGGATAATTGCATAATGATTGTAACCCACAGTCTGTGCTGGAAGAAACGTTGGGAGGGAAAACTTTTTCGAGATGGGTTATTTCTGGTCCCTTTTCCGTTTGGTAGTCGAATTGGTAATTCTAATGTTGTGGGGCATTTCAATTGTTTTGTTATCCCACGTAAAAATATATTTATACTTCCAAAAATATTAAAATATAATCAAAATCATTTTTTTTCATATATTAGAACTACACTCAAAAAAAAAATTAGTAAACTCACCTAAAAACCTCAAAAAAATTGTAGAAAACTGTTGCTTTAGTTAATTTAATTGCTGAAAATCTAAAACTTGTTTTTGCTATTCTTTTAAAAATAATTTACAATACGTTACAAAATATGAAAATGTTCTTATTCCCACATTGACGACACGAATTAACTTAATATCTGCATATATATAGAAATAATTATATATTGCATAAACAAATTATTTTTCAACTACTTACATCAATGGTTGTCCAAATGATGGCATATTTCTAGAAACGAAGCAAAAGGAAATAATATTATATGAAACATACAATCCTCTTTTTGCAATAAGAAAAAGGAAACATATAATATTAGGTAATATGTGTGCCCTTGTCTCTCGCTTTAGTCTGTCTACCTGAAGGTTTACTTGTTTGCAAATTGACCACGCTACATTAATAGTCACTATAATCATTTAGCTTTCAAATACTCATTTAAACTGCAATTTAAATATTTTATTTTGTCTTTAATTTAATTTATAGACAATTACTTTGACAAGCCAGTGACAACACAAAATTTAAGTTTTTTTAATCCACAATTTATATGTATACGATACATATTGCTGGAGTACTTTTGTTTTATTATGTATGAAAAACAGATACAAAAATCTTCCATGGTTGATTTTTTATATGTCTTACAAGAGTTGTGCTGTTTAGTATAATTTTCCTCGTCTCTACTACATCTTGACATTCCGCGACATCTACATCATTCTGCGTATATCTTTCAATCTGGTTATAGTCCACACTTTTAATGTTCTTATCAGCACAATTTTTTTTTTTTAGCAAAATAAATTAGTAAAACATTAGTAAAATTTTAGTAACACATTAGTAAAATATTAGTATAAGATTAAATAAAATTTAGTATAAAAAGTTGCAGGCTTAAAATAATTAAAAAAGTACAGAAAAATATAAAAATGTTAAATTCAATAAAGTCCGACCGAAGAGTTCGGCCAAAAAACTGCAATTTAGACAATATTTTGTAACTACAAGTATTTTGGACAAATTTTTTAATGGCAACGTTTTTAGGATCGAAATATAGTGACTTTAAATTTCTAATTTAAAGTCGAATTCTAAAATAATCGGTGAAATTAACTGTTGAGGTGAAGTTAACATATTTTCTTCTTTCAAAGATTGTTTAAAATGTTAATTGCTGCATTAAAAATGTTGAATATTAAAATTTTTGTACACCCAGAAAACAGATTTATTGTGACTACCGAATTTTTCGCAAACGGCATGATTTAGTTGCTGCCATCGATATTTTTGTTTGTGGCAACAGAAATTCTGTTAGTGCAACAAAATTTCTGTTGGATTATAAAATTTAAATTAACCCTAAAATACATTTGATTGTTATAACTAAATGAGTCGGTTGCTGCACCCAAATCATTCAGTTGGCAGGAAATTTGGTTATCGCAATTGGTATGAAATTGTATTCCTAAAAACTCCGGGATACCCGAAGCAAATTGCCGGGATTGCAGGAACAGAAAAATGCTCAGTTTCCAGGGAAATCCATGGGTGCATTCCCTAATTAGAACTTTCAAAGAAAACTGCGATTATTTAAAATTCAATGAAATTCAATGAAAATGAAAACTATTCAAGTTCGAGGCCATACTCTATATTTCTTTATTAGGATATTGACCTAACAAATAATCTATAGAGTTTTTGTTTTCAAATTTATTAATTGACCACTTTCAGGAATGTGTTGATAGATCTATTTCGGGAATTTTCTAGGTTCCCATCATCAGAACACGTTTTGAAAGAGGTAACAATCCCATGCAAAATATCAAGCATTCATATAAACTAGTTTTCTCACTAAATGAGAACTAATATATGAGCTCGAAGTTTAAGATTATCACCATTGATCAAAAAATAAATATATTTAATTGTGTGCTTATTTAAAAATTTAATTTTTATACAATTTTAGCTAATTTAAAAAATAACTACAAAAATACTACTTTTTGTACATACTTTTATAATTTAGCATGTAAAACAATATAAAATTGTACTCAAAAGTGACAATTAATTAACATTAACAATTTTTTCAAATCTTCAACGTTTTCTAACAAATAAGGATGTAAAATTCAGTTATTTCTTCCTAAAGTAGGACTTAACTGTTTCTCCGCATAAATTAGCTTAAAAAGTACACATTTTGATCAAATTTCATCATCTAGCGCTTTTTAGCGCATTTTAAGGGTGCGCGTTTAGATGCAAGAAAGTTAACATCACTAAATACAGACACCGTCTACCTACACAAAAAAAGAAATGTTAACACAATTTAAAATACATACACTAAACACAGGCGTACATTAAGAAAGTGACAAATAAATATTTCTAAATATCAGAAGAAAATATTAATTCAAGCACTGCTTAAATTTGTTCATGTGTTAAAATGGGATAACTAATAAATTTAGTTAAAAAACAGATTTAAACGAAAACAGCAGAAAAAATTAAGTCAACCGAATCAGAACCAGTTTAACAGACTTTTGAACTAACTTTTTTTTTGAGTGTAGTATGCGAATTAGACAATTTTTAGGACACGTTATTGGACACGTTACTAGGGAAGGCTATGCAGTCCACATATCACTTGTCTTCATAAAAGAATATAATGAAAAGTGAAAAGTACTTCACTCAGGGAACTTCTGCTGTAAATATTTGTAGTTGTTTGGGTTGTAATACAGTATATTTATTTTTACGTGAAAAACAGTCACAAACAACAGTCAATAATTCATTAAAAAAAAAAAAACAAACCACATCAAATTACTGTATTATGATTTTCCATTTATTTTATGCAGTAGTTTTTTTATTTAAAAAATAAAAAAAGTAAATGTTTGTTTTTTTTTTACTGCATATGTGGTTAATTTTTACTACAATTGTGGTTCATTTTTCGAACTGAAATGATATGTAAGTCGTGCTTTCTTCAAGTGAAATTTAATTTGTTTTTAACTACATTTGCAGTGGTCTTTACCGACATAGTATTCTAAGTGTTCGAAAAAGAAAATATGAATTTCACGAAAAATGCTCAATATTCATCTTATAGAGACTAGGTAGGAATGATAGTGGTGAGGGTATGTAAGAGTGGTAAAGTATCTAAACTTATATTTCATTAAAAGAAAATAATCTTGTATATGTAATATTTAATAGATATTTTTAGTCTAGTCCACCAGTAAATCGTTTCTAGCACAAAATCTCTTCGACTAGGAAAACGTCCCAATGTAAAATGTGGTCGATATACATATAGTTGTGGTTTCAGTTTTATTTTCAAAAATTTTGTAAAAAGCTATCTTTTCAATTTTGTTTACCTTAATTAAAAAAATGTTTGAAAAATTTAAAAAAAAAATAGTGGAGAAATTGAAAATATGTGAAAAAAGGATCTGGTTAGAGCTTAATGTTAATGATTAATGTCACCCAAACATTGTCTAATTCTCTTTCTGGAATATAATGAGAGATAATAAGGAATAACTGACCACAAATTTACTATAAATTCGTGTACCAAAGGATTTATTTTTTTAAGAATAAATTTAAGTGAGCACTCACTTTTTGGAGATTCAAAACTAATGTATTTTTCTTTGTTGTTGTGTTAAAAAATATAGCAATCTTTCGGGACTTTTCATTCCAAAATAATAAAGTAAATATTCTGACAAATAAAAAGTGTTGACTTTATTTTTATAAAAGTTAAAGTATATGATACTTTCAATCATTTGTATCTTCAAATTTCTGGTGAGCACTCACTTTTTGAAGCGAATGTTGATGTAACGCGTACTTCAGCGGCTCAAGATTAATTTTTGCAGAATTTGTCGCAGGAGTTCAGTATTACCTATTCTTTTAAACAAATTTTGTTGGTCCATTGAACGTTTATTTGTGCTTTAGATTTTTATGCATTTTCCAATTATAATTATGAAAAAAATCTAAATTATGCTGTTTTTTTTTTTAATTTACAAAAAAAAAATAAAAGTTTTAAATTCTTTTTCTATTGACAATCAAAATTTATTATTCTTTGTAGGTAAAAATGTTTAGACATTTAAAAACATCTTTCGCGACATGCAGATTACTATCATTTGTACACTAATAGAAATAAACCTTTAAAAATAGCAGAAAAAGCTACCCAAATATAACTAAATATTTGTAAATTCAACAGATTTATTTTTGCTATTCTGATATTACTAATTTTTAGTAAAAAAATCTGCTAATTTTAGCAGTTATTTTTGCAAGGTAATTTTTAACTAATTTTTAGTAGCTTTTGTTATTTTTACAGGTTTTTTCTATGAGTTTATGTATTTTTTCAGACATAAATTTGTAAATTAGTTATTTAAGCTCTTTGCGTGTATATTTAATCATTTAATGAAATTTTATCCAAAATTTTACTAACTTTATAGCAGTAAATTTACATGTAGCTTTTAGAATGTGTTTGTGTTTTTTTAGTTTTTGAAATTTTTTTGAGCGTTTTTTACTTTATATTTTGTTCACTGTGTTCAAATATTTGAGCTTTTAAAAACCTTGAGAACATAAAATTTACGCCCTGTTTTTATAAAGAGAACGGAATAATTCCTTTAGAGGAATACATGTATTTTGTCATTGTAACAACAACAACAGCAAAATACATGTATTCTTCTGGAGAAATTATTCCGTTCACTTTAACAAGGGGTTAATACCAAATTTCTAAAATTTTCTGAAAATTATTGAAAACTGATTTAGATTCAGGATCTAAAATTGTTTGTACTTAGAGAAATTTTTTTGTGAACTGCTAAAATTTGTCAGATTTTGAATTTTTTTTGTTGCAAGTTCCTTAAAAGCTAACAATTCCGCCTGTCAGCCATGAACAAAAAAAAAAAAAAAAAAAAACTCAAAGCAGACATTATTCTGCAGCAACATTAAACCAACAAGAAAAACAGTTTTGATTTGATTATTCGTGTGATTATTTAAATGACTGGTTTTAAGTGGCATACAATTATTATATGTTAAGCAAAAAGTTTAAACAAAAATCAACCAGCTTTACCTAATCTGCATAAAACAAAAGGAAATTGTTAAATCTTAAAATGCTTACTTAAGTCTTAAAACTCAATGAGAAGACTATAAAACACATTTTGGCTATACAAAATTGTATTTAGTTGCATTGAATTTTGGTCAATATAACCTTAACCTTAAGACATAGTAGTATTGCTGTATTTTTATGCACTGATAATTTAGTCAAAACCTCGTTAATTGATTTTTAAAAATCAATGAATATTTATTTTATTTAAATTCTTTTTTTATTCATGCCATTTTTAATGACTTTAATGCACTAATCAATGATTGCTATTAGTTTTTTTATTGATGTCAATATTAATCAAAGATTGTGGAAACGATTTAATTATACCTATGTTTTTTTTATAATTTTGAATTTAACCTGAATAATTGATCATTTCCTTTGCATAATTATATGCTAAACATTAATTACATTGGGGTTAATGGGTGATGAACTCTTTCGTACTTTGCAGTTGAATTAAATGTTTTTATTTCTTATTAATTGAAAATTATTATTTTAAGTGAACACAAAAAAAATAATTGCCTATAAATTTTCCATTAAACTTTTTACTTTCAAAAGAAAATTTTAATGATATCTTGCGGGTTGTGTTGCACATTGAAACAATTGAAATTAGAACATCTGTGTTTCTTTGGTAAATAAAATGTATGTATGTATAGAGATTGATTTACAAACATACATTGAACCTTTATGGTTAGATATATGAATATATTGGTACCTAGAAAATAAAAAAAAAGTAAAACTATAAAATATTAATAAGCTCCACAAAATTCTTGGGATTTCTTATATGATGAGGCTTTATATTATTTGATAATACTTAGTGTCGTTAGTGAGTACTTTGTACTGCCTTTTTTGCCATTTATTTAACTGGAAACAATATATGAATTGCAAATGAATTATGGGTTAAGGCATCACAAAAGTACCAAAAAATACCCTTGGAATGTATATTTTTGACAATCTTGACCTGCGTAACACGTTCCGTTAATGAAAATGTGTTAAGTGTTTGTGATTCCACTAGTTCCCCGTTTCATTCTATATCGTTCCATTGTAGACCAATGTACCATTTTATTATTGGGGTGATCGTCACCTAAAATTTGTATTTTCACGTATGTATTTGGGTAAACAAATAATTAAGACATCATGTGGATGTTTCATAAAAAATTAATTTTTTGGATTCTTTCCCGGACCTAGCCTATTTGTATTTTGAGGATAAATTAAAATTCTTGTGAATCAAAACTTTTGGTCCGTTTTGCCCTATCTCACTTAGTTTCGAAGATACTGGCCATATAAAAAATCGCTATTTTATAAAGTGGCCAGTATTTTGAAAACTAAGCGATATATGGCGTAAAGGACGAATTTTTTGAAAAACTTGACTGCTACGATAATACAAATGAGATAGGTTAGGGAATTAAGAATTAATTTTTATAAAATTGTCACAGGGTTACTTATGTATATATGTTTATTTTTTATACAAATTAAAACACGCCGATATTTAAAATTTTGATTTCCGTTCCGTTCCATTCCATTTCAGATCCAGTGTTTAGTCTTCCAATTCCCCTCGTTCCCCTGCCATTCCATATCGTTTCAGTTTAAACGAATGTTTCATTCTATAATCGGAGGGTTTTAATCTCTATATTCAGGTAAATGGTTAAAATCTCTCTTTTTTTTAAATGAGAATAAGACCTGATTTCTTCGATATTCATTATTAAGTTTTTCGAAAATCTTTTCTATTAATTGTATTTTTTTACTTTAGTTAATGCATAACTTATCGTAATAAAATTTAAAATTATTGTCCTTAATCAATGAAATTAATTACCATAAATGAAAATAGTAGTTTTAAGGTAATGTACAAGGTGGCGCAAAAATAACCTTCCGATGTTTTTTGGCTGTAATTTAAAAAAAAAAATGAAAAACTTTGATTCTTCTTGTGGATTATTTTTATTTGGTATTTTAATTTTTTTTACATCAAGTCGAGAATATGATGTCATGTAAATGGCCGCAGCCACAGTTGATTGTCATTTGAGCCCTTTTTATGGCATTTTCCATCTCTTTGGCCAAAACTTCCGGCGATAGGTCCTCACATTCTTGACGGATATTGTCTTTAAGAGCTGCAAGAGTCTGAGGCTTGTTGACATAAACCCGCGACTTCAAAAAGCCCCACAAAAAGAAGTCTGGAGCGGTCAAATCAGGCGATCTTGCTGGCCAGTGCAAATCGCCAAAACGGGAGATTAGGCGCCCGGGAAATGCATCCTTCAGCATATCGGTTGTGGCACGTGCAGTGTGTGCCGTTGCACCGTCCTGTTGGAACCACATGTTTTCCAATCTAAATTCATCAACTTGCGGCAAAAAGAACTCGTTGATCATTGCTCTGTAGCGCTCACCATTCACAGTAACCGTTTGGCCCGCGACGTCTTCGAAGAAAAAAGGTCCGATGACTCCTCCAGCGAAAACAGCACACCATACAGTGACTTTGAGCGGGTGAAATGGCTCTTCGTGGGTTACACGCGGATTTTCAGTGCCCCAGAAGTGTAAATTTTGCTTATTTACGTACCCGCTAAGATGGAAATGGGCCTCATCACTCATGATTATTTTTGATGAAAAATCAACTTCCTCTTGGTGGTGATTAAGGATGGCTTGAGCGTATGTTACACGCGATTGGCGGTCAGCAGCTAACAGCTGATGCACCGTCTGGACTTTGTACGGAAACATCTTCAAATCTTGTAACAAAATTCGCTGTAAAGACCGTCGACTGATACCCATTTGCGTGGAACGTCGTATGGTCGATGTCGACGGCGCTTCCATGACATCCTCGGCTAGAGCAGCAATATTCTCTGCAGAACGGCTACTCCGGGGTCTGCCACGCCTGGCAGCATCTCGTGTTGTGCCAGTCTCTTCGAGGCGAGCGGCTAAACGTCGCAGTGTTTCACCAGTAGGCGTTGGACGGCCAGGAAATCTGCGACGAAATTCACGTTGTGCCAAAGTCACCGACCGATTATTGGTCCAATAAATAGTCACCAATATTCCGCGTTCTGGTGCAGTGTAGCGTAACATTGTTTATTAACGTGTATTTCGCATGTGTTTACTACACAAATGTCAAAACAGAACTGGCATTAGGGGCCAATCGCAAAATTTATAGCATTTTCTGATAGGAGGATTACTTTTGCGCCACCTTGTAGTTACGGCCTTTTTTAATCGATTTTTCTGAAGCCAAAAAGACGTAACTCCAGTACAAAAATTTATGCAAAAATAAATCACTCGTGTAAGACAAAAAAATACTGCTTTTCGACAGTAATTAAAGCAGTTTTTAGTCAAATTATGTGTTTCTATATATTTATTGTGCGTATTTTTAAAAAAATTCGGGAGAAATTTATTATATATTTATTCCGAGAAAATAAAATCAAATTGATGATTAAGAGGTTTTTTGTTAAATTTCTGCATGTTCTTTAGGCTCTAGCTATTCTTAAACTACTTGTTCTGATGAGATTTTTAGCCAGATCAAAATACTAATATTAGCCTAGCTAATATGTGAAAATTTATTTGCTTTTAATACATTTTCAACTTACTTTTATGTAGGGTTGCCGCAAAAATATGAGATAACTCTTTTAAGTCTATTGGAAAGGGTGTTTTTTATATAGGTATACAACTTTAAGTTGGCAACACTTGCCACACGATCACCTAGCAAGAAGTAGATTCGGTGAATGGGTCCAAAACAAGAATGCCGTTGATCCCGATGGTTAAATGGATACGTCAATAAAAAAAAAACAGCCGTAATTGTAGTGATGATAATCCTCAAGTGTATGTTGAGACACCGTTACATCCAGAAAAACTGACTGTTTGGTGTGCTTTATGGGCTGATGGAATCATTGGTCCGTACTTCTTTAAAAACGATGCTGGTCAGAACGTTACAGTCAATGGTGACCGCTATAGAGCCTTGATTACTGACTTTTTCGTTCATCAATTGAGCAACCATGATATGCAGGAGCTGTGGTTTCAACAAGACGGCGCAACATGTCACACAGCTCGTGCCACATTGATTTATTGAAGGAATCGTTTGGTAAGCGCATTGTTTCACGTTTCGGACCCGAGCATTGGCATCCAAGATCGTGCGATTTAACGCCGCTGGACTATTTTCTGTGGGGATATGTGAAGTCGCTAGTCTACGCCAATAAGCCCGAAACGATTGATCATTTGGAGGACAACATTCGCCGCGTTATTGCCAATATACCATCACAAATGTTGGAAAAGTCATCGAAAATTGGACCTCCTGATTAGACTACGTCCGAGCCAGCCGTGGCTGTCATATGCCAGATTAATATGCGGGAAGAATATCTTCTGAATAAAATTAATTTCATGTCAATTTAAAACATTCATCTTTGTTTTATTCCATTTCAAAGTTGTATACCTCTATAAAAACACCCTTTACGTTAATGATATCCGTTGAAGTCCAAATTACATATCTGAATAATTTTGAGTATAACTATTAAAGAAATAAATGAAATAAAACACTAAATTTTTTAATAATTCGAATTTTAGATTTAAAATTTAATTTTTAATTTAAAAAATGTACCATTCGTTTTTTGCATTTGAACCATTTGCAATAAAACTGGAGGGTGTAATAAACGAAAATCAACAAATTCTTTTTTAAGAGACAAATGTTTTCCAATTTGTACACCCAGATCAAAGCAAGGCTTCATCAATTTTCGTTCAATGTAACAATTTCATAAATATATATGAAACATTTCATAAAAAACAATAGTCTCTATGAACTTTTTTCTACACAAAAATAATAAAATCCTTACTAATAAAACCTAACCTTCATTTGTATAGTGGAACATTTCATAAATATAATGAAATTGATTTAGTGTTTCATGTAATGTTTCATCAATATTATGAAACGTTACATTGGACGAAAATCTATGAAACATTTCATAAATATGATGAAGGTTTTCCTTTGAGCGTAGGGCTGGGGCAACAAAAATGTATCGTTACTGGTACCCTAGAATTCTTTAAATTTGGTTCAAAAGGTTTCATTTTTTTTTTTTTTTTTTAAAGGGGCTCAGGAAACTATACTTGCAACAACCATTACTTGTTTTTATATGAATGATATGCATGATATCATTTGATTGATTTTGATGGTTATGACTGATACGATTATAATATCAATAGACTGAAAAGGTTACAATACTGGTTTCTTTATATTTTTATACAAGTTCCATTACATTCAAGTACATGTCTTAAGTCTTTTGATTACAATTTAAACACACATTTACTTATTTTTTTCCATTTCGTGTCTTAAGTCTTTAGTTCAATGATTAATATAAGTTTTTTCAGAATTTTTCAATTTTATTTTAATGCAAATGCCTACAGATTTTTTTGAAATGTTTTAAGTTATCTTTCGAAAACATATTAAAAATACTATGTAGAGTCTTAAATCCGGTATTTATTATGTCAAATTAATTTTTCTTATAGAAATACAATAAGAAAACTAAACTTAAGACATTTTTTTTTTTTTATTAAACGTGAACATTTGAACTGTTGTACTCGCATGTTAAGCTAGTACTTAAAGTTTACTTGAGCAAAAATTGTAAACGATTTTCATTATTATTTAAACTACTTTAGATACAATTTACTTATTAGCAAAAAAATACAAATAAATTAATTTTAATTTTAGGCTAAACGAATTATTAGAGCATGTTAAATACCTGTTCAATAATTTATTAATAGAAAAGTTTTTAAAAAATAATTTTTATGAGAATATAAATAACCTTTAGATATAGTTTTTTATTAAACAATTAACTTTAACTTAAATGTTTGCTAAAAAAAATAACCTTTCTATGCTTTCCAGTATTTGGTTAATGTGAGAAAATTTTGATTAACCAAGGATTTTTTTTTTGGTTTATTTAGTTTAACAACTTAATTAATTTTTGAATATTGACCCAGTAAGAAAAAGACAAACGGACCACCACTGCACAATGGTTTTTTTTTCGTTTTTTTTTGGCATAAAGTCAATTTTTTTTTTTGTTAAGTATTTTATAATTTTGTTGATTTTTAATTTTTAAACACCCTAGTTAGATAAAAAAATATTTAACTTTAACATATGGAACAACACTCTTCTGTTTGCGCGTTGTTAAAGTCAGCTGATTATGTACCATACGTTTTGTATGAAATTGGTGGGAAAAATGTTAAATTTTGATTGTTTGTTCTGGCGAAAGTTTACACAAAAGTGAAAAGGGTTAATATGGAAAACGATTGTCCAGGTATGTAAAACTATAGTTTACCAATGTTTGTGTCGTTGTTATGTGTTTTTATCCAATTGTACCGTGTTTTCTTTATGTGTATATTTAGAATGAGCTTAACAAGTGTAGTTGTGTTTCTTGGATCAGTACTTTTGCATGGCAAAGCGTTGCAAAAAGTTGTAATTGAGAAGTTATTAACCAAAGTGTGCAGATTAATAAGAAACTAATCCTTTTTGTCCGAATCCACACGTTTTCGAAAAAATCAAATTTTTCTAGTACAATATGTGTTTAGTCGTGCTGAGCTGGTTGACATTTGGAGCAACAACAATCGCTCAGGAGACGCCATACAACAGCACATATTGTAAAGCATTGCACAAATACGTTTAAATAACGAGAACATTAAGTCAATAAATGAATAAGTGAAAGCCTTCGTCAATTATATAAATAAACACTTGCCGAAGTGTAATTCAACTCTTGAAAGATTTAAGGGAAAGCACTCAAAATG
Source organism: Delia radicum (assembly GCA_021234595.1). NCBI lineage: Eukaryota > Metazoa > Arthropoda > Insecta > Diptera > Anthomyiidae > Delia > Delia radicum. The sequence continues at coordinate 194,891,596 of CM037852.1, forward strand.
GCTTGCCAAAAGCATATTCATAGAAATCACTGGTCATTATGCGTTAGCAAGTAAAGTTGGTCGCACAAAATGTGATTACGAAAGCGCTGGTCCTCGTCTGAAAAGAAAATTAGCCGCGGAACTTTAAGAGGAGAATAACAACTTATCTCCCTTACTCATACATGCTGCCACAGTTTCAGCTAAAAAATCAAATGAAAAAGATTTGCTTTGAAAGCAGCTGGGAGTTGTGAGAATATTAGTGAAATAAAAAAGAAGCTTTTTCGGATGAGCCCAAAAAAATGTCAGCTGACAGTGCGCTTGCGTTTTTATTGGAAAATGGATTCACAAAAGGTCAGTATATAAATATACAACGAAATGCAAAAATTTAGGGATGTGATATATACCCGGCATATCCGGCCCTACTTAAATCTAAATTAAAACTTAGGCCAAAAGGAATTGAATATTTCGAAAATAAAGCACATGTATCATTACAAAATCTTTTGGATCATACATCTTCCCGCATGATGATCCAGATTCCACACAGAATTCGTCCGACGAAGAGTATGAAGAACAGGATGGACTTGAGGTTATTGCTTCAGAAGATGAATATTTTGAACTAGAAGAAAATTGAGTATCTTCTATAGCAAGTAACATAACCATACTTATTTAAGATTTTGTAAAATGCATATTTACTTTCAGAATGAAGGACTAATCAGCAGACAATAATAGGAGATGAATACTGAAATTTGAATTTGTATAATTATTATTTTTTTTCATCAAATATAATAGAAAATTTAAAAATAATATTTTTAATGGAAACATCAAAAACCTAGTTGCAAGTCGGCCAGATCGGCTATATGGCAGCTATATGAAATAGTGCCCAAAATTATATACAACTTGGTAAGTTATCTCGGGAGCATAAAAAATGTATACAAACCAAATTTCAATTCCATAGCTTCATAAATAAAAAAGTTGGGGCAAATCGGATAGTTCGGCTATATGGCAGCTATATGAAATAGTGCCCCAAATTATACGAAACTTGGTAGGTCATCTTGGAAGCATAAAAAATGTATACAAACCAAATTTCAATTCAATAGCTTAATAAAGAAAAAAGTTGGGGCAAATCGGCAGCTATATGAAATAGTGCCCCAAATCATATGAAACTTGGTAGGTCATCTTGGGTGCATAAAAAATGCATACAAACCAAATTTCAATGCAATAGCTTCATAAAGAAAAAAGTTGGGACAAATCGGCCAGATCGGCTATATGGCAGCTATATGAAATAGTGCCTCAAATCATATGAAACTTGGTAGGTCATCTTGGGTGCATAAAAAATACATACAATTCAAATTTCAATTCAATAGCTTCATAAAGAAAAAAGTTGGGGCAAATCGGCCAGATCGGCTATATGGCAGCTATATGAAATAGTGCCCCAAATCATATGAAACTTGGTAGGTCATCTTGGGAGCATGAAAAATGTATACAAACTAAATTTCAATTCAATAGCTTTAAAATTAGAATTTATGCCAACAAAAACGGAAAAAGAACATAGTGCACTGTTAAGGCACTTTAATAAGTGGTACAAGTGTTTGCAACAAGTGCTTTCCCAAGCCCAAAATGATAACATCGTTAGACAAAAGGTCCATCTGTTCAAGCACTGGGGGAACAAAATTTCAAACGTTGACAAAATATTGGTAAAACCATGAAAAAGGTGGTCTAAAAATTTGTTTTATAAAATAAAATAAAACAAAGTGATAAAAAAAGTGTGATAATAGTCATTACGTTTAAAGTAGTTTATGGGTTTTTCTCGTAATTATTTATTTAAATTATTTTTATTACAAATCGTCCAACTTTTTTTATTATACAAATAAGAATTGTGTCGTTAAATTTAATAATAATTAATAAATAATTTAAGTACATAATTGACAATGTAAATATATATAAATCATAAGTTAATTATACCACAAAAATCATAGATGCTATTGTAATTAATATACAGTAGAATCGCGATAATTCGTACCCCGATAATTCGAAAATCTTGATAATTAGTAACAAACTGTCGGTCCCTTGAAAAAACTCCAATAATTCGTAATATTTCCATACAGTTTGGTCCCCTCCATATTTCGTATTTTTTTGAAAAACAAGAAATGCAAGAACTCTTATAAATCGTAGTTGAATTGCTTAAAACCTTTTATAATTCGTAATGCACAAGCGAAATTCTTTAAAATAAAGGTTGAATAAACATTATGATGAATAAGGAAGCAAAATACAACCTTCAGGAATTACTTTTCTAGATTTTGATTCTTTGGTTAGTTTAGAAAATTCTCTTTACAAAATACATGAGAAAGGCATTAAAAAACACAAAATAACAGAATTCTTTAAAGCATAATTTACAATTTTTTTTATAACTTTTAACTGGAGTAAAAGTTTTTGTTTTTCTATTTCTTAATAAAATAAGAATTATAAATAAGTAAATATGTATGTATAAGAAAATATGTAATTTATGTTAATTTACCTCCTTAAATATAAATCTCAATAAATCGTTAACCCCTCTAATTTGTAAAAAAATGCTGGTCCCTTGCGATTACGAATTATCGCGATTCTACTGTGTTTTATAACTTTGTTGTGCGCCCCGGTAGGCTAGTTGGTAGCGTGCTGGCTTATCAGTGCGGGGGTCGTGGGTTCGATTCCCACCAGAGGCACTGGTCTGTTTTCGCTACAACGCGCCGAAAGCCATATTTACTAGTGCTCGGTTAGGGTAATAGTATATAATTTGTAATTATATGATTATTAATTAATAAAATAAAAATAAAATAAAAAAAAAAAAACTTTGTAATCAGAAATAATAAAGTTCACCACTACTAAAGAAGTTGAAATAAAACCAATGAAACGTCCAGTGAAACAATAAAAGAATTTGCTTTATTTACATCTATGCAATTAATTGTGACCATCATTAGACCGCAATAAAACACAAAATAGAAGTTCATTTATAAGTTTCTTTGTCCCGCCGGGATTTGAACTCTGTCCGCCAGATTGGCAGCAGACCATTCCAACTACTCAGCTAATGAGACATATAATACTTGATAGCTTAAATGATAATTGCTCAGCACTGGCATAAGGTTTGATGGAAACAACGTTAGGAAAATGTAAAAAAGTTGGTCTTAAAAGAGCTTTTCCAGAAACAAAAATATCAATTTTATATGAAAAATAATATTAAAAAGTATAAAAAAATTGCTCTATGCCATAAGTCCCAGGTGCAAAAAGTCCCTGTGCAAAAGCTCCCAATGAAATAAATTCTAAAAAAATGAAATAAGTCCTGTCTCGAAAAAGTGAAATAAATTCTAAAAAAATGATATAATTTCCAAAACAAAAATGAAACAAATCCTAGGTTTTGGTTGTTATTTCATCATGAAATAATTTCCAAAGAATAAAAATTAAATAACTTCCAAAAATTATAAATGCAACACAAATGAAATAAGGCCCAAAATTAAAAAAAAACTCCCAAAAAGACAACCTAAATGAAGTAAGGGCGTACCGTTATATTCCCCAAAGTCATATTGCACAAAAACCAAAATGACATATTGCCCAAATGCCCGCTTATCCCCCAAAATTGTAGATGTTAATATGTTATAACGACCAAATCAATGACAGAAAATGCAAAACTTTTTTTTGGGTGCTATGGCACTTTATTTTGAAAAAAACTTTTTTTTTTTTTGGGCGCTATGACGGTAAAAATAAAAAGAAGTTATTGCCCAAAATCATATTTTTTTTTTTTGAAAAAACTTTTTTTTTTTTTGGGCGCTATGACGGTAAAAATAAGAAGAAGTTATTGCCCAAAATCATAATTTTTTTTTTTTAATGTCTTTTGTGTCGCACGCAAAAAAAACTTTATTTCGCGAAGCCGCCTGCAGCGTTCTACGGAGGAAAAAAACCCCAAAGAGCGACCAAAGGCCGCCACCCAGAAGAACTTGTTTTTCAGATCAGATGTCGAATCCGTTGAAATCTTATATTTTTAAGACATCAAGTAACATTTATTTGACCTGTCATAACTTTTTATGTCCCAAAATACCTACCCACACCAAGATTTATTGTTTTTAATGATTATTTTTTTAAAAGTCTACTTTATTAAAAATTTTACGTATATATTAGTGTCTACACTAGGCCGGGTCGATAAAAAAAGTTGTGCCGGTCACTCCCTAGAATTAAAGATAATTTGAAGAAGATTTGAAAAAAAAATTTTTTTTTTGCCACGCCCTTGGACCCCGCGAGTTTGGTTTTTTATTTCCTGTGGCTCCATTTATAGTCCGATCGGAATGACAACGGCTAAATTTTCTACTTTGATCACTTTTGACTCCGACGTCAAATTCTAGAAGTGACTTCTGAAAATTCGATTTCTACCACCCTCGAGTACCAAATCGAGTTTCCAGAAGTCACTTCTATAATTTAGGTCGGAGTCAAAAGTGATCAAAATAGAAAATGTAGCCGTTGTCATTCCAAAAACAATGATACATCACACGTTACTATCGGACTATAAATGGAGCCACAGGAAATAAAAAACCAAATAAGCGGGGTCAAGGGGCGTGGCAAAAAAAATAAAAATTTTTTTTCAAATCTTCTTCAAATTATCATTAATTCTAGGGGGTGACCGGCATAACTTTTTTTTTTGTATGGGGTGCGACCCACTCTAGTCTACATGTTAAATAAACAGAAGGCTAATGCTCTACTCTTTTATTTAAGATAAAAAACAATCAATTAGCTGTTTAAATGACAAAGCTATGACTGGTCAAATTATATTACTTATTGTCTTAAAAATAACATTTCAAAGGATTCGACATTGGATTTGTAAAACCAAGTTTTTCTGTGTCGGTTAGGGGTTTTTTTCCTCTGTAGAACGCGGCAAGCGGCTATATAAAATAAAGTTTTTTCTGCGTGCGACACAAAAAAATAAAATTGAAGCAATTTTTTTAAGTTTCCTAAAACTCTTTTGTTTGATTTCATTAATCAGCCTTGGCATTTAAGGTCTTATAATATTAAAAAAAAAAAAATTATGATTTTGGGCAATAACTTCTTTTTTTTACCGTCATAGCGCCCAAATTTATTTTGGCCAAACACAAGAAAATTTTTACAACCACAATTTACATATAATTTTTTGGGCGCTATGGCGTTTTTTTCTTGGGCAATATGACTTTGCGGAATATAACGTTACGCCTTCAAAATTTGTTAAAGAATAAATCATCAAAATATTTTGAAAGATCCCGTTTAATAATGTTAAAAAATAATGAATTTTTGAAAATGAAATAACTCCCACTAAAAATGAAATAACTTCCACAGCAAATGAAATAACACCGAACAAGAAAATAAAATGAAATAAGTCCCACGCTAAGTTCTGTTGGGACTTATTTCATTTCGAAATTACTGCATTATGAAATAACACCTAATAACAAAAATTAAATAACTTCTAAAAAAATTAAATAGCTACAAAAGAACTGGGTATTATTTCATTTGAAATGACTCCCAAATTTGTATGAAAAATTTTTGGGACTTATTTCATTTTTTTTTGGGACTTTTTTCACCTGGGAGTTATTGCACATAGCCTAAAAAATAACAAAAAAAAAAATAAATGTTTGATTACAAACTTTTTTAAACAAACCATCATCATTTTTATAAAATAAATGCTTTACCAGTTAGGTTAGACTTTTAAGCCGGTGGTAATTTCTGAATAGATATCACTGGGAAAACACTTTGTCCCAACGTTGTCATAGTGGTGTCAGCCATTTCTGTATCAATGATTTTTTCTGTATACCAGTGAAATTATTGTAAAACAAACATATTGGCAAAACGCTTTTTGCCAGTGGTATACCATTGCTTGATATTTCATACCACTGGCAGTTTCTGTCTGGGGACTTGTATAATTTTTTGTATAGTTCCCAAAAATAAACCATCAACTAATTTAATTAATTGACGTCACATATGTTTATAGTTTTGTTTTATGTTTTTGTTTATTTATTTTTGATTAAAATTTTTGTTAAAAATTATAATTTCATCATTTATTTATATTTCAATATTTCAACATTGAATTTTAAATTTTGGCTAATCATTTTCTACTACTGCCACATCTACCGACTATAACACTAGTCAGACCATACTAAAATCATATTCACCGTACGCTACAATTCAAAAGGGCGTCCCTTATATTAAATTGTTAAGGCATTTAGTTTAACCAAATGAATCATTATCATAAAAGAAAGAATTTAAAAACTTTATTAGTTAACCCCTTTTGAATTTTAGCTGACGACATATACATTTATTATCTTATGACCGCATTTTGTGATATCACGTCTGCAAAAAAAGAAGTTCAAACAAAAGCATGCTAAAATATATCGGCCAATCCATGATAGATCGATCAAAATATGACCTTGGGTCTTCTGATTTAAATTATATTTTCTACGGAGCTACTTAAAGATTGGCATTTTAATTTTTTTTCGAAATTCTTTTCTTTTTTTCAAAAATAACAAATATACAAAAAGTATGTAAGTTTCAGTATTCGCAGTTTCTTTAATATATATCGAATCATTATCATTTAAAGTGCATTCGAATGGTTCACTCCTCTAACTTTACAGAGTGGAATAAAATTTTTTCGAGCGTCAAAAAGAGTTGCATTTTATGCCATTTATTTACAAAATAAATTTGTCTTACATTTGGCCACTATCGATTTAAAAAACGAATGCATATTTCAACCAAAAAGTTGCACATTTACTTTTTTGGCTCCAGGGGTTTAACTATTTTTACTGACTCGATTTCATATACTCCTTCTGATTTCAAGCAAACTTGGAAAAGAGATGAACTATAATCTCGTCCAATCGTAGGACAGCTAATCCCATCGGAGGAATACCACAAAGGTATTTGCTAACGGTATAGAAGAATAATTTATAATTAATATATATTTTTTTTTTAAATTTTAGAAAACCAGATTTTTAAAATACTGCGGTTTGAAGCACGGATTTTGAAAAAATGCATTTTGAAGTCAGGAAGTGAATTATTTTTGGATACAAATAAAACCACGATTTAAGTAGCTTTAAAATAGAGTGTCCAGAACTCTCGTAGCTTAAGATTTTTTTTAGTTCTATAATTTATTTTTTTCAATAAATTATTTTTTTTTTTTGTAAATTGGGACTAGTTCCTTGAATGAACCAATAAATTGACGATTTAATTGTCAATGTTTGATGTTAATGGTAGTTAAATTTTGTGTCATTACAATTGAAAAAAAAAAATATTGCCAATGAAATTTTGTTTCAATTGGAATTGATCAATGCCAATGCAGTTAACAGACAATTATAATTAATTGTTTTAATTGTTTGTAACAATTGTCTACAATAAAATTTATTTGGTGCGCCCCGGTAGGCTAGTTGGTAGCGTGCTGGCTTATCAGTGCGGGGGTCGTGCGTACCATTCCCACCAGAGGCACTGGTCTGTTTTCGGTACAACGCGCCGAAAGCCATAGTAGCTAATGCTCGGTTAGGGTAAAAGTATATAATTTGTAATTATATGATTATTAATTAACAAAAAAAAAAAAAAAAAAAATTTATTTGCAGTTTAGTTACAAGTCCTATATTTGCATACTTATTTTATAAATATTAGGTATTTTATATATAGTTAAGAAATAAGACTGAATAGTGAATACGTGATAAAACTTGAAAAATAGAGAATACATTTAAAATTACGACTTAAATTCAAATGTTGTATTCTTTTTTTCAAAGCAAACCATTTTTTATTAACAATATATAGTATCTTTATTCAGATTTTTATCCATAACTTTGGATCCCGTAATAGTTCCAAATAGGGAGTTTTCTTCATATTTTAAAACGTGATATTGTCAAAACTGTTAGAGCTTACAACCCGAAACGACGACATATTTATATGATACTTACCTTCTTAACTAAGTTTGGTTAAAATTGAAAAATATTTTTTTATGGTTTTTTTATGGAATGAGTCAATATTTTAGCAAATTCGTTTATATTTCAAGTACAGAAAAAATCTTAAAAATTAACTGTAAACTACTTAAAAGAGAGACAATTAAAGGCGCCTTAACGTACACTTAGAATACTATGTAGGTAAAGCCCACTGCAATTGTAGTTGAAAACAAATGAAATTTCACTTAAAAAAAGGACGACTTACATTTCATTAAATTCAACTAACATTGTCATTTGTATTTTAATGTTCAAAAAATTACTAACAATTGTAGTAAAAATGAACCACATGTTTGTAAAAAATATACAAACATTTATTTTTTTTTCATTTTTTTAAATAACAAAAAACAACTGTAAAAAATGAATGTAAAAACATAAAACCGTCATTTGATGTTAATTGTTTTTTTAAATGAACTACAAGGTTAGTAAATATTTTAATTTGTTCTACAAATGACTGACATTTACATTAAAAATAAAGAAACTGTATTACAACCCAAATAACTACATATTTTTAAAGCAGAAGTTCCCTGAGTGTAATATTTTAATAAATAAATTTTTAATAAAACTGTAAAAAAATATTATTTTTTGGCGAATTTATTGAAGCATTTTGTTTCATAGCCCTGATTAATTATTTTACTTCGGTGGGGTTAAGTGCTATGGGAACACCGAAGGTGGGCGCAGCGATACATATAAGTGATAGAAAACTCATACATATTATTTTTCTAAATTGATATTGTCGTCACCGGGAATCGAACCCGGGACCATCTGTGTAACAGACCAGCGCACTAACCATTACACCACAACGTCCACGTAATATTTTAATAAATAAATTTTTAATAAAACTGTAAAAAAATATTATTTGAGCCAGACTAAAAACAAAATTTTTTTTTGTAAAAATACAACATTTTTGGGCTTCAAAGTTTAGTAATGTCATGATGTTTGTTAGGAAAAGACCCTAACCACGTGTTTGATTACCAAGAAGACAAGAATGGAGCAAAATTGATTATTAATAGATTTTTTGTCAAAGCTCTGTCTATTCAGGAGGCTGTAGCTTTCCGAAAACTTTTGATGAAATTTTAGCCAGATCGAAATACTAGTATCAACCTAGCTAATATGTTTGATTTGCTTTATTTTTTGTAAATATACGGATGAAAATTTTTCCGATATAGGCATATATAATCATATTTAGTCATATATATAATTCCATATCACATCATATAACAGCTGCTCCGAAAAATGCTATCATAACCTTATCTCATGGGATACCATGTGATCTCATCTGTTATAATTTGATCAGAAAAATGGGTTTATCATGTGGCATTAGAAATCAGTTTATCTATACCACAGTCAGTGATTGCACAGAAAATTTCATATAGACGCAATCGTACAAATAAAAACATAACAAATATTACATCATTCAAAAAAAAAAAAAAAAAAACAGGGAAAACAGTGGACATTAGAGTGAGGTAAGTTTCTAAAAATAGAACTGTTGTGTTGTTGGAGTTGTACTTCTGAGATTATGTATGCAAGAACAAAAAAAAAACACCGTGTATTGAATAAAACTAGTTTTAATCACAACAAAACACGACCTGACGATAGATCAGTGGGCTAAAGCGCTCTGTAGAACGTGTACTGCGAGTGCATGTGGCATTAGAAATCAGTTTATCTATACCACGGTCAGTGGTTGCACAGAAAATTTCATATAGACGCAATCGAACAAATAAAAACATAACAAATATTACATTATTCAAAAAACAGGGTCACTGACGAAGGTTTAATACCAGAAACTGTGCAGTCTGATTCAGAAAAATTGAAAATTTGCAATGTAGTTATGATTTTTAGAAAATACACTCATTCTTTTCTACCACGCCTTCCACAACTAATTTGATCAAGTTATATATGATTTGATACAACTTCATAAAATTCTTTGAGAATTTGTTAATTGAAATATATTAGCCCGTTTGAGTGTTAAACCATGGCAAAGGTTATACTAAATTGAAAATTACTTCCGCTTGAAAGCGATATTAAGCAAAAAAAAAAAAATAATAACGAAGCATAAGTCTGCTGTTGTATTTACAGCAGATCTAAAGCAGCCGAAAATTGTGTTAATTTGAATTAATTTTTTTTTATAAATATATATTATTAGAAGTTGCAAAACAAAGGGTAAAAAACAATTCGTCTAAGCCGAATTTTGTTTTAACACTACTTCTTTTTATTCCTCATCTTATTAATGTTTGTCTAGCTTTTAGCTTGTTTTTGATTAATTGTTTTATGAAGAGATCTAGTTCAAAACTTAATGTTTTTTTTTTTTTTGTATAAACTGATCTAGTTTAAAATTTTGAGTTTGTGTTTTTAGTTCAAATGAATATTCAAAAGAGCTTAATCGTTGTTATATTTTTTTGCTTTAAAGGAGTGTCAAGAAATGAATTGCAAAAATTAATCCTAAGTTTTTTTTTGCCAAAATTTTGCATTATTTATCACTTAATTTCATTATATTTTTTTGAAAGATTATGTTGCTGGTTAACAACAATAGCTGAAATTATTAATGCTTTAATTTTATGCAAGTCTTTTTAAAGTGATTGTCTGCTGATATTTCAATTCAATTTAATTCGGTTCATTCAACTTTTATGATTTTGCTCTAGATTTTTATGTATTTTTGTGTTAAAAAATAAAATGAATAAATATATTAAGTAATAATGTTTAGCAGGTGTTTTAGGTACAACATAAATAGTTTTTTTCAAAATTAAAAGAAAAACCAAAAAAAAAAAAAATAGTATACAAAAGATGATATGCATTTATTCAAAATGTTTGTATATGTCAGGTCAATAGGTTGTGGTAATTTTTGTATAAATAAATTTAAAGCATAAAATCAAATAAACAAAAAAAAAAAAAAAAAAATACAAAACCTCAATTTTATTAAAAGCAGTTTAAGCTTATGTAATATATACACTAGGGTGGTCCTTATTTTTCAACTTGCGATTTTTGGTGCTGCCCCCCCTCTTAAAATACTTGTTTGGGTACAAAAATTCACCATGCAAAAAATTAGAGTGCTAGTATAACGGGAATGTGTCCCGCATCGCCCTTGAATATCCGGCCTCCTTGGAAAAATTTACCAAATATAAAAAAAAAAAAAATTTATAAATTTAAAAATGTAATATAGTTTTTGTATTGGGTTCAATAACATCTACTCAGATAAAAAATATTACTTTCCCAGAAAATCGCTAACTTATTCTAACTTGGAGTCAAAAAAATGCACATATATTTGGGGCGTACCTAAAAGTTACTTTTTTACATTTTTGAAAATTTTATTCAACAAAAACCAAAAAACTAGTTCTTGCTGTCAAATATTTCATTAAACACATCCCAAATATTAAATAACATAAGTATTACGGCTATCCGTTGGCAAACATTTTTGTTAGAGCATTTTGATTCTAGCGGATTTCAACGTTTTTTTAAATTTGTATAGACTTTTTTTTTTTAACGAGATTTTTGTAATATTTCATCAATGTTATTGTCAATGCTATTTTATTTAATTGTAATAACTTTATTATAAAGTATAATTTTTCGTGTTCATAGTTAACCTGTGTTTTCATGGGGTCACAATTGACCCTCGTATTTTAAAGAACCAAAAATCACAAAGATGACAAAATAAATTTTTGTTTATGTTTCTAATTGTAATTTATTTACATTTTAAAATTAATTAAAATGAATTATTTAGTATAAATTCAGATATTTGTATTCATATTTACATTGATTTTTTTGTACATATTCAGGAGTATTTTTGAAAAACGTATTTTTAGTTTAATAGTGCAAATTTTTTTGCACTAGTGCTTTCGATAATCGGCTACAATTTGCATTATTACTTGTTTTTCCTCCTCGTTTCGTGACAATACTTTATTGTAGTCCTCCATGAGCTTCACTGCCCGTTCTGCAGTGTCATTAACAACCTTTAATTTGTTAACGTGGGTCATATTTGACCCCAGGTAAACATGGGTTAACTATCAACAGAAAAAATAGTACTTTATAATAAAGTTATTACAATCATAAAGAAGAGCATATACAATAATATTGATGATATTATTAAAACCTTGTTTTAAAGTAAAAATGTATAAAAAAAAAACCTTGAAATCCCCGAGAATCAAAATGCTCTAAAAAAAAAATTTGCCAACGGATATCCACAGTACTTGGCTTATTTAATACTTGAGATGTGTTTAATAAAATACTTGACAGCAAACACTAGGTTTTTGATTTTTGTTGAATAAAATTTTCAAAAATGCAAAAAGTCACTTTGAGGTACACCCAAAATATTTATTAATTTTTTTGACACAAAGTTAGGGTAAGTTAGCGATTTTCTGGGAAAGTAATATTTTTTTATCTGATTAGTTATGATTAAACCCAACACAAAAATTATTTTATATTTTTCGAATTTTGAAGAAAAAAAATTTGTAATTTTTTTTTAAATTATGCCCATTTTTCCAAGGGGCCCGATTTTCAAGGGCGATGCGGGACATCTTCCCGTTATGCTAGGACTCTAATTTTTTGCGTGGCGTATTTTGACACCCTAACAAATATTTTAAGGGTGGGGTGGGTACAGTCAAAATCTCATTTTTATTTTTCGACCATACAACGAAAGATAACCCTAATATACACTCGTGAAAAAATATTCTTATTCAAATGTATTAAATTTTATTAAAAACTTTCATGTTAAACTAAGAGGTTACTCGGTTCTATATATTGTACGATATTGCTTATAAGGTGAAACATATCAATACATATGATGATTGTATTTACTAATATTCAAAAGCATAAAAAAGGTCAATCAGATAAGGCCGAAATTCCGATTGAATTTTATAAGATTTTATTTAAAATAAATACAAACTAATACAATTGGCCTATTTGTTTTTGATTAAGTTTTATTAATCAATTTTCCGAATCAAATTGAATAATCTTTTTTTCACGGGCACTTAAAGAAATAAGTTTAAACAAAATTTAAATCTAAAATTTAACATCAATACTTTAATTTAACATCAATACTAAAATTTTTTTATTAAATAAATTTGGACTTTAGCACATTTAATTACTATAAATGCAATTAATGTTTATCCCGATGAAAATAAATTTAAATAACAAATATGCAGGTGCTTGTGCAAATTTAAATGTAACTGACACTAATAGAAAACATATGATTTTCTATTGTTGATTTACTTGAATAAACGTCACTACATTGCTAGGTCTGTCAAACAAACAGAGTAGTATTTGGAAGATGACAAAGCCAATTGTGACAATTTTTTGTTGTTGTTTTTTTTTTTTTTTTTTTGATATTTTAAGTTTTGAATCTCGCTCCTAGACGAGGACAAGAAATTCTCATTGAGTTTGTGATTTAACATAACAAATATCTCTAGAAATTCTAATAACAAAGTCCCCTGAAGATTTCCTTAGGCAGGAATGAAATCCGGATAGGGACACGCCTACATCAGATTGCTTTTCACAATTTGTTAAATAAGTTTTGGGACTTTAGCACATTTAATTACTATAAATACAATTAATGTTTATCCCGATGAAAATAAATTTAAATTTGTTTTATGTTGAAAATAATTTTTTTTGTAAAGGGTCCACCATCTAACGTTTTTTTTTTCAACTAGTGCTTATTTCGTAAATGGTAACACTTAGCTCATGTCTGATTTGACAGATAATTTGTTTTATCCTTCCGCTGAACGAATATGGTTGTGTATACGCTTGAACAACGCTGGGAAATATTGCGACATTACTTTAAAAATCATGGTAATGTTGCATAATGTGTGCGAAAATTGCGTACGGATTTTGAAAGAAGAGAAGCACCGTCAGCTCCGTATGTTCGTTATCTTGTGAAAAAGCATTTGGGGCACAGGAAACCCGCACGCATACATTGAAAAGCCGATACACCCAAAAACGAGTCACTGTTTGGTGCGGATTTTGGTCCAGAGGCATAATTGGGCCATTTTTCTTCGAAAATGAGCAAGGAGTAGCCGTTACAGTCAATGGCGATCGTTATCGGGCCATGTTGAACTAATTTCTGTTCACAAAAATTGAAGAGGAGGATATTGGCAACATTTGGTTTCAACAGGATGGCGCTACGTGCCACACAGCCGAAGCTACACTCGATGTTTTGCACCCTGTTTTTGAAGATCGCATTATCAGCCGCAGAGCTGATGTCGTTTGTCCACCTCGGAGCTGCGATTTGACACTGTTGGACTATTATTTGTGGGGTGCCGTCAAAGATAAGTATTACGCCAACAAGCCAGAGACAATTGACGCTTTAAAGGACAATAATCATGAAGCCATTGGTGAAATACAGCTGCACACAATCGATAATGTGCTTAAAAATTGGACCGATCGTGTAGGCTACATGCATGGCCAGCCGAGGCAGCCATTTGAATGAAATTATTTTCTATTATTAACCGGAAGGATTGTACTTTCAAATAAAAAAAGAAATTTGAGAAAATATTCAGTAGTTTTTTTTGATAGCATTTTCAAAAAAAAAAAAGTTATTTGGCGGACCCTTTATATTTAGTTAGAATATTGTTCCACCTTAAAACCAAAAATCTAATATGATATTGTCAAAATAGATTTCATTTGTTGTTTCTCAAAAAGTTTGATAATTTTCATGAAAGACACTACATTTGTTTCATCCATTGGCATCACCCAAATCTTCAGTTGTCTGCAATACAAAAATATAATTGGCTTAACTCAAACCGAGACATTACATCAAACAGACAAAATAAAGTCTCGTATTATTTTATTTTAATATGTTAATCCTATCATATCCGTTAAGTCCATAACAAATATTCAGATTTTTTTGCGGTTTTTAAAAAAGTCTTCTGCGGTTTTTAAAGAAGTTCCCTCATAAACATTTTTTAAGTTTTAAATACATTAGGGTGTCCCAAATGTGGGCAATAGTGCTCAAGCGATGCGTACGCTACGCGTACTTTATTGAATTTTTGTACTTAATTGGTCTCAAAGGTTTGGTAAAGCTCAGCGTATTTTTTAAAATATATTTATAAAATGTGCATAAAGAACTACATCTTTCAATTTAAAAGAAGTAATAATTAAAATAACTAGTTTCAAACAAAATGATGCTGTGGTGGATCAAAATTAATCTATAGAAATTTTATTAAAGTTTTTCCGATAATATGCTCAGCATTGCCAAACTTCTAAACTCTACTTTATAAAATAATTTTAAAAATGCACTACGTAGGCCGTAGCAACTATAAGTATGTAGCAGCTATAAATAGGTACCCTCACATATTTGTTTTTTGGTTTTTATCCTTACCTATCGTTTTAGTACGTGACGAAATTCGCAAATTTTTTAAATTCGGGACAGACTAATATACAGCTATCAGACTTTAAATACGACAATATATATATATATTTTGGTATTTAACGATATAAATTTACATATAACTATGAATAGGTCAAGATATCGTTTTATCCAAAATGAAATACACATTGTTGTAATATTTACACAATATATTGTTATATAAAATTTTATTTTAATATGCAATGCATTCTAGGCCATACTTGGGTGTGATCGCTAAACGGTATTGTTACGTTTGTAATGTAAGAAGAAACGCAAGTTCGATTCGGCCGGCTGGTTGTTGAAAAAACTTATCATATATAGATAATTTGACAATTATAAGACACAAATAATAATACAATTTAAAATGGAAAATCACTGATGACGCCTGTCCATTAAAAAAAAAACGCGGAAACTAGTCTAGACTGATTTAAAACTTTATAGTGTTTATATTTTTTTTAGAGAAAAACGTTTATTCTTCTTCTTAACCTCAACCTTTCTTAATTAAATTTGTCAAATGCATATTAATTGAAAATTAATTTTGACTGTCTATTTGACTCTAAAACAACACTGTACTTAGATATTGTAAATATATTTTGTAAAAAATATCTAATAAAAATTAAATTTATTAGATTGCCAGTTTTAAATTTATCAAGAAGCACTTAGTTTTCATTCGTGGTATGAAGTTTTTTGTTTTTATTTATTTTGAGCTAAAATTGTTCCAATTTTAAAGCAAAAAACTTTATACAATTTTGAGTTCGCGAAAAAAAAATTATGCCGCAAAAAATGGCGCTGTGGTGGACATTTTTCTTTTAAGCCGAATTTTCATACTTACATCAACCAGACACTTATTTGTAGATTGGAATAATTAGCTAGTAGATTGGATTGGTATTAATTAGGAATAAAAAAATACTTTAATGTAATATATAATTTAGTTTTTTTTTTTAATTGGGTCCTTATTTTATTTTCGAAATGAGGCTTTACTTCATTATGAAATAAAGCCCCACAAATTGCGGCATTATTTATTTTATTTTGGGGTTTTGTTTCATTTTTTTGGGGCTTTTTTTCATTTTTTTTGTGGCATTGTTTCATAATGAAATAAAGCCCCAAAAAATGGGGAGTTATTTCATTTTTGGTTTGGGGACTTATTTCATTGGGGCCTTATTTCATAGAGCCACTTAAATCGACTAAAGATTAAAATATGTCAAACCCACATTTAAATCATAAAAATCGCAGTACAAAAAACTTAAAAGTCCTCTTTTTTTACAGAATATCACTTAAAAATGGATATGTCTGGACATGTTTTATATGGACGCTTATAAGAAAAACCTTTCATATGATACTAATATTGTATATTTTGTATTACAAATTTCTTTGAAAAATTTAAAAAAATACTTTTTTTGAAAACGGCCAACTAGTAGACACGAAATATTTTATGATCATAATAAAATAAACCAAGGTACATTTTGAGACGTTGACAAGATACACTTTTTTTCTCCATGTAAGGTAAGTCGGTCTAAAACACATAAACTGACTTTGAAAATGTTCATAAATTTTGATTACATATAATTATGTCTCAAATGACAGAAAACTTTATAATTTTTGTGTTATATATAACTATCTTTGGGCTATATATAATTTTATATAAAATTTCAATAAAATTTATCAACTATGTATTATCATATATAAATTTCAGAATTGTATTTTTTTATATAAATTCTACATAAAATTTCTTTAAAAAACATTTTGAAAATTTTGAAAATATTGTTATATATAAATACATATTGACACATATCATATTTTATATAACCATATATTTTTATATTAAGGAATATATTTTTATATATAAATTTTTTTAAACAACATTTTGAAACATTTTGAAAATATTGTTATATATAAATACATAATGACACATATCATATTTTATATAACCATATATTTTTATATTAAGGAATATATTTTTGTATATAAATTTTTTTAAACAACATTTTGAAACATTTTGGAAATATTGTTATATATAAATACATATTGACACATATCATATTTTATATAACCATATATTTTTATATTAAGGAATATATTTTT
This sequence comes from Delia radicum, assembly GCA_021234595.1. Classification (NCBI taxonomy): domain Eukaryota; kingdom Metazoa; phylum Arthropoda; class Insecta; order Diptera; family Anthomyiidae; genus Delia; species Delia radicum. Next base: position 194,908,960 of record CM037852.1, read on the forward strand.
ATATATAAATTTTTTACTCGTTATGGCACCACATGTAACCGAATGTGGCTTTATAATGGGCTATATATAATCACATCTGATATTATTAAAAAATATTCAAAGCGTGGGGCCTTATAAATTTCTATATAATTTTGTATGGAACAATATATGGCTTCATCAAAAACTGTGCACATAATATTAAAAGGAAAAATTTTAATATGTAGTCTAATATAATTATATCTCATTTAATAAGTTCCCATATATAAGTACATAAATGAAACAACCCATGTAAAAATAGTTAAAATTGTCATATATAATATGATTAAGTCATATCTGACTTTGAATGGAGTCACATTACGACTTATATCATTATATACAAATACATTTTTTTTGTTTTAAAGAGAAGCAACACTCAGGAAATTCTTCCTATTTGATAATTTTTATTGAGAACATATTTGTATGGCTCTTAATAAAATTATATGTCTCCTAATCTTGCTCCACATATAACTATATAAGCCATATAATAATAATCCAAATATATGTAATGATCGGTATGATTATATATGGTCCCATGCTAAGTCTTATTAAACAATATATGACTTCATGCTAAAACTATTTTCCTTATACTTATAGCTTTATAATACCATGCATATTTTAGTAAAGTTTAATATCGTATTGATTTATCTGCAGTTAATACTTACTTACATATGGCATCACATACAACCATATTAATTTTATAACGAAATCATTTTGAAGTGATTTCTTTTATATAATTTCAATTAAAAAACTTGGTACATTTTATAAGACAAAACCATTTAACTATATGTTTTTGAAACACAAGATTTTTTCTTGTTAATTTTTAACAATTTATGTTTCATTTAAAAATTGGGCCTTTAAAATTGTTGATTTCCAGAAATTTGAATTTTCCACTTAAATACTTTTAAGCATAACTTCAAGTCACAAAAATCATACCTATTATCGGCTAAAATGATATAAAATCAGATCTACTTATATCCAAGTAGATATAATTTAATGTCTTAACCTGAAAGACCTCGGTTAAAAATGTATTAAATTATATCTCATTTGATATAATTAGATACATGTAGATGAAACATTTTTCGGATCAATTTGTATGTGTTTATATATGGGAACTTGTCAAATGAGATAGTTATATCTAGTTATATCTAGTCAGATAGAATATGATTAAGTGGTATCTGAGTTTGAGTCACATTACGGCTTAAATCATTTTATAGAAATACATCTGATAGTTTTTATTGAGAGAATTTTTTATATGGTACTTGATATTGTTATATGTCTCCAAATATTTCATCATATATAACTACATAAGCCATATGATAATAATCCAAATACATGTAGTGAACGATATGGCCGCATACTAAGTCTTATTAAGCTATATGTGGCGTCATACTGAACATATTTCCCTCATAATTTTATATAGCTTAGTTCAGCAAGTAAAAAAACAAAAAAGGTAAAATAGCTAAACCTCCATTTGATTGTAAAAACTGTCTTAAATCTGGGATAGTTTCACAATGTTTTTCATCATTCTGATGCAAACTTAGCAAAGTTTTAAAAGATTTCATATAACCTTTACAAACAATTTTTTGGAAGAGCTGATTTACCAATTTTTGCGTGACATTTTTAAATGTAGAAACTTTCGGAAATTTACCACGTTTTGGGTATTTTCAACTAAAACTTGGTAAATTTTTCTAAGTCTTAACACAGTTTCTAAAAAAGGAACAGGTAGTGCTAGTTAAGATTTTTAAAGTTTTTCCATAACTAAAAACTTGGAAAATGTTAATGTTTTTTATGTACAAACTTGAGAAAATTTACCAAGTTTTTGTTTTTTTAACTTAAATCTTGGTAAATGTTTAAAAATTTTCATCAAAATTTATAAAAACAAATTTACATAGCTCTACTTTATCACTTCTTTTTGCCAAATATGTTTGTAGGTTGAATATTAGTCACACTTTTGAAGATGCTCTCGATCCAAGTTGGACCTGTTTACCAATATTTTTTTGCAAATATTTTGCAAATATAACGCTAACATATTTTTAAGATTTTTTCGATCTCAATTGGTCCTGGTCTCCATTAATTTGTGGAATTTAGAGAATTATCAAATTTATCTCGTTTATTTATTTTTCCTCACGAGCAAATCATAAATACTTCCTAGTCTTACCACTATTAACAAGAGCATCTTTTTAAAATTTTTTTTATTTTAAAATTTATTTATTTTATTTAATTTTTTGTATAAAAACAGTAAAAAAATCTTAAATTTAATGACTTAATAAAACTGCACTTTATTTAATTTAACACTACCACTTGCCGCCATTTTCTGTTGCGGTACTAAAAAAACATTTTTTGTTTAAACTAATAAAAATGTTAGTCAATTGAAAGTTACAGCAAAAATTTTGCTAAATATTAATAGACAAAAAAAAAAAACCAAAAAATGAGAAACTAAAACATTTTTTTAGGCGAATAAAAATGTGCCCTTCTGAAATCAGCAGTCTACAATTTTTTAGCAAATATTGTTGTTGATTTTTGCATAACATTCAGTTATTTGCATTCGACTTAGTTTTAAGGTTAATATATCAAACTTTTTGTATATATTAATGTTTTTGTTTGATGTTTTATGTCTACAAATATTTAGCAAAAATTTTTGCTGATTTAAGCAGAGTAAATTTTAATGTTTTAGTTAACTAAAATTCCACTCGAATATAGCAAAAATATTGTAAATTTAGCAGTTTTATTTTTGCTTTTCTTATCTTACTAATATTTAGCAACAGAACTAATCAAATCAATTTTTTCTGGAACGTAATCTATAACTATTTTTTAGTAGCTTTTCTGCTGTTTTTTAGTTTTTTTTTTCATAAGTGCGGTTTATGACCTGATGAACTAGCACCAAACAATGATGATGAAGCATGTGATGCCCCACCTGAAGCACCCAAAGAAGCATTTAATATTAAACTCACTACACCGCCCACCACATGAGAAACAATATGCTTAATAAAAACCGTAGAATCGGAACCTCCCTTATTATTATTATCTTCCTTCTTCTTATCTTTACGTTCCGATGACTCTTCTCCAGATGCCTGACGATTTTTGGCTTCAATAAAACTACTAAACAAGTTTTGAAGGAATATTAAAGGTTTGGGGGGTACATCATCTTCTTCGGGATCCTGAAATGAAACAGGGAGAATTTTTAACTAAAGTGGTGGAAATTGTGTAAAAGAAAGGTGGGGTGTTTTTTTTCGAACCATCTACTTTAAAGATATTAGTTTACTTTTAGGGGTTAGTATGAAATAAACTACTCTAAGTACTAAACATTATATAAAATATTAAAAAAAAAAAAATGGTAAGTACTGCGCTCAATGAAGCCACCACAGTTCCAAGAAAGTTGCCTATAAATTGTCCATTGTTGATCTGAAAATTAAAAAAATATTAACGATATAAAAGTCATGAAAAATCTGAATTGAAGTAAATTTTCTAAATCACACAGAAAAACCCTAAAATCGAGTATCAATTAAAATATTTGTTAGTTTAATTGATTTTTCCCCTTAATAGGGAATTGCAATATAAATCAAAACAATTTGTAGCTACTCAAATATATCTATTCAATATTTAATTGATTATTATTTTTAATTTCAAAAAGAATTTTTAGTATATACTATTAATATACAAAAAATCGCCAAAAAAAAAACAAAAAATTTACTAAAATTGAAAAAAATTGAAAAAAATTGGATATTTTAAAAATATCAAAATTTAAAAAAATTAAAAAAAAAATCAAAAAAGAAAACAAAATAATTGTCTAGATTAACAAAAATCGCCAAAATTTAAACAAAGTTAAAATATCTACAATTCAAAAAAACTACTAAAATTAATAAAAAAAAATTGGTTCAAACTGAAAAAACATATCGCGAAGAACTGAAAACATATCTTCAAAATCTCTTTAATTTAAATATACAAAAAAATAGCCATAGTTAAATAAATTCTCAAATTGAAAAAAATAACCAAAATATTTATTAACGAAATTGCCGAAATTTCCAAAAAATCGTGAAAGAAAAATATGCCCGAAATTGAAAAACGCCAATAATTTGTTGAAAAAACACCAAAAAATTGTCAAAACTAAAAGAAATCGCCAATTAAAAAATCTCTAAAAATCGACAAATTGAAAAAACGACAAAAATTAAAAATATTCAAAATTAAAATAAATCGTTATAAAATAAAATAAAAAGTTTCGACTTGAATGCAAACATTTTTCTTGGTTTTATTGTGTCGTTAATAAAAAATAAAAAAAATTTTTAAAAATAAAAAGTAAATAACAAACAAGTTTTAAAGATTTTAAAAATCGAATTTGTGTAAACGGTAAGAATTTTATTCACAATTTTAATAAAATTAAATGATTTAAGAATACATAAAACATTTCAATAAAAAATTTGTCAAATGCATATTAATTAAAAATTAATTGCGACTGTCTATATGACGTTAATATAACATTATAAAATTTGCCCTGTGGCGATGTCTCAACTTAAAAAAACGCAAAAGTTGTCAGCCCTGAACGTAAAAACCATACGTCAATCTGGTAACATTGTGAAATAGAGACGGAGGAGATTAGAAAAATAAACAAAAATCTAAAAATAGAATATTTGTGTTGTTAGTGTTGTCACTTCTGAGTATAATATACAATAACAGAAAAGCTAATAGGAAACAAAACTGTAATTTAGCTGCATTAGATTCGAGGCCATACTTGGGTGTGATCGCTAAACGGTCATGACTTGGTATTGTTACGTTTGTAATGTAAGATGAGCGCAGGTTTGATTCTTACAGCAGCATGTTGTTGAAAAATTTATCATATAGAGACAATCTGACAATTATAAGACACAAATAATAATACAATTTAAATGGAAAATCACTGATGAGCTTGTCCATAAAAGGACAGAAACTAGTCTAGTCTGATTTAAAAATTAATAGTGTTTATAATTTTTAGAGAAAAACGATTATTCTTATTCTTAACCTAAACATTTCTAAATTAAAATTTGCCAAATGCATATTAATTAAAAATTAACTGCGACTGTCTATATGACGTTAATATCACACTGTACTAAAATTAAATTTTATTTTAAATAAAATTTTTTGTCCTATATGGATATAAACATGAATAACTAGCATGCACAAAATGCCATTTCTTTGCAGCTTACAAAAAAGTGGAAAAATAAAAAGCCTAAAAATAGATTTTCAAAAAAGTTTTAGATCAATACTTTATATATAAAATAATGAAAAAATAAATACTTACGGGTCAAGCATTATTTTTTATATTGAAATTATTAATAAAATAACTAGTTATTACTAAGTCCGTATTATTTGTGTTAAAGTAATGCAGAGCGTAAACTGGTGTCATCACTGGTAGTACGAAAAGAAATGATATGAAAATATTATCGATTTTTTTAATTTTGACTATCAATCAATCAAACCTCAAAAACAAAATCAGATCTCATTTGATATATATCCATATTTATACTTATCCAAATTTATCACAATATTCACGTATTCAATAATATCTAATTCAAGATCCTGATATATCCCAAAATATCGCATGGGATTAATTTAGGTCTAATTAGATCAAAAAGAATAAGTAATTTTTTGTGGTTCGAATAAGATATTCCGAGATGAAATTGGATTCACGGAAATCCCATGACATATATAGTTTTTAATAAAATTTAAAGAAAAATTATTTAGACATCTGAAGCATATATAATTATGTAACCCCATACATAATTACTTATACAACAATATCTAATTAGATCTTATACGTATAGAAATTATTAATGATGTTGGATTATATCTTCAACTTAATTGTTAATCTTGTGTCATGGTATCTTACATAATTATATCTCACATCATTTTATGGCATATATAAATATATCTTAAGTTGTACTATACGTATGACACCTTATCTTAGATCACACAAAAAATATTTTTTATAAGACATAATTATTAGTATATCTTAAATTATATCGCTTATATGTCACTACATATGATTACAAGTTATATTATATATGATAATATATTATTATATAAGACAATAGATCTGGCATATATTATTGTGGATAGCATATATATTTTTTATTTATTTTTTTTATTAATTAATAATCATATAATTACAAATTATATACTATTATCCTAATCGAGCACTATCTACTACGGCTTTCGGCGCGTTGTAGCGAAAAACAGACCAATGCCTCCGGTGGGAATCGAACGCCCGACCCCCGTACTAATAATCTAGCACGCTACCAATTAGCCTACCGGGGAGCACTATATAGCATATATACTTAATATCGAATTTTATAATAATGTATCGTTATATATGTTACCACATAAGAAACATATAATAATATATTGCTATGCGTGACACCATATATAGTCATATATTATAAAATATTTTAAGACGAAAAAATATAAAAATATATATAATTTTTTTATTCGGGTTGGCAATTTATTTTAAATTTTGGTGATTTTTAAAATTTTAGCTTTTTTTCAATTTGTGTAATTATGGGTTATAAAAACCAATAGATATTATTTAACTTTTAATTCAAAGTGAGTTTCAAATTTTATTCTATGCTAATAAAAAAAAATGTAAGCTTACCGCTCCTCCCCCGCCAGAAAAACCATCAAATGCATTACCCACATATGTGCCCAAAACTGTACCGAAGTTTTTATTGCCCTGCATACGTAAAGAAATGTAAAAAATTAAAAGTTTCCATATAAAAATATAAATTTTCTTAAATAAATACCAAACTTACCGATAATAAACCAGATATTAAAGCCGTCGCTGAACTAATTAAACTTTCAATATCCAAACCTCCGGGCTAGAATTAAATCAAATATCATTTGACAAAGTTTCATGATTTCTCAATCTCCATCTCAACTTACACCAAAAATTTGTGATATTACACCAGTTAAAGCTCCAATTAAAGCTCCTATATCTGAACCACCCTCACCCTGTTAAAAATTGTTGTTATGCATTTTCTCTTTTCGGTTACATTTTCAAATACTTACTCCACTTAAACTGGTTATAATGCCTACAAGACCACCTCCTCCGGCTGGTGGTTCATCTCCATTATCATTACCTAATGATTCAAATGAGCCTTCTTCCTGTTGGGCAAGTATCAGTGTATTGCCAGCAGCTGTTGTTGGAAGTATCACTGTATTGCCAGCAGCTGCTGTTGGAAATATCATTGTATTGCCAGCAGTTGCGGTTGGTAGAATCACTGCATTGCCTGCAGCTGCTGTTGGTAGATTTATCATTACAGCCACGGCTGGTGTTGATGGCGTGTTGCTATTAGTTTCAATAACATTCTTTCTTGGACAAAAAAATGTTTGTAAATTTAAGTTTCAAGTTTTTGTTGTTTCTGTGGTTTTTGTATAATTTGAATAAATAAATTTTATTTTAAAGAAAAGTTAGTATACCCCAGCCTTTCTATATCTACAACATGTATCACGATTTATTTTGTAATGCTTTTTTCAACTCACAGTAGCTGCTAATAAAAGGTTGTCATCTTCAAGTGAATCATCTTCATTGTTGCTTATTGGTATTTCAACAAGATTGTTACGAAAATCATCCTAGAAATAAAGAAGTTTTTTTCTTAAGTCTTTTGTTTTTTTTTATGAAGAATACATAATAAGCATAAGTAAAAGTGTATTAAATCAGTAAAAAAGTTTTTTTTTTCAAAATCTGGCTAAAATAAACATGTAAAAGATATATCGTTATAAAGCTTAACCCATTATCGCCCACTGCCCCCTCTCGCATACATGAAAAACATGTAGATATATACAAATTTTTATTTTTTTAAAACTTTTGTTTTTGTTTTTACAGATCTCATAAAAGTACGTACAAAAAAATGACCCTTAAGGATAAATCTGATCAAATCCAAATTATATCAAATATCAAAAAAAAAGGTAAAACATGTTATGAGGAATTTAAAAATGTTTGACGCTTTGAGGCAAAATATTTCGAAAAAGTTTTTTGTATGACAAGGAAACCATTTTGTGTATTTGTTAGCCGATTTTAAGCATGCTAAATCCATCCGAGTTAATCTTTTATCTTAAACGGCGCAAAAATGATGTCAGTTATAAGTATAAATCAAATTTAAATTATTAAAATGATAGGGTTTTGCTTGGATTTAATTAAATTTACATGAGTTATTAGATCTCATTTTATTTATCACATGTCAAAATATATCGGCCATTCCACGTTAGATCGGCCAAAATCTGACCTTGGATCTTCCGATTTAAATAATATTTTGCACCCAGAAACTTTATGTAGCCTCTGAAAGACTAACTCCTAAAGATAAAGTGGAAATATTGGCAACCAAAGTTGAAATTTTAATAGCATATAAATCCTTGATTGCTGAAGATATTTTAAAAAATTAAATTTGGTATAATTTTGTGAATAAATCTTTACACAAAAATATATAAACAATTATATTTTTAAGTTGACCGATTTTTAAAATTTTTTTGAAAAAGATCGTGAGTTTTGAACATTTTTTAAAATTGATATATGGCAACCCTGACAATATACTTAATTTTTAAAAGTTTAGTAGTATTTTAATAAATGCCATCCATTATTTACATTTTGAGTGAAAACGGAATAAATTCTGGAATATTTTAGACTTCGTGTAATTAAAAATTTCATAGTTCGATCGTTCAGATTTTCATAAATTATATTGATGAAAAAATTCCTAGCAGAAAAATACATATTCACATTTTTTCATCAGCCATAACCATCAAAGATAAAAAAGTTTAGACTTTTTTATATTTTAAAATAATTTTTGAAATACGTTCCATCAAAAAAGTTTAAAAATTGTTTTTTTTTTCAAAAATAATTATTTTCCATTTCTGGATACAAATTTTTTACTATTTTTTTCACGATTGCAGTCAAGATGTTAAATGATGTTATGGTTTTAAATCACTTAATTATATTTGTTCAATAAAAAAAATATGGCCATTAAAAGTACTGGGTCGAAAAAGGAACACTGTGTCAAAAATGAGTTAACAAACAAATAAGCTTTTCAAAGTAGTAAATACAATTATTTGGTTTTTCAATATGACAAAATTTAAATAGAAAATGAGAAACAAAAGAAACAGTTATCCTGTATAATATTTAAATTCATTCTAAATCCAAGATAACATATTTTTAAAAAAAATCTATTCTCACAAATGTATTTTCAACTATGGCAAATGACTTAAAATGGATGGAGATGGTTACCAAAAATAAGTTATGAACTAGAAAAGGACGACCCCGAAGCCATGGATATTAATAAATTATTATCCTTTGATATATCAGATTGTTTTGTAGAAAATTACTAGGTTTTACCTATAGATTTAAATTTAATTTATTAAAAAATCATATACATCATATTAAAATTAAGGTATTGTTTAACAAATAACAAATAATATAACAAATAAAAAACCAAATATGTCTTATATTAATTACTCATATATACTCATCTACCATGATTTTCATACAAAGGAATTTTCATATAAATAAAATTTTTGGTCGAGTTGATACATTTAAAAAAAGTTTTCAGACGTTTGTAAATATATTCACCAGACATGTTATACATCGTTGAACAGGAGAAAACCTCTACTTTAAAAAAAAAAATAATTTATTGTAAATTTTAAAAAATTTCTAGAACAAATAAGTAAAAAAAAAAACAAAAAAATAATAGTGTTTTTTGTATTATAACAACTTAACTTTGATAAATAATATCTAAATAGGTATTTATGTTATGTTAACAATTTTAATATGAATTAAAGATTACATTGTCGTTAATTAATCAAAAATAAATGAAAGTAAAAAAATTGAATCTAAATATGATTTTTTTAAAAGCGCAAAAAAATAATTTCAAAATTTGACTTTTTTTACAAAAACACCTCCCACGACCCCACTTTTCATTTCCCGGCGGCAAACTTCATGAAGAGTAATTAATATTTTATTACTCCATAATATTACGTTTTAAAAAGTTAAGAAATGGGCGTGCCATTTTTTGCCCACGTGTGTAAACTTTAAATTTTGCTTGAAAATTGGTCATTTTCAATCAATGCTGGGTGTAGGGTGCATGTCCAAAATTAATAATACTTTCATTTAAAACTATTCTCAAAGCCTGTTCTTTCCGAATATTTAAAAAATATTTACTTTTCTTCTACTAGATTATAAAAAAAAACGTATGAGTGAATCTACTTTTTCTCAAAAATTTTACAATTTTTTTGACCTATTTCAAAAAATTGACTTTGCAGGTTTTTCTTTACTCAACGGTTACAGATAATTAAATGAAACTTTAAGCACAACATTAATGATAAAAGTGGCAATACATAAATTTTTTTTAATGTCTTACTACTTATTATAAAGGAGTTATTAACTTAAAACCTAAAAAAAAACTTGTCAAAAAATTTAAATTTAAAAAAATTAAAAAATTAATTTTCTGAAAGCTATACTCCTCCTTAACGATTACATATACATTTGGTCTTAATCGGTCCAGTAGTTAAGAAGTTCTATATTTATTACCACTTTTTATTTGATTCACTCCACTGTGCACCGTAAAACATGGTTATCATTTGTATCGTTTTCAAAACACTTTAAACATGCACTCAGAATACTATGTAGTTTAGTGTTTGTAGTTTAATAAAAAAGTTTTCAGTTGAGTTCAAAATAAAGGAGCATGCATTTATTTTTCAAATAAATATTTATTTCAACTTTTTTATACATTTGTTCAAAATAATTTACTCCCATTTACCGATTTTTTTAATTTCTTTTATTATTTTCATTTACTGAAATTTTCAGTAACTTTTATATTTACCGAACATTTATTTTTAACTTACTATTCATTTGTTCTTATGGTTATGGTTCTTATGGTTAGTTATTTGAACAATTTTTAAAAATAAATAACAAAAATTTAAAAAAATTTAAATGAAAAATAAGTAGACCGGATTTAAGTGATTTATCATTTATATTAAATTACATTTTCAGTTTATTTAAACTTTAAACTATTTTGAATGTATAATTAGTTCATTTCTAAATAAAATTTAATGTAATTAAACTTTTACTACAAACATAATGAAATGTATGTCCGAATTATTTCCAATTTTGTTTGTAAATCCCCGACTATGTTTAGCGGTTTTAACCACGTTCTCATTGCGGTTTTTAAAAATTAGCTCAGCAATGCACCAACCTGCAAATCTTTCTGGAATAAGAAATTAAGGTCGGTAACTGGGCACTTTTCTATTACAAACCCTTTTATTTTAACAAGAGCATTGCCATCGAGATAACAATTTACCTCAGTAACACACTCATAGAAATAAACTTGTAAATATAGTAAAAAAAAAAGTTACTAAAAATAAGTTAAAAATTACCTTGCAGAAAATATGGCTAAAATTAGCAGAATTTTTTACTAAATATTCCTAATATAATATTTAAACTAAAATTTTAGTTACTTTGAAGTAACAAAATAATCTGCTAAATTCAGCAAAAACATTTACTAAATATTAGTAGACAAAAAATCATTTAAAAATGTTAAAACTTTTAATTTTTTTTTTAAGTTTTTTTTAATGCGAATAAAAGTCTGTCCTTATGAAATCAACAATCTACAATTTTTTAGCAAAAATTTATGTTGATTTTAGCAAAATAAAATATAGCAAACATTATGTCAATATTTCAGTGATTGCACAGAAAATTTCATATAGACGCAATCGAACAAATAAAAACATAAATATACATTATTCAAAAAAAAAAAAAACAGGGTCACTGACGAAGGTTCAATACCAGAAACTGCTCAGTCTGATTCAGAAAATTGAAAATTTACAATGGAGTTATGATTTTTAGAAAATACACTCATTCTTCTCTACCACGCCTTTCACAATATTTCAGTTTTTGTTTGCTACTTTAAGTCTACATATTTTCAATTAACTAAAATTCACATCGAATATAAATTTTGTAAAGTTAACAGATTTATATTGCTGTGCTTTTTTTATTAATGTTAATCAAAAAAATTTGCTTAATTTAGCAGTTTTTTCTGCAAGCTAATTTTTAGTAACTTTTTCTGCTATTTTTACAAGTTCATTTCTATGATTGTGTAAGTGAGGAGTAACATGTTACCGAGTTAAATAGTTATATCGATAGACATACTCTTGTTAAAATAATGGGGTTTGTAAAAGAAAAGTAACCAGTTACGGACCTTTACCCTCTAAAGGGTAAGGCTGCCTCTGGTCAGTCTTCATAAAATGTACCACAAATGCGTCAAATGAGCGTTTTTTACTTAGCAATCAATATATTCCGATAGAAGACTAAATTTGCTAAATATTTTGCAAAGAAAATGTTGGTGAGCCGTCCACGGTTTGGAAGCGAGAAAGCTTCAAAATCAAAATTTCGTAAAATTTCAAAAAATAATTATTTTTGAAAAAATATAGTTTTAAAAAATCTAAAAAACCAAATTTAAGTTGACTAAAAACTCTTTATAATAAAATATAAGTAAGATTGCAGCTTTATCTTTAATAATAAGTTAATAATCCTATAATTAATGTGCCACAAATAGTTAAGGAGTTTCAGCAGATCAAAGTTCGAAAGAAAAAACGTAATTTTTTTAAAATACCAGTTTTTCGCGAGGCACATTCGCGGTTTCATTCGAAATTTGGTGGACTCTTGCTTAAACCGAGTTTTTTGTGAGTTTACATAAAAAAATCACTGGCGGGTTTATAAAAAATAAATTGCAAACATTTTATGGCATTTTTGAAAAATGTGCGAAATTTACAAATCTTTCTCTAATTTTTTTTAGTAGCAATTAATGCATTTTGTTCAAATTTAATACATCAAAAGACGTGCCTTAACGCGTAGAACCGATTTGGTTTTTCATTTTTTACTTTACGTCATTATTAGCGGTAAGCGGGATGTATTTATCTAAACTTATTTTGATCTGGCACATCCAAGGCTTTGCACGAAATCGGATGAAATTTTTTTTAAATGAAAGCCCATTCGATGCCTTATTATAAAATCAGAGGCGATTTAAAAAATGTTGATGATTATTGATTTTTTGGACCATATTAAGTTTTCTTGTTATAAAAAAGCATCCCAGATTTTTTTTGTTTTTAATTACTGGTGTAATCAGACGATTGCCAGTAATTTGACCACTCATATCCTAAATATGCTATAAAGAATTGGAAAAAATTTTTTCATCGCGAATAAATCGCGATTTTGGATAAACACATAATTTTTAGAAAAAAAAAATCGCAACTACTTTACATTTGTTAGTAAAAAAAAGTCATAAGATATTTTGGCTTATCTGTCATATTTTTTGTTTTAAAATAAAAATTCAGTTTTATTAATTATGGATAACTTAAAAGCGGTAAAACTTAATTTTTATCTGAATTAATAAAAATCTCTACTTTTGATAATAAATAAACTTTTTTTTTTTAATTTAAGAACTGATCAGAAACAAAAATAATACTTATGCCCCTAAAAAATAAATTATTAGTTCACAAATTTTAAGGACTTGCAGTATGTAAGTGGATGCAAATAGAGACTTTCTGACTACTACGCTATTGTTACCCTAACACTCCTCTTTAATTCATCTTTTGACACACTTACCATATCTCTTAAATACATAATCGCTAAGAACCCATTGACAAGAATACCTAGCGGTGGTCGTTAAAGGGTTAAAGATGTATCAAATAATAGAATAGATATGGCCTAGCATGTTTTAATAACGAATGCAAAAAAAAATTAAAAAAAACCAAAAAAAAAAAAATTTCAACAATTTTAAGACCGCCATATCTTTAAACCGCCATAACTTTTGACCCCCTCACGCGATTTAATTGACGCGAATGAATCTCTTATGCTAAAATAGCTCCCAATACTTATGCCAACTTTCATTGATGAGCCATCAAAAAAAAATAATTTTTTTTTTTACATAAAAATTTAACTCTTAGCCGGAACTCCTCATATGGACTATCTTATAACAACTCAGAAAGTAGTTGTTTAATGTATATAAAAAGTTTTTGCTTAAAACACTGACTTTTATTTTGCTTATATTTTTTTATTATTTGGTGGACGAAAAAGTTAAAAAAATATGCCACTTCATATTTTTTTATGTTTGGGAATAGGTCCGAAAATTCTCAAAATTAAAAAGACAATATGCATAAAGTTTAAAAAATTGACAAATTCGAAAAAGTCAGAGCTAACACTAACACTATATATATATATATACAAATAAAACATTTTTTTAACACAACTCGCTTATATATAAAAAGACCTTTAAGAATAGTATGCACACTTTATATGGGGGAAAAAATCGACTTTAAACGTATGTAGTTTTTGAGTGGAACAAGATATTGCATTAATTTTTTGTAGTTAATCAATAATTTATTTAATTAAATAACCAATATTTAAAAAAAGAAATTTTCCCCGATTTCGTCTCGATATTCGCAAAAAACTGGACCTGAGTCGGAACAAATTTGGAATTTTTCCTTTTCAAATTGGAATATCTTGGGAACTATTAGAGATAAGCTACACATGTAAGCACGTTTTTTGTTAGTTTCTATTAACAGATTACAAATATGTTAAAATATGTTTTTTTTAGAATCGGATTAGAAACAAAAAAATGGCGAGAACTCAAAATGTTATAAGCAAAATGTTAGCTATTTTGGGTGGCCATATTGCAGCCGCCGGGGGGTATAGAAGGTTCAAGTTCAAAATTTAAGCTCGATATTATGTCACTTATGCTTGTTCCAAATTTCACTGCAATCGGACCACCAAGTAAGGAATGGCCGAATTATTCCCAAAAATTTTGTGAGTTATCCCATTGTGCATTCATGCTATAGGGAATTTCATTCAATCTATTCAAAAAATTCAGTAAACCTTAAAAACTTTTACAAAACTTTTTATAATTTCCGTTGATTTGATTAACATTAGTTTACAGATTCTTATTTTTAATACTGTTAATTTTCCAATAATTTTATTACAGAAAAAAAAATATCACTTAAAATCACCTCTGTTAATATAGATTTAATTTGTCTAATACGCGCTGGTTCCTCCTTTTCCACTTGTCTTTTTCGTATCACTTTATTACTAGCCTTAGCCAGTAAACCATCGGCATTAGCATGTTCTATAAGATAATCCAAAGTTTGATCTATTTTATCATCGACAACATTTTTCATCATATCAACTTGTTTTAAGATTTGTTGTCTTAACATGGCAACTCTTTGGCCCACATCACTTTCACTATTTTTATTCACCGTCTTCGAGGACGATTTCTTAAGACTTTCTAATAAATCTTGCATTTCTTTTTAAATGTTTTCGAATCTTTTGTTTTCGTAGCCATATCTAAAGCTTTTGTTAATATTTCTAATGATTTTTGATCACGATCTAATTGAGCTTCAATTTTTTCTATTTTCGGTAAAACATTGGTATTATCACTCATATTTGTATTTAGCAAAAGATCTTTAACAACTTTAATTAAGTTTTTTTCCATTTGTTGTTCTGCCTGCTTGACACCGTTTAATATACCGATCGTGGTTAAAGCGCGTAATTCTTCGCGTGGTAATTTTGGTTGTAATTTTTTATATGCAGCCATAGCTTTTATATAATAAGGATTTATTTTTGCTTGTAAGGACGAAGAGGATTTTGGTATAGGCACTGAACGACAGATATCGGCACATAGTATTATTGTTATTAAGGATATTGTTATACAGGATTTACGCATTTTATTTCCCGAATTTCGTTTTACCTTTTAACCGTCCACTTGAATTTTCCGTTGATAACTATTTTTTCGTTATAGTTTTTCTTTGCTTTTATATGGGGGAAATCAAAAATAATGATTTGTATTGATGTTCATATTGATGTCTTTGGAAAAAGTAGGCGTGTCTCTTAGACTTTATGCCATTTGATTTTAAATGTTTAATTTAGCGTTCAATTACCTCATTGATGACATATTAAGTGACGATACATATTTTATGGACTGCATTTTCGTATTGTTGGTCAGTTACATTGTTTTTAACAATCAATATTTGTTTTAGTTTTCTTTAAGGGTGACTGAGTTTTTTAAGAAAAAATTATATTGTCTTAACGTCTCAATTAAAAAAAAAAAACTGCGGAAATATCCATTTTTAATTTAAATGTTTGTTTAATTTAATGGCTACCACGCTCAATATCATTAAATAATTATTAACATTTATACACTCAAAAAAAGTTAGTATAACGTCTTGTAAATCAGATATACTATTTTTCAGCAAATTTTTTGCAAAACTTATCATTTCAGCTAAAATTTTAGTTACACTTATTCAGCACTTAACTGTTTTTAACTAATGTTTTACTAATATTATACTAATGTTTTACTAATCTATTTTGCTAAAAAAAAAAAATTATGCTGATTAGCACATTAATAGTGTGCACGGCAAACCAGATTGAAGAATATGCGACATAAAATATTTAAATTTTATAAAGATTAAATGTGTATTTTTAAACTAAATGTTTATAGAGATTAATAATCTAATGTGGTCAAATTGAAAACAATGAAAGACTAAAGCGAAAGGTAAAAACACACACCTTAGGTATATTTTTATGTTTCCATTTTCTTATTGCAAAGAAAGTGTTGTATGTCATATTTTGTTTTTTTTCTTTTCGTTTCTATAATTATCTGCGGCATCATTTAGACAACCATTCATGTAAGTAGTTGAAAGATAATTTTTTTATGTTATATATAATTATTTCAATTTTTTTTAGATATTATATTAATTCATATCGTCAATTTGGGAGTATGAACATTTTTATATTTTGTAACGTATGGTAAATTATTTTTAAAAGAATACCAAAAATATGTTTTATTATTTTCAGCAAATAATTTAACTAAAGTATAATTTTTCTAAAAATTTTTTGAGTTTGTTAAGTGTACTAATATTCAGCAAAAATTTTATTAATTTTTAGCACGGGTTTTTTAATTTCTAATCCACTAAGTGTTAGCAAAACTTTAGCTGAATCTACTAATTTTATTGCCAAAAATCAGGTCGTTAATTTTCAGTAAAAGATTTTGCTGACATTGGCAATTTTTTTGCAAGCACCCCCCTGACTAAAATTTTGTTGACTTAGCAAAATTTTTTGCTGATTTTACAAACTTTTTTTTTTTGAGTGTAGTTGCGAAAAATGTACCCATATGTGAATACTTATTTAATAATAATGTTTATAGATGTGATAGAGGGATTCCATTTCCATCTTCCCACTTTTTGCTTAACAATCATTAATTACTATTTTGTTCAATTTATAGGGAATAAAAAATGCTATTAAACAGCAAATTCATACATAAGACTAATTAATTGAATGGACTAATTAATTGATTATTTTATTACAATTAATTTTTTTTTAAAAAACCACATGGTCTCTCAATTATTTGTTTACCCAAATACGTAAGTGAAAATACCAATTTAATCACTCCGATAGAATGGAACATTGGTCCGCAATGGAACCATATGGAATGAAAGGGGAAACAAATAGAATCTGAACACTTAACACATTTGTGTTGTCAGAAGTGTGCTGCTTTATTAAGATTTGCAAAAATGTTGTCAAGTTTGGATTCTAGACTTTCTACACTTTGATGCTTCATATTAAATTTTTCGCCAAAGTAAAGGCTTGTTTGCCCACAGTGCAGTAGAGATATTTTAATACACACGTTTAGTACACAAGTTCTAGCTCTCAGTATCAACCAATTTACTACTCTTTTTGCATGGCTGTAGTGTTTTCATAATTTCTTAAATTCATATCAATCACTACTTAATATATGTATAAAAAACCGGTTTGGTGACATTTTTTTGGGGTAAGTGCTGTGATACGTTCCCTTAATTGCGTTCTGTGACAGGCTTTTTTGCGTTAATTCTGTAACAGGTGTTAGTTTTGTGAATAATTTTTTGTTGTGTTAGTACTGTGACAAGTTTCCCCGCGTTACTTCGGTGATAGATTCTTTTGAGTTAGTTATGTAGTAGGTTCTTTTGCGTCAGCTCTGTGACTGTTTCTTATGCGTCAGTTTTATGACTGTTTTTTTTTGCGTTGGTCTTGTGTTAAACATCACAAAACGCAATTATAACCCCAGTTCTGTGATTGTTTCTTATGCGTCAGTTTTACGACTGTTTTTTTTTGCGTTGGTCTTGTGTTAAACATCAACGCAATATAAAAGTGACGGGTCGCTTTCGTATAAAAGTTATTTTAACAAAACAGAAAATATATTAAATTTGGCTAACAACAAAACAACACTTACTAACAACTAATTAATGTTCTCATTATTTTAATACAACAAATAATGCGTTACCTATTAGTACTTATTTTTATCATTATTTTAAACATAAAGTAACGATCTCAACATTTTTTGAAAATCTATTGCTAGACTCATTATTTATCAACTCGTAAGTTCATATATAACTACTTATTATTGATTTTTTGTAAGCTAGAAAGTAATGACATTTTGTACAATGAAGTCATTTATGTTTCTATCTATCAAGTAAAATATGTCGAGTTAGCTCCGATGGTACAGCGCTTGACTGGCAACCTGGAATTCCAGGATCAAATCCCGTGTGGGCACATTTGATTAAAAAAAATTTTTTCAATAAAAAAAATTTAGTTTTATTAAATTCAGTTTTTTGTGAAAATTAATTTTTAGACTCAATGTTTTTGTCAATATTAATAAGCATACAGGTAACCACATATTTTTTGATTTTTCGTAAGGTGTTTAATAATGATATTTCCTCCTATCAAAGTAATGAAATTTGTAATGACAATTGTAAGTACATTCCATTACCAAATATGTACTTATATAACCACTTATGGTAATGCTTTCCTACACTGGAAGGACACATTTTTTTATCCAATTAAACTTTTGTATATATTATTTATAATGAAAATGAAAATTATTCAAGTTCGAGGCCATATACTCTATATTTCTTCATTAGGATATTGTCCTAACAAATAATCTATAGAGTTTTTTGTTTTCAAATTTATTATTTGACCCTTTCAGGAATGTGTTGATAGATCTATTTCGGGAATTTTCTAGGTTCCCATCATCAGAACACGTTTTGAAAGCGGTAACAATCCCATGCCAAACCTCAAGCATTCATATGAACTAGTTTACTCACTACATGAGAACTAATATACATATGAGTTTGAAATTAAAGATTATAACCATTGATCAAAAAATAAATTGAAAACTTGTTTGATGTGCAAGATCCACCTCTGGTGGATATTCAATACACGTTTTTTTTTTTTGTTTCTCTCTCATTTTTTTATATTTTGTTAAGTTAGTTAACAAAACAGGGAAAGTAAACTAGGCGGTACTCTGCCTTTTTTCACAAGTTTGTTATAATTTTTATTAAAAATAAAAATTATGTTTTTTCGACCTTTAATTGTGCAATGAAAATGAAAATTATTCAAGTTCGAGGCCATATACTCTATATTTCTTCATTAGGATATTGTCCTAACAAATAATCTATAGAGTTTTTTGTTTTCAAATTTATTATTTGACCCTTTCAGGAATGTGTTGATAGATCTATTTCGGGAATTTTCTAGGTTCCCATCATCAGAACACGTTTTGAAAGCGGTAACAATCCCATGCCAAACCTCAAGCATTCATATGAACTAGTTTACTCACTACATGAGAACTAATATACATATGAGTTTGAAATTAAAAATTATAACCATTGATCAAAAAATAAATTGAAAAAATAGATCTATCAACACATTCCTGAAAGGGTCAAATAATAAATTTGAAAACAAAAAACTCTATAGATTATTTGTTAGGACAATATCCTAATGAAGAAATATAGAGTATATGGCCTCGAACTTGAATAATTTTCATTTTCATTGCACAATTAAAGGTCGAAAAAACATAATTTTTATTTTTAATAAAAATTATAACAAACTTGTGAAAAAAGGCAGAGTACCGCCTAGTTTACTTTCCCTGTTTTGTTAACTAACTTAACAAAATATAAAAAAATGAGAGAGAAACAAAAAAAAAAAAAAAAAAGGGGATTTAATATCCACCAGAGGTGGATCTTGCACATCAAACAAGTTTTCAATTTATTTTTTGATCAATGGTTATAATCTTTAATTTCAAACTCATATGTATATTAGTTCTCATGTAGTGAGTAAACTAGTTCATATGAATGCTTGAGGTTTGGCATGGGATTGTTACCGCTTTCAAAACGTGTTCTGATGATGGGAACCTAGAAAATTCCCGAAATAGATCTATCAACACATTCCTGAAAGGGTCAAATAATAAATTTGAAAACAAAAAACTCTATAGATTATTTGTTAGGACAATATCCTAATGAAGAAATATAGAGTATATGGCCTCGAACTTGAATAATTTTCATTTTCATTGCACAATTAAAGGTCGAAAAAACATAATTTTTATTTTTAATAAAAATTATAACAAACTTGTGAAAAAAGGCAGAGTACCGCCTAGTTTACTTTCCCTGTTTTGTTAACTAACTTAACAAAATATAAAAAAATGAGAGAGAAACAAAAAAAAAAAAAAAACGTGTATTGAATATCCACCAGAGGTGGATCTTGCACATCAAACAAGTTTTCAATTTATTTTTTGATCAATGGTTATAATCTTTAATTTCAAACTCATATGTATATTAGTTCTCATGTAGTGAGTAAACTAGTTCATATGAATGCTTGAGGTTTGGCATGGGATTGTTACCGCTTTCAAAACGTGTTCTGATGATGGGAACCTAGAAAATTCCCGAAATAGATCTATCAACACATTCCTGAAAGGGTCAAATAATAAATTTGAAAACAAAAAACTCTATAGATTATTTGTTAGGACAATATCCTAATGAAGAAATATAGAGTATATGGCCTCGAACTTGAATAATTTTCATTTTCATTGCACAATTAAAGGTCGAAAAAACATAATTTTTATTTTTAATAAAAATTATAACAAACTTGTATATTATTTATATATAAAACATGTCTGAACATTTATGGTATTACAAAAAAATGTTGAGTATCACATTTGCTTGGGAAGTAATGCTTACTTAATTTAATCGAGGTGTGTCTGGTGTTTTTTCCGAGGTTCGTGATCGTTTGAATTTGAGATGACTTTTCCCTAAGAGCTTTTATAGCCCTTATATTTAATTTTTCAAATAAGTAACACTACTGTATACCATAATCGGGATTTTTTCATTAGCATTGGAATTTCATTAGCATTAGTTAACTAATGCCAATGCCAAAAAAATTTCATTACCATTTAATTGTAATGACATTTTTTGGCATTAGCATTTGTCCTACTAATGCTAATGAAATCACACTAATGCGGCGCTACGAAATAACCTCCAATGAAATAACCCCCAACGGCCAAAAATGAAATAACCCCCAAAAAAATTGTGTAAAATTGTTTGGGGTTTTTTTAATTTTTTTGGGGATTATTTCATCTTACGGTTTGGAGATTATTTCATTATGAAGCAACCCCCAATGAAATAAAGCCCAAAATTTAAATTCTTTGGAGATTATTTCATATGCAATTATTTTGGGGGTTATTTCATATTTTTTGGGGGATATTTCGCTGAATAAAGTTTCCCTGCGCGCGTCACACTAGGGAAGATAATGAGACGCGCGCAGGAAAACTGTATTCAGCGAAGCCACCTGCCGCGTCCTATGGAGGAGAAAACCCCTAAGATCGGCCGCAGGCCGCCACGCAGAAAAACTGAACAGTGTAACAAAAGAATCAAAAATATGAAAACAAAAAATAAAAAAAATTTGGGACATATTTCATTTCTTTGGAGCTTATTTCATTGGGGGTTATTTCATTTCTTCCTTTGGGAGTTATTTCATTACGAAACAACCCCCAAATTTTGGGTGTTATTTCATTTTCACCTTTGGGGAATATTTCATTTCTTTTGGGTATTATTTCATTTTTTTTTGTTGGGACTTATTTCATTTTTTTTGGGATTTAGCGCCCACTAATGCCTGAAAAACTAATTACAATTAAGCAAAAAAAAAAGCATTTGTTTACAAAAAAAATGGTGTGTAAATTGTAACACTGAATAAGGGAACGATATGGAACGAGGAACTAACTTTCTATTATCCGATAACATATGTTTATGTTTGTATTATCACGTAAATAAGTAAAATAATGAAATCAACCTGTGGCTGTTTTTTAAAAAAATCATCACTTGGGATCTCTCTCGGACCCAGCCTATTTATATTATAAGGGTATATTAATACTCCTGTGGAGCAAATTTTGTCCGTTTTGCTCTATCTTGCTTAGTTTTGGAGATAATGGACATTTTAAAAAATCGCCATTTTGTAAAATGGATTGTATCTTGAAAACTAAGCATGCTATCGCAAAACGTACAAAATTTTAGCAAACCTTATAAAACTGCGCTGTTCCGACAACACAAATGTGTACACTATTCCAATTCCAATCGTTTACCGTTTCATTCCATATCGTTCAATTTTGGAACAATGTTCCATTCTATTATAGGAGTGATTAAATTTTTATTTTCACGTACGGCAACATAAATGTGTACAGTGTTCCGATTCAAATCGTTCCCCATTTTATTCTATATCGTTCCATGTTGGACCAGTGGTAAATTCTATTATCGGAGTGATTACATTTTTATTTTCACGTACGTTTTTGGGTACACAAATAATTGTTATTTCATAAAAAATTAATCTATCGGAATCATTCCCAGACCTAGCATATTTGCATTCAGTCAATTGCAATTTTCTTCCTTTAATTAATTCATTACTAATTGTAATGAAATTTGAAACATTACCAGTAGTCAATGAAATCAAATCAATGAAATTCATTATCATTAATTAAACAAATGCTAATGAAAATAATTTCATTACAATTGATATCAATGAAATTGTAATGAAATCATCTATTAATTAGTCCATTCAATTAATTAGTCTCATGTATGCTGTATACTTTCTTTGTATATAAGTACAAAAATCGCCTATACTTACATATATGATTAAATATATTTAGTTTCTTTAGCCATGTAATTGTTATTTAAAATTTGTATATCTTTTAATATTCGTTACGCTTATTTAATCTTTCAAGTGCATTTGTGATGGTATGACTCCCTTATGGATGACATAACTCTCGGTACTTAGCAGTAGGTATCTTTTGATATATAGTGTAGCAATTACTTATATCATGATATGGTATTTAAAATAGTTTATGTTTTAAGGTATGTTTTATAATTAACTTAAACATAAAAGTAATAATTCATTTAAACTTGAATTTAATTGTTTAACAATATTGTTTAAAAGTTTGCAATTGTTTTTATTTTTTATTTTTTTTTTTAATTAATGAAACAAAAGACATTTCGGTTTTAGTATCAAACGTAAATCTTAAAGTTTATAAGTTTTATCATATAATATTAGTGAACTATTTGTAAACTTTGTCATATAAAACTGAAATTTGTAATTATTTTAAAATTACGCAGTTAAACAATAACCCTCGTATTTATAAAAATATTAAACAGAATTTCAAATACATTTAAGCTCAAACACAAAGTTTAGCCTTAAAACAGTATTAATAAACAAATATAAACTTTTACACAAGGTTTAAAATAGGTTTTTTGAGATAATATTCGTTTCTAAATACAGTTTTAAGGCTTAAAATATGTTTCAACTAAAATTTTTTTTTTTTTTTTTTTTAATAATCATATAATTACAAATTATATACTATTACCCTAACCGAGCACTAGCAACTATGGCTTTCGGCGCGTTGTATCGAAAACAGACCAGTGTCTCTGGTGGGAATCGAACCCACGACCCCCGCACTGATAAGCCAGCACGCTACCAACTAGCCTACCGGGGCGCACTCAACTAAAATGTATTTATTAACCACCTATACACGTATACCTGGACAAATATGATCAGATACGTAAAGACCTTTTTACCATTAATTTTATGTTTCTTAATTTTAAGTCAATTTAACTACAACAAATTTCAGTTAATTCAGCTGAATTTTAGTTGCAACACCCAAAATATTCAGACATCTAATTTAAATATCGTTGTAGTAACTGCATTTATAGGTTGTGACCATTAAAATAAACTTTTCAATTCGGTTGGCACTTTATTTCTCCGAATCACTCACTTTTTGTTAAGATTTGATTTGTAAACGAAATAATTAGCCGATCGGTTTATTATTTTGCACACATTATCTGACAATCATGTAAGCCCTGATAAAAAAGTCTTAAAAAATACTTTTTTAAATTTCCCATTACGCGATTTTAAAAATCTCAGTGTACAATAGGAGTCTGAAAAATATATAAAATATCCTTCAAACCTTCCGAAATCATAGCTATGTATGTGATTGTGATTTTCTTTGCCAATGTGGTGCTCTTTTATGACTAATGAAAGACTCATAAATATGAGCATTATTAAAATCTTCAGTATTTTCGTTATGATAAATGTTGAAAAAATTTTCAAAATTTTTCAATTACGCTCAGAAATAAAAGTCAATTATGATTCATTATGAAATTTAAGCGCTCAAAAAATTATCACATTTTAAAGTCTTTTATGAGTCATAATTTCTTAAATGCTCAGAAATGTGTTAATTGCAACTGCGGTTTTATAAAGTTTACAACTGCAAAAACAAAAATTTTACAAATTTAAAAACAAAGTTTTGATAGCAATTCTAGCGCAACATATTTAAGTTTTATAGTTTTAACAGAAAATGCTAAGAGCTTTTTAAAGGAAATGAGAACTGGGTAGTTTTAAAGGAGTATACTATGTAACACTTTTAGATTTTTAAACAAATAATAAACTTTTTGCGTGTTTTGAGAATTTAGCGATTTTTATAGATTTTTAAAATTGAAATCTATCCATTTTTTGAGTCGGAGCAAATTTTGATAAATTTATTAAATTTTTTTCAAATATCCTCCAGCAAAAACGTTGCTCACTTTTCTGATTTTTTTTGTGTTTGTATTAATGCTTGATACAGCATATTTCGCAAAAAAACTCAGTTTTATTTTCATTTGTAGTTTTTTTTTTTTTTTTTTTTTTTTTTTCCAAATCATATATGCAAATAACTGATGGATTTGACATGAATTCTGACCATTCTCCAGTTATTCTTACACTTTTTGAAAAAGTTATGGAAAAGGAATTAAGCCCATAACTTACAAACCAATTTACTGATTGGCATTACTTTAAAGCTACATTAGAACAAATGGATATACCTTTTGATGAACCAAATTCCCCTGATGAAATTGACCAACAAGTAATAAATTTAACTGAAATAATACAACAAGCAGCATGGAGAAGTACTCCCGCTATGTCACACACCACAAAACCTTCAAAATATCCAAAGGAAATTGTGGAATTAATACGAAAAAAACGAAAACAGCGTAGTCGATGGCAAACGTTAAGGTCTCCGCTTGAAAAGCGAAAACTTAATCAAATAACCCACGACATTAACTTAAGAATAAAAAGATTTAAAAATCAGCAATTCACCAAAAACATATCGAATTTAACAAACGAAAAAAATACGGATTACTCGTTATGGAATTGCACTAAATATCTAAAAAACACCACAACACATGCAGCACCTATAAATTACTGTAATAACAAATGGGCAAAAACTGACACCCAGAAAGCAAAGTTATTTGCCGATCACCTACAAAATAGATTCTCAACAGAACTTCTTTCTGAAGTTGATTTTGTGTTAAAAAAAGATCTGAAATTAAAAAGTCACCTGGCTTTGATTTAATAACCACAGAAGTATTACAGCACCTTCCTTTAAATATAACTTTTAAATTAACGCAAATAATAAATGCATCATTTCGTCTACATTATGTTCCGAGTTATTGGAAAATAGCTCAAATTATTATGATCCCTAAACCCGGTAAACCAGAAAATGAAATTAAATCATACAGGCCAATATCATTGTTACCAATGTTATCAAAAGTATACGAAAAATTAATTATTAAACGTTTAAAAACAATCATCGAAGCTAAAAACATTATTCCAAACCATCAATTTGGATTTAGAAACAATCATTCAACAATCGACCAAGTGCATAAAATAACCAACGTCATTGAAAAAGCATTAGAAGAAAGGAAAATCTGTTCGGGCCGTTTTCCTAGATGTGTCACAAGCTTTCGATAAAGTCTGGCATAATGGATTACTTCAAAAACTTAAACAAATATTTCCAACAAGTTTCTATAACTTACTGCAATCATATTTACAAAACAGATATTTTAGAATCAAACATGTAAATGAATATTCTAATCTTAGAAAGATAAATGCAGGTATCCCTCAGGGCAGTATTTTAGGCCCCCTTTGGTACCTGATGTTTACAAGTGATTTACCAACTCATCCACATTGTGTAACGGCTACCTGTGCAGACGATACAGCAATTCTATCGATTGGAAAAACAATAACAGAGTCTTCCCAAAACCTTCAATCTATTGTAAATATATTGATTTCATGGTCCAAAAAATGGCAAATTAAACTTAATAACACAAAGTATATACACGTAGATTTTACAAACAAATATATATATATATATATTGATAACAACGAAATTCCCCATTCTAATAAGGCCAAATACCTGGGTATGACCTTAGATTCGAAACTAAAATGGAATGAACACGTAAAAACAAAAAGAGTAGAGTTAAAAATAAGGTTTCATAAACTAAATTGGCTTATAGGGAGAAGGTCTGTTCTTACAACACATAACAAACTTCTCATATACAATCAAATTTTAAAACCCATCTGGACATATGGTATTCAACTCTGGGGTTGTGCTTCAAAAGGTGTTGTAAACATAATTCAACAGTTCCAAAATAAAATATTGAAAAATGCAGCTAACGCTCCTTGGTACGTACGCAATGCTGACCTCCATCGAAATCTCAAAATTAAAACAGTATCCGAAGTAATTTCTGATATAGCAACCACACATGCAGAGAGACTACGAACTCATGTAAATCCAGAAGCACATAACCTGATTTACACTGCTAATTTAGAAAGAAGATTAAAACGTACAAAACCCTCTGATTTAGCAAATCATCAACGCTTAGTTTAAGAAAAACATCTCTTATTTTAGACAAACTGCTTGTTAGCTCTAAGCTAGTTGCAGTAAATGTTGGTATTTTTTATGTAAATTATTTTAGTATAATTTTTTAAAAATAAACATTTAATAAAAAAAAAAAAAAAAAAAAATTTGTAGTTTTTGAAATATTGTGGTTTTTATATTTCCGTTACATACTTAATTTTTTTTTGATACACAAATTTTCTTCTTTTCTTAATATTTCAGAAAATTTTCAATGGACTTGCAATTTTAATACAAAAATGAGTTTTTAGCAAACTAAACATACTAGATTTTCAACTTTCTCGCCATCACCGTTAATATATCCTAAAACATACACTACCGTGATTATATTGAAATGAAAGATAATATGGCGTAGATTTTTATTCTCATGATTCATGATTTTGCCTTTAAATTTCAAAAAGTTAAGCAAAATATACGAACAAATATGGTGAATGATGTAAATATTTCAGATATTTCAGAAAAAACAAATAAGAAAAACCTTTTGTTTTTGAAAGATTTAGATTCAGCGTACCTAAGTCAATTAAAAAATATGTATTTCAGAGACAGGTTCTTCAAAAAAATAAATTTATTGAGTAGTGACTTTATTAAATAATTGAGCTCGAGGTCACGTTTGTATTTATAAAATATCCTTTATTATTTTATAGCAACGACAGAAAATTTTGTTTTTAATATTATTTGTTGTTGTTCATACTCCCTGAAGATGTCATTCAAAGAATGACGAAATATTGGAGATATATAAAATAATAAAGGATATTTTATAAATACAAACGTGACCTAGAGCTCAATTATTTAATAAAGTCATTCATTTCAAAGGTCGAACAACATTTCATAATTTACAATTTATTGAGTAGTGTTAGTGACAGAAAACCATTTTGCTTTGCACATCAAATACGTTAATCTAAAAGTTTATAATTGTTATCATAAAATATTAGAGAAAGATTTGCAAATTTTGTCATATAAAGGCGAAATTTTTAATTATTTTAAAAATATTTTTATTATTTTATTTATTAAGTATTGCATAATAAAACATAAAACCACACCTTTTGAAGATAATGGTCATAAATACGTGAATTTGCAAATTGTAATTATTAGGAAGTTTTTATGAGTTCCTAAAATTGTTTAGTGGATACAAATTTCATCGCTTTATATTAAATTTACTAAGTAAGAGCAAATTAAAAGCTGGTTCTTGTTTGCAAAATTACCTTGCCTAACTTAAAGTATATGTTTGCTTCTTAAGTCTTTTGTTTTTACACCAAATAATATTTTCATACACATTTCATGTTCCTGGATAATTTTAAAAACCCCTACCTGGTTGTAAGGTTAAACCATATTAGCAAACTTTAAACTGTTTTATTTACTATTGAATAAAAAATGTATTTATTTATATTTTGTGGTATTTGTGTCATACTTTACATAAATATATTTTGTTGAATTACTTTTATATGACGAAAGCCCACAAAAAATAACAAAAAGCATAAATCAAATTTTTAAATCCCGTATTGCATTAAACTAGCTTTAAGCAGAAAAAAAGTAAAATTAAACTAAATTCACGTAAGACTCACAAAATGAGTAAACAAATTATCAACGAAAGTCACAATAAAGAGACAAACCGCAAGACAGTAGTAAACATAAAGTGCACCATTTGTCTGTATGTGGTAATTATCATCATCATCCGCAACATGAACCGTTACAATGAAAACGAAAGTAAAATAAAAAAATATTTTAAAAAGAAAAATAAAACAAAATAAACAACTGAAGTTGTTTATGTCGTATAAACTTTAAGCAATGTCTAGCAAAAATAAAAATAAAAAACTAAAAAGGTAGTAAAAGAAAATTTTGAAAAAATTTGTGTTTACCAACTTTGTATATACGACAAATACAAGGCGGAAGTAAAACTGATGATAATTATTAAAGAAAAGCTTTTTTATTCATATATTTTCTTTGTCTTGCTTTCTTGATTTTACCAAGAGTACTTATACGAATACAAGTTTAAGAGAATAAATTTCCAGCTTAATTTTCTCTTAAATTTCACTTTCATTGACATTAAGTTGAAATTGAAAACTTTACATAACTCATTATGAACCAACAATTCCCCTTCAACTGGATGAAGATAATTAAGTGGTTCGAAAATTCTAAAATACCAGCTGCTTGTACCCGGTCTTTAGTGGGAATCAAATTCTTTTAATACTTTAACCCTTGCAAAGCCGATCTTAAACTACTGGAAAACATTTCTAAAGAAAAGTGTAGTCAAAAATATTTTTATGCATTTCTTTCTATGAATAAATCCATGGGATATATTATCCGCTTAGTCGTCAACGGTCAAATTTAGTGCACAAATACCCAACCCAAGTAATACATTTAACAGAATGTCAGTAAAAGCAGCAAAATTTTTGCAAGGAGGATCTTTGCACAAAAATTCTCTCATATCAGCAACAAAATTAGTAAAACATTTTGCTGAGTTTAATGAATTTTTTCCTGATATTAGCAATTTTTCTGCAAGGATACTCCCAGAAAAAATGTTGCTGACTTTTTTTTGAGTGTAGCGAAAGACGTGTCTATATATCTACTATCTTCTTTACGTCATATGACATAGGCTAAAGACGAATATGTCAACATAATTTTATATGGCTTGAGTCATAAATCGAATTTTGACTGTAGTCCTAAATATCCTTTTTATACGATATTTCGATTACAGATTTGAAATCAAGAGATAAAAATCTATAAATACCAACCTTATAACCGTCATAAGCATTTTTGTAATGAAAATTCTATCACTTGTTCGGCATGACAAATCAAAATGTTTTTCTATCAGAAATATTTTCGTTGCTTACTTTAGGCCATATGGGCCAAAATTTTTTAACACTGAATCTCTAAAACGAGTCCATAAAAATAAATTACTTTAGGCATAAATTATTCCTCTTACCAAGATATAACTACAGTCCAAAATTGTTTTTTTGAAAATCGCGAAATTAAGCGAAAACGCACCTTAGCTTCATGTAAATTAAACTCAAAGGCTTTGCTAATAATACTTACTACAATCTTTTTGCAAATTTTATAAAAATCTGTATATACGTTTTCAAGTTTAGACGATGTCCGTTATAGGTATCCTTTTGGAATTATGTATGTCCTTTTAGCAAAATAAGAGCCTCTTTTTAGTTAAAGCTTCAATCTCTCATTGTGTTAAGTATCAACTGTTTCCCGTCAACATAAATATGTTTTCAATATTTTTGAAAATTGTGTTCATTTCAAAATATTTATTTTTTTGAAATTTTAACTTTAACGCATTCCCGCTTATAAACCGGGCCATCCACATAAAAATTACTTCTATGGAAGTACCGTAAATTCATATTATAAATCGCTCATTTGTCGCAGTTATAACTAATTTAAAATACCCCGTCTAGTGGCGGGCTTACCGGTTAGAGGGTTAAAACCATATTATTTTCATTTTTTGTGAATATTATAAAATCCCTAAATCGAATTTTCGAAATTGTAGCACATGATGTTAATTTATATTCCAATTAACTCCGATCATCAAAAATCCTATAAATGGTTTAACAAAATTTGCAGCAAATTTATATCTGAAATAAAAATGTTATTGCTTTGTTATAAAAGTTATTTTTGTAAGAATTTACTATGGAAAAAATATAAAAATTACATTTTTAACATGTATTTATCATTTAAAATCGTTATTTTTTTTTAAGAAAACGCACTCCCATTAGCCAAAACTTGGTTGGTATGAATCAGAAAACATATTTCTGATACCCCTTCTCCAGGCGTGGTATTTTCATTTATCCATAAGTACCCCCAAATGAGGTTTTTATAATAAGAATTTAAGCTATCTATCGAAATAGAAAACCAAATTTACAATATATTTTGTGAAGTAATATTTTATGTGCATGGCACGTTTTGAAAGCGATAAAGAGTTAAAATTAAAATTTCATAAAATTTCAAAAAACAAATATTTTGAAGTGAAAAAATCTTCTAAATATAAAGGGTCCGCCAAATAACTTTTTTTTTTGAACTCCTGAACCAATTGGACTTTGTGTGGCGTCATACCAAGGTATTTATGCAAAATTCGTCTCAATGATGTCTCCGAAATGTTCAATTGTTGAGAACGACGGTGAATTGATGTTGATGGCGCTTCAGTCACACTTTCTGCCACAGCAGCAATATTCTCGGGTGTACGCACTGTTTTTGGCTTTTCACGCTTTGGTTTATCGATGAGGATGCCAGTTTCTTTCACTTTTTTCACAAGATAACGAACATTCAGACCATATTCGTTCAGCGGAAGGATAAAACTAATTAACTGTCAAATCAGACATGAGCTAAGTGTTACCATTCACGAAGTAAGCACGAGTTGAAAAAAAACGTTAGATGGCGGACCCTTTACCTGTAAAAGACATCGTCTTAACTTGAAAACATATGGACGGATTTTAATGAAATTTAGCAGAAAGATTATATTTAGTAGTATTAGAAAAGCTTTTAGTTTAATCAATTTACGTTGAAGTTTATATGCTTTTCGCTCAATTTCGAGTATCTACTTAAGTAAAAGCACATAACTTCTTAATTAAAAGCAAAGACAGTGTAATTTTTGGACTGTAGTTATATCTTGGTAAGATAATTAATTTATGCCTAAAGTTATTCGCTCTAAACCTATTTTGGCTCATATCGCCCAAAATTTTGGTGGAAGTACATATTGTTTATTTTTCGTGCCGAACAAGTGGTTTATAAACTTTATTGCAAAAAAAGCTTAGGCCGGTTTGAGGGTTTAACATACTTGGATGTTTTTAACTGAATTTTATTTATTAATATTAAGCAAGAATACTTATTTTTAGAGTATAAAAATAAATAATTTTTTTTAGTTTCAGTAATTATATGCTTAACTAAAATAAAAAGTATACATTATTTTTTTGATGATGTCTACTAAACCCAGTAAAAAACACTGCTTACATGCAAGCACGTTTTTAAGGGAGTAAGCCATAATGGATCCCTTACAAACCTGCTTACATATGCTATGATTTTTATATGGCGAGTTCCAAATTGGAAGCATTACCTTTGGGCAAAATAAGCGCTGATTTTAGCGCTTGTAAAAAGCTGTGATTTCATGGCTTGCAGTAAAATCGTATTTCATGTCTATATTATTACATAAATCATTTTATTTTTTTTTACCGCTCCACGTGCTAGCTCTTCAGAAACAGTTAAATGACTAATTATTTTTTATTACATACTCGAAAACAGCAAACACAATCGGAAATCACTCGGGAAAATTGGTACAGATCGTTTGTAATACACGATATGAAACTTTCTGCATTACAACCTGCATCCTTATAAGAGATTAGGGTAAGCTGCTTACAACCTGCATCATTGTTAGGGAAAACAGTAAGCTCAACATTTTTGTTTGTTTATTTTTATGCGAAAATTATTCGTTTCTTTTGCTGCTTCTCAATATTATGTAATAGTGAGCACTTACATCAGCGCATTTGTTTTATCCTGCTTCTAAAAACACGAAAAGTTTTTACTGGGAAGGTACACTCAAAAAAAGTTAGTTAAAAATTTTGTTTAACTTCTATTTAAAATTTTTATCTAACTTTCAGAAATTTTTTGCTGACATCTATTTGGTCAAAATACACTACAACCGGTAACTTTGATCGCTGGTAGTGAAGACCCATTTCAATTTTTTTTTTTTTTTACATATTTTTCCCATATTTAACTCTTTAATACGCATCGATTGAGTGGAATTCCAAATGTTTTTTTTTTATTCGGGACACCCTAATATGCATACATGCATGTAAGTAATTATGAATTATTATATATTGTTCTTCATGTTATTAAGAAAATATTTTGTTTATTTCCTGATTTTTATTTAATTGCCATTATGTTTACGATGTGACATTTTTATATATATTTAAAACAACCACAAAAAAAAATACACTTTTCCATAAAAAATCAACAGTTATTTAAAAGTTTAATCGGTAAAGTTATTTCAATGGAATATACAGTTAAATTACCAAAGAAATAATTTTTTTAACGTTCTGTCTGTTATTCAACAAAAAAAAAAAAAAAAAAAATAAACAACAAAAGGACTTTCCGTAATAGTTGAAATATTCAGTTAAAATTTTCTATTCAAAACAAAAAGCTGTTATATTATATTGAGTATTGAAATAAATGAAAAAAATCTATTGTTTTTATGGATTTTGTCAATTAATATTCAACAGTTGAAAATAAACTAAAAAAAATACAATTGTTTTAAACAAAAAGTAAGTAGTCCTGTTTTTAACTGATTTTCAGTTAATTTAATGTGTATATTCAGTAGTCTTTACGGAAAAAATATTGTGAGTGTACATTTAAATTTCAGCAATATAAATTAACTAAAATAAACATTTTATACTAAGTTTTTTAGTTTTTTTTATCTACTAGCTCCAGCAAAAAATTTGCTAAAAATCAGCTCACTAATGTTCAGCAGATATCTTTTGCAGATAGAAGAAATTTTTCTGCAAGGATCCTTCCAGCAAAAATTTTGCAAATTTTTTTTTAGGTGAAATAAAATTTTTTAGATGAATTTCATATATTATTCACCGCTTAGTGTTACATTTTCTACACGCTCCTTTAAAATTGTACTAATATTTACTAATTTGTATTTAAAATTTATAGCTACCTTCATATATTCATTCATAACTTTTGAACCACAGATTCCGCTCGTTTTCAATATCAGACCTTTCGCGAGGATGTTTATTAATTAATGTAAAAATGAGAAGAATCTATTGCGTTTTCGCGTCTTGATCGCCATTTCAACAGACAGACTTCGCTAAATCGGCTTAGAATTCAATAAAGATCGGGTATATATATTCTTTATGGGGCCTTAGAGCTTTATTTCGATGCTTCAGTAATGACATGACAAACTGATATATACCCTCATCACTTATGGTAGAGGTTATAAAAAGAAAGTGCAATTCATCGGAAAAACACACTCAAATAAAAAAGTTAGTAAAGCCAGCAAAAAATTTTGCTGAGTCAACAAAATTTTAGTTAGGAGGGAGCTTGCAAACGAATTGCTAATGTCAGCAAAATCTTTAGACAAACAAAATTAGTAGATTCAGCAAATGTTTTGATAAAACTTAGTGGATTAGAAATTAAAAAACTCTTGCTAAACATTAATAAAATGTTTGCTGAGTATTAGTAGACTGAAAAAAACTCAAAAATTTGTAGAAAATTTTTACTTAAGTTAATTTATTTTGCTGAAAATCATAAAACATATTTTTGTGATTCTTTTTAAAATAATTTACAATACGTTACAAAATATAAAAATTTTCATACTCCCACATTGACGACATGAATTAATGTAATATCTGCAAATATATAGAAATAATTATATATAACATAAACAAAATTATCTTTCAACTACTTCCTTTAAAAGATAGCATCAATGTTGTCTCAATGATGCTATCTTTTAAAGGAACACTAATGCCGCAGAGAATTATAGAAACGAAACAAAAAAATAACAAAATGTAACATATAAATGGTCCGCCAAATAACTTTTTTTTTTTGAAAATGCTATAAAAAAAAAACTACTGAATATTTTCTCAAATTTCTTTTTTTATTTGAAAGTACAATCCTTCCGGTTAATAATGGAAAATAATTTCATTCAAATGGCTGCCTCGGCTGGCCATGCAGTAGCCTACACGATCGGTCCAATTTTTAAGCACATTATCGATTGTGTGCAGCTGTATTTCACCAATGGCTTCCTGTTCCGTCCTGTTGAAACCAAATGTTGCCAATATCCTCATCTTCAATTTTTGTGAAGAAAAATTCGTTCAACATGGCCCGATAACGATCGCCATTGACTGTAACGGCCACTCCTTGCTCATTTTCGAAGAAAAATGGCAATTTTCGCACACATTCTGCAACATTACCATTATTTTCAAAGT
The DNA here is from genome assembly GCA_021234595.1 of Delia radicum. Taxonomy (NCBI): domain Eukaryota; kingdom Metazoa; phylum Arthropoda; class Insecta; order Diptera; family Anthomyiidae; genus Delia; species Delia radicum. The sequence goes on from CM037852.1 coordinate 194,943,986, forward strand.
AATGTCGCAATATTTCCCAGCGTTGTTCAAGCGTATACACAACCATATTCGTTCAGCGGAAGGATAAAACTAATTATCTGTCAAATCAGACATGAGCTAAGTGTTACCATTCACGAAATAAGCACTAGTTGAAAAAAAAACGTTAGATGGCGGACCCTTTACAACCCGTTTTTTTGCAAAAAGAAAAAGGAAACATAAAAATTTACCTAAGATGTATGTCTTTGTCTTTCACTTTAGTCTGTCTACCTGCTGTATCAACTTGACCACTCAATTTGACTACAAATTCTCATTTTATCTTTTTTAAATTTAAATATTATATTTTGTCTTTTATTTAATTAATAGACAGTTACTTTCACAAGCCGGTAAAAACGCAAAATTTAAGTTGTTCCAATCCACAATTTTGTTTTATGTATGAAAAACAGGTACAAAAATCTTCCACATTAGCACTTTTTTTGCAAGCACCCTCCTGACTAAAATTTTGCTGACTCAGCAAAATTTTTTGCTGACTTTACAAACTTTTTTTTTGAGTGTACAATATCGAAAAAGCAAAAAAGCTCTCTTTTAGAAGAAAAAAGCTAAAATACTTTTTTATGAGAAAAGTCAAAAAGTAGCTTATAGTTAATAAGCTAAAATAAGAAAATATCAAAAAATTATCTAATAAAGCGTTAACAAATATAAAATTTGGATAAGTGTTAGATAAGAGAAAATTAATATTTTTACACCCAATTTCACGTTCAAGGGTTAAAATTTGGGGTCAAAATTATCTGAATTTTCATGCTTTTTTCAAAAAACAATATGCAAATTTGGTATCAAATGAAATACAATTTGATATTAACCTTCCCATTGGAGTCCTAAAAATATTAAAAACTTTTAATACAAAAAAGTTGAGGGCAACTTTACGTTTCTTAGCAATATTTGATTAATTTTGTCTCCTTAATCTTATATCCGAACTTCAACGAAATTTGTAGGAATCGCACAAAAAACAATTTTCAAATATGTGTGTAGAAAATGTTACGTTTCGATATTTAAAACTATCTGATATTTTTTCATACAAAATATATGTTGACAGCACCCTCCCCCACCGCACCCTACTAAAGCAAAATCCTGGGTACGCCATTGAATGTCTGCAAAATAATGTTAAATTTTATTTTGAAATTCATACAAATATGTGAAAACTTCTTTAAATATAATTCATATGGTGCCACATATTATTTGATATGGTATCGTTTCTTGTTTGATATGATTTGATTCTATAAATTTGTATAAATCAAGATCAATTATGACAAATTGATATTCGGTATATATGGATCGAAGTTTTGGTCTCATCTCGAAATGTAAAATTTTGTATTGTTATATTAAATTTTATAAAACTTGATGCGAACAACAACACTATCAGCAAGCAAGCTCCAAAATTAATCAGAAATCGGTTTTAAAAAAAATTATTGTGCGCCCCGGTAGGCCAGTTGGTAGCGTGCTGGCTTATCAGTGCGGGGGTCGTGGGTTCGATTCTCACCAGAGGCACTGGTCTGTTTTCGCTACAACGCGCCGAAGGCCATAGTAGCTAGTGCTCGGTTAGGGTAATAGTATATAATTTGTAATTATATAATTATTAATTAATAAAATAAAAATAAAAAAAAATTATTAAAATTTAAAATTTTTGTAAAAAAATGTTTCATCAAAAAGAGCATTCTTGTAACCACATATTTTTTTAGTTTCTTTTCAAAATACGAATAAAATTGATATTTTCTTTGAATGGCTAAAAAATCGCTTTTGACACAATGTCTTTTGAATGGGCTTCAATTCGGCACTTATTAAACATTTCGAAATCCCATCACTATTAACTCTATTGCAATTAAAAAACGCCTAAATTTCTAAAATATTTAAAATTTTTAAAACATTTTACTATTGTCTATGATAAAATCTATAAGAAACTTATAAAAATAAAAAAACGGGATTTTGGTTTAAAAAGCTGGAAAAAGTTCATGACGGGATCAGCCTTCAAAAAGCGGTATATTCCCTCCAAAAGCGGGATGGTTGGCCAGGTTAGCCATACCCGCATTGGGTTAAAAGTGAAATTTGTTTAAATATCTAGTTGTTTGGCTTAATATCATGATAACACAAAAAATCAACTCAATATCTTTTACGCATTACTTGTTTGTAATTTAACATTTTGTATACATTTTGTATTTCTTTTCTTTCATTTATTTTTGAATTAATACAAAAACTTTGAATATTTTCTTTTCATTTACGATGACACTCTCTGTTTTTTCTCTACATATTAAATGTGTGTTAAATTGCGTAAAGTAGAAAAGAAAAAAGAGTAAAGTATAATTTTACATACAATAGTTAAGTGTCAGTTACGCGTGGATCTTTCATAAGTCATGTACTTAAAAAAGTAACAAATAGTAAAAATAAAAACAATCTTCAAAATCAAAACAAATTTAATACAACAAAATTATTCACAAAAAATCAAATAATAACAAAAAGAAAATCTAAAATTTGTTTCCTCTAATAAGTAATACAAATTGTTTAGCTTTATGAAATATTTCCCATAATTTTCAAGCTCAAAAATAAATTGTATTAGAAAACTAAAAAAAAAAAAAAAATAATTTAATTACAGTTTTTGTGGTTTTTTATTAACAAATCAACACACGCGTCATTTTCTCAAAATTATGAAAAGAGTATAATAAAGTGTTTTATTTTCGGGTCTCTCTGTATATGTGTGTTTTTTTTTTGTAAAATGTAATAGTGTTAGTATTTGTTTTTGATTTGTAAAAGTGTATTATGCCAAAAACTTAAATTTCGTAAATTAAAATTTATTTTAAGTATTAAAAAAGCTTGTGCAATTTTTTAAAATATTTTGTGTGTGCTTTTTTATTGTATGATTTTTATCCGACATTTAATTAAATTTCAACGTTATTAAATAAAAGGTATGTTTTTTTCGTTAATATAAACTTGTTTAATTATAATTTAGTAATTATTAACTTTATTTAACTAAATAAATACGATTTATATTTGAAATAAAAAAAAAATATTTATAATTTATATTTCGCGTGTGTGTCTTAAGTCTTTTGATATTTATGGTATATTTTATTGTATGGAAAATATTTTAAATGAATATTTAAATAATGCAACAGAAAACAGCAAAACTTTCTATTACACGGTAATAAGTTTGGGTAACAGCACATAGAGAATTCCTTTAATGAAATTGTTTCACTAAACTAATGAAATTTTCGTCATAATGTGAATGAACAATTTCTTAAACTTCATGAAAAACTTTATAGTTTTAATGAAACTATTTTTAATGAAACTTTCCATTAATCGTATGAAATTTTTAATAAATAATATGAAATTTTTCATTAAATATAATGAATAACAGCACTAATTTAATGAAAAGTTTCAATGGACGAGTTCCAGTGACAATTCATAAATCTAATGCAAAAATTCATGGAAAGCATGCAGATAATGCTCTCAGTGTGGTTACTTTTCTATTACAACCCCTATTATTTAATCAAATGCATGTCCATTCTGGTAATATCTTACAAAACACATATTACCTACAATAAAAATATAAGTTTCTTTTTTGAAAATTTGATTTCTTTTAGGTGGAAAAATAAAATTTTTGTAATAAATAGGTAACTTGTCACTTTTCTATTACAACCCCTATTATTTTAACAAGGGCATGTCTATCGAGACCATCTCCGATTTTAATAAAATTCACCATAACTGTCATACTCCACAAGAAATCGACAAAACATACACATAAATTACGGATTCCGGGACCTTTTAGTTTCCGAAATATGATGTTAGGAAAATTGCAAAAAACCATAAACTGTTTCTAATTCAATTCAATTCAATTCGTTTATTTATGATAATATGTACAGGAATGTATAAATGTGATTTTTTAAATAATGTAGAGAGTTTAGATATGCAATGATCTTTTCTACTCAATTATAATACTTTTTTTGATTAAATTAATTAGAAGTAATTAACTGTTGAGATCTAGAGAAAAATTATATAAAAAACTCTTTAAATAAACTTTTTCTTATGTATCGTTAAAAACTGACTATAACTTTTAAACTATGCAAGATACAAAATTCGTATTGGCCTTATTTTTTATGTAAAAATATACGCTTTAACCCTCTAACAGAAAAGCTTGTCTCCAGGCTTCGTATTTTATATTGGCATTATTTGTGCCAATTGAGTGATTTATAATAAGAATTTAAGCAATTTCAATAGAAAACCAAATTTACAACACATTTTGTAAATTAATTTTTTATGTAAATATCACGGTTTGGAATTTTCAAAAATCTTGATTACGATTGAAGCTTAAACTTTTGAAAAACAGCTCTAATTTTGGTATAAGGACATACAGGATTCCAAAAAAATACCTGCAAAGGACATCGTCTCAACTTAAACATATGGACGGATTTTTATGAAATTTACCAAGAAGATTATGTTTGGTTTTGTGAGCAAAGCCTTTAAGTTTATTCATTATATGTTATACACTCAAAAAAATAAGTTAGTAGAAAAGTTAGTAAAACGTCTTGTAAATCAGGTATACAATTTTTTAGCAAAATTTTTTGCTAAAATCGTGTTTTCAGCTAAAATTTTTGTTATACTTATTCAGCACTTAACTGTTTTATACTAATGCTTTACTAATATACTAATGTTTTACTAATTTATTTTGCTAAAAAAAATGTGTTGATAAGCACATTAATAGAGAAAGATATACGCAGAATGAAGTAGATGTCGCGGCATGTCAAGATGTAGTAGAGAAGAGGAAAATGATACTAAAAAGTACAACTCTAATAAGACATAAAAAAATCAACCATGGAAATTTTTGTATCTCTTTTTCATACATAAAACAAAATTGAGGATTAAAACAACTTAAATTTTGCGTTGTCACCGGCTTGTGAAAATAATTGTTTGTTAATTAAATAAAAGACAAAATAAAATATTTATTTATTTAAACTAAATGTTTATAGATAAAAGACAAAATAAAATATTTATTTATTTAAACTAAATGTTTATAGTGTGGTCAAATTGCAAACAAACATACACAGAAATGTAGACAAAGTAAAGCGAAAGACAAAGACAAACATCTTAGGTAGATTTTTATGGTTCCTTTTTATTTTTGCAAAAAAGGGTTGTTTTTTCGTTTCGTTTATTTTTGTTTATTTTTTCGTTTCGTTTCTATAATTATCTTCGGCAGTTGCGTCCTTCAAACGATAGCATCATTTAGACAACCATTGATGTAAGTAATTGAAAGAAAATTTTTGTTATATATATTTATTTCTATATATTTTCAGATATTAAATTAATTCATGTCGTCAATGTGGGAAAATGAATATTTTTATATTTCGTTATTATAGTAAATTATTTTTAAAAGAATCACAAAAATATGTTTTATGATTTTCAGCAAATAAATTAACTAAATTACAATTTTTTTACAATTTTTTTGCGTTTTTTTTCAGTCTACTAAAATTCAGCAAAAAATTTATTAATTTTTAGCAAGTTTTTTTTATTTCTAATCTACTAAGTGTTAGCAAAACTTTTGCTGAATCTACAAATTTTGTTGCTAAAAATCAGCTCGCTGATTTTCAGCAAAAGATTTTGCTGACATTAGCAACTTTTGACTAAAATTTTGCTGACTCAGCAAAATTTTTTGCTGACTTTACAAACTTTTTTTTTTGAGTGTAGTTAAGGTGAGTTTTCCCTCAATTTCGGGTTTTCCGAAAAACGAAAAACGCCTTGTCTTCTTAACTAAAAGGGTAAACTTTTGACTGTAGTTATATCTTGGTTATAGTTATATAATGCCTAAAGTTAGTTTTTTTTATGGATTAGTTTTTGAGATTCGCTCTTAACATATTTTCATCTATACCGCCTAAAATAGTCAACGGAAAAAATTTTGGTAGTAGAATATATTATTTATTTTTCGTGCCGAATAAGTGCTATAAATTTAACTTTAAAAAAGCGTAGGCTGGTTTGCGGGTTAACATGATATGCGTATTGAGACTACGCTGACTCATAAAATTGAGACTACGCTGACTCATAATATTGAGATATTATTGAGACTACGCTGACTCATAATACGCTGAATTTTTCTACAAATGTAGATGAGGGTTCAATAATAAGCACATATTTTTTTAAGAATTAAAAAATGCCCATATCAAGATATGGGAATTTGAATTCAAGAACCAAAAAAAAAATAACCTTTGACTCTTCCATAAAAAAAAAATCTATATTCATATCATTTTAAAGAGTACATTTTAAGTTAAAAAATTAGGGCAGTACGAATTTTGTATCGTGTATAATTTAAAAGATATAGGCCATTTTGTAACGACGGTTAAGTCAATTTTGAACATGACGTCATATTTCGGAAATCGGAAGGGTCCGGAGTTTGAAATTTATGTTTAATCGATTTCTTGTCGAGTATGACAGTTGTGGTGAATTTCATCAAAATTAATTGAATTAAATTTGATTGAGTTCCTCATCAAAAAAAGTTATATCTCAAACATTAAATCATATCCTATTGATATAGATCGATATTTATTTTTATCCGAGCTCATCTTTAAATTGGGATATCCAGTAATATTCTATTATATTCTTAAAAATATATTACCGGATTAAGTTAAATCAAAATTCATCTCAAAATTAAGGGATATAATTTGATATTAAGTAAGATCCAGATATATACCAAAATATCCCATGGGATTAACTTAGACCTAATTTGATCTAGTTATATCTAACAAGATAAGTATTTTTTGGTGGATCGAGTTAGATATTTTGAGATTAAATTGTTTTTTTTTAAATCCCATGAAATATTATAGTTTTATTAAAATTAAAAAAAAAATGGTAAGAAAAGATTTAGTCATTAGGCGCATATATAATTATGTATGTTGTTATATATAACACTATATAACAATATATACTTATATCTTGTAAGCATAGAAAATATCATTTAATGTCGTATATACTTATATCTTTATGGCACCTCTAAGCATATCTTACTATCATCACACAAAAAAATATTTTTTATAAGACGGTATATATTATTATAATATACACTATTACATAGCTGATATGTCACCATATATGATTACATATTATGTTATTAATGAGAATGTATCATTGTATATGACAACTGATCTATCATATCTTATTATGTGTAGCATATATGTTTACTATCTAATTTTTTAAATAATATAATAATATATGGATATGCATGACACCGTATATAATTACATATAATAATATATTTTATGATGAAAAAACATAAGACTTTATATAATTTTTTAACTCGGGTTGATATGTTTTTACTCCATAAGTAAATTAAGAAAATGGGATTCATTTTTAAACAGTATTTATTTTGGTGTTAATTAAGTTAAGAATTGTCAAACTTTGAACCACCAAAAAATATAAAAACACTATTTTTTTTTTTTTTGGCATATATGAGAACTTAAAAAGAAATCAGCGATTAGTATAGAAAACATGCATTTTTGCCGGTTTTATGATATGTAGTTGGGCTTGCAGGAAATCATATTAAATAATTTTAAATTCATAAAATTATAGAAGCTTTTTGGGGTTATGGAAATTTTGTTTGCTCCATAAAATTTAAAGTCTTTATTTTTTTTTAACGCAGTTTCGATTTTACCATTAAGCTCATTAAAATCTTTTATTTAATGTGGAATAGTATTCCATATATTGCCCTACTAGGTACTTCAGATTACACTCCATGTTTGAGCATATCGTCGTTTTGGGTACCTAAGCTTTTTCGTATATAAATGTTTTTACAATAAAGATAACGCATTTTCGTTTTGAATACACTTAGCCAATAAATCAAGATATATTTTAACATCGACTTTGTAAATTTATCGTCAATACTTCGGAGGAAACTACAAAAAAGAAATAGGTATTCCACATTACCCGAACTTACTCTAATATGTTTTCCAAAAAGAATAATTATACTTTTAACAATATGTATAATATTTGGTTTCAAAAAAATTCACACTTTAATAAATTGTAATAATTAACCAAAATTGCATTTGCATAAAAACTGCATGCATAAAATTATAACCTGATTTATGTTAACATGCATGCAACAAACATAAAAAATATCCTTGACATGACAACAGCAGCAACAGATATTGATAGTAAAATTCATTGTTGTGAAAGCGAATAAGTGTAAAAATAAAATTTAATTGGCACAAAAGTCAAATTTAGTTTATAAATTGAGTTATTTAAATTTAAAATAGCTATAAAAACGAGCAACAAGCAGTAGCTTTAAAACAATTAATGAGCTCGTGTTTAAAAATGCCAGTACAATATCATAAAAATATGTTTAAGTACACCCAGAAAAAAGATCGGTTGGAATTAAGTCAAAACCATTAACATTTATTTAATAGGACATTATTTTATTTGGAACTACCAATAATCGATTAATAAAGCAAAAATACTATACTGGTAACACACACACACACAAATAAAAGCCCATTTCAATCACGAAAACCACCGATTCAATAACTTAAATTGTTGAAATTCCGCCAACAACGAAAATTGCTAATTCAATTAGAAATTGATAGCTCTTTAATTGAATTATTTTTCAATTAAATAATAACTCATTTGATTAAAAAGTGATCAATATCGTATATCTTCCCAAAAAGCAAAAAATGAAAATAGATAAAGTTATTGCCATACCAAATGTGTTGTTATAGCTTGAATTTTATAACATTGAATTTAAACGGGCATGCAATTCTCATGTCGTTAGCAGATTTATCCCAGCAAAAAGTATTTTCGATTTGGTAAGCAGTAACTTCTTTTCAGTGCTTCCAAAGCAGCGCTTCGCCGTCATGCATGCAATGAAGCAATTCTTTAAGGCATTATATTGTGCTTCCCTGAAGGCATTCTTTTGAAGCAGTAAAGAATGCATGAAAAGAAGCAGTGAAAAAGGCATGCAATGAAGCACTACAGAAGGCCTTCTATAAAGCACTTCTGGAAGGCATTATATTGTGCTTCCCTGAAGGCATTCTTTTGAAGCAGTAAAGAAGGCATGAAAATAAGCAGTGAAGAAGGCATGCAATGAAGCAGTAAAGAAGGCCTTCTATGAAGCAATTCTGGAAGGCATTATATTGTGCTTCCCTGAAGGAAGAATAGCTTCTCGAAGCTTTTCTGGAAGCGCTTCGGGAAGCTCTTCTGGAAGCTCTTCCGGAAGCGCTTCTATCATGTGCTTCTTAGATCACATGATGGAAGCGCTTCTCACCTGCTTAAAAGAGACCTACCAAGTGGGACATCGCGAACAAAAATCATGCCTTCTGGTCGAGTTTTGCTGTGATTAAAACTAGTTTTATTCAATACACGGTGTTTTTGTTCTTGCATACATAATCTCAGAAGTACAACTCCAACAACACAACAGTTCTATTTTTAGAAACTTACCTCACTCTAATGTCCACTGTTTTCCCATATGTTGTAAGTGATGCCACATCTATGATATATTCCTTCGATAGATGGCGCTTACGTAGTTAGGGAAGAATTGCCAGAGAGCAAAGTTTGATTTTTGTTTGAGTTTGATTTTAAACGTCTTTTTCAGACAATTGCAATTAATACTATAATTAATATGCAATTTTATTTAATTTTAATTGTGAAAGGCTTGGTAGAGAAGATTGAGTGTATTTTCTAAAAATCATTGTAAATTTTCAATTTTCTGAATCAGACTGCGCAGTTTCTGGTATTGAACCTTCGTCAGTGACCTTGTTTTTTTTTGAATAATGTAATTTTTGTGAACAAAATTTATTCAATAATATATGAAAAATTTTGTTTTTAAGTTTACTGATTTTTTAAGTTTTGAGGAAAAAGATCGTGGTTCTTTTAAAATTGCCATATGACAACCCTGGTGATATATTTTTTATTAGTTTAGTATTATTTTGATAAAAACGATTCATAACTTTTGTCTTGAGTGGAAACGAAATAAATTTTGGAATATTTTATAGTTTGTGTATTGAAGAGTTCATCGTTCGATCGGTTAGATTTTCAAAAATTCTTTACAATCGATGATGAATAAATTTCTAGCAGAGAAATATATTTTCCTATTTTTTCATCAGTATAACAATCAAAATATAAAATATTAGGCTGTTTTATATTTTTAAATAATTTTTGAAAACAGTTCCATCAGAAGAGGTCAAACATTTATTTTATTTGGAGACTCTGGATTGTACCCGCGATTATACTCAAGATGTTGCTTAATTTTAAGGTTTTAAAATTCCTTAATTATCTTTTTCCAGTAATAACCTATAGCCGTTTAAAAGTACTGGGTCGGAAAAAGAACACTGTGTCAAAAATGAGTTAAAAAGGTCGTTCGTGTTATTAACAAACATACCAATTTAATAATTTTTTGTTTGCTTAGTTAATATATATTTTTTAATTGCAATCATATATATGCATAAAATTGAAAATAGATAGACGTACATTTTTTCTAATGAAATATTAAACATACGATACAATATATTAAATTGGCGTAATAAAAATTAAAAACATGTTTTAAATTAATTGCACTATTCAAGTCATTTAAAATATTTAAGGTCATAAACAATTGATTTGCCAAAAGATAATTCAAATAGCAGCATTTTAGAACTTTAGACAACTTAGCAAATTAAATAACTATGTAAAACAGACAATGTCTGTCATAATTATGTTCTACATTGAGATTTATTAAGTATTGTTGTTTCTAATAAGAATTTTTAATTTGTTGTTATCTTAAATGTTTTTAATTGTTACTAATCGTTAAACTAAAACATTAAATAAAACTATATGTAATTTGAAGTCCAGTAAGTATTTTTTTTTAGCTTAAGGTTAATATATTGCTCGTCAGGGTATAAAGTGCGTAAATCCATGTGGCATACATAAATTCTTAACACATTTTATTAGTTTAAGATGTTTAAGTTGAACAGTTAATGACAATTTTTATGTTTTTATAGATTTTTTGATTTTAAAACTCGTTTTAATGTTAAACATATTCTAGGCGTGTTTAAATTTGTTTCGTATTCGTACACTAATATTTATTTCAAAATAATTTGTATTGCATTTTGTAAAACACGTCTAAGCCTATTAATATTTTACAAATGTTAAAGGCTAATACAAATCTACACTGGATAAATAATTTTTATCCAAAACCAAATATTTTTATAACAATTAAAACTGACGTTAACACAAATTAATTAAATGTTTTCCGTTACGTCTTCCGTTTTTTTTTTGTTAATGTACCTTAGTATATAAAATGTATTTGGGTTATTATTTAATTGAACATTTCTTTCAGTGTTTAATAATTTTACTTACAAAGTTGCACTTTTTCAATATAAACACCTTAATTCAATGTTAAACTTAAAAAAACGAAACATTTAAAAATTTTTAATTTATTTTGAAACTAGTTTTTTTTTTTCTTTAGAATATATTGGAAAATCAAAAGACTTAAGAAGCAAACTTGACTTTTAACCTGCTGGTAAAGTGTAAACAATAATACACAAATTCAAGTTTTGTTACATAAATTGTACAAAAAAATATTTTTATATATGCATATATTTTTCGTTAACTTGTTTGGTAAAAAAAAAATAAAAAAACACTTTCAGCCCTATAACATAAATAGATTTTTTTTAGAATATGCAATTTGCTTATAAAAATTCTATATATAAAAAAAAAAAATCTTACCATTTGGATGGAGGTGCGAAAAAATCGTGATATTATGACTCGATTTTGCGGATTTTTTTTAATTAATTCAATAAATACCGTAAATGTATCATATATACATATATCTACGGAACCGTACGATTTCATGTCACTCAGCATTTAAAACATTATAAGAACAATAAAACTTATTTTTAATGGTATCAGCATTATGTATTACACTCAAAAAAAAAGTTTGTAAAGTCAGCAAGATTTTAGTCAGGAGGGTGCTTGCAAAAAAATTGCTAATGTCAGCAAAATCTTTAGTAGATTCAGCAAAAGTTTTGCTAACACTTAGTGGATTAGAAAAAAAAGCCTTGCTAAAAATTAATAATTTTTTTGCTGAATTTTAGAAGACTGAAAAAAAACCCAAAAAATTTGTAGAAAAATTGTAATTTAGTTAATTTATTTGCTGAAAATCATAAAACATATTTTTGTGATTCTTTTAAAATTAATTTACAATAATTACGAAATATAAAAATTTTCATTTTCGCACATTGACGACATGAATTAATTTAATATCTGAAAATATATAGTAATAAACATATATAACATAACAAAAATTTTCTTTTAACTACTTACATCAATGGTTGTCTAAATGATGATATCTTTTAAAGGACTCAACTGTCAAAGATAATTATAGAAACGAAACGAAAAAATAAACAAAAACAAACGAAACGAAAAAAACAACCCTTTTTTTGCCATATGAAAAAAGAACCATAAAAATCTACCTAAAATGTGTGTCTTTGTCTTTCGCTTTACTCTGTCTACATGTCTGTATGTGTTTGTTTGCAATTTGACCACACTAGATTATTAATCTATAAACATTTAGTTTAGAAATACATATTAAATTTAAATATTTTATTTTGTCTTTTATTTAATTAATAGACAATTATTTTCACAAGCCGGTGACAACGCAAAATTAAAGTTGTTTCAATCCTCAATTTTGTTTTATGTATGAAAAACAGATACAAAAATCTTTCATGGTTGATTTTTTTATATGTCTTATTAGAGTTGTACTTTTTAGTATCATTTTCCTCTTCTCTACTACATCTTGACATGCCGCGACATCTGCTTCATTCTGCGCATATCTTTCAATCTTTTTGTCGTCCACACTCTTATTGTGCTTATCAGCACAATTTGTTTTAGCAAAATAAATTAGTAAAACATTATTATATTAGTAAAACATTAGTTCAAAACAGTTAAGTGCTGAATAAGTATAACAAAAATTTTAGCTTAAAGCAGAATTTTAGCTACAAATTTGCTAACAAATAGTATACCTGATTTACAAGACGTTTTACTAACTTTTCTACTAACTAATTTTTTTGAGTTTAGCAAACATCCTTAATTTTAATATTTATATTGTTAATGTGCTCTACTCAATTAACAACTATCCTAATTGGCCCTAATTTGCTTGTAACTTTTACAAGTTTTTCAACTCTTTTGGGTATAACTTTCTCAGCATAAAAGGAAATAGCATAAAACCTTTGGTGGATGATAGTCCTGATCTTATGTGCCCTCAATTAGGTGTAAATGGTTGCTCTCCAAAATTTGTCACTCTGTTTTTTTAAAAATAAATAGAAATTTCAAATTTTTAATTTTTGAGCTTTCAGCGTCAACGTAAATGCAATTTTTTTTTTACTTTCTTATATAAATGACAAATTAACTAATAAACTGAGATCAAATTGATTAGTGTGACTTCAAAAATAAAGAAAATATGTGAAAATATTTAAAAGAATTAAATACAAATTTAATCAAATCTATGCGTGAAGATCTTAAAATTTTATATTTTTTGAAGGGCACATCTGCAGTGATCGGTAAATATCAGTTGGCTAGAGGGGGGATGTTACGTCACTGGGAAACATATGCCACCCACGATTTTCGCTGCATTTAAAACAGTTATTAACATATTCCTTTCCATAATTTTTGGAGTTATTGATGTCACCAAAATTCACAATTGCAATCCACACGTGGTCGAGGAAAGACATGTTTTTGTAATTTTTGAGTTTCAAAAAAATAATAATATATAGTTGTATATTTGGGATATTGTATCTTTTGTTTTTTGTATTTATTTGTATCTTTTATTTTTTCTCTACTTCGTCTACACAAGCAGCGACATCTACATTTCTCCTTTTTATTTGTTATTTGTGTTCTGATTGTATTTATCAGCATTAGGTAGCAACAAAAATTAGTTAAACAGTTGTTCAAAAATTGTTTATTTAGTAAAAGCGTTTAACTAAAACTTAAGCGGAAAACGAAAATTGAGCAAAAAATGCTATTAGTTAGTTAAATGCTTTAAGTTAATAATTTAAAATTGAATAGCACATGCGTGGTTTAAAAAATTACGGGGTCAAATCTTATTTAAGCGATACACTAAAAAAAAAGTTTGTTGATTTTTTTGTCAAACCTCTATTTAAAAAAATAAATTAATTTTATTTAAAAAATAGAGGTTTGACAAAATAATCAACAAACTTTTTTTTTAGTGTATCGCTTTAATAAGATTTGACCCCGTAATTTTTTAAACCGCGCTTGTGCTATTCAATTTTAAATTAAATTTTTCTTAACTTTGACCGCTATTTACACAAAAACCAGAAGTGTTGCAAACATTTTTGCTTTTAAAACACGAACATTTTTTACTGGGATATGAAGGGCTTTTTGTAAAAACTTGATATCCTAATGAAGAAAACTATAAAGCTTTAGTGCATTATCAACATTTTTATATTTATTTAAAATTGTGTACACTGTAGTGTACAAGGGTAGTGAAAGGGATAAAAAGTAATTTTGTTTTAAATTAATTTTTATTAAAAAATTTTCTTTGTGATAATTAATTTATGAATGTTAATTGTATTTTCATATTTCTCATTGATTTTTAAAATGATCTATGACGTAGGTCGAAATATTAAAGAGGAGAGTACATAAATTTAAACATTTAAACATTCGTTTTTAAATTCATTAAATAACCTTAAGACGAATTAATAAAAATTAACTCTTATTATTTTTCTTCTTTTTTTAGGAAATTTTTATAAGAATCTGACATGGTATAATTATTTAATAAAATACTAAAAGGAATAAATTAAGAAATTGGAATTTAAATTGATAGTTTTTAAAACTTAATTTAACCTGGCCATTTGGAATTGTGGCTCTTTTAAAAATACCTGACTTTTTAAAAATTTCCTTTGTAATGCTTACAAATATGATACACATAAATTGTTTCTTAAATGTCCTTGAATTAATACATTTTGTTAATTAAAAATATGTCAAGTAGTATCGTTTTAATAATCTGGTATTTTTTATAATATGTATATAGAGCATCCATTATAACATCCCAGCAAAACTTTATATTACCCGGTAATAAGTTTGGGAATAAAAAATTAGGGGCGGTAGCTGGTTACTATTATTTTAACAAGGGTATGTCCATCGAGGTAACTACTTACCTCTGTAACATGTTACTCCTTACTTACAGGTAAAGAGTTATCAACAACTTAGTATTTAAATCTTTAATTTTGAAATCGAATGTTATTTTAACATTGTAAAATTTGTATTAAAAATTTTTTTATATTATATTTTATGTAGAAATGAGCTAATTATTAGTGTCCGACCGAACAGTTCGGCCAAAAAACTATATTTGAATGAATGAATGAATAATGATTTATTAAAAAAATATGTAATTACAATTCATATAAATATCACAAAGAAGTAGCTATGATTAAATCATTGGAAGACATAACATTTAATGTTGTGTGTCTATATTTTGTCGGTTTTTTGATATCGAGAGGCAATGGTGACAAATTTTGGTATTGGAAACATGTTTGTTGAGCCGATTTAATTCGATTTTGTGTATAAAATTTAAGAGAAAAGCCGAAGTTTTGCTATAAAGTTAAAAGTTCGGCCGCCGAACTATTTTCGATTTGGCCGAACTTTCTGAGGCCGAACAGTGAATTCATTGCTTAACTACAGACTTTTCTTCAAATTTGACACTCAAAATAGCATCTAATCAGTCTAATAAACATTTTTCCATCCGCCAAATTTGTCCATAATGCTTTAAAATACCGAATACAGACCAAATGCATTTTCTGGCCGAACTGTTCGGTCGGACACTACTAATTATACTATAAAAACATTTAAACCTTTGAATTGACTGTTACTAATGGGCAGTCAGTAATAACCACAGTTGCGATGTAATGCACGGGTAAGGAGTTTAACTTATTACATGTTCCGTAATACCAATCTATTACCGAGATTTTGCTGGGATGCTTGATTTACCATAAAATTAAAAAAAAAAAAATTTGCAAATGTCATAAACATTTAACTAAATAAATTTGCTAATAGAAAACAAATATATAAAAATCCCATAATGCAGAGTCATAAAATTTAAAACAACAACTGACCTATCTGTTATACAAAAAGCGTAAAACCACTAAATGACCTTAAGAATGGATAACATTTTAAAAACAAATAAAATGAATGGAAATATTAAAAACTTTATAAATTCATATTAATTATATATGGGACTAATGAATTAAGTGGACTAATGAAATGCTGATTTCATTACCATTAAATTAATATCAATGGTAATGAAATTGCTTTCATTATCGTTTATTTAATTAATGATAATGACTTGAGGAATTAATTGCAGTGATTAATGAAAATGGGTTTAAATTTTAAATCAATGAAATTAAAATTTATAAAAAATAAGTAAAAAAAATAAGTACCATTGAAAAATAGGCTTTAAAAATTGTGAAAAATGGCTAAAGTCAGTGATAGAAAGAACTCGCTCACACTCATGGTTGTTTTAAATAATTAATGAGCCCAAAATTTCTGAAACCATATAGTAATTTATTTTCAGTCTGATTTGAAACCAAGTAAAGTAGAACAAAATGGAATGGAACAAGTGGAACTCGAACAGTAAACACATAGAACGAAATTCAAATATAATAGAACATTGGTACAAAATGGAACAATATAGAATGGAACGAGTGGAATAGGAATACTTAACACATTTGTATTAGCGGTATGTGTTACGAAGGTCAAGTTTTGCAAAATTTTGTTCTTTTTTCGATATATTGCTTAGTTTTCAAAATACTAGCCATTTTATAAAATGGGGGTTTTTTTTAAATTGTCGGTGTCTCCGAAACTAAATGGGACAAAATTTTTGTTCCATAGGAGTATTAGTATAATCTGACAATACAAATAGGCTAGGTACGGAAAGGATACCTAGGATTCCATATTTTACAAATCGGCCACAGGGTGATTTATTTATTTATTTATTGATTTTTTACTTTAAATATAAATTTAGATACTCAGATAAAACAAAGTTTGTACCCAGTTCAATACAATTTCGTATCCATTAACTAATGATCCAATTCCACTCGTTCTCCGTTCCATTCCACATCGTATTTCATGTTCCACTCATTCTTCGTTCCATTATAGTTCGATAACAATATTAAGCACTCCAAATCAACTCATTGCTTTGAATTCAAAAAATTTTAAATTCCATTCATCTTAAAAAAATTATGTATTTTTACTTACCAACCCAGTTGTAATTAGTCTTTTTATGCATTAGTGTGATTTAATTTTCATTAATAATGGTCTTTCTAATGGAATATATTTCATTATCATTTAATGATAATGCAATTTTTTTCATTTTAATTAGTATCAACTAATTTTAATGAAATTTCAATGATAATGAAAAATTCCCATGTCTGATATTAGTACAAATAATATGCATAAAATATAATAAAGTTAACAAATATTTGTTTTATTTTTGGCCATTTTTTGATATGCATTATAAATTATTAATATAATATTTGGCAAATTTTGTAAGAAATTCAATAAAAAAATAAAACATTAATGAAATACACACACGACTATAAATTTTAAATTTTAAAATTTATAGAGTTGAGTCTAAATTTTACTAATCGGTCACTCAACTTTATTGACATAGTTTATATTAACGCCTTCATCAAATTAAAATTAAAATAAATGATTGCATTATGTTTAAAATATTTATGAGTGATAAAGATGATAATGAAGATGATGATGAAGATGTTTATGTGGGTTGGATTCACTTCTGTAGTTTTTTTTAAAAGGTCTCAGCAAGCTTTTAATGACTTTCGATTTTAATGGTACCAGCACAGATTGTATTCCAATCTTGATTTGGCTTATGTTTTTTGCCAATACATAGTGGGATATTTCACAAAATATTTGGAAATAATTTTTCTTTCTCATTCGATTTTCAAAAATTAGCTGTATATTCCCAGAGATATTCCCATGGGAAGATGTGAAATTCCAAAATTAAAAAAAAATTATATTAGTTATTTTACCAAATAAATTCTTTATTAAATAAAAAAAATAATGATATATCTTGTTAAACTCAAAAAATACCGTTTACAGTAGAGGAACAACTATATTTAGCAAAGTTGAATTGCTGGACTGAGCGATTGTATGAAAATATATTGAAGCACCCACATTTTGCTTAAATAAACTTTTGTAAAGTTCCATCTCCATTAATTTGGTTAGTTTTGAATCGAAACTCATCGTACCCAACTGAACTATTTTAAAACTTTTCAAACAAACCAAATAAATTTAAAAAATAACAAAAAAAAAAAATTATAGTTAAAAAAAATAGTTTTTCTCACTAAATGTGAACTATTATATGAGCTCGAAGTTAAAGATTATCACCATTGATCAAAAATAAATTGCAAATTTGTTTGTTAGACCTTGCACATAACAAACAAGTTTTCAATTCATTTTTGATCAATGGTGATAATCTTTAACTTAGATATCATATATTAGTTCTCATTTAGTGAAAAACTAGGTTATATAATTGTTTGATGTTTTGCATGGGATTGTCACTTCTTTCAAAACGTGTTCTGATGATGGGAACCTAGAAAATTCCGAAATAGATCTATCAACACTAGGGTGGGTCGATTAGTATGGAAGGAAACAAATGTTAATGGGCGCTACGAGTTTCTGATTCTTGGGATTGTACTGAGCAAAAAAGTCCACTAGACCATCGTCTACGGTGATAATCGAGCTTCCAGGTTTTGACTTGCAGTTTTTCTCAGACTTTTGTCACGTTTTTTTTTTTGGATTTTTTGGCCTACAACAGCCAAACCATTGAGATTTTCGATCCAATACTAAGACAAAAATTGTATCCAAGACAATAGTTAAGAACTCTCTAGTACATCGCAAAAGCATTGGAACGCTCCTTCAGGCAGTTTTGGACTTGTGAAAGTGCGAAGGGACAGGGCTACTTTCACAAAATACGGCTAAAAAGTCTTATTTTGAAATTAAAAATTAACCCCACCACACAATATGATTGATGCATTAATCTGCTAGAGAATCTTCCAAAGAAGAGATTGATACCATAATCTTGGATAAGCTCCTTCTACTTCCTGAGATATGTCCATCCCACACATTGTTACAAGCAAGTCAAAATCTGTTTGCAAGTCAAAATCTGGAAGCTCGATTTTCACCGTTCCTGAAAGTGGTCAATTAATAAATTTGAAAACAAAAACTCTATAGGTTATTTGTTAGGAAAATAACCTAACAAAAAAATATAGAGTATGTCCTCGAACTTGACCCTTGTTCGAGCGAGGCATTCGTTTGTCGAAAAAAATCAATGATCTAACAGATCGTAGTTCAATATATGGGTATGAAAGAAATTAGCTATAAATAAATAAATGTTCCGGGAATACTCGGGACGATATTCCCGGGAATCCCCCTGTTTTTCTATCTCGCAGGAATTCTGTGTCGGATTTCCCGGAATTAATTTTTTTCAGCGTCAAAAACATATGCATTTTTTTGAAATTTGTTTTTTAAATGCACTTTTCACAAATTTGGTAGCTCCCGTTTTGATAAAAGGATGCATATTTTCAAAATGTGGCATCTTTACTAGAAATAAACACATTCGTGTTTTGGGCCCCGGGGTTTATCTATTATTCAAGAATTATTGAAAAAAGCTTGTGTCACTTTTTCATAAAACAATACAACAATTTATTATTTTTTATTTTTAAAAATTAAAAAGATGTAATTTAAAAATATAGTATTAAGGGGCCGTTTAAATGTCTCTCTTTTAAAAACTCTACATTTTATGTTGACGGTTTTGCTGTATTTGAAAGATTAACGAATCTGATTAAATATTATGTTTTCAAAATTTAGTTTTTAACCTTTCAAGATGGTTTCTCTTAAATATCAGATTTATTTTAGAAAAAAAAAATGCTCTGAAAATGTCAAATTTGAACTTTTTATGCAGCAGAATATTTCAGTATGCATATTTATTTACCACACAAAAAATATTCTTACAATCTACATATAAGGTCTTCAAGTTAGATGCATTAGAAAATACATCTTACACTCCATTTTCCAAAAAAATTTTTATAATTATTTTAATTAAATTTGAGACTTGTGTCTCTTTAAATGCATCGATCTTAAAGGCTACTAAATACATTTTTAAGAGATTCTTTCTTTGTATGACAGACAATGAAAATATTTTTAACGCTTTCAGCCCCATATTTCTTTCAATAAAAAATCTAATATTCGATAGCAAACGTGGACTTGAAAGGGTTAAAAATTCAATTATTTAAAACAGAATATTTTAGAAGATTCTTTTATCATTCACGTACAGAAAAAAATCTTAAAAATTAAATGTATAGTTTTTAAAACAGAGGCGTTTAAAGGGTCGCCTACACTACATTTTCAAATTTAATTCTAATAAATCTGAAAAATAATAAATTGTCCTTTTTTTCTATGTAAAAATGCAATAAATCATTAAAAATACACACAGAGAAAGAAAGTGCCAACCGAATTGAAAAGTGTATATTAATGGTAACAATTTATAAATACAGTTAGTACAACGATTTCTGAATATTTTGTACGTTACAAATAAAATTCAGTTGAAATAACCGAACTTTGTTGTAATGTTAAGTTGTGCCAACCGTCTAAAATTCATAATAACCGAATTTTTATATTTAAACGAATGTAGGTTTTCGTGGACAAAGATATTGCGTTAGTTTTTTTTTTTATTTAATCAAGAATTTATTTGGTTAAATAACCAATTTATAAATTGATCTTGATTTGGTGCAAATTAGGAACATCATATTTTCAAATGGAAATATCTCGGGAACTGTAAGAGATAAACCACACATGTAAGCATTTGCTTTGTGAACCTTTAATAGTAGACAACAAATGTGTTAATTTGTTTGATAATCGGAAAAGAAACCAAAAAACGCCGATTACTCAAAATTTTTTAGGCAAAAAGTGCCCAAATTTGGAGGTCATATTGCCTCCCCTGGGTGACCTGTGTGGTTTAACGTTTAACCTTGTCACTTGCATGTATTAAATTTCATTGCAGTCGGACCACTAAGTAAGTAATGGACGAATTTTTTCCTAAAATTTTGTAATATATCCTACTCTGCATTATCTTCATTTTGTATTTAAGTGTGTTAGTTTGATCCATTAACATATATCATCATCATCATCATCATTACTAACATCATCATCGTCAAGTTTGTTACAATTTCATTGCCGCTCTGTCGAATTAACTCATTTGCTTAACGGCCTTGAGACTATTACCGGTTTTAATATAGTATTTTTCGAATGTTTTTAACGATTTTTTTTTTGTTGTCTTCTCATCTTTTTTTATTTCTGTTTGATTTCATTTGTTGTTGTTTTAGTGTTATTTTATTGTAAATAAAAAGGGGTTTTCGGTTTATACACTTTTTTCAGTTCATTATTAATGCCATGTTAATCAATTTAGTATCCATAACCTAAATTTTGTTTTTGGTTTTCTTTCATTTGAGTCGTATTGTCTTGTGGTAATACACATTTCTTGGTCTTTATTATGTTTGGTTAAAATGATGTTGTAATAGTTTTTATAGATATTTATGTAGTGCATTCGTGTATGGCGGTATTATTTTGCCAAAAAATAATAAAAATATATACATATTTTTATTTTACCACCTATAAATGTAGATAACATTAATTATAAAGCAATAATTGGAAAGTACCAGGTAATAAAAGTTTATTATATTGAAGATTTAGCTTAAAGCTTTTCGTGAAGTTTGTTTCTTAAGTCTTTTGATATTTCTTAAGAGATTTTTATGTAAAATTAAGCAAATGTTTTTAATCGCTGATGTTTCTTAAATATTTTACTATTTTTTTGTTTACGTAATTTACTTTTTTAATCAAATTTTCAATATACTAATTTCCAGTATGTTTCTTAAGTCTTTTGTTTTTTGTGTAGATGTGTCTTTCTTAAGTCTGGGATGTACATTAAGTTTTTCTGTAGATTTTTCCAGGAAATTGATTAAAGTCTTTCATTACTTAAAATAAAATGTTTTAAAATTACATACTATCATTATATTTAAGCATATTTCTTGTGTCTTTTGTTATTAATGCAAAATTCAAATTTGTTTCTTTAATCTTAAATTTGTCCGTTATACTTTTCTAATTATATTCGGTTTATTTTGATTTCTTCTTGATAATTTGTCTTAACGTTACAATATGGTTTACAATCAAATAAAAAGTGTATTATGTAAATCTCACTATCGTTTTTTTTAATTTTATCACGGAAATTTATATATCTTTTTTTAAGTACAATAAAGTTGACGATTATAACAATAATTATGCACAGGGAGAATTAATTGGACGAGTTTTAATGAAAGTTTTTTAACTAAGCTCATGAAAATTTCTTCACAGTGTGAATGAAAAATTTCTTAAACTTTATGAAAAAGGGTCATAGTTTTAATGAATATATTTAAAATGGAATCTTTTCATTAGTTGTATGAAATTTGAAATAAATAATATGATATTTTTCATTAAATTTGAAGAAAAACTGCATTTATTTAATGACAAGTTTTAATGGAGTAGTTGCAGAGACAATTCATTGACCTAGTTCAAAAATGCATTCATATCATGCAGATAATTCTCTCAGTGTATTGTCAATATCTATAGGTACATATATTAAATTTAAATTTTTTTAATCTTTGTTTACTTCTTCACCACAGAATTCGCAATAAAATCAAATAAAACTAAATTCTACAAAATAAAGAATATTGTAAACATTTCCAAAAAAAAGAAAAAAGAGCTTTCTCAACACTCAGCCCAAACCGCTTAACCTAGGAACATGAAATTTGACATGCATCTTCCTCATCTAACATAGACTTCAGAATGTTGCCCTAATTCCTAAATGTCTTATAACACTATGCCCCAAGTTTCAGCTTAATTCGATAACATGTAGAGGTCGCAGAAAAAGTTTACTTTCAAGAATTAGTAATTTGTCGCCAGAAAAAAAAAGACAAATTATGGGTTGACTTTAAATTGAATTCTTTCATAATCTACGTGACGTACTTCACTAAATTTTACAATCTAATCTAAATTGATGTGAAGAACAGGAATATGAAATCAAAATTAAAAAAAAAAATTAATAACTAAGTATTAGGTTATTTGCGGGTTCTAAAAAAATATTCGAAAAAATACATTCCTTGTCCCTGTGTAGAAACGGTAAAGACATATCATTATTTTTAGAATTCCAGTAATAACACCAGCCAACTCACTGCATTATGTTTACATATAAACTATATAAATTAAGATATAATAATATATGCTGTCTTATAAAAAATATTGTGTGTTATATAAGATATCCGTTTATATTTTGCCATATGAATAATGCAATTCAAGATATAATTATATATGACATTAAGATTAACAATTTAGTTTAAGAAGTGATTATATATGGTCCAACATCATTAATATTTTCATGCGTATACGACATAATTATATATTGCTATAACCCCATATATAATAATATATGCACAGAGGTCAAAATTATTTTTCTTTACATTTTTTTTTTATTGTTATTAAAAATAATATATGTCATGGGATATACATAAGTAAATCCAATTTAATTTCAAAATAGATCATTCTATGCACTAAAAATTACTTATCCTTTTGGATCTAATTAGATCCAAGTAGATCTAAGTTCATCCCACGGGATTTTAAATATTTTTGGAACTTCCAATTTTGAGATCAATTTTGATCTATATCCGGTAATATATTTCTCATTTCACGGCAAAGCGGGATTCGTTTTTGAATTTTCCGGGATCTCGGGAATTGAATTTTTAATTGACAAAGTCTCCTTTTAAAAATTCATTCAGGACCAATCTAATTTACATTAAAATCGCATTATCTCCGGTTTATAGGTAAATTTTAACAATGCTTTTAATCAGAATCTTAATTTTTTTTTAATATTTTAAATAAAAATTACATATTGCAATAGTGCACCTTTCGTTTATTAGTTTTGTTAACACTACACACAGAAAACAAATTCGGTAGTAGCAACCGTGTTTTTAGACACTCGAATGATTCGATTGTGGCTACCGAATTTTGTGGTAGTGCTCACCGAATTTCTGTTCTGACGATCTAAATTCTATTATCATGTCAGAAATTCTTTTGTTTCATTTGAATAATTGTTATCACAACCGAAAGATTCTGTCGCAGCTACCGATACATTCGATTGGCAGCATATACGATAACCATGACTGAGTCTGTTTTTTGGGTGTATTATTAGAGTTTTTTTTTTCACAAAAAACCATTTATACACTGATAACATTATTATTCATGACATTAATGAAACAATTTCATAGAATTTTTATCGTAGATTTAATGAAGAATTTCTTTATATCCAAGAAATTTTATTAATACAGTGCACTCGCGAAAATATGAACACCCTAACATATGAACATTTTTTTTCTTCCATTGACTACTCTAAAATATTAACAATTTATTGCCAAAGCTTTAAAATATGAACAGCTTATTTTTGTATTTTTAACGCATTTTTCGCAAAATAACTTTTAAATTTTGTTTCTTTTTCAAAAATTTATTGTTTTTTTTAAATCCAATAAGCAATAAATAAAAAAATTTAACATAAGAAACTTTTATTTTTATTGGAAAAACGTTTGTAAAGGTAAATAAGATGACATTCGCAAATATGAACAATCTTGCATAAGTGAACTGGCTTGGTTTTTATTTGTTCATATTATCGCGAGTGCAATACAGTGCACAATTTTTCATAAACTTTTTTTCATAAAATTTCTTAGTTTCATAAAAAAAATTTATTTGATTTCATAAATTATCCCTTCATAAATTTAACGAAAATTTTCTTTAGTGCTATGAAAATATTTCAAAGAATTAAAAATCAGTTTATATAGAAATCAGTTTATGTGGAATTAGAAATCAGTTTATCTATACCACGGTCAGTGATTGCACAGAAAATTTCATATAGACGCAATCGAACAAATAAAAACATAACAAATATTACATTATTCACAAAATTCAAAAAACAGGGTCACTGACGAAGGTTCAATAACTGAAACTGCGCAGTCTGATTTAGAAAAAATTGAAAATTTGCAATTTTTAGAAAATACACTCATTCTTCTCTACCACGCCTTTCACGACTTAATTTTTTTATTTTTTCAAAAATTTTCATAATTTTGTTAGTTTTCATACATTTCACACTTTTGTTTTAATATTTAATTCTCAAGTGTTCAACATATTTTATAAAGTGCATTATTATTTCAATGTAACCTTTCATTAATTTTGGACTTGTATCAAATTGTTTAAAAAATCATATGAAGCGGTTCATTGGCTTAGTTCAAATGTATTTTTCAAGACATTCAATTTATTAATACAAAAAACTTCTTAATATTAAATAATTTTCATGAAAATGTTTCATAAATTCTATAATCGCTTCATTTTCGGAATGATTCAATAGTTTAATGAAGGTTTTCATTAAATCGATAAACATTTCATAAACAGTAACTTTAATGAAGCATGTTTCATAGATTCAATGAAAAGTTCCAACTAACGAGTTTCAGTGACAATTTTCATTAAAGCTATGAAGAAATTCATTACTGAAGTGAAGATAATTCTCTGAGGGTAGACTCATCCATATTGATTAGTTAAAAAAGAGAAATTGCAAATCTCTCAGTTGCTGAGACAACAAGTGGTCAATTAGATAACTGGTAGCAGCCGAAAGATGGTTAACAAGTATTTTAGTATTTTATAACCAAAAGTTGATGCTTAATAATAGCGATTTAAAAAAATACGTTCGAACAATTTCTACAGAAGGTTATCGAATCAAATAATATCCGTACGATTGGTACCAATAAACACCCTTAGAACTGATTTAAGTCATTCGCTATGGAGTGACTTTGAATTTGAGATTGCATTTGCAGTGCTATCATAGAGTTTTCGATGTATTTTATAGCATATTTTGTACATTTTCATCATTAAATATATCAGCATTCTTCAAATATCTTAGCTGTGTATAAACTGAGAATTATCAGCATCATATCAATGAGTTTTTGCATTAAATCTATAAAGTGTCACTGGAGCTCGACCATTCAAATTTTTTATTAAATTAATGCAGTTTTTCATAAACATTTTTGAAGAATTCCCGAAATAGATTTATCAACACATTCCTGAAAGGGTCAAATAATAAATTTGAAAACAAAAAACTCTATAGATTATTTGTTAGGACAATATCCTAATAAAGAAATATAGAGTATGGCCTCGAACTTGAATAATTTGTATTTTCATTGCACAATTAAAGGTCGAAAGAAACATAATTTTTATTTTTAATAAAAATGATATCAAACTTGAATTTCTTTTTATTTATTAAGAATTCCATACTCCTAATGAAAAAGTTTCATAAAAATTGTGAAGCTCTTTCATAAAATTAAATAAATTTTTAATTCACTTTGTGTAGAACACAAAACTCGCCCAAGAAAATTCTCTGCGTACAATTTTCAATTTATACTCTTTAAAGAAGTATGTTTATTTATAAAATTACTAAAAAAAACTCGTGGAAATTCCCAAAGTATTTCCCAGGATTTCGGGGGAAAAAATCTATATGACATACAGTTAACCCTCTACTGCATAAGAAGCCATATATGGCTTTTCATTTTCAAATGCAAATCCTCAACGAAAATTAACAGTTACAAAAAACAATAGTTTTTGAAAAGCATAAGTAGGCCTTTGTAAACATGAGAAGAATGTTGTTGTCTCTTTTCTCTACATAGCTGAGTAAAAAACCTCCGTCTTGTTTGCAAGTGCGCGTGGTGACTTCGTAGGTTGAAAATACACAAAATAAAACATTTTTTTTTTAATTTACACGTAAGTTGGTATCAGTGTTGCCAGGTATGTTGAGCATAAAATCGTCAAATTTTCCAATAAAAATCGTCAAAATCGTCATTTTATTTTCAAAAATCGTCAAAAAATCGTCAAAACAAAAAATATTGGTTACAAGTGGGATAAAGTTTTAATAAAAAAAAAATAATAATAATGTAATTCATATTTCAAATACTCATGTACTATCGGTGTAATATAATACGATTTTTTACACTTTTCTGTAATTAAAGTTTCAAATGGCATTACATGTGATGATATAGTTTAATACAATCAATTGTGAAATTTTTGATTATTTCATATTTTTCATTTTGGGTTGGTTTTTAATATTGCTAAAAATTATTTATTATTTTATTTATTGTTTATATTATTATTTATTTTTATTTAAATATTGTTTATTACTGCATGTTTTTCCATTTTCAAATATAAATTGTGAATATCTGAAGTTTCACTTTGGAACACTTTATTTATATTATTTTTAGGCCTGTTTTTTAAGCACCGGATTTATTTTTGGATTTATAAATCAGAATATTTGAACTCGATGTTTGTTTCGCAAAAACTTGGATGTTTTTTTTTTTAATTTAAAAAACATTTTATTTTTATCTCAATCTTGCACTAATTAAACTTTATAAAAATATAAATATTAAAAAAACAGGGTTGGCATTTAATAACTTTTCATAATAACGATTAGCTATAACAGTAACACTAATAGCGGAATGAAAATTTAAAAAAAGCGATTCCATTAAAGACATGTTTCTTCTTATGTAAACGGTTTTAGTTTTTTATTTAGCCTGTTTGATTTTGAAATATCTTGAACTAGTTAAAGTCAAAATAACGCTAAAATACCGAAACGACGATTTACAACGTTATTTTGTTGATGTAACAAAATTGAATGGGTAGAATTTTGAAATAAACCCTGTAAAGACACATGCCACTATTGGAATCGTAGCTTTAAAACGTTCATAACGGCATTGGTGTGGCCGTGGCAGGCAACTGCTATTGTAATGAAAAGGTAGTGTTTGCCAACCATGAAAAAAGTAAGCACATAATCAGGGAACTTCTGCTATAAATATTTGTAGTTGTTTCAGTTGTAATACAGTATCTTTATTTTTAAGTGAAAAAACAGTCATTTGTAGAAGAAATTTCATTTTAGACTACAATTGTAGTTCATTTAAAAAACAAACCTCATTAAATTACAGTATTATGATTTTACATTCATTTTCTACAGTATTATTTTTTTTTTTATTTAAAAAAATAAAACAAATTAATGTTTGTTTATATTTTACTGCACTGACTGAACCACTCATTAATGATACAATTGTAGTTAATTTTTTGAACAGTAAAAAACAAATGGCTATGTTAGTTGAATTTACTAAAATGTGAGTCGTTTTTTTTTCAGGTGAAATTTAATTTGGTTTTAGCTGCATTTGCAGTGGTCTTTACCGTTATTAAGGGCAGAAAATAAATTAAAATAAACCTAACATGAATCCACAAAATAACTTTGTTGCTAAACTTTTAATAAAAAATAGTTTTTAATTTTAACGAAATAATAAAAATCCAAAAATAGATCCGTTGATTTTTTAATAATAGCAAATAAACATGTTTTGCTGACATATTAAACGTTTGTCAAAAAATCGTCATTTTGGAAGCAAAAATCGTCAAATCGTCATTTAGTAATTTAGGTAATAAAAATCGTCAAAATGACGATAAATCGTCAAACCTGGCAACAGTGGTTGGTATGCTCTCATAATTTTTTTTATTAAATATATAGCTTTGTGAATAGTGTTTCTGTGATTGTTTTGCAATTGTGCATGTAGAACTCATGAAATGAAGTATTTCTTAGAACAGCCATATATGGCTTCTAATGCATTCACAGAAACATTCGTTTAACTTTGGTGTGCCATATTTGGCTTCTCATGCATTTACGGATAAAAATTACTGTATGTATTTATGTTTTAACTTATCTAAAAGGAAGGGTCGACCTGCTTCCACCCCAAATACTCTAGCAAAAAGGAAAAGAGGTTCAGATCCCTGTGGTTCCCTGTGGTTCCCTGTGGTTCAACAAAAATAAATCAAGCAAAAATTTTTTTTTTTCAAATCGAAGCAAACTTAATTGTAAAAATATTAAAATATAATATTTGTTAAAATGGACCCAAACACAACAGGTATATGTAAAACATAAATTGTAGCCCGGAAAAAAATTGTATATTCTTTTTTAACATTTTTTGCATAATTAGAATATATTTGACATGATTTGTAATTTAAAACTGACTATACGAATAGTCTAAAGTATCTTATTTTAACTTTGGTTTCTGAAATTGGGTCATTTTGACCCAAAGAGGACCGAAGAGTTAAAGTCGATTTAAGTCCAAAAAAAAAATCATTGGATTAAGTCTATTAATAAATATTTTATTGAAGAATAAAAATTTACACTTTAACAGAAACCGCAATTTTTATCTTCCTATTAGGATTTGCCAAGTTTTTGTCAAACATTATTAATTTTATCTTCCAGCAAATTACAGATTTGTTCCAAATTGTATTGCAATCGCCCACTAACAAGGAGAGTTTCCCGATGGGTTCACTCCGATCTTAATGAAAGTCAGATATGTGATAGATGAAAAAAAATAAGGAGCACATATTTTTTAGCAGCCCAATCTTACCTTTAAGGGTTTAGAGAGTCAAAATTATTATTTTTTTATGGAAACATGTCCAAAATTAGCCTAATTAAAATTTATTTCAACTCAGCGTTGAAATACTCGGAAAACATAATTTTTTTTATCCATATTGCTTATGTATTAACTCAGGGTTGCCATTTATAAAGGTGAATAAATCTCTGCGGGAAAACTCTCATAAAAGACGAACAGTTACGTATATCAGAAAGATTTCATACACCCCCTCTATTAAATAGCCATTAATATATATAATTTTTAGCTTAAACGAACTATTATTCCTTAAAAAAAACAGTTTTAATGCACTTAAAACAAATTTTATTACATGTACCAGTTAATACCAACGTCTTTAAAAACTCTTTGATTTGGTATCCCATTTGTTTATTTTGTTCTTCGGAACAATGCAAAATAAACCGAAAAATCCAAAAATGGGGTAGGTTTTGATGTAACTTTTTAACCGCTGAACATGATTTATTTTTTTCTGCTCTATCTAAATTTAATTAATATTTAAGTAAGAAATGAACTCTTTATATCCAAAAGTTTTGTGATATGATCCCACTGTGAAAACTTAATTTTTTTTTTAACTCTCTTTCCAACTTGCTTCAATATACCACATTTTATTAAAACGCAACGATATCACGTTAAAGTCGCATGCAGCAATTAAATCTGAAAACTTACTTATACGCTACACTGGCGTCGTAAGGGTTAAAAAAACTTTTTATTTAAATTCCTTTCCAATCGTATGATTTGTTTTAATTACACATTAATTTTAATCATATTGAAGGACATTTTTTCAATTAACTTGCTTAAATGTGTGTTCATTACAAGGCTTTTATTTAAAAAGATAAGGTTTGTGTCCTTCGTCTTTTGTTTTATACGACTTGTTTTTTTTTTTTTTAATATACCCAGCAAAATAAGACATTGCCAAGTAATTAATCTCGTAAGTAGCGCATAAAGGGATTCACTAGTTACCAGACTATTTACTGACCCAAAATTCATGGGTGGTCATTACCCTCTCGCTTACATAAAAATTGAGAATAATGAGTTACCTGAGTAACCATAGTGAAAGAATGAGTAATTACTTTTATACTAGGAATACGTGATTACTCACAAGGATACAATAAGTGACTACCAAACAGTTACAAAATAGTTAAGTTAAGTTATTTTAAATATCTTTAGCTTGGAAAATTTAGTTGTAACACTTTGTAAAACAAATTAGTACAGTTTTTTTTATTATTACTTTTTTTTTTATTAATTAATAATCATATAATTACAAATTATATACTATTACCCTAACCGAGCACTAGCTACTATGGCCTTCGGCGCATTGTAGCGAAAACAGACCAGTGCCTCTGGTGGGAATCAAACCCACGACCCCCGCACATATAAGCCAGCACGCTACCACCTAGCCTACCGGGGCGCACGATAAAAAATATAAAATCGATACATATGTAACCAATTAGCAGTAAATAATTTTTTGAACTTACATATAAGTACTTCTATAACCCATTATCTATAAGTCATTATTTGGATTTTAAAGTAATGCAATAGGTAAGGACCTGTCAGTACTTGTTAATCTATACGGCAATGACCTGCCATTACCATGTTTTTGCTGGGTAAATGCAGTGAAAGGATTTTTATCTGTTAACCATTATCATGGGCTGTCATTAATAATAAGGATTTTAAATTAATAAAATAAACATTTTAAATAAATTCTTTTATCTTTAAATAAAACATGTGTCATCTTGTTTATAGATATGCAGTTTAAAGTACAATTTATTTAATAATTAAATAATAATAACTTGTTTTTTTTAAACTAAGTACAAAGTCGATTTTTAAATAAATGAGAACAAACTTATTAAAATTATGATACATGATCATTTAATTTAATACACTAAAAAAAATTAAGTCGGTAAAGTCAGCAAAATTTTTGCAGGGAGGATCCTTGTAGCAAAATTGCTAATATCAGCAAAACATTAAAAAAAATTTCGGAATTCATCTAATTTTTGTTGATATTTGCAATTTTTCGGCAAGAATCCTCTCAACAAAAATGTTGCTGACTTTACTGACTTTTTTATTTTAGTGTAGTAATAACAATAAAACTTGTAGATTTAATTGTTGCTAAGAAGTCAAATAAGAATTATAGTAGTTTATGTAGTTTTTATTTTTGACAAACGACTAATATGTACGTGTTGCTCATGTTAGACTATAAAATACAATTAACAAATAACACTACTCAACAAATTTGAATTTTTTGCTGAAACTATCTTTAACATATTAATTTAAAGCCGTCAAAATATATTTTTTGCATTTGCAGTTTGTGAAATATCGAGGTTTTTATATCTGCACGATTTACCCCATTTTATTTTTCGTATATTTCTTTTAATGTTTCCAAATTTAACCGCAAAATCATGATTTTTTTTTAAAGAATATTATAAATCTACAAAAAAATTATCTTTCATTTGAATATAATCCTGTCGGTGGTTTGTTTTAGGATATCTTATCGGTATTGCATGGAAGTTAAAAACTTTACATGTCTAGTTTCATTTCTATATATTTTTTTGTATGGTAAAAAAATTTTAAATTTTATCACTATGCATAAACTAAACATTCCCCCTTAGTGTTAAAATTGTAAATACATTGGAAATATCTTTAAATATTTAGAAAAGAAAAACATTTTTAAATATAAAAAATAGGGTATATAAAGTAAATGTAAAAACCGCGATATGTATTTCAAAAACTACATATGAGAAAAAATCCTTTTTGCCAGATTTAGACTAAGCGTCTAAATCTATTGGAAAATATGTATAACAAATACACGTTCTCCAAAAATAGCAAATTCATCAGTAGTAATGTTAATAATAGGGTAATGTGTTGCACCTTGAAATAATTGATATATAAACAGCTATATCTCTGCAGAAAATACAAATAAAAGCACGGTTTAAAGTTAGATATATTTATCTTGTCTTTAAATCGTCTGCATTTAAATTTTCAAGAAATTTTAAAATTGAAAAATAATATCAAATTTTTACATTTTTTTTAATTTTATTTTAAGGTACATCCAAAAGTGTACTTCATAATACAGTAAACTACATAATATTCTGAGTGTACTATAGTTTACAATAATTAGACAAAATGTCAGTATAGGTCGGTTCGAGTCTCTCAAACCCTTCACCATTATTGTAAGTTTTTCTTAGATTTACTTTCAAAATTACCTTGTTCCATACCCTCATTTAACAATACAAAAGTAGAAAGGACACGTTTAGAACCCCCTCTTAAAAAAATCAATGAAATTACAATTTATTAGACTAAAGTCAATATATAGGGACTGAACACATATTTTTCAATATAATTAAAATATTCGGTTCATTAAAAGGGAATAAATAAATAGTAATTTTAGTTCTATTATATTCACAAGAATTAGGCCCTTACTATAGGTCTCTTTTAAATGCCAATATGTAAAAAACTTGTTTATTTTTATAAAAACCATTTCTAGATTTTTTTTAGACTTATTTGGTGAAAATGATCAGTTATTACTAAAAAAAGCGTTTGTTTCAAGGTACACTCGACAATCGTTTCAAGGATAGTGTTTTGAAACAATTTTAACTGTTGCTCTTATTCACTACATAAGTGTACCAATTTTGAATCTTAAACTCATACAAATAAGTCTGTAAAAATAGCCGAAAAGAGTTACTAAAAATTAGTTAAAAATTACGTTGCACAAAAAAGCTGTGAACTTAGCAGAATCTTTTTGCTAAATATTAGTAAAATAAAATCTACTAAATTTAAGTTAAATTTTTAGTTGTTTGTATGAAAACTAAGCGCCATCTATTCGTGAACATTTTTATTATAAATAATAAGACAACTAAACTACAGCTCGTGTATATAAGATATATAGAATACAGGGTTGTATCTGTCTTTTATTTTTCTTTACGATTTCCTTAGTTCCTTTTGTATGTACAGCGGAATGCTATATGTCAAAGCCTGACGCTTAATTAAAAAAAAAATAATTAAAATAATAGAAAATTTAGTAAAAATTTAATGATAGAAGCACTGATTTTTCCTAAAAATATCTATATCTATTCATTGTTAAAAGCAAAATATTTTTTAGTTTTTTAATCATTATAAATTACAACATAAAAACCAGTTATTATAGTCCCGAAATTCAGAAAAATTCTTTAAACTTCTTAGGTTTTTTTACAAACCCTTGAATAAATATATTATATATTATAAAGGGTCCGCCATCTAACGTTTTTTTTTCAACTAGTGCTTATTTCGTGAATGGTAACACTTAGCTCACATCTGATTTGACAGATAATTAGTTTTTTCCTTCCGCTGAACGAATATGGTCCGTATGGTCGTTATCTTGTGAAAAAAGTGAAAGAAACTGGCATCCTTATCGATAAACCAAAGCGTGAAAAGCCAAAAACAGTGCGTACACCCGAGAATATTGCTGCTGTGGCAGAAAGTTTGCGTGAAGCGCCATCAACATCAATTCACCGTCGTTCTCAACAATTGAACATTTCGGAGACATCATTGAGACGAATTTTGCATAAAGACCTTGGTATGACGCCATACAAAGTCCAATTGGTTCAGGAGTTAAAAAAGTTATTTGGCGGACCCTTTATATTAATATATAAATATAAATATTATAGTTTTATTTTTTATGAGTTTATAATAAAACCATTTGCCTAAATATATATTAATATTATTATATGACTTCATTTGCGTATTTTATTCTGATACAATATGAAAAACAAGTACATGCATTCAATTTGGATTTACCAATATTTTTTTATACCCTCTTTTGTGATTCTTTTAAAAATAATTTACGATACGTTACAAAATAAAAAAATGTTCATGCTCCTGCATTCGCGATATGAATTAATTTAATATCCGAATATATATAGATATATAACATTAAGAAATATATAACATTGCAATAAGAAAAAGGAATCATAAAAAATTACCTAAGATGTGTGTCCTTGTTTTTCGCTATAGTCTGTCTACCTGTACTTATATTTGTTTGCAATTTGATCACACTACATTAATAATCACTTTAAAGATATAGTTTACAAATACACATTTAATGCTTATTGAATTTTAATATTTTATTTTATCTTTAACTTAATTAATACAATTGCTCTGACAAGCCGGTGACAACATAAAATTCAAGTTTTTTTTTGTTACAAGAGTTGTGCTTTTTAGTATCATTTTAATCGTCTCTACTACATCTACTTGATTCTGCGAATATCTTTCAATCTGATTGTCGTCCCTACTATTAATGTGCTTATCAGCACAGTTTTTTTTTAGTAAAATAAATTTATAAAACATTAGTAATATATTAGTAAAACATTAGTTAAGTGGTTAAGTACTGAATAATTATAACAAAAATTATAGCTGCAAACACAATGCCAGCAAAAAATTAGCTGACAAATAGTATTCTTGATTTACAAGACAGTTTCCTAACTTTTCTACTAACTTATTTTTTTGAATGTATTATAAATGAGGTATTAAACAAGTATTCAATATTTTGAGTTTTTTGACCACTTCCCTCAAAAAGTATGAACTCTTTCTTTTCAGAATGTTTCTGAGTTAGATTGAAAGCATTAATATCCATATTTACAATTTTTCAAATGGTTTCACTTCCACAGTACCACATTTCAATTTTGACAATTTTTTTTTTATTTCCGCAATCCTGCAACAAAATTCCCGGGAAATCGGGAAATTAAAATAACTGAAATTTACGGGATTTCCCCTACCTAATTACAAATTTAAAATTTGTAAGTAAATGTCGGTTGTGACAATAAATAGTATTAAAATAATAATAGTGATAGTACGTGGAACTACAAAAATTCGGTTGCAACTACAAATCTGTTTTCTGTGTGTAGGTCTATTAAAAATATGTGTTTCCAAGCCAGGGATTTTTGGCCGTTGAGTAGTGTAACAAAAAAAAAAAGTTGGACTTTGCAGAAGTGGGGTCATAGAGGTTGAATTAAAGTCAAAAAATATTGAACATATATTTAAAATATTATTGCAAATTTTTTTTTTTTAAATTCAGACATTAGTAGTTGTTTGAAGAGATGCACGAAAACATTCACAATGCAAATAAACCAGCTTTTGATATAAAATATTGAGTGATTTTGCAAACATGCTCAATGTTTGAGTTTTAATTTAAGTTTTTGTATAAAGTTTGTTAGTGTTAATGCGAGCTAAGAGAATAGTGTTAATACCAACACTATTAAAGGTGTTGTTAATAAAACTATTGATTATCATTGAACGAAGTTGAGGCCTTAATATTTAGAGGTTTTATATAAAAGAGAGCTTTTTTATGAAAACTCGTAATCAGAACTCAGTTTAAAAGCTTTTCTTGTTAAAATCATTAAACATATTTTTAGTTTAACACTCTTTTGGTGTAAAAGCGCAAGCGCATATCTCCATTTAATCAAGTATATTGCCATTTTTGTTAAAACTACCAGGGGAGCTTCTGGAAGTTTAACAAACTCTTGGCACTACTAAAATCCCCTTCCCTATCGTCTGGCCATTAAGTGTTAAATGTAGTGGTATGACTTTTGTGTTAGTGGTGGTAGTGCGCCTGGCTGTGGGTTGTTGTAAGCGCAATTTTTGGCCACTGCTAAATCACAGACAAAACTTATGTCTGCAGTCATTTGCTTAAAGTTACTGAACGTAGTAATATCGTAAATTTTTCCTAACACCGCTCATCATAGTTGCTCCTGCCAAATTTTAGCGTGTCGTGTTTGTAAATTTGGTAAATTACAGAAATATTTTCAAACAGCCAAATTCTTAATCTTCATTTTTAGAAAAAAAAAAAAAATTAAACAGAATGTTATAATTAATAATAAAAATTTCTTTATTTTATCTTTGCAGTTTTTCTTAAGTAAATTAAAAAGTTAATTTTACAAGTGTTTAACGGAAAAAAGTAACAAAGACAGCCGATTACAAAATAATTATATTTAATTGGAAATTTTGTTTGAACATTTTACAAACCGACAATTAAAGAGCTAAAGCAAAGAGCCAATCAACCCAACATTTTCGTTCCTAAAAACACGTAACGAAAGCTGTAGCAGAAGAAAACCCCACAAAAAAAGAAATCCACAAAATACAATCAAATCAAAATGCAACCACTTAAGTGCAGTTTAAGTTTAGTTTTAGCATTGGGCTTGTGCCACATGTGTATGGCTATGCCAGGACGTTATATACGCGCTGTCGATGATGATTCAGTCGTAACATTACAATTGGCCAATAATGAAAATGATTTAAATCCCATCAAGGCTGAGGTATGATTAAAACTATATTATTATCTTAACTATTGTTTTTTTGTTTTTTTTTTTGTTGTTTTTGAGCATTGAAATTGGTTTTTTGTTTGTTTTAATTTTAACTTCATGTTTTGTCAATGGCTTTTCTCTGTTGGCTATTGCCAATTTTTGTTTTCTTACTATTGCCCATTGTTTTGTTGTAAAGTATTAACCACAAAAAAGTGAATGTTATATCAGGAGTCATATGAATTAATAGGTTAATTTTTTTCTAACAATGCATTCATATTGTAAGTGCTTTAAACAAAAAATTTATTTCAAATTTTGTTATGTCGTAATTTACCAATATTTGTTTAAAAGATATACTTTAACCTCTTAACTGGGCGATTAATTAAAAAAAAAAACGCAAAACAAATTTTACAAAAGTTAACCTAACTTTTGAACAATGAACATAAAATTAAAAAAATTTGCCGCAAATGAAAGCCCAAGTTTTATACTATTAGAAAGCATTAAATATTAAAGTAGCATTATTTTTTACTTACAAATAAATCTTGTGTAATTTTTTTGGGCTGCCGCAACATATGCAGCAAACATATGGTTAAGGTCACCCTACTCGTATTGGTACTTCTCAATACGGAATTAGTTTGTTTGTTAAATCAACAAACAGATTGTAATTATGTTTTTGACATCATCAATAAAATAAATAAAAATATAAAATTTTTTTTTATTATTCCAAAACGTTGGCACGATTATATATATTGCCCAATTTACAAATTTAAAAAAAATATCATTTATTAATTTTTAAAAGAATTTAGGAATTTCTTTAAATTTGACTATGTCAATAGACTTTTTGTTATTTGAAATTAAAAAAGAAAATAAAAACTGATTCTGAATGTTTAGAGTAATATTTAACTTAATTTATCTAAAAATCAGCCAAAGATTGTTTTTCCTAAAAAAAAGCTCAGATGTTTTTATATTGATTCAGAGAGTTAAAGTGGGAGGTACGACTTTGTTTTTGAGAAAGCAAAATCCAAATAACAGGTTGCAGAGCAACTTATACCGTATTCTCATAGGTTTTAATTTATGTTCTACAACCGAATCTTTTTGTATGGAATTTGTCCTATTTGCAATGGGTTCTGTGCCTGTAAACAAGAACAGGTTGCTTTAAAACCCGTTCTAGAACCATTTTGACTCCCATGAACAGGTTCTAGAATCGGTTCCATGGAACCGGTGATGATTTTAAGATTTCCTGTTATGGAGTTATAAACATGCCATATAAATGTTTGGTATCGTTGGAAAATAATTTTAATGTAGATTACGACATTTTTAAAAAGAATCGCATTTAGCACTCTTGTTAGAACAACAACTTGGGTAGGTTGGGTACCCAGCAAAAAATTTTCGTGTTTTTAGAAGCAGGATAAAACAAATGCGCTGATGTAAGTGCTTACTATTACATAATACTGAGAAGCAGCAAAAGAAACGAATAATTTTCGTATACAAATAAACAAACAAAAATTTTAAGCTTACTGTTTTCCCTAACAAGGATGCAGGTTGTAAGCAGCTTACCCTAATCCCTTATAAGGATGCAGGTTGTAATGCAGAAAGTTTCATATCGTGTATTGTAAACGATCTGTACCAATTTTCCCAAATGATTTCCGATTGTGTTTGCTGTTTTCGAGTATGTAAAAAAAAATAATTTGTCATTTAACTGTTTCTAAAGAGCTAGCACGTGGAGCGGTAAAAAAAATAAAATGATTATATTATATGTCATAAATGTTAACAACAAAAAATTAATGTCTGTAGAATTTTATGTAAAATAAATTATGTATGTTATATTCATTTTATTACTTTTAATTGTAATAATATAGACATGAAATATGATTTTACTGTAAGCCATGAAATCGCAGCTTTTTATAAGCGCTAAAATCAGCGCTTATTTTGCCCAAAAGTAATGCTTTCAAGTGGGAATTCGCTATGTAAAAATCATAGCATATGTAAAGAGGTTTGTAAGGGATTCTTTTTGATTTACTCCCTTACAAACCAGCTTGCATGTAAGCAGCGTTTTTTACTGGGTAGTTATTAGGACGGTAAAAATTGCCGTTTTCTTTGTTAAAATGTAAATTTTCAATATTCAATAAAATATTTACTAATATACATAATCCAATAATTTTTTGGACTTAAATATGAAGTTTAAGTAAGCAATTCCACAATTTCAAAAAAAAAAAAAAATCCAAATATGGGATTTTTTACATATTTTGCTCCCATGTCTGCATTTAAAGCTGCGATTGGAAGATACTTACCCAAAAAATTAGGTATATGTTATAGTATTTATAACCGCTTTCGCTACCTAATTGGAGGCGTGTACAAATTTAAACACTGGGCTAGATTTGACATTTGCCTTAAAAATGTAGTTACTTTAGAAGCGGCTGGGGAAAAAGTGTATACAAATCAAAAATTTGTTTAACACAACTCGCTTTAATATAAAAATACCTTTTATAAGAGTATGCACACTTTATATGTTCAGAAAAAAAATATTTATCTGGAGGTAAAATACTGTTGGTGCTTTTTGGGAAAAAAAAACTCAAAAATTTGATTTTGTTTAGTTCCCGATGAAAACAGGTCCGATATAGGTATATGTAACAATATAGAGCAATTCCATATGAAAGCGATCACCTTTTGGATGACCCCTCTCCGATTTTAAAATAAATAGTCTCAATGGATTGCCCAGCAAAAAATAATGTACCTACATATTTTTTTTTTTTTTTTTATAGTGACTGGTTTAGTGGTGGTGTGCACCACTGTCATGTGACAAAATTGAAGAATTCTTCATAAGGGACCTCATTGGAAAGGTATTGAATCAGGCTTTAATTGAAAAATAAAATTTTCCTAATTTTTCTCAGAAATTTACCTTTTTTCCCATGAAAATTAAATTTTCCCATGAAAATTAAATTTTCCGATTTTCCACAGAAGCTCCTAAATTTTCCGGCTAATTTTATTTTTTTTGGATTCCTCATAATTTTTGCTTTAAGAATCAGCAATAAAAAAATGGGCACCGACTCCTTGTTTGGACAGGAGAAGAGCATTTAAGAGACCACCTTGTTCTCATTGTTCTCATTGTTTTTATATTTTTTATAATTGAATTATTTTTAATTATTTAACAAGAAAAATTAGGAAAATTTTATTTTTCAATTAAAGCCTGATTCAATACCTTTCCTTTAAAACTCCCTTATGAAGAATTCTTCAATTTTGTCACATGACAGTGGTGCACACCACCACTAA
Organism: Delia radicum; assembly: GCA_021234595.1. Classification (NCBI taxonomy): domain Eukaryota; kingdom Metazoa; phylum Arthropoda; class Insecta; order Diptera; family Anthomyiidae; genus Delia; species Delia radicum. Next base: position 194,984,112 of record CM037852.1, read on the forward strand.
ACCAGTCACTATAAAAAAAAAAAAAAAATATGTAGGTACATTATTGCTGGGCAATCGATTGAGACTATTTATTTTAAAATCGGAGAGGGATCGTCCAAAAATTTGCCAATTTTGATCGTTTTCATATGGAATTGCTCTATATATAATTATATATAATTCATTATCACATAATATCATATCTTCTAAGAAAAATCTCATACATAACCTTATCTCATGAGATCCCATAGAATATCTTCTGATATAATTTGATCCGAAAAATGGGTCTATCTAATTTGATCAAGTTATAAATAATTTGATAAAATTTAGTGCTGTAGTGCTGTTTTCCAAAATACAATTCTTTGGAAAACAGCACTACTATTTTGTATAATTTTCCAAATAATAATGAAAATTTAAATACTCGTGAAATATCATATCATTATATATATCATTCTAAAATTTTTTTTATTTTTAATTTTTTTACAACATATTTTTTTTGCTTTGAATTTAGCTTTTTTTGTCTTTTCTGACAATTACATAAAAGTGATAATTTTTTTTTTTAATTTATGCCATATATGTTTATATGTAAATATATAAAAAAGGAATCGAATAAAAATAAATTTGAGATATAAATATATATCGTTACATATAGCCACTATATATAAACTTTTTTCGTCGGGTTTCTATATATTAAACGGATGTAGTTTTTGAGTGGAACAAGATATTGCATCCGTCTTTTTTTATTTAATCAATAATTTATTTAGTTAAATAACCAATATCTTTGGTTAAATTGGAAATGATTTCATCCCGCTATTCGCAAAAAACTGGATTTGAGTCGGACCAAATTTGGAATTTCACATTTTCAAATGGGAATATCTCGGGAACTATTTGAGCTAACCCACAACTGTAAGCATCTTTTTTGTTAGTTGCTACTAGCAGATTACAAATATGTTATTTTGTAAAATCGGATTAGAAACAAAAAAATGACGGGCATTTAAAATTTTATGTGCAAAAAGTTCCCTATTTTGGGTGATCATATTGTCGGCCCGGGGTGTTTGGAAGGTTCTAAATCAAAACTTATGCTAGTTATTACGCCACTTATGCATGTTCCAAATTTCATTGCAATCGGACCACTAGCTAAGAAATGGCCGAATTATTGCCAAACATTTTTTGATACACTGCGTTGCAAAACTATAATTACACATTAATTTTATTAAATTTCGTAAGTTAAAAGAAGTAGAAGAGTTTAGCCAGCATAAAAGTAAACAATTAATTTATTTTTTATTTTACTATTTAAAAAGGAATAACAAAATCAATTAGTGTTTCATAACTATAAATACACTTAACTTAATATATCAAAATTTACAAAAAATTATGAAAAATATTTTGAAACAGCAGCCTTAATAATGCGTGACTCCTTATTTTTTTGGATCAACTCGAAAATTTTATTGTACATACTTTGTACCAGATTTATTCGAAGTTCTTCCATTTATTCGAAGTTTTCCACTCATCAATAACTGCTTCTTTCACATGAAAAACGTTTTCTTATTGAATACTCCCCAAATATCCAGACAACATGCGGGCCATTTCAATAATCTTACATTTTTTGATGAAAGCCATTTCATCTGACGATTTACATGTGTTGAGTCATTGTCTTGTTGGAAATTTAATTTTTCTTCGTTGCTATTTTCAAGAAATGGTACCAATTTCACTTCTAAGACTGTAATGTACTCCGAAGATTTCATTCTGGTGCTTGGAAATGCCAAATCAACCATACCGTCGAAACAGAAAGCACCCAAACAATTAAGGATGTGCCTCCGAAATTAATTCTGGAGAAATATCGTGATTCCCTACGTATGTCTCTCCAATAGCTGTTAAAACCATCTGGACCATCAAGATTGAACTTTTCCTCATCAGGAAAAAATCACGCTTAAAAAATTTTAAACATCGAATATTGACTTACCTTTCTCCAGTTGGTTTGTAAATTCCTTTTAACGAATTCAAGTCAAGTAGTTATGTAGCGGGGTAATAACCTTTGCACATACATCAGGATTTGTCAAGTAATTCTCTGGGAATTCTTTAAGAGCCTACTGGTGGTTGATTTAGACACATTCGCCTTACATTCATCGATTGTGACTCTTCATTGAGTTGGTGGCACAGTTGATTATTTTACGCCGGACCATCTCAGAAAGTTTTTTTACCATAAGCACTCGGATTATTTGCAAAATTTTTGACAACCATATGTGAACGGTTTATTTTTCTAGCAATTTCCCGAAAACTTAAGCAAAATTTTTTTGAACACATAACCTCTGAACCTGTTCTAGAACAACTTCATTTACCACCAGTTATATGGTACCGGTTCTAGAAGATGTTCCTGGGAGTCGAAATGTAAGGTATCACTGTCCAAGAGCCAGTTCTATTACTGATTCTAGAACCGGTTTTAAAGTAACCTGTTCTTGTTTGGAGGTAAATAACCTATTGCAAATAGGACAAACTCCATATAAAAAGAACCAGTTGCAGAACAGAAATGAGCGCCTGTTATAATACAGTATAAGTTGTTCTGTAACAAGTTATTTGGATTTTACTATTTTAATGGTTTACTTAATACTACTACAAATTAAAAACCATATAATTCCCAGTTAATGGTAATGAAATATTTTATATTTCGAAAAACAAGTCTAATGATAATGAAATCCCACTAACGTACAAAAAAAAAATCACTAATTAAAAGTGATAATTGTTTATAAACAATTTATAATATATTAAACCAAAGAACAAGTTTGGCCTGGTTATTTACCAATTGCTTACTTCCCGATTTCCGTGAATTAAATACTACTAAAAACTGCAACTCATGTGTGTGTGATGGCGTTGGTTGGAAACGTGCAGGGTCGCGAAACTTATGTGGCCGTTCTACGATCTAGGGTGTACTAACTCTCTAATCGGAAGGAGCATGAGTGACGTCTCGAGACTGACGGCAGTGCTGACTGGTCACTGGCTGATAATTAGGCACGGTAGCAGGCTCGGCATACCGGACGAGGAGTAGACGGTGGATCATCTTATTTGTGATTGCCCGGCGTTGCTGGGCCTCCGACATAGGATTTTAGGCGATCATATACTGGAAAACCTGTCTGTAATATCGGAAGTGGGATTTGGTGATCTTATCCGATATCTCATCCTGTTGAGCTGGGTCTAGTTCCCCTGATATCAACTCCTTTCGGGTGTTGTGGTCTTTCCAAACGGAGTCGCTTTTGACTCTACTTGATGCTCACAGGGGTGTGTGCTGCCACTTGAACCAACCAAACAACCCACCAATACACCCGATAATTAAAAACATTTTAAAAATACACATTTCTTAAGAAAATAATACATGTGTGTGATTAAGAGTCTTTTTAATCTAAATATGCTTCATATTTTAGCAATGTTTTCGTAAAAAAATTTCTCAAAATCTGAAAATTTTTGTTTACTATTATATGTGAGAATATTGATCTAATTTATTTAAGTATTCACGGGAATACCAGGGAGTGTTCAAAAACATTTCCCAATTGCATGTAGTTGAAAAAGCAGGGAATTTGAAAATACCTTTAGGGAGGTATCAAGAACGATTAATTTTTATAAAATTGACACCGGGTGATATATATTGCACTCTCAAATTTCAAACTTACATCCCATTGCATCTTTTGTGTTCATTTTAATAATTCCACACGTTCCCCGTAAAATTACATATCGCTCCAATTTGGACCAATGTTCGATTCTATTACCGAAGTGCTTAAATTTGTTTTTTCCCGTACTTGGTAATACAAAGGAAATAAATCACGCTATGGCTGTTTTATAAATAAAGAATCCCTCGGGATTTTCCCCTCCGATAATAAAAATGAGGGAGGTTTAGATTTGATCCCGAAGACTTAATTTTTATACAATTGCCATATGCCGACCTATTAATTTGTATTACTAATATATGTAATAATACTAACACCCAGAAAACAGGCTCGGTAGTAGTAACCGTATTTGTTGCCAATCGAATGCTTCGATAGTTGCGATAACAATCATTTGATTGAAACAACAGAAATTTTTTCTCGACAATAGAATTTCGATTAAATACCGAGACAGTTTTCTAGGTAAATTAGCACACACCGATAATTTAAATTTCGTGCCTCGTTCCATTCCATTTCTGTGCCAGTGTGGAATGCGAACACAAAGTTCCCATTCCACCCGTTCCTTTCATTTTCGTTATGCATTTAATAGTTACAAACCAGTGTATACAATATCAAAAATTTCGCGCTTATTAATTATTTAAAATGTTCATGAGTCTGAGCGAGCACTTTCCATACGGTTTTTGATAAGTCTGTATCTGTCAATGGTGTTTTGATTTAGACATTTTATAAATTGTTGAGTGCTTTCAAAATACGGTTTTACCTATTTTTACGTTTATGTCTGTTAAAGATGTATATAATTACATATCGTTGAGAAGCTTTTTGAAATTCACATAATAAAATGCGATTTATACATACACTGCGATATTAATGAAGCAATTTTATACATTTTTTTTAGTAGATTCAATCAAGAATTTCAATATATCCAAAACATTTTATTAATTTTAAGAAATTTTTCATAAAATTTCATAGTTTCATAACAAAAACTCATTTCATAAATTATCTCTTCATTAATTAAATGAAAATTTTCATTAGAACTATGATATTATTTCAAAGACTTAATTTTTTTATTTTTACATAAAATTTCATTAATTTTCATAAATTTCAAACTTTTGCTTTAAGATTTAATTTTCAACATATTTGAACTTAAACTTCTTTATTATTTTAATGTAGCCTTTCCTTCATTTTGCACTTCTATGAGATTGTTTAAAAAATCATATGGCTTAGTTCGCATGCATTTTGAAGACATTCATGAATAGTCTTATTAATTCCAAGAACTTTTTAATATTAAACAATTTTATTTTACGAAACTGTTTCATAAATTCTAAAAACGCTCCATTGTCGAATTGTTCATCAGTTTTATGAAGATTTTCATTAATTCTACAAACATTTCATAAACATTGACTATAATGAACCCTTTTTCATAGATTCTATGAAAATTTTTAATGGACGAGTTTCAGTGACAATTTTCATTTAACCTATGAAAAAAAATTCATTACATTAGATAATTCTCTCAGTGTAGTTAATTAAAAAAAAAAAAATTGTAAGAAAACACATTAACTTAAAAAAAGAACATGGGCCTTTAATTTTTTATATACTATAACATATCTAAATTTCGTAGTAATCGGCGAGAACACATCAGCGGCATAAAAACTGCATTAAAACATCCACTACTTTGATGGAGTTTTGCGAAATATCTGGCCGATAAGTGAAAAAAATCTTGTTTTTTTTTCGAGTCATGCAATATAGTTTAGCTAAAAATTGTTGCATGAGTGCATCAGATGGCATCATATACGACGCCTTCTGATGCCACTCATGTAACAATTTTTAGCTACACTATATTGCGTAACTCAAGATAAGATATTTTTCACTTATAGGCCAGCTTTTTTACTAAGTTTTTCACAATTTTTCTCAAACTTAATTATTTATGTATTTAACAAAATAAAAATGCTCGAGCTTGTGGAATTTGAAATTCATGATAATATCATCTTAAACCGAACGAAGTAACAGTTATCTGAGTTATGTTATGAACCATTAGCTGAATTGGCTGAAAACTCTTTATGTCTATATAAAAATCGCTTAAATCCCAAACCACTGCGATTGGGAATTGGAAATTTTGGCATGGGTCATGCGCACCTGAAAAACGTACGTATCTAATAATTTCTTGTCGTCACGACATATCCAAGTTTCATTAAGATCTGCGGGCCTATTAATGAAGCAGTAAGTACAATTGAACCCCATTTTTAATCTGTCCTCCTAAAGATTTGCAATCTACTATGTCCACCGATTTAGATGAAAAGTGGCTTTATGATATAAAATTAACTCTTATACTGTGGGTGTACAGTATAAATACCACGACTAAATTATATTTATTCGCTTAAAACTAAATTTTGTAACTTTTTCTAAAATTTAAAGGTCATTTGGTTGTAGTTTAAAAAATTCTAACAAGTTTTTTTTTTTTAATACTTAAGTAAAATTTTTAAAGTTAAATTACCACTTCTTTAATCTTAATCTACAGCAACAAACACCCATTATTTTCAACAAATTATTACAAAATCGAACAGGTTTATTTGCTATTAGAAAACGCGTCTGCATAGTTAGTAGCTTAATGATATAAACTAGAAAACTTCAAGAGAACAAGTTAAATAAATGCTAAAAAATTTATTGATTTTATTTGCCTTCAATATCAATGTTATTTGAAGTGGAATTAAAAATTAACAGAATACTAATAAAAAAAAAATATATTAAGCAGAGCTGCATAAAAATTTAAAAGTGTGACATGCATATAAAATACAATTTATAATAAAAATTTCATATAAAACAATTTCAATATAAATATAGTTAAAATTAACGGAAAAAGATCCACTGTTAAAAGCTTAATTACAATTACACATCGCATCGCCCATTAAATTCCAGACAGACAGACAGAAACTAAAAATACCTTCGTTCATTTTTTTACGAGTTTTTTTTTTTTTTTTTTTGGTTCAGACAAGATGGTTATTAAGGCGTTGTAAAAAATGTGAAGAAATTGCATAATATCTATTTATATTAGTACATTGACGTTAAATTTATTATGTTGATGTTAAAAATTTCTTTAAACGATTAGCGGTATTAAAGTCGGTCTAGACCAGTATTTAACACACTACATTCAGGGAAAAGTCTTCATCTTAGTTATGAAAAACTTCATAAATATGATGAAAAACCACAATGATTTTAGTCCAATGTAACACGATGCTGATGAAGCTGTAAAAGTGATAATTGGGCAGGTTTCTTCATATTTATGAAATGTTTCATAAATATGATGAAGAAATTTTGTACGTATTGCTGATCTTTTAAAATTGCATTTAATTTGGAATGTGACAATTCAAAATAAAATGCAATTTTAAAATATTTTCAACAATACATACAAAATTCTCATACCAAACATACAGGTACCATACAATGTAAAATATAATATAAAACAATTAACTAGAATATGTTGTGTTTAAATATTAGTATACATGCCGGATTCCCAATTCATTCCCAGTAATGGTAACATTAGCAGTTAATCTGGCAGCCCTGCCAAATAACGGAAATAACTCATGTTGTTCGTTGATATATATATATATATATATATATATACCTGATGAAAACCTTGAGTTTCTTTTGGGTCCATGATTAGAATGAGGCTGAAGATGAGATATTTGCTTAAGTCGAAAGTACGGCACTTCCTCTAGCGCTGATTCTTACAAGATTTTTTTCATCTCCTTTTACATTAATTAACAATTAGTGTTTTGTATTTGGAATAGTAACATTTTAATTATGATAACAAACCTGACAATTTATGAAGAAGTTTCATAATTTTTACTGAAGTGCTTTATAAATGTTATGAAACATTTCTATATCATAAATTTATATGAAATGTTTCATAAATATTAAGAAACGTTCCATAAATATCATGGAAAATATTCATAAATACCCTACGGACAATGAGGAGTAAATTTCGATAAAAGAATATATAATTTGCCATTGCTGTGGGTTAAATATTGTCAAATTTATTTAATGAACTTGTCCCCTGACCTATGAAATGGAGATGTAACACCCAACAAGTTATTAAAAACGCAAAGTTTTTAAAAACGTTTAATCCTATTTTTATACCATATTTATACTACAGCTAAAACTACCCTATGGGGAATGAGGAGTCAATTGACCTAAAAGTGACTGGTTAAAGAAGGACTTATCACAGGACTGGTATAGTTTAATACTGAAGTGGGTTAAGCAGTGTCAATTGTCCTAAAATTACCAATCCTGTGACTGGTAAAGGGAGGTCATAATAATTAACCAGAATGCTTATTAACAAGAAAAAACCAGTTGGCCAGAATTTTACCCATTGGAAGCTGTTTAGTTTTCGTTTATTTTATACGGACATGGCCCTTTTGCGACAGTCTTGTGCTATGCCCATCTTTGGTTAGTCCTGTAGCATGCCACTATGTGGTTTAAAGCAGGACAAATGACCCCCTCCTAAGACAAGCCAATGTTATAGTTGCCAGTTGTTTATATAGGGTAGGGTTTAGCAGAGGACCGGTCTGTAGCACGAAGAAACCGATCCTGTGACACACGCAGAACCGCTCCCATTCCCCATAGGGTAGTGTTTTTTGGAAACTATTTGTATATACTTTTCAAATTTCATACAAATTTTTAATAAAAATCCTTAACGATTTCAAAGACTACTAGTTTTTATAAAAACTATAGTTATAGTACGTATTTGTATTGGTAGTATTTGTTTTAAACCAGATAGCGCCGGAATTTTTTTTGTTTTTGAAAACTTCAATTTTTATTTCGAAACTTAAATCTTTATGCGGTTCTTAACATTTTTTCGCAAAGCACTCAATAAGCAATTAAAATTCCCGGAACTGACGCTTTCGAGCTGCGTAGCTAAATAACAAAGCATAAACAATAATAACATAAAAAAAATATGTACAGAAATGCACGTACATAACGGCGCTTTTCTCTCATTTGTCAGATGTTCTTTTAAAAGGACGGTTGCACCAAGTGGGTTAAGATTTAGTTAATCTGTTTTTTGGATTAAATTATTATCCATCAATGCTTTATAAAGTTTTTCATAGTAGGTTTATGGAATAAAACTGTTTTTTCACTTCTTGGTTTTTTAAGTTTTATATTTACGGGCAGCACTGCACTTGAACTATATTTTGTTTTTGGAGTGTATTTTTTTCGCTTTACATTTTGTTCTGTTTTTGTTCTTCGTTTGTATTAAAACATCCACACACATAAACGAGTACTTGCTTGTTTGGCAGCATCTACGCACAAGCAGAAGGCGGTAGCGCGCTTGCTTTGTAAGCAGCATGTTGTGGGATCGAGTCCTGCGGGAGGCAATTCAAAAAATATTTTTTTAAATTCATAATTATTTTTAAATTAATTTAAAAATCTGTTTTTAGATATATAACCTAACACGCAACAGGTGCCCGAAATGTGCAAATACGTAACATCCAATGACAACGCCATGTTAAAGTAATAAGTAGCTTTCATATAAAAAGACTGAACCCGGACGTATCACCGCCATCTTGGGACCTATCCTGCGTGTTGTTCGATACATGTGCCTTTGCCCGTAGGTTTATTATACAATGTTTTTTTTTTTTTAATTATGCATTTACAATAGTGCTATTTCACATAAAAACAACACATTTCAATGTTTCACATTTTGTTTTTTGAAATGAAAATTTAAAAAATTATGTACATGTATGGAAATTTCATATGCACATCAATTGATGTTAAGAATACCAATTGAAGTTGAAAAATTCCATTTGGCATTAAAAAATGCAATTATCCATTTAAAAAACTTAAATAAAAATTTTATAATTTTATATTGTGTTAAAAAATAATTCTTTTTTAATTTAAGAACACATCATATAATACAAGGTGGCGCAAAAATAACCTTCCGATGTTTTTTGGCTGTAATTTAAAAAAAAAATGAAAAACTTTGATTCTTCTTGTGGATTATTTTTATTTGGTATTTTAATTTTTTTTACATCAAGTCGAGAATATGATGTCATGTAAATGGCCGCCGCCACAGTTGATTGTCATTTGAGCCCTTTTTATGGCATTTTCCATCACTTTGGGCAAAACCTTCGGCGATAGGTCCTCACATTCTTGACGGATATTGTCTTTAAGAGCTGCAAGAGTCTGTTGCCATAAACCCGCTTGTTGCCATAAACCCGCGACTTCAAAAAGCCCCACAAAAAGAAGTCTGGAGCGGTCAACTCAGGCGATCGCCAAAACGGGAGATTAGGCGCCCGGGAAAGACATCCTTCAGCATATCGGTTGTGGCACAGCTGATGCACCGTCTGGACTTTGTACGGAAACATCTTCAAATCTTGTACCAAAATTCGCTGTAAAGACCGTCGACTGATACCCGTTTGCGTGGCACGTCGTCTGGTCGATGTCGACGGCGCTTCCATGACATCTTCGGCTACAGCAGCAATATTCTCTGCAGAACGGCTACTCCGGGGTCTGCCACGCCTGGCAGCATCTCGTGTTGTGCCAGTCTCTTCGAGGCGAGCGGCTAAACGTCGCAGTGTTTCACCAGTAGGCGTTGGACGGCCAGGAAATCTGCGACGAAATTCACGTTGTGCCAAAGTCACCGACCGATTATTGGTCAAATATATAGTCACCAATATTCCGCGTTCTGGAGCAGTGTAGCGTAACATTGTTTATTAACGTGTAATTCGCATGTGTTTACTACACAAATGTCAAAACAGAACTGACATTAGGGGCCAATCCCAAATTTATAGCATTTTCTGATAGGAGGATTACTTTTGCGCCACCTTGTATTTAATTGATGTTTCAGAATTGAAAATAATTTCTGGTAGCTATGACTTTTTAAAAATCGAAATTGCAAATGACATTTTCTAACTTTCAAAAAATAAAAATTTCAATAAAAAGCTAAAATTTTTTTTATGAAATGATGAAGTCCTATGAAACATTTATCATAAATTTTTATAAAACTCTTCATCGTATTTATGAAAACTTCGTAAATATTATGAATAATTAATGCCAACCGATTTATGAAACAATATCATCAATATGATCAAACTTTTTTCCCTGAGTGTACTTTTTAAGCATTCAATTTAGGTGTAATATAATAAAGTGCAAGTATAATTAAAGTACTTTAGTATTATTACGGCTTTTAATATTTAAATGTGAAAATCAGCAGGTTAACGTACTTATAGCTCAGACATCTTTTAATTAGTTTTATACACTGATAGAATTTTGTGCGTTGTATTAATGAAATCCATCAGTAATACAATGAATTTTTTCATAATTTTTTTAATATTTTTTTTAAATTTTTTTTTCCCCTGTTTACATTTATTTAGTTTAGATTTATATATTTACAGTTGAACCTTGATTAACCGAGTTGCACGGGATCAGACTCAGCGATAATCGAAAGCACGAATAATAGAGGTTATTTATTTTCCCCAAATTTTAATTCTTTGTATGCGCGTGAACAGAAAAAACTTTCAAATACATGTATGTGCTACACGGATAATAAATTTAAAGCACGGTTAATAGAGGAACAAAATAAAAGCACGGGTAATTGAGGTAAAACACTGCTAATATAGGTATCAATTAAAAATTCAGCATGGAGATGAACACCGATAAGGAAGGCCCGAGGTTTAACTGTATTTATTTTTCTTTTTTTTATACATTTCCCTAAACGTGACTTGAACCCGCAACCACAAGCATGTAAACAGTACCGCATTACCGATTGACCTAAATAACAAAAACAAGATGATATGCTTATTTAAAGCCTATATGACACCTGATTTTTTGTAATAGCCCTATGGGGAATGTGACCGGTTCTGCGTGTGCCACAGGATCGGTCCTTTCGTGCCAGAGACCGGTCCTCTGCTAAATTTTACCCTATGTAAACAACTGTCAACTTTTATATTGGCTTGTCATAGGAGGGGTTCATTTGTCCTGCTTTAAACCACATAGCGACATGCCACATGACTAACCAAAGATGGGCATACCACAAGACTGTCGCAAAAAACTAAACAGCTTCCAATGGGTAAAATTCTGGATAACTGGCTTTTTCTAGTTAATAAGCATTCTGGTTAAGTGGTATGTCCTCCCTTTACCATTCACAGGATTGGTAATTTTAGGACAATTGACACTGCTTAACCCACTTCAGTATTAAATTATACCAGTCCTGTGATAAGTCCTTCTTTAACCAGTCACTTTTAGGTCAATTGACTCCTCATTCCCCATAGGGAGATTTACCTAGGTTTTTCTATCAAAAGCTTTACATTTTTTGACATTTCGTTTTGTTTTTTTAAAATATTTTATAGAAAAATCCCGGTAAAGTTACTGCAAAAATCAGGTGGCATACAGTCTTCAGACTTTTGTATGAACTCTATGAGAGCCATACATTTTCCGTCGAAGCAATTTTGAAATGTTCACTATTTTCTTGATCTCTGACCTAATAATAGTTTTAAAATTGGCTTTCTAGACCCCCTCGTTACCACTCATTTCGGACGGCGAAAATAACTGCCATTTGACGACACAGTTTATTTTTATGTTTGTATGTTTTTTTAGATTTCGTACTCTACAACCAAGTAAAAATTACGTTACAAAAATTGGCTCCACAGACCCCTTCCTTGCCACTCATTTTGCTTGCCAAAAATTTTTAAGTTTTTTCCAACTTTGAGCACTTCTGTCGGGTAAGTGAGGACAGATATTTACCGCTTCCACATTTTTATTGCTCTAACCCTCCCGTACAAATTACCATTGGCCATATTAACTTTATCTTTTACGTGGACAAAAACGCTTGGGCACGCATACTTGCATGTGGTCGTCAAAGGATTAAAATAGATTTTTCCAATAGTTGAAACGCCTCCTGTAATATATGATGGAACTAAATTTTTGTACACAAAAAATTTATATAAAAATGATTACATATTTTAAGGATAAACCAAAAACATTTTAAGAAAATTTATTTACTTAATGAAATTTTCATTAATTTAATTAAAATTAGTCATTAAATCAATGAATCCTACTTAAGAAAGACATTCAATAATAGTACGAATAAAAATTCAATCAGTCTAGTGTTTTACTCTAAACAATACGATAAATTTGTTATCAAAGGACAACACTGCGTATGAGCAATACAAATTACTCATACGTTTAGGATTCCCAATATCTGGGTTAATTTCGTATATAATTTCGAAAATTTTGGTACCTCATTATATTTCCTAATGAAAACCAATTACACATTGAAATATCTATGAGACTACGAAGTTCTAATTTCATACTTCTCGTTTACTTTTAACTCATAATTGACACAGTGTTCCTTTTCCGACCCAGTACTTTTAAACGGCTATATTTTTTTACTGGATACATATAATTAAGTGGTTTAAAAATCCTAAAATAGTTCAACACCATGACTAAAATCTTAAATGAAAAAAATTGTAGGAAGTTGGTATTCAGAGTTGCCAAGTAGTTATTTGAAAAATCAATTTTTGACCTTTGTTGATGGAACTTTATTTAAAAATATAAAAAAAGACTAATCTTTTATATTTTTGATTAGTATATTAATGAAAAGATCTGAAAATGTATTCGTCTGGTAGAAATTAGTTTATTGATACGCCAGATCAAAAATATTACAAAATTTATATCGTTTTCACTCAAAACAAAAATAACTCAGGCCGACAAGGCTTTCTAACCAATAATCAGACTATACTTACCAGAAGGTTTTATACGTGCTGAATCTGAATCTGGCTCAGACTAGCCATATCACGGCAAGTTTCCGAGATATTGTAACCTAAAAGTGCAAAAACACGTTTCAGGGGTACGTTTGAGGTCATGTAACTTCCAGAACAACTTTTTTCTTCTAAAAGATCGTTACGGTATCTAAAAGTTATCTCGAAAACTAACAGTACTATTCTAAAAGTTTTGTCATATTTTTATTCAGCTTGTCGGAGAAAAAAAAGATAACCCCCTTAACAAATCCCTTCATATAAAAATCTAAATATAAAAACACGTGTTCTCTGGCGCATTTGCAAATTCACTCAAAATATTCTTTTTGGAATATTCGATAAAAACGTTGTAAAAATGGCGTTAAGAAGAGAAAAAAGGAAAAACAAATTCCAAAAACTTTCGTATAGAAATTTGATATTTAAAATAAGTGTTCAATAATTAAAACGTGGAAAATGGGGGTTAAAAGGGAAAGTGGCCTCTTACGGAGAATGTAAATTCTATTGACATCAAAATTACAAAACTAGTTCAGACGTGTGAACTATATTGAGAAAACTGATAACGTAAGAACTAAAACACACAATTTTTATTACTATTTTTTACTTTAGCTATTTTTTTTTTTAATTAAATGTTTTGAAAAATATTTACTTTTTCAACATTTTAAAACAGTCAACATAATATTTTTGTCGGTTATATTAGTTTTTTGTTTTTATATACATCGAGATTATTTTTATGTTATTTTCAATTTATAACGAGCTTTCAACCTCCGTATATTTACAAAAATAAAGCAAATCAAACATATTAGCTAGGTTGATACTAGTATTTCGATCTGGATAAAGATCTCATCAGAACCCGAAGTTTTAGAAAAGTTAGAGCCTCCATAATAGGCAGAACTTTAACAAAAAACCTATTAATAATCAATTTTGCTCCATTCTTGTCTTCTTAGTAATCAAGCACGTGGTTAGGTCTTTTCCTAACAAGCATCATGACGTTACTAAACTTTGAAGACCAAAAATGTTCTATTTATATAAAAAATTTTTAGTTTGTACTCTGGCTCAAGTAATATTTTTTACAGTTATATTAGTTTTTTGTTTTTATACACATCGAGATTATTTTTATGTTATTTTCAATTTATAACGAGCTTTCAACCTCCGTATATTTACAAAAATAAAGCAAATCAAACATATTAGCTAGGTTGATACTAGTATTTCGATCTGGCTAAAGATCTCATCAGAACCCGAAGTTTTAGAAAAGTTAGAGCCTCCATAATAGGCAGAACTTTAACAAAAAACCTATTAATAATCAATTTTGCTCCATTCTTGTCTTCTTAGTAATCAAGCACGTTGTGTTTTTCAAATTTTGCTTTTCTCTTCAACTTTGTTGCTCTTTTATATATTTTTTTTTACATTCTTAAGGCCTCATTAGTTGTTACTTTCTGTTGCCGTTCTGTGTCGTTTTCTGTGAAAGGAATCAGCTGTTTTGAAAAGTAAAAGAAAATCCAACTAACAACATTCAAATATTGAGAAAAAGATTTCACAACAAACTAATACATACACACTTTAGGCTGTCACTTAACGTTGAATTCTAGTTTCAACAGATTTGTCCGCAACAGAACAGAACGAAAAAATGAAAACTAACCACACATACAGACTTTCAATTGAACAGAAACAAAACAGCTGATTCATAACGGATCAGAACGTACAAACTAATTCTGCCTTTAATTGTATTTTCGGCATGATAAAGTTTTCTTAAACAATTTTTTTTCGTTATTATTATGTTATTTCATCTTTTATATTTGTTAAAGTTTTCCTGTTGAAATTCTGAAAACAGCACACAAACGACACAATTGACCTAAAAGTTCTTATCTCGTGACAGGTTAATATAGGGCATGTTTAGGCACTTAAACTATATAGTGTTTTTGTAGTGTTAATGCTTTTTCTTTTTAGTTGATTTCTTTGCAGTATTTGCTTTGTTTTACTTTTTCTTTTGTATTTTAACACACATTTAAAAAATATAACTTTGCTGTTAGCCAGCCAATATGTAGCATTCACTCAGACTTAAGAGCCTTTGCGGTGTAAGCGGAACGTTCAGTGATCGTGCCCTAATAACACGTCACAATGTGTCTGAAATATGTTAATTTACCCACTCCTTTGACAACACTATGTTAAAGTAACCGATCCCTTTAATAAATACCGAAAAAGGAGCGCGGGCATGTCGATGCCTGTCAAATGGGACCATATGCTTTGTAGTTATAGAATAGTATAATTGATATTTTACTGTTGAGATCAAACATTTTTAGAAATAGCGCTAAGTGTAACAAAATCTATGTCTTTCTAAATTAATAAAATAGCGCACCTGCTTATATTCATGATTGAATTAAAAAATTAATATTAAGGTAGGTCGTCAATGTTGACTACTTGCGTTATTTTACTTTTTTTTTTTTTTTGTTAACTTTTACATTATTTGTTATGTTTTCAATAGAGTTGTCAGTCGATTAAGAATAATTCGATTAATCGATCAAACAAAACCAAACTCTTGTTCGAATAATTTAAAAATTACGATTTTCGAATAACGAATAAATCGATTAATTAACGTCAATTAATCGAACATTTTTTTATATTACAAAATAAATTAAATGAGAGCTTTTAATTTGATTTATTCTCATAAATTTTTAAAGAAGGATAACGAAAGCGATGATGATGATGAACTTAGTAATAAATGTGACGTTGATAATGTATTTCAATTAAAAATTAATATACAAAATGTTATAAGGAAACTACGGAAATACGTCAAACTTTTTAACAAATCCACCGAAAAGTTTCCTAAAATATTCCCAAAAAAGTTAAATTAAAGAATATGCTAATGAATTGTACTTCAGATTATTTTATGTTCAAAGTAATCACAATAATTCAGATAAAAGTATTGAAGTAGAAGAAGTTATTAGTAATGAAAATAATAATCTTTTATGCGAATTAAATAATTCAATGCAGAGTATTAAAAATACAGAAAATAAAAAAGACTTCAGCGATATATCAAACGATATGGTATATTTGAAAAAATCAGAACAGAAAAATTAGATAAACTATTTAATGCTCTTCTTACTATATCACCTACCTCAACAATTAGCGAAAGAGTGTTTTCAAAATCTAAATTAATAAAAACCAAAACCAAAAAACGTTTAAAAGCAAAAAAACTTGAGTCAACTTTTGTTTTTAAAAGATTATTTCTTAAGAACAACCTAGCTATTTTATTTTAACGTTTTTTTTTTGTTAGTTATGAATTTCTTGTTAATTAAAATATTAACTTTTTTATTTTTAAGTTTTTTTGTATGAATTGTTTATTTTTTGTTAATAAAAATATTATTTAAAAATAATTTTTTTTATTCGTTATTCTCATCGAGTAATCGAATAATTTTTGAAATTTAATCGTTTGATCGAACGAGCGAAAACAATTATTTGAATTATTCGAACAAAGCTGAAAGGCGAATAATTGACAACTCTAGTTTTCAACATGTTTAACATAAATATATTTTATATTTTATTTACTACTGCTATATTTTATTGGTTGTTCATCATATGTTGTATATTGTTGTTTTTTGACTTTATATGTTTTTTTGTACTAAGAAACTGTTGTTTGTAATTAATTTAAAATTTTTGAATACAAATAAAAATGTGTTCAAAATTTATTACAAGTTATAGGTTTGTGTTTTTTGGTACGTTTTTTCTTCTTTCTTATAAATACAATTTGGTTTATACCTCAAGGTCGTTGGTATAATAGTGAATGATGTCAACGATATTTTATAAATATTTTGATGTCATGATTAATTTTTGGGTTTTGAACTTTTTTGGTTTTTTTCTTTTAATATTTTATTGCATATAGTTTATTTTTATTATTGTTTATAACTGATTTATGGGAATATATGTTTGAAATTACTTTATTGTTTTAGTTCTATATTTTTTTTTTCTACAGCCAGAAAAAAGTCTAAGTTGTGGCCGGAGATTTTGCCAATTGAACACTGGCGGGTACAACTATCTTTATATTAATTTATATTTTTAGTTGTGAAAGCTTATATTCAGTGGTATTATTCAATATTATGTCCTGCATAAATATTATTACGTTCCACAAAATTTTATTAAAATTAAAAAACTATTTTGATTTTTGAAGTATTAAACCGTGGAATTCAGATTAATAAACCCTCTGTCCTTCTTATTAGACCTCAATTACTTTTGATTTTCCTTTTATTATTTGCTATTGAAACATTTGAGAATATTTTTTTTTTTTATAAAAAAAAATATTTTGCGGAATTTCAATTAGAAAATTCGGATTATAAGTATTCTCTACACACTACACCACAAACACTTATAAATGCTGAGTGCTAAATTTGAATTTAAATATTTTGTTAGGCAGACAAATAGTTTAAAATTCGTTTGTCAATATCAATTGACATAAATGGTCCGCCAATTTTTTTTTTTTTTTGAAAATGCTATAAAAAAAAACTACTGAATATTTTCTCAAATTTCTTTTTTTATTTGAAAGTACAATCCTTCCGGTTAATAATGGAAAATAATTTCATTCAAATGGCTGCCTCGGCTGGCCATGCAGTATCCTACACGATCGGTCCAATTTTTAAGCACATTATCGATAATGTGCAGCTGTATTTCCTCCTCTTCAATTTTTGTGAACAAAAATTCGTTCAACATGGCCCGATAACGATCGCCATTGACTGTAACGGCCACTCCTTACTCATTTTCGAAGAAAAATGGCCCAATTATGCCTCTGGACCAAAATCCGCACCAAACAGTGACTCGTGTTGGGTATATCGGCACTCATTCTGCAACATTACCATGATTTTCAAAGTAATGTCGCAATATTTCCCAGCGTTGTTCAAGCGTATACACAACCATATTCGTTCAGCGGAAGGACAAAACTAATTATCTGTCAAATCGGATATGAGCTAAGTGTTACCATTCACGAAATAAGCTCTAGTTGAAAAAAAAAAACGTTAGACGGCGGACCCTTTATTACTTTCTACAGTTATTTATAATGATATCTTGCAAAACATATATTCATATAAAATCTTATAAAATTATGTCTCACATATATAATTGTATCTTTCTTTATATTACACATGATATAGTGAAATATATAAAAACATATAATTACATATCGATATATATAATTACATATATCACAATTACACGTGAAATTTGTATACAATAATATCTAATTGGATGTAAACGTATCACTTTATATATAATTTAATACATTTGGATGAGGACAAAATTTGGATACAATTTTATAAAATTATATTTAATTTCATCAAATGAGACATCATTGTATTAAATAATGTCTAATTTTTATCAGATTAGATGTTATATGATACAATTGAATGTTCTCATTGTTCGGATATAATTATATATAATACGAACATTCACGAACTATTTTTTAAATGGGAATCCACATCTCGGGTTTATCGGCTGAAACCCTAGTTTAATTACAAATTTGATTGGGAAAACCGTATTTGCTGTTACCTCTATTGATTATTGATTTTTTTTTTTTAAATTTGATAAATTGTACCAATTTGTTTTGCTTCTACTGTACAAAATTACTTATTTAAAGTTGATAGGATTGCTTTTTAGTTCCTTTTCCTTCTTTTTAATTATCAGTAGAGTATTTTTGCTCTATCTATCGATTTTATGGAATTCCAATTTTATTTGGCGTCCTAACATATAAATTTTGATAGTTTAGACCGAATTCCAAGCAATAGTTTTTCTGGGTGTGTGTCTAAGCCTTGATAGAATAATGTTTAATTTAAAATGGTTTTTAAACGTTACTTGTTTTTTTAAGATTAAATTCTTGTAGAAGTATTAGGTCAAGTTTAACTGCCATTGATTAATATACAATTAAATGTATATATTTTAATACTTTATTACAATTTAGTAGTTTGTTGAGTATTTAGTAGTTAAACGTTATTTGAAAGTCTAACCCAGCAAAAAAAGCATCAAAAGAATAGATAAAGAAGCAGATCATTGCAATGATCTGGATTTCGATGTTATCAAAATTTGGATCGGAACAAATGAATTTTATATGTGCTTTTATGATGCATATTCATTGCATCTTCTGGTTTAATGAAACTTCAATTCTTTTGATATTCACATTGAAACTATCTTAGGAGAGAATCCTGATTGCGCTGGAATTTGCATTTTTTTTTTTAACTTTTCCGAAAGCATTTTTTTACATAATTGGTGGGAACACTGTCCTCAAAGCAGAGGAAATATGGATATCAAAACTTTTCTTTTCTCGAGTATTTCAATGTTGGGTTCAAAATATATAGAATTTCTAATATTTGCTTTTCAAAAAAAAAAAATGCATATATTTTCCCCTACCTTTTACACCCTAAGTTGAATATATACTAGATTTGGAAAGATTGAAAATAACAGTTTTAGAAACGGAAAATCAGGAATAAATTTGGAATCAATGAAAAATTTAATCTGTAAGAATCACTTCTATTTTTTTTTGCTGGGAATGAGTGCGGTAAATGGTTTAAAATAATATGATAAAAACCGCTTAATATTTTATTATATCAAAAAACTTGCTTCACTTTTATAATTAAAAGTCAAAACATTCTTAAGCTATTTTAGATATGACTTAAAATGATACTTATTATTATTAAGGTCGCAACTTTTACGCAAATGCATCGAATTTGACCAAATACTTTTCCGAATCAGAGAATTAATGTGTGTCGGAAATTTTGAATCTCACTCTTTATTTGTTTTTATTATGCACAGAAATAAATTACGAGATTCTGTTTGGTATACTGAACATGCTTCATAGAGCAGTTTTGTAAATACAAAAATAAGTTTTTTAAATTGGAACCAACAATGATGATTTTGTTGATTTTTTTGTAATTTTGAATTTCTGTTTTTAAAGAATTTTTGTATGAAAACCTAAAATTTACAAGTACTTTGAATAAAAAATTTGTTGGAAATAAATTTGAATTTAAAAATGAGGGTGTTTGAATTTACAAATTCTATTATTGGTGCCTTATGTGTATATTAAATTGCATTAAAAATATTTTATATGGAGAAGTTTTAAATTTTTTTTTTAAAACTCGGCTAAAGATCAATCTATTTTGTTAATCCAATTGCAAAAAAAAAAAAAAAAATATTCCAGAATAATACAATTCAACAATACAATTCAGTAGTTTTAACCTTAAAATTGAAATATCTTTATATTTGCGACTTTATATTTGCGTGCGTTCAAACAAAGACAATTGTTGGTATGCCCTGTTTGAAATCAAGGTATAATTATGGACCGACATATATAAAAGCCAATTATTTTTGTGGACTAGGTCTAAACATTTAATGAATTTAACCCAATTCTAAATATTTTGTTCTTGGGCCGATATAAGTGAGGGTGCTGGATCTGTAAGTGGTGGATTATCATAAAACTCAATTTTTTCTGATGACCGTTATCTGGGCACTAGGTAGGTCTAAACATTAAGATATTTTAACACAAAAAATTGGCCTTGGTTCGATGTAAGTCAGTGTGTCAAATTGTATCGAGCGAATAAGTAAAAAATGGTACATATAAAAATGGAGAAACTCTCAGATTTGGGGACTTTAACGTAAATGGTTATAACTTTGATATTCATCAATAGATTTTTTACTGAAACATATCAATGAAATTCCTTTGGGCTCAGCAATAAAAAGAGAATAGTTATAAAAAATCTAAAAACAGCAATATCATGCTTATTCTATTAGTTACTATAAACAAAACTTAATTTTTTTAATCGTTTAACATTTTTGATATTAACTAAACAAAAAAATAAAAATTGGTGCGAAATTCAATTGTGCGCACTTGTATAATTTTTAATGTTTTTACTATTTTACTGAAAAAATTAAAATTTCTTGTAATTTTTTTCAACATTGGGGTCTTTAAAATCTAAACAAACTATTATTTAGGCCCGATTTATATGAAAAAAAAAACAAATGAGTCAGTTAAAGTCGTAGTTATTAGCTAACGGCACATTGTGAAAATGAACCTAAATAGAAAATTATAACTTTTTTAGTTTTAAGCGAGAAAAAAATAAAATTGTCGAGTAATTCGTATTTTTATCTGTAAGATCCTGCTTAGAAAAACTTATAGTATTAATATTGCTCACAATATTTTAATTTAATGTGGCCGTATTATACTTTATTTTAAAGTTGTTGAAAATATCGTATTATCGGCAAATATTTCGTTCTGATGCGATAATAAATAGAATGTTTGTTACTCTTTTTAAATAATATTGTTTTTTGCCTTGAACAGATTTTTAAAATACAAAGTTTCTTAAAAAAATTGCAAAACATATTTAATGCATATGGATGTGCATATAATATAATATAAGAACATATATGACCATATTTGTCAATATATGGATATGTAGGTTCATTTTTTTAGTATGTACGAATATGGTTGACCATATATGTTCATATAAAAAATATTCATATATGAACTTTTTTCACCGGGTATGTAAAAAATCACCAACATTTTATATACATCCCAAAAATTTAAAAAAAATTTCAGAAATGAAAAAAATCCCAAAAGTTAACAAAATTAAAAGTCTAAATTGGGGGAAAAAAATCTATAAAAATAATGAAAAAATTGTCATTATTAAAAAAAAATCGCTAAATTTAAAAAAAAATTGCCAAGAAATTATTAATATTTGAATTTATCAGATTTTTTTTTTTAGTCGTGGTAATTTTTTTTTTAAATTTTGCCGTTTTTTCAATTTGTTTCCATTATTTATAAAACTTGAAAGTTCGTTCGTATTTATAAACACAACACAACACAAGTGCTCAAATTGTTGTTTGTAATAAAGGGTCCGCCAAATAACTTTTTTTTTTTTGAAAATGCTATAAAAAAAACTACTGAATATTTTCTCAAATTTCTTTTTTTATTTGAAAGTACAATCCTTCCAGTTAATAATGGAAAATAATTTCATTTAAATGGCTGCCTCGGCTGACCACGCAGTAGCCTACATGATCGGTCCAATTTTTAAGCACATTATCGATTGTGTGCAGCTGTATTTCACCAATGGCTTCACGAATATTGTCCTTTAAAGCGTCAATTGTCTCTGGCTTGTTGGCGTAACATTTATCTTTGACGGCACCCCACAAATAATAGCCCAAAGGTGTCAAATCGCAGCTCCGAGGTGGCCAAACGACATCAGCTTTGCGGCTGATAATGCGATCTTCAAAAACAGGGCGCAAAACATCGAGTGTAGCTTCGGCTGTGTGGCACGTAGCGCCGTCCTGTTGAAACCAAATGTTGCCAATATCCTCCTCTTAAATTTTTGTGAACAAAAATTCGTTCAACATGGCCCGATAACGATCGCCATTGACTGTAACGGCCACTCCTTGCTCATTACCATGATTTTCAAAGTAATGTCGCAATACCATATTCGTTCAGAGGAAGGATAAAACTAATTATCTGTCAAATCAGACATGAGCTAAGCACTAGTTGAAAAAAAAACGTTAGATGGTGGACCCTTTATATATTTTTTGCGGACCCTCTATATATTTTTTTGTGTTCATTCAACTTAAATATTAAAACGCGTTTTTTATGTTGTGGTTGGCAAAATAAAGATTTTATTTTTCTGCATGTTATCAATGTTGTTTTGCATTAGTTTTATGAAATTTCACTTTAACTCCTCCGTTGAAACTTTTTATTAAACTAATGCAATTATTTATAAAATTCATTGAAAATTTTTGTTCACTTGTAATATGACATAAACACTAAGAACGGTTTACGAATAGTTTTGTTCCATTCCATAAACACAACAAAATCAAACAGTTTGAAATATTGGACAAACAGAACTAAATCGTTTAGTTTGATCTCTCATCGAACACTAGTTTGTGAAAGTGTTTGTGTTCTGTTTACAAATCAAAATGCAAATAAAGAAATGTTGTGTTTATGCTTACTGTGCACAACAAAAAGATTGTGTTGCGCTTCAGCAAAAAGCAAAACAGAACGATAGAAAACCGTTTGCTTGTGTTTAATTTCGAACTCTGTTAATAACATCATTCAAGGAAACTACACCGTGGTGAATCAGCAGATTTTAATTAAACTTGGATATGTTGTTGAGCTCAACAAAATATTAGAAACATCATTTTTAAAGTGCGTAATAGCACATTGAGGGGTTAAAAAATCATAACAATTTTGTATGAAATTATGTCTTAAAATTAGAAATTCATATTTTTTGAACGCAGTGCTAAGAAACCAAAAATTTTGATACCCATATTATTTTTGTTGATACTTATGCTATATGCCTAGGGTTGCCAATTATTTGAAATATTTAAAATATGATTTATAAAAGCTCTTTGGGAAAAGTCGTGCTAAAGCCGAACAAAATGTCCATACATCCCCTCGATAAAATTAAATAATGATTTATATTTGTTAATTTAAACTCAAACCAACAACATCTACCCATACAACATGTGGTATTTCAATTTTTTTTAATAACAAAATGTTGGGACAAGCCCAAAATGGCTATCTTCTTCTTTATTTGCATAGCCACTTCTGGATTTTAGTGATTACATAAATTTAGTTTTTTTTTTACATGGTACAATTTTTACGAGCATTACTTAAATATTCTAAAATATTACATAAGTATTCTAAAGACATTTTTATAATGTACATTTATTTAATATTATTAATTATAGTTAAAAAATTATCTCTATTTTAGCAGTGTTTATAAGATCATTCATTGTTCGTAACCCAGTCCAATTTCTTATATTTCTGAGCCAAGATAATTGCTTTCGATCGATTCCATGTCTTCCGTCAATCTTTCCTTGGATAATGTGCTGTAGCAATTCATATTTTGGTCCTCTAATTATATGACCGAGGTATGCTGTTTTTTTTGACGCTTGATGTTTTTTAAGAGCTCACGGCCTTTGTTCAAAGCCTGTAATACTTCATCGTTTCTTACTCCATCGGTCCATTTTATACTTAAGATTATTCGATAGCACCACATTTCAAATGCTTAGAGTCTGTTCATGGTATCAAAATGGCTATAGGCACAATAATTTATATAATAAATATTTAGTAAAATCGTGAACTTTTGACCCCAATTTTAAGCCCCAAAACTTGAGATTACGCACCTTAAACTAATATTTGTTTTCCTCTACATCATATTCAAGTTTTCTTCAAATCTACGGAATTTTATTCAAATTGTAATTTTCTTGTTAGAAAAGGATTCAAAAAACTTGTATAGCAATTATCAGGGTAAAGAATTTATTTATAGTATTGATAGTGTTAGTTTTACCTCTCGAAATGTGGTTCGATAATTAGGATTTTAACATTTCATTAACATTACAACATAGAACAAAAAAAAAAAAAAAAATTATTGCTTTAAACTATAATGAAATTTTTTGCTGGGATATTTCTTTCTTTCTAATATGTATGTATTTATTTTATAACTTGTATCCCTTTAAATTCATTGAATATTTTCTAGGACGTTGCTAGAGATGATTTAGAACGTAATAAAAGAAAACTTCCCGATGCCACATTTGAGGCTAAAAATGCTGTCTTGGGTTACGTATTTGGCGTGAGTATATGTCCTTTAAAATGAAATGCAATTCCAAATCCAATTTTTCTCTAATTCATTTGTTTTTCTCTTTTTCGTATTATTTTTCCATTTTTTTTTTTTTTTTATAGAAAATCGATAACTTCTTAGACACAAAAACAAGAGTGATAGAACAATTGGATCGTGCTAATGTAGAGAAGAACAAACAATGGGATATTCCAAAGCCAGTACCAGTCAATGATATACAATCTTTAATCACTGCCATTGTCTCACCCAAGATACGCTCGATAGGCAATCTTGCTAATGACTTGACAACTGGGGTCTTGACTACCTTCACAGCATTCAGTGGTGGTTCATCGGGTGGCAATAGTAATAATCCCAATGCTGGTTTGGGCAATGTAGTATCGAAGTTCTTAGGCTTCTCTGGACCCATCCTACAAGGTTCCTCAGGTGGTGGTGTCGGTGGTAGTACAACTGCTGCTCCCGATTCTGATGAGGCTGGTTATTAGAATGTAATTACAATTAATCACATACACGCATACACACACAAAAGGTGTTAGATACCTATAAAATCCTTAATTGCACAAAATTATTGTAAATTTTTTGTTAATTTTTTTAGTTTTAGTTTAGTTTTGATTTTTTTCATCATACTTCCCATAAAAAAAAAAAAAATTCATTATTGTTTTTATATATCAAAATTAAAATTTTCTTTTTTTATAAGATAAAAACAAACGCCTGATTTCCTATTACAATATTTGGCATTCATATACTTTCGTTTTATTATTACGTTATTAATTATTATTTTATTAGTTTAATTGTTTTTTTTTTGTGTTTATTTTTCTTGAAATGATGTTTTACACTCCTCGTACATAATTTTCTACTACATTTTTTTATAATTTTATATTCGTACACCCATTTTACTATACATTTGTATCTCTATTGTAAATATTTTGCATTGTAAAAAGAAATCGTTGTCAAACTCCTTTATAATTTGTATTATTATTGTTTTTCTATATTTTGTATTGTAATTCGATAATAAAGAGAAATAGAAAAAAAAATCCAAATTTGCGTACATAAATTATTTTAACCCATTTTATACCACTCATCGATCTTGTGGGAATTTTTAAATGAAATTTGGTAAAAAGATGTAATGGTGTATCAATAAACTTTTGCTGCAGTTCAAATACACTTATTGTGCTCTCTAGCGGTGGTATTCGCAAATTAAATTCAAACGTTGACGCTTTGTATTAACTTAACGGGTTAAGATTTTTTTAAATAATTTTTTTTTATTAAATTTTTTTTTTTTATTTTTTTAATAAGCATATCTTTCAATCTGGTTGTCGTCCACACTATTAATGTGCTTATCAGCACAATTTTTTTTAGCAAAATTAATTAATTAATTAATTTTTAAATAATTTTTTTTTTTATTAAATATTTTTTTTTTAGTTTTTTATTAAGCATATCTTTCAATCTGGTTGTCGTCCACACTATTAATGTGCTTATCAGCACAATTTTTTTTAGCAAAATTAATTAGTAAAACATTAGTATAATATTAGTAAAACATTAGTTCAAAACAGTTAAGTGCTGAATAAGTATAACAAAAATTTTAGCTAAAAATAGAATATTAGCAAAAAATTTGCTAACAAATAGTATACCTGATTTACAATACGTTTTACTAACTTTTCTATTAACTTATTTTTTTGAGTGTAACACACAATTTGTTCAATCGAATTTTACACTATTTTTGAGAATTTTTTGAAAATATTGGTGTTTGTAGAAAATTTTTCAAAATAATAATATGGCAACACTGGCGAATCAATTTTTAACATTTTTTGTTTCTTAGAAGAAAATAACTAATTTTTCATATTAAAGAAGAAAATGGAATAACTTTCTGGATATTAAAGTTTTTACTAGGTCGGAAATTGATCGATCCGATCTTTAAATTTTACGAAAAATTACATACTGCACAAGATATTTTTCTCCGGTCTTCTTTCTATAAATCAATAATTTTTTCGAAAAAAAGTGCTAAAGTCAAAAATTGTATTTTTTAGTTAATAATCGGCAACTCTGGAACAATTTTTTTTTTAAATTTTTTAAAACTATTTGTATAGATAAGAGATCAAACGTGTATATACTTTTTACTGCGTTATTATATATCTCTTCTATTCAAAATGAACAGGCCTCAGAAGTAGGTGTTGCTTTAAAGCAAAGGCAGTTCATAATGGGTTAATTAAAAGTTTATGAAATCTATAATTTATCTATGTATGTGTATAAGAGTTCGTCAAAAAAGTATAAAATATCTTAGTTTTTGGGATATAATCACTATTTAAAATGTTTTTGCATCAATAACAAAATACCGGTGTTCAAAAACGTACCTTTTCCAACAGAGCAATATAAGAGTTTTATTTATATGAAATTTGAATTCACTTTTCGATTTTACACCAAAATCTATTTGAAAAAAACCTTTCTCATGTTTTTGAAGTGCACCATTTAGGAAAAAGAGTGGACAAAAAAATTTTTTTTTTTCAAAAACATTTCAAAGTATTTTTTATGACACACAATCAAAAAGCATTTTTCGATTTATGGGGATTATCCAAAAAAAGTTATGAAGTTTTCAAAATTTTGTCTATACTAAAATGCAATATTTTATTGATTAACAACTTTTTAACGGTCCGCGATATGTCGAAAATATTTGTAGCATTTTTCGTAGCTCAAAATACTTTTCATTGTGTGTGTTAAATTTTTTTTTTTCAATATTTTTTACAAAATTGATATCAAAATAACTTTATAGTACCATTATTCTCAGTAGGTAATACTTATAAGTATATATATTGTGTGTGATTATAAAATTTATTTTTATAAGTTTTTGAAAGAAAGAGAGTTTTCCGTCTACCACTAGCATGTAAAAGTAGTTAAAATTTAAAAAAATAATTACAACATTTTTTTATTGAGGCAAAAACTGAAAAAAGTGATGATATCCCAAAATCAAATTTTGGTGACGAACTCTAAATTACATAAAATTCATTTTCTGTTTATTTATTTCTTTGTTTGCATGTTCACTAGGGTTGTCAGTCGAATACAAATTATTCGATTAATCGAACGAACAAAACAAATTTCGAACGAACTATTTAACAATCACTATTTTCGAATCAGAAATAAATCGAATACATTTTTACGATTAATCGAATAAAACGAATATTTTTAGAAAATACCTTTTATTTATTGAAACATTTGGCAAAATGAACTAATTTTATTAAATAATGCTATATCAACCTAAAAATTTGCTATAAAATAGATAAGTTATAAAAAAGTTTAACAATTTTGTAATAAATCGCTAAATATTTCAAACTGTTAAAAACCCGTTTAAAAATAACCACAAAATAGCTAAATATTTGAAATAGAAATTAATATATGAAATTAAAAAAAAAAAAAAAACCGTAAAACATGCACTAAAAATTTGCTTTTGTTCTAAAAAAATCAAAAATTCAGTTTAAGACCATGAAAATATTCGTTATATCGCAACAACTTTTTGTACTAAAGCGCCATTTCTCAAAATTCAGAGTTTATTAAAAGTAAAAATATATAAAAACAAAAAATTAATATAAAAAAACTATAAATAAAAATAACACTTAAGTGGTCCTCAATTGCACAAAGAAGTGTTTGCCACAGTCAGCTTCCGTTTTTCTTGATTGTAAAGGGTGTTTTTTATAGAGGTGTATAACTTTGAAATAGAATAAAATAAAGATGATTTTTTAAATTGACATGCAATTTACTTTAGTCGAAAAATAATCTTCTGGCATTATATTTTAAATATGACTTCTGGCATATGACCGCCACGGCTGACTCGGACGTAGTCTAATCTGGAGGTCCAATTTTCGATGACTTTTTCCAACATTTGTGGCCGTATATTGGCAATAACGCGGCTAATGTTGTCCTCTAAGTGGTCAATCGTTTCGGGCTTATCGGCGTAGACTAGCGACTTCGCATATCCCTACAGAAAATAGTCCGGCGGCATTAAATCGGACGATCTTAGAGGCCAATTCACGGGTCCGAAACGTGAAACTATGCGGTTACCAAAGGTTTTCTTCAATAAATCAATTGTGGCACGAGTTGTGTGACATGATGCGCTATCTTGTTGACACCACAGCTCCTGCACATCATGGTTGTTCAATTGATAAACGAAAAATGCAGTAATCATGGCCCTATAGCGGTCACCATTGACGGATAGACTGATTGGGGTCTTTATCTTCGCTACCCTCTACAGCAGCAATGACTTCTTCTGTACGCACTAATTTGCAAGCGCTATTCAGGCGTCAGTCTATTCATATTGATAAAAAAAACCAAACTAAACATAAATCACTTGACAGCTGACAAAATTGCCGCCAGTTAAAAAAGTGTTGCCAACTTGAAGTTCTATATCTGTATGAAAAACACCCTTTATATATGGTGAAACCTGATGAGGCAGAATACAAAATTTACTGCCGTTTATTAAACTAACTCTGGAACAATTTTCATATTTGCTGCTAAAATATTTGCATTTAAAGACCAGAAAAATTTGTTTGTTTAAAAAAAAAAAATTTAAAGTTTGACGAAATGTTTCAATTTATTAGAGTTGGGATTAATCGTTCATTTTTGTGACTCGGTCAGTATCGTTCAATTCGAGTCAGTGAACTAGTTCGTTCAATTCGTTCAATCGTTCTTTTTTCCTTTGACTTGTGACTGAACTGCGTGTTGTGAACTGTGTCGTTTGTTTGACAATTATTACACACTATTCATGTTTTACGAGTTTTTTTCACAAATGTTACTGTACATAGACAAAAAGTGTTATAAAATTGCAACTTTTCTAACAAAAATTTATTTATTTTGTGTAAAAAACATTTTATTTGTATGACTATAATTGCTTTTCTTAATTTGAAACAATATTACTACTATTTTTTTACTATTATTTTTTAATAATTGCTCTTACAAGCAGTTTTAATTGAATAGAGATGCAATTGTTCTGTGAATAAAAAGAACGAAATGAGCGATTGAACGAAATGAACGATTGAACGAGAAGATCGAATATTGGTGAACGAGTCATATCGTTCAATCGAGTGAGTCGTTCAATTGAACTAGTTCGTTCATGAACGACACAACTCTACAATTTATACTGGTTTGTTATTTTTCAAATTTCAAAATAAAGAAAACAATTCATAATTGGAAGGAACTTGTTCATACATATAATGAACTGAAAATAAGGAACAATTTTGTTCTGTGTGAGTAACAATAGCATATACAATATTATACATACTCACAGAAAACTAAAGTGCCAGGCGAATTTAAAAGTGTATTTTGGTGGCTACAACCAATAAATTCGGTTAGTACAACCAAACAACTAAAAATCAGTTGAACTAACCGAATTTTGTTGTGTAAACAATTGTTTAGTTATATCAATCGACTTCTGACGTAGTAACCGAATTTCAGTTGACAAATGTCTAAATTTTTCTCTGTGTGTATTATTTGTTTTTATTATGTGATAAATGTAATAATAATTTTTGTAAAACTATTTAATTTAATGTCGTTTTTTAGTATTATTAACCAGATGGTTAAGAACAGAGAAAGAAATGTGAATTTTTAGGAAAGAATGGATCAACTTT
Source organism: Delia radicum (assembly GCA_021234595.1). Taxonomy (NCBI): domain Eukaryota; kingdom Metazoa; phylum Arthropoda; class Insecta; order Diptera; family Anthomyiidae; genus Delia; species Delia radicum. Next base: position 195,014,693 of record CM037852.1, read on the forward strand.
CAGCAAATGTAGAAATGTAGCGTTAGCTCAATGGAAAATAATAACACATGCAAAAAATTTCGAAATCGTGAGACAGAAATTTACTGTTCGAAAGGATTGATGTGCGTTGAATTCGAATCTGACCTTAGAATTTCTCCATTGCATTTGGTTTTTGAAATATATTAACCCTGCAATACTATCGTCTATTCAACTTACGTCATTACTAACGTTGGGTGTAATCCACCCCTACTAATTAGTATCTGTCATTCATATCTGTTAAATTCAATTATGCAAATAATATTTTTTTTTTCAATAATGAACACCAAAATACAGAAACAAAATTTAATTTTATAAGTTTGGAATTCATTTATTTAAAATAATATTTTATTAATGTACATCTCTCTTGAAAAAAACAAATATTCAGTCTTATGGGTGGATTCCACCCATACGATAGTACTGCAGGGTTAAGCTAAGGTTTTAATAAACTCTGTTTTTCACTATATTCGGAACGTTATAATATCGCTAATTAAAATTTATTTTCAATTTATAACGAGCTTTCAACCTCCGTATATTTACAAAAAATAAAGCAAATCAAACATATTAGCTAGGTTGATACTAGTATTTCGATCTGGCTAAAGATCTCATCAGAACCCGAAGTTTTAGAAAAGCTAGAGCCTATATAATGGGCAGAACTTTAACAAAAAACCTATTAATAATCAATTTTGCTCCATTCTTGTCTAACAGAACTTTTTATGTCATCTGAAAGTCCTATCCAATGCCTTTTAAATTCAGGTTTAACCTTTCCAATATCTTATTCCTTCTCGGAGATATCGTCCATTGACATTCAGTGGTATGGTATTTTCATCATATTAATATGCACATCCATCACAATATTAATTAATTTTAATAGACGGTAGCTAATACAATATATGAGATATCTGAATAATTTAACAAGATTTTTAATGAAAAAAGTCTAACTATCAAATTCTAACAAATTTTTTACATGCTTCAAAAGTGGATAAAACCACTTTTGTTTAATATATAGCGAAAATACCCATTTTACTCCTTCATACGAGTTTGTTATATATATGTAAGGAATTGTTATCCTTCAATAAAATCCTTAAAATTTAAAATACATGAAAACTCTGAAATACATATAATTTTTTCTGGCATTTACTACCAGAATAAATATTTTTTTTTTAAGTCCCGAGTTTCAAGCGGTAAAGGGTTAAAGACTATGTGGGAAACTATTAAAAAAACAAGAAATTTTACCTCTGTTGAAAAAGCATTTATTCGATACGATTTGAAATTTTTAAATTACCGCTCATAAGTAATTTAATTTTTCTTAATTAATTTCAGCTTAATTAAAAATAAATAGCATTTCACTTTTAAATTTTTATAATTAAAACCAAAAGTTTATTTTTCGATCTTTTATCATAATTTATGATGTGAGCAAGTTCAAGAGCATTTGTTTTTTGTTAAACAAAAAAAACCGTGCAATGTTTATTCGTTTAACAAAAAATAAATGATCTTGAACTTGAATAATCTTGCTCACATCATAAAAATAAATAGTTTAAAAACTGCAATCGTACTTGAACTTTTCTCACTTTCAAAATGCAAATCTCACCTTCAGAGAAACATTCAATAATGTTTTATGCAAAATTATTTAAAATCATAAATATTTCATAATTTTTATAAATTTACATATTATTACAAAAGTAAATTTACAAAAGTGCAAATTGAACCATTTATACGAAATTGGACCTAATTGTATTAAATTGTATTCAGTATGATATTAGTTAGTACAACAATATCTGGTCAAAATTCAGATTCAATTGTATATCATTAGACGAATTTAAATACAATTTGATCCATGCACGAGTATATACAATTAATTATTATTTGTATCTAATTAGTTAATGGACCCTATCTATTTATATATGCCGCCATATAATTTTTGTTACTCGCGTATTTTTGTTTAATTTAAGCTTGTTAATTTTTAGCCACTCATAAAGATTTTCCATATATTGATTAAGTTTATAGTAGCATTGATTCTCTAAATCGCCTTCAATCTGCATACAATACTATTCACAATTATCCACTAGTTATGTTAGGCACACAGTAAAACTTTCTATTATATATAATTAAAAATGGTTTTATGGAAAATAATATTAAATTTTTCATAGCACCATCCCGAATAAAAAAGTTTTGATAAATTTATGTGTTGGCTTAATTATATGCTTTTTTATGAACAGCTCAGATAACTGTACGTTTTAATTTCAAATTATATCTTATCAGTCGTGCACAACATTGTTTTATATATAGTGCACCATATATTCATATAACATGCATATTATATATTGACCAGGCATATATTGACCGTCATAATTACATATGACACATAATATAACATTTAATATATATCGTTGGGCTGCTCGCATAAGAAACTATATATGAAAACATATTTAAGTATATTTAAAATTGCGTTAAATAAATACATTTGTATGGCTCAATATAAACCAGATATACAATTATATGTTGCATTATATCTTAGGCAATATTTAAGTGTTATTTTATGTTGGCCCATATTAAACAATACTTGTCTAGATTTAATTGCATAAAATCGAGTTAAAATATAATTAATTTTTTACAATTTGATCTCAGTTAATACAATTGGATAAGGACAAAATTCTAATAAAATTTTATCTTGTTTAAGCTAATATAATATAACTTTATCTTATTCGTTGGAATTTTTTGTAATTCGATACAATTTAATATACTTCGATACAATTTGATTTATTTTTGATACAATTAGATGTTCTCATTTTTTGGATCAAATTATGTCTAAACTTGCATGTAGTCTTATTATTTATGTTTAAGTGGGCTGTTAAAACTATTTTCTAAGTTCATTTATATATAATCCAGGTAGAAAAAAAAACTTCTAAGTTAATTTATATATAATTCAGTATGGCCCCATGTAGAAGGAAAAATTCTAAGTTCATTGATATATAAGTAAGTATAGCCCCATGTAAAAAAATCTACATTTTTCAATACTTATTTCAGTATGATTACAAGGACTTATTTTTTTTTTTTTTAATTTTGAAATTTATGGAGTTTTGATATTACTATATAGAATTTATATGGAGAGAAATGGCGTAACATATTGGCGAATTAATCCTTTCACTACCGACTTTTTGTTTGTATATATATTTCTATTTAGACTTCAGATTCTTGTTTGGGGTTCTTAAATTTGATAGATAAAGGTTCATATACATGTATGCCGCCTCTCCCTCTAAAAATATGTCCAAAAATCGAATTTTTAAAATTTCTCAGCCCATTTTTACCACTAAAGCATGCGATAATCCGAAAATACTTTGTTCGATTTTGTTCTGGACACTAGATAAAGCTTCGGGCCAAATTTCGAGTTTCTAGCTTTGCTAGTTTAGGATATACATCAAACGCCTATATTTTCAGAGATACTGGCTAATAAAAAAAAGACTTTGTTAACACATATCTCGACTATATTTCCCTAATAAACAGGTTATGCATATAATGATTTTTTCAATGCCCAATATTCTTAAGAACATATTTAAACAAAAATATAATATCTTATTTCGAGTTTTTTATATTTTTTAAAAATGTGTACACTGCAGTGTACAAGGGTACTTAAAGGGTTAAAACGAAATGATGACACAAATATATATTATTGTTATTTCGTTTAATTTTTTATTTATATATTTCATATTCACTTTTAAAAAATTATTTTTAACATTATAAACAGTCTAGTCACTTCACCTAAGGGTAGATTTCGTTACATGACAGTAAAAACTAAATTTTTTTAATTAAAAAATTTGTTTGTTCAAAATTCGTATTTTTATAGAACACATAATTACATTTTTTATTTTTTTCCGATTTTTTTATTCTTTGAAAATATAAGCTCGCAATTTTTATTTTGAATCAATATTAAACTCATTTTTATAAATTCTTAATACATACATATACAGGGTGAATCATTCACAACCCGCCGAATTTCACCCGCGTATTCCTTGGCTTAGAGGTAGGGCTATCTCTTAAGAGGAAAAGAAAAACATAAGTTACCTGCAATCTGGCTGAGCAAATTGAGGTTATGTGCACGTTCTTATGTCTTTTTTTTTAAATTTTTTTTTTAAAAGCTCTGTATCTCTGCGAATTTACATTATTTAAATTTTTATTGATTCTGAAAGGTCTTCCAAAGAAACCCCTTTCCAACAAGCCCAAGCCCAAAAACAAAAAACCGACCACTGGTTCAGAAGTTAGCAATTTTACCCTCCGACCACAATAAAAAAATTTTCAAACCGCTGCCATTTCGCACAATTGCATTTTCGGTAATGGTCGTAGTGGACATATTTTCATGAAATGAGCCAAGGAATACGCTTGTGAAATTCGGTGGGTCGTGACTGAATCACCCTGTATATGAAGCATTTAATTATATATGCAAAATTATATATAAAACTATAAAATTAATCTCTTAGGTTAGCGTGAGATTAGAAACACTCTTATATGACAAGGGGGGACTTTGCCTCTCCTAAGAAGACATTTTCAAAAATCCCGTCTATACATATGTTTCCTCGTGGTAAGGAACCAACACACTAAATTTCAAACTTGTCACTTTTTGGTTAGATCATTCTGTCAAGGGTGAGACTTTTCTGCTTTTTGCCCCTCCCCGTATTTATTTTCAAAAATCCCGCCAATACAGATGTCTACACGTTATAAGAAGCCGAAATATATAATTTCACTCACAGAGAAAAATTTAGTCATTTGGCAACTAAAATTCGGTTACTACGACTGAGTATTGGTTTTCACAGCGAAATTCGATTAATACAGCAGAGTTTTAGTTGCAACACCCAAAATATTCAGAAATCACATTTAAATATGGTTGTACTAACCAAATTCATTGGTTGTATCCCCTAATTTATACTTTTCTATTTGGTTGTAACTTTTTTTTTTCTGCGTACAAATTCATTGCTTTAGTCGTTTGGCCTGGCCGCCAATTGGAGAGTTTTCTCCACGTAAAGCCCCAGTTTTACCATGTTTCTGGCCAGAACTCCAAAAGTATCGTATCAATAAGTTAAATCATATTCGATCATATCTCCCGAATATGGGGAAACTTTTCTCCTTTTGGCCCCTCCCCGATGGAATTTTTAAAAGTCCCGTCAATACAACTTTCTACTCCTAATTAAGAACACACAAAATTTAAAATTTCTTGCTTTAATGGTTTGGCCAGGCTGCCAAGGGGGTGTCCTCTTTTTGACCCTCGCACCAGGAATTTTAAAAATTTCTTCTACGATAAAACCCGAGTAGCTTGAGTATGCCGTGAAACTCGATACTCGAGTAATTCTCGAGTTCGAACTACTCATCAAGTAGAAGTTAAAGTGCACTTTTTGTTCGTGTGAATTCATGTATAAAGGTTAATATTAAATGCAAGTATAACAAATTTTTGGAAAAATAAATTTCCTAAGAATATTCCTATCAAATCACACCTCAATCGGATGAACATTGTGTCCAAGACCAATTACTACTCGAAAAAAATCGATCGGATCACAAAGAAATTAAATTTTTTTTTTTGAAATATAGCATTTTTATGCGTTAGCTATATTTAGAGATTATTTAAAGATTTTAAATTTTAAAATGTAACGATCAAAATTGCGAAGTCGGCGAACAACTACTAGAAAATCTCAACCATTTCTATACCAAAATTGTAGAATTCAGCTATTTTCAAAAGTTTGATGCCAATTTATAAAAAGATAACTAATACAATACAAGTAAGAACGAATTATCTGCAACTCTTAATTTTTCTGTCACGGTTGACCTTTCTATGGAAGTGCCCATATGAAATTTTTTCATTATTATTAAGGATCAATAAAAAATGTTAAATCTAATTTAATCATAGGTATAAATTTAAAAAGCCAATTTCAAATTTTATATATAAAAATTATAATACAAATTTATCAACTTGAGGTCATAAAAATGTAAGACAACAATAATGAACACCGAATGTAGTATTTTTAAAATTTTTCATTTCAGATTGAACATAAACGTATAAAACGTGCTGGTGGCAAAGGTAAACAATATCCAGATGATACACCGGAATTTGACCGTGCAAGTGTATCATTAGATTTTCCGGATGAGCTTTTTAATAAATCATTTGCTACCTTAACCAAGGCATCAAAAGTTGTATCAAATCTTATTATGGTAAATATAAAATGAACTTTTGTTTTAGCTTTAACAAAAAGCTTTTCTCTACTATAAAGACAACTTTGTGATATAAAACTTTAACATAAAGTTAAAATTAAACTTTTTAAAGCTTATGAAAAGCTTTAATAAATGTTAGTGGTATTCACTAATTTATTAATTTTATTTTCACAGAATTCTGCTAGACGTTATTCACGTTTTGTTTTATTTTTCAAACCTATTTTCGGCGATGCTTTGGTAGTTAAGGGTTCAGAAGATCCTACTACGACTACGACTACAACTACCACCACAACTACCACTACAGCCAGTCCAAGTGATAGCCTTAATGAGATTTAACTTCAAATTATATAATAATTATGTTTGTTAACTACAAAAGAGTATTTATATACACTCATAGAAATAAGAATGTAAAAATATCAGTTAAGCCTACTAAAAATTAGTTAAAAATAATGTTGCCCAAAAAAATCAGATTTTTATTTAGATAAATATTTATAAAATAAGAAAACAAAAATATAACTGGTAACTTACCAAAATTTTAGTTATATTCGTGTTGAATAAGAGTTAATTAAAAACAGCAATTTACTCTGCTAAAATGACAAACACTTTTACTAAAATTTGTAGACTAGAAACAGCAAACAAAAACTGTAATATAAACAAAACTTTTGCTATATTTACCTTAAATTTAGTATAACGCAAATAACTGTATATTATGCTAAATTCAACAGAAAGGTTTGCTGAAATATTGTATATTGCTGATTTCAAAAGGGCAGACTTTAAATCGCTTAAAAAAAAAGAAAAAAAAAAATTTGTATGATTTCTTTGTTTATTAATATTTTGAAAATGTTTAGCTGATTTTAGCAGATTATCTTGTCAATTTCAATTAAATAAAATTTAGCTCATATGTAATTAAATATGTGTAGCTTCAACAGAATTATTTTTGCTATTCCTATCTTACTAATATATAGAAAAAATAAAATTTAGCTTAAATATAACTAAATATGTGTAGATTTAACAGATTTATTTTTGATATTCTTACTAATATATAGAAAAACGGCTAATTTTAACCTTTTTTTCTGCAACGTTATGTTTAACAAATTTTTAGTAGCTTAAGCAACATTTTTACTAATTTTTTTCTATTAGTGTAAAAGTTTATAAAAAAAAAAGTTTTATAATAGGGGGCTTAATTTTTCTTGTATTATTGTTATTTTTTTTAATAAAATCTTATCAAATTGTTTTATTTCCTTTTTCCTATAATTTTTTTAATTCATTACACAAGTTGTTGTATCATACATTTGTGTAATGATTTTAATCTTCTTAGCTGCTCTCAACCTTATTATACTAGTTATGTATGAAGACTCATGTAGTACTTATCAACAATTTCATATTAACTATGCAACTAATAACATTTAAGAAGCGCCAAATCATAAATTTCTTTATTCACCTAAAAAAAGTTAGTTGGAAATCTTGTTAAACGTATATTTAAAATATTTAACTAACACAGCAATTTTTTTGCTGAAATTTAGTTTTTAGCAAAAAAATTAGTTAAACGGTGTTACTAAAAAACGAATTTTGAGCTAATGTTTAACTAGTTTTTGTTGCTACTAAAATTGAACTGATACGCACATCCATAGCACGGGGAATAAATAAAAAAGACAACATATAAATGTGGCATTAGGGTGGTCCTTATTTTTCAACTTGCGATTTTTGGGGCTGCCCCCCTCTTAAAATATTTGTTTGGATACAAAAATTCACCATGCAAAAAATTAGAGTGCTAGTATAACGGGAATGTATCCCCATCGGCCATGAATATCAGGCCTCCTTGGAAAAATTTAGCAAATATAAAAAAAAAAAAAAAATTTGTTTGTCTAAATTTAAAAATGTAATATAATTTTTGTGTTGGGTTCACTTACAACTACTCAGATAAAAAATATTACTTTCCCAGAAAATTGCTAACTTATTCTAACTTGGAGTCAAAAAAATGCACATATATTTGGGGTGTACCTAAAAGTTACTTTTTTACATTTTTGAAAATTTTATTCAACAAAAACCAAAAAACTAGTTCTTGCTGTCAAATGTTTTATTAAACATATCTCAAGTATTAAATAAGCCAAGTATTACGGATATCCGTTGGCAAAAATTTTTGTTAGAGCATTTTGATTCTAGCGGATTTCAATGTTTTTTTAAATTTGTATAGACTTTTTTTTTTTAACGAGATTTTTGTAATATTTCATCAATGTTATTGTCTATGCTATTTTATATAATTGTAATAACTTTATTATAAAGTATAATTTTTCGTGTTCATAGTTAACCTGTGTTTTCATGGGGTCATAATTGACCCTCGTATTTTAAAGAGTCAAAAATCACAAAGATGACAAAATAAATTTTTGTTTATGTGTCTAATTGTAATTTATTTACATTTTAAAATTAACTAAAATTAATTATTTTGTATAAAGTCAGATATTTGTATTCATATTAAAATTGGATTTTTTTGTACATATTGAGGAGTATTTTCGAAAAACGTATTTTTAATTTAATAGTGTAAATTTTTTTTCCCTCAAAATTTTTATTATGGAAAAGTTTTAAGATCTAATTTTTACTAAATTGACCTACTCGAAGACCAGAAACGGTCAACGAAAATTTTTTAGAATAAATATAAATTGAATTATTCCTTTTTTTATTTTATTTATAAATTTTGCCACAAAGCTGCATTTTTCTTACGTGGGTCATATTTGACCCCAGGTTAACTATCAACAGAAAAAATAGTATTTTATAATAAAGTTATTACAACCATATAAAAAAGCATATACAATAATATTGATGAAATATTATTATAACCTTGTTTAAAGTAAAAATGTATAAAAATAAAAAAAGAACCTTGAAATCCCCGAGAATTAAAATGCTCTAAAAAAAAAATTTCCCAACGGATATCCACAGTACTTGGCTTATTTAATACTTGAGATGTGTTTAATAAAATACTTGACAGTATACACTAGGTTTTTGATTTTTGTTGAATAAAATTTTCAAAAATGCAAAATATTTATTAATTTTTTTGACATAAAGTTAGGGTAAGTTAGCGATTTTCTGGGAAAGTAATATTTTTTATCTGAGTAGTTATGATTAAACCCAAGACAAAAATTATTTTATATTTTTTTAATTTTTAAGAAAAAAAAATTTTTTATTTTTTTTTAAATTATGCCCATTTTTCCAAATGTCCCGATTTTCAAGGGGGATGCGGGACATCTTCCCGTTATGCTAGAACTCAAATTTTTTGCGTGGCGTATTTTGACACCCTAACAAATATTTTAGGGTGGGGTGGTGGGGGGGGGGGGGATACAGTCAAAATATCATTTTTATTTTTCGCCCATACAACGAAGGACAACCTAATGTCGCATCTTGTCCAGACGAAGTACAGAGAAAATAAAGATACAAATAAATAAAACAATTTTAAAACTTCCAAAAAAATGCAACCGCTGTTGCTTTCATTCATTTAATTTTTTCTTTTGTATATATAACTAAAAAATCAAAGGAACGCGGCAAAAAATGTCTGTACACACTAATTGTGAATATTAAGAAATATAAATAAAACAATAATTAAAGTTAATAAACTAATTTAAAAAGATTCACTAAAAAACAATACTTTAATAAATTTGAAAAATAAAGAATTCTCTGTGAAGTTAGAATTTAGTTTCAGGCCGTGGTATACTGTACGCCACCGGTAGCAAGAATAGCAAACTATGTGGATATTATCTTTTGCTTTTTAAATATCACAATATTTTTTCCGTAAAAAACTACTGAATATACACATTAAATTAACTGAAAATTAGTTAAAACAGGACTACTTACTTTTCGTTTAAAACAATGGTATTTTTTAGTGGGCGTTGTGGTGTAATGGTTAGCGCGTTGGACTGTTACACAGTTGGTCCCGGGTTCGATTCCCGGTGACGACAATATAAATTTAGAGAAATAATATGTATGATTTTTTTATCACTTATATGTATCGCTGCGCCCACCTTCGGTGTTCCCATAGCACTTAACCCCACCGAAGTAAAATAATTAATCAGGGCTATGAAACAAAAAGCTTTAATAAATTCGCCAACTCTACATCAGGTGGCGAGCAACAACTGTTCTAAGACTTATCTACTCGCGCAATTACAGTGTTGCCATGTTTGTAGCCCTTCATCTTTCACCACCTTTCATCTCTCCACTATCCCCTTTCCAAAGAAAGCAACACATTAATTAATAGGAAGAATTTCCTAAGTGTAGCTTATCTTCATAACAAAAAAAAAAAAAAAAAAAAAAACAATAGATTGTTTTTGTTTATTTCAATACTCAATATAATATAACAACTTTTTGTTTAAAATAGAAAATTTTAACTGAATATTTTAACTACTACGGAAAGTCCGTTTTTTTTGTTTATTTTGTTTATTTAATAACAGACAGAAAGTTAAAAAATATATTTCTTAGGTAATTTAACTGTATAAGCCATTGGAACAACTTTACCGATTAAACTTTTAAATAACTGTTGATTTTTTATGGAAAAGTTCTTGTGAGTGTAGTTTTTATCATATTGATATTTCGTTATTCAGCCAGTGTTACCATGTATTTTTTTCAAAAAACTGTAAAAAAAAACTGTTTTTTTTTTTTAAATAAAAAAGAGTAGAAAAAACAGTTAATATGTGCATTTTGAATTCAATTGCATTTTATTTAAACATAAAAAAAACATAAAAAAACATAAAAAACCATTAAACACATAACATAAAGCATTTTATATACACAGAAAAAAAACTTATTTGTTGTAGACCAACTAAACACAACACAAGAAAAACGAAAACAGACAGAAACAAAATGACATTTCAGCGTTTCAACACAAACAAATGCAAAAAAGGGACTTAAAACTTACTACATAGTTGCATTCAATGCGTAGTATTATTTTTTATTGAAACATTTTGCGCAACATTTGTATTAAATTTATAATTTCAAGTAAAAAAAATGTAAATCGAGCAGGTAAACTGTTGAAAACTGTAAAAACTGATAAAAAAGGCTGAAATTAAACAAAAACTGTTTTTTTTCATGAAAAACTGGAAAACTGTTACGCATCCTAAAAAACTGGAAAAAACAGTTAAAACTGGCAACATGGTAACACTGTATTCAGCCCAATTCTCAATAACAATTCTGTGAGAATTTTTTCCCTATTCCTTGTTCCCCTATTCTTAATAGAAATCTGCCCGGGGATTTTTTCACTTTCCCCTTTTCCCTTATTCTAAACGAATTTCGAAAATGGGAAACTCTTCCCGCGGAAAAAAGGAGGTATTATGAATGTCAGTAATAGGGAGAATTGTGCTAGCATTTGTATGAATTATTCAATTAATATTATTCAATTCTCTCTCCCTTATTATTCTTTTCCCCGCCTGTTTAGAATAGGAGGATTTTTTTCTCCAGATAATAAAATACGCAGAGGAAAAAATCCGAGGGAATATTCATAAGCGGGCTGATTGTATTTTATAATTATCAGTTAAAAAATGTGGAATTACGTCATACAAACATTTATGTAAGTAATTGGGGATTATCTTGTTTTGTTAATATTGTAAAATAATTGTTAATACAATATTTTGTTTTTTCCTAGATTCTTTAATTAATTGCATTACGTTAACGATGTGTAAGTCTTGACATTTTTATATATATATATATTTAAAGCAATCACAAAAATTTTGAATTTAAATTTCAGCAAATAAATTAACTAAAGTGATGTTTTTATTCTAAGTTTTTAGTTTTTTTCAATTCACTAAACTGCAGCAAATATTTTTGTTGATTTCAACAAGTCGATTTTCATTTGCATTGAACAAAGTGTCAGCAAAATATTTTGCTGAATTTAGTAATTTTTTGCAAAAAATTAGCTTATTGTTTTTCAGCAAAACACATTTGCAGATATTAGCATTTTTTCTGCAAGGATTCTCCCAGCTACAATTTTGCGAACTTTTTTGCTAACTTTACAGACTTTTTTTTTGGGTGTATTACTAAACGTCCTTTTTGTATGCACAAAGTAATAGTTACTTAACCGTATATTCATAATATGATTTAAACGTAGAATCATAGAAATAAACCTGTAAAAATTGCAGAAAATGTTAATGACTCATTCCATATAAAGCATCAAAAATATTAAAATTTTGACCTTGGCCCGCTTTAATTTTAACCAAATTTGGTATGGATTTAAGTGTCTAATAATTATGTCATCGACTAAGCTTAGATTCCTAGCAGTTACGGTTGCAGAAATATCGCGTTTTTAAACTTAAACGAAACAATCTAAAAATTAACAAAATTATTCGTACATAGTCGTACAAATCTTTTTAACGGTTAAAACTATGTGATTCATTGATACCTCATTTTTAAGCTACTGTTATATGCTCCGCTGTTTATTTAAAAAAAAATGTGACTAAACTGCACTTTATGGGGCGTTCTCAAAAAAAAAAAGTTGGTGATCCCTTCCAGATTTAAAACAGAATTTTTTTTTCTATTTTCGGTTAAGAGGCTCGTGAGGCCTCAGGGCCCTAAAACCGGTACGCGTAGTAACTTGCAAGTGTACTCTTATAAAAGGAAAATTCCTCAGGATCTCAAAAATTATGTTAACTTTTTGATCTATTCAAGTTAAAAAATTTTGCTTGCAGTGATATTTTCGAAAACAAATTTAACAAAATAAATTTTTTGATAAAATCGCAAAATGAAAAAACTTTACGGAGCGAAGCCGCTAAACTGCGTATCACACAGGAGAAAACCCCTAAGTTCGGCCGTAGACCGCTCACGCAGAAAAACTTTACTCACATAGGAGAAAACCCTTGCCAAAAACCGGTCACGCAGTTATAATTATGTAATGCCAACGATATCACCTAAAAAGTCATATTTTCATTTAATATTCATTATTTGAACAGTAAATTTTACAAAAATAACCAAAACAGAAAAAATTTGCAAATATTGACGTAAGCTTACATTGAATTTCGTTATCAAAAATAAATAAGTTTCTGTTTATTTTTTTTTTTTTGTTAGAAAATAACGTATTGCAAGCGTGCCAAATTCAAATACGAAAATGATTGTTGCCGCAATAAACTGTTTCTTCCAGTCAATACGTTCGTCTTCGTATAGCCATGTTTACTGGGTTATGGATACAAATCTATAAAAAATACTTAATATATTATAAAAAAGATTAAGATACAAAGTTTTACAAAAGTGGTTGTACACTAGGGTGGGGCGATTAGTATAGAAGGAAACCACAAATATGATTGATGCATTAATCTTCTAGAGAATCTTCCAAAGAAGAGATTGATTTCATAATCTTGGAATAGCTCCTTCTACTTCCTGAGATATGTCCATCCCACACATTGTTACTTTTAACAAATGTGCATATCAAAGGAAAGGAAACAAAAAAGTGTTTTGAATATTTACCAAAGGTAGACCATACACACAAACAAGTTTTCAATTTATTTTTGATCAATGGTGATAATCTTTTTTACTTCGACCTCATATAATATATATTAGTTCTCATGTAGTGAGTGAACTAGTTTATATGAATGTTTGATGTTTGGATTGTATGATTGTTACCGCTTTGAAAACGTGTTCTGATGATGGGACCCTAGAAAATTCCCGAAATAGATCTATCAACACATTCCTGAAAGGGTCAAAGAATAAATTTGAAAACAAAAACTCTATAGATTATTTGTTAGGACAATATCCTAATAAATTAATATAGAGTATGGCCTCGAACTTGAATAATTTTCATTTTCATTACAAAATTAAAGGTCGAAAAAACATAATTTTTATTTTTAATAAAAATTATATTAAACCTGTAAATATATTTCTTAATTTTTTGTAATTTTTTTGCTATATTAAGTTAAGTGTATTTATAGTTATTAAACACTAATGCTATAAACACATAGACAACTGCACCTACACGATTACAGCCTGTCAAAAATAAAATACACACGTTTGTATGAAAACGATTATTTTGGCTCCAACACAGCTACACGGCTACCCGACTACTTTTGCCACTGTGGTCAACTTAGGATGATTTCTATTTTTGTTGGCTACAAAACAAAAATAGTGTTGACAATAAAACAAAATATGTAACAAATTAGTGCTTAAAAATATTTTATATTGTTAAACACAAAAAACGTCGCAACATTAAATGCTATAATTGCACTAATATTCAAGAGGGGTAAGATAAATTTATTTACACGTTATAATAATGTATTATAAATAAGTAATTGTATTTTAAGTGAACTTTATATACGTGTCTACAACCACGCATGTTGTTCTATTTTAATAAAGCAAAAAAAAAAGATTTAATTGGCACTACTGAAATAAAAATTCAGTTGTATTAAAAACAGCTGTTTAATATGTTGCTGTCGTTTCCAAAATAATAAGTAGCTGACCACACGGCGACGATTGCAGTGAACGGCATTTTGTAGTCGTGTAGCTCTGTAGCCTGCTGTGGCATATGTGTTTATAGCATAAGTGATTCAATTGGCCCTTTTTAAAAAGTGTAATAAAAGATAAATAAATTGTTTTTTTTTTTTTTTTGTTAAATATTATCAATTTTCCATTGGTTTTACTTTAATGACCAGGGCATGAAATTGCGTGTTTGTATTCAGTGACCCAAAATTGATTTTTACCAAATACTTTTCGGAATCAGAGAATTTGCAACAAAATTTTAAATAATAGCATATTTTGTAAACATTTAAATTGTGTTTTCATGAAAAATAACCATATTAAAGCATTTGTAACACTTAACATACTCGTAGCATCTACACCATTTCCACTTGTTATACAAAAAATCACACATCAATTTCAAAAAATACCCATTGTTATTTCAAAATAGCAATTGGTTTTCAAAAAATGCCAAATGTAATTCAAAAACACCAATTGTAATTTCAAAATTGCATTTTTTATTAAAAAAATCACATTTGTTTTTCAAAAAATAGCAGATGTATATAAAACAAAAAATCCCATTGGAAATTAAAAAAATTCCATTTCAAATTCCAAAACATTCCAAATGTAATTCAAAAAATAATAATTGTATTTATAGTAATTAAATGTGCTAAAATCCCAAAACTTATTTAACAAATTGTGAAAAGCAATCTGATGTAGGCGTGTCCCTATCCGGATTTCATTCCTGCCTAAGGAAATCTTCAGGGGACTTTGTTATTAGAATTTCTAGAGATATTTGTTATGTTAAATCACAAACTCAATGAGAATTTCTTGTCCTCGTCTAGGAGCGAGATTCAAAATTTAAAATATCAAAGAAAAAACAAAAACAACAACAAAATATTGTCACAATTGGCTTTGTCATCTTCCAAATACTACTCTGTTTTTTTGACAGACCTAGCAATGTAGTGACGTTTATTCAAGTAAATCAACAATAGAAAATCATATGTTTTCTATTAGTGTCAGTTACATTTAAATTTGCACAAGCACCTGCATATTTGTTATTTAAATTTATTTTCATCGGGATAAACATTAATTGCATTTATAGTAATTAAATGTGCTAAAATCCCAAAACTTATTTAACAAATTGTGAAAAGCAATCTGATGTAGGCGTGTCCCTATCCGGATTTCATTCCTGCCTAAGGAAATCTTCAGGGGACTTTGTTATTAGAATTTCTAGAGATATTTGTTATGTTAAATCACAAACTCAATGAGAATTTCTTGTCCTCGTCTAGGAGCGAGATTCAAAATTTAAAATATCAAAGAAAAAACAAAAACAACAACAAAATATTGTCACAATTGGCTTTGTCATCTTCCAAATACTACTCTGTTTTTTTGACAGACCTAGCAATGTAGTGACGTTTATTCAAGTAAATCAACAATAGAAAATCATATGTTTTCTATTAGTGTCAGTTACATTTAAATTTGCACAAGCACCTGCATATTTGTTATTTAAATTTATTTTCATCGGGATAAACATTAATTGCATTTATAGTAATTAAATGTGCTAAAATCCCAAAACTTATTTAACAAATTGTGAAAAGCAATCTGATGTAGGCGTGTCCCTATCCGGATTTCATTCCTGCCTAAAGAAATCTTCAGGGGACTTTGTTATTAGAATTTCTAGAGATATTTGTTATGTTAAATCACAAACTCAATGAGAATTTCTTGTCCTCGTCTAGGAGCGAGATTCAAAATTTAAAATATCAAAGAAAAAAACAAAAACAACAACAAAATATTGTCACAATTGGCTTTGTCATCTTCCAAATACTACTCTGTTTTTTTGACAGACCTAGCAATGTAGTGACGTTTATTCAAGTAAATCAACAATAGAAAATCATATGTTTTCTATTAGTGTCAGTTACATTTAAATTTGCACAAGCACCTGCATATTTGTTATTTAAATTTATTTTCATCGGGATAAACATTAATTGCATTTATAGTAATTAAATGTGCTAAAATCCCAAAACTTATTTAACAAATTGTGAAAAGCAATCTGATGTAGGCGTGTCCCTATCCGGATTTCATTCCTGCCTAAAGAAATCTTCAGGGGACTTTGTTATTAGAATTTCTAGAGATATTTGTTATGTTAAATCACAAACTCAATGAGAATTTCTTGTCCTCGTCTAGGAGCGAGATTCAAAATTTAAAATATCAAAGAAAAAATAAAAACAACAACAAAATATTGTCACAATTGGCTTTGTCATCTTCCAAATACTACTCTGTTTTTTTGACAGACCTAGCAATGTAGTGACGTTTATTCAAGTAAATCAACAATAGAAAATCATATGTTTTCTATTAGTGTCAGTTACATTTAAATTTGCACAAGCACCTGCATATTTGTTATTTAAATTTATTTTCATCGGGATAAACATTAATTGCATTTATAGTAATTAAATGTGCTAAAATCAGATTGCTTTTCACAATTTGTTAAATAAGTTTTGGGATTTTAGCACATTTAATTACTATAAATGCAATTAATGTTTATCCCGATGAAAATAAATTTAAATAACAAATATGCAGGTGCTTGTGCAAATTTAAATGTAACTGACACTAATAGAAAACATATGATTTTCTATTGTTGATTTACTTGAATAAACGTCACTACATTGCTAGGTCTGTCAAAAAAACAGAGTAGTATTTGGAAGATGACAAAGCCAATTGTGACAATATTTTGTTGTTGTTTTTGTTTTTTCTTTGATATTTTAAATTTTGAATCTCGCTCCTAGACGAGGACAAGAAATTCTCATTGAGTTTGTGATTTAACATAACAAATATCTCTAGAAATTCTAATAACAAAGTCCCCTGAAGATTTCCTTAGGCAGGAATGAAATCCGGATAGGGACACGCCTACATCAGATTGCTTTTCACAATTTGTTAAATAAGTTTTGGGATTTTAGCACATTTAATTACTATAAATGCAATTAATGTTTATCCCGATGAAAATAAATTTAAATAATAATTGTTATTCAAAAAATTTCAATGGAATTTCCACTGATATTTTTTGAATTACATTTGTTATTTTTTTAATTACATTTGCTATTTTTTGAATTCCATTTGTAACCGTTTAAGATCTGACGCCAAAGAACACCCTTAAATATTGTGTATAAGCAAAAACATTAAATTTGCAAGAATTGTAAATTTTATTAATATTATAAAGTTTTTCAAATTTTTGGATAAAGTGATCCTCAAGGATCAAAATGTGAAAAAATTAAAGATACATAAACTTATAGTATGTGTGTGGAATGATTCATTTCCAGGACATTTTTAAGTAAATAATTTTCGAAAAACGGTTAATTTATTTCGTTTTTAAGCATTTGCATTCTGTTTATTGCCCTAATTTGGTTAATATATATTATGTATTAAATGTTGAGATAACCCATGCTAACCAGAGGTCAAAAATGACGCACAGAATATTGCATTCGATTAAATGCAAAAATTCGCTAAATTCTCTAATATATTGATATTATAATTTTGTGCATTAAAGGGTTAAATAATGAATATAAAAAAATTAAACAATTCTTTGTAGATTTCCAGATAGGTTTAATAGATAATATATCAATATTGAGGAAAAAAATGTGTGTCAGTTCAACATGGGTTAACTCTACTCTTAATAGATAATTATCTATAATTAATAGATAATTATTATTACTATAATTATAATTGATAATAATCAAATCAAAGCAATAAATAGAACACAAGGCGTGAAAAAAAAACATTTTTCGAAAATTATATGTCTTTAATTTTCATGGATGACTTTATGTAAAAATATAAAAAAACTACTAAATTGTGCTTTAATATCAACAAAATTAGCAATTATTGCTTATTTGATATTTTTGGTTATATACAAAATTTAAGGTTGTTGTTATGTAATTTTAAACGGTTCTTATCTTAGAAAGACTATTTACAAAGAAAATATATCATTTTCATTTAATTTAAAATTTTTTTCACTCAGCTAAATTTTTTAAAAATAATTGAATTCTCACAGGCTCTGGGCCCCTAAAAATCCTGGTATCGCCGAAGTTAAATTCGGAATTTTATTTTTCTTTGCTCAACTCTATTATTCAAACAAAATTTCGAAATTTTTTTGAACCAAAATGTCGAAAGTTTTTGAAACTCTTCATATATATTTTTTTATTTGCTGCTTGTAATGTGCGAACAAGTGTAAAAGCATATTTTTAGAGGACCTTTATATGGCCAATGAGTTATAAGTAACAAAAATATAATTTTTTTTAGAAGATGCACGCATTCTTTTTTATGATATAATATTGAATCATTGACGTATTAATTGATAACTCATCTATCAATAATGAATCAATAACCATGATACAACATGCTCGATTTTTTTAAAAAAATATATACCAGTGTAGGTTATGACATGTCATTATTTTTTTGACTACACTGAAAGAATTATCCTTCGTGATATTACTGAAACAATTTAATCGAACTTTTTATTAATATTAAGAAATTTGTTGTTACAATATAGTTGACCTTTATTGTTGATGTGTGATTGATTTAGTTTGGCTCGAGGTCATGTAATTTAGAAAAAATAAAAACACAAAATTTGTATGTTTTAATTTTTATTATCGATATTTCGAACGGAATCTCCGTTCATCTTCAGGATAATAATTTAATGTTTTGTTAATAAAGCGCGAGTTGAAGTGTGTCTTTGCTTGTCTACTTTCTTGTTCCAACTGTCTACTTTCTTGTTCATAAAATTTTTATTCATAAAACTTCATTGTTTCATAAATAAATTCTTTCGATTTCATAAATTTAATGTAAATTTTCTTTAGCGCTATGAAATTATTTCGTAGACTTATTTTTCATTTTTCAATAAAATTTCTTAAATTTTTTAGTATTAAATTCTTA
This sequence comes from Delia radicum, assembly GCA_021234595.1. NCBI lineage: Eukaryota > Metazoa > Arthropoda > Insecta > Diptera > Anthomyiidae > Delia > Delia radicum. Next base: position 195,034,244 of record CM037852.1, read on the forward strand.
AGTTTTCAACATATTTTATAAAGTGCTTCATTATTTCAATGAAGCCTCATATTAAAATCGGTTCATTTGCTTAGTTCAAATGCATTTTTCAAGAAGAGTTTTGTTAATTCAAGGAATTTGTTAATGTTTTATGAGACTGTTTTATAAACTCTATAAACGCTTCGTTGTCGGAATGCTTCATTAGTTTTATGAAAATTTTTATTAATTCTACAAACATTTCCTAAACATTGCTTTGAATGAAATCTGTTTCATGAATTCTCGTCCTGTTTCACTGGACGAGTTCCAGGGACAATTTTCATTAAAGCTATGAAAAAATTCATTACTGAAGTGAAGATAATTCTCCACCAGCTTACTCTCTGTATACAAATGATAATGGCCCCGTTAGGCTAGTTGGTACCGTACTGGCTCATCAGTGCGAAGGTCGTGGGTTCAATTCCCACCAGAGGCTCTGGTCTGTTTTCGCTACAATGAGCTGAAAGCCATAGTAGCTGGTGCTCGGTTAAGGTAATAGGATATAATTTGTAATTATATGATTATTAATAAATAAAAAAAAAATAATTCAAAAAGAAGTTATAACTCTAAAAATAAAAAATAAAATAATATTTTTACTAATTTGTCAAATGGCTTCCTATCGAATTTATTGTACATTTTACAATTTTTTTTTATATAATATAGGATGTTTTTTTATACAGGTATATAACTTTAAGTTGGCAACGCTTTTTTAACTGGCGGCCATTTTGTCAGCTGTCAAGTGATTTATGTTTAGTTTAGTTCGGCAGTTTAACATGAATAGATTGACGCCTGAACAACGCTTCCAAATTGTGCAATTTTATTTTGAAAATCATGGTTCTGTTTGAAATACGCATCACGCACTTCCGTAGCGTAGAGGAAGACCCCAATCAGTCCATCCGTCAATGGTGACCGCTATAGCGACATGATTACTGACTGTTTCGTTCATCAATTGAACAACCATGATGTGCAGGAGCTGTGGTTTCAACAAGACGGCGCAACATGTCACACAGATCGCGCCACAATTGATTTATTGAAGGAAATGTTTGGTAACAGCATAGTTTCATGTTTCTAACCCGTGAATAGACCTCCAAGATCGTGTGATTTAACGCCGCTGGAATATTTTCTTAAGGGGATATATGAAGTCGTTAGTCTACGCCGATAAGCCCGAAACGATTGACCACTTGTAGGACAACATTATTGCCAATATACGACCAAAAATGTTGGATAAAGTCATCGAAAATTGGACCTCCAGATTAGACTACGTCCGAGCCAGCCGTGGCGGTCATATGCCAGAAGTCATATTTAAATAATAATGCCAGAAGGTTATCTTTCGAATAAAGTAAATATTATGTCAATTTAAAAAATTCAACTTTGTTTTATTCCATTTCAAAGTTCTATACCTCTATTAAAAACACCCTTTATATCATAAGTTTCCAAATAATTTTTCTGGAGATAAACGGAAAAATTGTATTGAGTTTTTGTATTTGACCTTTTTATAAAATGCAATTATAGGTTGAATCACGGGAGGCATTCTATTATCGAATCTGAAAATATATTTTTTTTATATAAAATCGTTTATCAAAGCTTTACAGTAGTTTCATTCGTGATTAAATGCATACCCAGCAAAACTTTGGTAATGGGTGCGATAAAGTAATGCATTACCTTGTAATGTGTACTCCTTACCTGTATCATTATTTTCCAACAAGAAGTACATTTGACATTACTTCAAAACATAAAATAATGACTTACCGATCATCAATTACAGAATGCATGAATTATAAACGTAAAGTAATTATTAATATATATTTTTAAAAATCTATTTATAGACACATTACTTTGTAATTTTTTGTAAGCATGAGGGTAAGGTGTATATTTTTGATATCACGAACGAAAACACGAAGCACAACAACTCATTATATGTATCGATAGCTCAGTTGGTAGAGTTCTCGCCTAACAAATTGTTAAATACCAGAGACCCCAGGTTCGAATCCCAGCATGACCACACAATTTATTTAATAAAAAAAAAGTTATTTATTTAATTAAACAAAAATATCTGTAAAAAAAAATTTTTATGCATTTTTTTTTATGAAAATCTATTTATAGACACATTACTTTTTCCCACCATGTAACTATATAAGTTACCAGTTACTTTACCCCCTACAAGGTAATGAGTCCACCCATTACTTTTAAGCTCATCGCCTGTAAAATTCATCAGTGAAGTAAGGTGTAATGTAATGCGTGAAGCCCTATGACGTTACATTACTTTACCCATGATTTGGTAATGTGTGGTTTTGCTGGGTAGTAGTATGAAAGCAAAAAATTTAAAATAGAAAAATATTTATTTTTAGATATCGTACTATGTTTGTGTACTTTTACTTTCAATAAATAATTGCGATATTAACCGCAGTAGTATTGATTTGATAAGCATACACTCAAAGATATGTGTTGGCAAAATCAACTGAAAATCAAAAATCTAATAAATATGACTGTGCCAACAACTTATAATTGCACAACGTCTTTTTTGAAAGCAATTAAAATTGCAATTAAATTTTTTACATTTAACTCAGCTATTTATTTTTTTAACTATCGTTGGCAACTAAATTTATATCAAAAGATAAATTTTTTTTTTTGGAAAATTAAAATACAATAGTTTTTGTGGGTTGCATTTTTAAATGACTATCATAAAATTTGTCTTTATTAATCCAGTGCAAAAGAACTGAAATCACAGTTAATATAATTGGTATTAACTACAATACAACACAAATAACTAATATTAAGTAGGGCAACCAAAAAATAGTTCTAAAAATAGCGTTTAAAGAGCTTAAAAAGCTCGAAAAACAATAAAATAGCCGTTTAAATATAAAAATAAGCCGTTAAATTAAAAAAAAAGAAACCTTTAACTGTCATAACTTTTTATTGAAATCGTTACTACAAGTAAAATTTGTTCCTTGGATCTTCGTCAGTCAAACAAAGGTACAATAGATTTAGCTTCAAAGAATAAATTGGTTTATCAAAATATTTTTTGTATAAACCAACAACATGTAACATTAAATTTTTAATTAAAAAAAAAAATACTTTAGAATGATTGCAAAAAACGCAAAAAGCTCAATTTTAAAAGAAAAAAAAGTTAAATATAATATTTACAAAATAAGCTAAAATAAGGAAATATCAAAAAATAAGCTTACAAAATCTCTAACAAATATGGCTTATTTTCTTTGTATATTATTATTATTATTTTATTAGTATTTAAGTCTTGCACAACAAGATTGAATCTTATAATTATAGTACAGGAACAGATTAAACAAATTGATCACAATGATTACAGTTTTAGAATTAAAATTAATTTATAACATTTAACATTAAGTTGATAATTATAAAAAAGAAAAAATAAAAAGATGAAAAAAAACAAAATTTATATATAATAAAACAAAACATATTAAACTACTGTAGTAATGAAAAAAGACGATTTTTAAAGTGAAGAAACATAAGAACTCGTATCTTCATTAAGTTTTCGAAGGACACTCCAAAGATCCTGCTAGAGAACGATGATACATGACTGAACCTCCTAAGCCCGTAAACATATCTCACAATGTTGTTGTATGCAACATTAAGACGACGAGTGCTTTTAGCGTCACATTTAGCAAATAGTTCACAACCATACAACAGACCCGGAATAACGTAAGTCTTGGCAAGAAGCAATCTTACCTTAAATGGTGTATAAAACTGTGTAGCCCATAGAGATCTGAGCTTAACATATGTTTGAGCGACCAAATAGTTTATATGAGCTGTCCATGTTAGGGTACTATTCAGAACTATGCCCAAGATTTTGGCTGTGGAAACAATTGAGATCCTTTGATTGTTGATGAGTATCTCCTTGTCGATAGCCGGGTTAATTGATCTTTTATGAATCATGAGGCATTTTGACTTGTTAGGGTTCAAACAAAGACCATTTGCCATAGCCCAGTGATGGATTTTACATAAGTCAAAATTAAGTTTGTCAATGTTCTCGTTTACGGATTGTACCGGACTACTTATGTATAACTGCACATCATCTGCATACATATGTACTTTACAGTAAGAGAGTTGTGAAGGAAGTTCGTTGACATATAAAGAAAAGAGAAGCGGTCCCAGAATTGAGCCCTGAGGCACACCTCTAGTTAGATTTAGCGGTTGAGAGGATAAATTATCAATACAAACAGACTGTGTACGGTTAACTAAGTATGATGAAATAAGTTGAGTTGAACTTGATGAAAAATTAAAAAGATTTCTTAGTTTTACACACAAAGTTTGATGGTTGACGGTGTCAAAGGCCTTAGAGTGGTCAAGAAGAACCAAAAAGTTTATCTTGTTACTATCCAACCCACGCCTAATGTTCTCCGTTACTTCAGCAAGAGCGGTTAAGCAGCTATGATCTGGGCGAAATCCTGATTGCCATTCACTCAAAAGGCCATGTTTATTTATGTACTCACTAATCTGAGAGTACAACAGCTTCTCCAAAACTTTCGAAATATAGGATAATATCGCAATGGGTCGGTATTCCTCATTGGATTTCGGTATGGGAATAATTTTAGCATGTTTCCAGTTAGAATTGAAAGTGCTTGTCATTATGATGGTGTTAAAAATGTGAGTCGCATATGGAAGAATAGCGGGTAAGAGAATCTTAATGAACTTAGGATGAATGTTATCACAGCCAACTGCGTTAGACTTAACTGCAGAAAAGCAACGTGAGACTTCGACTTGGTTGACACATGCAAACTCAAAGCTATGTTCAGGTGCTATGACGCTGGTTAAAGAGTTAACGTTTAATTTATTATTATCCGTATGGATCAAAGGTAAGTTTGTGAAGGCAGTGTTCAATTCGTTTACGTTAATCGGGCAGGTAGCATTTGTATTCACCCCTCCAATACCAATTTCTCGAATAGTCTGCCAGGTTTTTTTAGAATTTACAGCTGAGCCAAACCTCCTGGAATAATATTCTGATTTTGCAATTCTAATTCCGTCATTAACATGTCTCCTTGCAGTACGATATTCATCTTTGAGTATAGTTGCTTTAAAACGATTGCACCTAGAGTAAGAATATCTCTAGAATGAATTAATTCTTTAACCCTTAGTGTAAACCAAGGTTTCTTTTTAACCGACGAAGATTTTGTTTTTAAGGGAACTGTTTCATCATAAAGTTGTAACAAGTTTCTTTCAAGAAAATCCAATTTGTCATCAACAGAAATTAAGTAAAATATGCTATTCCAGTCGATTTGATATAAATTGTGATATAATAAGTTATAGTCCACATTATTGAAGTCGCGGTAAGAGTATGATTTCTCCTTCGGTTGGATTATGAAATTATATGATAGAAAGATTAGATCATGAGCAAAAAAGCATGGAGCGGATATCTGATCATAAAGGAGCACATTTGAGGTATCACTGACGAAGAACAGATCCAGCAAGGTGTTGCCATCAGTAGTGTAATTCGTGGGATGGGTATTATTTGTTGGCCTCAGCCCCAGAGAAATCATATCATCAGTTAAGACAGTTTCCTTTAAGATATTCGAGTTGAAATCTCCTGATATCACAACGTCATTGTACGCTACTGTCAATGTTTCCAATTTGTGAATAAAATCAGACAAGTCTACTCTTTTATTAGGCCTGTAAGCACAGCCAACCAACATTTTCCTGTCATGAGCAGTGACTTCAACGAAAATATATTCCACTATTCTCAACCTTACAGGTGCGTAAAAAGCATTAATAACATTCTGAGAATTCTCCACATTCTTTACAATAGACTTGCAACAAAGTTTACAAGCTATGTGATTTTTAATAAAAATAGCAACACCACCTGCATGACCGTCTCTGTCGTTTCTAAATATTCTGTAGCCAGTAAGACAAATAAGAGAATCAGGAGTGGAACCACAAAACCAAGTCTCAGAAACACAAATTATATCCACATCAGAGTTTTCAAAAATCAACCTGAACTCATCTATTTTGTTATTCAGGCTCTGTGCATTAATATGGCAAATAGAGAAGCCCTGCCTTTGCTTAGCCAATATTTTCACCATGTTCATTGTTACATCTCTGGAACTACCACTTGACCTACTGACATTGTACATATAATTTAAATATTGAAGGAAACCCAGCCCTAATTACAACGCACATATAATTTATTTTGTTATTAGAAAATAAGTTATGATAAAATAAAATTAAAATGAAATTATTATAAGAGTACGAGATCGTAAATATAAATGTAAACTTATACGGCATTTGTGATGTTTGAAGTGTTATAATCCTCGTGACGTACTTCATTATTTTTGTTCTATCATTTCAAATAAAGAACAAGCTCTAGCTCATACAAATAAGTAACTGCAAAACTTTTCTGAGTGCAAAAATCGGTAAGTTATCATATAAATGTTATGACTTAAGGTATTATCAAATACAATATGTAGTAAAAGAAATATATATATTTTTTTTCGAAGATGTGCACTATCTTTTTAATGTTAAATTTAATAAAATATTGAATCATTGACTTATTTCAATAATGAATCAATCAATAAACATGCTGCAACATGTTCGATATTATAAATGATTATTTTACCACAAACATTTAGAGAAAGTTATAGTCCACATTATTGAAGTCGCGGTAAGAGTATGATTTCTCCTTCGGTTGGATTATGAAATTATATGATAGAAAGATTAGATCATGAGCAAAAAAGCATGGAGCGGATATCTGATCATAAAGGAGCACATTTGAGGTATCACTGACGAAGAACAGATCCAGCAAGGTGTTGCCATCAGTAGTGTAATTCGTGGGATGGGTATTATTTGTTGGCCTCAGCCCCAGAGAAATCATATCATCAGTTAAGACAGTTTCCTTTAAGATATTCGAGTTGAAATCTCCTGATATCACAACGTCATTGTACGCTACTGTCAATGTTTCCAATTTGTGAATAAAATCAGACAAGTCTACTCTTTTATTAGGCCTGTAAGCACAGCCAACCAACATTTTCCTGTCATGAGCAGTGACTTCAACGAAAATATATTCCACTATTCTCAACCTTACAGGTGCGTAAAAAGCATTAATAACATTCTGAGAATTCTCCACATTCTTTACAATAGACTTGCAACAAAGTTTACAAGCTATGTGATTTTTAATAAAAATAGCAACACCACCTGCATGACCGTCTCTGTCGTTTCTAAATATTCTGTAGCCAGTAAGACAAATAAGAGAATCAGGAGTGGAACCACAAAACCAAGTCTCAGAAACACAAATTATATCCACATCAGAGTTTTCAAAAATCAACCTGAACTCATCTATTTTGTTATTCAGGCTCTGTGCATTAATATGGCAAATAGAGAAGCCCTGCCTTTGCTTAGCCAATATTTTCACCATGTTCATTGTTACATCTCTGGAACTACCACTTGACCTACTGACATTGTACATATAATTTAAATATTGAAGGAAACCCAGCCCTAATTACAACGCACATATAATTTATTTTGTTATTAGAAAATAAGTTATGATAAAATAAAATTAAAATGAAATTATTATAAGAGTACGAGATCGTAAATATAAATGTAAACTTATACGGCATTTGTGATGTTTGAAGTGTTATAATCCTCGTGACGTACTTCATTATTTTTGTTCTATCATTTCAAATAAAGAACAAGCTCTAGCTCATACAAATAAGTAACTGCAAAACTTTTCTGAGTGCAAAAATCGGTAAGTTATCATATAAATGTTATGACTTAAGGTATTATCAAATACAATATGTAGTAAAAGAAATATATATATTTTTTTCGAAGATGTGCACTATCTTTTTAATGTTAAATTTAATAATATATTGAATCATTGACTTATTTCAATAATGAATCAATCAATAAACATGCTGCAACATGTTCGATATTATAAATGATTATTTTACCACAAACATTTAGAGAAAGGGCAATTTTTCTAAACTGACGCTAGACAATACCACAGAATGAGTTCTTTAATATAAAGCGTCCGCCGTAGTAAAATACATTCAGTTTTATTTCAAATACTTCAGAAACATATTAAGTGTGTCTAGTAAAATAAAAATGTTGAAATATATTTTCATTTTGTTGCTATTAAATGGTGAAGTACTGCAAGCAACCAGCAGACATATTCATCTGCCCGGACTAAAAAGTACAAGTCTAATTCAATCTTCACTTGATCTTAAACAATTTCAAATTGTAATTAACGATTTAGGCGGATCTGTTCGAAGAAAACGACAAACTTTAAAGGTAATTCCGAACTGTGATTGTACATTGCATGGAAGATGTGCTACAACTAAACACTGCAAAAACTCTTAGTGAATTTTGCAGTATGCAATGCAAAATGCGGTTGAATTTTATTCGATATTGTTACAAAAATATGGATACATCTTGGAAATAGAGGGCAAAGACAATTTTATTGAAGTTTAATGAATGTTACAGATATTATGCATGTGGTGAACTAAACCGATTTGAATTTAAAATGGTTTGAAATGCTTGAGAATTAGATGATGTATTCATTGAATCAGTTAAAATGTAATCATGTTGGGATATCATTAACCACTCTTGGAAATTGTTGCTGTATTCGTGTTTGCTCTGTAAAATAAAATGGAAGTTTTGAAATAATTGTTTGCTGTAAGAACTAATCGACAGCAGTAAGAAACTACCACTGTTTCATGAAAGTCTTTTCAGTTGAAGAGCTGAATATAAGTTAATGAAATAAGAATGATGGAACTGTATAAATTATTTTTAATAATAAAAAAAATATTTATTATATTAAATATGTTTTTTTTTAATATATCAAAAAACTTTTTTTAAAGGGAATTGAAAGAGGGTCTTCAAATTTGATTAATAATTGTATGAACATTAGGTCGGGTCGATTTGTATGGAGGCAAACAAATCGCTGAACGTTCAAGGAAAATCGTATTCCAGGGATCAAAATAAGAAACTTTGCCGAAGGAACCATACCTCTAAAACGAATTCTGATGTCCCGACTTTTGACCCGTAGGGTGAAATTTTGAAAAATTCCTCTTTGACCCATTTAGAGTGCCCCAATCGAGTCCAACCCAATCGAATATAAATTATGCATTAATTTGCTAGCGCGTCTCCTGGAGAAGAAGTAGCTTCCATAATCTTGGAGAGATTCCTTCTACTTTCTGAAATATCAAAGTGGGATTTGATATTTCAGAAAGTCCTTCGGCAAAGTTTCTTATTTTGATCCCTAGAATACGATTTTCTTTGAACGTAGAGCGATTTTTAAATCGACCCGTTTTAATTTTCAAAAAATTCAAAAAATCGTAGTCATTTTGAATATTGCAAATATAAATTAAACTTTTGTTTGATTTCAAACTTACGTTCAGTTCATATGTATTAAATGTTTAATTGAAAATGAATTCGGTGCACACAAAATTTCCAGATTTTATAACCTATACTGACAACAAAAAACAAAAAATACCAATATTATAAAATTTCAGCAAAATAAAAAAAATTTAAAAATCAATTAAATTAAAAAAATTTGCTAATATTTAGAAAATTATGCAAAATTAAATAAAAAAAATCGCCAAAATTAAAAATTACCCCAAAACATAATTTTAAAATGCACCAGATTATTGTCAATAAAATGTTTTATTGAAATTGAATTGGGTACACACAATCTTGTTTGTAGTTAAACTTGACTTAAGTTCTTTTTTTTTTAGTCATCAGCTATAAATGTTTAAGGCTTTGTATGAATAGCTTATAAACTATACAACATTATTTTATATATAGTTCAATATACATTCACATAACCTTCATACTATTATATATTATATTATATACTATTATATAAAAGAGTAATATATTATTTTATATTATTTAATACAACTATGTATCGTTATATATTGCCTTGTATGGCACAAGCCGAATATATAAGATGATATATATTCTTTAATATAAAAATATATGATCATATAAAATAGCATATATATCAATATGTATTTATATATAATAATATTTCCAAAATGTTTTACCCAAAAAATTCATGTATAAGCACATCCAATCATGTGTAAAAAAATAATATTCTGAATTTTATATACGATATTATATGGTTGATAAATTTGATTAAGTTTTTATAAAATTAGATATAACCCAACACATAATGATATATAATTCAGACATCAAAAACGTCTTCTGTCATTTTAGACATACTTATATATAATCCAAAACTGAAAATTTTCCTATGTCCGTTCGATGTAACTATATATAATTCAAAAATCGCAAAATGTTTTACGAAAATAGCTTACAATTTTGTGAAATTGGTTTCCATTACAAATAACAAACCCTAGAGCAAAATTTTTAAGAAGAGATTACCTATGAACCTGTTTTAGAATAGCTTCTTTTACCACCAGTTACATGGAGCCGTTTTTAGAGCAGGTTCCTGGAGTCAAATTGTAAGGTTAGATCCAAAGTGATACAATTTAATACAACCATTTTTCGGATAAAATTATATTATGTTTGCGGAAAATATCTCATCATATATAATTTTATATAAGATTTGTTGCATTATTTTAAGGCAAAATTAAAGGGTTTTTTTATGTTGCCCCATATTTAACCATACGTGGCTGTATTTAATTGTATAAAATGAAGTAAAATTATAACTAAAGATATTCAATTGGATCTAAGATAATACAATAAGACGAGGACAAAATTCAGATAAAAATATGTATATCTTTGACCGATATCGACTTTTTAAGTTAAATATTTTGAAAAATTTGTTCTAAATAATGTTCTGCCAACGTAACCGGTCATAATAACCGTGGTTCTTTCAATAAAAAAAGTATTTTAAAATAAAAAAATAAAAATCAATGTCCAAATTTTCGTTTCCTCTACTGTTTTTTTTTACAACAGAGCGAAAAAATTAATTTTACCGGCCCTCGTATATTAATATCTTTTTAAATATTAAAAGTATATTGGTTTAGGAGAATATTTTTTAAATATTTATGGAGAGGGGTAAACGGCTTAAGGTCTCCCCTCTAATACCAGCCCAAACCTCTATGTTTGGAAATCTAAAATTTTATGTGCCTTGCGTTATTAGCCAAAATACGGTGTTTCAAGCAAATAATTATTACCACATCCGAAAAATTCGGTCACAACAACCGAAGCATTCGATTGGCAACAAATACACTTGTTACTGCGCAGTCTGTTTTCTGGGTGTGTGGTTCTAACAAGCAAATTTATTTATATTTTAATCATTGTGTAACGTGGCTTTGTTTTGGAGAAAAGATATCTCAAATTATTTAAAAGTTGTAGTTGTTTGACCAAATATATAGTTTTTTGACCAAACTGTAGTAGCAATTTTAAAATTAGTTAATATCTTTAAATAAGTCCTCTACTCTTTGACGAAGCCGCACAGTGGCTGAAAATCAAGTTTCTTTGGCCAAAACTCTGTAACTTTTTAACCGATTAAAATATTAAAGGAGTTTTGATTGAGTATTTATTAAGGAATTTAAAGTTGAACTTTAACTTTTGTTGAGCTTTTATCGTGAAAATATGGTGGTTTTATTATTTTTTTATTTGTTAAAAAAGTCATATGTGGATTTTAATAATTATTATAAAAAGCGTTTGTACTAATGAGAATTTTTTTAATGCTAACACTCAAAAAAATTTTTACACTCAAAAAACAGCTAGTAAAAGTAACTTAAAATGGTGCTTGATTACAGAATAATTAACCATTTTTTTCTGTAAAATTTGATAATTTGTTTGCACTCAAAAAATATTTACACTAGACAAAAAAAAAAATTGTAATAGCAACTTAAAATTTTGCTATTACTACAGATAAATTTACTATTTTTTGCGGTCATATTTGCTAATTTTATTTTCAAAATTTGAATCTGAAAGTATGGCTTTTAATTCTTTGAATCTTCTTTATTTATTAAGACATTTCATATGCGGATAAAAAAATAAATAAAAATTACAATAGATTTTTTATTATATTTTTATTATTATTACACAATTCAACAAAATAAGAAAAATTTTATGCATCAGGGTAGCGACCTATCATTTTTAAAAGACTTTGGAAACCAGATCACGAATATGCCCTTAAAATTTTAAAATTAGCTATAATTAAAGAAATATTAGCAAAAAACTTTTTGTAGAAAATTTAATTTTTTTGATAAAACTTTTGCAAAAATGAACAAAATTGAAAACAAAACCGCTATTTTTTACAACATTCAAATAGTATGAACTGTGCTTTTTAATTTAATATATTAAACGTTTCGAAAGGTGCGATCATTTTTCCTATATATGTATGTATTTAAAAATAAAATTTCTAATTTTTTACGATTTCGTTAATAAAAAATCTACATCGAAAAGAAGAACCAAAATGTTAATAAGTAGCTTTAGACTGGTTACTTAATTCATGAAAAAAACAAACTCGTGTACTTTCTCTTTCAGTTTACGAAAAAAATTGCTTAAACTACTAAACTACAAATATTTTATATATTTAAATGCCTTTAAAAAATGGAGTCTGTGATGAATCTTAATTAATAAAATTATATAAATATTTCCAAAAAACTTTTTGTAGAAAATTTATTGAAAATGAAAATTATTCAAGTTCGAGGCCATACTCTATATTTCTTTATTAGGATATTGTCCTAACAAATAATCTATAGAGTTTTTGCTTTAAAATTTATTAATTGACCACTTTTAGGTATGTGTTGATAGATCTATTTCGGGAATTTTCTAGGTACCCATCATCAGAATACGTTTTGAAATAGGTAACAATCCCATGCAAAACATCAAGTATTCATATAAACTAGCTTCCTCACTAAATGAGAACTAATTTATATATGAGCTCGAAGTTAAAGATTATCACCATTGATCAAAAAATAAATTGAAAACTTGTTTTTGTGTGTATGTCTACCTTTGGTAAATATTCAATACACTTTTTTGCTTTTGCCTTTTTATTTGTACATATGTTTTTAAAAACATGTTTTTTAAACAAGACCATACTTTGTCTTTTATACAAGTTTGATATCATTTTTATTAAAAATAAAAATTATATGTTTTTCGACCTTTAATTGTGCAATGAAAATGAAAATTATTCAAGTTTATGTTTTGCATGGGATTGCTACCTCTTTCAAAACGTGTTCTGATGATGGGAACCTAGAAAATTCCCGAAAAAGATCTATCAACAAATAATAAATTTGAAAACAAAAACTCTATAGATTATTTGTTAAGACAATAAATATATAAATAAATATAGAACTTGAATAATTTTCATTTTCTTTGCACAATTAAAGTTCGAAAAAAACATAATTTTTATTTTTAACAAAAATAATATCAAACTTGGAAATTAAAATTTTTTCATAAAAATTAGTGCAAAATTGAACAAAATTGAAAACAAAACCGCTATTTTTTTTTACAAAATTCAAATAGTATGAACTATGCTTTGAAATTTAATACACAAGTATTAAACGTTTCGAAAGGTGCTATCATTTTTCCTATGTAGGTATTTAAAAATAAAATTTTCTAATTTTTTACGATTTCGTTTAAAAAAAATTTACATCGAAAAGAAGAACCAAAAATTTAATATGTACCTTTAGAAAACATCACTGGTTACTTAATTTATGAAAAAAAACTCGAGTACTTTTTCTTTGAGTTTACAAATTAAAATTGCTACTACAAATATTTTAATGCCTTTAAAATATGGAGTCTCTTTTAATTAATAAAATTCAGATAAACACATTCAAATATGTTAAACACATTTTTATAATAAATACCAACCAAGTTCCAATTAACTGAAGTGCGTTCTCTTAAAAAATAACGATTTTAAATGATGCATGCTCAAAAATATATATTTTTATTTTCCCCATAGTAAATACATACAAAATTAATTTTAAAAAAATGTAAAGAATTTTGATCTTCTCATTGAAATGTCGAAAAATATTGATATTCAAGAGATGATTCTTTCGCTGAAATTAATTAAGTGAAATAAAAATTAACTGTATGTGCTAAAATTTTGCAAATTCGATTAAAAGATTTTGCAATATTCAGAAAAAGTAAAAATAAGTGAAGTTTTTACTTTAATTACAAGGATTTTGTACGATACATCCTTCACCCAATCGCAATTAATAGACATGGGTTTTGATGCTCAAAGTCCATACTTTAAACCTATTATAAAAGTTATTCGTAGTTTATTCAGGTCTATGAATGATAAAGTATTTTAAAGAAAAAACTATATTTTTGGTAAAACTAAAATTCGCGAATATTTTGAAAAGTGGGACTAATATCACAATTTGATGTTCACACTCGCATCTCCGATGCATTTTTCGTGTTTAACATTGTTATTATAAATTTGTTATTATTTTGTTTACTACTATTATGTTTTTCGTACTTAAATCACAGTAAAAGCTAATTATATTTAATTATTATTCTTTTGATACGAATATTACTTGCAAATATTCCATATTCTTTCCATTGATGTCAAATACTAGATATGAACGGATCTGATGTTGCCAATAATATATTAAATATAATATATATAACTTCATTTATGGAATTTCATGAACATTTTCTGGTGTCGAGCTCTGTATAAAATCTTTAGTTCTTATTCCTTTTTCATGAGCTTCCTCTGATAGATCTCCAAGTGACACCAAATAATATTCAATGACATCTTCTCCATGATAAAGTATTTTGTGAACTGTTGTAGACATATTTATCCATGGGTACTTGGTTGTATATATTTTTTCCGTTTCCTTAGCATAATCCTTGAAATTTTCTAGAGTAAATTTCTTTATTGCAGGCATATACTAATTTTTAATCTAAAAATAAGGTTTAAATCAACCCCTGGTTTTTTATATGCTCTTTCTGGAGCTGAAAAGAATCTTCTTGCGGTGTTGTCACCCTTTATATTGCCTGACCCTTATTTAGGCTTATCTATTTCATCATATTGATCATATTGAACATATTTCTTTTTTAAACTTCGTTCCAAATCATAACTTATTTTTAATATGTGTTCCATAAATCGTATTGTTGCATGTAGCGGTGATAATCTAAATTCTATTCTGCATCAGTATTATGCATATGTCACAAAAGATCTGAAAGCCAATATTTTTTTTATTTAACAAATAATGGGCAAAGTAACACGCGATACTTGCTTGTTATAAAAAACTATGCTATAAAATATCAAAAGCAGAAGTTTAACACACCATTGCATACTTATAGGGCTGTTTAAATTACCGTAAAAGTAAAATTTTGTTTCAGTAATTTTATTAAAATAAAAAAAAAGTGTTTTACTTACTGCTCGTCAAGAGTCTTTTCCTCTTTTGTTTCCTAGAAGTTCTATTATACTAAATTTGTAATTTGACAAAAATATAGTAGTTTAATAAATATTTGAGTAGTACATACAGAAAACAGTTTCGTTGCTCCAACCGAATTTTTGTAGTTACATGAACTATCTACAAATTAGATTTGCAATTCGATTGTTGTACCCAACTTTTGTTTTGAATAATCGAATCATTTTACTGTCCAAAACGAATTTGAAAATGGGTTTGTCGATTTAATTGAATATATTTGGAGGGGCTTATCGAATTGTTTTAAATAATACACTGTTTCCAAGCAATTTTTTAAAATATTTTTAATTTTTTTTTGTATAAAGAATGATACACAAATTTTGTAAACAAATAATGTAACATAATTAACAAAATTTCTTATAAAATAAGAGCATTTTGCTCTTATTTTAACGTGTTAAGTTTTCTAGTTTTTCAGCTCAAGTCCGACACATATTCCCTACACCGTTCTAAAACGTTTACGATATCAAAACAGAAATTTATAACGGTGTTGATCATATACTTTGAATTCGAACAGGAAATATAGCAGACTAAATACGTTTACATTTGAGGGAAATTAGGCTTTATATTATCCTGGTTTTAAAACTTTCATATCGTGTTGAGTCACGACATTGTAAACCAATACTGTTATTTCAAACTGAAACGGTAACCATCCTTGGTTATTTTTGCTTTGGAATCTACAAAAACTAAAGCAGATAAAAATGTATGTTTGCAGAGCCAAACCACCTATAGTGCTTTGGCTCTTAAACGGATTCATGAAAACGCGTTGGATTACCTATGTATATACAAATTTCAGAATGGTTAATGCATCTTCGAATAGTATAGTCCTGCCAAAATTCGTTTCGATTATCGCCTTTTTCTTGAAATGCCCATAATATTTTTTATATTTAGAATTTAATTATTTGTTTTTTTATAATTTTCTTTTTTTAATATTGTATGTACATTTTTTTGTAATATTTTTGAATTTTTTCAAAGTTGAAATTTTTTATATTTGTTTTTGACAATTGCTATGCTACTTTGTTCATTTCTCATTTGAAACAAACTACTTATAGTTGCGAGAGTCAAAATTGTTTAAAAATAGAATTAATTTACAAATTTAACACTATTAGACCAACAGTCGGTAGTAAATCCTTAATAAAATAATGTGAATCATTTAAAATTCAAGTTTGATTGGAACTGTTAGATTTTATTTCTCATAGCCAATTAGTCGGTTGAAATGTTTATTTTATTGTTTTTAATATGATCGTTGCTATGGTATTTTTGTGACAAGGTTTTTTTTTTGATCAATTTGGTTCTTGATTTTTAAATTAAAATTTAATTAGTTGTAACAGTAAAATATATGTCATTAAAGCAAAAAATTGGTTGTAACCGTAATTATATAAAATTGAGTTGATTGAGAAGGATCTTGGGGGTCCTGATAGAATTCAAACAACACCTTTTTCTGAAATTAAACAAACATTTGTGTTTAACACCATGAAACGACGCCACAGTTAGCAATAGTTTGACCTAATTTTTTGGCTACCTTAATTTGGATATATTAGCTACCAAATGGCGTTAAAATTTTATAAATCGGTGACAGACATAATTAGACTTTTGTCCAATGAAATGAAACTTGCAGCCACTGTGAGCCGGTCTTACTACACTATCATCAAATATAATTGAAAACAAATACACACGTTAAACTAAGTTTCATCAAAAATTTTGTACGCCCTCCATACCCTCATTATGAAAAAAAAAACATTGTAGAGGTGATAACTATTTTGTTGAGGTTAAAAACTATTTTGGATGTACAGAAAATATGTTTTGGTAAAAACCCAGTTTTTATGTGTTTTAGTGGTAAAAAAAAATTTTAAGGTGAATTTTAAATATTATTCATTTTTTTATTTTTTTTTTTTTTTTTATTTTATTTATTTAAGTCTACGGGATAGATCCCTACAGACATTTTTCATAAAAATAATAAATTACAATAGTGTTTTAAATCTACGTATTTAGGAACAATATTATATTGCGTTTAATTACGTTAATATTTGTGGAAAAATCTATTAAATTATAAAATGTATTAAAGTCGTCGCATAATCTTCTAAATGGATCAGCATTAGCATAGTTTACGCGAAAGTAATCAATATATAATGGACTGAAGTAACGTGTTGGACGTTGAGGAACGTTAAATGTAAGACTGTTCACCAAAAATTCAGAGCAAACGTCGCCATTTATCAGGTTGATTAAGAATGTTACATTTAGCATTTTTCTGCGGCTAATTAATGAAGGTAATTTAATTTGAGCTAACCTTGATTTATATGAAGGAAGATTAGTAGGATCAGGAAAAAGATTTCGTAAGCAAAAAATTAAAAATTGTTTTTGAACAGACTCAATAAGATTACTGTTAACGTCGTAATACGGATCCCAGACAACGCAGCAGTATTCCAAAATTGGTCTAACAAGAGACGTATATAATTGTTTTGTAATGCTTGTATCAGTAAATTCTTTAGCCCAACGTTTAATAAAGGCAAGTACCCCACGAGCTTTATTAGATGTCATAGTAATATGTTGAGTAAATGTCAGTTTTGTGTCCAGTAAAACACCGAGATCGAGAAAAACATTTACGAACTCCAACTGATGTTCACCAAGAAAATATTGACCAAGATCTCCAGAATTTCTAGAAAAACGCATGTACTTGCATTTACTTAAATTCAAATCGAATAAATTTAGATTGCACCAAACGAAGAAACTATTTAAATCACGTTGAAGGTAAGCTCGATCACCAGAATCTTTATAGCTAAGGAAGATTTTAACGTCGTCAGCATACATAAGCACGTTAGAAAATTTAATTATAGATGGAACATCATTTATAAATAGCGAAAATAAAATTGGACCCAGGTGGCTGCCTTGCGGTACCCCAGAATTTACAATTATTTTCTTAGATGAGGTATTATTAAACAAAACACATTGCTCTCTAGCAGTTAGATAAGATTGAAACCAGTTTAAACAGTTTTTTGTAAATCCCATCAAGTACAATTTTTTAAGTAAAAGGCAATGATTAACTTTATCGAAAGCTTTGCTGAAATCAGTGTATATTACATCAGTATGTTTTCCTTTGATGAAACCACGGTTAATTAAAGTTGTAAGTTCTAATAGATTTGTCACTGTTGAGTATCCTTTACGAAAACCATGTTGAACCGATGATAATATGGAAGAGACTTGATGACATAAGGAATCAGTGATGCATTTTTCAAACAGTTTGGGTATTGCACTTAGTTTAGCTATACCTCTATAATTGGTAACATCAGATTTACTACCAGATTTAAATAGTGGGATAATGTAGGACTCTTTCCAAATTTTTGGGAAATAGCCATGTTTAATAGACAAATTAAAGATGATAGATAACGGAGTTGCTAAGGAATTAGCACAATTTTTTAGAATGCAGCTAGGAATACCATCAGGGCCGCCTGAATAAGACGATTTAAATTTTTTTAAAGCGCTAACAATAGAAGACGTGTCAACAAGAGGAAATGAAATTGACGGATGTTCAGGTATAGTAAAAGGATAAATATTAGAACTATCATATTCAGCATCTGTGTATGTAGTGGCAAAAAAGTCAGCAAACATGTTACTGATCATCAAATCATCGCTAGATTCATGATTTAAATATTTCATTACTGGAGGGTAGCCGTCAGATTTTCTTTTAGAATTAACAAACTTATAAAAGGATTTAGGGTCACGTTTAAAGTTTAGTTTTATGTTATTAAGGTAATTTGTGTACAACTTTAGATTCAGCAAGTTGTATTCTGCGCGGGCTACGGAATATTTACCATACTCCATAAGTGAGCCAGATTTTTTATACTTTTTAAACCGTTTATTTTTCAAATTTTTCAGTTTAGTTAAAGATTTTGAGTTCATATGACGTTATATTATATACAACATGCGCTCCTATGAAATTGAACTAACATACGGTGTATTGTTTATTCACTCCCCGAGTAAAAAATATTACATATAACGATATATAAAAATATATGATCGTATAAAATAGCATATGTCTCAATATGTATTTATATATAATAATATTTTTAAAGTGTTTTACCAAAAACATTTATGTATAAGCACATCCAAACATATATAAAAAATACTATTCTGAATTTTATATATGATAATACATGGTTGATAAATTTGATTAAGTTTTTATAAAATTAGATATAACCCAATGCATACTTATATATAATACAAACATTTAAAACATCTTCCGTCATTTTATGCATACTTATATATAATCCAAAGCTAAAAAGGTTTCCTAAGTCAGTTACTATGTAACTATATATCATTAAAATATCTCAAAATATTTTACGAAAATAGTGTACAATTTTGCGAAATCGATTTGCTTTAAAAATAACAAACCCTCCAGCAAAATGTTTTAGACAGATTACCTCTAAACCTGTTCCAGAACAGCTTATTTTACCACCGGTTACATGGAAACGTTTCTAGAACAGGTTCCTGTAAGGTTTCACTGTCCCACAACCAGTTCTATAACAACTTGTTCTACTTTGGAGGTATAGAACCTATTGCAAATATGACAAACTCCATATAAAAAGAATCGGTTCTAGAATAGATACTATAACCTATTATAATACAGTATAAGTTGTTCTGCAACCTTGATGTCCTAAATATATATAAATAAAGTTTAAGTTATTTACAAATTTCAATCATGCATTTTGTGTTTTAAACCCGTTTTATGGAGGTCAAATATATGTAACTTAACAAATTTTAATTTAAATATGTTTGTATTATTATATATCTATTTGTATCAACTATAATATAATTTGGATAGAATTGGATAGTTTTTTTTTTATCAAATTGTATCTATTTAAATATAATTAGATCCAAAGTGATAGAATTTAATAGAACCATTTTTCGGATCAAATTATATCCTCTTATATTTGCGGAAAATATCTCATATTATATATAATTTTATATAAACTTTTTTACTCGGTTCATAATTTTTGAACCTCTTGACCGATTTGGCTCATTTTCAATTTCAAACTACTCGGGAGGATGCTGAATAATGCGCAATCTCTATTGCGTTTTCGCGGCGTGGATTTTGCTAAAGGGGCTTAGAATTTCATTACAATGTGTGGAGGGTATAAATATAGTAAATTAAGTGGACAAGCCCCTTTATGACATCAAACAAATTTTAATCTAAAAATCTTACTATGCTTCATAGAACTGAAGTAAAAATGTGATGATAACTTTGCTATATTGTAGTAAAAATATTTCCGTTTTAAATTATCTTTTTGTGGTTTATATTACAGTGTATTGAAGTGTGGCGAAATAAAAAAAACTTGTCTTGTTATCTTGAATAGTGTCGCACGCAATTAACTACATTGTTGTCAAGTTAGGGGGATTTTACCTTTTTCTATTAAGGTTTGTAATATATGAAATATTGTGTTTTGCTAATTTTTGTGGGAAATTAAAAATTATTAAGAGACATTTTGTTAAGTTTTGTATAGAAATATAAAAATGCCCGTTTTTAAATTATTTTTATATATTTATTTTTTTTGTTAACATTTCTCTCCTCTTTAAAAGGTACCGTGAAATAACTCCCAAATGAAATAACTCCCAAAAAAAATTAAATAACTCCCAAAAATTTTCCATATAAATTGGGATTTATTTCACTATGAAATAACTCCCACTGCGTTAGGACTTATTTCACAATTTTCAGTTAGGAATTATTTCGTTATGAAATAACTCCCAAATGAAATAATTCCCAACCAGATTTTGTTGGGAGTTATTTCACTTATTTTTGTCAGTGGGAGTTATTTCACATTTGTTGGGACTTATTTAATTTTCATTTTTAAATGTGATTTTATCGTTGGGAGTTATTTCATTTTTGTTGGGAGTTATTTCATTTCTATTAAAATTACATTTTGGTAAATTTTATGCATTTGTAACGGTTCTTTAAATTGTCGTAAAGTAAATAATAGCAATACAATGAGTTATTTTACCAAAAGGAACGCAGTTCTTGCTAGAATTTTGGTAATTTTGGTGGCATGTCATAACGTCCAATGACATAATGTCCATGGACGTTATGTCACTCGAAAAGTGTCATAATGTCCATGGACTTTATGACACTCTGCAATGTGACGTTATGTCCTCAAATGGAATGACATAAAGTCCATGGACATTATGCCACTTTTTGGGTGACATAAGGTCCATGGACATTATACTCCAGTGTGGAAACAGATCAGTAATTTAGAAGTTTCTTTTGTGTCGCACGCAGAAAAAGCTTTATTTCGCGAAGCCGCCTGCCGCTTTCTACGGAGAAAAACACCCTTAAGAGCGGCCGAAGGCCTCCACGCAGAAGAACTTGTTTTTCAAATCAGATGTCGACTCCGTTGAAATCTTATATTTTTAAGACATCAAGTAATTTGTAAAAACAAGTGTTTCTGTGTGGCGGCCTTCGGCCGCTCTTAGGGGGTTTTTTCCTCCGTAGAACGCGGCAAGCGGCTTCGCGAAATAAAGTTTTTTCTGCGTGCGATTATACGATTTATAAGTTTAGTTTTATTTTGTGATATACATATATTTAAAAAAATTGTATTGATATACTAAATATTATTAATCTTTTTATTTTATAAAGTCTGAACGCTATGCCACATTTGAAAGTGACACAATGTCCAAAATTGTCAAATTCTAAATTGTCATAAAGTCCATGGACATTATGTCATTGGACGTTATGACATGCCACCTCTGGAAAGCGGTGCATACGATTCGCGTCCTGCTGCGCGGCCGCGTTTCGAGTAATGCGGCGCCACCGTAGTTCGCGTCCTATAGGCGCGGCCACGGCCACGGCCGCGAATCGCAGAATTCGATATTTTTGAATTGGGAATTATTTCATTTTTTTTGGGAGTTGTTTCATTCATTGTTGGGAGTTATTTTATTACTATGAAATAACTCCCAAATGTTGGGGCTTATTTCATTTTTTCTTTGGAGGTTATTTCATTTATTAAAATTGGGACTAATTTCATTTTTTTTGGGACTTATTTCATTGGGACTTCTTTCATTTGGGAGTTATTTCACGGTACCTCTTTAAAATTATACCCCATCTGTTAAGTTTGTGGGTAAAATTGTCCAAATTTGAAAATTATTAAAAATCATAAAAATTATAACTACTGAAAATGAAAATTATTCAAGTTCGAGGCCATATACTCTATATTTCTTCATTAGGATATTGTCCTAACAAATAATCAATAGAGTTTTTGTTTTCAAATTTATTATTTGACCCTTTCAGGAATGTGTTGATAGATCTATTTCGGGAATTTTCTAGGTTCCCATCATCAGAACACGTTTTGAAAGCGGTAACAATCCCATGCCAAACCTCAAGCATTCATATGAACTAGTTTACTCACTACATGAGAACTAATATACATATGAGTTTGAAATTAAAGATTATAACCATTGATCAAAAAATAAATTGAAAACTTGTTTGATGTGCAAGAGACACCTCTGGTGGATATTCAATACACGTTTTTTTTTTTTTTTGTTTCTCTCTCCTTTTTTATATTTTGTTAAGTTAGTTAACAAAACAGGGAAAGTAAACTAGGCGGTACTTTGCCTTTTTTCACAAGTTTGTTATAATTTTTATTTAAAATAAAAATTATGTTTTTTCGACCTTTAATTGTGCAATGAAAATGAAAATTATTCAAGTTCGAGGCCATATACTCTATATTTCTTCATTAGGATATTGTCCTAACAAATAATCTATAGAGTTTTTGTTTTCAAATTTATTATTTGACCCTTTCAGGAATGTGTTGATAGATCTATTTCGGGAATTTTCTAGGTTCCCATCATCAGAACACGTTTTGAAAGCGGTAACAATCCCATGCCAAACCTCAAGCATTCATATGAACTAGTTTACTCACTACATGAGAACTAATATACATATGAGTTTGAAATTAAAGATTATAACCATTGATCAAAAAATAAATTGAAAACTTGCACAATTAAAGGTCGAAAAAACATAATTTTTATTTTTAATAAAAATTATAACAAACTTAATTATAACTACTTTGTAAATAATTTTTTCTTTTATAATTACAAATTTAGGTCACTTTTAAGTGATAATAGAAAAAAATAGTAACATTAAAAAGAAAACATAGTATCGCAGCAAAAAATAGCCAGCTCTTTCAAAACAATTACAGAAGACATGATTTTTGTTCACGATATCCCACTTGGTAAGTCTCTTTTCAGCGGTTGAAAAGCACTTCTTTCATGTGTTCTAAGAAGCAATAAATTCATGCCTTCGTAGGAAATCAAAAGCGCCTTTTTTGTGTATAGACAACATTAATGCTTCATTGTATGCATTTTTTACTGCTTTATTGTATGCATTATATACTGCTTCAAAAGAATGCATTCAGGGAAGGACAGCAAAATGCCTTTCCAATTGCTTTATTGTATGTAAGACGGCTAAACGCTTTTTTGGAAGCATACAAATGTAGTTAGTGCTTACAAAAATCGGGGTTATTTTTTGATGGTTAGTATTAACTTTTAGATCCAAACCAATACACAACGAACTTACTAGACTTGGAGATACACTCACTGAGAAAGTTATTTCCATAATGCTGCTTGGTGGAAAGTTGTATGGTGGCTTACAAGCGAAACCAACATTTTCCGATTTTTAAACTTTCTAAGTTTTTTTATAAGGTTTTTGTGTCGTTTAATCGAATTGCGTTTTGGGAATAGTATTCGAAAAATGGTGTAATTTCATATAGTTTGAGGAATACAAACTTCATGTCAGCGCGACAATAACGGGATACGAACATCACCAACTCATATGGAAGTGTCGTAATTTTTTTTGAAAAATTTGCGTTTTTTGCGTCTGGCATTCACAATTATATTTGAAATTGACTAGCGTATTGCGTGAAGTGAGTTACTTTGTAAACAGCACCTGAAACACATTTTAAAAGTTTTAAACTCAACAATTTTATGAACTTTTTAAAAATTTTGCGAAATTTAATCATTTTGAGAACATAGATAAGTATCTAGAGTGAATTCTTACTACGGATTTAATTGATAAAGTGCAAAAAAAGTTAATTTCTTTCATTCATAGCGGCTACAGCGGCATTTTTTTTCAAACACATTTCGCTTTGTAACAATTAAAGCGCTGTATCAATTCCTACGCGTACATCAAATAAAATATTTTAATGGGCCTAATATCAAAATCGAAAGGCATTAAAAAATTCTAAGGACTTAAAATTTTATGTATCAAACAATATTTTAAAAGTATTTAATATGATTTCCTGCAAATTAGCAACCCTAAACCCATCTAAATATCATTAAACCCGCAAAAATTACTGTTTTCCAATATAATCGCGGTTTGTACTTTTATTTTATTTTTATGTTTTTTGGTGGTGTAATATATATTTCAAAATATTATAAATGCAATAAGATATATAAATTGATGAAGCTTTTATTTAATGTAAGTAAAAATTATAACTTTAATGTTTTTAATTAGCTTAAAACTCAATCCCCTAACCGGCAAGCTCGCCTCTAGGCGGGGGTATTTTAAATTGATCATAAATGAGCCAAATGAGTGTTAAGCAATTTAAAAAAATATTTTGCGAAGTAATTGTTTATGTAAAGTGCACGGTTTGGAAGCGAGAACGTGTTAAATACATAATTTGAAAATAACATAAAAATAACCTCGATGTATATAAAAACAAAAAACTAATAAAACTGTTAATATTAAAATTTTGTAAAATTTTAACATATAAATATTGTAAAATGAACACAATTTTCAAAAACCAGAAAAATATATTTATGTTTACTAGAAACACTAAGTAAGATGGAAGCTTAAACTTTTAAAAAAATTCTTATTTTGGCATAAGAACCTACAGGATTCTCATAGGATTCCTCTGAAAGACATCGTCTTAACTTGAAAATGTAATGAATATATGAAATTTGGCGGAAAGATTAAGTACAAAAATGTAATTTTTGGAATGTTGATATATCTTGGCATCAAGAAGAATTTATACCTTAGCTTATTAATTTTTTACGGATTAGTTTTTCTGATTTGTTCTGGACCTATTTTGGTCCATATCGGATATTTGCAAAAAACTGTACCTGTGTCGGACAAAATTTGTAATTTCACATATTCAATATAAGCTTATTTTTTGTTAATCTGTTTGCTGTTTTGTTAGCAGATTACAAATATGTTAATTTTTTGAAAATCGGATTAGGAACAAAAAATGGCGAGCACTCAAAATTTTATATTCAAAAAGTTCCCTATTTTGGGTGGTCATATTGCCGCACGCGGGGGTTTGGAATGTTCAAAGTCAAAACTGAAGCTCGATGTTACGCCAATTATGCCTGTTCCCAATTTCATTGCAATCGGACTACTTAGTAAGAAATGGCGGAATTATTTCCAAAAATTGTGTGAAATATCCCACTGTGCTCAGGCAAAAATTTCAAATTGACCTTGGGTTAGAGATTAATAACTGGAAAATTAATTAAGCCCCTTGAAAAAGGGGTTTAAAATGTTTCTTAATTATACGCAAACACAAAAAAGATACTGATGGCATAATTGAGCTGTTTCTGAAACTTAAGCCTTCAATTTACATATTTGGTCAAAAATAGTCAAAAACGCCATTATTTGTCACATTTAATCTTGGATGTCAATAAATGGCAGGGAAAGCACTTTTTAGAGAGAAATAACTTTACTAATGATAAAATTAAAAATTTGGACCAAAGAAATATTTAA
This sequence comes from Delia radicum, assembly GCA_021234595.1. Lineage (NCBI taxonomy): Eukaryota > Metazoa > Arthropoda > Insecta > Diptera > Anthomyiidae > Delia > Delia radicum. The sequence goes on from CM037852.1 coordinate 195,060,329, forward strand.
ATATCCAAAAATCCAATCAACAATTTTGAAAAGCAGCTCAGAAAAATCATCGAAATTTTCAATAGCTATGGAAAAAGCACCTCCAAACTGCCTTAAAATTGGATGAATGGCGCCAATTTTTTTACATTAAATTAATCCCAGTGTAGAAAAACATTACCCTATAAGTGGTTATATAAGTATATATTGAGTAATGGCAAGTTCTTACAATTGGCATTACAAATCTCATTACTGTATAAAAGCAGATGTAGTGCAAAATAATGACATATCATTACTAAATACCTCCCAAAAAATGAGTATAAAAATAAAAAATTAAATTTGATAAAATAAACAAAAAGTTTATTGATTTTGAAATAAAATGTGCCCACACAGCATTCGAACCGGGGCCTCTAGGTTGTCAGTCAACCGCTCTACCATCTGATCTATTTCGACATGTTATACTTAATATCTAAACACATAAATGAAAGCTTACAAAATATCAAAAATAAGTAGTTACATATGTACTTACAAGAGTTAAAAAAATAATGGCTCTAAAAATAGATTTAAGAAAAATTTTGAGACCAAACCTTTATAATGAAAATAATGATACAAATAAGTACTTATAGGTACTTTAAGTTTATATTAGAAAAAACTGCAGCTTTTTACGTTTTGCTGCAATTTCATTCCGCAAACATTAACTTCCGCCAATATTAACTTTTTTCTGAAGTTTGGTACACGTAATTTTTTAAACTGTTTGTATAATATACTAAAAGATGAATTAATAACGCATAATTTTTCGTTATGCTGTCATATACATTTTGGACACATTTCGCGTTTTATTCAGTAAGTATGTCATCGTAAAAGTTTTGGGTTGTTGTTAGCTCTAATGGTCGTGGAAATATCGCATTTTAAAATATAAAAAAACGAATCGAATATTTAACAAAAGCAGTCGCACTTAATCGTCCATATCTTTTTTACTGTCACGAAGCTTATTCATTGATACCTCATTTTAAAGTCACTTTTCTCGTCCTTTAAATAAAATAAACAACAAAATATTTTTTTCAAGGTAAAATGCATTTTTTTCATATTTTTCATTTTGGCATCAGTGGTTATAATCGCATTCAATCGCAATACAAAACCGAAATTGGTCTATAAGACGCAGAGAAAAAAAATTACTAAACACGATTGTCGACAAAAAATTATCACATTATGATCTTAACAATCATAAACATGATCTGTCTTATCATATTATGATTACTGCGAACGATTTTATCATCATCTAGAATTATAATATGATTATGTTAATCATATTATATTTGTTACGTGTATCAATCATAACATTGATGCTTTCTTTTCTGCACACATTTTAATGACCACTGTTTTGTCAAACTGTAGTAACAATTTAAAAATAAGTTAATATCTTTAAATAAATCATACGTAGTCTATTTTCTTTGACGAAGACGGTCCTTCTCCACTATCATCAAATATAAATAAAATCTATAGTAAATTAAATGGACAAGCCCCTTTATGATATTAATATTTATAGTAGTTATAAATACTACTACCGCTATAAATATTAATATTTTTATTTGTCATTTTGTGGTTTATATAACAGTGTATAGAAGTGTGGCGCAATTAAAAACTAAATGCCGTGTCTTATCTTCCGTAGTACGTAACACAATTTCCTAGCGTAATGAGAAATTATGGGGCTTTGCATTTTTTCAGAGAACAAAAAAGTTTTGAATATTTTTTTTTCATTGAAGCGTTAATTAAAATTATTTAAATTTCAGTTATTTCCATAAAGAAAAAAAGAAAGAGTTATGACCTATTTTATTCTAAAAAAACATGATGAAAACTTTATATTTCCCTCATTGCTTCACGTTTTATGTAGGTTTTTACCGCTTTTTACAGTTTTAGCTAATATGAACGCTTAATTGACCAAATAAGCGTTAGTTTTCTAAAAAGAGGCAAATAATGGAAAATATTTTGAAAAAAAAAAAAATGTATTTGCATGTTATATATTCGAGATTTTTCAAAAATTGTATTTGCCAGCATAGCTTTCCAAGTTGACCATAGAGTCATACTTTTGGTATTATATGTTGGCTCATCTAAAAAGTGTTGCAAAAATTGAAGCAAAAAAGTTTCAATTTGCAAAAGTTATCGCAATATAATTATATTTTTTGCAGGTACATTAAATTAAGAAATTAAAATAACAAAGTAATAAAAAACTGAAATTGTAAAAATGTATGTAAAGGGTGTTTTTTATACAGGTATACAACTTTAAGTTGGCAAAACTTGTTTAACTGACGGCCATTTTGTCAGCTGTCAAGTGGTTTATGTTTAGTTTGGTTTGGCATATCAACATGAATAGACTGACGCCTGAAAAACGCTTCAAAATTGTGCAAATTTATTTTGAAAATCATGGTTCTGTTTGAAATACGTAGCGAGCACTACGTCCACTTTACGGTCACCATAATCGTCCATCAGAGCAATAAATTCGATTAACTATGGAATGTTTTCGCACCACGTTTACTCTAAATGATAATATGCATCCACAGAGACGTCGTACAGTGCGTACAGAAGAAGTAATTGCTGCTGTAGAGCGTAGCGTAGAGGAAGATCCCAATCAGTCTATCCGCCATCGTACACAGGAATTGGATATGTGTCCATCCACTTTCTCCTGCATAGCAAAAAGAGCAGTATTTATAATTTATATTAAAAATTATTAAAAAATATACTTTTTCCCCGTTTTTAAAGTGCGCCATTTAGTGGTCGGAAAAAATAAAATTTTTTAAAAAAACTTATAAAATACTTTTTTATTACACATAATAAACAAGCAGTTTTAGCTGAGAAAACTAGTGTACAAATTTTCGCTTTATGGTAAACCAGTTAAAAGTTATAAAGTTTTCCAAATGTTATAAAGTTTTCCAAATGTTGTCTTTACCGTTGAAAAGCAACGGGCCGCGATATATCGAAAATATTTGTAGCATTTTCGGTAGCTCAAAATACTTTTTCATTGTGTGTGCTAAAAAAAAAAATATTTTTATTATTTTTAACAAAATTGCAACCTTAATAACCTTTTAACGATTCCAATGTCAAAATTTCTGTAATATTAGTCTTAGTTGATAATACATTTTTATTGTGTGTGGTTAAAAATTTAATTTTTAGAAGTTTTTGAAAAAACAGAGTCTTCCATCCACTCTATTGACTAAACGGTACACTTTAAAAGTCGGGAAAAAGTTTTTTAAATAATTTTTGTCGTAGAATTTAAGTTTAGGTTAAAACTTCATATAAAATGTCCCATATTTGATCTGTAGTAAAAGTGACCCTAAATTAGAGGTTTTGGCCACCACGCGCATGTGGTAGGAGTTAAAATTCTAAAAACTAATAACGAAATTTTAAAAAGTTATAGTTATACAGAGCGGAATTAATTTTTTCTAATGCAAACTAATACTACGTTTCCACTGGATGTGTTTTGGAAGAGTTTTGAAACAAAGCGTGATTTATACATGTTGTTTTCCCATACATTTTTCTCACTAAAACACATGTTTTGCTCAAAACATGTAAGTGGAAACACAGTTTTAAGCTTTAACCACAATTGACTTATTGTTTGTAAATTTTGGTTCTAAATTTTTGTAAATTTTTCTTTGAATTTAAGAACGACAAATATTACACTTATTTGAATTTCAGAATTTTTGTTAGATTTGCGAATAAACGATATGTTTTTTGTTTTTATTAATTATTTCACTTTTTTAATTGTTATATACGAGGGCGGATCAATAAGTCCGTGACTTTTCGAACTTCCCTTGTAGTTATATGAAATGCAACACTGCTCCCATCAAGTACCACCTGTTAATAGACTACTGTCAAATTCAGAGCAAGTTCCGTCATTTACTTCGCGTTTAACAGCTGTTCAAAACATACAACCTCGTGGATTTTTTTTTAAATTGAAAAAAGTGAATTTCGAGTGCTTATTAAACATTATTATTTGCGAAAAAAAAACCATCAATCATACCAAGGAACAACTTGATAAATACTATGGGGACTCTGCATTATCGATTTCAATCATACCAAGGAACAACTTGATAAATACTATGGGGACTCTGCATTATCGATTTCAATGGTAAAAAAGTGGTTCACTGACTTTCGTTGTGGCCGCACAAGTACAAATGACGCTGAACGTTCTGGACGGCCAATTGAGGTCAATACACCCGAAAAAGTCGAAAAAATCCACGATATGGTGTTGGCCGACCGAAGAGTAAAAGTGCGTGAGATTGTTGATGCCATAGGCATTTCATATGGTAGTGTGGTTTCGATTTTAAATGATCAGTTGGGTTTAAGAAAGCTGTCTGCAAGATGGGTTCCGCGTTTGGTCTCAATTGACCATAAACGTAATCGTGGCCAATAAGGTGATGGCAACAGGTTTTTGGGATGCACGCAGGATAATCCACATCGATTACCTTCAAAAGGGAAAACAATAAACGGCGAATATTATGCTAACTTATTGGACCGATTTAACGAGGATTTAAAAAAAACGACCCAATATATCCAAGAAATGCCTATTTTATAGACCTCGAAAAATCCTATTTTTTGGAAAGGATAAAAACTTGGAGAAACGTTGGACTAAGTGTATTGATCTAAAAGGAGATTATGTTAAAAAATATTTTTATTTTTTTTTGCAAAATAAACTGTGTTTCATTCAAAAAGTCAGGGACTTATTGATCCGACCTCGTATTAAATTTCTTTTCATTGTTTGGAATGTTTTTAATTTGGTTAAATTGGGTACGATGAGTTTCGATTACAAATTAACTAAATTATGAAAGTTGACTTAAGCTAAATAAGGGTGCTTCAATCAATTTTCATACAATCGCTTAATCCGTTAATTCAAATTCGCTAAATATAGTTAGGCCTTAGTGCATTAGTGCGAAGGAGGAAGAAACAAAATTTTGGATGTACTGAAAAAGTACCATAAGTTTGCCAATTTTCTACCGAGTTAAACAAATAAAGGCTCAATTTACTTAGGAAGACCAAATTAAGGAATACTGTTAATTTAAAAGAAGATTAAAAAAAAAGTCGTTGAAGTTGAACAAGTTAAAAAAAAATAAAAAATTTTAATTGTTATTAAAAAAATCTTTAGCTATTTATAAATTAATTTATAAAGAAAGTATATATTTTTGGAGAGAACATGTGATTTTGTTTTAAAAACCGTTTAAAAATTTTTAATCGTATACAAAATTAAATGTACCAAAATTAAATGTACCAAAAATACTCTTTAACCGTTATTTTGAAAATTTTAAGGTATGTCGCATGTTCTCAAACCGGTAATAGACTCAGCTTATAACCCACTCTAGGTTATTTGATGAGTGATTTTTCTGTGTATTAACGTTCTCAGAAGAAGAATAACATTTCTTCGTTTTTGGAATATCATTACTTTTTAAAATGTTTTTTTATAATTTAAACTGCTTCCACAAGCGCGCGGCTGCCGAAAACGCTGATTTTGGGTACATTTTCCTACAGAGCAAAAAGAGAAGTATTTATATAAAATTTGAATTCACCATTCGATTCAACACCAAACAATATTTTATAAAAACTTTTTTTCCCGTTTTTAAATCGCACCATTTACGAAATAGAGTGGACGGAAAAGTATAATTTTTTCACAAAAACTTATAAAGTCAATTTTATGACACATACTCAAAAATGATTTTTGGTTGAGAAAAGTGGTGCTAAAATGTTCGCTTTATAAAAAGTATAAAGTTTTTAAGTTTTCCAAATGATGTCTTCACTAAAATGCAATATTTTATTGGTTAACAATTTTTAAAAGGGCGGCGATGATTTTGATTGCAGCATTTTTCGTAGCTTACACTACTCTTATATTGTGTGATAAAAAAATAATAGAAAACATATGATTTTCTATTGTTGATTTACTTGAATAAACGTCACTACATTGCTAGGTCTGTCAAAAAAACAGAGTAGTATTTGGAAGATGACAAAGCCAATTGTGACAATTTTTTGTTGTTGTTTTGGTTTTTCTTTGATATTTTAAATTTTGAATCTCGCTCATAGACGAGGACAAGAAATTATCATTGAGTTTGTGATTTAACATAACAAATATCTCTAGAAATTCTAATAACAAAGTCCCCTGAAGATTTCCTTAGGCAGGAATGAAATCCGGATAGGGACACGCCTACATCAGATTGCTTTTCACAATTTGTTAAATAAGTTTTGGGATTTTAGCACATTTAATTACTATAAATGCAAAAAATTTTTTTTTTTATTAGTTTTTATAAAATTGATACCTTAGCCAACTTTTTTTTTTTGCAGTTAGCAATATATCGAAAATTTGTGTACCATTATTCATAGTATGGTAGTACATTTCTATTTATTTTTTTGAATTTGCTGAAAAAGTTGAGTTTTCCGTCCACTATATTGCCTAAACTGTGCGCTTCAAAAACTTAGAAAAAAGTTGTTTCTAATATTTTTTTGCGTAGAATCTAATTTTGAGTTAAATTTTTATATAAATACCTCACTTTTTGCTCTATAGTAAAAGGGACCCTCAATCAGCGTTTTTGGCCACGTTTTTGGCATATAGAATTAGTTGAAATTAAAAAAAAAAAAAAATTTAGCATTTGTTTTATTGATGCAAAAACCTTAAAAAAGTGATGATAACCCAAAATCACATTTTCGTGACGAACTCGAACACTATGGGGAATTTCTTGGATTCTTTTCAATAATAATTTTATAGAACAGATTTCAGTGGAACTATTTGACCATTTATCCCAATAAATGAGTTTCATTCACGATTTATAATACTAGTATTTTTTTTATTTTTTTTTTTAAGAGAAGCAACACTCAGGAAATTCTTCCTATTAATTACTGTGTTGCTTTCTTTGGAAAGGGGATAGTATAGAGATGAAAGGTTGTGAAAGATGAAGGGCTTCAAACATAGCAACACTGCAATTGCGCGAGCAACAGTTGTTGCTCGCCACCTGATGTAGAGTTGATTGAAGCTTTTTGTTTCATAGCCCTGATTCATTATTTTACTTCGGTGGGGTTAAGTGCTATGGGAACATAGTCAATTCAGTGAACTAAAAGAATATTTTGTTAGAAAGTGTTTTGCAACCGTCAGATAATGACAATCGTAATTAATTTTTTATATTAATTACTGTAGAATATTTCTTTAGTTAGTCTCTTTACAGGAAGAAGAAGAAGAAAACATTTTTATTGAAAAATTTTACGGACACAAGGGATACACCAGACTGCCGCAGTTTCGTCCCCCTCCTGGGACTCGTCAGTGGTTAATTTATGTGTCAATTGAACAAAGTATTTTATATTGTTAATTTTGCTCTATATGAAAAGCTTTTTATTTTTTGGTGTCGTACTGTGATTTGAACTCACGGTCTTCGCATCAAGCTATGCATCGTAATCTCACCTCTTAACGAGTTGAGCCACGATCGACACAGCGTTGACTGCGACTAAATTGGAGTTTGGTCACACTACGTACACACAAGTATTGTTTTGATCAGAAGAGACAGAATTAGCTAATACCAATGCACAATTCATTTCTCAACTAGAATGCTTTTTTTTCTTCTTAGTCCTATCTCTTTTTCACAAGTAATTATCACGTTTTATGATGCGCTTTATTCACATACAATAGTTGGATATCAAGTGTAGGTTAGAGATTGAGTCGCCGTTAAGCAAGTTTATTCAAATTTTATGTTAGAAAGTGTTTTGCAACCGTCAGATAATGACAATCGTAATTAATTTTTTATATTAATTACTGTAGAATATTTCTTTAGTTAGTCTCTTTACAGGAAGAAGAAGAAGAAAACATTTGTATTGAAAAATTTTACGGACACAAGGGATACACCAGACTGCCGCAGTTTCGTCCCCCTCCTGGGACTCGTCAGTGGTTAATTTATGTGTCAATTGAACAAAGTATTTTATATTGTTAATTTTGCTCTATATGAAAAGCTTTTTATTTTTTGGTGTCGTACTGTGATTTGAACTCACGGTCTTCGCATCAAGCTATGCATCGTAATCTCACCTCTTAACGAGTTGAGCCACGATCGACACAGCGTTGACTGCGACTAAATTGGAGTTTGGTCACACTACGTACACACAAGTATTGTTTTGATCAGAAGAGACAGAATTAGCTAATACCAATGCACAATTCATTTCTCAACTAGAATGCTTTTTTTTTATTTATTCGTAGAGTAAAACGCCTTTTTCCGCTCTTTTACATCCAATAAAAAATTACGATATTGACCGCAGTAGTATTGATTTGACAAGCTTACACTCAGAGTTCAATGCTGACTAAATTTACTATTAACTCAAAATCTAGTTAACAAGACAGTCCTTATAACTATTATTATTAAAGGTTGAAAAATAATTGGTTAAAGTGACTTAAATCAGGTATTGGTATGAAACAAAAATTCAAATTTCGGGTTCGGATGAGATCTTTAACCAAATCGAAATACTAGTATCAACCTAGCTAATATGTTTGATTTGCTTTATTTCTGTAAATATACGAAGATTGGAAGTTCGTTATAAACTAAAAATAAAATTTTTTAAATCTAATTTTAAATTTAATTTTATTTTTGTTCGTTTCATACGAACTTATGAGTTAAGTCCCTTAAGCCAATTATGTTTCAGCCTTAACGCAGCCAAAAAAATTTAGAGTTCGTTTTTTATTTGATTTCAATACAATTTCTGATCTTGAAATTATGAAAACTTTAACTTTCGTTATTTGGTATTTTAGCTTATTTTTTTAAATATTAGCTTCATTCTGACGTTTTTCTTTAAAAGCTAAGCTTATGTTAGCGATTTTCGTTTTTGCTATTTTATACTAATCGGTATTTTGAAGTGTTTTTTTTTTAAATAAAATGTTAATGTTATTCTGTATTGCATTTTGGTTGGACTTAGGGAGTTCCAAATACTAATTTATATAATAAAATGTTTCCTAGTGTGGTCCTACACCTGGTATTTGAGATATATTAAAAAACTAAGTGGAATATTCCAAATCCAAATACATCACCTTATACACCAGCTCTTTGGGTTTAAAGAAATTCTCAAATCAAGCTGAAAATTATTGACAGAAAACAAACAGAAGAATTTTTCAAATTTATAATAAATTAAAGGCAATTGGGGAGGTCTCCACATATATATCGTTTAAGTGTTCAGGTAAGCTAACTATTTTAATTTCGGTAAGCAAATGGTATTTTTTTTGTTGTGAAACATGTTCAAAAATTGTCCCAAATAGCCGAGAACAGATACAGTGATGCGTAGATCATTCAAAAAAAGACAAAATTTGGGAAAAAAATATAAAAAAAAAATTATAATATAACAAGAGTCTACATTATGGAACATTATGAAAATTTAGTTTTCCACATTTTGATTTATATATTTTGCTTTTTTTACCGAATTAATTAGTTTTATTCAAATTGTGAATAAAATTCTTACCGTTTACAAAAATCCGACTTTGCGAGTTCTTCTTGCGTTTTTTAAAACGGCACAATAAAACCAAGAAAAACGTGCAATCGTATCGAAACTTTTTAAACTTTTTGACTTATCCATTTCTTATGGAACAGGCCACATTTGGATACATTCCCTTACAAATTTGTTTGTAGTAACAATTATTATAACAAGTTACTTTAATGGTTTATTTTTTATTTTAACGGACTTTTTTGTTTTTCAACCTTTTTTTTAACATTTAAAACATTGTTTTTAAAGCTTTTTTTTGGCTGACTATCTATCATAAAGCTGTTTACAATTCAACTAACAAACATCTAAAAATTGTTGTAAAATTTACAGTTAAAATTGCCCAGCCAGCATTGGCTCAGTGCTTTCAACGGTGGTATGAGCGTTGGCAGAGCGTTGGATATCTGAAGATTTAAGTGCTTTTTGCCAACCCGAAAACGGCTTGGCCTTTCCGTTTTTAAACGTTAGAAAAGCACTGGCAATGAGCGCTTTGCCAGTACCAAACCCATAATTTTAAAACGTTGGCAAAGCATTGGTAGAACAACCAATAATGTGCTTTTTTAATAACATAATAAGTGCTTTGCCAACCCCAAAATGATAACACCGCTTTGCCAGTACCAAAACCAAAAACGACCAATAAAGTCCTACTTAGTAATTCACTTCATTAAAAAGTTGTATTATTTTTTTTTGAATGATTTTGGTAATTTGAACAGAAATAACAATATTTTTTTTATCAAATTATTTTTGTGATAAGTTAGCACGATTTTTTACTACAATTTTACTAAAGAAAGAAATTTGTAAATAAATTTCTTAAGTAAAATTTTAGTACAAAAGCTATACCTTAATATTCTTAACTTCAAATCATAAATTGCAATTTAATTTTGAATTTTTCCACTTTTGTTGTGAACAAGGGATGTGGCACTGTTTTTATTAAGTTAACGGTTGTAAATTTTGTAAATAAGTACTGGCAATGTACTTTTTGCCAATGTTGGGAAAGCGTTCTAAGTCAGTACTGTGCCAGTGCGTTTTTATTTTTACGGTTGTAAATTTTGTAAATCAAGTACTGGCAAAGCACTTTTTACGAACGATAACAGAGCGTTATAAGCCAGGGCCGTGCCAGTGCTTTTCTTATTTTTACTGTTGTAAATTTTGTTAATTAAGCACTGGCAAAGCACTTTTTACTAACGTTGGCAGAGCGTTGTAAATCAGTGCTTTACCATCACTTTATTTGTTGGATCATTGGCAAATAGTACTCTGTCAGTGCTTGATTTTTCAGACCATTGGCAATTTCTTGCTGGGTGGTTTAATTTTCTCTACACAAATAACTAATAAGTACCTGTAAGACTTTTCTGAGTGTAAATATTGGTAATATTGCTGATATTTATTATGAAATACAATAGAATGTAGCAACTTTAATATTGATATATATATATATTTTAGAAGATGCACACTTTCTATTGTATTTAATGATAAATTGAATAAAATCATTTACTTGTTTAATAGTAAAAAATATTTCAATAATGAATCAATAAACATGCTGCAACATGTTCGATATTTTGAAAAGAATATATATCAATATTAATACCACAAACAGTGAGAAAAAAAGGGCAATATTCTTATACTGACGCAGAATGATATTACAGAATGATACTTTGATATAAAGCCTTCATAAAATAGAAAAATTTATTCAGTTTTATTTGAAATACCTACAGATACAGATTAATTGAGAAGTTAAAGCAAAATGTTGAAATATATTTTAATTTTGTTGCTATTACATGGTGAATTACTTCAAGTAGCCAGTAGACATATTCATCTGCCAGATTTGAAAAGTACAAATCTAATTCAATCTTCAGTTGATCTTAAACAATTTAAAATTATATTAAACGATGAAGGATATAGCAGAAGGTAATATTTAAACAATTTATGTTTATAAATAAAAATAAAAAGATTTATATTTAAACAATTATGTGATTTTTGAAACTATTTATTTGTTTATAATTTCAGAAAAAGGAACACTTTAAAGGTAATTCCGAACTGTGATTGTATAATCCTTGGAAGATGTGCTGTAACTAAAAAATGCAAAGAGTCTTAATGAATTTTGCCATAATAATCTCAAGTACGGTTAGATTTTACTTACTATGGCCACAAAAATATGGATACATCTTTGAAATAGAGGCCAAGACCGTTTAATTGAAGCTTGAGAATGGCCAAGCTTTAATGAATGTGATAAACTGAAATATTTGATTTAAATTTCAAGAGCTTAAAGAAATCGATTAAAATGGTATCATGTTTGGACAACTTTCATCACATTTTGACGAATTTGAAGTCCAGAAACAATTGTTTGCTGAAAGAACTTACAGTTTACAGTGAGAAACTAACAATTTTTAATGAATGTCTTTCCAGCTGAATAGCTGGGTATAAGTAACTGAAATAAGAGTGTGATAAAACCATTTTAATACTCTTACCAATTAACACATAAACTATCCAGCAAAATCTCAGTAATGGGCTCTCCTGGTGCCAAATTATAATGTGTTGAGATAATTATTTGCATTATATAACCACTTATGTAGTAACGAAAGATTTTGCTGGGAAATCACTGGTAAGTCCTTGGATGGGACTCAACTGCTACAGTCTGGTGTATTACCTTGTGTCCGTTAAATTTTTAAATACAAATGTTTTAATCTCTTCCTGAAAATAAACTCTTAAGAAATTCTTTAGTAATTCATTTTAACAATTAATTATACGGTTACAAACACTTTACCTAAAATAATTAAAAAATATTATAACTATTTATTAAATAAAATATGTATGTATATTTAATCTGTCAATAAACAATTTTTGAATTTTCTTAAAAACATTCTTCATAGAGAATTGTTTGAATTCCCAATGGGAAAAGCGACCAATGTGAAAGGGACCGATTATTGACTGGCATATAGCAAAGTTTCTATTAAGTTTCATGCGTTTCTATTAAAAACAGAAAGAAAATAAAAAATGGAATGCAAAAAACATTAAAAACAAATTAATAACACTAACCTTACAAAAAAAAAAAAATGGTTATTGCCAGTTGAGTGATCCGCTCTCGGTTGCCCTTGGCCTTTTCAGGCCATTAGCCGACTTCAAAAGTAAAAGAAAATTGCAAACTATTTTTAAATACAGAATACAATTAGACAAACAATTAGAATTTCCAAAATTACATAAAAAAATATACAAAATCTTAATTAAAATTAAAAAAATCTCTTTCAATTAAGAACAAAAATTTTATGAATTTGTAATTATTATTAATAAAAATGTCCTCAAAATAAAAAATGCTTCAAATACAAAAATTTTAAAATTAAAAAATAAATATGGTTAAAAACTTAAAATGCGCCTTAAAGAAAAAAGTTTATTTCGAAAAATACAAAAAAAAAAAATATATAAAATAATAAAAGGGAAACAAATACAAAAGCCCTTAAACGAAAAAACTTGTCAACATTGAAGGTAAAAACCATACGTCAATCTGGTAACATTGTGAAGTAGAGACGGAGGAGATTAGAAAAATAAACAAAAAATCTAAAAATAGAATATTTGTGTTGTTAGTGTTGTCACTTCTGAGTATAATATATAATTACAGAAAAGCTAATAGGAAAGAAAACTGCAATTTAGCTGCATTACATTCAAGGCCATACTTGGGTGTGATCGCTAAACGGTCATGTCTTAGTATTTTTTTTTTTATTTTTTTATTTAAGTCTACGGAATAAATTCTTACAGACTATTAACATAAAAATTACAAAATTATTAATAAATATATGTACAATATTTTTTTTTTTTTAAATAGAAGAATATAAAAACAAAATGATGTTGCGTTTAATAATATTAACATTTGAAGAAAAATCTAACAAATTATAAAGATTATTAAAATCATTAAAATCATTTATAAGAAATAAACGGATCACTATCAGCATACATTTGACGATAGAATGTAGTAAATAATTGAGTATAATTACGAGTTGATCTTGGAGGAACGAAAAGTACAAAATTTTCTAACAGGAAATCGGAGCATATATCACCATTAATCAAATTTAATAAAAACGTAACGTTTAGCATTGTCCTACTACTTTTCCGAGTGGGAAGCTTAACGAGGTTTAGTCTGGTTGTATATTAAGGTAGATTATTAATGGTAGTAGGTGTTCGTAAGCAGAACAGCAAAAATTGTTTTTGCACTGATTCAATTTTTCCAATTTGATCTCAAATCACAGAGCCATATTCCAAAATTGGTCTCACGAGCGATGTATATAATTGTTTTGTTACATTGGAATCTGTAGATTCCTTAGCCCTTAGCTTTATTATTCGTCATTAAAATATGCCGTTTAAAATCCAATTTTGGGTCTAAGAGAATACCCAAATCTAGAACATTATCCACTAATTCCAACTGAAAACCACCCAAAGAGTAAAGACCAAAAGATTCTGTCCTTCTAGAGAAGCGCATATTTTTAAATTTTTTCAAATTTAGTTCCATAATATTAGAGCAGCACCATTCTTAAAAACTATTTAAATCCTGCTGTAGATAAATCTGATCGGAATTTTTATTAAAGCCACGAAAAATTTTAACGTCAACAGCATACATAAGAACGTTTGAAAACTTTATCACCGATTTTAAATCATTAATAAAAAGAGAAAATAAAATTGGTAAAATTTACCATATAGAGACAATCTGAATGATTACTGATGACGTCTGTCCCTAGAAAGAGGCGGAATTAGTCTAGTCTGATTTAAAAATTAATAGTGTTAAGAATTTTTAGAGGAAACCGTTTATTCTTCTTCTTAACATCAACATTTCTAAATATATAAAAAACTTTATTTTGCAGAATATTCCAAAATAATAATTGGTTTTCTATAACTATTAAAATTTATTCGCGGTATAGTTTTAGTTTTTATAGTTTTTTGCAATTTTAGGCTACAATATCACAAAAACTTTATAACTTGGAAGAGTTCAGATTTCGATTCAGAGCACAAAAGACTATTTAAAAAGTATACTTTTAAGTTTTGTGAAATTGAAAATTCGTACACTTAGCAAATTATGTTGGTAAAGACGACTGCAATTGTAGTCAAAAACAAATGAAATTTCATTTAAAAAAAGGACGACTTACATTTCATTAAATTCAACTAACATTGTCATTTGTTTTTTAATGTTCAAAAAATGACTAACAATTGCAGTAAAAATGAAACACATGGTAGTAAAAAATAAACCAAAATTTTTTTTTTTTTTTTTTTTTTAACTAACAAAAAACAACTGTAAAAAATGAATGTAAAATCATAAAACAGTCATTTGATGTGAGTTGTTTTTTTAAATGAACTACAAGGTTAGTTAAAAATTTTATTTGTTCTACAAATGACTTACATTTACATTAAAAATAATGAAACTGTATTACAACCCAAACAACTACATATTTTTAAAGCAGAAGTACCCTGAGTGTATGTATGGAAGAAAATTAAAAATTTTACTTTTTTTAGCAAAAAATATGGACATGTTTTACTCAAATTATAATATCTGAATTTTTGATATATTTTCAAGACAATATGATCTATTAGGGTGGCCCAACAAAAAATACTGTCGAATTTTAGAGCTCCACACGACTGCCCAATAGTGCTTTGTCCAAATTTTAGCCAAATCCGTCAATATTTAGAGGTCGCTACAAATTGATGATTTCTTAGAGTTAGGCCAAAATTTAACAGAAATTCAAATTTTATTTGGATATGAAAAGGTGTTTGTACAGACTTAATAAAACTTTTTTTTAGTACTTTGGCTAAACACGAATCTGAAGTCAAAACACCTAAATTTAACCATCCTCCCGAAATATAGGCCTATTGTACTTCAAAAAAATTTGGTTCAAAACTTTGGCCTATTTGACCTATATTTCTGAATATAAATAATACATTTCCACGTTTCACCACTCGTTTTATTTATTGAAGTGCATGTTATAAAAGTTCTTTTAATATGTCCAAATTTTTTAACAAATCTGAATTTTGGAAGAAAAGACAATTTTCGAGAACCCTCCGGTGTTCCAAAACACTTTTGCATATTTCCTGTCATAATTTTACTCAAATCACAGTTACATTTATGTAGTATTCAAATCCATGAAAAACAAATCTTAGAAATATTGACAAACAAACTATTTTTGTCGGGGTAAGATGATTAAAAAAAATAATGTTTCATAACTCGGAAAGGCAATCATACGGAACGTTTTTGATTCCTATAGGAAACCAAACTAATTTAAGCAAGTTTAAACTCATCGACAATAAGTGCAGGTGAATTAACTTTATTTTTACTTGTTATTATTCTTTTTAATCTACCTCCGAATACATTATATAATTCTAGAGATGGACGCGTCAATTTGATTTTCATAATTTAAGAGCTAGCTAAGATCATAGAAAAGAGTATGAAAAGTATTTGCAATGACCAAATTATATAATACACAGTCAGAAATATATAAACAAATACCGTAACGTTAAAACACTAATAATTGCACATAATATCCCAGCAAGAAATAGCCTGCATTTGGTAAGCAGTAACTACATTTGTATGCTGCCCAAATAGCGCTTCCAGCGCCTTGCATACAATAAAGCAATTAGGGAAGGCGTTCTGTCGTGCATCCCAGATTGCCTTATATCAAGCAGTGAATAAAGCTTACAATTAAACAATAAAGAATGCATACCATGAAGCATTAATGTTGTCAACGTACAAAAAAGCGGCATGAATTTATTGCTTCTAAGAGCACATGAAAGAGACGCTTTTCACCTGCTTTAAAGAGACATACCAAGCGGGCCGTCGTGAACAAAAATCATGCATTCTAGATTTGCTTTGGAAGCGCTTTGTAATTCAATAATGCCTTCCGGAAGCGCTTCTGGGTAATCACGCATTTCATAGCGACCTCTAAAAATAGTCCGATTGAACTAATTGGTATACACATATAGTTCTATAAAAGGGACAAAAGCAAGCTTGTGGAGAAAGAATCGGAATATATTTTTATTTTTCCATACAAGACTGGGTCAGTCTAATGATCTATCGCAACAACTTAGTTTAGAAAAATGGAATATGTAGTTTTTAAAATATTCGCGAAAAAACTGCGTTTTTTGAATTTCCGCAAACTTTCTAGAATCATTTCTGGAATTTTTCTAACATGTATCTAAAACTCATTGCTAAAAATGTCGAAATATCGCATAGATAAACTAAAGCAGTTGTTAAGGAGTCCTCATATATTTTCGAGAGCAAATTTTACCAATTATGAGGTAAGTTGTGAGCGTTGTGGTGCAATGGTTAGCGCGTTGGACTTTTACACAGAAGGTCCCGGGTTCGATCCCCGGTGCCGGCAACATCAAATTAATATGTATGAGTTTTTTCTTTCCCTCATACGTATCGCAATGTCCACCTTCGGTGTTCCCATAGCATTAACCCTACCGAAGTAAAATAATGAATCAGGGCTATGAACCAGAAAGCTTCAATAAGTTCGCCAACTCTCCATCAGGTGGCGAGCAACAACTGTTCTAAGACTTATCATCTCGCGCAATTACAGTGTTGCCATGTCTGAAGCCCTTCATCTTTCCCCACCTTTCATCTCTATACTATCCCTTTCCAAAGAAAGCAACACACTAAATATAGCAAGTATGTCCTGTCTTTATAAAAAAAAAGTCCCGTTTTCCAAGTCATTTAACAGGTACTTTGCGGTTAATTAACTCGTAATTGGTTTATTATAATTTAAAAAAATATATTTTTTTTGAATATAATTTTAATGCTCTTGATAAAAATTTTCTCATTGCTATTATACTTTGAAATATTTAAAAGAATTAGTTTATTTAAATTATTATTAATTTTTATTAATTATTATTATTAATTATTATTAATTTATTATTATTTAAATAGGCCTAATGTTATTTTGTCGATTTGGACGAGCAGATGGAACGTTGCTCACTGCGTTCCGTTTATGTTCTGTTCTTTTCTTTTAAAAAATGCGACAGTCAAAATCGAAATCAAAAGAAAAATTGGTCCATAATATTTTAAAATGTTAAATATCTTCCGAATACCATTTTTTGCTTAAATATCTTTAAATAAATCGTATGAAATATTTTTCTTTGACGAATGCGGGCATACTCCACTATCATCAAATATAAAAGTAAATATATTAAAGTAAGTGGACAAGCCCCCTTTATGACATCAAAGCAATACATATGACACATAAAATAAATCAGTTCATATTTACCCAGCAAAACCTCGGTAATAGTTTGGCACTAGGGTTGTCACTCTAATAAAAATTGTTTGATTAATCAAACATACAAAAAAAAAATTCGAACAACCAATTTAACAATAATGATTTTCGATTAACAAATAATACGAATAAATTCTGACGATTATTCAATTAAAACGAATAATTTAAAAAATACTTTATTTAAGGAGACCTTTGGATAAATTACCAATTTAAAAATTTTTTTGTACGAAAATTCGTGTAGGATATAAAAATATCAAAAATCGATTAAAAAGACGTTTTAGTACATACAGCCTTGAAATTAAAATAAAAAAAAATTTTAATATTATTAGAAGGAACTAATACTTAAAACATGATTTTAAACCATCCAATATTAGCAAAAGTCATTCTAGTTCACAACGCCACTTCACAGTTTGAGCGCTAACACTCTCAAAATGTGAATTAATTTTATGTAATTTGTATGGTAATTGAAAAAATTAATGAATTTTTGCAAGAACTCAATGAAATTGCACTGGAATTGTAAACTTTTCGTTAAGTTAATCCATAAGATTGTATGAAAAATATAATTTTATAAATTAAAAGTTTCATACACTAAATAAAGAAGCTTCATTAAATATCTAGTTCAATAAATAGTGTGAAGAGTTTCATTAATTTTAGGAAAATTTTCGTCTATTTTGTGGAGAAAAGTTCCATTCAATTACTGAAAAAATAAATTTTTCCAATATTCTCAAAATTTCGAGTTGACACGAAAATTTTTTTTTTTTTTCAAAATTATTTTTATCCTTTATTCGTTCGAATAATCGAACAATTTTAAGAAGTTAATCATTTGATCGTTCGATCAAAATTTTCATGAACGTTTTATCGATCAAAATATAAAGCAGAATAAATGAAAACCATAGTTGAAATAACTGAACATATTACCTGGTAATACTCTTGAATTTCTTCGCCACTTAAATGAAATTACTTCGCCCGTTAGTAATTCCAAATTCACATGTTTTTATGTTATAATTTCTTTCGTTTCTATACAAAATTTAATATAATTAAATTTTTATTACAAAGTCGACAATTTTAAAATAATATTTAATTTCAAAATTAGAGATTTAAATAAAAAGTTTTTGACAACTATTTACCTGTAAGTGAGGTGTGACATATTACTGCAGTAAGTCCTCACCCCGATGTACATGCCCTTTTTAAAAAATAGTAGTGTTTTTAATAGAAAAGTAACCAGTTATCTGTCTTAATTTCTTATTCCCTAACTTATTACCGGCCAATATAAAGTTTTGCTGGGTTAATAGTAAAAATATTCCCATTTAAGTCAGTCAGTTTGTGGTTTATATTGCAATGAATTGAAAAAATTTAATTTCTTGGTATCGTCCATGGTGTCCCATGCAATTTAGCAGAACGTTGGCAATTTAGGGGACTTTCCCTTTTTTTCGTTATGGTTTTTAATAGAGGAAATAGTTTTTTTTTTTTGGGGGGGAAGAACAAATTATTTCGGGGGCTTTTTGTTAAATTTGCATTAAAAGTAAATAAATTTCGTCATATTTATGATGAATATAATATAGTTCATCATACGCATTGTAGATCTAACAAAGAAGTATATCAATATTTGTGACAATATATATTAATTGAATCGAGTTACACGATTAAACTTTATGGATTGATAGAAAAACTTTTTTTAAACTGAAAACATACAAAATCAGCAACTTGATTTCATCACGCTTTCCGATTTCAACTATACTTGGTATATTTAGTAGCTCTACGCCATATAACATTGCACCAAGTTAGGATAATACCTACACTTAGGGAAAAAAAGTTAGTGGAAAAAACTGTAAAAGATTTGAAATTTATTATTTATTTTCTTCACTAATTTTTAGTATAATCTATTATTTTAGTAACAATTTTTGCTATTACCATTTAAAAATTAATGTACATTTTTTACTAATTTCTATTCTATCTCTTTTTACTCCGTCTATTTTTACTCATCTATTAATCAATTATTATTTATGATGTTTTCATAAATATAACAACAATTTTCTAAAAATTGAAGACAAACGTTTTATAGATCTTCATCATTTAATAAAAACGTTTCATATCTTTGTGAAAATATTTCTATTCAAGGTAAATTAACTTTATTTATTATTTTACGGGTTTATTCAATTCAAAATATTAATAAATAGCGTAACATTGGAACAGAAAACTAATATCAATCAAATCAAATATATTATTTTTTTATTTAACATATATCATTTCAAAAATGTAGATTACATTTAATAATTACAAAAAAAAACATTTTTTTTTAAATTAAACTAAACACAATCTTCACCATAGAAGACATCTCTTAACATCAATTGAAATTTCGAATTTTCGTATAAATTTAGAAACCATTGATTGAAATTTGGATTTTCCATTTGAAATTAAAAATACATAATTTGTAATTCCGGTTCTTTTGAAACTCAAAACCTATCAGAAATAATTTTAGATTCTGGATCATCAATAGAAAATCAGAACTTTCTGAGTTAGAAATAGTGTTGCTTCTTAACAAAAATAATATTTTATGAATTTTAATTAATATTTTATGAATATTATTTGATGTGTTCTATTAAATGGAATTTTTTTAACATATATAAATATAAATTTTCTAACGAATATGACTAATATTATGTCCTTCTCTTCTGCATGCAATGTATTCTTTTCAGTGGGAAGTGATCACTGTCACAAAATGTGTAAATACTCCAACAAAATATGAATACATATATATTTTAAAAAGAGATAAAGCAAAATAATAATTGTGTATATGAATTTAACAAGAACGAATGTGTTAAATATATAGACACAATGGTTAATAATTGTAGATGTTGGTTGGTTTTTTCATTGCATCTGTTTTTTTACATAAAAATAACAAGTGCTTGTGAAAAGTATTTATAATATGTCTTTATTAAAAATATAATGGTTAAAAGTAGAAGTCACAAAAATTTAGTAACGCTTACTAATTTTTTCTATTAATTTCATTGCACTAAGATTATTAAAACTAAGTAATTTTTTTTTTTTGTGATTTTAGCAAAACGGTTTTAAATTGCATTTTACAACACTTCTACTAAAATTTAGTAGTGGCTACTAATTTTTTTCTACTAATTTCATTATACTACAGTTTAACAGACATGTGTTGCTAAATTTAGCAAACGATACCGCAAGGCTCAAAATGGTTAAATTTCCCGTTATCACAGAAAAATTTCCCGTCGCCATTAAAAACTTTTTTTCTTAGTGTAAGGCATGGAATTTCAAATGCATGTTTTTTCTCGGTAATCTATAAACGACATAGACTAAATTTTTATCCGAATCATCAAATTTAGAACAAAATGTTATCCATTTGTTTTTTCATGTTTTGGCAATAGTGCATAATTATGCATATTTTTACTTTTGATACATATTTTGTGCATATTTTCCAATTATTTTAAGTTTTATTGATTAAATAATATGAAATTTTGATACATTTTAATTTTTAGACTTAAGCGAATTAATTTTTACAATTTAAAATCTTGCTGAACCGAAAATATTGTAAGATTCTTTTCCTATTGAAAATTAACCATTTGATGACGAATGGTTGATATTTTTCCATTTATACTTTCTGATATTTTTGGAAAGCCTTTAGGACAAAATCTTAACAAATTCAGGTAGTACTATATTTCCACGATAGGGTGAGCAATAGAGCGCCAAAAGTAGCGCAAAATTTATTTTTAGTCATAGGTAAGTATCCACGAAGTTTCGTGAAAAAAGTTTCAGCGGTTTAAGTTCGGTCGTCAAAGGGTTAAATTTGTTTCTATATTTTGATTTTAGATTTTTGATTTTTTGAAAATGTATGGTTTTAAATGTATATTTTCCATGTTTTTAGTGCATATTTTTTATTTTAAGCTGTATTTTATTAGCGCCTATTTTCCTTTTTTAGTTGCATTAAACTCTTTGCGTAATAATAACTAATCAGAGCGGATCTCGAAATACCTCATTTTAATATATAAAGATATATTCGAAAACTTCACAAAAGTAGAAGTTAAAAATTGTCTTTCAAAACGTGTTCTACTGATGGGAACCTAGAAAATTCCCGAAATAGATCTGTCAACACATTGCTGAAAGTAGTCAATTAATAAATTTGAAAACAAAAACTCTATAGATTATTTGTTAGGACAATATCCTAATAAAGAAATGTAAAGTATGGGCTCGAACTTGAATATTTATTATTTATTTATTTAATATTAATTACAATAATATAATTATAGTAACTAATTTACAGTGGCTTTCGACTCCGTTTTAACAATATATTTTAAATTATCTTTTGAAGACTATTTTCTAATATGAATTTACAAATAAGTTTTATGTTATTATCACAGATATTTCCTAATAGATCTGAGGGTACAATATTTCCGAATATGTTGATTTTGGAAGAGCTATACGCAGTGCACTCATCTAGTATGTGGGTAACAGTAAGTTGGCTATTGCAGGTTGTACATCCGGGTGCATTAGTTTTCTCCAATAGGTGTTTGTAGGAAAAGTTGCAGTGTCCGATTCTTAGTCGGACCATAGTTCTGGTTTCGTTCCTTGAACAGGATTTGGGATATATTACCTTTTTACCATGGAGATTGATTATCTTGTATTCGGTCCATTTTTGGGCGCGCATGGACTCAAAATATGAATGAATTATGTTGATTATATCCCGGTATTCCCAGGTGGGGTGTTTTATAAGAGGTCTTCGTTTAGCTTCAGTGGCAGCTGCATCGGCATACTCGTTGCCAGGAATGCCGACGTGTGAAGGGACCCACATGAGTTTTATTTTTTCTGGATTTTTGTTAAGAATATTTCTGATTTGATTTATTAATGGAGAGTTGTGTAGATAGTTTTGAGTTGCAGAAATAGATGACAGACTATCGGAACATATTATATATTTTGATTGGTTTTGTTCAGCAAATTGGGCCGAGCAGAAAATAGCCATCGCTTCCGCTGTAAAGTTTGAACAGTGGTTATCTATATATCCAGATGTAATGAGTTTACCATCTTGTTGAACAGTTGCAAATGTTGTAGAATCTGTTGATTTGGATCCGTCAGTAAATAAAAGACTCCAATTGTGCCTGGTAAATTGATCAACTATGTTGTAAAATTTCTGTCTATAAACCATAGATGGTGTAGTTGTTTTGGGAAGATCCACCATTGATAAAATAAAAGATGATTTTTTTATAGACCAGGGAGGTTCAGATGTTTGTTTATGATGTATGGGATTAAGTTGCAGATCAAGTTTACGTGCAAAATTTATGCATTTGACGACGGTTGATTCAATCCTTGGAATCCTTTTGTGGTAAATCGCTTTTGATACTTCTTGATATAATATTTTGTTGTGACAACTGAAGAGTTTTGGAATTAATTTGTGTGTAAGAAGTGATGTCCGGCTTTCAATAGATGGCATGCCGGCCTCGGCTAATATATTTGGTAATGGACTTGTGCGGAGAGCTCCTATGCTACGACGTATTGCAGCATGATAGGGTGCTTTAATTAAATTAAGATTGAAAGGTGCGCACCAACCATATATTGGAAGAGCATAATCGATTTTTGACAGAACAAGGCTTAGATGTTAGATATTTTATGATGTTTAATCTAGAATTTAAATTTTTTCTGAGTTGTAAGCAATGTTCTCTAAAGGTAAAACTCTTGTCAAAAACAACTCCTAAGATACGCAGGTAGTTGACTCTTTGTATTTGTATATTGTTGTACTCAAGGTCGAAAAGGTTGCAGTTTTGTTTTTTACAAATATGCAATAAATTGCATGTTTGAATTGAAAGTTTTGCACCTGATATAATGGTCCAATTTTCGATATCTTTAAGCAATTTTGAAAAAATTTCTTTAACTTTGTTGTTATCTTTTGCTTTTGTAAATATTACAGCATCATCGGCATAGATAGCGAACTTGAATAATTTTTATTTTCATTGCACAATTAAAGGTCGAAAAACATAATTTTTATTTTTAATAAAAATTATATCAAACTATTATATCAAATAATTTTATAAACACAAAAACCATTTCTAATAGTCCTTCAATTCCTAAAAATTCATTCCCTTTCTACTTTTTTGAAAAAACTCTTGAATATTTTTTATAGTTTTATTTTTAATTAGTTTATAATAAAACCATTTGCATAAATGTTTCTAAATATTGTTGTAATGCGACGTGTTCACTTCACTTGTCTAGTTTATACTGGCACAATATAAAAAAATACACAAATATTGAAAATCAAACACGCATAACAACGACCTCTGCTGGTTTTGATTATTTTTAGACTTTAGCAAATTCAGCAAAAAATGTAGTTTAAAATTTGGTATGTCATTAATTCAAAATAGCAAAATTTTTAACTAAAGTATCAATTTGAAAACTATAAAAACTAGTTTGAAATTTGCAAAGTTGGATTACTAAGGACTTTACTAATATTTTTACAAAGTTTTTCTATGAGTGTACTGACTTTTAACTGTTAATTTGAGATACTTTAGGCTTTAGTCAATAAAAGTAAATACCGTGGATGGTGACCGATTCGATACGGTTACCGGCAAAGGCAACGTTATTTTCGTTTATTTCGGTAACGGTATTTTAGGAATAACGATATTTAAGTTATTTCGGTAACGTTTTTTTAGCGTTATTGGTTTTTTACTTATATTTGTAACGGTATTTTAAAGGTAAATTTATTAAAGTTATTCCGGTAGTGTCAGTGCTCACCGATATTTTTGACACCCAGAATTTCGATGACAGGCTAGTTAATGGTCAAACTTTGGGAAACTATATCGATTTATACCGGTTATTTTTTCTGATCTTGTCAGATTATCTCGGTAACGACATTTTAAGGATAACATTATTTCAATTATTTAGTAAATGGTATTTTAGCAATAATGTTATTTCGGCAACGGCATCTTAAGGATATTGTTATTTTAGTGATATTGATAAAGGTATTTTAGGGATAAAGATAGTCAGTACACAGAAAAAACTAAAAACGGGTTTCAATTAAAAAATTTATCGAATCAATTAATATTTTAATTGATTTTGCACCTATTACGGCAAATGATAATATCAAATAAACCTTTTATTAAAATTGAGAAGGAAAAAAAAATATGATACTCACAAAAAAAGTGTGTGATCTATACGTTGGTATGTGTGTTTTTTGCAATGCTGAGTCTGTTTGTGTGTGTGCTTTTTTGTTAACTTCAAATGTATTTGGTATTTTATACTGAAAATTTTCTATTTATACATACAGTGAATGAAAAAATAGTATGATAATTGCGTCTAAAATAAAATATTTATTTATATATTTAAAAGTCAATAAAAATATTTATTGATTCAATTAAATCTTTGTTTAGAAACAAATTAAATTCAAATCAAATCTATAACGGTGTAGTGTACTCCTTAAGCGTACACTGCATACCAACCACTAATATTGATTTCCCAACATACCGTAGAGTGAATGCCATACATACCACCAAGTGGCATCAAGTAACACTATGACTGCATTTTACACTCAGATATCTGATGACCGTATGTTGACGATAAGAGAACAAAGTATAAAAATGAATAAGAATAAAAATAAATTGAGTGATTCATAAAATCGCTCAATACTAGACAATAAGTTAGACTTATAAGAATAGTATATAAGAACATGTAAATTGTTAAATAAATCAGACTTCAATTTGGAGTTCTTAACAGACTAACAAAAAACCGCCTCATAATTTATTACATGGCGATCTTACCTCGCCTCATAATTTATTACATGGCGATCCTGCCGAACATTCTTGGAGTGCTAAACAAAAATTAAGCACCCAAGACCGGTACATAGGACTACAAGGAAGTGCTACCAATAAAAATAGCACCCTTCAAAAAAAAAATATATATATAATATAGTCCTGACAGATCAGCCACAACGATCTGTCAGCTGCGAGAAGGAAATGCCCTGTCTGGCCAAAAGACAGGAAGAGCTGGAAAACAACAGCAATTCAACAAATCATCAAATGAAAGCCGCCAATATAAAGCAACAACTGGATATAGCAGCAACTGGATACTAAATGAAAGTCGCAAAAATATAAATATAAAAACACACACAGTGCGCTCCTTGATGAGCACCTGACCGAACGGAGGCGACTTCGCACATGTTCCCAGATAAAACAATAAAATTTTTTCGAAATTTACCCTATAATGGGAAAAGAAAATAATAACATTGGTCCTAAACCAATAACGATTGAAGATTATATATTATTATATAACACCATTTTAACGCCTAAAAAAATTTATGTATGTAAATATAAATTTTCCTTTGCATAAACAAAAATTTTCAAAAAAAAAAAAAAACAAAATACTACTTAAATTCTGCTAAAAATATAGGGCAATATATATCCCTTAAAGTGCTTTAATAAATAAATTAAGAAATCAAATACAAAAATTTTAAACATGAATATTATTTTCATAATCTTAATTTCTACTCTTCATATTTTTGTTAAGAAAAATGTATGAAAAATCTTTTAAACAAAAAAAATAATAACAATTTAAAATGATTTCTACAAAAATAATATACTTATAACTGATTACTTTGATCTTATACTTAGTATATAAATTTTAAAACATATATGTATATTCAAACAAACCAAAAATTTTAATAATAGACGTATAAATGGAAGAACATCTAACAGAATCAAAAGACATACTAGCAAATTTAAAGAAAAGTCCAGGAAGGACATACTCAGAAAAAACTCTACAAGTAAAGTTAGAAACTATAGACAATATAAGAAAAGAATTTTTGACAGCACAAAGTGAAGAAAAAGACGAAAAAGAAATATTAGCTTTACAATCAGAATTTAATACCATTTATAGAAAAATCAAAGAATATTTAATACCAAATACCAAAAGTTTAGACACCAAAATGGCAGCATTTAGTTTAGAATTAACTTCTAAGGCACTCCCAATTTTTGCTGGAAATTGCGAAGAACTAGAAAGTTTCCTAATAACAGCAGAACTCATCGAAAAGACTCTGACTGACGCAGCAAAAACAGATTTCTTGCAATATGTCTACCACGCCAAATTGACCTCAGGTGTAAGGACAGCGATAGGTAGTTACGCAAAACCAGACAATTTCAATACCTTAAAAACACTCTTAAAACAAAGATACAAGAATACAAAAACTATCCCAGAATTACAGTCAAAGTTAAACAACATATACCAAGGAAAACAATCAGTAAGTGCATATAAGGACAGAATCATTACCATTATAGACAATTTAAATAGGTTAGGAATTGAGGAATTAAACACAGACGCATCAGAACCAGAGAAAAATGTTATCATTAGATTAAATGCTAAACTAGCGTTAGATTCTTTCAAAAGAGGTATCAATGACAATTTAAAAACAGCCATATTTGCAGCTCGTCCTAAGACTTTGCAAGACGCAGTAGAACTTGCGCTAGAAATAGAAAACGAACATAAGGTAAACAACAATTCACACAGAAAAAAAAAATTGCGCCAAGTAAACATTTTGTTGAATAAAAAAAATAATCAATTACTTTTTTAATTGATTCAATTAAAAAGTAATCAATATTTTTGTTTATTTAAAGTAATCAATATTATTTAAAATATTGATCGTGCGCCCCGGTAGGCTAGTTGGTAGCGTGCTGGCTTATCAGTGCGGGGGTCGTGGGTTCGATTCCCACCAGAGGCACTGGTCTGTTTTCGCTACAACGCTCCGAAGGCCATAGTAGCTAGTGCTCGGTTAGGGTAATATTTATATAATTTGTAATTATGTGATTATTAATTAATAAATAAATAAATAAATAAAATATTGATTACTTTTTAATTGAGTCAATTAAAAAAGTAATTGAGTCAATTAAAAAAGTAATTGATTATGTTTTTTTTATTCAACAAAATGTTTAGTTGGTGCAATTTAAGAAATATTTTTTTGTGTGCAGTAATGCACATTCAAATACGACAACCTAACAGACAACATAACAATAACAGATACAATAGTTTTTCAAATGGGAACAACAGTAACTTTAACAATAACAGATCCAATAACTTTCAAAATAGAAATAGTCATATGTATTACCAATAAAAGACCCAATAATTTTTCAAACAACAACAATAATCGGCAAAGAGCCGTTAATAACAATAACTGCGATAGAAGAAATCAAACCAACCCAAATAGAAGATACATACAATAAATGATGAGGGAAACGAAGTGGGCTCGGAATACATGGATATTCCGGACAGCCAAAATTAAGAGTATATAAAGTTTGCAACAATAATACAAATTTCATAATCGCTAAATACAAAAATGAACAATTAACATTTCTTGTCGACACAGGTGCCGACATATCACTATGTCGTATTCGAACAAATCTTGAAGATGAACCAATTAATAAAGAGAACAAATGCAAATTAACAGGTATTACTACTGAAGAAATACACTCACTAGGGACAATTGGACTGGAACTTTCATTCACAGACCAGACATGCAAACACAAATTTCATCTTGTAGATGACAACTTTCCAATAGAAACAGACGGAATAATAGGAAGGGACTTTTTAAAGAAATATCTCTGTAAAATAGACTATGAAACTTTCACAATATCATTATTCATAAACAATACTACCATAACTATTCCATTGCAAACAAAAGCTCTTACGTCATTACAAATAAAGATACCGCCAAGAACAGAAATAATACAAGCATTAAAACTAAACCTTAGCGAAGATAGCATAATTTTTAATAATGAAATTAAACCAGGTGTATTTTTAAGTAATTCAATAGCACCTAGTAACGGCATGACCCACATAACAATTTTAAACACGACGAATGAGGAAATAAATTTAAAAGGCATTCAACTCCAAACTGACTCACTAAAAAACTATGACATATTAGATTATTTTATCGACATTGCCTGCCATCCAACTGCATGCCATCTATATTTTTTTTTATCTGTTTAGAAATGAAAAATCGCTTCAAAATTTGTTTAATTTTAATTTGTATGTCGGTGAAGTTTTAAAAAAATGTTTTTGACAAAGACTTCATATTTTGGGGGTGTATTAAAAAATCCAAGAAAATTTATTGTGATTGCTCAATCAGACCTACAACCTGATTTCAAGTTAAACTTCATGTTTTTTTAAATACGTTTGCAGTGGACTTTGTCCTCATAATATTTCAACAAGGAAAGTCTGCCTTGTGGTTCTCTCCGATTTGGTTAACATTTTAATATTGTACACTCAGGAAACTTCGGCTGTAAATATTTGTTGTTGTTTGAGTTGTAATACAGTATCTTTATTTTTAAGTGAAAGAATTTTCAACAACTACAATTGTAGTTCATTAAAAAAACAAACCACATCAAATTACTGTATTATGATTTTACATGCAGCTATTACAGTAGTTTTTTTTATTTATTTTTTACTGCATATGTTGTTCATTTTTACTATAATTGTGGTTCATTTTTTGAACAGTAAACAACAAATGACAATGTTAGTTGAATTTACTGAAATGTAAGTAGTAATGTAAGTGAAATTTCATTTGTTTTAACAACTTATGCAGTGGGGTTTACGTACATAGTATTCTAAGTGTAGAGTAGGAAAAAATAATTTAATCATATCTGCCAAATATGGGCTATAAACATTTTCATTAAAAGGCATTTGTATAAAATGCCATAAAAAGCAAAAAACCAATAATAAAAATTACAAATTTTAAACCTTCTTTATAAAACCGTTTAAAATTTATGCCCATAAAAATGCAAATCAACCTGATACAAAAACTTTGATAGAAATATTAATAAATTCATTTATAAATTCTATGGAGAAATGTGGATAAATTAATGCCCTGCAGTGCTTCGCAACTCTCGACAACATTTTAAATTTTTACAGATCAAAATAAAAGAAAACAACCTGAAAACTTGAAAGCAGTTTATATTTGAGTTTTGCTCTTAAATACACTTAGGATATTATGTAGGTAAAGACGACAGCAATTGTAGTTAAAAATAAATGAAATTTCACTTGAAGAAAGGATGACTAACATTTCATTAAATTCAACTACCATATGTCATTTGTTTTTAATGTTCAAAAAATTACTAACAATTGTAGTAAAAATGAACCACATATGTTAGTAAAAAATAAACAGACATTTACTTTTTCCAAAAAATTTTTAATTTTTGTATGAAAAATGCAAAAGATTGTTTTTCGGACTTTCTATACTTTCATAAATTTAGTTAGAATATTGTTCTACCTCAAGTCCAAAAATCTAATATGATAATTTCATATTAGATTTTATTTGTTGCTTTTCAAAAAATTTGATAATTTTCGTGATAGACAATACAATTGTTTCATTGGCATAACCCAAATCTTCAGTTTTCTGGAATAGAAAAATATAATTGTCTTAAGTCAAACCGAGACATTACATACAACATACAAAATAAACTCTATGAGAATCTTTAGTGTATAAACTGCCTGATCTGGTAACCCTAATTATAAAATCAAACTATTTGAAAAACAACAATTTTAAATGTCGATATACTTTGTATGTCAGTAAATGTACAGTAATGGTCAAAACATTTGGAACTGAGGTCGCATTTGTTGTTTTCATTGATTTATTTTCTTCAAATCACACTTAGTTACTAAAATTTGTTTTTTACATATTCTTCATACATTGTTTTATGTTAAACAATTAATTCCGTTAAATTAAAACAACAAAAAAATTAATAATAATAGATGTATTCAAAATGCAGGTGTTCAAAACATTTGCAACTCTCATTATTCTTACTCTTAACGAAACAATTTATACTAAAAAATGCTAGGATATAACGGTAATCGCATTCCTTTTTAATATGAGATTCAGGCCGTTTCATTTTTTAAACAATTTTTTTTATAATTATTGTTCTTTAATAGTTGTAATAAGATGTTGGAAGCATAAACATCGCAAGAATAATTTTTGTAAAAAATGGCAGAAAATAAATACTATTCTGATTTTAAATCAAAAGTTTTAAATGATTTTCGAAATGGACTTTCCCAAAAAGAAATTTCTATAAAGTACTCCGTTCCAAAATCAACGATTTGCCGCATTGTTAATAGTGGTAACATCCACACAACTCATAAAGGTGGAAGACCGCGTCTTACAACTGTAAGAGAAGAGTCTAAATTCAACCTCCGGGGATCAGATGGAAGAGCCAATGTTCGAAGACCACGAGGCGAAAAGTTTAGTATCAGATACACAACCGATACAGTGAAGCACGGAGGTGGAAACATTATGGTGTAGGGGTGTTTTTCAGGAAATGGGATTGGCCCAATTCACCGCATTACTAGCACAATAACGGCCACAATCTATAGAGATCTTTTTCAGTTATGCTTCCGTATGCTGAATGGGAAATGCCAAATTGTATTACAATCCAAACAAATTGTAATACAATTACAATCCAAAATTGTATTACAATCCAAATTGTATTACAATCCAAATTGTATTACAATCCAAACAACTAGATATTTTTAAAGCAGAATTTCCCTGAGTGTAGCTATTTTGAATCGTAGAAGTTATAAAATTTTGTGAGGCAAATATATCATAACCATGTTAGCAAGACGACGACCAAACAGGCGTCATAAACAGGCAGTTTCGCTCTCACATTCAACGAAGTCAAGCTTCATCTTGACTACAAATTAAACTTAATAATTAAACCTTTTATATTAATTATATTCATTAATAAAAATCAAATAATGGAAGAAATAAGCCTTCTTTTAGATCAGAAGTAAAATTGTGAAACCATTAGTGCGTGTATTGAAAAAAGAAATAGAAAAAGTTCATGTTTCTTTTAATAATAAAAAAATACATTGAAAACGAAAAAGAAGAAAAAAAAAACACGTGTTCGGGATAATCGAAGTAACGATTTTATATGTTCGATGAGTGAACGCGTTTAATACTCAAACAAACAAAACGGTTGTATGAGTGACGATCTAAATATTCATGCCAGGGATGTTAAATGGGGTTTTCAAAAAATTTACCAACCTCCGAAAAAATTTTACTTTTTGGACCTTCATGGTACCATTTTTTTTTTAATTTATTAAAACAACAAAACAAGTACATAAAAATTCACTTGTACACAAAAAAAAAAAAAAAAACAAAACTTAACAATAACAGAAGGTACAAAAAAGTCTTATGACTATATGAGGTCAAAATCATGGAATAATTTGTTTAGTTAATAAACTATTTGGAATTTCTACATCATAGCAGCACGAATTTGTCGATCTTAACCAATCCTTTGTCTGTATGAGACTTGATAATGCACATGTCTGTTTCTTTCCTTAGTTTTTATTATATTTTGAAAAGAAAAAACTCTCGCCACATTTGCAGATGAGTGTGGAATGGATAAAATTCCAGCAACGACTCTAGAAATGTCTGGAAACATATTGAAATTCAGTTAATTTTCAAAATAAGCTACTACCGACCATTAACTACAAATGTTTTAATTTTTTAACGACTTCAGTTGCTCAACATCAGCGAAAGCTCTAAATAGATTATTTATTGAATCGAAATTTGCAATTTCATTCGGGAACATTTTTACTAGAATATGTACAATACTACTTGTTTAACTTATGGAACCCCATTAATAATTCGTTATTAAAATTGACTTTGGTTGTTAAAACTTCGCATAATTTTATATAAGATTGTGTGGCATATTCTTTCATTTCTTTAACAATAATTTAATTTAATTTTCACTTCTTCAGAATTTTAATAAATTCAAAATGAAAGTGAAGTTGGCTGCAACAAGTGTCAATATATGTAAGAGCTCTAACACCACAATACCAGTCTGCCAGATAGATTTTGTTAAAAATCGTCAAATTTGCGATATTTAAAAAAAAAATCGAAAATTTTATTCTACAAAATCCTCAAAATGATGATAAATCGTCAAATCGGATATGGTCGCATATATTTTAAGCGCTCATTACATAAAACGAATAAACGCAATGAAAATGGACACAATAACAATTTGTTTGCTATAATAAAAAGGGGAAAAATTAAAAATTTT
This sequence comes from Delia radicum, assembly GCA_021234595.1. Taxonomy (NCBI): domain Eukaryota; kingdom Metazoa; phylum Arthropoda; class Insecta; order Diptera; family Anthomyiidae; genus Delia; species Delia radicum. Next base: position 195,093,072 of record CM037852.1, read on the forward strand.
TAAATTGTACCAAATGAGTCGCGGTAGTACCACGGTACTTTAGAAGGTCAAAATGTACCAAAAAAAGTACAATTGTACTAACTTTAACATCCGTGATTCATGCTAATGTAACAACGTGTATGTAATCAAATTGGAAAAATAAATGTATTTGTATGAATGAATATGTACGAATGAATATTAAATAAACGAACGGGACAAAAAAACAATATATTTTACGAAAAACATCAACGTGTATTTGTATGAGTGATCGTGGTTATATTCATACTTATTAAACGGACAAAAAACAAAAACGAGAGATAATTTGGAAAAAACGCGTGTGTGTGAGAGTGAACGAAGCAAAATACACTGCGCATAAAAATAACGAACTCTGAAAAAATAACAACAAATAAAAAAAATTTGCAGCCAGCCGAGTAAAAACAGAAGTAGTGTGTTCACCATACGTACGATGAAAGTGATTTTTTAATTTAATTTTTTTTCCTTTTTTCTCCTGTTCAGGTGCATAGGTAGCAAACCCAATTCCCAGGAAGTTTATACGTTCTAAAAATTTGTTTATTGAGATCTTAGGTAAATTTTTGTAGTTGATTGTTTCCTTGAATTTTGAACGGTTTGCTACCTATGGACCTGAACACGGGAAAAAAGGTAAAAAAAATCGAATTTTTTTAAGTTTTTTGCGATTTTGATCTGGAAGGTGAAGTTTTTTTGATTTTATATGTTCGCAATTTTTGTTCTTTATGACAAGAGCTACAACTTTGCCATTCGTGTTGCACTGTGTTTTCGAAGAGTCAAAAAGGTGAATTTGGATCTTCCTTTGACGAAGCTGATGTACATTTTAAGATGAGAACAATGGGAAAACGATATAATCTTAGTGATGTAAATATATCCGAGAAGAATAATGAAATAGAGACCTACAAAACGCTATCGCTGCGATGAAATTTAATACTTTTATAGAAATGCGGAAAATAATTGAAGACTATCATTGAAATCATGAAATCTATTTTTTTTTTTTATAAAGTTAACCCGTGCCGTAAGGCGGCCGAAAATGTACCATTTTGGAAAAATAGTGCATTATTATTAAAAATTATTTAATTTATTCATTTAATATACTCGAAATTATTCAGATATGGAATTCTGTCTTCATCGGCTATCATTAACCCATTTTAGCCAAGAATCCAAAATGACCCAAGCATTTGATAAAAAGAAGAAACGTCTTTTTTCAAAAATTAATTTTAAAACTTTTCCCAATGTCGATTGTTATTTTTATAATATAATAGTTGGTAAAAAAAAAAGTCTTTAACCCTCTGGGGACAAAAAATACTCATGCAACTTATGTGTTCACATGATAGAAATTATTATTTTGTGTACTTTGATCCAGATAGGGTTAATAGTTTCACTTTTCACCAAAAAAAGTCCACTATATTGTATATAATATAATAAGAAATTTATTCCAATGATCCATGTAGATAGAATTGCATTCACCATTTTTCGGATTAAATTGTATCTGATCAGTTACTGGACCCTATCTACCCAAGTAAAAAAAATTATGTGGGGCATAATAAAATAAAATTAAATTATATATAAATTAAATATGCGATTAGATAAAATTTCATCCGATAAATGAGAACATATAATTGTATATAAAATATATCAAATTGTATTGAATCCGATACAAATGTATTCAATACAATTGTATTAGATCTAATTTGACGCATTTAAATATAATTTTATGTATATTGGATACAATTTCATCCGAATTTTGTTCCCATATAAATTTTGGTACATTATATATAATTGTATCGAATTAGATATAATTTGACATTTTTAGATACAAGTTGATACAAACATTTCCTAGTTTTTCTTAACAATTATATAAAATTATATCTAAATTCATAAACTAATATATGTGACTATTTCTACAGTTTTTTTTACGAAGGTGAATGTGTGCAGCCAACATATCATGGCTCTATTTTAACAATATATCTCCGAACGGGTTGTTTTGTAGAAAGCGTGGGTTTTCTCAGATTTTTTCACTATTAAAATGAGGTATGTTGCGAGAGATGCTTAACTTTTTTTTGTTAGTTTCCTCTAAAAGAACATAACCAATACTTTTGGGCAAGTGCGCGTCCACAGGAGCTTCAGTCGTTCTTGTGAACAAAAATCAAAATTTTGTAAGTTAACTAACTCCGAAATCTCAACTCATGAAGAGTTATATTAATTCAAAGAACTTCTTAATATTAAAGAAATTTATGAAACTGTTTCATAAATTCTATAAACGCTTCATTGTCGAAATAATTTATTAGTTTTATGAAGATTTTGATTAATTATACAAACATTTCATAAGCATTGCATCTAATGAAGCGTGTTTCATAAATTCTAAGAAAAGTTTCAATGGACGAGTTCCAGTAACAATTTTCATTAAAGCTATGAATAAATTCATTACTGGAGTGCAGATAGTTCTCTCAGTGTATCAACAAAATATTTATCGTTTTCTACTTCATCTGTTGAATTGTTATTTGAATTTACGTGTTCTAATCCAAAATCGCTTATACATCTTCCATTAAAATTACAATTATACTTTTAAATTACTCAGAAACAACTGGTAAACAAATGATTAGTTTTGTTAGAAATTAATAAAATTTAAATTTTTATTTATTTGAAGTGAAAAATATGTTCACGTGATACGAGTGATCTTAATGATATAAACATTCATTTCAAAGCAATTTTTGTTAAAAAAACTTTTATCTGTTTTGTAGAATTTAATATTAATCCATATATATCAGTTAATAACAATTAACTTACCTACCGTTACCTCCTACCGTTCTTCTAAGTTTAACCGGTTTATTTACAACATGTATTTGCGCTCTATTCTCAAATTCTGCTTTAGTACTTTTACATAATATTTGCCGCAATTCACGTGAAACGAGCAAACTTAATGATACACTTAGAATACTATGTAGGTCAAGATCGCTGCAAATGTAGTTCAAAACAAATGAAATTTCACTTCAAAAAAGGAAGACTTTCATCTCAGTAAATTCAACTAACATTGTCATTTATTTTTCACTGTTCAAAACATGAACCACGATTACAGTAAAAATTAACCACAAATAAAGAAAAAAGAAACAAACATTTATTTTTTTTGTATTTTTTTTTAAATAGAAAAAAAAAACTACTGTATAAAATGAATGTTAAATCATAATACAGTTATTTGATGAGATTTGTTTATTTAAATAAAGTACATACAGTAGTGGTCAAAACATTTGGAACTGAGATCGTATTTGTTGTTTTCACTGATTTATTTTCTTCAAATCACACTTAGTTACTAAAATTTATTGTTTATATATTCTTCATACATTGTTTTATGTTAAACAAATAAAAAAACTAATTCCGTTAAATTAAAACAACAAAAAAATTAATAATAATAAATGTATTCAAAATGCAGGTGTTCAAAACATTTGCAACTCTCATTATTCTTACTCTTAACGAAACAATTTATACTAACAAATGCTAGGATATAACGGTAATCGCATTCCTTTTTAATATGAGATTCAGGCCGTTTCATTTTTTAAACAATTTTTTTATAATTATTGTTCTTTAATAGTTGTAATAAGATGTTAGAAGTATAAACATCGTAAGAATAATTTTTGTAAAAAATGGCAGAAAATAAATACAATTCTGATTTTAAATCAAAAGTTTTAAATGATTTTCAAAATGGACTTTCCCAAAAAGAAATTTCTATAAAGTAGTCCGTTCCAAAATCAACGATTTGCCGCATTGTTAATAGTGGTAACACAGGAAATGGGATTGGCCCAATTCACCGCATTACTAGCACAATGAATGGGAAATGCCACTCTCATGGACCTTCCAGCACGACAACGACCCAAAACACACGGCGGGGGTTGTAACAGTTTGGCTGCAGGAAAATGAAATTAATATCATGTCGTGGCCCGCTCAACCTCCCGATCTCAAACCGATTGAGAACATGTGGATGATTGTAAAACGGAATATCGGCAATAAAGTATTCCGAAATGGTGATGAACTTTCGTCGAGTTGGAGAAGCATTGAAATGAAATTTCTGACGATTATATTAAACAGCTCATTGACTCAATGCCTAAGAGGTGTTCAGAAGTTGCCAAAAATAATGGCTACGCTACAAAATACTGAGCGTTAAAACCATTGTTTATATTTCCTGTTAATTACTTTAAGAGTTGCAAATACACTGCACCTTTGACTTATTTTGTTAAAATTACTTTTTTTTTATTTTTGATAAATTATGAATAATTTTTTTGTATTCGTAAAATAATATGCTATAACCGAATTTAATAAAAAAAACAAAAACTTATACCACAAATCTTTTTGATCAAAAAAATTATAATTACCTAAACCATATTTCAGTTGCAAATGCTGTGAACACCACTGTATGTAGTGAAAAAAGAAATTTCTTCTACAAATGACTGTTTTTTCACTTAAAATAAAAGATACTTGTACTATAATACAACTCAAACAACTACAAATATTTACAGCAAAAGTTGCCTGAGTGTAGAAACATATTCATTTCAAAACTGTTTTTTCTAGTAAATGTTTTTTTTATTAATTATACCAATAACTTTTAATTACTATTAATAAATAACTTAACTCATGCACAACTAACTCTCCATCCTCCAACCAATGTCTTGCGCCGTATTCTCAAATTCTGTTATACCCCATTCACATGAAAGAGGTTTAATTTATCTTCAAGATAATTTCATTATCTCTTTATTATCTCGAGATTTTCCGAACAAATGGCCTTTTAATACATCTAGAATTTTTTGGTAGTTATCGCAGAATTTCTGTTGAGGCAATTGAAATGCTATTATCGTGGCAGAAAAAAAATAATAGGTTGTAGCAACCGGTTCATTCGACTGGCAACAAATACGGTAGCCACTACCGAGTCTGTTTTCTGTCTGTAGTCACTTTAATTTGTCGAGATTACTTTATCTAAAACGTCAGCATTTTGCAGTGTTTTTTGATATATTCAATATTTTTTCACATATTTGCCAGAATGATACTTTACTAAATATACTCCGTAATGTTGGAAATGTAATAAACAAATTAAGGAAAAAAAGGAATTTTTATTTTTAATAAAAATCTAAAAACCTGAAATGAGCTCGACAAAAATGTGTATTAAATATGACATTATTTCTGCTAATAAAATCTATGAAATTCACTTCTCAAAGCTGAGGTCTTTCTCTCACCTTGTATCCCTATGTATTCCGGGCAAGAAGAATATGTGTTTTCATTAGATTATAAATACCTATGTTTTGTTTAAAAATATATAACCAAACAGCTCTTAAAAAACTAGTGAACAGTTCATGTGAACAAGGTATTTTAGTAGTTTTGAATGATATTTGTCACATATATAGCCGACCAGCAATTTTTATTTGAAAATCTCTATATCTTTTGTGTTACAAGAAATAGTGAATACTACAAATGTTAAAATGTTAAAATGTTGCAAAGAAATATGAGAAACAAAATAAATTAATTTAATTAGAAAAATTTGCATTTTTTTTTAAAGTCATCAATTTTAGTCGTCACAGATTTAATATCGTCTCCGTTCTCTGATCATTATTCAATAATTACAAAAATAAAATGTATTTTAGCATTTTTATGTTAATAAAATTAAACTGTTGGACATCTCGTTTAAAATAACTTTATTTATTGTAGAGTTGTGTCGTTCATAAACGAACTAGTTCAATTGAACGACTCACTCAATTGAACGATAAAAGTGTATCTTTATTCCATCAAATTGCTTGCAAGAGCAATCATTTTTTTTAGCAAATGGTAATAATATTGTTCCAAATTAGGAAAAACAATTAAAGTCATAAAAAGAAAATATTTTTTACACAAAATAAATTAATTTTTGTTACAAAAGTTGCAATTTTATTAAACTTTTTGTCTATGTGCAGTTAAATTTGTGAAAAAAAAACTCGTAAAACATGATTAATGTAATAAATTGTTTAAAAATAATGTCAAACGAACAACACGCAGTTCAGCCACAGGTCATAACAAAAAAAAAAAAATAATTGAACGAACTAGTTCACTGACTCGAATTGAACAATAATGACCGAGTCACCAAAATCAACGATTAATCACAAACTAATTTATTTATTATTTGTCGAAACTCCACTCACAAAAAATATTTCTCTAGTTTTTTCAATTAAATCGATTTGTTGAAAATTTGAAAAGCTGTCAATTAAAAATTAATTGAATCAATTAAATATTTGTTGAAATTTTTTAATACTATCGCTCACAAGCATTTAATAAAAACAAATATAACATAAATTTTTTTTTTGTTATACAGTGGAGTACGCTTTTAACGAACTCGCGGAGACCGGACTATTTAGATCATTACAGTAGTTTTTTTTATTTAAAAAAATAAATCAAATAAATGGTTGTTTAGTTTTTACTAACATGTGGTTCATTTTTTCTACAATTATTAGTCATTTTTGAACATTAAAAAACAAATGACAATATTAGTTGAATTTACTGAAATGTAAGTCGTCCTTTCTTTAAGTGAAATTTCATTTGTTTTCAACTGCATTTGCAGTGGTCTTTATCTACATAATATTCTAAGTGCACGACAATGCTTTAAAAAAGGTGGACGACTGCTCCCCATTCCACCCCATTGTGTTGCTGTCATTGAAACAGCTTCATAAAAAACTCAGTATATAAGTATAAACAGTTATTCAATTTAATTTTATTAACAGTTCGGGGTAAACAAATTAAAATTGAATTTAAAAATGCTAAAATATATTTTATTATTATTCAATAATGATATGCGGGAAATATCGTGTAAAACTAATATAACAGAATATGAAAATACAGCGCAAATAGATGTTGTAAATGAACATGTTAAATGTTTAGTTAGTATCGGCCAGAGGAAGGTGAATTAATTGTGTTCAAGTGAAATTATTTCAGACCTTTTTAGACTGTCACATTTTGTATAAGTATCAATATTGCTTTTTGATGGCCACATTCATACATAAAAAAAATCATTCCCAAGTAATTGGTAATATACACTCATGGAGAAAACTTCATCATATTTTTGAAAAATTTCATAGATATGAAGAAAATCTTCATTGATTTTCGTACAATGTCACACTTTACAATATATTAAAGTTGTGTCATAAAATATTGAATTGATGAAAGGCTTCTTCATATTTATGAAATGTTATATAACTATGAAGAAGTTTCATAGCATTTCATGAAATGTTTCATAAATGTTATATGACGGTTAATTAATATGCTGAAGTAAGTTCATACATTTTTATGAAATTCAAATTGTTCTTTTCTAGCATACAAATACGATAAAGACTGCATACAGCCAAAGTATAAAATTTTTTTTTATACATTATTTATAAAACCCAATATTCTATAAATTAAAACTCAGAATTTCAAATTGAAATTTAGAAAAGATCAATTGATATTAATTTTTATTAAAATTCAGAAAAAATAATATTAAGTTAAGAATTTTAATTTTGAATTTAAAAACATTAGCTGGATTAAGATTTTTAACTAAAATTAATAAAAATTATGTTTAAAAATATTTTTTATGTATTATTGATCTTTTTCAAAATTTCATTACATTCTGAATTGTCAGGTTTGAAATCGCAATTAATATGTTACTATTACAAATCGATAACACTAATTGTTCATAAATGTAAGAGAAGATGAAAAAAAAAAAAATAATTAACAATTAATGTTTTCTATTTGTAACAGTAACATTTTAATTATGATCTTACACCTGACAATTCACAATGAAATACAATTTTAAAAAAGATCAACAATACATACAAAATTCTCAAAGCGTTCATACCGGTACCATGCAATGTAAAATCAAATACGGAAAAGCAATCAACTATATGTTGTGTTTAAATATTAGTATACATGCCGGATTCCCAATTTGTTCCCAGTAATGATTAAAGCTGTTGGCTAAACTTGTAAGAAAAGATTTAAAGCTGTTGGCTAAACTTGTATGAAAAGACGAAAATAACTCATGTTGTTTGGATAATCAATTAACATCACCGATTTTCTGTGATTGGTTGATGTATATAGCTGATCAAATCTTCAGTTTCTTGTGGGTGGTGGATTGGAATGAGGCTGAAGATGACCTAGTCTAGCGCTGCTCTCTACACTTTATAACAATTAGTGTTATCTATTTGCAATAGTAACATTTTAATTATGATCTCAAATCTGACAATTCAATATGAAATGCAATTATATCTATGTTCACAAAATTTAATGCAACATTTAGAACACATTAACTGATTAGAATTTCTGACTTTCAATTATTGTTATAATTGATTCTGAATTTTAAATTAATAATGAAAAATTTTAAATTCTATTAAGGATTTTTAAATTTCAAATAGAAATTCTTAATTTCAATCAATCGGAAAACAAATGAAGATAATGTGTTAGCACGGTTTATGAAACTTTTTTATGAAACTATCAAGATTTATGAAAGCGATTCAAAGGCAAACAAATTGGATGCATTGCTTGCGGAGGTTTGTTGGTGGAGTTCTAAAATTATGCAGTTTGAAGATAAAAGCACCGAAGATGAAGATGACACTGAAATTGGTGGTCACACTGAACAAAACATGCCCTTGAATATTATGTCTAACTCGTATGATGATGCAGACTCAGAACATGAATATGAACAACCTACGAAGAAAACAAGGTCATCAGAACCACAAGCGTCAACTTCAACTAGGATGGATAGTGACAATAATTGAAAATGTTCTAAATTTTGTTTCCATGCATAGATAACATATAAAAATCTCATATCTTCTGTGTAAGAATAGCTCCAATATGTATCGAAATGTTTATTTTCATGCAAAATAAAGTTTATAAAGAAAAAAAACAGCATATTTGTGGATTTGTAATCCAGTTATTGAGTAAAAAAGGTGAAAAATGGGGTAAAATGGTAAAAAAAAAAGGGAATTTATGAATGGGCGCATAATTTAAGGGTGGCTATATACCTGATTCAGTACGTGTGCGTTTTAAATTTTTCGAAACGTTCCAAAATATGAGCACTAATAAATGTGGGTGGAATTTCTGTAAAAAAATCATACAGGTAGCCAGCGGAAAAACACATAATTAAAAAAGTGCACTTTCCTTTTTTCATTGTTGTCCACGCACATTTATTAGCGTTTATTACTTTGCTACCGCAATCATAAAAATCAAATAACCTTTTGTTTATTAATTTTGTTTTTTAATTCTGAGAATCATAAAAAAAGTCATCAATGTTTTTTCCAAAGAATTTTGTGCATATCTCGAGCAAATTTTTGAAATTCATACCTTCACTTAATTGTGAATAAAAGCGAAACGCGTTCATCGATTTTCATGGTTTATTTATTTTGTTCATAGGTTATGTGACTTTACGTGAAAGTAATATGACTTGACACTTTTTACCGTTTTGGATTTTTTATGAATTAAAAAAAAAAATTTAAATTTTTGGGCAAAAAATAGTTTTTTTTCTTCATACATTTATTTATAATTGTGAAACTGTTGCTTATGTAGCGAAACGTTATATGAACAGATGAAAGTAATTGTAATTCTTAATTTTTCTAAATTTTTTTCAGCAAAATCCGACTAGTGGTTCTCAATTTATGTCAAACAAAAAGCCTAAAACGTGACAAATTCCCCTATACGATACTTACTAACTTCAAAAAATTATTAAAATTTTATTTGATGTAACTTGACCAAACGAATGATGCAGAAGTTCTTATTTTTGGGGCTACTTTCAGAATTGAGTCCCGAATCAATCAGCTGAAAATTGGTGTACTGTGTTATGCAAAAACTAGTGAGATTTTTTCGATTTGTTACTCTTTCCTGCTTTTATTTGCATAATTTATGATCAAAACTGTTTTCTGTTGATATTCTACCAATTACTTGACAGTGTAAAAAGGGCTTTAGCAATATTGTTTAAAATTAAATGGTATTAATTAGAAAAAAAGATTTATTAGCAAAAATAGTTTTAAAATGAATATGTTTTTATCGTTAAGTTTACTCGCTTCACATGAAATGCGGCAAATATTATGTAAAACTACTATAGAGCAATTCCATATGAAAGCGATCACCTTTTGGACGACCCCTCTCCGATTTTAAAATAAATAGTCTCAATCGATTGCCCAGCAAAAAATAATGTACCTACATATTTTTTTTTTTTTATAGTGACTGGTTCAGTGGTGGTGTGCACCACTGTCATGTGACAAAATTGAAGAATTCTTCATAAGGGACCTCATTGAAAGTTGTTTTAAAAAAAAAACTACTAAAATAAAATAAAATTTTCCTAATTTTTTTCAGAAATTTACCTTTTTTCCCATGAAAATTAAATTTTCCCATGAAAATTTAATTTTCCGATTTTCCACAGAAGCTCCTAAATTTTCCGGCTAATTTTATTTTTTTTGGATTCCTCATAATTTTTGCTTTAAGAATCAGCAATAAAAAAATGGGCCCGACTCCTTGTTTGGACAGGAGAAGAGCATTTAAGAGACCACCTTGTTCTCATTGTTTTTATATTTTTTATAATTGAATTATTTTTAATTATTTAACAAGAAAAATTAGGAAAATTTTATTTTTCAATTAAAGCCTGATTCAATACCTTTCCAACGAGCTATCACTCGTTGCGATCGCTTTAGTAGTTTTTTTTAAAACAACTTTCAATGAGGTCCCTTATGAAGAATTCTTCAATTTTGTCACATGACAGTGGTGCACACCACCACTATAAAAAAAAAAATATGTAGGTACATTATTTTTTGCTGGGCAATCGATTGAGACTATTTATTTTAAAATCGGAGAGGGGTCGTCCAAAAATTTGCCAATTTTGATCGTTTTCATAGTGAATTGCTCTATAACAGAATTTGAGAAAAGAGCGCAAATGCAAGTTGTAAATAAACCGGTTAGATCGGTGGTGGGAGGAAGGAAGTAAGGTGAGTTAATTGTCAATAAGTGAAATTAGTTAGTAATAATTTTGATTTAAATTAAATGATATAAATTAGAGAAATGTTTTAAAGAAAAAATTGTTTTGATATGAATATGTTTCTATTTCAAAGTCTGTTCGGTGAACAAAGTTTTTAATTCAAATCTTAAATTACAATTAAAGATGCAAAAACTTGATGAGCCATAAAATTAAAATATTGATAGAATCGCCTTTAAAGTTAAAATTTTTTTTCTAAAATAAGGCTTTAACTACAGCAGACTGTAAACACAAGTAATAGGTGCTTTAGGAATGCTTCTAGCAAATATCCGTTAATGGATGACAGGAAACCACCGGAAACTGCTGTTTCAAATAAAAAGTGTGGCTTATCAAGTTATTGCATAAAGATGAGTAAAGGTGATTATCATCTGAAAAAGTCGTAGCTAATTATAAGTTCTTTCTTGATCTAGATTCATGTAGTAAGTGCCAAGATGCGTTTGGCCTTTGCTGGAAGACGAGAAGACAGTAAAAAGAGACAGCGAGTTCTAGGCACTTGCAGTAAGTTACGGCATGTGTCTTATATTACATACATATCTGTCACTGGAAGTCTAGAATATAGAAAAAACCATCTTATTAAGTTAAAGTGGTTTATAAAGTTTTTGCAAAAATTTTACTATTTATTTTGATTTATTTTTTCTTTTTGTTTTCTAGAGAAGCTAGCTGGTTTGCATTAATTTAGTGGTACAGATAATAGCTATAAATGCCAAGATGTGTCTTCTATTACCATCTTTGGAAGATCATACGACAGTAAAAACCATTTTAATAAGTCAATGTGGCTTATCAAGTTTTTCAGAAATTTTATTTTTAATTTCTTAATTTTGAAGAAATGATACTTGTGTTTCAGACCTTTAGTGCTCTAGGTACTTGTAATAAATTCCCAGATGTTTTTGCACGTATTAGAAGTAACTACTGCTCGAAAATCCTGCAAAACAGCAACTATTTCCGCAAAATAAAAAATCTTAAATAGATAAGCCATGATAAGCCACATTGATTTAAAAAAATGGTTTTCACTGTCTTCCAGCGACGGATACGTAATAGAATACATATTAATTACAAGTACCTAGAGCATTAAAATTCTGAAAAATAGCTACATGTTCTTCAAAATATTAAAATCTTACTTCACATTTCTGTAAAAGCTTGATAACCCATATTGATTTAAGAAAAAGTTTTATACTGTCTTCTAGTCCTCCAGACAGAAGACACATATTGGCCTGCAAAAGAGTATAAAAGGCCTGCAAAATAGCTACTTTTTCTTTCAAAATGAGAAAATCGTTACAATATTTCAGTAATGGTTTTTAGCGGCATCTAGTCGTCCAGCGGCATCTACTCGTCCAGCGACGTAAATGTCTATCATATTTTGCATTAAAACATATAAAAAGTACCTTAAATATGATAGCCCTGAAAAACAGCTACCCGTTTTCAAAATGGAAACATCTTTAATAAATTTGTGGAATAACTTGATAAACCACAAAAGTTATACTTTGCTGGTAACTGAAATTACTACATCCATCTTTTGGCAAAAATCCTTTGTCCACCATACTTCCATCAATATATTAGCAAAAACCTTTATCTTTGCTTCTATTTTTTTCCATAATTCGCCTATTTGCTCTAAAGTGTAACTTATTGGTGTGACTTAAAAAAAAAATATTACAATGAAATGGAATTGTAAAAAGTAGAATTTGATCTAGATCTGAAATTTATTGGAATATAACTTCAATATTTTAAGTGTATGTTGATATCTTGTTAGGTAATGCAATGAATACATAAAATCAGTTTTTGAAATAGTGTCGCTTATCATGTTTTTGCACTAACCCCTTAAATTCTATTACAATTTTATTAATTTTTAACGAAAATTAATCATATGTTAATCATTAGCGATCAGTGTTCAATAATAATTTAACATTTGTATTGCAAATGCAATGGAAGCTATGTGGGCGATTCTTGCTTAAAGCACGTCAACTTAATCAACAATTTAACAGCTAAAGTAGAAAAATTCTACAACTATGAATATTTCTTTTTTTTTTGTTAGAGTAGAAAAGCCAGAAGAAGTTTCTATTGAAAGAATAGATGGAAATACCGAGCAACAAAAAGGGAAAAACGCATGATATGTCATAAAAGTATCGTAATATATATTTTGAAGATTACTAATTGCACATCTATTGGTTGCATTTCAATATTTTGTATACAGACTTTAAGAATTATTTATTAAGTTTCAGAAAAAACAAATTTTAAAATTAATAATAGTGTTATGTTTGAAATTGGGAATGTTCGAATGTTTTTTTTTAAATCCTCGTTAAATCGGTCCAATAAGTTGGCATAATATCCGCCGTTTATTGTTTTTCCCTTTTGAAGGTAATCGATGTGGATTATCCCGCGTGCATACCAAAAAACTGTTGTCATCACTTTATTGGCCACGATTACGTTTATGGTCAATTGAGAGCAAACGCGGCTCCCATCTTGCAGACAGCTTTCTTAAACCCAACTGATCACTTAAAATCGAAACCATATGAAATGCCTATGGCATCAACAATCTCACACACTTTTACTCTTCGATCGGCCAACACCATATTTTTTCGACATTTTTGGGTGTATTGACCTCAACTGGCCGTCCAGAACGTTCAGCGTCATTTGCACTTGTGCTACCACAACGAAAGTCAGTAACCCACTTTTTTACCATTGAAATCGATTGTGCATAGTCCCCATAGTATTTATCAAGCTTTTCCTCGGTTTGATTGTCGTTTTTTTTCGCAAAAAATTATGTTTAATGAGCACTCGAAATTCCCTTTTTTCCATATTTAAAAAAATCCAAGAGGATGTATGTTTTGAACAGCTGTTAAAAATGTAAATGACGAAACTTGCTCAAAATTTGACAATAGTCTATTAACAGGTGGTACTTGATGGGAGCAGTGTTGCATTTCATATAACTACGAGGGTAGTTCGAAAAGTCACGGACTTATTGATCCGCCCTCGTATTTTGGATATAGCTCACTTTATGGTACATGTATGCTAAAGTGAGCCATTATTGAAAAATTTCTAAAAGGGAATTTAGTACACTCATAAAAAAGTCTGTACAAATAGAGCAAAAGAGCACTACCAAATAGAAGGAGCATGTCGAGTATGCGGAGTACCGAACGACCAAGTATTCTTGATATATGCAAAACAAAAACATCTTGAAGTAAAAAAAAATTAATTCATCAAAAAATTAAATCTAAAATGGTAAATTTGAGAATGTCGAAATACTAAATATTAGCATGAAAAATTAGTTGAAGTTCAAAAAGTTCAGAAAGGAAGATACGTTGTTTTAATTTTCCAATTTTGTGCAGAGGCAAAAAGACAAGTCTGAACAATTATTTCGTGTAATAATTAAAAAAAGTGATGTTAATGGCAAAACAGGCGAAATGTGCCTAAAATTTATATGACAGCATCAATATGCAATTCGAAACTCAAAAATTATTTTTTGGTTCATTATTGACCATCTCAAAAGCTCGTTAATACCATAGTATAATATTACTCTTGTTATGTCACATGAACAAATAAAATATTTTTTGTAATTTTACGTGCACTTGTGATTCATAATACCACTACACCTACATGAAATAGGGACACGCACTCAACTTTTTTTTTCACAATGGTTAATACCTTTTTTATCACTATGTCTAATTATATTATAATCGAACTACACAATAAAAATTGGCCGAAATATTCACAAATTTTTATTGCAATTCCTCCACATTGATGAAAGCTCCCCATATAACCCTACTATAAATATTTATGTTATTATTTAAAAAGTACTTTAAATATTTATGTTTTAATTGAAAGTACTTAAATAATTGCATAAATATTTACAAGTTTATTGCTCTTTAACCAAGGTTGGCAACCGATACCTTTTTAATAATGTTATCCGTTACAAGGACAAAAAAAATAAAATGGAAAAAAGGAAAGGAAAAAAGAAATGAAAAGGGAAAGCGAAAGCGAAAGCGAAAAGGTAAGAAAAAAAGATGAAGAAAAACGAACAAGAAAAGAAACAGATTTCAAAATTTTAAAGGAAAAGCTAGATATTTGAAAGGGAAAGCTACAAATTAAAACAATTCAAATTGCCGCGATGGGAAATATCAGAAATAATAGTTATCTAAAGTCAGTTTCAGCAGCTGCTTTTTTTAAATAGCTCATATATGTTTATATTATGAATAATTTTGTCATTTTTCATTCAAAAAATAAACTTGTGTTTTAGGAGAAATTACATAACTAAAAAATTAATAAGGTTATCACCACAAATTCTACACAGCGAAATAGTTTGTAGTTTAAACAAACTAAAAATGTAATTTAACATAAATGATAAATCACTTTAAATTCGGTCTTCTGACTTTTAATTTAAATCAAATGTTTCTTGTTATTTTTTTTTAATATCGTTCAAATACCAAACAAATCCGTTAGAATAAAAGAATAGTAAGTTAAAAATAAATGTTCAAATTCTAACTACAGATCAGTAAAAATAAAAGTTATATTCAGTTATTTCAAATTATTTCAGATTTTGTATTTCTTCAAATGTAAAGAGTCAATTTAAATGACTCAAATCGGATCATTATTTTAGAAGTTGCGCATATATTACCACTTTTGTATGTGTGCCACCACTGTGTGATGATATAAACTAAACGATTTTTTTAACGTTTTTAAAAGTCGAGATCGTTATAATTACCAGTAAAGCCCCAATTCCATGTTCTAGAGTTGTGTAATTGTACTAGTCTTTACTTTGAACTATTGAGCTAGTTCGCAATCTTCAGGTCTTATATATAGGTCTTTATATTGCTTTCTGTTTTGTTTGTTTTTTTGTTTAAAAAAAATGTGTCTAATATGAATAATTCGCTTAAAAATTATCAAACAAACGTTTTAACGAACGATTAAACAAAATTTTCAGAGATCGATTGAACTAGAAGGGCGACCTTTTTCATTGAGATCAATTGAACTAAGAAGAGCGCTCACTCAAACGAACTCACTACCATGTTCATATGTCAACTAATTGATCCCAAAAACAATCTACAAAATAAGTTGATTCCATAATTAAAAAAATTTCATACTTTTACTCCGAAAAAAGTCGATTAAGCGAAAAGTCAACTTTTGAAAATACGAAAAAGTCGAACAGTGGAAAAGTCGACTTTATTGATTCAAAGGTGGGAAAGTCGACTTTTTGTTGCAACTATATAACCCTATTTCATAGTAACGTCAGGTGTATAGAATAGTATGTCATATTTTTTCATCAGACGCTTAGAGGTGAATAATATTTGAAATTCACCTCAAACTTGTTTTCACTTCAAAAGTTTTTTCACCACAAATTTAGTTTTTCACCTTGAAAAGTTTTTTTATTACACAATTTCTTTTTTTTTTTTACTTCCAAAAAGTTTTTCACCACAAACTTTTTTTTCACCTCTAAAATTGTTTTCTTCTTCATAATTTGTTTTCCATTCCATTTCTAGCATAAACACTGTGGAGGGTATACAACAATTTTTTGATAAAACCTAATTTAATGCACATTTTTTTTTTTTTTTTTACAACATATAATTTATTGTGAAAATCATTTTTTCAATAAAATGTATGTGAACGTATTGATCGGTTATGCCGATACTGATAAGAATAAATTACTGATAACAATACCGAAACAAACAAAATATCTAAGCCAATACCGTTATTAGTTCGGTAGCCAACCATGTCTTTAACAAGTGATTCTTACAATTTTGTATTTTTCTCTGTGCTAATTATATTGTGGAAAATACAAAAAAAAAAACAAAAAACAGATAAACGAGAATTTCAATAAATATATAGTAGGGAATTCCCCAGAGCAAAATACTACTTACCACTATAACTTTGAGTAGGTAGAGGAGTACATCTATGCAACTTGTTTAGCAGTGAGATGAGATGATTTAATAAAGTTGTTGCAAAATATAAAAATCTGTATTCCAAGCTCCAATATGTTTTTATTCGCGCATATAAAACTGTTTGTACTTGCTAACGTATTCTTAGTTAAGTTTTATATCCAGATGCTTAGTGATCTCTTAAGTTATCAAAATGATAAAAAATATTTATCTTGTGTGTCTGCTATATTGTAACGTACTGTTAATATCATGTAGAAATATAAATCTTCTAGAACCAAATAATAAAAATATAGATTTGATAAAATTTCAAATTTACTTAAAACAACATAATACAAATTTATTAAAAACGTAAGTTTATTTTGAATGCTTGAAATGAATACAAAACGATGGTCATAAGTGCTTTAAAATATCGGTGATCATAAGATGATACTATAAAAGTGATTGATAAGATATCTTAACCCAAAAAAAAAACTGTTCTGATAATGAATGATTGTTATCGAGCATTCTCATCAATGAATTTAATATTCGCTTGTCATCATACACTTAGAATACTATGTAGGTAAAGACCACTGCAAATGTAGTTAAAAACAAATGAAATTTCACTCAAAGAAAGGACGACTTACATTTCAGTAAATTCAACTAACATTGTCATTTGTTTTTAAATGTTCAAAAAATGACTAACAATTGTAGTAAAAATGAACCACATGATAGTAAAAAATAAACAAACATTTTTTTTTTTTAATTTTTTTTTTTTTTTGTAAAAAGAGAATCAACACTCAGGAAATTCTTCCTACTTATTAATGTGTTGCTTTCTGTGGAAAGGGGATAGTGGAGAGATGAAAGGTGATGAAGAATGAAGGGCTTCAAACATGGCAAACACTGTTATTGCGTGAGATAAGTCTTACAACAGTTGTTGCTCGCCACCTGATGTGGAGTTGGCGAATTTATTGAAGCTTTTTTGTTTCATAGCCCTGATTCATTATTTTACTTCGATGGGGTTAACTGCTATGGGAACACCGAAAACTACTATAAAAAATTAATGTAAATCATGAAACAGTTTGATGTGGTTTGTTTTTTTAAATGAACTATAATGGTAATGTAGAAGTTCCCTGAGTATAGGAAGTAATGACACTTTTAGTGCTGCAAAACAACTTCCTAGGAATATTTTATGCCTAAATAACTTCCAAGAAATTGTCTAAGCAGAAAAACTTTCGGAGAATCATATTTGGAATGAGAAACAACTTTTGGTGGGTAGTTAGATAAAACCGTGTGCTATATGATCTTCGTTATACTGAGAGAATTATCTGTATGACATCAGAGAATTTTTGCATTACATCAATCAAGTGTCACTGAAGTTCTTCAATTGAAACTTTTCTTTAAACTAATGCATTTGTTCATAAAATTTGATGAAAAATTTAATTTATTAAAAATGTAATACTCCTAATGAAAATTTTCATTAAAAGTAGTTTCATAAAAATTATAAAGCTTTTTCATAAATTGTGATAAATTTTTCATTGACTTTGTAAAAAAAAACTTCATTACTTTAGTGAAAGAATTCGTTAAAACTCGTACAAGAAAATACTCTCTGTGTATGTGCAATTGTTAATTAAGGGGTATTTCAACTAAAAAAAGTTTATTCGCAAAAATGATGTGAAAACTAGTAGCATTTTAACAAATTGTTTCTTGTTTCTAGTTAATGTTTGTTTCTACTTAATGTTTGTTTCTACTTAATGTTTGAATAACTTTATTAGTTGAAATGCTTGCAACGATTTTTTTGTGTGTATTCGGATTTTCATATCTAATAATTTATTTTATTTATTTTCAGAATAACTTTAAGAGTAAGATATAATTGTGATTGCATTATTCATAGACGATGTGTTGACGGGAAATACTGTTTAGATCCTGACATCATGTATCTAGTAAAAAAGCCTAATGATCGTCTACAATTGACTATGGATGGTGAAGAGGTGCCTGTGGATCAGTCCAAAATATATTCCAGACATGAAGAAACGATTTCCTCCTCAGCCACAAAAGTGCCATCTTATTTGTTTCGCAAACTGCTAATATCAAATTTGTTAGTTTTAATTTTTAAATATTTTTTACGAATATAAATGAAATTTTTTCATTTATATGAAAAAAAAAAACAAAATAAAAAAGACTTATTATAGACTTATAGTAGGCTTTTGCATGTAAATATGTCATATAAAACTGTTATATATTATACAATAGTTATTTCTTAAGTTTAGTTGGAATTGTAAGTTAATTTAGAACTATTTATTTTAAATACACTAAGATTATTTTTGTATATTTAGTTATTATATTAAGGCTATTCTGTTACTTACTACTATTTGCTACTTTTACTATGACTGGAAAATATTAGTACAAAATGTAAACAATTCTTTCCAATTGCAGTAAAAGTGGCAAAAATTTCAAGTAATCGAATAAAATGATTTTTAGTACAAATTTTAAATTTAAAAATAAAAAAGAATAAACTAAAAATTAACTAGTTTTTTATTGCTTACAAAAAAATCACATTGCTATTTACACTTCTGAGTCCTTTGCCGACCATAAATTTTTCGGCAAAGCGATTTCTATTTTTATAACCTGAGATCTATTTTGTAATAGCTACACAGATCGAATTTCTTGGACGAGTTTTAAGAAAATGTTTTCACTAAACTGATGAAATTTTCTTCACAATGTAAATGAAAAATTTCTTTAACTTTATGAAAAAATCTTCATAGTTTTAATGAAACTATTTTTATAGAAACTTTTACAGTAGCCGTAAATAAAAATAAATAAAATTAAGTTTTTCAGTAAATTGTATGACAAATTGCATTAATTTAATGTAAAGTTTCAATGGACGTATTCCAGTGACATTTCATA
Organism: Delia radicum; assembly: GCA_021234595.1. Lineage (NCBI taxonomy): Eukaryota > Metazoa > Arthropoda > Insecta > Diptera > Anthomyiidae > Delia > Delia radicum. Next base: position 195,112,833 of record CM037852.1, read on the forward strand.
GATATAATGCAAAAATTCATTTATATCATGCAGAGAATTCTCTCAGTGAATGCTTCAATAAATTGTCTTTTCAAAAAGAGATGATACAAAAATGAGCAGTGGCTAACGAATATCGAGTATTTGTTTTCAAGAGGTTTTTTTTTGCAAACCAAGTAAAAATGATTGCGGAAAATATTTTAAAATAAGTTTAGTATAGTTTGTAGTATATAAAAAAAACCTGCTTACATTTTTAATCCAGTTTTAACAGAATGCTGGGAGAATAATGTAGGAATCATACTATCATAATTTATAAACATTTTCATAACCATAATATAATAATATATGATTACCGTACCATAATATGGTAATCTAATTGTCATATCATGATTAAGAAAAAGATAAGAGTATGGTTGTCACAACCGTAGTATGGTTGCCGCAATTATAAATCCAAAAATGTACGATTCTCTTCGAATATGGTTGGCCCAAAAATGTTTTTTCTGTGCGTGCAAGTATTAAACGTTCGAGTTCTGACAGAGTACTAAAATTTACTAAAATTTGCCAATAAAAAGCATTATTTATTTCATCATAATTTCATTCAAACTTCTTATTTTTTTTGTAAAAAATTTTTTTGTGCTTAAATGTTTTTTAAATGAACATTGGAAAAAAGTTATTTTTATTTAACTTAACAAAAACATATTTACGGGCTCTCCGGCACAACGGAATCATAAATACGACTTTTACGGCACGTTACCGGCCCGTCAAAGACGTCCCGTCAAAGCTTATATGTTGCAAATAAAAAAAAGTTATAGCAATTAAAAATTATTGGCAACTTACAGCCGCAGGTTGTTAAAAAATATATCATATAGAGACACTCTGACAATTATAAGACACAAATAATAATACAATTTAAATGGAAAATCACTGATGAGAATGTCCATAAAAAGGCAGAAACCAGTCTAGTCTGATTTTAAAATTAATAGTGTTTATAATTTTTAGAGAAAAACGTTTATTCTTCTTCTCAACCTCAACATTTCTAAATTAAATTTGTCAAATGCATATTAATTAAAAATTAATTGCCACTGTCTATATGACGTTAATAAAGGATCCGCCAAATAACTTTTTTTTTTTTGAACTCCTGAACCAATTGGACTTTGTATGGCGTCATACCAAGGTCTTTATGCAAAATTCGTCTCAATGATGTCTCCGAAATGTTCAATTGTTGAGAACGACGGTGAATTGATGTTGATGGCGCTTCACGCACACTTTCTGCCACAGCAGCAATATTCTCGGGTGTACGCACTGTTTTTGGCTTTTCACGCTTTGGTTTATCGATGAGGATGCCAGTTTCTTTCACTTTTTTCACAAGATAACGACCTTACGGACCATATTCGTTCAGCGGAAGGATAAAACTAATTATCTGTCAAATCAGACATGAGCTAAGTGTTACCATTCACGAAATAAGCACTAGTTGAAAAAAAAACGTTAGATAGCGTACCCTTTATAAACTGTACTAAAATAATAATTTTATGTTTAACAAAAAAATTTCTAAAAATAACTGTACTCGTATGTTATGGATTGGTTTTTCTGCAAAAAAAAAACTCATATTTTCCAAGACGAATTTAAGCGATCCATTTCGTTCTTACTGTAATAATTAAACTCAGCTAAAGGGCTTCAATAAATCGGGTAACGCATTTAAGCGGGACGCATTTAAACGAAATTATTTCCATTCAGTTTGTATGAAATATATTTTTGTCAGCGACGAACGCACTAAAGCGGGCGCAGTTAAGCGGGAACTAAAACATAAAAAATAGTATGTGACCTTCTCAGAAGATAATTGAGCCAACTCCCTTAAATTAATTTTTGAAAAAATTTATCACAAAGTTAAACGCTTTTCCAAAATTCCCTGCGCTATATCAACTTAAATTATATATAGGCATTTATAGCAAATATTTCAGTCTATTTAACTTTGCAACTCAATTAAAATTCAACGCATTGCCATAGCTTCAAATTGCATTTCAAAAAATTCAATCTCGGCAGTGCTTAAAAATAGACACACTTACAAATAAAATAAGACCTCGATAGCGACTAATGAGATGTCACTGGTTAAGGTTGAACTTGTAGAAACTGTTATTGGATTTGGCTCAATTGGCATCTCAGAATTCTAAAATAATGTTCTGCGTACATTTTTTTAAAGTTTCAATATTTTTCTAAAATTTGCTTTTTTTTTATTAAACTAAAAAGTAAATATTGGAAGTTGTAGAAAAGATTTCAAATTATACTATTAAATAATTTTATTAAAGCTTTAAATATTTCCTTAGATTAAAAAGTGCATTTGGTATTTCAAATTGAAATTATGTAAATTTTTAATGGCAAAAGACAATTTAATTTGTATTTTTAATACATCAAAAGTGCCATTTAAGTTTCAATTTAAAATAGTCATTAAATACTTTAGATTCATTGAAAAACAAAATTTTAATATGATTGCATATAGTATTACACGTAACGTCCCATCCAGAAATTCATGATGGTTCAAAAAACTAAGTACTATCAAAGCGTACAATATACAAAATCCAAAACGTTCTGAGAATGTTTGAATAAAACCATATTTAAATTACTTTAATAGCACTTTTTAAACAAACTTTACTGATGTTTATTGAAATAAAAATGATATCTGTGGAATTTTGATAAAATAGTGTAGTCAATAAAACTTTTAAATGTGGATACACTCAAAAAAGTTTTACAGTTACTACATGACAGTTGTTTGTGTAGTAATCAGTAGTAGTTGTTTTTAACTGTAATTACAGTTGTTTTTGTATGAAATAATGAAATGTTGTTTTCATCTAAATTTTTCACATTATATATTCCTATTTCCTTTGATGAGATTGGGTAGTCAAAAAATTTTTAGTTTCCTTAAAACAGTTGCCTTTTATATATATATCACCACATTTGTATTTAGAATATCTTGTACCAAAAATTTCTTTTACTACCATAATATTTCCATTGTGTAGTAAACATACATTGTTAGGATGAAGAGATGTAATTCGAAATCCATAAATATTTACAAAAGAAAAAACAATTCTTGATTCAGAAGTGTGTAAAGGTTCCCCAAGAGAGTATTTGTTGCTCTTATTGAGGGGATATACTAATGGAATATTATTTGGGGAAATGGTATTAAAAATATGCAATTTTCTTTGTATTTGGGAAATGGGGTTGGTCGGCGATTTTACAATGGATTTTATAAAACCTAGGCTATTTTCAAAATCAAATGCTGAAAACTGTGATATAGGTGTCCCCATATTATTTACATCATCTGATATATGTATAAGATTATGGATATTCATTGTCACCGAGCTTGGACCATAAAAATGTGTCATAAGTTCCACAAATTTTCTTAAAATCGTTTTAACATGTGTTCTTAGTGTTGCCAATTTATTCGACGACATTATACGGCACGATGTATATAAAATAAGAAAATGTTTGTATTGATCCACATCCAATACATGCTGTAAAACAATACCACCGCCATACAGTAAAAAAAAAAACGGAATTGTGTTGCCTTCCAGTTTGTCAGATCCGCTAAATCAAATGATTTTCTCTGAAATTCCTTTGGTACATCCTTTGATATGTTCATTAAATGTTTCTGAAGAAGTGAAACTTTTTCCTCTGATATATACGAACTAATAAAATATAAAAAAAATAATTTATGTGTTTTCAGCACTGGGAAATTACTTTCTTTTCGGTATTTGGAGTACTGGAAAATTATTCCACATTTTGTATTTAAAATTCTATGAAAGCAGTCAATTTTTGTATTAAATGCACTTTAAAGTCATTATACTTTTGGGTTTTCAAATGTTTTGGAAGCGTTTTAAAAACTTTAATGCGTGAAGCCCAATGGGGATACATTACTTTACCCATGATTTGGTAATGTGTGGTTTTGCTGGGTATACAAAATTATGTATGAAATCATGCATATTAATATATACAATATACAGTTATATATACCAAATCTGTGGTTATATCAATCGATATACATTTAGATATTAATATGTATGGAACTATATAATAAATTTTAGAAAAGTCAAACCGAAGATAAAATTGTATGAAACATCACATATGTCTATATTAAGCAATAGAAAGCTATATGATTTTATATAATATTATACTAAATGAGATATGATTGTATATGAACGTTTTTACTCGGGTCACTTAAATTTTTTAAAGTTTATTTTTGATGTTCTTATTTTATTAATATTTAGCAAATATTTTCTGTTGTTTTTACAGGTTTATTTATATGAGAATATCTATAAATAAATTGTATATAATATTTTTTCTTTGACGGAGGCGGTTATACTCCACTATCATCAAAGATATATAATTAAAAACCAATATAGCAAATTAAGTGGACAAGCCCCTTTATGACATCAACTACATTGTATTTTAAAAATACTACTTACAAGGGAAATTTACCGAAGGGTACATGCCGTTTTGGATGAAATATAAGTTAAGGAAACAAATATTAAATTTAATACAATTACAAATTACCAAATTGCGAAACCAATTTCCGTTAATTGCACATTTATGATTTCTTGACCTAAATTCAGTCCAACCAAATAATTGCTTAACAAGCAAGAGTTTCATTTGGCACAATACGATTGCGACATAAATTTAGTTCAATAACATAAATGCTTAGTTTACGGAAGTATTTCAATAATAAAATAATTTATTATAAAAAATTCAACTTTAGCAATTAAGCAAAATTTGTAATTATTTAAAACCATTTAGAAGTAAGTCAGTTAGTAATTATAACTCGTATAAAACAGACGCATAGCGTCCTATAAATAAATTTTAATAAATTAAATAGAAAAACAGACGCATAGCGTCCCATAAATAAATTAATAAATAAAGTAAATTAAAAACAAAAAAATAAAATAAAAAAAAAACTTTGTTTTTTTTTATATTAATTAATTTTAATATAAATTAACTGGCGCCCGAGCGAAGTGTAAAGCAAAAATCCCGAGCAGTGAAAAGTGTCAAAGTGAAAACGCGCTTAAGAAAAAAAAAGCCCGAACAAAAGTGACAAAAGCAACAAAAGTGAAAACGCGCTTAAGGAAAAAAAGCCCGTTTAGAAGCGAATAAGTGGAGACTGCAGTGCCCCAGTAGCTGATGCAAAGAGGACTTTGCTGCATCCCCCATCACTTCATCGCCATCATCATCCTGATGATGTTAATGTAAGCTCTAGTTTTTAAGAATAACACTAGTGATTAAATTTTAAAATTGGAAAAAGTTAAATACTTAAATTTAAAAAAAAGATTAAGAAAAAAAAAAAAAAACAACAAATATTTAAAATCAAATATCTAAATTTTATTCAAAAAATCTCTAAAAAAAAAAAAGAAAGTGTAACGTAAAACACCTAAATTTTTTTTAAAAAAAAAAAAGAATTAAAAATACTTACATTTTGGAAATTGAAAAATATTAGAAATCAAAATATCTTAATTTTATTTAGAAATTGGAAAAGTGCAACGTAAATACCCAAATTAAAAAAAAAAGAACTAAAAATCAAAATATTTTAAATTTTATTTAGCAAAAAGTGTATCGAAAAAGAATTAAAAATCAATTAAAATCAAAATATTTTAAATTTTATTTAACAAAAAGTCTATCGAAAAAGAATACATAAATTTTATTTCTTGTACTTGGTTGGAAATTGGAAAATACTTTAAATAAAAATATCCTTATTTTATTTGACAATTAGAAAAGTGTTAATACCTTGATTTTATTGAAAACTTTCTTATATTTATATTTGCTACGAAAATGTCCAACCCAAATAATATCATAAGACCTTCAGTCCTAAATACCCAAAATCTTCCTCCTCCTCCTACAGTTCAGGGAACAATCGAACTGGAAAGCCTTGTGACTCGAATTGTAACGGACGTTCTGACTCGGAACAGTCACCATGACAGTAGCAACGCTAGTGACATGTCGGACCAGACGATAAATTTGAACGATGGCGGAAATTTGTCAGAGCTGGACAAAATCCCAGATGTTGTTCGATGCATACGGGAATTTTCGGGTACTCCTGGTGAATTTAACTCTTGGAAGAAGAGTGTAGATCGAATTATGAAGGTATACGAACCTATAAAGGGATCACCAAAATATTACGGCATACTCAGTACGATTCGGAATAAAATTACCGGTCACGCGGACACAGCGCTAGAATCGTACAACACCCCGCTGAACTGGACCGCAATGGCGAGATGCCTTTCCATCCATTATTCTGACAAGAGGGATCTTACAACTCTTGAATACCAAATGACGACTATGGTTCAAGGGAATAATACGGTGCAGGAGTTTTATCACAATGTTTACTCCCATTTATCCCACATATTAGATAAACTCGCATGCATGGACGTAGGTGCGGAACCTAGGGAACTGCTGACGAGAACATACAGAGATAAAGCTCTGGATACCTTTATCAGGGGATTAAAAGGTGATCTTCCAAGACTACTTGCGATGAGAGAGCCTACTGAGTTGCCACAAGCCCTACACTTGTGTTTAAAACTAGAAAACCAACACTTCCGTTCGTACCACGCGAATCAGAATCATCAGACAAGAAACCACAATGGTGCCCAATCTACGCCCCAAAAAGGACAAATCCAGAATCCAAGAGGTTACAAACAACCATTTTATCCTCAACTTTCATTTACTCCGCAATTCAGACCAAATGGCCCCTATGTGAATATACCTCAAGTAAATCCGCAAATGCAACATGCACAATATCCTAACAATAATGGCTTTTTCCCAAGACCTTTACCTCCAAGACCCTTACCCCCGAAACCTCAACCAAGACCAGAACCGATGGATATTGACCAAAGCATGCGAACTAGGAATGTCAACTATATGAACCGGCCGGCTCAAAATTCACTCTTTGGAAAAAGGCCACCGGAACAGTTTAATCAAAACCCTAATAAACACCAACGAAACTTCAATATCGAGGAAGACGATCAACCATACTACAATCAGGATCTAGAAGACTCGGCGGAAATTTATGAAAACGGTTACCAAAGCGAATATTCAAACGAACACTATGAGGACCAACAGCTTCAAGTGGAATATGAGCATACCGAACATAGTGACGTCCATTTTTTAATCTAGACCACTCTTCGTTACCATTCATCGAGTGTAAAACGAAGGGTGGGAGACTATTTAAATTTTTAATCGATACTGGTTCAGGAAAAAACTACATCCGTCCCGAAATTGTGAAAAAATCGATACCCAATAAAAAGAACTTTTTGGCAAAATCAGTTGGGGGCGATGTGCGTATAACAAATCATACTCTTATTAACCTCTTTAACATAGATATTCCAATCAAATTATTTCTTCTTCCGGCATTGAAAACATTCGATGCAATTATAGGACATAACACCCTAAAGGATCTTTCTGCTGTAATTTACACTGCAGAAAATTACATGACGATTCAGGGTAGATTGAAAATTCCACTAAAACAATTACCACTTCCCGACGTTAATTTGTTGAATATAAAGTGCGATAGCGTGGGCTTAGACCAAGTGGAGAAAACTAATTTCTTGGTGGAAAAATTTCCAAAACTGTTCGCAGACCCTGACGAGAAATTACCATACACCACAAAAGTAATTGGCGAAATTAGAACTTCAACTGATAAACCAATATACTCAAAATCCTACCCATATCCGTTGTCATTGAGAGGCGAGGTAGAGAATCAGATAAAGAAAATGCTGGTTGATGGTATTATACGTCCCTCTAGGTCACCCTATAACTCTCCAGTATGTATTGTGTCGAAAAAACCTGATTCTCAGGGAAACAAACAATATAGAGTGGTTATAGATTATCGCAAGCTGAATCTTGTGACAATTTCTGACACATATCCAATTCCGGACATAAACGTTGTTTTGTCTCATCTAGGACAGAATACAATTTTCTCCGTTCTGGACCTAAAAAGCGGATTCCACCAGATACCGTTAAAAACGTCTGACATCGAGAAAACAGCATTTTCTATTTGTAATGGGAAATTTGCCTTTTGGTCTCAAAAATGCCCCATCGATATTCCAACGTGCTTTAGATGATATACTACATGAGTATATCGGGAAAATTTGCTTCGTCTATATTGACGATATCATAGTTTTTAGTAAATCTGAGGTAGAACATTTACGGCATCTGGAGCAGGTTTTTAAAACCTTAGAGGATGCAAACATGAAAGTCCAGCTGGATAAATGTAATTTTTTCCAGACTGAAGTCGAGTTTTTGGGATTTATAGTTTCGTCGGCGGGAATTAAGACTAACCCAAAGAAAGTTGAGGCAATTCTTAATTTTCCAATTCCTAAAACGTTAAAAGAACTCAGATCATTTCTGGGACTTTCAGGTTATTATCGTCGTTTTATTAGGGACTACGCCAAACTGGCAAAACCCCTAACGTCTCTCTTAAGAGGGGAGGGGGGTCGCATTTCCAAAAGACAATCGGCCAAACACGATATTACTTTGGATGAGAATGCTTTGGAATCTTTTAGGAAATTGAAAAATTCCTTGGTTTCACAGGATATTGTCCTGGCATATCCGGATTTTGAAAAACCTTTCGAGTTGACCACGGATGCATCCAATTTCGCCCTTGGTGCAGTATTATCACAATCCGATCGACCAATTGCGTTTATCTCAAGAACCTTGAGCAAAACTGAAGAACACTACGCAACTAATGAAAAGGAAATGCTGGCCATAATATGGTCACTAAATTCCTTTAGAAATTATTTGTACGGTAAATCAAAGGTAATTATCCGTACTGACCATCAACCGCTTACTTATGCTATGAGTAATAAAAATAATAATGGGAAGATGAAACGATGGAAAGCTGTTTTGGAGGAATATAACTATGAGATGGAGTACAAACCTGGAAAAACTAATATCGTTGCTGATGCACTTTCTAGGAAACCAGAAGCAACCGAAATCAATTCTATGTCAGTAAGCCAACACAGCGATGAAAGCTCTGGTGAAAACTTAATTCCTAGTGTGGAGTACCCTATTAACGTGTTTAAAAATCAACTATTTTTACATATAAATCCAACCCCATCTTACCAATTTCAAATCATATTCCCAACCTATCATCGCCACGTAATATCCGAACCGGAGTATAACGAAGAAAATCTGATATCCATTTTGAAAAGGTATTTAAACCCATCAGTAATCAACGGTATTAAAACTCTCGAACCAATTATGGGTAAAATACAATCAATATACCCTTTGCATTTTTCCACCTATAAAGTAAGGTTTACACAGACCCAAGTCAATGATATTGTTAACGAACAGGACCAAGAAGAAATCATCTTAGAAACGCATAAACGTGCACACAGAAACTATAAGGAGAATAAAGCTCAGATTTTAGAAAAACATTATTTTCCAAAGATGACCAAGAAAATAAAGGATTTAGTAACTCAATGTGCTGTCTGTAAGGAGAATAAATATGATAGACATCCTATAAAACCAGATATTCAGGAAACTCCTATTCCACAATATCCTGGCCATATTGTTCATATCGACATTTACCACACGGAAGGGAAACACATAATTACAGCTGTTGACAAGTTTTCTAAATATGCTCAGGCAAAGATTATAAAATCAAAAGCTGTCGAAGACATCAAAGAACCTCTAAGGAAACTCCTACTTATTTTTGGAATCCCGAAGGAAATTGTTATAGATAATGAAAAGTCCCTGAACTCCGCCTCTATCTCTTTTATGCTAGAAGACCAATTGGGCATCCGAGTTTATAAAACACCGCCATATAAAAGCTCAGTAAATGGACAAGTGGAGAGGTTCCATTCAACGTTAACTGAAATAATGAGATGTACGAAGGCAGATGGAATAAACAGATCATTCACAGCATTACTAGACAGATCTGTAAACGAGTACAACTATTCAATACATTCAACCACGAATAAAAAACCTGTTGAAGCTTTTTTTGGTCGAACAGTGAGCTCTGATCCTAAAAAACTAGAAGATGCCCGGCAAGAAACAATTTCAAGGATAAAGGAAAAACAACAATACGACATAAACACCCATAATAAGAAAAGGACTCCAATAAGAAATTACGATACTGGTAACACCATATACGTAAAAATAGATAAGAGACTAGGAACTAAGATAACACCTAAATACAGGAAGGAAATAGTAAAAGAAGATAGATCAACTACCGTGTTGACGGAATCGGGAAAAATCGTACATAAGAGTAACATCAAGAGCTAAACTTATATTTTACTTCTTTTTTTTTACAGATTACTATTCATTATGTCGGCCCATGCTGACATTCAGCTATATAACTACACATCGTCGCAAATAGCTACAATAGACTATGGAATCGCGAAAATTTAAAGTGGCGTTTTCCGATTCATACACCAAATTGACATCGACAGATACGAACATTCCCTGAACGACATCCAACATTTTATTGATACCTTTGAGACATCCCAAAACCCTATATTTCCCATCCTAAAAGAAGAATTAAAAAGAACATTCCAACTATTAGAAAGTATACATTTATTAAAAATTGTCAGAAATAAGAGGTCAATAAATATTCTGGGCACTGCCTGGAAATATTTAGCTGGTTCTCCGGACCATGACGACCTAGAAAAAATAATAAAAAATTTGGAAAATCTAAATAATAATAATAATGAACAATTTGTCATTAATAATTCATTCGAAACTAGACTCAATAATATTACACGGATTACCAACCTTTTGACTAACAACATAAAGAAAAGTAGTATATTAAGCGAACAGCTTATAATACTAAATCAAAATCGATTACGTCTCATAAAGGAGGATATCCTCAATATCAAATATGCTATCCAATGGTCTAGGATCGGAATGATAAATTCCTTTCTTCTGAATGAATTAGAGATAAAATTAGCAATTGAAAAAATCAAAAATGAGAATATACCATTTGAAAGCCCAGAAGAGGCATTAGAATTTACAAATATTAAAGTAATGCATAATTCAACGCTGATGCTCTATATAGTAGAAATTCCGTTGACCTCAACTATTGTTTATGAAAAATTGTTAATTAAACCAATAAAGAATAATAATTTAATTGTAAAACTAGAATTTAATGAAATATTGACTTTTGAAAAACAAATTTATGGGATAAGAACAAAATGTAAACGGCTTGCAAAGTTGGAAATTTGTAATTCAGATAATCTAGTAAACTTGTCTACTGACAATTGCTTACCAAAAATCCTACACTCTCTCCCATCATCATGTTATACAACAAATGGTCATCACATTCCCCAAATTGAAGAAATTTCGACAGGAACAATACTGCTAAATGGGTTTTCTGGAACTCTCAGAGTAAATGAAGAATCTCAGAACCTCACTGGAAGTTATATCATATCCTATACCAACGCTACCATCCACATTAATGACCGTATTTTCGAAAATATCGATGCCACTCCCATGAACATTTTAACACCTGCAGAACAACCCACTCCAAACGAAATAGAACAACTTCAAATCCTATCACTTGAAAGTTTACAAGAACTGCACATTAATAATACAAAGTTAATTGCTAACTTTAGCAAATCAACGGAAATAAGAGAATTGTCTCTAGCATTAATAATTTTGATGATCACAATCCCACTAGCTATACTAATAATGCTGCGTAAGAACAAATCGAAGACTATATTTGTAAATGAAATACCACAGCCTATTGAAACCGGTAACACTACTTCCCGTCAACCCAAAATAGAGCAAACATCACTAACATACCAAGGCATCAAATTAAACGATATACCAATTTTCTACTCGATTGAGGACAATCGATTTTAAGAGGGGAAGAGTTAAGGAAACAAATATTAAATTTAATACAATTACAAATTACCAAATTGCGAAACCAATTTCCGTTAATTGCACATTTATGATTTCTTGACCTAAATTCAGTCCAACCAAATAATTGCTTAACAAGCAAGAGTTTCATTTGGCACAATACGATTGCGACATAAATTTAGTTCAATAACATAAATGCTTAGTTTACGGAAGTATTTCAATAATAAAATAATTTATTATAAAAAATTCAACTTTAGCAATTAAGCAAAATTTGTAATTATTTAAAACCATTTAGAAGTAAGTCAGTTAGTAATTATAACTCGTATAAAACAGACGCATAGCGTCCTATAAATAAATTTTAATAAATTAAATAGAAAAACAGACGCATAGCGTCCCATAAATAAATTAATAAATAAAGTAAATTAAAAACAAAAAAATAAAATAAAAAAAAAACTTTGTTTTTTTTTATATTAATTAATTTTAATATAAATTAACTTATATAAATGTTATGGATGACAAAAATCTATGGTTGACCCGTTTAGAGTTTTTTTTTATTGTTGTGGCATTTCCTCCAAAGAAGCTATAGGCAAATGTGGTATCACTGAAAATGTATTTATGAGATACATTTCTTGGTGCACTTTTTTGGCAAAATATTAATTATTGCTGTTGTTGCAAACAATTTTGTAATTTTTGTGTACTTTGTGTGGGAATGTATACCGGTCCTACGTCCAAATTCATTTCCGTCGAAGAGTTTTTGGTCTTGTTTTGGGTTCTATATGACAAAACATACACTTAGGGAAAAAAGTTTCATAATATTGATGCAACTGTTTCATAAATCGTTTGTCATCGATTATCCATCATATTTATGAAGTTTTGATGAAGAGTTTCATAAAAACGTATGACAAATGTTAAATAAATCCTTGTTGTTTCATAAAACGGTTTCATAAACCGTGTGAACATATTTTTTTCCTACCAATTGAAATTCAGAATTTCCATTTGAAATTAAGAAAAAGTATTTTGTAATTTAGATTTTCTATTTAAAATTGAGAAGCTATCATAACATCAATTTAAATTCAGAATTTCTAATAAGTTGATGTGTTCTTAATTTAGCATGGAAAATAAATTTAATTACATTTCATTTTGAATTGTCAGGTTTGAGATCAAAATTAAAATGTTCCTATTATAAAGAAAAAATACTAATTTTTAATAATGTAAAATGTAAGAGAAAGATCAAAAAAGTTTGTAAGTATCAGGTCCAATGTCTACATAAGCGACGAGGTCATCATCAGACTCATTATTATTCACCAACCAGAAGAAACTCATGGGTTGATCAGATATATGTATATCAATGTTAATTGATAACCCGAACAACATGAGTTTTTTCACTTTTCTTACAAGTTTAGCCAACAGCTTTCGATCTTAAAGCATTTTAGTTGACAAGGTTGCAGTCCAACTGCTAATGTTACCATTACTGGGAAGGAATTGGGAATCCGACATGTATACTAATATTGTTTTAATATTAGATTTTTCATTGCATTATACCTGTATGTTTGGTATAAGAATGGACGCAAATCGAAGAAGTTTTTCGTCATATTTATGAAGTTTCTCTAATGTGATAAGCTTTTTTTTTGAGTGTAGATAATATATCCAACTTTAAGTTCTTAGAATGGATTAAATTTATATACATTTTTGACTTAATTTTGTAAATTTGAGGCAAGTATTAAGAATATCTGTTTTTTTTTTTTTAAATAATTTAACATTTCTTCAAAAAGTGAATGAAAAGTTAATGAAAAGCTACACACTTTTTATGAAACTAGTGTTTTGATAAAATTTCTTTATTGTGTAAATAAAACTTTTATTAAATTAAATGATATTTTTCCTAAAATTTTATGAAAACGTGAATTAGTTTATTGAAAAGTTCCCATGGACGAATTCCAGTGTGACTACATGCTTCTATGCAAAAGTTCATTAGGATCATGCAGAAAATTCTCTCGTTGTACTTTATGCAATTTTGGTATTCTTGATTGCCATACGTTGTCTAAATATATAATATCTGAATATCAGATTTTTTTCTTTTTGGAGAAAGTTACTAAGAAGTATAAATATGTTAATAACCATATATGTAAAATTTTCGAGATAGCCCAAAAGCCGTGTTTACAGCTTTAGCAAGTTTCAGCAAAATCGGAGTATTTAGCTAAGAATTCATTCCCTGTAAGATTATTATTAATTATTATTATTATTGTTATTAAAAAGGCATGTAAAGAGGCGATGAATATTTTCTATACAACTAATTTAGTTGAAATTAATCATGATCCTAAAAATTTTTGGAAATTTTTAAATGAAACCCTAGGAAGAACAACGAAAAAGTCTATTTCTATTACTGATGCTTATGGTAATGAAATCGTCGATGAATTACAATAGGCAGAGGTCTTAAAAAATAATTTTTGTTGAATCAATAAGAACCTTAAGACCACAAATACAATACTCTCAAACAGATACTTTTAACTCGTTAAGAACATTAGTTCAAAACAATGTTATATTTAACTTTAATTACGCCACACACGATAGAATAAAAAGTACAATTTTAAAATTATCACCTGGTAAAAGCTGCGGCTATGACAATGTTTCACCAAAAATACTTTTGAAGTGTATTAATGATTTAACCCCTTATATGGTAAACATTTTTAATAATATGATAAGAAACAGTGCATATCCGAATATTCTAAAAATCCATAAAGTAATAGTGATTCCTAAGGAGAAAAATGCCTAAACTACTGACATGTATACACTAAAAAAAAAAAGTTTGTAAAGTCAGCAAAAAATGTTGCTGAGTCAGCAAAATTTTAGTCAGGAGGGTGCTAGCAAAAAAACTGCTAATGTCAGCAAAATCTTTTGCTGAAAATCAGCGAGCTGATTTTTAGCAACAAAATTATTAGATTCAGCAAAAGTTTTGCTAACACTTAGTAGATTAGAAATAAAAAAGAGTTGGTAAAAATTAATAAATTTTTTGCTGAATTTTAGTAGACTGAAAAAACGCAAAAAATTTGTAGAAAAATTGTAATTTAGTTAATTTATTTGCTGAAAATCATAAAACATATTTTTGTGATTCTTTTAAAAATAATTTACAATAATTACGAAATATAAAAATTTTCATTTTCCCACATTGATGTCATGAATTAATTTAAATTCTGAAAATATATAGAAATAAATATATATAATATAACAAAAATTTTCTTTCAACTACTTACATCAATGGTAGTCTAAATGATGCTTTCTTCTAAAGCACGCAACTGCCGAAGATAATTATAGAAACGAAACGAAAAAATAAACAAAAACAAACGAAACGAAAAAACAACCCTTTTTTTTCCAATAAGAAAAAGGAACCATACTAAGATGTGTGTCTTTGTCTTTCGCTTTACTCTGTCTACATGTCTGTATATGTTTGTTTGCAATTTGACCACACTAGATTATTAATCTATTAACATTTATTATAGAAATACACATTAAATTTAAATATTTTCTTTTGTTTTTTGTTTTATTAATAGACAATTATTTTCACAAGCCGGTGACAACGCAAGTTTAAGTTGTTTTAATCCTCAACTTTGTTTTATGTATGAAAAACAGATACAAAAGTCTTCCATGGTTGATTTTTTTATATGTCTTATTAGAGTTGTACTTTTTAGTATCATTTTCCTCTTCTTTACTACATCTTGACATGCCGCGACATCTGCTTCATTCTGCGTATATCTTTCAATCTGGTTGTCGTCCACACTATTAATGTGCTTATCAGCACAATTTTTTTTTAGCAAAATTAATTAGTAAAACATTAGTATATTAGTAAAGCATTAGTATAAAACAGTTAAGTGCTGAATAAGTATAACAAAAATTTTAGCTAAAAACACGATTTTAGCAAAAAAATTTGCTTAAAAATAGTATACCTGATTTACAAGACGTTTTACTAACTTTTATACTAACTTATTTTTTTTGAGTGTAGGCCAATTGCTGTGTTGCCAATAATTGACAATGTATTTAAAAGGATTTTATATGATCAAATATCGGAATACATGTATGGCAACAGTTTACTTTATGACTTTCAATACGGATTTAGAAAAGCGTGTGGTACTGAGGAAGCAGTTGTACATGTTATTAATTTTATTTGTAAAGGTTTGGATGAAGGACACAGCGGCGTGGCTGGCATTTTTTATGATTTTAGTAAGGCATTTGATCTCATAGATCACGAGATCTTGTTACAAAAACTAAAATATTGTGGCATTTTTGGAAGAGATTTGTTACTCTTGAGGAGCTATCTGATGAATAGGAAACAATATGTTCAGGTTGGAAGTCAAAAAAGCTCTTTGCGTCCAGTTGAGTATGGAGTACCTCAGGGCAGTGTCCTTGAACCTTTATTATTCACAATTTTCTTGAATGATCTAAAAAACCTGGGACTAACTGGAAAACTATTTATGTATGCTGACGATATATTTTTGTTTTACCCATACAAACATGAAACAATTGCCAAAGCTTACATGGAGCATGATGCTGCTTTGATATGTGAGTTTTCTAGATTAAACAAATTTGTTTTAAACGCCAATAAAACAGAGCTACTAAGGTTTAATCCCAGTAGTCATAATAATATTTTTTCTGTGTTTGTTGATGGTAGAGAGATTATAGAAATCAAATCTATTAAATATTTGGGTATAACTCTCCAGAGTAATCTTGCTTGGGATCAACACTTGCAAAGTCTTAAAATAAAAACAGCTCAGGCTGTTGGTTTCTTATACAAATTTAAAAATAAATTCAACGAAAATACAAAAATTTTAATTTACAATGCTCTTGTTCAAAGTCATTTAAATTATTTAGCTATTTCTTTTGTTTAAAAAAAAAACTAATGAGCTAAGGTCTCTTCAGCGTACACAAAATAAGGCTCTTTAAGTGGTAAACAACCTTCCTATAACATATCCATCTCTTTCGCTATATGCTGATAAATGTCAAACAATTTTACCAATTTATGGTCTTTTTAAATATCAACTGTTGTTATATGTTTATAAAAACTTGCCCAACATAGGACATCATACAATACTATTTCAAAGGACTCAATATACAATGAACACAAGAAATAATGGAAATTTAAGAGTAGCTTGGTGTAGGTTGAAAACAACTAAGCAACGTATATAGTTTCTGGGTAATCGTGAGTTTAATGCCTTGTCTCAGAGTTTAAAAGATGAACATAGAATTTCAACGTTTACAAAACTATTAAAAGATTATATTTTGCTACATATAGAAGAACTTCTAATGTAAACTATAGTAAAAAAAATTTCTTCTCTTTTTATATATGAATTTATATTATTATTTCTTACTTTTTTTGTTTGTTATAACATTTATATGTTTATTGTAAATTATAATGTATAATTAGATTTTTCCAACTCGCCTCAACAATGTCTATAAGGCGCTGAGGCACTACTATTGTAATGATTTTATTTTCTGAAAATAAAATGAATACAAAAAAAAAAAAAAAACAAGATAAAAATATTTTTCTCACACTTTTGCTTTCACAAAAGAATTACGATATTAACCGCTGTAGTATCTATTTTATGCGCATGAAAGGGTGAATCCCCCAATAATACGATACACACTTCATTTAATGACATTAAGGGGTAAAGTAGTTTGAAATGTTCATAAATGATACTATATTGAACGACTTTTTAAAACTAAATATAAATATTTGGCAGGTCCTGAAGTGCCTACCGTAACATTTTCTTGGCTATTTAGATTAGACTATAGTGGCACTATGCACTGCGACCAAAGTTGGTATTTTGTGCTGCCAGCGAATACACCCTATAGGTTCAGGCTCCCTACGAAGCCACCTATCCTACCAGGTGAACAGTTCCAAACGTCCGATGGCGTCACTATTCGACCACCAAAATAACGCACCCTCCTGTCGGAGAGCCTCGGACATTTGCAGAGAACGTGCTCAGAGGTCTCGGGTTCCAATTCACAAAACCTGCACGTATCCGTTGAGGATCGTCCCATCTTGTACAATTGATACCTAAGGCCGCAGTGTCCTGAGAGGTAACCCGTTACGGTCCTTAGTTCGCCCCTCGTCATAGACAAGAGTTTCCGCGATCTCTCCCCAGAGGGAGATATAAACTATTGACTACTGTCCGATTGACGGAGTGCAAAGGTCAAAAATCTATTAAAATATTTTGTTAAAGTGTAGGTGGTACTAAATCACTTACTAGAGTTTCCACTAAATATCCATGAAAGCAATAAAAATAAAAAATTAACCGTTTTTGGCCTTTGTCAAAAATAAGAAATTTACGCGTTTCGGTCCAACAAGTTTTAAAGATTTTTACTAAAAATATAAATTTTCATTAATAATGAATTAATTTTTTGGCTCACTTTTGACCTTCGTTTAACATGGGTTAAGCAGGTGAACTTAGTACTCTAATTTTATGGTTTATGTTTTCCCTAATAATAAGATGTATTTCACACACTAACGTTAAGATATTTTCATGTTTGTACGATAAATAATTGAAATATTTAAAATACTGAAAAGAAACGATTGAGAATGATGCTAATTTCATGGTGTTTATGGGGATATACTACACTCAAAAAAAAAAGTTTGTAAAGTCAGCAAAATTTTAGTCAGGAGGGTGCTAGCAAAAAAATTGCTAATGTCAGCAAAATATTTTGCTGAAAATCAGCGAGCTGATTTTTAGCAACAAAATTAGTAGATTCAGCAAAAGTTTTGCTAACACTTAGTAGATTAGAAATAAAAAAGCGTTGGTAAAAATTAATTAATTTTTGCTGAATTTTAGTAGACTGAAAAAAACGCAAAAAAATTGTAAAAAAATTGTAATTTAGTTAATATATTTGCTGAAAATCATAAAACATATTTTTGTGATTCTTTTAAAAATAATTTACTATAATAACGAAATATAAAAATTTTCATTTTCCCACATTGATGTCATGAAGTAATTTAATATCTGAAAATATATAGAAATAAATATATATAACATAACAAAAATTTTCTTTCAACTACTTACATCAATGGTTGTCTAAATGATGCTATCTTTTAAGGGCGCAACTGCCGAAGCTAATTATAGAAACGAAACGAAAAAATAAACAAAAACAAACGAAACGAAAAAAACAACCCTTTTTTTGCAATAAGAAAAAGGAACCATACTAAGATGTGTGTCTTTGTCTTTCCCTTTACTCTGTCTACATGTCTGTATATGTTTGTTTGCAATTTGACCACACTAGATTATTAATCTATTAACGTTTCTTATAGAAATACATATTAAATTTAAATATTTTCTTTTGTATTTTATTTTAATAATAGACACTTATTTTTACAAGCCGGTGACAACGCAAAATTTAAGTTGTTTTAATCCTCAATTTTGTTTTATGTATGAAAAACAAATACAAAAGTCTTCCATGGTTGATTTTTTTATACATATGTCTTATTAGAGTTGTACTTTTTAGTATCATTTTCCTCTTCTCTACTACATCATGACATGCAGCGACATCTGCTTCATTCTACGTATATCTTTCAATCTGGTTGTTGTCCACACTATTAATGTGCTTATCAGCACAATTTTTTTTAGCAAAATTGATTAGTAAAACATTAGTATATTAGTAAAGCATTAGTATAAAACAGTTAAGTGCTGAATAAGTATAACAAAAATTTTAGCTGAAAACACGATTTTAGCAAAAAAATTTGCTAAAAAATAGTATACCTGATTTACAAGACGTTTTACTAACTTTTGTACTAACTTATTTTTTTGAGTGTAGGTAATTTATATTTTTACTTATATATTTTGGATCAAATATAATATTTAAAAATTTTTAAATTATTAATTTAATTTCACTTCATATGTATCTTTTTTTTTAAATATTTCATGCAGGTGTCAAATAACTTTTTTCTAATTGTTTTTTCTGTTAATTAAAGTAAATTATCACAAATAAAATTATAATTTTTCTGTTAATATGGAAAAATATTCATGATCTTTAACCGAACTAACCAACAACTCACATACAATTTATGTAGATCAACAATAAAAATACACTATATTTCCATTTTTTCAAAACCTAAATTTTCCAGGTTAAAAGTGGAGGTAGAAGATATTGTCCGATCGGAACTAAATTTTACATCTGAGTTTATATTATAATTACGGACCACTTGGCGGGGTGTTTCGGTTCAATCTGAAACACTTTTTGTAAACCAATCCAGTATATTCAGCATCCTTCTGAGCAGTTTGCTATTGTACGCTAAGAGGTGAATAATAATTGCAAATCACTTAAAAACAAATATTTTACCAAAAAAACATTTTTTTTTCACCACAAAATCAGATTTTATACCTAAAAAATTTGTATCTGCTTCATATTCTGCATCCCTTGTAATTCCTGAACACAAATTTTTCGACAACATTACGAAGCTTTTGAAAAATTTCATAGTCATACTAACTAGAAATATGATGGCGGAACCAAAGGGCAGCGAGAAGTAAATATTGAAATTCTACTTACTTTTTTGAGAATCTTTGAATTCAAATCTGTGAACGTTATATACTTTTAGCTAAATATTTAATACTTTTAGCGACTCAATTTTTGTTTTTTAAATTTATCTTTCAGATTCCAGGATATGAATGAATTTTTGCATTAGATCTATGATGTGTCACCCGAATTCGTAATTTGAAATTAATAAAGTTTTTCATAAATTTTTTAAAAAATTCCGTTTTATTTACATATTACAAATAAAAAAAAAAATCATTAATATAGTGTTCCATAAAAAGTACGAATCTTTTTCATTAGGTTTACGAAATTTGTCATCAACTTTATAAACAAATTTGTAAGTTTATTGAAAAATTTCATTAAAACTCGTCCAAGAAAGTTGTCTCAATGTTATATTAATTATTATTCAATTATTTTCATTAAATTGTAGAAACGTCAATGTGACTTATCCCCTTAATTTGTCACTTATCTATCGACAATGAATTAAATATATATCATGAATAATATTATACAAATTAAAAAATCGGGCAATGTTTTCCTACTTACGCTTGTTAAAATCTTTATAAATAATCTGCATAATATTAAAAGTTATTCAGTTTTATTTCAAATACCTGCAGATACAGATTGAGTGCCTAGTCAAAACAAAATGTTGAAATATATTTTTATTTTGCTGATATTAAATGGTGAATTACTGCAAGTAAAAAGCAGACATATTTCTTTGCCAGCATTAAAGATTACAAATCTTATTCAAACTTCAGTTGATCTTACAGAATTTCAAACTGTATTAATCGAAGATGGTGAATACTTAAGAAGGTATGTTAACATTTAGAAAATAACGAAGTATGAACATTATTAAAACTAATAAATTATAATTTCAGAAAAAGATATACTTCAAAGGTAATTTATAACTGTGCATGTATAATGCCTGGAAGATGTGCAGCAGCTACTGAATGCGGAAAGTCTTAGAGAATTTTGCAGTAGCCAATGTCAAGTACGGTTAGATTTTATACAAAAATATGGGCACGTCTTAAAAAGAATCTGATATGATTTGCCTTGGAAAATGTCAAGTACGCTTGGATTTTATATAAAAATGTGGATATGTCTTAAAATAGAGTCCGAAACTATTTAACTGTAGGATCATAAATGGTGAACGCTTTTGAATTTGAAAAAACGACTTTAAAAGCGCAAAATGACACGATGTATTTGTCGTAAAATATTATGTTCCCAAACATTATGGCCTCAAATAAGTTAAAATTGTAACAATTTGGAAAAATTTAGTTGAAGCTGTTTTAACACTGAACATTTAATTGAAATCTGAAAAACATGGTAGTTAGAAGATAACAGTGAACAATAAAAATATAACATCCCGCTGAAAAGTTGGATATAAATAGTTTTAATATGAATTAAACTATAGTATAAAAATAAAACTAAAATAAAATAAAACTTAAGCATTAAAAATTAATTTTTTTTACTTTCTCAATAAATAAATAAATTTTTAAAATTTTGTTGTATACAGTTTACATTTTTTTTTTATTAAAAACTAAGTATCGCAAAACATAGAGAGAATTTTGTTGGACCAAAAATAAAGAAAATTTTCAATAAAATAAAGAAGCCGTTCGTCAAAAAACAGTTTTGTTAAAATTTAGTGTAAGACTCCTACGTTTTATGAAACCAGTTTTTTAATAAAACTTCTTTATTGAGAGTTGCTACTTTGAACGAAAAGTTTCTATGGAAAAATTCCATTGGCAATTTCATTGATTTCATGTAAAAATGCATTAATATCATCAGATAACTTTCTGTGTAGGATTTAAGTTGCTTCAATTTAATTTCAAAATACATTATATAAATGAAGTATTTGCATTGACGCAATGGAATTGTATTGGAAATCGTCCATTGAAACTTTCCATCAAATTAATGCAAGTTTTTATAACATTTTATGAAAAATGTCATTTTATTTATTAAGTGTTTATTTCAATAAATAAAGAAGTTTCGTAAAATAACTAGTTTCATAAAAAGTATGAAGATTTTCATTAATTTTAAGAAATGTTTCGTTCATTTTGTAAAAAAAATGTTCATTAGATTAGTGAAGATTTTCATTATTTTTTGTGCAATAAAATTCTGTCTGAGTATCTCATTCGATCTGTCAAAATAATCTTATTTTTATATCTTATTAGATCTATCGGGTTTTGATGAGCTATTTTGTCAGATAGAAATACATGTATCAACCTAGCTAAAATATTTAATTTCCTTTATTTTTGTAAATATACGGAGGATAAAAGCTCGTTATAAATTAATAAAACAAAAAACAAAAAAAAATAAACTAGATGTATATAAAAACAAAAAACTAAGAAAACTGTAAAATATCTTATGGATCATAAAATATTTTATGTGATAAGAGGTAAATAATATTTAAAATTCACCTCAAATTTATTTTTCACCTTAAAAAAATTTTGTTCTCCACAAAAACGGGTGTCCACCTTAAAAATGCTATTTCAGTAAAAACATATATTTTTACATACAAAGAATATTTTTTACTGAACTGATTTATATAAATTTGACAGTTCTAATATTTAATATGTTTAACTTGATTTGTAAAATATTTATAGTTTTACTACAATTTCAAATAACTTTTATTAATTTCATAATTATTGATTTCATAATTTACAGTGAATCACTTTTGTCATTTGTATTTAAAATACAACAATTTGCTTTGCTCGTAATACTACACTGATAGGAATTTGTGCGTAGTATTAATGAATTCCTTCATTAATCCAATGAATTTTTTCATAAAAAAGTCCCCAAAAAATGTTTCATTGAGTCAATGAAAGGTGTTTCATTAAATAAATTTTAATGAATGGTTTTATTGACCCAATGAAAATTTCATAAAGTATATGAAATTTTTTCATAAATCCTAGCCTTATTGTTATGAAAGTTTCATGTGTTTAATGAATAAAATTCAAAGTTTGTATGAAATATATTCGTTGATATTTAATAATTAGCACTTTTTGTGATTATTTTAGCATAGCATTAATTTGGTGGTTATTGAGAAATTATCATTCGTTGATATTATTTATAAGGTCTGGTCTTTAAAGGATCTATAAAATATTTTTATAAAAAAAAGTTCGAAAAGTTCGAAAGTAAGCATCACAGGCTGTTCTGCAAAAGCGATGGCAGATTTTTATTAAACTCAGCCTGATTCAGCAAATTTTCGTTACTTGGAATATTATGACATGTAAGAAAAATAAATCTAACAAGAAAGGATTTCCCGGGGCCACCCACCCATGTGGTGAAAATTCTATTGTTTCTCAACAAAATTGCTAAAGCTCATAATTTTTGACGAATTTGATAAAAGATAAAATTTGAAAAGTATCTAATTGGATTTTAGATCGAAAATTACAAATTTTGAAAATAAAATTTTTTTTATCCACAAAAAAGAAATATTTTAATTATTGTACTTTTTTTAAATTATGTATATTAAGAACTTTAATGATTGAAAAAATCGTTTAAATATAATTAACAGGTTGTTAAAAAACAAAAATTTATTATCGTTTAGCATAACGTTTTTGCGTAACATCGTCAAAACGATAACAATTTAGGTCTCGTTTTAAACAAAACTATTAGTGTCCGACCGAACAGTTCGGCCAGAAAGTGCATTTGGTCTGTATTCGGTATTTTAAAGCATTATTGACAAATTTGGCGGATGGAAAAATGTTTATTGGGCTGATTAGATGCTATTTTGAGTGTTAAATTTGAAGAAAAGTCTGTAGTTAAGCAATGAATTCACTGTTCGGCCTCAGAAAGTTCGGCCAAATTGAAAATAGTTCGGCGGCCGAACTTTTAACTTTATAGCTAAACTTCGGCTTTTCTCTTAAATTTTATACACAAAATCGAATTAAATCGGCTCAAGAAACATGTTTCTAATACCAAAATTTGTCATCATTATTACAAGTCAAAATTTTTATTGAAAAAAAATTTGAAAATTTTTCATTGCTTTAATGAATTTTTTTTATGAAATTATGAAAAAAATCATAAAAAATGTTAATGAAAAAAATACCAATATTAATGAATTTTCATTCAGTTAATGAAATTTTTCATTAAACCAATGAATCGATTTTAATGAATTCGTTTCATTAATACTATGAAGGAAAATTCTATCAGTGTACAACTTTGCTAATACAAATAGTATTTTTATGGTTAACTCATTTTATTGCGACTTGTCACTTTTTTCTGAGCAAGCAGTAATGATACCTTCTTCTCCTCTGCATTACTTCAAAGTATGAAATAATAGGTACTTTACCTAATTATAAGGTGGCCAAGTAAAAGTAGTAGAAAAATTAGTAAACGTTACTAAAATTGTATTAAAGCCTTAAAAAAATACACTTGCCAAAAACAGCGTTGCATTTTTCAAGGGATAAGCCTAGGTGAGAAGTGGAACTATTAACCATATTTGGATTAAATTACATACAATAAAAATGTTTATCAACTGTAACGACAAGTTTCCTCCGATTGCTGGGGTAAGCTCGTGGAGGTAGGGATCGGCAGCACGTTGTCTCAGTTGGTCCGAGTTCAAAAGAGAACAGCGACCGGGGGCGGCACGCTTTCTTTTTTCCTCTATCCGAGTAAGGGCAACGACCAGGGACGTTACGTTTCCTCTGTTGGATTGCGTTACGGATCGTCACCGTACTTCCGGAATAAGACCTCGGACCTCCAAAGATGTTTCCAGGACCGTCGAGTAGAAATTCCAATGACCTTGACGGATGAATCGAGGACTTCAGGAAATGTCGGATTGATATGTCGAGGACCTTCAAAGATGTGTCAAGAACCTTCAAGGATGTGGAAATGACCTTCAAGGACGTATCTAGAACCTTCAAGTTCTAGAACCTTCAAGTTTTTCAGTGCAGGATCTATAGGAAAAGTGGAGAAAAGAAAAAGTTACCTTGTTTACGACCGCCGACAACTGATCAACTGATCCAGATTTCAATGTTGCTCTGCTTTATATACCATTAAGGGCCGTGTATATGTTGATAGGAGTAATGGTTACTGGTGCTAAATACAAAGTGTGTAGACGGAAACGAGCGTTTAGACTTCATTATCAACGCTCGTTTGGGTTCAACGCTCGTATGGGATCCTCTAGAATTAGTGTATTCGGTGGCATGAGGGGAGCGACCTAAGGGGTCACATGAGGATCGCGCGAATCTTAATAGATGACCCGATTTCTAAGGTTGCGGACAGAGTGTCACCGGAGTGGATCTTTGATAGATATTTTGATGGACCAGGCTTCCAGCGTGCTTTACCGTCCATTTTTCAGGCTGAGATTTTTGCCATCTGTGTCTGTGCAGGGGAATGCCTGCGAAGGGGAACTCGTAGATCTCGCATCTACATTCTTTCTGACAGTCAGGCTGCACTGAGGGCCTTAATGGCTTATAAGGTGTCGTCTGGGTTGGTCATGGAATGCATTCAGACTCTCAATAGGCTCGGTAGGGGCAACTCTCTAACCTTGGGGTGGATTCCTGGTCATGAGGGCAACGAGAGGCAGATTGTCTTGCCAACCGCGGGGCCCGAAGGCCCTTTATTGGCCCTGAACCATTCTGTGGAATACCTGCGGGGTATGTTAAGGAAAGGCTCAGGGCATGGAGAGAGTCTGAATTCTCTGGTTACTGGGAAAACTCTCCTGGTCATCGCCAGGCTAAAAGATTGATCTCTTTTAGGGGGTCGAGGCGACTCTTGTCGCTTGAAAGGAAGGGGGAGGGGGGGGGGGTTTGAGGACCCTGGCGTCGTACTTAACTGGACACTGTAATCTCAGATAACATCTGCACAAGAAGGGTCAATCGGACACGGATATGTGTAGGTTTTGAGAAGGTGTCTGAGACCTCGGAGCATGTTCTCTGCGAATGTCCCAGGCTTTGTGATAGGAGACTTAGGTGATCGCTTCATTTTGCCTAATAGGATAATTGGCTTTATATGTAGCTTGAATCTGTAGGTAACTTAAGGCAGCACAAAAGACCTACATTGGTCGCGGTGCATAGTGCCTTCTGATCTAATCTAATCTGCACAACTGATAGTTTTTTCAAAATGGGCCATTATTGTTTCATAAATCGGTTGTCATGCACCATATTTAGAATGTTGTCATAAATTTGATGAAAAGTTTCATAAACATTTACCACAAATGTTTCATAGACCTTCATCATTTCATAAAAGAGTTTCATAAGCTTTGTGAATAAAAGGTTTTTCTGTAAGCTACCAGGAATTATTTGAAGATCTGAAACATCAATTAAATATTATTTGATGTGTTCTTAATTTTAAATCGAATTTTTTGAATATAATATGAACCGTTTATGAAACTTTTCATAATATTTATGAAATATTACAGAAGAATTTGTAAATTTTTCATAAAAAATTATAAAACTGCTTCATCCTGTTTATGAAATATTTACTAACATTTATGAAGCAATTTATTAAAAATTATGAACCTTCTTCTCATATACATATATGAAAAATTTCATAAATATGAAGAAGCCTGTCATCAATTTGCCCTTTAATGAAACAGCTTCATCGTATTTATGAAGTGTTATATTGGACGGGTATCAATAAAATTTTCCTTTTAGTTATGAAGTTTTTCATAAATATGAGAAGCTTTTCCGCTGAGCGTAGAATAACAACCCAGCAAAATCTCAGTAATGGGCTCTCATTACCAGTATCTAAGCAGTAGAATTGGGGCCAACTGCATATAATTCTGCGTCAAAACTCATTGTTTTCCTTCGACAAGGTCGTTTTTGTAAGTAATTTTACATATTTGCTTCATGAAAAAACGTACAAAATCTACACACTCTCTTACCCGCTGCATTACAAAAAAATTAGAATTATGTGGTTACCAATATAATTAGTTATTCTTATAATTATAAGCAACGATAAAAGTATTTGGTTAAAAGTTCTTATTAGTAATTAAAAAATAGGTAGTTAACAAAAGGACATTATGTCGCTAATAAAATAATAAGTCGCGAGTCAGCTTTACTGTTTTTAAAACGACTTTGTCAAACAAAAATAACTAGTGCTGACCAAATTATAATGTGTTAAGATATTTATTTTCACTATATAACCACTTACGTGGTAATGAAAGATTTTGCTTGGAATATAATAAAAAACATCTAAAATATTTGTCATGAACGAAAATCGACAAATCGTTTCTTAAGGGACATCTTACTCATCGATCGCGATTGAATTTTTTGGCGAAATTTGATATAACGATTTAATGACGGTAGCGGTATTCGCAGCTTTAGTTTAAACTTTGACGATTAGTATGTACTTAACGGGTTAAAATTTTGATTTAGTTATAATTTTCATTTCTTGCTAAAGCAAATGTAATACCCCAGCAAAAAATAGCGATGGGCTTCCAAAGCATATCTAGAAGGCATGATTTTTGTTCGCGATGTCCCACTTGGTATGTCTCTTTTAAGCAGGTGAAAAGCGCTTCTTTCATATGCTCTTAGAAGCAATAAAATCATGGCTTCTTAGGGAATACGAAGCGCTTTTTTGTATGTTGACAACATTAATGCTT
Organism: Delia radicum; assembly: GCA_021234595.1. Classification (NCBI taxonomy): domain Eukaryota; kingdom Metazoa; phylum Arthropoda; class Insecta; order Diptera; family Anthomyiidae; genus Delia; species Delia radicum. The sequence goes on from CM037852.1 coordinate 195,140,713, forward strand.
CATGGTTTGCATTCTTTATTGCTTTATTGTACGCATTATTCACTGCTTAAAAGAAGGCATTTTGAGAAGCACAACAGAATGCCTTCCGTAATTGCTTTATAGTATGCAATGCGGTGTCGCGCTATTTTGGATGCATAAAATGTAGTCACTGCTTACCAAATCAAGGTTATTTTTTGCTTGGACACAATATGAACTGTAGGATATTCATTAGTATTTTTATACAATTTTTAAATATTATTAAAAAATAATATTGCACAGGTGCGGATACGGGGAGGATGCTGGTGATATATACACCATCCCCCTCACCACCGAACCGGTTGAAATAAAATGTAATATAATACACAAAATAACTTTAAAATAACACGGTTGGTAGTTTTAAATAAAATTTTTAATAAAAACTATTTTATGTAAATACACTTAAAATCCTATTCCAACTTGTGACTCGTTATGACTGTCTTAAGACAATTTTTAAGACTTTATTTTCTATACAAAACAACAATAAAACTAAAATTTTATTTGTCATTTTATGATAATGTCTGTACAAGGTTTTTATTTTTTGTATTTTTTAAACAAAATTTCAAATAAATAAAATTTTTAGTGACTCTTGCAACAACAACAAACAAATCGGGAATACCGTCTTAATTAGACTCACTAATTTTTTCGTAAGAATAGGCATCTTAGTTTGATTTTATTATTTAATAAACACAATATTGTAAAACAGTGTTTACACAAAATATTACTTTGAATATTCACGTTTCAAGATATTTTTCCAAATCCTTTCTGCCACATTTCTGTCATCAAGGGATAAAATAATAATGTCTTCTTGATTTCTTTCCGTCACATTGAATTGAATTAATATATAAATATTAAAGAACTACAAGAGAAGAAATACAACATTTTATAATATTCAAGCACATTTTCTATATCATATTTCAAAACTTACCTTAACATTTTATTTATTTTATAAAATTTACAACGTTCTCAATTTAATTCCTTTTACACTAAAGTAAACGAGAAAAAATGTATTAAAAAGCCGCTTGTTACAACGTCATATTGTGTTTTTATTCGTTTTTGTATCTTTTGATACACACACACACAATTTGTCAAAACATTGAAACAACTGCATCAAATAACTGTAACCGAAATGCAGTAATTTTTGTAGGTTGCTTAAAGAATTAACCCTCAAAAACATTTAAAATTATTTTTCTATATAAGACAACTGCAATTGCAGTTAAACTAACTACAACTGGCATATAGTAACTGCCTTCGTAATGGCAAAATGTCAAAACAACGAAAACTTTCTTATTCTATGAAAGTAATCCTTTATTTTATGGATTATTATTAGTGAAGAATTTTTCTGAGTGTAAATGTTCTTTGAAAACTATATTTTGCTTTATTGAATTAATAATATACATTTAACAAGAATTTAATTTCCCTGGTAAAAATTTGACACATGCTTCATACATGTCCACATGCATCCCCACTAGAGTGGTTTTAGTGTATATGGGCAATTTTTTTTTTATTGAAATTTGAAGGTGCTCAGGTCTAGGATTGTGTCATTTAGTGTAAAAAAGCTATTGTAAAAGTTTTAGCTCAATCTGACTATGCCTGCCCTACCCGAAACAGCCCTAAAGCTTAGAAACCGGAATACAAGGCGAAAAAGTCACTTTTATTTTTATTTTTTGTCAAATTTTTTAAATGTCGTAAAAGTTTTTGTCAAGGGTAAATTAATCGAAATTAAGATACAATTATGTTTTCAAAAAGGTATAAAAACACAAAAGCGGTTAAAAACTAGCCCATTAATAAATAATGGCCCAGACCACTAAGGTGGCAATTATTACTTGACCGAGAAATTCGAGCACACATTTTATAAATTTTTGAAATTGATTACTGGAATATATTATTTTTACTTAAAAGACTCAAATTTGTAAGATGTCGAAGAAGTTTTTTTTTTGGATGGCGTTAACCTGTCCTAATGTGATATTTAAAACGGACAACATTTTTGGGGTGTTTTTCAAATCTCCAATTTCAAATTTTAAAAAAATTTCTTCAACAAAATCGCAAAAATTGAGATTTGGACTTCTGTGACATGTTTAAAACATATTAGAGATCGAAAATAAAATTTTTTAAAAATATCCCCTGGCACACTTGGGTAGGGCAACGATTTAATTTTTGCAAATTTCGAGGAAATTGTGTTTTTGTTAATTTTTGGCTTATTTGTTGTCATAAAATATTTAAAATCGAAAATTAGCTACTTTTGTATCATGACTTATGGTTGAAAATAAAAAACGTTGGACATCAATAACCCATGTGGACCAGAGGCCCCAAGAGATCCCACACTTATATATTTCAATTTACAAAAAATGTTGAAGATTTTCTTACTACTTTTGTTAAAATTCAAACGTGATATAAAATATTATAACACAATATTTGAAGATTCTGTGCCAAAAGCTTTGGACATATTAAACAACGTTAACCCTTGCCGAGCCGCATTAAGTTATGTTCGTTTGTTTAATTTAACGAACATAACTTTTTCTAAATTTTCTGCGGAAAGATTTGAACGCAGGTCGCTCAATACCAATTTAAGAGCAGAGAATGCTCTTTCCACGCTTACCTGGGTTGCAGGTACACACTGTATAGTTTTTGCCAATGTATACAAGTACGGATAGTGTATTCTTTTAGCCTCCCAGAACTCAAAAAGAGGTTTATCATGTTATATTGTCCTTTATGCTGGTTGATTAAATGACGCTTTAAATTGCTGACATGATCACATTTAAAAACGCTTTTACACAGCCGGCATACATGAGTATTATCAACTTTTTTAAAAAATGTACGACAAGTAATATCGGAATGGCGACCCATATTCACGATTTAAATCTACTGCAAATGTAAAATTAATAATTAATCATTCAATAAAAACATATGTACATGTGGCACTCACGCGACTTACCTTACTTTTTAAAAAGTGTGCCAAAAATGTTTCTATTAAAGTGATCTTCACTACTCAACGTTATAAAGCAATTGATTTATATTATAAAGAACTAGCAAAAAACAAGTATTATTTTTTATACACTTAATGCTAAATTAATACTAGGTAGTTAGATTTGACCTAACGGTAATAAATTCTTTTGCTTTAGCATAGTAAAATATAAAGTTAATATGCAAATTGAGTGATAAGCAGATGATAATAACGATGATAAACAATGAACCCAATAGGAAACTTTAACTAGGGTATACAATTTGGACCGAATTTATTACTTTACCTACTTGCGAATAGCAAAAATGCATAACAAAAACCTGCCGTTTTAAATTGTTATTGTTTTATTTCTTATCTCTTAATGCAGTTGCAACTGGGTTTTATTCAGCTAGTTATGACAAATAAAAATATAAGAAGTAAAACAATAACCATTTAATAATAGAAATCAAAAAATAACAAATTAAAAACCCACATGCCTTTAATTTGAATGACGATTTTTTCAATTGCAATGCAAGTGATTAGGTTACACTGCATTGCAATTGAACATTTACATAAAATGAGTTTTATTCTCTGACGGAAAAAATAAAACTCCTCAAATGAGTTTTAAAATTAAACTCCTCAAATGAGTTTTAAAATAAAACTCCTCAAATGAGTTTTATTTTGGACGGAAAAAATAAAACTCCTCAAAAGAGTTTTATTTCAGACGGAAAAAATAAAACTCCTCAAAAGAGTTTTCTTAATGAAGTCAAAATAAAACTCTCTTCTTAAGAGTTTCATCCGATCTTTTATTTTTACGTTGAGAAATAACTGTTTTTGGATGTTTTTTTTCTTTTTAAGCCACAAAATAACTGTTATAAAAGAAGTTTTTTGATATCACTTATAACCGTTACGGTCCCTGGTTTTTGACATCACATTAGGGCAGGTTAGCTCCATCCAAAAAAACTTCTTCCACATCTCACAAATTTGAGTCTTTTAAGTAAAAAAAATATATTTCAGTAATCAATTTCAAAAATTTTTAAAATGTAATAATTACCACCTTAGTGGTCTGGGGCATTATTGAATACTGGGCTAGTTTTTAAACGATTTTGTGTTATTATACCTTTTTGAAAACATAATTGTATCTTCATTTCGATTAATTTACCTTCTTGAGTAAAAACTTTTATGACATTTAAAAAATTTTACAAAAACTAAAAAAAAGTGAAAATTATTTTATTTTTTCTTTGTTGAAGTAATACGTTTAGACTCATTCGATATAAAACCATCAACAAAATTAAATTTTTTACCTCAACCCCTTACATTTTAACCAAACATACTATAGAAGATTAGTATCATATAAATATGACATAATCCAAATTGGAGGTTGGTAGCTCTTGCTGTTGTAGAAATATCGCCTTTTAAATTTTAATAAAAAATCGAAAATTCAATGAAATAGTCCATATCTTTTTAACGGTTAAAGCTGCGTGATTAATTAGAAAAAAATATTTTTTTAAAGGTAAAATTCATTTCAAGAAACAGTCTTAAAAAAAATATGTTAATTACAAATTACTCTTGACGTTGCCAAATCCCTCTTACTGAATCCATAAAAAAAGATTATAAATGTAGTAAAAAAAAAGATTTACAAAAGAAAATGTTTCAGCGAAAAAGCTTCAAAAAATCATTGTTTACTGATATACAAAAATTATTCACTTCTTGACGGCAAAATGCATATTTTTTAAATCCGTGGTTTAAACTACTGTATTTAAAAAAACTGGTTTTCTAAGATTTCTAAAACAAAATATGTGTTAATAATAAATTTTTCTAATATAATGTTACAAAATCCCAATATGGTATCCCAGCGGATTCCGCAGTTTTCAAGTTTTTAATTATATTTGTAATTTTTATGACAACGGTATATGGGTATAATTTATAATTAACACATTATTTTTTACGAATTAAAAAAAAAAAACAGTATCATGAAAATGAATTTATTCAAGTTCAAGGCCATACTCTATATTTCTTTATTAGGATATTGTCCTAACAAATAATTATAGAGTTTTTTTGTTTTCAATTTATCAATTGACTACCTTCAAGAATTTGTTGATGGTTCCATTTCGGGGATTTTCTAGGTCCCCATCATCAGAACAAGTTTAGAAAGCAGTGGCTACCTCATTCACAAACTCAAACACTTATATATTCCATTTGTTAAAACAAATGAGAATTAAGTTGAGAATGAAAATAAAATTTCCACAAACAATTAAAAAACAGTATCTTTATAATATGTTCGGTGCAACAATTTTCAATTTATAATTCATGTTTTTGAAAACTTGTGACGGTCGTACTCTATATCTGGTAAGGGCACATCAACGAAACATAGTTGCAACTGTATATAATTATAACATTTACGAATCATTGGTTTCAAGTTTTTATTAAATGAATAGGTGTCAGGGCCCGGTACAAATAATACGTACCCAGTAAAATAGTAAAATCAAAATAACTGGTTGCAAAACAGCTTATATTGTATTATAACAGGTTTTAATTTCTGTTCTGCAACTCATTCCTTTTTTATGGAGTTTGTTCTTTACCTCCAAACAAGAACAGGTTCTATAACATAGAACTGATTCTGTGACAGTAACACCTTACATTTCGACTCCCAGGAACCTGTTCTAGAACCGGTTCCATGTAATCGTTTGAAAAAGAAGTTGTTCTATAACAGGTTCTAATGTAATCTGTTCTAAAAAATTTTGGTGGGTACAATTTGAAAACTAAAAAAAAAAATTGGTTTCAAATTTCGACTACCATGTATCTATTTGTTGGGTGATGGCATGCCAAAAAGGTACGTGTTGATTGTATCTCTAAAGTGTTAGGAGATTGTGTAGTACCACTGGGAATCCAAAGGTTGAAAGCCACAAACAATAAAATAAATAAAACAGAAAAAAGGTGTGCTTGTTTCAAACGACTTTTTAAAATTTTTGAAAATTTGCGTAACAATAAATATGTGAAATATGGACGCATGGTCCTGAAATTCTGCATTTCGACGAGTTAAATTGTTTTTAATCAAAACATATAACCCGCTATTCGAAAATATAAAAATAGCGAAGTTATTCAAAAATAATATCAGTTTCAAAATATTTAAAAATTTTTGACATAAGCCCATACATTTTATTTAAAAATACACGCAGAAAAAAAAAACTAGGGGAAGATTATGGAAGTATTTAGTAATTATACAACTACATAAGTTTCAAGTTAGTTTTACAAATTTCTTGTAAAATATATGAATCTTTTTTAGAAATTTTTTTGCTAGGCTTGTATATATTTTACAAAAATTTGTAAATATTTTACTAGAACTTTGTAAAACTAATTTGAAGCTTATGTAGCTGTATAATTACTCAGCACTTCGATAATATTCCTCCAGTTTTTTTCTGCGTGTATTGTTTACTAGAGTTTAATTCATACTTAAACTATATATATACAGCTTAATGTTTATTATTAAATTTTTATTATTCACTTGTTTTCTTCTAACGACTATATTTCTTCAGACTTCAATTTAATTTTCAGTGTAAAAATAATTTTAGCTATATTTTTCTATAATGCTACCGTTTTAACTGTCTTGAAGCCATAATATTTACGAACATAATATGTTTGGACGAATACATTGTGTTTTTTCCAAAACTCGCTCACTATTTATGGTCCTTCACTTAAATCATCTCGGATTCTTTTTTAAGACGTATCCATATTTTCTTTTATAAAATCCACAAGCGCACTTGGATTTGGTTACGGCCAAGACTTTTTCCATTCTGTAGCTATAGCACATCTTCCCCAAATTATACACTTACAGTTCTTAATTGCCTTTGTAACATATCTTTTTCTGTAATTATAATTAAATAGTTTAAATAATGTTCACACTTCTTTATTGTCTAAATATTAACATACGATCTTAAGTATTCGCCATCTTCGTTTAATAAAATTTGAAATTCTGTAAGATCAAATGAAGATTGAATAAGATTTGCACTATTTACTGCTGGCAAATGAATATGCCGGCTGGTTGAATGCAGTATTTCACCATTTAATAACAGCAAAATTAAAATATTTTTCAACATTCTGCTTTCACTAGAATTATTCCGTAACTTCAGGCATTTAAAATAAAACTGAATAACTTTTAATATTATGCAGAGTATATATGAAGATTTTAACACGCGTAAGTAAAAGAATGTTGCCGGATTTTTAAATTTGTATATTATTATTATTCATGATATATTTTTTAATATCGCGCAAAATGACCCAAGTTTCATTGATTCATTATCGATAGTTAAGTAACTAATTGAGGGGGTAAGACACATTGACGTTTCTACAATTTAATGAAAATGATTGTATAATAATAACACTGAGAGGATTTTCTTGGACGAGTTTTAATGAAATTTTTCACTAAACTTAGTTTTCTTCACGAAAAATTAAAAAGTTCTTACACTTTATGAAAAAGCTTTCAGTACACTCAAAAAAATAAGTTAGTAGAAAAGTCAGTAAAACATCTTGTAAATCAAGTATACTATTTTTCAGCAAATTTTTTGCTAAAATTATGTTCTAAACTAAAATTTTAGTTATACTTAGTAAGCACTTAACTGTTTTGAACTAATGTTTTACTAATATTTTACTAATGTTTTACTAATTTATTTTGCTAAAAAAAATTGTGCTGACTAGCAGATCAATAGTGTGAACGACAACCAGATTAAAAGTTATGCGCAGAATGAATTAGATGTCAAGATGTAGTAGAGACGAGGAAAATTATACTAAACAGTACAACTCTAGTAAGACACTTAAAAAAAATCAACCATGGAAGATTTTGTATCTGTTTTTCATACATAAAACAAAATTGTGGATTGAAACAACTTAAATTTTGCGTTTTCACCGACTTGTGAAAGTAATTGTCTATTAATTAAATAAAACACAAAATAAAATATATAAATTTAAAAAAGATAACAAATATACAGCAGGTTTCCTTTTTCTTATTGCAAAAAGGGGTTGTATATGTTACATTTTGTTATTTTTTCGTTTCGTTTCTATAATTCTCTGCTGCATTAGCGTTCCTTTAAAAGATAGCATCATTTAGACAACCAATGATATAAGTAGTTGAAAGATAAATTATTTTAAAAAGAATCACAGAAATATGTTTTATGATTTTCAGAAAAATAAATTAACTAAAGTAAAAATTTTCTACAAATTTTTTGAGTTTTTTCAGTCTACTAATATTCAGCAAAAATTTTATTAATGTTTAGCAAGGGTTTTTAATTTCTAATCCACTAAGTTTAAGCAAAACTTTTGCTGAATCTACTAATTTTGTTGCTAAAAATCAGCTCGCTGATTTTCAGTAAAAGATTTTGCTGACATTAGCAATTTTTTTGCAGCTTCTGACTAAAATTTTGCTGACTCAGCAATATTTTTTGCTGACTTTACTAACTTTTTTATTTGAGTGTAGTCATATGAAATTTTTAATAAATAAAATTATATTTTAATAAAATTTTATGAAAAACTGCATTCATGTAATGAAAAAATTCATTGATATCGTAGTATCTGAAAGCCACACCACAAACCATCGATGGTGACCGATTGGATGCGGTTACACACGTAGAATACTATGTAGTTAAAGACCACTGGCAAATTTAGTTAAAAAACAAATGAAATTTTGAATTTGAGATAGGCGTGGTAGAGAAGATTAAGCATACTTTTCTAAAAGTCATAACTACATTGTAATTTTTTAATTGAATTAGTCTGCGCAGTTTCTGGTAACACAACCTTCATCAGTAATCCTTTTCACTTGAAGAAAGGTTGACTTACATTTCAGTAAATTCACTTACTTACTGCTCAAAAAATGAACCACAATAGTAGTAAAAATGAACCACATATGTAGTAAAAAAATAAAAAAAAACATTTATTTGCTTTATTTTCTTAAATAAAAAAACTGCTATTTAAAATGAAAGTAAAATTATAATGCAGTAATTTGATATGGTTTGTTTTTTTTAAATGAACTACAATTTCTTATAAAAATTACTGTTTTTTTCACTTACAAATAATGATACTGTATTACAACGACAAATATCTACAGCAGAAGTTCCCTAACGGTAACGCAATTAACTTTCATTTCAGTAACGGTATCAATATAGTAAGGGTATCAATATTTCAGTTATTTTCGGTAACGGGTTTTTAGCGATATCAGTATTTTAATTATTTCGTTGACGGTATTTTAATGCCAAACGTGTTTTTAGTTATTTCGGTAAAGGTATTTTCATGTTATCGTTATTTTGGAATATGTATGCAAATTGAAAAAAATTATTCTTCATGATATTAATGAAAGTATTTCATCGAATTTTTTTCGTAGCTTCAATGAAAAATTTTATTATATTGAATAAATTTAATAATACTAAGAAATTTGTCATAAACTTTTTTTTTTTATCAAATTTCATAATTATTCGATTTCATAAGTTATTACTTCATAAATTTAATGGAACTCTTCTTTAGAGCTACGAAACTATTTCAGATTTAATTTTTTTTTCTCTAAAATTTCATAATTTCAGTGTTTTTCGTACATTTCAAACTTTAGTTTTAAGATTTAATTCACAAGTGTTCAACATATATGTTATAAAATGCTTTTTTATTTCAATGTAGCCTTTTAATTAATTTTCGACTGCTATGGTATTGTTTTAAAAATCATATGAAGCGGTTCATTTTCTAAGTTCCAATGCATTTTTGGAGACATTCATGCAGAGTTTTATTAATTCCAAGAACTTTCCTAGTATTAAAAAATTTTAAGAAATTGTTTCATAAATTCTTTATTGTCAGAATTATTAATCATTTTTATGAAGATTTTTATTAATTCTACAAATATTTTATAAACATTGACTTTAATGAAACCTGCTTCATAGACTCTATGAAAAGTTTCAATGGACGAGTTCCAGTGACAATTTTCATTAAAGCTATAAAGAATTTTAATACTGAAGTGAACATAATTCACTCAGTGCATGCACACAAATATTTTTGGCCCGAATTTCAATGACTGGCTAGAGAATGATAAAACTTTTCAAACATATTTATTTTCTATTGTTTTTAATCTCATCAGATTATTATGCAAACGAAATTTCAAGGATAACGCTACTTCATTTATTTCGCTAACGGTATTTAAGCCACAACGATATTTTAGTTCTTTCGGTAACGGAATACAGTAGTTCCCTGCATTTAGGAAAAGTCCCATTAATGCGTAAAAACGCATTTAATTAAATTGTGTTTCTTTAAAGAAATTTTTTTGACACTTTTTGTTAAAAAAATATTGATTAGTTTCTTTTAAAGAAAAATTTTGGTTAATTTTTTGAGTTTTAGTTAAAAATAAGTTAACCAAACAAGTATCGAAAAATTACAAATTCAAGTGCTTTAAATAATGCTTGAATTAAAGTGGAATTTTGCGGTTTTTTGTAAATGTAAATCAAGTTCAATTATGCATGATAGTATTTGGAAAAATTGTAAATTTGTTTGTAGCAATAACTATTTTTTTCTTATAATTACTAAAAAAAGATCAATGGTTATAATCTTTAACTTCAAGCTCATATGTATATTAGTTCTCATGTAGTGAATAAACTAGTTCATATGAATGTTTGATGTTTGGCGTGGGATTGTTACCGCTTTCAAAACGTGTTCTGATGATGGGAACCTAGAAAATTCCCGAAATAAATCTATCAACACATTCCTGAAAGGGTCAAATAATAAATTTGAAAACAAAAAACTCTATAGATTATTTGTTAGGACAATATCCTAATGAAGAAATATAGAGTATGGCCTCGAACTTGAATAATTTTCATTTTCTGTATGGGTTTTTATCTTATCTGATGCAATTGGATAAATGAAATTTTATCCGAATTATAGCAAGATGGAATTGTGCTAGATTGTATCAGCTTTGTATCTAATTGTATTGTAACTGAAGCAAATTGATATCACTATAAAAAAAGCAGATATGTTTGTATCCGGATTTTGACCTGATATAATTGTATATAATTGTATGTAAACTGATACATATAAATATAATTAGATCCGAGTATTAGTCTTATAAATTTGTACTAAATGTTAACTGCCGTATTCATAAAAAAACTAAATAGTATTTCAAATAATTTTTAAGCACAATTCGATAAAATTGTATTAATAATCGAATATTAGCTTAAAATAGGAACTTTAGGACTGGTTTAAGCCATTTTAAGTTTTCGTTTAATCGAAAAAAGTTAGTTGATTTATGAATAAATAATGGGCACGCTATATTTAATCAAAGCAATTTGTAATTACGATTCATGTGTCAAATAAAAAGTATAGTATTGTCAACCTCAAATTTAAAAAAAAACCTTAAAATATTTTCTAGTTAAAATACTGATTATTAACCCGAGTTGTTAAAGAAGGTATTTTAGGCTTTAAATGCGTTATAACTAAATTGTATTTTTAAATCTGATGTTCGATGTTTTTATTAATAAGGCTGTATGATGAAAATATACACAATTTTATACAAATTATGTTTATCATATCACGTTAAGTCCATAAAAAATATTAAGAAACAAATTTTTTTTTTTTTTGGTTTTCACAAAAGTTCCCGCATAAAACTTTTTTAAGTTTAATACACATTAGGCTGTCCCGAAAGTAAAGAATTTTACGTAATTGTGCTCAAACCATGCGTATTGTCTAGTAAATTCCGGAAAAATAAAAAAATCCGAGGATACTTATATTCGCTAACCGCATTTTTTTGAATTTTTGTACAAAATTGGACTCAAAAGTTTAGTAGATACATATAACACAAATCAAAATTATATATAACAACAAAAAAATGTATTTAATTTTAGATAAAACGATATCGTGACCTATTCATAGTGATATGTGAAGATATATCGTTCCATACCAAAAAAAAAGAAGACCTTATATATACAATATATAAAACTATATATTGCCGCATTTAAAGTCTAATATCTGTATATTAGTCTGTCCCGAAATTAAAAAAAATTTCGCATATAGTTACGTACATAAACTGTATGTATTATTGAGCTGTTTATGGATAAAACCAACAATTTTTTTTGAGGGTACTTATAGTTGCTACCCGTGGCCTGTGTTGTGTATTTTTAAAATTTTTGGCCAAAGTGGAGCATATTATGTAAAAAAACATTTATAACATTTCCATAGATTATTTTTGGTCATCATTTAGTTTGAAACACGTAATTTTATTTATCATTATTTAAAATTGAGCGATGTTGAGTACTCTACACAGAGAGAAGTCCTTGGACGAGTTTTAAAGAAATTTTTTGACTAAACTAATGAAGTTTTTTTCACAATATGAATGAAACTATTTTTAATCATACTTTTTTATTAGGCTTATGAAATTTTTAATAAATAATATAAAAGGTTTCATTAAATTTTATGAAAAACTGCATTAATTTAATGAAAAGTTTCAACGGACGAGTTCCAGGGACAATTCATAGATCTAGAATTATTCTCGAATTTTTAATTTTTTATTTTTCCCATTATAAATCACTATTGCGTTAAATTGCCCACTTTCGGGGAACCCTAATGTATATTAAAACATAAAAAAGGTTTATGCCGAACCGATATGATAGGATGAACACACAGCGGGATCCCACTCGTCGACGTATGGAAAATTTTTTGAACGAGAAAAACTTGTTGTTCCATGATACATCACAAATGGAATTGACCGAGGATCTTCAAATATGATTAATTTTTTGTACACACATACTCCATGTAGCCCATAGCACAACCCATATTCACATTTTTTTTTTTTCAAATTTTCGAAAACTCGAGATCTTTTCATGGTTTTAGTTTATAATTAAAGTAAATCGGAAGACATTAATGATACACATAGAATACTATGTAGGTGAAAACCACTGCATATGTAGTTAAAAGCAAATTAAATTTCATTTGAAGAAAGGACGACTTACATTTCAGTATATTTAACTAACAATGTTATTTGTTTTTTACTGTTCAAAAAATAAACCACAATTGTAGTAAAAATTAACCACAAATCCAGTAAAAAATAAACAAACATTTATATGTTTTACTTTTTAAGTAAAAAAAAACTACAGTATAAAATGAATGTAAAATCATAATACAGTAATTTTATGTGGTTTGTTTTTTTAAATGAACTTCAATTATATTAAAAACTTAAATTTCTTATTTAAATGACTGTTGCTTCACTCTTCCTCAAAAGACTATCGTTTCACTTCTCACTTAAAAATATTGTATTACAACTCAAACAACTCTAAACATTTACAGTAGCAGTTCCCTGAGTGTTTCTTTTATGACGAATTTAATATCAAAACCGATATTCGTTGAACCCGACCCTCTCAGTTAGTAAATAGTCCGAAAGTCAACAGAATGAGCTGCGCAAAATTATATATTAAATCTAAAAAAATAAAAATAAAAAAAATTTACCAACTGTAAGTCCATATTTTGGGGGTGTCTGAAAAATTTGATAATACGATTCTTGTTCTAATCTATTAGAATTACAAAAAAATCTGTATAACTTTCAAAGTATAGCTACTTTATTCTTATCTTGTCACACAATGATATCAAAGCATAAGGACGTTAACAAGAGATGCATTTACTTAAAAAAATTTAAAAAAAAAATCGCCATTTTAGTTTTTAGATATGTTATATACATTAAATAGACCTTTCTAAAAAAAATTTTTTTTGCAAAAAAAAAACACTTGGCCTTTGAAGTGTTTTCCCAGTTTAAAGTTTTATTTTTATAGTGCAATTTTTCGAAAGCTGCCTTATATACATGAGGTTGTGTTTGCATAAGTAAAATGTAGCTGTATGCAAAATTTCATCAAAATCTGAGAGGGTCGGGTTCAAAATGTGCCTTTTTTTTTATAGGTTTTGATATGAAATTCATCTTATGTAAAATTAAATGATCGGTTGAATCAATTTCTGAACTAGTAAAACTTTAGTGTGTTGAAAATTAATTATTTTTTTATTTTAATTTAATCTTTCAATAAATAAACCAATTTTAAAAATTGATTATCCAGTGTTGTCGTTTTACAATTTTTAAAAATTGTCTTAAAACACCAATATTTAAAAAAAACTCAAAAATTTACTTAAAATACTATAGATCAAGTTGTGTGTTATGTTTGATAGATATTTGCTTTGACAATAAATAAAAATTAGAATTAAAAAAAAATCTTAACCCGTTTTTATATAATAGTCGTACTAAATTTAAATTGCGAACACCACCGCTAGAGGGCTCAATATGTGTACAGAAACTGCAGAAAAAACTTATTGACACAACGTTACATCTTTCTACCAAATTTCGTTGATGATTGGTATAAAATGGGTTAATATACCAAGAAAAGATTGTCTATTGCTGTTCATTATACTCTCTATACATCTCTTTTAAAAACCAATTTTAAAGATTTTTTAAAATATGGAATTTGAAGATGCCGATTCCGATTTGACTGATATAATGGTTTTAATTAAAAGAAAAAACAAATTTTTGAAATCGTTAACACTTAGTGCCTGGGGACAAATTATGACTTCAATATTGTAAAGTGTTTAAATTGGTCAAAGAAAAATTTAAGTTGATAACATTATTTATTTTATGTAACTTAATCCATATACGGTTAATAGCTCCACTTCTATACCAGTGCCCAATTTTTTTTCGAAAAAACCATGCTTTAGATAGGGTGAATCACAGACAATAAAATATCAATTCAATGAAAAAAGATAATCAAACTCTGCATTAATATTATTTGTCTTTTTAATTGCGCATTTTGCAAAAATACACTGTTTAAAAAGCTGCAAAATCTGAAAGATTTAGAACTAACAATGTAGTCAACTTTGTCATCTTTAACTTACTTGATGCGTAAAAATCTCGAATAAGATACAGGTACAGGGTTGTTCCGTCAAAAATTCTTTTTTTTATTTAACTTGATTTGCTTTAAGGCTTTACTAGAATATTTGTAACGTTTACTAAGTTTTGCTGCTAAATACATTCACTTTCCCTACTAAATTCACTTTCCCTACTAATGATTACAGACACACTTTGCTTAAATTAGCTAAACGGTTTGCTGGTCTAAAATGAGTAAATTTTTCTGTACAGTAACTGATATTTCTATAACTTTTGCAGAATGTTTTTTTGAGTGCTGGTAAAGTATTATTTTATATTTTAAAGTAATACATAAGAGAAGTAATGCATAATCAAAAATATAATTACAAGTTGGGCTAAACTCAGTTAGCGGTACAAATGGTATTTGTATTCTAAAAGTTGTAATATTACGAGCAAAGCAATTTGTTGTATTTTTAATCCAAATGACAAATAAAGTACTATAGATAAGAAGTGATTGATCGTAAATTATTATAAATCAATAAAATCTATTTAAAATTGTAGTAAAACTAAAAATATTTTACAAATTAACAAATTAAGTAATGATAAGTAATCGTAATGACTACGATTACGATTATTTGCAACTTTGCATGATTACTAATGGATTACGATTATAAATAATCAGAAAGTAATCAGAATTACTTGTAATTACAATATAATTATCGAAAAGATTAAAAATAATTAATTTTAAAGATTACTATCGATTTTTTTTTTGATTATTTTTAAAGTCTTTTGCATTCTCTTTTGTCTTCATGAAAATCAACCAGCATTTGATTTTAGTTAATTTTTTCTTAACCATCATATCGCACACCTAGTACAAAAGTGACTTAACTCAAAATTTTTAATTTTTCAGAAATCGAAAAAAAATCATTTGCAACTTTATACGAATTGAAACATAAAGAAAGACATAACTGTTTTTTAGCAACAGTTAACAACAACAAAGTGCACTGATAATTTTTTAATATATAAACAAGTATATTGTGCATAGTTTAAGCATATAAAACCGAAAAATTAAAATTTTGAGTTGTGTCACTGTTGAACTGGGTGTGCGATATCTTTTATAAGATTTTCATTACTTTTGCCCATTGTTACCCCCTTGGTACTCATTGTAATACAAGCAGTTCAGAAGCTACTTTGCTACAAAGGAAAGTTAAATGATGTGTGTGAGAAGTAAACTTTGCTAAATTTTTCTCCAGGGGACATATAGTATCTGGAGATGTACAAGTTGATAATGCAACCAATTGCTAAGGCGCTGGATTTTCTTCAACGAGAAAACAACATAAATTATGGTACTACTACTATGTGCTAAATATAGTTGGCTTATATTCAATAAGGGCTATCTGGATAAATATAATTGTTCAGGAGAACAAAAAAAAAAAAAAACGATTTATTCATTCATTGTTAAAGTTTTAGCGAATCGGCCTTCTACAATATAATTTAAAAAAGCCCTCGATATGTTTTTTACTTATTTATCGTGTTTCGTTCAAATATAAATTTATATTGATTTTGTTAAACACATGATTTTTAATACCGACTTTTGAGACACTGAGCAATAGGCTGCATAAACTAAGCAGAATCCGGGAACTGCAACAAATATCTTCTGTTAGTTCGATAATGGAACAACGGTTAAGAGAAACTTTTCATCCATATTTCATGTTTCTGCCTAAGGCAAATATTGCAATTGCGGCAACAGTACTAACTGCAAGCATCAAAATTAAATGGCTTAAGGTGTTGCAGAGATTAAGTCCAGAATTGCAGGAATTAACTGTCGAGAATATAACCAGCAGAGTTTTCCATATACTTTACAGTTTTTACGCAAAAAACTGCATTACATTTAATTTTGAAATTAAAAATAATTTATAGACTGTGCCCGATTTTTTTTTATTTCAATAACGATGATGAGATAGTGCATGCAATAATTTGAATTATTTTAAATTTATAGATTTGATTTTGCAGATGATGAAATTCAAACAAGTCTTTCTCCACAAGACCAGAATAAACTTGAAAGACGATCCACAATAAAACATCAGTTCTACAGCTATTTAAAGGAAGGCATTATTTTTTTTAACACACCCTTAACATCTTCAGCTTCACAACAGTCCAATAACCTCAAGTTTAGGAGTTACTAAGTGGGCCAAAAATTACCTCATTTCACGTTTTTTTTGTTTTTTTTTTTCGTTTTATTAAAAGTAGCTATAGACAAATTAGGATCAAATTAAAGGTTTTTTGAAGATTTTAATGAATTTTTGTTATTCAAAAAAATGTCCAGAAAAACTTTGGTAATGGGTGCGATTAAGTAATGCATTACTTTGTAATATATATTCCTTACCTGTATCAATATTTTCCAACAAAACTTAATAAGTTACCGATAATGGGTTACATAATGCATTACTTTGTAATGGACACTCCTTAACTTCAGCATTATTTCGAAACATAAAGTATATCATGATACATCATTACATTTTACATTGTTTCGAAACATAAAATGATGACTACTGATCATCAATTACGTAATGCATGAATAATAAACGTAAAAAAATATTTAAAATATTTTTTTGAAAATCTATATTTAGACACATTACTTTGTGATTTTTTGTAAGCTTGAGGGTAATGTATATATTTTTAACATCACAAACGGAAAGTCGAAGCACAACAATTCATTTACTTTTTAAGCCACTTACTATTATATGTGACGATAGCTCAGTGGGTAGAGTTCCCGACTAACTTCTTAAAGACTCCAAGTTCGAAACCCAGCGAGACCACGTTATTTATTTAATTAAAAAAATGTTTGTAATAATTTTTTTTAATAATGTTTTTTTTTTATGAAAATCTATTTATAGACCCTTTATTTTTTCGAACCCGGTAGCCATATAAGTAACCAGTTACTTAACCCCCTATTAGGTAATAAGTCCACACATTACCTTTAGGTTCATCGCCTGTAAAATTCATCAGTGAAGTAAGGTGTATTGTAATGAGTGATATTGCGTTCATTACTTTACCCATTATTTGGTCATGTGTGGTTTTGCTGGGTGTGTTTTGAGTAACATTAAATCTAGGGTTTTATTAAGGAATTTTAGTTGTATTAAGTGAAAAATAATCCATAGCAATGCCTACATCATTTTTTTGAGGGTGTGCCTGAGCTTTTTCTAATATTCGAAACCGTTCGGTTTCTATGCAAATTTTTCCGAACACTCATAATAATCTATAGGTAAAATACACGAAAACCGTTGTTCATTTTACGAAAGTTTTGGTTATTTTGACATAACGAAAAAATTTGTAGAATATACAAATCACATTTCGTAAAGTTTTGTAAAAACTTTTTTAAAATAAAAATGTGGTGCATACCTTACGGGTTTATTTTAAAATTAAAAAAAAAAATGTAATGGTGCCACACCAGAATCGAACTCACGATTTCAGTGACGTCCTGCTGTGTTGAAGTAGACCCCTCTACCATTTGCACCAAAGTAGCTGATGCAATACAACAAACTAAAAAGGAACTTAAGTCGAAAATATTATGAAATTTTTATGAAAACTAGAAAAATATGCTACAAATATTTAATAAAAAAGGTAAAATGGCAATTAAATATTTTTATTATGTTTATTGAACTAAATAAAATAATATAATTTTTTTATAAATATATCAAATAATATATTAAAAAACAAAATAAAAAAATAATAATAATAAAAAACTTAAATAACAATTGCAAACTAATTGCATTTTATTATTAAATATTTTATCTTTTTAAATATTTGTTTTATTGAATTTCATACTAAACCCGGCAAATAAAGTGGAAGTAGTGTTTTCGGGTCCTCTTTAACTTGTTTTAGGATCCTCTTTATTAAACAAAATACAAAATATCCATTTATATCAAAACACAAAAATAGTAATAATGAAATAAAAAAATAAAACATAGAAATTTAAAAACATTAATAAACAAAAAAATATAAAAATTAAAAAAAAAAAAAAAAATTGTCCTGGCCAGGAGTTGAACTCGCAACCTTCTGATTGCAAATCCGATCTCTAACCACATCAACATCCATATGTAATATTTGTAACATTACAAATTTTTGTACAATGTACTAAAAAAATATTACGAAATCATGTTTGTATTTTTTACGAAATTTGTAAATTTATATAATTTGTTTTATACACAAGTTTTGTAATATAAACAAAATATTTGTACATTCTACGAAAAAAAATTTACGAAAAATATATTTGTATTTTTAAGCATGGATTATTATGAGTGAAGAGCCTTTTAACCTTATATTTCAAATAATTAAAAAATCGGGCAAATCCACTATATAGGCAATATGGGTGTCAAACTTCATATTTATGAGAATACATTAAAATACAAAAAAAATATAAAATTTTTTATGTTTCACAATTATTTTGGAAATAATCCGGGCATTTCTTACGGGCTGAATTGCCATAAAACTTTACAAAGCCATAGTCAAGGAAATTTTAAGCTGTAGTGGGGAACCTCGGGTACTAAACAATTTTGTGCTCTTGCCAATTTTATATTTATTAACCAATTTTCAAAAACGTATCATTTGTCCAATCAAAATATATATGCTTTAAATTACGCTGACTACCGGTGTGTGAAGTTACATGGCAAATCCGACCAGCCAGAAAGAAATGGTTAAATTATTTCAAAAATATGTGTGAAACACCCCACTGTGCATTTGACGTCAAACAGGTAAACATGCTTGTTTACATTTCGGTAGTATGACTAATTGCTTTACAAAGCATTTATTATATTGAATTACTTTATATTATGAAATTTTTAGCATATTTAAATTTTTCTCTTCAACTGCATATGAGATACTTCAAAAATTGTCGACACCTTTTGAAACTGACTTTATATGTTAAAATCTTAAATGTTAGTTAGAAATGTTAAAAATTAGATGTTTACATAGTTAAACAGAACGATGGGCATGGTTAGATTGCCTTAATTAAAAGCTATTGCATGCAAATTTAATTTTCAAACAACATCACCAAAATTTTTTTTATTTATTTTATTTTTTCTCAGTTTGTTTCATAGGGTTTTTGCGCCGTTTAATGGAATTTAATTTTAATAAATGGTGTAATTCCACACAGTTTGAGATATACCCAGTTGATTTCAGCGCACCAATAACGGTATACGAACATCATAAACTTATAAGAATTGGTGTTTATTTTTTTGAAAATATACGTTTTTTGCGCTTAATATTCACAAATTTATTTGAATTGGCTGTTATCTCAGCAAAAGCTCGGTAATAGGTTGGTATTACGGATCATGCTACTTGGTAATAAGTTAAATTCCTTACCCTTGTATTATTTCGCAATTGTTGTTATTACTGAGTGCCCATTAGTAACACCAAATTCACATGTTTAAATGTTTTTATGATATAATTTGTTCGTTTCTACACACTAATTAATTTTTGTTTAAATTTACCCAATTTATAGTAGGAAACTATACTCCTACTATAAATTGGGAAAATTTACACAGTGCGTGTAATATAAGACATAAAGTTTGTAAGTATACATCATTGGGTGTTTAAAAAATGTTGTGGAACATACTTGTTTTTTGTAAATTTACACTGTATGTGCTTAAAAATACACATATAAAATAGTAAAATTACATTTAAAGTGCCTGTTTTTTATTTATTTGTTTGCAGTATTAAATCTAACATAAAAAGGAAGGAAGAAATTCTTCACTTCCGTAATTCCATTTATATTTAAGTTCAGAAATATATTTTTAACACCAAAAATAAAATGTTAACAACCAAACTGAAGTACAACCGACTAATTTTGCCAACTAGCCTCTATAAAAAAATTTTTAAAAATATTTTACCTCAAAGAGTCGAAAATTGTTAAAATTCTTCATATATCAATATTTAATTAAAAATTATTTTAAATAATTTCTACCATTCAAATAAATCGATTTCTTGCATACATTTGTGTATGAGCTTGAATTAGGGGAGGTGTGTAAGTTACGTTCCCACTACGTCATAGATGAATGTACAAAACTAAGAACTCTTATATATTAATAAATTCGAAGATATATGATACTTTTTTTCGTTGCATATACAAATTATGAAAAAACATAAAAGTGCTAATATCAGCGCTTCACTTTTATTGTTTTTATAAATAGGTTTAAATTTAAGAATATTTTTATTTATAATTTACTCTTAAGCATGCACCAGATTTTAATACTTTTAAAACGTTTTATTTTGTTTGTTCCTCAATAAAAAAACAAACGCGTGTGTAGAAATAAATTTATATTTTGTCATTATAATAATTTTTTTTTTGATTTTTGATTTTAGTTTTTTTTTTCAAAAACAAAGTTTAAAAATATTAATACTACTATTTTCAACAGATTACAATTGCAGATTTTCAAATTTCACTTATAAATTGCCAAACAATGGTGGGGTGCTAAAATAGATTACAACACTTGCTTCAAAATTTACATTCTTTAAATATTTTTAAGAAAATTAAAAAATAAAATTCAAAACAGTACCTAAAATATTTTAAAATAATGGCGGAACGCGAAAAAAAGCAGTTACAGTTAATTGATTTTAAAGGTAATCCACCATTTACAATATGCAAACCAATAAATTGGCAAAAAAATTGTTGCATTTTTTTGTTTGTAATTTTTTTTTTACGAAAATATGAAAATTTAAAATACAAATATTTCTAATAAAAATGCAATTTAAATCAGACCAAAAAAATTTGCAAATAATGGCGAAACGCGAAAAGGTACCAGAAAGGTACAATTCATTTTAAACTTAAATCCACGATTTACATGCTGCAAACGAATAAATAGGTAAAAACTAATTTTTGCTTTTTTTTACGAAAATATGAAAATTTAAGAGAAAATATTTCTAAATTATGTTATGAGCAAGATTATTCAAGTTCAAGATCATTTATTTTTTGTTAAACAAGAAACCGTGAAATGTTTATTTATTACTCAAAAAAGTTTTCGTCCGCTTTCTTAAAGCAGACTTTATCTACTGACAGGTCCTTACATGTTTCATTTCGCATCACCGAAAATCATCAAAGAACCAATGTAGAAAGGGTAGACTATTTTTACCCAAATTTTGAAGGAAAAATATCAACGCTTTACCCGTGTTGTTTTATTTACCCGATGAGAAGTAAAAAACAAAATTGGAAGAATTGAACTAATTCAAATCAAAAATTAAACATTTTTAACTAATAAACATTGTTTGTGTATAGGCTAGAATCTCTAGTCATAATACACTGTGTTTTTATTGTTTATTAAATAAACAACAACACTTTCTGACTATAGTATTAGGACCATAAATCAGTTTTGCCGTACTCTGCAATTTTTTAAACGTTTTACTTATAAATTTAAAAAAAATTAAAACCAACAGTTTATTTTTCGATCACATCATAATTTATGATAAAAGATCGAAAAATAAACTTTTGGTTTTAAGTTTTTAAAATTTAAAAGTAAAACATTTAAAAAATATTTCTAATAACAATTCAATTTAAAACAGTTCTTAAAAATGTGTGCTTAAAATAAGTTCTTAAAATAATGTCGCAGTACACCATTATATTGATAATTTTTAAGAACTGTTTTCTGATACAATTAATTGATTTTAAAATTTAGTCCACCATTTACATTCTGTATTTACACCAGACGCGGATCCAGAAAAAGGCTTTGGTGGGGAACTGAGAGTACTTTTAATTAATTTTTTAGTGTTTTTTACATTTTTGTATTGAAAAATATCACCCCTTGAAACCGCGCCGGATTTACACACATTTTATGCAAGAAAATTACACACATTGTGTGTATTTTTTAATTTTTTCGCACATAGAGTAATTTTACCCACATTGTAGTAGGTAAAAAGTTACATACTATAAATAGCGTAAATTTAAACAAAAATTTATTAGAGCGTATTTAAAAGTCAAAAAACTAGACTTGGGATATACATTCACTGAAAAATAATTTCTATATCAGTACATGGTTAAAAGTGGTTAATACGTGAAACCGAAATTTCCCGATTTTTAACATTTTGCAGATTTTCTATAGGGTTTTTGTGCCGTTTAATAGAATTATAATATGTAATTTTATATATGTATATTAGAGCGACTCACCAAAAAAAGTGCTCGATGTACCCTCCTAGAAATGAACCTTGGACTTTTTTAAGATGACATTTAAAATATTTCGGTTCCAGCTTTGACCTCTCGTGAGCTGGACCATTTTAAAAATGGGTCTATTTTTGCATGTTTTGTTAATTTGAGAATCTGTTTTCTTACCAACATATACAATATGGGTATCATAAGAAAGGTTTTTTTAAGGCGCGTCTAACTGTATATACAATTTGTCCAAGGACGATCATCCATGTCCTTTTGTTAAGGATATTCTGTAAAAAAAAACGGTTTTTGAATTTTTTGTTCGGGGTTGATTGTAATAAAAATGCCAAATTAACATATTTTAATCTTTAGTCGATTTAATTAAATACGGGTCTCAGCTTTTTTTGAAATTCGTGCTAGTTCGCGTTTTGACAAAAATGCAATGGGGTGGTAACTCTTCGTTTTAAATAAGGCAATATGGGTATCAAATTTTTTATTTTGCCAAGTACATCATCTTTGTATGTAAATAATTTAGATTTTTGCAAATTAGATGCGTTTTACACGGTGCTCTGGAATATATATAAATGCAATGAAAATGGGACTAAAGAAAGAAAAAAAAAATGATCCACGACTTTTTGGCGGCATATTTTTTGTCGCAAAATAAAAAAACAATATGCCGCCAAAAAGTCGTGGATAATTTTTTTTTTTTCTTTCTTTAGTCCTATTTTCATCCATACATGATCTAGAAACTAAATCCGCTATCATATTAGAGTTACTACAAAATTGCATTTATATATATTCCAGAGCACCGTGTAAAATGCATCTAATTTGCAAAAATCTAAATTATTTACATACAAAGATGATGTACTTGGCAAAAGAAAAAATTTGATACCCATATTGCCCTATTTAAAACGAAGAGTTACCACCCCATTGCATTTTTGTCAAAACGCGAACTATCACGAATTTCAAAAAAAGCTGAGACCCGTATTTAATTAAATCGACTAAAGATTTTAATATTTTAATTTGGCATTTGTATTACAAACAACCCAGAACAAAAAATTCAAAAACCGTTTTTTTTACAGTATATCCTGAAAAAAAGGACATGGATGATCGTCCTTGGACAAATTGTATATACAGTTGGACGCGCCTTAAAAAAAACCTTTCTTATGATACCCATATTGTATATGGTGGTAAGGAACCAGATTCTTAAATTAAAAAAACATGCAAAAATGGACTCTTTCAAAATGGTCCAGCTCACGAGAGGTCAAAGCTAGAGCCAAAATATTTTAGATGTCATCATAAAAAATTCCAATGTTCATTTTGAGGGGGGTACACATTGCACGAATTTCGCTTCCATACAACTTGAGTCGCTCTAATGTATATAGTTTGACGTATACCAAGTTGATGTCAACGCACTAATAACGAAATACAAAAATCACAAACTTACAATGAATTGGGGTAATTTTTTTGTAAATGTATGTTTTTTGCGTCTGATATTCACAATTATATTTGAAATTGGCTAGAGAATTACGTGAACTGAATTATTTTGTAAACAGAATCTCCTAGCCAAAAAGGCAGTTAAAAACTTTTAAACGTACAAATTGTATGAACTTTTTAAAAATGTTGCGAAATTTAATTATTTTTTATAAAAAACATGGGTTAAGAACATAATTAGGTATCTACAGTGAATCCTTACGACGAGCTTAATTTATAAAGTGCAAAAAAATTATTTTTTTTTCAATAAATTTTGCTTTGTGACAACTACAGCACTGTAACAATTCCGCCAAAATGCACATCAAATAAAAGATTTTATTGCGCTTAATACTAAATGGCATCAAAAAATTCTAAGGACTTTAAATTTTATGGAGCAAACAAAATTTTCATAACCTCAAAATGTATCCTTATATAAAATTTTAATTTTGCGAATTTGAAAGTATTGAACTAAAATGATTTCCTGCAAATAATTAAACCTAAACCCAACTAAATATCATTAACCCGGCAAAAAAAATCGTGTTTTCCTAAATATTCGTGGTGTTCTTTTTAATTTCTAATATATGTCAGAAAAATATTTTGAGTGTGTTTTTATATATTTTGAAATGTGATAAATGCACTGAGATCTATTTATTGATTTAGCTTTCATTTAATAAGCTAAGCAAAAGGAGTAAATTGTAAGTAGCTTGAAACTTAAAACCACCATAATTTTTGCGCCGTTAAATGTTTAACGCCAGTAAATTTAGCATGCTTAAACCAAAGAACATAAAGACTAAAGAGCAACATCAACATCTGTTAAATTTTATATTTCAACTGGTTTTAAGAGAAACAGTTTTTTTTAAGATTTTTACATGCATATTTTTTAGTATATACGAGGGCGGATCAATAAGTCCGTAAATTTTTGAATGAAACAGTTTTTTTTTTCCTAAAAAAAATATATTATTTTTTAACATAATCTCCTTTTAGCTCAATACCATTAGTCTAACGTTTCTCCAATTTTAGTATCCCTTCCAAAAAATTGGATTTTTCGAGGTCCATAAAATAGGCCCATAAAATTTGATCGTTGGAGCTAAATCTCTTTTCACCGAGCCATTTCTTTAGGTTTGGAAATAGGAAATAGGCACTGGGGATTACATCCGAAGAATATGGCGGATGAGGTAAAATTCGTAGCCCAATTCATTTAATTTTGCCATTGAGACTGCACACGTGTGCCCCCGTGCATTATCTTGATGAAAAAGGCCACATGGGGTCGTTTTTTTCTTAAACCCTCGTTAAATCGGTCCAATAAGTTGGCATAATATTCGCCGTTTACTGTTTTTCCCTTTTGGAGGAAATCGATGTGGATTATCCCGCGTGCATCCCAAAAGACTGTTGCCATCACCTTATTGGCCGACAAACTTACCTTGGCCTTCTTCGGAGCCGGTTCACCCAGAGAAATCATTGTTTAGACTGCTGCATGGTCTCCGGAGTGTTGTAATGGATCCATGATTCATCCATAGTTACAGAACGCCGCAAAAACTCATTCGAATTGCGTTTAAACAACTCCAACTCCTCAATTGGCCGTCCAGAACGTTCAGCGTCATTTGTACTTATGCGACCACAGCGAAAGTCATTAAACCACTTTTTTTACCATTGAAATGGATGGTGAATAGTCCCCATAGTATTTACCAAGCGTTTCCTTCCTTTGATTGTCGGTTCTTTTTCGCAAAAAATAATGTTTAATGAGCACTCGAAATTCACTTTTTTCCATATTTAAAAAAATCCACAAGGTTGTATGTTTTGAACAGCTGTTAAACGCAAAGTAAATGACGGAACTTGCCAGTAGTCTATTAACAGGTGGTACTTGATGGGAGCAATGTTTCATTTCATATAACTACCAGGGAAGTTCGAAAAGTCACGGACTTATTGATCCGCCTCGTATAAACAAACTTTTGTGTTAATTATACAAAACGATAGAGAATGCATTAAACAACACAAATTAGCTTTAAAATTTCATTAAAATTGACTTGAAAGCATGAAAATAAATTAATTAAAGTACCACCACTAACACATTTTTTCAAAACTCTCTTAAGGGGTTTAACAGCTTTAGAAATCAATAAAAACGACATTAGTAATTTAAAAAAAAAATAATGAAATGGTTTATTCAAAAAATTCTTTTTGCGATAGAAAAACACAATATTAGGTATTATTCTAAAAGGTATAATTTAGAATTCGGAATAACATGGCAACCCTGGTAACCATTTCATTGCACACCCCAAAAAAAAGTTGTTTTTTATTTTATCAAAATAATACTTGGCAAAAATTTAAAAATGTCTCTATGTTAGGGACTTCATTTTTTATTCCTCTACCAAACAGAAAAACCGATTAATAATCGGTCCACCTGTTAAGCCTGCACAGTGGAGCCGATTTCGAATTTCTTGTTTTGAGAACAAATCATTTAAAGTAAATATTGCTCATGTAAAATATAGGTAAGAAGTTTGTTTAACAAGCTATAACTTTTTTATTTCTGCTATTTTTTCTCCAAAATTTTCATAGAATATAGAAAAAAGTACAAACTATATAAATATGAAAAAAAAAAAAAAAAAAAAAAAAAATAAAAATTATATATAAAGCTAGTAAACCCCTTAAAACCAGTTTAGGTTTTTAGAAGAGAGCGATTGAAACGTCTTGCTTAAACATTTGCTAACATATACACAAAAGTTTATTCATGTCCTAAAAAAAATAAAATTTTAAATATTTTACCTCAAAGTGTCATAAATTTGTGAATATAATAATATAATAAAGAGCTTCAATTCGTGTTTTTGGCAAAACACGTGTTTTGCATTTAGGCGTAAACGTGATTTTAGTATATAAAAACTTGCCGCAAAATGTTTGCTATTTTTTTTTTTGTTAAAAAAAACTTAATAACTTTTGAGAGACTAATGGAATTTTGATGAAATATTCGTCAGCACTAGGGCAAGGTACTAGAAACTTATATCTTAATTGTTGGCTCCCACGGAATACCACAAGATTAAATATAATACAACAAGTGTAAACTCTTCAGCAAATTTAAATTTTTTACACACATCAATTGTTCTATGCAAACTTAACAAAAAATATATTAAAACTTTATTAATTCCTCTATACACTCAAAAAAATAAGTTAGTAGAAAAGTTAGTAAAACGTCTTGTAAATCAGGTATACTATTTTTTAGCAAAATTTTTTGCTAAAATCGTGTTTTCAGCTAAAATTTTTGTTATACTTATTCAGCACATAACTGTTTTATACTAATGCTTTACTAATATACTAATGTTTTACTAATTAATTTTGCTAAAAAAAAATTGTGCTGATAAGCACATAAATAGTATGGACGACAACCAGATTGAAAGATATACGCAGAATGAAGTAGATGTCGCGGCATGTCAAGATGTAGTAGAGAAGAGGAAAATGATACTAAAAAGTACAACTCTAATAAGACATATAAAAAAATCAACCATGGAAGTTTTTGTATCTCTTTTTCATACATAAAACAAAATTGAGGATTAAAACAACTTAAATTTTGCGTTGTCACCGGCTTGTGAAAATAATTGTCTATTAATTAAATTAAAGACAAAATAAAATATTTATTTATTTAGACTTATATATTATATATAACTTATAGATTAATAATAGTGTGGTCAAATTGCAAACAAACATATACAGAAATGTAGACAGAGTAAAGCGAAAGACAAAGACACACATCTTAGGTAGATTTTTATGGTTCCTTGTTCTTATTGCAAAAAAGGGTTGTTTTTTTCGTTTGGTTTGTTTTTGTTTATTTTTCGTTTCGTTTCTATAATTATCTTCGGCAGAAGCGTCCTTTCAACGATAGCATCATTTAGACAACCATTGATGTAAGTAATTGAAAGAAAATTTTTGTTATGTTATATATATTTATTTCTATATATTTTCAGATATTAAATTAATTCATATCGTCAATGTGGGAAAATGAAAATTTTTATATTTCGTTATTATAGTAAATTATTTTTAAAAGAATCACAAAAATATGTTTTATGATTTTCAGCAAATAAATTAACTAAATTACAATTTTTCTACAAATTTTTTGCGTATTTTTCAGTCTACTAAAATTCAGCAAAAAATTTATTAATTTTTAGCAAGGCTTTTTTATTTCTAATCTACTAAGTGTTAGCAAAACTTTTGCTGAATCTACAAATTTTGTTGCTAAAAATCAGCTCGCTGATTTTCAGCAAAAGATTTTGCTGACATTAGCAACTTTTTTGCAAGCATCCTCCTGACTAAAATTTTGCTGACTCAGCAAAATTTTTTGCTGACTTTACAAACTTTTTTTTTTGAGTGTAGTTAAACACTTAAAAACGTTCACAATTATTAGTGTTTTTTTATTGTTTATAGCACATTTATAATACAGCCAAAAACTAGTCGGCTTTTGAAAATTACTTGTATTTACTTGTCAAACTTATTTCTGTAGTATAAATGTGGTATTAGGTAAAAAATTTTACTTAGGATATTATGATATAAATGCAAAAGAAAATACGCAAACTTGGTTGTAAAATTATGAAAATATAATATTGGCTCAAAATAACCCAAACATAACAGATGTATGTAAACCAATTCATTTTTTTCATAATATTTTGTTATACTTTAATCAAATTTTTGACAAAATAGATACATATAATACAACAGAGTCTTACTGGATACCAGCAGTTTTAATTATATATTTTGGTTTCAAAATTGGGTAATTTTGACTCAAGCAGGACAAAGAGTAAAAAAAAAATATTAATTTAGGAAATGTTCGCTAATGTGACCTGTTCGATTATGTAGACCTTTCGTATTTTTTGCTGTTTTTGCATGAATATGCGAAAACAGTCATACTATAAAAATATGTTAAGCAATATAGGAATATGAGTAATTATTTGATTGATTCAATTAATTTTTAATTGACAAATTTAGTAAATCGATTTAGTTGAAAAATAGGAATATATTTTATTCTGTGTTGGAACACTTAAGGTCTTTTGCAAAATAATCGCAATTTCTCAAAATACAAATTACACTTCTTAACAAATTTGAACCTTTTGCAGAACTTGTCTTTCAAATACATATTTTTAAATAAAAACTTTTATTTTCTCATTTGCAATTTTTGAAATATCGCAGTTTTTATATTAACATCATTAATTTTTTCGTATGTTTTGATTAATTTTTCGAAATTTAAGAAGAATATCATGATTATTTTTTTTAAGATTATAAATCTAAACAAAATTAACTTTCATTTGAATATGATAATGACGGTGTTTGTTTCATGATATCTTACCGGCATTTCAAGGAAGTTGAAATTCTGGATCGTTCTGTATATAAATGAATTACATTTCATTGTTTGATTCGATTCAATCCAGTGAAAATACATTTTTTAAACTGAATACAGGGGGCTTAATATTATAGTCTGATATTTAAGAGCTCAATTTAAATTTAACAATCAAAAATTTGTATGACAACCCGATTAAAAAAATAATATGATGCAACAAAGAAACATATCAAATTTTATATTTTCAACTTTTTTATGAAACAATTCATTGCATTAATGATGTATTTAATTAACACAACTCACAAAATTTTATCAGTGTAGGTTGGCGTTTTTCGCTTTTTTAACATCGCTGCAAATGTGGACAAGACAGCAATAAATGTAAAAAATTCCATTTTAGTAATTTTTTCACAGTTTTCTGGGAATTGTGGGATTTCTTTTAGTCCAATAACAATGTGACAATGTAAAATATTTATTTTGCAATAAAATATTTCCTAAAATATTTCTTAATGAACGCATTGCTTTTATTGAAACAGAAACAAAATTGTCTAAAGGATATCCCACAACTACCAAAAATCTAAACAAATTTCCTAAAATGGAATTTTCTACATTTATTGCTGTCTTGTACACATATAAAGCGATGTTTCAAATTTGGACTAAATTGTAGCACCTGCCTCCGCTGATGCGCTCAAAGAAAAAGTTAGTTAAATGTGAAATTTGAGTAAAAAAACTTTCAAATTCGTATGGGTTTGTGGAGAGAACAGTAACCAACTGGAGAATGTAGTTTCTATAAAACGCAACCATATTTAGTAGTCTTGAAAAAAAAATATAAACACTACACTCAGGGAACTCCTGCTTTAAAAATATGTAGTTGTTTGGGTTGTAATAGAGTTTCTTTATTTTTAATGTAATGTAAGTCATTTGTAGAAAAATTTAAATTTTTTACTAACCTTGTAGTTCATTTAAAAAAACAAACCACATCAAATGACTGTTTAATGATTTTACATTAATTTTTTACAGTAGGTTTTTGTTATTTAAAAAACTAAAATAAATAAATGTTTGTTTATTTTTACTAACATGTGGTTAATGTTAACTACAATTGCGGTTAATTTTTTGGACATTAAAAAACAAATAGCAATGTTAGTTGAATTTACTGATATGTAAGTCGGCCTTTCTTTAAGCATTTTATTTTAATCATGAACAAGATATTGCATTGCATTTTTTGTTTAATTAAGTAACTTGTTGTTAATATCACCAACAATTTTCAAAGCAATCGAATTTGATTTGAATTTTCCATTGATAACTTACCGGACCAGGTTATGTGGATAACTTTTGCACTTTAGGAGATAACCCACATAAGTTGGAAATTACAAGCAAATTGCTAAAACTGGAATTTCGGTTGATAGATATAAATTTAGCAAGCTCTAAAATGTTTTGAATACCCTAATTGATCAGTGTCTGGTGGCTCTTCTTTGAAACTTAAGCTCATAATTACGTGTATTATGACTGTGTGCAGTTTTATGGCACACACCACTGTGAGTTGCAAAATCAAACCACATGAAAAAAAATCAAACCACATAAAAATATTATGATTCATAAAATAATATATTTTAGCGACCCCAAACCACCTTAATAAATCTTAAAGAAAATTCTAAAAGATATTTTGGTTCATAACTAAGGCAAGTTTTTTGGCATTTGAATATAAATGCCACTAATGTCACTTTTCCCATTAGTTTGTAAAAACTCCATTCGTTGGTATCCTTGCATAATAAGGGATTTTTGTAATTTTTTTTTAAACTTTTCGTTTAAAAACTGCACAAAATATATATGAAACCCATTAGAAACTTAAAGACTTTCCTTTAAATTAACGGACATTTAAAAATCTTTTTTATAGTTTTATTAGTTTTTTGTTTTTATAAACATCGAGATAATTTTTATGTTATTTTAAACTTATAACGAGCTCCATATTAGCTACGATGATACTAGCATTTCGATCTTGCAAAAATTCTCATCAGACCACGAAGTTTTAAAAAAGGTAGAGCTTCCAGAATAGGCAGAGCTGTGACAAGAAAAATAAAAATAGTCTTTTCCTAACAGCATCACGACGTTACTAAATCTTAAGGATCAAAAATGTTCTATTTATATAAAATTTTTTTAAAACTTTTAAGTCTAAACTAATTAACTGCACTCAAAATAATAGATGTGTCAAAATACGAAAAAATATCAAAATCATTAAAACTTTACTAAATTGAACGAAATTTTGATTTCTTCATTTCTGTTAATTCCTTCATTTCAGTTTCTTATTAAAAATATTATACAAAAAAAAACCTCTAAAAGACATTATTAGAAATTTTTGGAATTGGCAACTTGGAACGTACCAAGTTTAATTTCGACAAATATTTTCGGGCAGCAAAAAATAATTAAATGTGCAATCCTATTTACTATATCTACACTAGGTTGTCCCAAAAAAAATAAAAATTTGGATTTTCTCGGAAGATCTTTCCTAATTTGGATACTCATAAGGTAAAGTATTTTTGAGAATTTTATCAGATTTTTCGGAAGTAGTTTAGAGGTCGCGCAAACCGATTTTGTACCAAAAATCGAGCTTTTTGGGCTTTTATTGAATTATTCTTGCAAATTGCTAAAAAATCGGTAATTTTTCGGCTTCTGAGTAAATATTCTTAAAGAAAATTTTCCGATCTTTAATTTTATGTGCATAAGTAATAAGTTTCGTCAGGGATTTTGCACATTTTGATACATTATATAACAGTTTTTGTAAATTTTCAACAAACATGAAAAAGAATGCTTTATAACTTTTAAAATTTGTATGAAGACTTAAAAAACTAATGATGCAGTTTAAAAGATTATGAAGTTTTAAATACATTAGCAGAAAAAACAATATAATTTTCTCTTACCGTTCTCGAGTTATACCCTTTTAAAGCTTTGCACCCATTGTATGAAATTTTTAGTATTATAAGATTTGGGCATCCGATTTGTTGTAAACTTTAGATTATGAGATTTGAAAATTTATTTATTGTATGTCAAAGCTTAGTTTTAACTGTTGTCAAGTTGTGGACAGCACAAAAAGTAGCCAAAAAGCCGTTATCATGATTTATTGGATTTGGGGGAACTACAACCCTATTTTTGGCAGATAGTCTATAGGATTAGAATTAACAAGTCACAATACAATTAAAATTTTTTAGTGAAAGGAAATTTAACAGAAGACATGATTGATAATAAACAAATTCAGTGTTTTATTACAAAAGCCACCCTAACTTTTTTGAAGCCTGCAACATTTCTACTGATTTTTTACAAACGGATCCAGAAAAATGGGAAAACAACAAATCATTTCAGGAAGCAAAACACAAAGTTCAACAATTGCAAGTTGTAAATGATGTCGCAGAACGTGGTGTGGCCTTGGCTAATAGTTATATCAATATCACAACTTCTGAAACAGACTTTCAGAGTTTACTGCAGGGGGTAGAACAGCATCGCAAGAACTCTAATAAATGATTTATAACAAATCTATTTTGGGTACGCCTTCTGTGGCGTACCCAATGGGTATGTCAGAGAGAAGCTCAGAAGATGGAGGGAGTCGGAGTTTGGGGCCTATTGGGCCAGATCGCCTGGGCAGCGACATGCGAGGCTGCTTATATCTCCCTCTGGGGAGAGATCGCGGAAACTCTTGTCTATGACGAGGGGCGAATTAAGGACCGTAACGGGTTACCTCACAGGACACTGTGGCCTTAGGTATCAATTGTACAAGATGGGACCATCCTCTACGGATACGTGCAGGTTTTGTGAATTGGAACCCGAGACCTCTCAGCATGTTCTCTGCAAATGTCCGAGGCTCTCCGACAGGAGGGTGCGTTTTTTTGGTGATCGAATAGTGACGCTATCGGACGTTTGGAACTGTTCACCTGGTAGGATAATTGGCTTCGTAGGGAGCCTGAACCTATAGGGTGTATTCGCTGGCAGCACAAAATACCAATTTCTGGTCGCGGTGCATAGTGCCACTATAATCTAATCTAAGCTAATATAATTGTTATGTATGAGTGCTAAGTAACTATTATTTTCTTTGTAAAAACATTTTCTAAATCCAATTACATATTTAAAGTTTAAACCAATGCAAACCTAGTTCACACCTTATAGTATTATACATTTCATACAATGTGTAAAGCTTTAAAAGGGTATAACTCGTGAACGGTGAGAGAAAATTCATTTTTTTTTCTGCTAATTAATTTAAAACTTAATAATCTATTAAACTGCGTCATTAGTTTTTTTAGTCTTTATACAAATTTTAAAAGTTATAAAGCATTCTTTTCCATATTTGTAGAAAATTTACGAAAAACCGTTATTAAATTGTCAAAATGTGCAAAATCATTGCCGAAACTTATTATTTATGCACATAAAATTAAAGATCGGAAAATTTTCTTTAACAATATTGACTCAGAAGCTGAAGAAATATCGATTTTTTACCAATTTTCAAGCAAAATTCAAAAAAAGCCCGAAAAGCTCGTTTTTTGGTAAAAAATCGATTTGCGCGACCTCTAAACCACCTCCGAAAAATCTGAAAAAATTCTCAAAAATTCTTGGCCTTATGAGTATTCAAATTAAGAATGATCCCCAAAATTTTTTTTTGAATGGGACACCCTAATCTACACTAAGGATATTATATACTTGAGGAGCATCTTTTCAAAACATGATTATTCCACTTTTGACAAAAGTGATTTTTTTTTTTTGTTTGGCATTGAATTGGAAACTCAGCGAAAATAAAATTTTGCGAAATCTCTATAATTACATCAGGAAAAAAAAAAAATAAAATGCATGATTTCATCAAAAGTAGATTATTCCACTTCAAAATGACATTATCCATTTCAAATATACATTTTTGGAACAAAATATGATTAATCCAGAAGTTTATTAAAAATAAATAGAAAATACTGTGTTTTTTTTAGTTTTATTTATTTAAAGATGAACCTAAGGTTATTTTAATTCAACATAATATATCTGATACCTAATTAGTTTCGGCAAAAACAAGATTAATCCGCAGTGGTTTGGATCAGAACATGATTATTCCAATCAGCCGCGTCAACACAAGATTATCCCATTTCAAATCTTGCATTTATTCCAAACATATTACTTCTAAATTTTTGAATCCTGTACAAAGCAATGACTAATCTTGTAGTCTATAATAATTTCGGGTTAAATACATAGGGGCATACCTAAAAAACTATTTTCTCAATTTGTGCGAAAACACAAAAAGTGGAACAGTCATGTTTTGAAAAGTTGCTCCTCAGTTAAAGACAACAGCAGTTGTAGCCAAATACAAATGAAATTTCACTTGAAGACAGCATCATTAAATTCAACTACGATTTGTCATTTGTTTTTACTGTTAAAAAAATTACTAACAAATGTAGTACAAATTAACTACATATGTTTTTCTTATTTTATTTTTTTTTAAATAAGAAAAAACAACTGTAAAAAATTAATGTAAAATCATAAAACAGTCATTTGATGTGGGTTGTTTTTTTAAATGAACTACAAGGTTAGTAAAAATTTAAATTTTTTCTACAATTTTTATACATTTACATTAAAAAAAAAGAGACTGTATTACAACCCAAACAACTACAAATTTCAAATTATAAACCCTGTAATTTTAAAGTTATTTTATGTCGTTTCATATTTTTGTTTATTTTTAATTGCTTTGGGGGAGGCATATATCGCCATTAACGCCCCCCCCCCCCCTCCCCAGGATATCCACGCCTGATATTAGGGATACAACTTTCAGATTTTTTTAAAAAATACTAGTCCTCTCAAGGTTGATTCTGTAGGGCGATAAAATTTGCTATTATATGCGATACTAGTTTTTGATGATCGTTGAAAAAGTTCATGCACCATACAAGATCAAGTTTTGAATTTAAATATATATTTTTGAATTAAAAAACTAATAGTTTACTTTAAATTGCATATGTTTTTGCAACATTTCTTTATTATTTTTAATACAAATTAGTTTCCTAAAATTTTTACGAAAAAGTTTGAACAAACCCCGATATTATTCCATTATTTAACGGAAGAAAAATTTTACTTAATAGTAGTAATAATTTGCTTCAAACAACTTAGTTGTTGTAATTATATTATCTCTTTCTTGACTAAAAACGATTTCCACCATCTCGACACAAAACCTTAATAAAATAGCGATAATTTTATTTATAAAATTTTATGAAAATGAAAATTATTCAAGTTCGAGGCCATACTCTTATGATATTGTCCTAACAAATAATCTAGTGTTTTTTTTGTTTTCAAATTTATTATTTAACCCTTTCAGAAATGAGTTGATAGATCTATTTCGGGAATTTTCTAGGTTCCCATCATCAGAACACGTTTTGAAAGAGGTAACAATCCCACGTCAAACATCAAACATTCATACAAACTAGGTTACGCACTAAATGAGAACTAATATATGAGCTCGAAGTGAAAGATTATCACCATTGATCAAAAAATAAATTGAAAACTTGTTTGTTATGTGCAAGGTCCATCTTTGGTGGATATTCAATACACGTTTTTTGTTTTTTTTCCTCCTTTTTATTTTTTTGTTTTGTCTATAAACAAAAACAGGGGAAGTAAACTAGACTGTACTTTGTCTTTTATACAAGTTTGATATAATTTTTATTAAAAATAAAAATTATGTTGTTTTCGACCTTTAATTGTGCAATGAATATGAAAATTATTCAAGTTCGTGGCCATACTCTATATTTCTTTTTAAGGATATTGTTCTAACAAATAATCTATAGTTTTTTCGCGTTTTTACTGATTTTACATATAAATTTTTTTTTGATTTTGCTTTGGAAGAGCTTTATATTTTTTAATGTTGGAGGAATAATTACAACAAAAAATAATCGTTTCATAAATATAGAATAAAAATTAATAGCATTAATTAATTCCAAAGTGAGCCCACAAAAGGTTATATCCCAGCTGTATATTATTGAAAAGCTCATAAAAAGTACATTATCCGATGTAGAAACAAAAGTTTCATCTTTCTGTATTTATTAGGGTAATCGAGACGGTTTTTCAAAACCGGATTCAACATGATTTTTCTGTTGTCGGTTTCGATTTTTCTAAAAAGGTAAATTTTCGAATATCGAGTAAACCGGTTTTTTGTTGTCGAATAACCGGTTTTAGGTTAACTATTCTTTTTTAGCTTCAATTATAAGAAATCGTAAATAAACAAAATTTATTATTAAAAACGAAACGTTCTTAAAAATGTGTTTTTTAAGCTTATTCAAAAGAAATAATAATTTTTCAAATAAAAAACTAAAATTATTCAAATTTACAAAAAAAATAAACAGACCGGTCGTAGCAACGGAATGTGTAGGCAATCGAAAGGTTCAGTTGTACACTAAAAAAAGTTTGTAAAGTCTGGGAAAATATTCGCAGAAAAATTGCTAATATGAGCAAAAATGTTGCTGAATTTAGCAGGACTTCTTTTGAGTGTAGCTATCGAATTTTTTGGTAATTAACACCGAATTTCTGTTAAGGCAATAATTCTATTTTCGTTTCAGATTTTCTGTTGTTTAAATAGAATGATTGTTATCACAACCGTCTTGTAGGCTAGTTGGTAGCGTACTAGATCACCAGTCTATGGTCGTGGGTTTGATTGCGGCTCAATTTTAGCTATCATAACTGAAAAGTTCGGTCGCAGCCACCGAATCATACGAATACGTTGGTCACAAACGAGTCTGTTTTCTGGGTATATTTTTGATTATATAATATATAAAATATATATATAATATATAATATATATATATATAATATATAAAAATGTCGAATAATCGATCACCATAGTATTTATAACAGAATGACCGACATACTGATATGTTTCCATACAAAAAAAATATAGTTTTGACCCCACCATTTAACCCTCAAAAGTGAGATTCAGCTGCTAAAAATACGTGTCTCTTAATTTTTGATCCTCTCTCACATATCCGAATTTCATTAAGATCGAAGAAAATCCATCGGGAGACTCTCCTTAGTAGTCAGGATTTTTCTGAATTATTTTGGGTTGACGAAAGGGGTAAAAGTCTCAATCTTCTGGTCAAACTGCTGAAACTATAAATCTAAACTAGGTTCCACCTCTAGCAAATAAATCCGCTCACACAGGACTTTTGGAAATTCCTTGGGAGGAATAGAAATTGAGAAGCCCTCAACAATTTTTTTTTATTTTAATTTTCGTTAGGAACTCAGTAAAAATGGGAGATCAAATCAAATCAAATCATAATGGCTTACACAATGGCTGAAGTTAGAAAAATGAAAATGAGTACATAATCTACAAAAAATGCAAATTTAACAATGTTTCGGACACAACCCGGATATTTTTAGTCCACATTGTGTCTTTTTGTGTTAAACAACACATGAATTGATTGTTATAAACAACATTTAGCCAAGTAGTTTAAAATAACTTCTCTATATATGTATCTTTATCTACGCTTCAATATAATCTCGTTTTATCACTGAAACATATGCATATAAAACTCAGAATATTTAAAAACAGTTCTTTAGTTTAATTGTATTAACCGAACGGGATAGAGTTGAAAATTAAAATAATAAAAAATGCTAAAATACATTTTATTTTTGTTATTATTGAATAACGAAATGCGGCAAATATTATGTAAAATTAATATAACAGAATTAGAGAATACAACGCAAATGCAAGTTTTAAATAAACCAGTTAAGACTAAAAGATCGCCAGGGGGATGGTGAGTTAATTATGCATGAGTGAAATTATTTAGTTATTAAATGGTGTCAAGAAATGGTGTTAGAAAAATGATATTTAATAAATATGTTTCTACACCTTTCCCTCGATTTACACAGTACTTTTTCTACACGATTTTTTTTTTAGTTCTGTGTTAATTTAAACTTTTTTTTCATAAATGTAAGAAAAGAAAACAATAATAAAAATATATGAACAACATCAAACGCCTTCAAATGATAAAACGCTTTTGTTCAGAAATAAAGCCGCCGTTTCTTCTTAACTATATTATGCAGAACCCCTCTTAGAATTCTGAATTCAAATGGATGGTTTTTTTTTTTTTTTTTTCATTTGCAGTTGTTAAAATACCACGGTTTTCATATTTATATCACATAATTTTTTCGAATATTTTGGTTAATTTTTCAAAATTTAACCGCAAAATCATGATTTTTTTTTTTAATAACATAAATCTATTCAAAATTATCTTTCATTTGAGTGTAATTGTGGAGGTGTTTGTTTCAGGATATCTTACCGGTTTTGCATGTTTAGTTTCATCCTAAAGCTAACATTCCATTAAACTAATTTTTGTATTAAAATTGCAAGTTCATTGAAAATAACTTGAAACATTTAGAAAAGAAGAAAATTTTTATATAAAAAGACGAAGTATAATTTTTATATTTACTTATACTTCATATATAATCGAAATATTTCAAAAACTACAAAAAAGAAAAATTAGTTTTGCCGGACTTGACTCAGCGTACCCAAATCTATTAGAAAATATGTTATACAAAGACAGGTTCTGCAAAAAGTTGCAAATTCTTCAGTACACTCAAGGAACTTCTGCTTTAAAAATATGTAGTTGTTTGGGTTATAATACAGTTTCTTTATTATTAATGTAAATGTCAGTCATTTGTGGAACAAATTAAATTTTTGACTAACCTTGTAGGTCATTTAAAAAAAACAAACCACATCAAATGACTGTTTTATGATTTTGCATTGATTTTTCAGTAGTTTTTTGTTATTTAAAAAAATAAATGTTTGTTTATTTTTTTCTAACATGTGGTTCATTTTTACTACAATTGATAGTCATTTTTTGAACATTAAAAACAAATGACAATGTTAGTTGAATTTACTGAAATATAAGTCGTCATTTCTTTAAGTGAAATTTCATTTGTTTTTAACTACATTTGCAGTGGTCTTTACCTACATAGTATTCTAAGTGTAATAATGTTAATAATACATTTTTATATGAAGAAACATTTTCTTACTTCGGTATTTGAAGCCTATGTAAAATGAATTAAAATTTGCAAAAAGTTGCGAATTTTTCAGTAGTACATGAGTAACCTCTTTACATGAGGAACAATTTGTTTTTTGAAGCCTGTGAAAAATGAATTAAAATTTAAAGTTCTTTTCCAAATATTTTATTACATTTTCAATGCATTTGCAAGTTTAATACATAACTTTGTTTATTGGAGTGTTCAGTTTATGGAAAATGAAAAATGAAAATGAAAATTATTCAAGTTCGAGGCCATAGTCTATATTTCTTTATTAAGATATTGTCCTAACAAATAATCTATAGAGTTTTTTTGTTTTCAAATTTAGTATTTGACCCTTTCAGGGATGTGTTGATAGATCTATTTCGGAAATTTTCTAGATTCCCATCATCAGAACACGTTTTGAAAGAGTTAACAATCTCATGCCAAACATCAAACATTCTTATAAACTAATTTACTCACTACATGAGAACTAATATATATATATATGAGCTCGAAGTAAATGATTATCACCACTGATCAAAAAATAAATTGAAAACTTGTTTGTTATGTGTTAGGCCCACCTTTGGTAGATATTCAATACACGTTTTTTGTTTTTTTTCTCCTTTTTATTTATTTGTTTTGTCTATAAACAAAAACAGGGGGAGTAAACTAGACTGTTCTTTGTCTTTTATACAAGTTTGATATAATTTTTATTAAAAATAAAAATTATGTTTTTTCGACCATTAATTTAAATGAAAATGAAAATTATTCACGTTCGAGGCCATACTGTATATTTCTTTATTAGGATATTGTCCTAACAAATAATCTATAGAGATTTTTAAAAAATTATGTTTTTTCGACCATTAATTTAAATGAAAATGAAAATTATTCAAGTTCGAGGCCATACTCTAGATTTCTTTATTAGAATATTGTACTAACAAATAATCAATAGATATTTTTTGTTTTCAAACTTATTATTTGACCCTTTCAGGAATGTGTTGTTAACCCGGAAAGGGTCAAATAATAAATTTGAAAACAAAAAGTCTCTATAGATTATTTGTTAGGACAATATCCTAATAAAGAAATATAGTGTATGGCCTCGGCCTTGAATAATTTTCATTGCACAATTAAAGGTCGAAAAAATATAATTTTTATTTTTAATAAAAATTACATCAAACTTGAAAATGAGAAATTTTAAAATTTATGCACAATTTATAAAGATGAAATTAAAAAAGTAAATGTTTGAACTTTCAAACACCGACATGATTATATTCACATCAAAGAAAGATTTGTGGAGATTTATATTCTTAAAAAAATGTAGTAATTTGCTATACAATTTCAATAAATCAAGAAAAATATATGAGAAAATGGGATGAATGATGTTAATATAAAATTTTGGTTTGTCAGATTTGGATTCCACGTACATAGGCTTATCAAAAAAGATCTGTTTCAAAGCGAGATTTTTTTGGCCGTCGACAAGGAGTATCGTTAAAATGTTTCGAGCACTTTCTTCAAAAAATTTATTCAATATTTAGAAGTGAAAATAAACAATTTCTTGTATCCAAAGCCAACAATTGCTTCAATATTTAAGATAAAAATCGATAAAAATCGATATGAATCTACTGCACTGAAAAAAGTTTCTGTATCAAAAATTACGAATATATTAAAAAAATTACGAATATGTATATCAAAAACAAAGTTTCAGAGAGTATTAAAATTCAATTACAAAATTTATAAAATTTGTTGGTAACTACCCAGGAAAAAATTACACATTCCAAAAAGAAGGTGATGCCCACACTTGCTTACATATCTCATTGCCAAATTTAGTAACTGCAATACCAAACTCATTCCAACGATAGAGTCAAAAAAGCAAGTAGTATTGTAATCAATTCTTTAAATTTAAACCAGAAAGCATGAACTCAATAACAAAGTAATTATTTACTTAAAAGAAAATTACAATGTTATTAACTTGTATGTATAACTTTTTGTACTCAAGAAGTAATCATATACTTTTTCTTAATAAAAGGACGTTATTGGAAGTAGTTCCTAATTTTGAAAAAAGAATTTATCTCATATATATTTTCAAACAAATTTTTATTTGCAGGAAAATAATACTAAAAACAGAAATTGCATGTTGCCTAAATTTTGTTAAACTGTGGTTAGGTATAAATTAGGGAAGCGCACGTGAGCAGAAAATTGTGAGTGGAAGTTGAAATTACTGACGTTATCGTGAGTGAGTGTAAAAGAAACTTTCGAGGGTGATTGTGCGTGAGTCATATTTTTGTTTTTCAATTTTGAATTGTTCTTTTTTTTTGAAAAATTTATATTTTCGTGGTTTATAGCTCCAAAATTATGACAAACCCATGTTATCATAACAATTCGATGTTTCACTTTTTAGGATTTTATTTCCGTATGAGTTTTGATCGTTATATTTGAGTGACGTAGGAGAATTACGTGTGGGTAAAAGTTGAATTTACTTATGAAACTACTTATTTTTTTTTAATGTAAGTACTTCTTATTTTTTCTAGGGAACTATTTATTTATTTTTTTTTGTGCAAGTACTTCGTAGTTTTACAATGGAACTATTTCTTAAAAAATGTATGTAGTTCTTAAAAATATAAAGTAAATGGTTCTTCGGTAAAAAAATAATCAATTCTAAAGAATCAATTATTTTAGTCTCACGCCCTGTTAAAAGAATCGAGTAGGTACTCTAGTAAGGAATTCGTTCTGCCCAAAATGCTTGATTACAAACCCGCTTACCTTTTTGGAAATTTTTTGCTGGGTATGTTAATTGAAACGAAAATTGGTTAGACAATTGAAGAGTGGAAGCGAATTAGGGTATACAGACCATATTTTGGGAATGCGTTTTTTTACATAATATAACAGAAGTAGTTCATTTACATATACCATTGAAAAAATGTTGCTATATTTCTGCGTTTTTGTCTAAAAAATTACTTTAAAAGAATTTTTTTGTTTTTCAATTTATTTTTTAAATTAATTGCTAAAAACTTTTTCTTTTCCAGCACAATTTTGAAAATACAATAATAAAACAAAGATTTTATTGATAAAGTTCAAAGAAAACATTCTAAAGTTATATTTTTACTTTTAAAATTTTGCAATTTGCATTTATTGTAAATGCTATTTTTACACTAAAAAAATTCATGCAACATATTA
This sequence comes from Delia radicum, assembly GCA_021234595.1. NCBI lineage: Eukaryota > Metazoa > Arthropoda > Insecta > Diptera > Anthomyiidae > Delia > Delia radicum. Next base: position 195,183,620 of record CM037852.1, read on the forward strand.
CAAAAAAAAAAAATATATATAATATATACGAATATTTCGTATAGTGTACAAAATTAAGTTTAGGCAAAAATTTACTAATTTAAATTTATTTTCATCGGGATAAACATTAATTGCATTTATAGTAATTAAATGTGCTAAAGTCCCAAAACTTATTTAACAAATTGTGAAAAGCAATCTGATGTAGGCGTGTCCCTATCCGGATTTCATTCCTGCCTAAGGAAATATTCAGGGGACTTTGTTATTAGAGTTTCTAGAGATATTAGTTATGTTAAATCACAAACTCAATGAGAATTTCTTGTCCTCGTCTAGGAGCGAGATTCAAAATTTAAAATATCAAAGAAAAACCAAAACAACAACAAAAAATTGTCACAATTGGCTTTGTCATCTTCCAAATACTACTCTGTTTTTTTGACAGACCTAGCAATGTAGTGACGTTTATTCAAGTAAATCAACAATAGAAAATCATATGTTTTCTATTAGTGTCAGTTACATTTAAATTTGCACAAGCACCTGCATATTTGACAATTTTTTGTTGTTGTTTTGGTTTTTCTTTGATATTTTAAATTTTGAATCTCGCTCCTAGACGAGGACAAGAAATTCTCATTGAGTTTGTGATTTAACATAACAAATATCTCTAGAAACTCTAATAACAAAGTCCCCTGAAGATTTCCTTAGGCAGGAATGAAATCCGGATAGGGACACGCCTACATCAGATTGCTTTTCACAATTTACTAATTTTACGAAAATCTTTTGTTTTTTTTTTTTTTGGTATATTATATACGATAGTTTATTAGTTTCTGCATTGAAAAATATTTTAATTTTTTTTTACTTTTCAGATCCAATATATGCCGAATGAACATACATTAATCCAGCCAGCAAAATTTGAATACTTTTTTGAGGGTTCCTATTCTTAGTCCAAAATAAAGCAAATAGAACATATATTTTTGAAATGTAAAAGCTATTTTGTCATAAAATATTCATTGTCTGGACAAAAATGTGAGCCTTCCAAAAAGAATCTTAAAAGACACAAAAATTTTGAAGAAAATTATTTAATCCAAAAAATGGTTCAGAAGTGACTCAGAAATGTAATTGAACTGGAATATTTTGTGAACAATTCAAAAAAGTCTCGAAAAGAAGATTGAATTTTGAGCCAGTATTAGTTTTTTATTTATAGTTTCTATGTCATTTTTTAATCATAAAGGAAGGCTCTTTTGAATAAACCACGTTCATACAAACTTTTAAATTTTAATAATATTTTTTGAGCCCATTTCTGATTGATTTTCAAGCTTGTTTGCTGGCAGGAATGTTTATTTTAAAACTTAAGCAAACAAAAACTTGTAATTTTTTAAAAACTTGTGTTTTTTTAAATTTTTAGAGAATTTAATAAGTAAATAAAAAAAGTTTTCAAATACTTCTACTGGTTAGTGTAAATTTAGTATTATACTACTTAGCATGGTTTTCACAATGTCCCGTTAGATATCAACTTGGACTTTAACTGACACATTTGTGGTTGATTCCCATAAAAACTTTCAATTTAACTGTTTGTTAAATTTTAACTGGCATTCAGTAATCGGGCCTTTATCACTTTAAACATTAAATGTTCATTATCCTCTTAAATCCCTTAGATTATATATTACTTTTAAATAATTTTATTTTTAAAAACTAAATTACTAAAAAAGTACTTTGAGGTATTTTTATCAAAATAATATTAAGATACATACTTTTTATATAAAAATACTTCCTTTTTATCGAAACAAGGGACATTGACTTAATCTGTATTTATTTTTCCGAACAAAGGGACTTTAATGAAAAAGTATCTTTAATGAAGGTATTTTTCTTAAATGTATACTTTTTTTATAAAAAAATTGTATTTATTAATAATTTGAGGAATAATTCCTCTTTTATTTGCAAATTCGTTCTGGTTGTCTTAGATGAATATCTTCATAGTTTGTAATGGTCAAAGAAATTTTAATAGTTTTTACAAAATAAATTAATTATTTTAAAGCTCTCCCGATGAAAAAAGTTATATAAAAATATATAGTCATATATATAATTTCATATCACATCATGTCTTAGTTGATCAGCAAAATGGCATACAATTATTTCATGCGATCTCAAGGGATATTATCTGATATAATTTGTTCCAAAAAAGGGTTTATCTAGTTTGATCAAGTTATATATAATTTGATACAATTTGATATAACTTCATACAATTCTTTAAAACTGCTTGGAATCCCAACTTATATTATGTTCCACATTTCGAGTAATAATGAATATTTAATATGTGATGCCATATACAATTATATGTGAAACTAATCGATTTTTCTTTTCTTGTTTCTACCATATATGTTTATATTTAACTAGCTGACCCGGCAAACGTTGTTTTGCCTTCAAATTTTAATTGTAAATTATTCTTTAAATCAAGAATATTTTTTAAGCAAATAAATAGTTAAAAAAAATAAATTTACATTAGTAAATCATTTTAAAATTTGTAATTTGATGGAAAGTCCAACGCCTCTTTGTCCTTCTATAGCCTTTATTTGCTGAAGTATATAAAATGAATAGCTGAAAACAACTGCCATAACAACAGCGACGTCACCTATCACCGGTACATTTAAGCGCCGCTCATGCTCACCAGCCGGTGTCTTGTCTGCTCTTATCACAACCCTATAATCATCAGTCGGCATCTGGTCTAGGGCTATTTTGAATAGACGGATGAGGCTGTTGTGTTCGTGTAACAGAGCTTGAAGGTTCTTGTAAATATTAACATAGGTTTTTTGAAAATATCTTCGGTACTACATAACCGATTTAACAGTTTGATATCACGTTTTGAAAAACATGACAACGGCTTTCAAAAAAAAATAAAATAAATTAAAAAAAAACAAAAAAAAAATAAATATATGTATAAGTCATTGGTGGTACAATATGAAAATTCGATTTTGCTACGCCCCTCCGCCCACAGACCGAAAAAATCAGACTTCACAGTTTCATCAAAATCGGCCCAGCCGTTTTGGAGTCCATACGTTACATACATACACACATCCTGTTTTATATATATCGAAGAATAGATAGAATAGTTAGAAGATAGATTATCAGAGAAGGCAAATTAACTTTTTTTTATTTTCCCGATGAAAAAAGATCCGAGACAATCAGATTTGATTATATATAGTATCACATATATGTAACTAAACATTACATATTATCTGATCTGAAAAATTTCAAGTAGACTTACAGATTTTTTCAAGATCAAAAATAAACAATAAACTTTACATGTCCTTGTTATACAGAATAACTAAAAATACTAACTATACTGTCGGTATTATGGATCAATACGACATTTTGTTTATGAAGGATAAGTCCCATTATTTAGTACTACAGCAATTTCAGATTGTTCAAAACAACTATTTTGTTAACCACTAAAAAAGATAAGTAGTAGAAAGTATTTTGCATATAGTCGAACTAAGCAGTTATTTAGTTTTTAAAATTTACGCATGTTATTTGGGTTGGGTGTTTCATTTGTTTAAACATGCCGTTTCCAACGCTCTCTTCGAAAAACCGGAACTAGTTTTAAAAGAGTTTCGAAAAAAATGTATTAACAGTGGTACTTTTATTTAATTAATTAATTTTTATGCCGTTAAACAATTTTAATTAAATTTTAAAGTTAACTTGTTTAATGTATTCTCTGAATAAGTTTTGTATAATTAACGCAAAATTTATATATGAAAAAATATGCATTAAAAAACCTCTAATAAAACTGTTTCTCTTAAAACCATTTGGCATATAAAATTTAACAGAAGTTGAGTGCCTTGAATTAATAAAAACGCTTTTGTGCGTACGTTTTGGAATATATTTTTTTTTGCTCTCAATTTACTTAGCCTCAGCTACTATGCAAATGACGTAGATTTTAAATTAATTTGCTCTTTAATATGTTAATCTTGGGTAAGCATAATAAAGAATAACAGTAAGTAATTATACAAGTTTCAATAAATAACAAATCAAGAAAATAGTAGATAATATTATATTTAAAAGATAAGAGATGATAATTAATAATGTTAAAGAATTATTTAATAATTTATATAGTAAAGATACAACTAAAGAAAACAAAGTACAATGAAAAGTCTATAGATAAATATGAAAGGAGAGATAACGAATTTGTAGGGGTAGTCCATATGTTCGTTGGCGTAAAACGTAATAATTATGAGGTTGTTTTATAGTGGTTTAATAAAGAAATATTAATAATCACTACAAAACAAAAAACGTTGTTTTTCATGGGTTTTTGCAGTAAATTTTAAACTCATTTATATTCTAATTATAAATGGTATTAAAAATATATACATAAGTGGTATAATTTTTTTCATTAAATTTTAATATATATATTTATATATAATGATATGCTTTACCATATATAATTATATATAAAATTTATAGTATTATTTTTGTTTAATTGTAACATATAATATTTAAATTTAATAAACATTAAATGTTTATTTGTGAAATAAATCCTTAAAGTGATTATTAATGTAGTGTGGTCAAATTGCAAACAAATGTACGATCAGGTAAACAGACTATAGCGTAAGCCAAGGACACACACCTTAGAAATTTTTTTCCTTTTTGTTACTGCAAAAAACTGTTGTATATCACAAAATCTTTTTAAATTTCAACTCAGTGAAACTGAAACAAACGTTTAATAAAACCGGCAGTTTTCGGAATTTAGAAAAACTGTAAATGCAGTTGTGTAAACAAGACCTTGAGCCATCACTGAGCAATGCTTAAGGATTACCCCACTTTATCCGTAAAAGTTACAGAGGGTTAAAGTTGAAAAATCGATAAAAATGGCTTGAAATAATCCATAGTTTTTACCTTCTCTCGCTTTTTTTTTTTTAAGTTCTCCTTATATTTAAATCTTTTCCGGCATAACACAAAGTCAGTACATATAAGAGATTATTTTAATGTTGGTTTGATAGATGCTTCATCGCTTGGTAAGTAGTTATAAGACGGTTAAGTTTTGAAACCAAAAATTAAGAGTTTTTAAATTTTCGAGGTTTTTTGATCAGGGATTTCGGCCTCCTCTATAAAATGAAAAAAGTTGAACTAGAGTTGGTAGCTGTTGTAATTCTTAACATTTTGGAATTAATCCCGTTAATGTGCCACGAATAGTTAAGGAGTTTCAGCAGATCAAAGTTCGAAAGAAAAAACGTAATTTTTTTGAAATACCAGTTTTTTGCGAGGCACATTCGCGGTTTCATTCGAAATTTGGGGGACTCTTGCGTAAACCGAGTTTTTTGTGAGTTTACATAAAAAAATCACTGGCGGGTTTATAAAAAATAAATTGCAAACATTTTATGGCATTTTTGAAAAATGTGCGAAATTTACAAATCTTTTTCTAATTTTTTTTAGTAGCAATTAATGCATTTTGTTCAAATTTAATTCATCAAAAGACGTGCCTTAACGCGTAGAACCGATTTGGTTTTTCATTTTTTACTTTACGTCATTATTAGCGGTAAGCGGGATGTATTTATTTAAACTTATTTTGATCTGGCACATCCAAGGTTTTGCACGAAATCGGATGAAATTTTTTTTAAATGAAAGATCATTCGATGCCTTATTATAAAATCAGAGGCGGTTTAATAAATTTTGATGATTATTGATTTTTTGGACCATATTAAGTTTTCTTGTTATAAAAAAACATCCCACATTTTTTTTTTTTAATTACTAGTGTAATCAGACGATTGCCAGTAATTTGACCACACATATCCTAAATATGCTATAAAGAATTGGAAAAAAAATTTTCATCGCGAATAAATCGCGATTTTGGATAAACACATAATTTTTAGAAAATAAAACAATCGCAACTACTTTACATTTGTTAGTAAAAAAAGTCATAAGATATTTTGGCTTATCTGTCATATTTTATGTGACAATAATGAATGCAAAAAAATTTAAAAAAACCAAACAAAAAAAAATTTCAACAATTTTAAGACCGCCATATCTTTAAACCGCCATAACTTTTGACCCCCTCACGCGATTTAATTGACGCGAATGAATCTCTTATGCTAAAATAGCTCCCAATACTTATGCCAAATTTCATTGATGTGCCATCAAAAAAAAAATAATTTTTTTTTTACATAAAAATTTAACTCTTAGCCGGAACTCCTCATATATAGTATGTACACTTTTATATTTTGTAACATTATTTTTAAAAGAATCACAGAAAATTATACGAAGTTTTTTTAGGTAAACAAATTAATAAGAAATTTTAAAGAAAAAACTTGATTTTTGATAAAAGTTAAATTCTAATCAAATCTAAGATTTTTATTGAAATTTAAATTTCTTATTTTGAAAATAGAAAATAGCATTTGCAATTTAGACCTGCTAACTTATCACAAATTAACTGGTAACTTATCGATGAGATATCTTTGTTTACAGTTAAACACTGGATATTCATAGAAAAGCTACTCGCCCTTATGTTATGTTTCTACTGAATGCGATATAAAATCATCAAGTAAATAATTTTTTATGTAAATTGAATAAATTTTCAAGTTTTTTATTGTAATATTGAAACAATTCCTTTATTTAATTACGTTTTTCACAATTTTAAATTCTCTTTGTTACATTTTCAAGCAACAATCAAACAGCACATTATTCATTTTAAAGTCTCGATTTTTTTATATGCTCGTTTTTGGCGTAAAAATTTATATGAAAATCCATAAATGTGTCCAAAAAATTAGTAACATATAAACAACTCAGGAAAAAAAAAACACATTACCAAAACAAGGCATTGCCATATAATCGCCTACGTTTCTGATTGCCAAATTTCTGAACTGCATTACCAAACACATTGCAATGAATCAGTAAAAAAAAAGGAAACAGTTGTGTAACCACAACTGGTTTTTTAAATATAATTAGTTCTTTTACGAACTAACAAACTATTTGTTACTTATATTTGTGATAATTTTAGTTCAATTTGTAACCAATTACCATTTTGTTATAAAAACTCTTATTAGAACTAGTTACCCAATAAGAAATGAGAAATTATTATAATTAAAAAAATGCTCATTAGCCAAAAATACTTAGTTTTTTTTTATTAAAGGAAGTGCTTCTTAAAAAAAATACTTACAATTTTAATAAAAGAACTCCTTCTTTTTTAACAAACGAAGTAGTTCTGAAAAAAATAAGGTAACTGGTTCTTGTAAAGAAAAATATAATCAAATCTAAAGAATCAATTCTTTTCAGTCTCACGCCCTGTTAAAAGAATCAGGAAACATTTATGAACAATTTTCATTAGGCTAGTTGGTAGCGTGCTTGCTTATCTGTGCGGGGGTCGTGGGTTCGATTCCAACCAGAGGCACTAGTCTGTTTTCGCTACAACGCGCCGAAGGCCATATTAGCTAATGCTGGGTTAGGGTAATAATATATAAATTGTAATTATATGATTATTAATTAATAAAAAAAAAAAAAAAATTTAACATCTTCATCATACTTATGAAAAGTTGCATTGGAGGTTTTCATCAAATTTATGAAGTTTTTCATAAATATGATGAAGCTTTTTCTCTGAGCGTATGTATACGACACACATTGTTGGCGTCCTTTTGTTTTATTATGTATGAAAAACTGATACAAAAATGGTTTATTTTTTATATGTTTAGTATAATTATCCTCGTGTCAACTACATCTTGACAACGCGTGACATAGATCATTATGCGTATATCTTTTAATTTGGTTGTCGTCCACGCTTTTAATGTACTTATCAGCACAATATTTTTAGCAAAATAAATTAGTAAAATATTAGTAAGATATTAGTAAAACATTAGGTCACAACAGTTAAGTGCTGAATACGTATAACTAAAACTTTAGCTGAAAACACAATTTCAGCAAAAAATCTTGCTGAAAAATAGTATACTTGATTTACAAGACGTATTACTAACATTTCTACTAACTTATTATTTTGAGTAAACTTAATATACCTTTTTCGATTTATACGAGTTTTTCTATATAATTTTTTTTATCTCTTAAAAATTCATTTTATGTTTTAAATTCCCATATTTTTGTTTAATAGATTCACCTAACCCTAGATTTACACCACAGATATCGAGCCCTATCCGCCGAAAAGACGTAAGTAACAATTTCATAATTTTACAGGAAAGGCATTTTTAAGTTTTTTTCTAAGTTTTCTTTGGCTTATCGGATTTTAATAAAATTAAAATATGTTATAAAAGACCAAAATATAAAGAAAACTAAACTGTTTTTTTGTACCAAATCTCACTTTAAGGAGTTAAACAAGGGGGTCTAATTTGACCCAATTTTACTTTTTTTGATTTATTTCTTGCTTGGTTTAAGAAAAGTATAAACATATGATAAACGAATTAATGTCTTTTGAATTACGAATCCAACAATGAATAAAACATTATCGAGCGTGTCCTAGATTTTGAGTTATTTGTAAAATAAAAAAGGACGTAAGTAACACTTTGCCGTCAGGAAATATGTAAACAAACTATTGTTTGTCATATATGAATAAGCACTTACGCCTTTTTTGTTTTTGTCTAACTTTTTAACGGTACTTCCTAGAGCTATGAAGTTTTGACCAATGATGCAAATGGTCGCAAAATAAATATTTTCATCAAAAACCCGAAAACGGAAAAATGGTTACTTACGTCTTTCTGGCGGATAGGGCTCGATATGTTCCTAAAAAAAAGATGTAAATCGGATTCGATTTCTTTTGTATGAAAAATCGTACAAATTGAAATAAAGCCTAATTCGTATAGAAAACTAAAGTTTTTATATAAATTATATTATTTAAACACGAATAAAGTAATACTAAGGAAGAAACACTTCACAAAATCATTAAACTACTCAATCAAATCTGTTCTGAAATAATATATTCGTGCTTCCAATAAATTCCTCATAACTTTATTTATCATAATGTGTGATATTTTAATAAAATTAGTCAGAAAAATTTTAACCTTTCTAATAACAAGTACACACTTTTTCTTAATAAATTATACCGAACTATCTCAATCATATTCATTATTAAGCTAATGGAAATGATACATAAATTTAATTCGAGCGTTGCTGGTAGGGATTTTATTCTTCTTGATTGTCCTAGACATGTCTTTAATAGGGGGTAATAGAACGTTTTCTGAAGACGTAACGGCAAACATGGTAAAAATTCTTGCTAAACAGAGCACCGGATTAAAAATTTGTCATATAAACGCACAAAGTTTAACAAACAAAATGGATGAATTCAGATATATTTTTGAGAGTTCTGGTTTGAATTTTATATGTGTTTCAGAGACTTGGTTTGGTGAATCAATTACAGATACTCTGGTGTCGATGAATGGTAATAATTTATATAGAAATGATAGATCTGATAACTATGGTGGAGTTGCAATTTATGTCAAAAAAGGATTAGTCTGTACAATAAAAGCCAAAAGTGATGAAAAATTATACATAAATAATAAGGTTGACTATCTTTTTCTTGAAGCAAGTAGTGGTGGCAGTAAATTTCTTATTGGTTGTGTCTATAGGCCTATGAATAGAATTGATTTCACTCATTTTTATACAATATTGGAGGATCTCACACCATTTTATAGTGACATTATAATAGCTGGGGATTTCAACTCAAATTTGCTAGTTGAATCATGTTTAACAATTAATATGAACTCATTTGATCTTGTTTCTGCTAATACTAGTACGCCAACTCACTTCACATCATTCAATAATACTTTGCTTGATTTGTTTTTTGTCTCAAACAAAGCAAAGATCTTAAAATATGATCAGTTGTCTGCATCGTGTTTTTCCAAGCACGATCTAATATTCATGATTTTTGACATTCCTCTACATAATACCACTAATACTATTCAGTTTCGTAATTTTAAACGGGTTAACTATTTCCTTCTAGAACAAGAGTTTATAAAAATAGACTGGGGTTATATTTATTACATTCTTTCGGTAAATGATCAGCTGGCCTTCTTGGAACAGAACATAACAAACTTGTATAACGCAATAGTACCAATTCAAACGAAGAAGATAAGTAACCGTCAGAAACCGTGGTTTACAGCTGAAATTAAGCGCCTTATAGTAAATCGTGACAACGCTTACTCTCGATGGAAGCGCTTCAAAACTAATGATCTACATAATAATTATCGCAATGCCAGAAAAATCGTAACCAAAACCATTAGGGATGCTAAATCAAAATACTATTCTGAAAAATTTTCCAATTCGATTAACACAAAGAATACTTGGAAAACTATTAGGGAAGTTGGAATTGTTAATAATAAAACCAAACAGGATAATATTATATCAGATCCGTATGAATTAAATGCGAATTTTGTTAATATACCCATGCCTCAAGCAGATCATACACATTATATAAATTTTCAAGCTGCCAATCTTCCACAGAACCCTTTCAATTTTGAGTACGTTAGTCACCTAGATGTTCTCAAAAGCTGCCTTTCCATTAAATCAAAAGCTACAGGTATTGATGGTATTCACCCTGCCTTCCTTAAAATTATTCTTCCGTCGCTTTTACCGCAAATCACACACATTTTTAATAAAATTATCATGACAGGCATTTTTCCACTAAGATGGAAACAGGCGAAAATTCTTCCAATACCGAAATCATCAACTGAATATCGGCCTATAGCTATATTACCTTTTCTTTCAAAGGCATTTGAAAAACTTTTACACAATCAGATAACTAATTATATTAATGACAATAATTTGCTAACCGATAAACAATCTGGGTTTCGGGCCAAACATAGCTGTATAACTGCTCTAACTGATGTAGCAGAAGATCTCAGAAAGGAAATTGATGATGGCTGCGTCGCATTTTTAGTGTTGTTGGATCATTCGAAGGCCTTTGATACCGTTGACCATACAATTTTAATTCAAAAACTTGAGAAAATGATGAATTTTTCTTCAACAGCTATCAAATTGATTAATTCATATCTTAGGGATAGAGTACAGTGTGTTGAAACTAATGCTTCAACAATCTCGTCTTTTCTTCCAGTTGTTAGGGGAGTTCCACAGGGCTCTATTTTGGGCCCTCTCCTTTTCTCTATTTACGCAAACGATCTCCCTGAACAGTTGCTCCACTGTAACATTAGGATGTCTGCCGATGACGTCCAATTGTATATAAGTAACAAAAAGGGACTAATTGAGGAATGTACTGCAAGGCTAAATAATGATTTACATCGGGTTTTGTTCCAACAAAGTCAGGAAACTTCGCATTCACTTTTGATCACTAAACTATTTTCTATTTGGTTAAAAATACAAGGTTTTCTACAAAAAAATTGTAAAATTAACATAGAAATCGTGTAAACCGAGATAATGTCCATTTCCCTCAATTTACACGAGAAATGAAAAAATCGTGTAAAACAAGTGCTGTGTAAATCGAGTGATATTGCATTATAAAATTTTTTATTGAAATTTTAACCACGTTTGTTAAAATTTGAACAAAAGTTTTATTCGAATTTTAAATTGAAATCCGATTATAAAAATCAATTAAAATTTTAATAGAAATAATGCTATAACGCTTTTTAAAACGAGTAATATTGAGTTTTTAACTATTTATAATTTTTTCCTTAATAATGAGAACTGGACTTTTTTGTATACCAAAAACATTTTCAATTAAACATTTAATAGATATGATTAAACTTTTAATTGAAAGTGAGTTTGAAATTTAGCAAAAGTTTAATTAAACTTTTATTGGCAAAAATTTTGTCTATGTATCACGTGTACAAATTATTCACTATATCATTTTAGTTAATTTCTAACCAAAATTATCATTTATTTACTATTAGGACTCATGGTATGAGAGTAATTCCAAACTGTAATTCTGTATTGTTTGGAAGGTGTGCAAAACCTCCTTCAGTTGCTGTGAAATCAAATAACAATCCAATAAATAAAGTTAAAAAGACCAACAGCGATGAAGGTTTGGCGGATAGAGTAGAAGTGCCAGCAGAAGTTCCTATTGATGAAGTGAATGAAAATACCGAGCATCAAAATGGGAGCCAAGGAGAGGAGCCTGTTGTACCATTATAAAAAAAGAAATAAGCGCACATGAAACGGTCGCTTATTCTAAAACCATGAAAGTATCATCATAAATGTTTTGGAGATTTTCTATGAAAGTTTTAAAATATTTATTTAAATAATTAACTTACAGCCATCGACATTTAAGTAGACGCATTTAAACTTAATGTATTGTTAGATAATATGGTAGTGAGCTTTTTATTTTTTCATTGAAAATTAATATTTGTGGGATAAGTTTACACAAAATATACCTATCGTCTCCAGGGGGTGGGGAATAGGGAAAGTTTTGATTCTATTCATAAAATATTAATTTTTCTATTAATTTTGATTATTTTTTTTTTTAAATTCATTTTTTTCTTTTCTTTTTTACTTCTCTGATAATAACTGAGAAGGATTTACAAGGTTTGTGTTACAAAGAATGTTTCCTACCAGGGTAACCACCATTTCGATGAAAGGGATATAATCGTTAATTTTTTTTTTGTAAATTTTATGTACAATTTTTTTTAATTTCACATTTCCACATTTAATCCGCTGGAAGACCCTCAATGTTAGTCAAATATACTTTTACTAATTTAAGGTACTATTAGCGAGTGCAGTTAAAAAAAGACAATTTTCAAATATTTTTTTTTTATGTGAAAAATTTATTTTGGGAGCTATATTTTTTATACAAGTATATGATAAATTAGGATCTATATTTTACAAAAAAAATTAATTTTTTAATTATATTTTTTTTTCTCTAGTATAGAGGGCATTGAAGTCGACATAAAAAAGAGCCCAAATCTGCGCATCTGAAAAAAACAAATCAAAGGGCATTTTAAGAAAGACATATTTAGTTGTGCATCCCCCCACAAAAAAAAAAAGCGTTTTTCCGAAAAATGGCGCGTATTTGAATTTTTTTTTTTTTTAAATAAATCTCTAAACGGGGAAAAAAAGAAAAAGAATCACCAGATCTGTGGGGGAATTCACAATAGCTATAATAATAAACAAAATGAGCCATGTTTTATTTAAATCGGATAAAAAGTTTTTGAGCTAGAGTTTGAGCAAATTTGAACAATGTCATTTCGAGAAAAACGCGTTTAAAGTTTTTTAAATGAAATTTTACTTATATTTTAAAAAAATATTTATAGATAAATTTCGGTATAACTTTTATTCTTTTTTGAATTTTGACCTGAAATGTTAAGTACACATTGTCGACACATTTATAGACATTTTTATGAACAAAAAAATGAGAAAAAATATTTTAACTCACTACCTTACCTTAAAGTCGTTCAAAAGAAGTTTCATATATATTTTTAGTTTCAAATGTCATCATTTTAATTTTTAATAACTTTTTTTTAGTTTGTACAACAATTTTCAGATACCAGCAAACACAGCGATATCAAAAAATCTGAAAACCCGGATATTCGAACCGGTTTTGAATTAAAAATAAACCAAACCCGGTTTAAAACAAAAATAATTGTAAAAGACTCAAAGTATTTTGTGGTAATCTTAGTTTTTAATATTATTTATCCAATAAAAAATAACAAAGCTAGACCCTTTGAAAAGTCAAAGAAAGTATTTTTGATTATTCGAACGTTTTATTAGTAAGAATGGGCTGAGAAGTTTAAAAAATTCGATTTGGGACGCATTTTTATATGTAAACCTTTTTTTTATAATTTAAGCACATATAAAAAGGGGTTAAGAAGTCGAAAATATTTTGAACATCCTTGCTAAAATTTGGAATATTTATTTACGGGAAATTTTGTATACAATCAAAACAATATTTTCTGAGAACTATTTCAGCAAATAGTTATAAACTATTATGCACTCAGTATTTTATGTAAGTTACTGTTTGTAGTTTAGTAAAACAGTTTTCAATTGAGTAAAAAATTGAGGAACATGCATGTATTTTTTAAATAAATTTTCATTTCAACTTTTTTATACATTTCATTAAATTATTTACTACCATTTATCGATTTTTTTAGTTTCATTTATTATTTTTATTTATTTAAAGATTCATACAAATTTAACCACAAAAACGAAATATTGTAATTTGTTTGTTTCCGTTATAAATAGTTATTATTAATTTAAATTTTTACAAATATTCAAAAAATTCCAGTCTGTCTTTTATTAAAATGGTTTGTTTATATACTATTTTAATTATTTCAATTCATATTATAAGAAATTGAAAAAGTTTACACAAATTATACAGCCACTCAAACAAGATATGTATGTAGTATGTGTGTCTACATTTTGTAGAACAAACAAAAAACTGAAAGAATTTCAAATAACTAAATAGAACATTTATTTTTATTGGTCTGAAGTTAAAATTTGAATATTTATTTTTAACTTACTATACATTTGATATTACGGATTTGTTTTATTTAAGCAATATTTAAAAATAAGCAACAAGAAACATTTGATTTAAATGTAAAGTAAGTAGACCTGATTTTAATTGAATTATTTTAGGGGCTTTGAAAACCACTATACAATTTTGATGTATTGTGGTCCCAGTAGTACAAATATGGTTCAATTTTGAAATTATATGGAGAGGTTTTTTTTTTAAAAAAATTTTTAAGTAAAATTATAAATTTTTTTAGACGTTTCTCCACATAATTAATGATAACTAAAAAAAAATTAGTCCGATATTATTCAAATAAATTTAGAAAAACTGAAATTTACATAGCCTTTAATCCGTTAATATATTACGTTTCAATCGGCTCAGTAGTTTCGGAGTTATAATAAAAAATTGAGGGAAAAAATATTTTTTTTACGTGAAAATAGCAAATTTTTTTGTTTTAAAAAAATCATAAAACGGCAAAAATCGTTCAGATTTATTGCTTTATCGCAAAGCCACATGTAATAGGAACAAAATGAGATATCGATCATAAAAATCGATTGATTTTTTTCGAATTTATTCACAATTAAGTGAATTCGCTCATTTTCACCAAATTTTAGTTTTTTGTCTGATATACATAAAATTGAGTAGTTAATGTTCTTCTTTCGATTGATTGAATTTTGAAAACATTTTCCCCATGCTATGTACAAATTTTCACATAAAAAATGCATTACATAGTAACATTCGTGTATTTTTTGGCAAAACCCTACCTAGAATATACTGATTCTATTCTTCGGAAAGACATTTGTGTTGGATGAGCTTAAATGTAAATAAATAAATAAATTAAATAGTAGAAAATTTATATTTTATTATTCACATTTATTATAATAAATAAAACAAGAAAATAAATAAATAAATATGTATTATAAACTACAAACTCTGAAATTTTCTTTTAGTCGATTTTCTACTATTGTTGAATAACGAAGTGTTACTCGGAATACTCCAGCAAAAATCAGCCATCATGTGTGCATCCCAGCGACCCTGGTATCGTTCCTCCATTGTCCGGATATCTTGGTGGAATCGTTCGCCCTGTTCTTCACTCAAGTCTCCTAGATTTTCAGGAAAACGATCTAAGTGACTGTGCAGGTAGTGTACTTTGATGCTCATGTTGCATCCAAGATTCTGGAAGTGAGTTAACATCTCTTCAACGTGCGCAACATAATCATCACCCTTGTTATTTCCTAAGAAATTTTGAATAACCCATACAAACGAATCCCATGCATTCTTCTCAATTTCTGACATTGAACTGCCAAATTCAGTATCGTGTACCAATTTGCGAATTTGTGGGCCATCAAATGTGCCTGCTTTCAGCTTTTCCATACTTAGATTGGGAAACTTCCTTGAAATATACTGGAAACATTCACTATCTTTGTTAAGTGCTTTAACATATTGTTTCATCAGACCAAGTTTAATGTGAAGAGGGGGTAATATGATGCGATCTCGGGGCACTAGAGCCACATTTATAACATTTGGCGTACCTGGAACTAGTGTTTCCCTAGAAGGCCATTGGTTTCTCTTCCAATGTTCTGTTTTAGCTCTGCTGTCCCATAAACATATAAAACAAGGATATTTTGTAAAGCCGCTTTGTTGGCCTAAGAGGAAATTTACCATCTTAAGATCAACACAAATTACCCACTTATGTTCATCATACTTTATCTTCTTCATGACCAATGCAATTACAGAGTATTCTTCTTTTACTTTGGTTGAATGTGCGATCGGCAAGGAGTGAAATTTATTTCCATTATGCAAAAGGACACACTTCAAGCTGCGTTTTGATGAGCCGATAAATAAACGCCATTCGTTTGAATCATATCTCTGTAAGCCCATGGCAGTCATCAAACCAGAAATATCTGTGCAGTACACAAAGTCATCCTCTTCAGCAAAATAATGAAATAAGTCTTTTTCTCGAGTACGGTAATACGAAACTTTAGTTTCTTTAGTTATGAGACCTGTTTCTTTCATCCGGGACGCAAGTAATTCAGAAGATTTGTTCGACAATCCAAGGTCTCTAATTACATCATTAAGCTGATCTTGATTCCATGGTCTCGGCGAGAAATGTTTGTGTGGGATGAACTCGTCATTTTCAGCTGTAGATGGTAGTGCTGGATCTGACATATCTGATTGGTAAGACATACTTGAGGTTGAGTGTCCTGGTGAGGATGAAAGCACAAGACTACAGCTTGCACCCCGATCTTGAGCATATTCTATTTCTTGTGAATGTAGAACTGCAAGTGTAAACCCATCAGCAGACCTCGTGGGGTAAGACCATCGCATATGTTTTCCAAAACCGCTTTTTGTACTTAAACAAAAATAACACTCGGATGCGTGATTCGCTGTTTCTCTCCATAGCATAGGCTTCAAAATTTCCAAGTGTCGTCTGTAAAATGAAAAAAAAAATTGAAATCAGGAATATGAAGAATTCAAATTTTAATTAAGAAATATTGTAATTATAAAATATTCCAAATCTATTAATTTATACTTACTTTACGTTAGAAGACTTCATAGATAAATTCAATCGACATGGAATGCATATAGTACTCGGTGTCCAATGCTGGTTCAAATTGTGCGGATAGATATTATAGCAATCTTGATATGACTTTTGCAATAAAGTTAAGAACCACTTCCGTTTTTTCCCGGTGATATATTGGCCGCATACATAACAAAATAAATCTGGATCGTTTTTACATAAAAATGTTCTGGCTTTCTGGCTCATTTTTATTAGTATTTGAAAATTGTTTTTAACTTCTAAGCTGTATGACTCTAATTTTTGTGTAGGTATTAAATGATGTTTGCGTTATCGCAAACACTTCTTGAATGAAATAAAAAGGGTCAAGGAGATCTTATAAATACTGATACTATAATTTGGGATAACCCTTTGTGTGGATACAGTTTGTGTGTGCTGCAAATTTTTTATTATTCCCAAGAATCCTAAAAAACATTAAGGACTTTTATGAAAAAAAAAAAATCATCCGTTACAGGTAGCTAACGGAAAATAAGAGCACTTCAGCGTACACGCACATTTATGAGCGTTTTATTACTATCCTACCGCAATCGTAAAAATTAAACAATCTTTTGTTTATTACTTATTTTTTTTTAATTATTAGAATCATAAAAATGTCATAGAGGTTTTTCCCAAAGGGGTTTTGCCAAAATGCGTGTCGTAAAATGCACCTGAGTTTTTATGTTCTGCATTTTCATTATATAGTAGGTACAATTTTCTACAGTGATTGTAAATATGCGATACCTTCAATTAATTGTAAATAAAAATGTAAAGCATGCATCGATTTTTATGATCCATATCTAGTTTAATTCGCATGATATGTAGCTTTACTACAAAAAAATAAAAAGTAATATTTTTTGCAGTTTTCGATTTTTTCCAGATTTTTGTTTTTCAAATTTTTTTTTTTTTTGTAGCATTTTTTTTTTTTGCTAACAATTTGTTTCATAACTTTGAAACTATTGATCGCATTAAAAAAATTTGTACACGTTCTTTAAAGATATTGTAAACCTTAATTTTTGTAAATTTAATTTGAAAAAATCGGACTAGTTGTTTTTGAGTTATGACAACATAAGTGGAGAAATGTCTCAAAATATTGTCAATTTTACTTAAAAAATTTTTAAAAAAAAAATTATCCATAGAATTGAAAAATTTTACCATTTTTGTACTTAGGCAGCCATGATGCATCAAATCTATATAGTGGTTAGTCAAGCCTTTTTTTGCTGTTGACCTGTGTAATTGGTTCACATTTTATTGGAATGGGCAATTTATGAAATTTTGCAGAAAGAATACATAAAGTATTAACAGCAAAGCGTTGAAGTTTGAAAATCGCGATATCTTCTTAAATAGGAACAGAAAAAATAGTTTTTCGAGCGTGGTTATGTCTTGGTAAAAGAAATATTTTTTGTCCAAAACTTCTCTTTTATATGCTTTAGTTTCCAAAATTCACCCTAAAATATTTTGGCCTAAATTAGGCAACGATAAACAATTTTGATGAAGAACTTAATATTCGTTTTTCGAGTGGAGCACATTATAGGAATTTCGTTGCAAAACAGCGTTTGCCAGTTAAAGGGTTAAGACAAAGTTAACATATAAATGCTAAGTTTAGTTAAAGTTTTAAAATGTAAAGAACATACTTAATATTAAAAAATACACATTTGCAGGTTGTACTTGATAATATGTTAAGTGCGGCAATAGTGGTTTCGATTCCCAACGCTGGTCTGCTTTTTTTAAGAGAAAAAAGATGTGTTGTTTTCTTTAAAAAGGGGATAAGAAGAGATGAAAGGTGGCGAAAAGTTATTGTCTTTAAACAACATTGAGCGACATCTGATGGATGTTTGACAAACTCGTTGAAGTTTTTTATTTCATAGACAAGCTATGTTGTTTTTTTACTTCGATGGGGGTAAGGGTTAAGGCAATGCCGAGGAAAATTAAATATTGTGTTCAGCAAAACAATTTTGGCAATTAAATTTTGTTTCCAAAGTTTAATTTTATATAAAAATATTGAAAATTTACTAAAATATTAAATACTCCATTAAAAGCGTCTATTTAAATTTCGCTGACTCTATTTAACAATTAAGTTGTATAAAAAATAAATAAATTGTATATAAAAAATAAGTGTGCTAATTAGGGTGATCGAGTGTTGTCGGTTTTTCTAAAAATTTAACTTTTCTAATATCAAATAAACGGGTCTTTTGCTTTCGAATAACCAGTGTTTTATTAACTCTTTAATATATTTATTTTACAAACTTTATTGTTACTTAAAAATTACTCTCAAAAAGAGTGAGAGTAAAAACAATTTTTTTTGATTACTAAGGAGACAAGATTTGTTTGAATTACTAAGGAGACAAGAATGGAGCAAAATTGTTAATTAATAGGTTTTTTGTTAAAGTTCTGCCTATTCTGGAGGCTCTAGCTTTTCTAAAACTTCTGATTCTGATGAGATCTTTAGCCAGATCGAAATACTAGTATCAACCTAGCTAATATGTTTGATTTGCTTTATTTTTGTAAATATGCGGAGGTAGAAAGCTCGTTATAAATTAAAAATAACATAAAAATATTCTCGATGTATATAAAAAAAAAAATAAAACTGTAAAAAAAGGCTTTTAATAATCTTAAAAATTATTATTTTTCTGTGTTGTTTTTAAATTGATCCAATGTTATTATACTGTCATTTTATATTTATATTTTTTGTTAATAAAAAGCACATGATATCTTTTTTCCAGACATTTTCAAACACTTATATAAGATTAGATTATATGGCACTATGCACCGCTACCAACTTAGGTCTTTTGTGCTGCCTAAAGTTACCCTAAAGATTCAAGCTACCTATAAAGCCAGCAATCCTATTAGGCAAAATCTTCATAATGTCCGAAGGGGAGACAAAGCGATCGCCAAGAAACTTGGCACGCCTTTCACAAAGCCTCGGACATTCGCAAAGAACATGTTCCGATGTCTCAGCTACCAGTTCGCAAAACCTACACTCATCCGTGTATGAAAGACCCCTTTTCCGCTGGTGGTATCTGAGATTGCAGTGTCCAGTCAGGTAAGACACCAGGGTACTCAAGTCACCCCTCCCGAGGGACAAGAGTCTCCTCAATTTGCTTGTGCAAATTTAAATGTAACTGACACTAATAGAAAACATATGATTTTCTATTGTTGATTTACTTGAATAAACGTCACTACATTGCTAGGTCTGTCAAAAAAACAGAGTAATATTTGGAAGATGACAAAGCCAATTGTGACAATATTTTGTTGTTGTTTTTGTTTTTGTTTTTTCTTTGATATTTTAAATTTTGAATCTCGCTCCTAGACGAGGACAAGTAATTCTCATTGAGTTTGTGATTTAACATAACAAATATCACTAGAAATTCTAATAACAAAGTCCCCTGAAGATTTCCTTGGGCAGGAATGGAATCCGGATAGGGACACGCCTACATCAGATTGTTTTTCACAATTTGTTAAATAAGTTTTGAGATTTTAGCCCATTTAATTACTATAAATGCTCTTAGCCTGTCGTTGGCCAAAAGAGTTTTCCCAATAGAGAGAGAATTGTGATTCCCTCCACGACCCGATCTTCTCCCTATCATACCCCAAAGGTATACCACAGAATGGTTCAGGGCCAATAAAGGGCCTTCGGGCCCCGCAATTAGCAAGACAATCTGCCCTCTCGTTGCCCTCATGCCCCTCGTGACCAGGAACCCACCCTAAGGTAAGCGAGTTGCGCGCGCCAAGTCGGTTAAGAGCCAGAATGCATTCCATGACCAGACCAGATGACACCTCATAGGACATTAAAGCCCTTAATGCCGCCTGACTGTCAGAAAGAATGTAGATGCGAGATCTAATAGTGCCCCTTCGTAGACACTCCTCCTCGCAGACACAGATAGCAAAAATCTCTGCCTGAAAATTGGAGGGGTATCTACCCATGGGTAAGGCCCGTTGGAAACCTGGTAAATAGACACCCGCACCAGTGTCACCATTCGCATGCTTTGAGCCATCTGTGAACCATATCTGAGAACCCCGCTCTGGCTCCCAGGATCTGTTGGTCCACATGGCCCTGTCGAACAGCATCACTTTAAAGTTCCTATCAAAGATGTACTCCGGTGACCTCCTATCCGTAACCTTTGTAATCGGGTCATCAATTAGGATTCTAGCGATCCTCATGTGACCCATTAGATTACCTCCCCTCATGTCACCGAATTCTCTAAGTCTGGAGGATCCTATGCGGGCAGCCTCCATTACAGAAATATGCAATGGTGGTATCCCCAGCATAACCCCCATGGCATCCGTCGGGCAGGTTCCGCCTGCCCCCGTTATGCCAATACACATAAGATGGTAGATCCTCTTGAGAGCATCCCTTGCCCCTACCTGTTCAACCTTTGGCCACCATGCCAGGGCAGCATAGGTGATCATAGGTTTAACAATGGTGTTAAACGACCAGTAGACCATCTGCGGCCTTAGACCCCATGTCTTACCAAAAAGCCTTTGGCAGGCATAATATGCCCTTGTGGGCTTCTTGGAGACATAGTCAAGATGTTCATTCCAGGTAAGGGATCTGTCAAGAGTCACGCCGAGGTACTTAACACTACTGGAAAAGCCCACCGTGGCCCCATCAAGGACAGGCATTGTCAGGTTAAGTTTCCTCCTATTCGTAAATGGTACCAGGATTGTCTTCGACGGGTTGACAGACACGCCCTTTTCCTGGCACCAAGAAAGAGTATATTTCAGAGCCTGCTGCATACGTTCGGATATGGTCCTATCATCAAATCCCACTACAGAAATGACAAGATCATCCGCGTATCCATAAGTCCTGAAACCCAGGTCGTTCAAACCTTCGAGTAGTTCATCAATGACCAGCGTCCAGAGTAACGGCGATAAAACACCCCCCTGTGGACAGCCCCTAGTCGCATTTACGGTCCTACTAGTAGTCCCTATGCCGAACGTGATTATTCTAGAGCGTAGCATCTCCAAAGTCCAATTGATGATAATTGGAGAGATGTCCTTTCTAACCATGGACACCCTAATTGCCTCGTAGGACGTGTTGTACAATATTTGTATATTAACATTTTTTCTTTAAAATATGTTTTATTTAAGCCATTTTCAATGATAAACGGTTCCTAATAAATTGTTTTGAATGCAAAAGGTGTTTATCATAAAATTTTTAAATGATTTATAAAAGTTATAATTGTTTTTTGAAAACCATCGAAAAGTTTTTTCAAGCTTATTAAAAATGTATAATAATTTTTTAAACAAAAAACTTAAATACCTCAAATTTATAACAAAAATTTATTTTTGATTATAATTGTAAAACATTTAAAAGCCGGTTTTCTTCATATTCCAAAAACCGAAACCGGGTTTTTTAAATTTCAACTAATTGAAAAACCCGAAATCCTGTTTTAGAAAAACATCGTATAATCGATCACCCTAGTGCTAATCAAGTCAGAAAATTGATGTTAAAATGAATAATTGGATTTGCGATTTAATTGATATTTAAGTTTTGTTAAGCGATATATACATCAATCAATATAAATTGCCATCTCAGAATTAAGTAAAAGATTAACAATATATCATTCATTATATAGTGTAAGGTGGTTGGTTTGAAAAAATTCGAAAATGCATGGATTATTATCAGTAAATAAAAACTTGTTAAAATAATTTAAAGAAAAGCATTTTTTTTTTTATTTTTTTCATAAACCAGAATTTTAATAAAAAGCCTTTTATTTCGATACCGGTAATTTTAACTAGAAACCTGCAGATTTGATTTTTTGTTTGTTGTCCGTTCACATGGTTTGGGGTTAAAAGACAAAGGCAACAAAAATGGCTGAAGTTTACGAAATTTAGGTTTATTTGTACACAGTACACTCAGAGAACTTCTGCTGTACATATTTTTAGTTGCTTGAGCTATAATACAACATAACATAATCTAATCTAAAATATCTAGGTCTAAACGTTAGATGCTGCGAATTTGAGAAAAATGGGATAGCATTGACACGTGGCGCCAGCGTACAAAGATCTCAATTTTTGAAAATTATGCTTTAATAGAAATATGTCTTGCGACACATTATTTTTAATTTTGGCATGCTCGAATGTTAAAAAATTTTTGATTTTTGCGACTTGATTTTTTCCAAAAATGGAAAAATCTTTGTTTTTTAATATGAAAAAAGTAATTTTTGTAACTATATTTTTCCCGGAATACAGTTAGGAGGGTTCAATAATCTTCCTCAGAATTTGAAAAACATTGAAAGGATTTCAATTTTTAAAAATAGTTCAAAAGAGTTTCTCCTACAAAATTTAGAAATGCTTCTATTGTAATAATTTATTTTGATATGTAATATAATATAAAAACATATTTTTTTTTTTTTCTTTTTTTTATTATAAATCTTATTGTATATAAAAACTTGTGTAATATTTTTTGCCAACTCGCCTCAATAATGTCCAAGTGGCGCTGAAGCACTTTCTATATTTTGTAAAATATTTCCTTTTTTTAAAAATAAACTGAATTAAAAAATAAAAAAAATAAATAACTACTTATAAATCAACTTTTCGGTACCAAGTTAGTAACCACTTTATTAAGAATCTAATAACTTCTTGTTTGTCATTTTGTTTTAGTTCAGCTTTAAACATTTTAATACCTGTAAATGATATTTTAACATGTAAAATTTCATTAACTTTGAAAGTAGAGCAGATAAACTATCACTGTGCGCATTTTTTTCCACATCTTAAATCACACGTTATTCCAGGCTGTTTATTTAACCCATTAATGCCTGACCCCCGATTCCATTGTCCAATATCGATGAAATTTCACACATTCTTTACTTAAGGTTTCGGAAGCTATTTGATATAATTTTCTTTTCGATTTCCCATACTTGAGACTTATGAATTAACCACTGATATAAAATAATTCCTCTGTGGTTTTTTAATTACATTTTTTGTTATGCTCTTTCATGTAAAACTCGTAATTTTTACTTGAAAATAATCGATATTTCAAGCAAGGGTACTTCATAAAACTGTTAAATACGTATTTTAATGGTCATGTCATGAAATCATACCTGTAGCCCAAGTGAGTGGTCGTACCCAGCCACAAATATTTTTGCACTTTAAAGAATACCTAACACTATTAGCCAACAATAAAGTTTTCCGATGTGTCGCCTTTCCAATTTTTCAGAGGCAATTTCAATTCTTTCTTTAAATTTTTCAGAATATGTAAATTTGAAGACAATTGAACAGATAATTACCAACCCCCAATTTTACACCGACATTTTCCTAAAGTATTTTTATCCTTTCTCCACCTACCTGTAAAAATCAATTTGATGCAACTCTTACCTGGTTTTAGCTATACATTTTTTTAAGATGGCTCCTTTTTGGGTATTTAAATACCCAATAGGCAGGAATGGGTTAATGCTAGAAATCGGGCAAGATTTAAAAAAGTTATTTATACAAAAAGTATTCAATTTTAGCAAACTGTGAGTAAACACTCTATTAAAACAGGGTGACCCAATAACAATTTGATTCATACCGTTTGGATCTGTAGCATTCATAAGACTAATTAATTGAATGGTCTAATTAATTGACGATTTCATTACAATTCAATTGGTATCAATTGTAATGAATTATTTTCATTAGCATTCATTTAATTAGTGGTAATAAATTTCATTGACTTGATTTAGTTAATTTAAGATAATGATTTAAAATTTCATTATCATTAGTGATGAATCAATTAAAGGAAGCAAATTACAATTGACAGAATACAAATCTGCTAGGTCTTGGATAGATGCCGATAGATTAATGAAAAAACCACAGGGTGTCTCAGTTATTTGTTTACGTGAAAATACCAATTTAATCACTCCGATAATAGAATGGAACATTTTTTTTTTTTAAATGGAACGATGTGGAATGTAGTGTTGTTGGAAGGGCACGACCTTGTTAAGGTTTCCAAAAATATTGTCTGTTTTGCGATATCTTTTTTTTTTTTTTTTTTTTTTTTATAAGAGAAGCAACACTCAGGAAATTCTTCCTATTAATTAATGTGTTGCTTTCTTTGGAAAGGGGATAGTGGAGAGCTGAAAGGTGGTGAAAGATGAAGGGCTTCAAACATGGCAACACTGTAATTGCGCGAGATGATAAATCTTAGAACAGTTGTTGGTCGCCACCTGATGTAGAGTTGGCGAATTTATTGAAGGTTTTTTGTTTCATAGCACTGATTCATTATTTTACTTTGGTGGGGTTAAGTGCTATGTTAACATCGAAGGTGGTCGCAGCGACACATATAAGTGATAGAAAACTCATACATATTATTTTTCTAAATTGATGTTGTCGTCACCGGGAATCGAACCCGGAACCATCTGTGTAACAGTCCAACCCGCTAACCATTACAGTGGTTAGCTCGTTCCCGTATTCAGTGTTTTTTTCGCTCAATTGTAATTAGTTTTTTAGGCCTTATGTGGATTCATTAGCATCACTAGATTAAATTCTAATGCAAAAAAGGTTCGGTGCAATTATATGGTAACGAAATTTCAATGCTAATGAAAAAATCCCAAATGATCTATAGTTTAGAACTTCCGTATTTATTACCATTATTTTTTTTGAAAATACCCCACAATGTATTCTAGAGTAGTTTAGAACTTCCGTATTTATTACCATTATTTTTTTGAAAATACCCCACAATGCATTCTAGAGTATCCAATCCCCTTAATATTATCTCGTTTTATAATAGAAACATCAACATATAAAATTAAAAACATTTATATTCAGTTATTTTTAAAACTTAAATAAAAAAAAACTGAAATTAAAATACATTTTAACTGTTTTTGTTGTTATTAAATAATGATATGCGGCTAATATCATGGAAAAGAATTTGAGAATACAACACAAATGCAAGTTGCAAATAAAACAGTCGAACTTCCAAGATCGGTAGAGGGATGGTGAGTTAGTTGTGCACGTGAGAAATACGTTTGTAATATTGATTAATATAAAAAATCACTCTTTATCTTAAATACCTGTTGTATAACAATATCATTAATTTCTAAACATTACTAATCGCTTGATTAGCATTAGGTATGTCGTGTATCAGTCCAAACAGTAATTGTATATCTAATAAATGGTGTGTCAGAGATTCTTGTAAAATCACGTGAATTCAAATATCGTAACAATCCAACAATGACGTACAAGAGATGACGTACAAAAACAAGAAACGATGAATATCATATAAATGCATTAGAAGAGCCAGCCAGGGTAGACTGGTGAGGATCCAGGGGGGACGAGGCTGATATATACACCCCGCCACCAAACCGATTTAAAATATAAAAAATATAATACGACACAAAATAGCTTTAAAATAGTAGGGTTTGTAATTGTAAATCATGGCTAAATTAAAAATGTTTGCACATCAAATTTTTTTTTTTTGTTGTTTGCCTCAAACCAGGACTGGCAAAACTATGACAAGAGTGTCACTAGTATAACTAGGGCGGATCGGTGGAACGAGACATTTTCTTGAATATTTTTAAATATCGTAATTTTATTAGAAACCTATCAGATTTTCAAATAATTATTTTCGCCACTAACATATGTCTTTCAATCCGAAAATGGTAAAATTGTATATAAAAGTAGTAAATCTCCTTCGAAATGATAAAGTTTAAAATATTTTCTTTTAAAGAATTTTGGTAGAAAATCGGTACAGTCTTAAAACAGAAAATTTAAATTTGCAAAAATGTCTTAAATATCCTTAGTCGGTGTTGCAAACCCCACAATATATTGAAAAAATATTTTTTTTTTTGAAAAATTCGTTCGATAAATTAAAAAAAAAAAATATTTAAATATGTTTTAAAAAGTTAGAAAATATGCTCTTAAATAATACTATTTATCAAAAATATGACCGTAATATATGCGAAAAACCTGTTAAGCTCGTAATATGTTCCAACAAATTAAAGCTATAATTAATCAATTGTTCAGAAAAGAATAAAAATCCCATCCATTTTTCAAAATGACGCACAAAAAAAAAAAAAAAAATGAAACAAATTTAAATGTTTTGTTGGGAAAAAGCCTCACAATCGATAAAAAAAAATAATTGTCAGCAAATTTAAATTCTGTAATAAAATTATAATTAAATAACTGGAAAAACCTGAAGTATAAAACGTTGGAAAAGCACATAGAAAACAACAAAGTTAAACAAATATAATATTTTTAAAGCCAGAAAATCTCTTTACATGAGTGCACTAAAATTAAAAATCCTAAAAAATCAAAAAAATATTTTCTGTCGCTAAAATGGAACTTTTTCATTAGGCGTTTAAAATTTATAAGAAATAAAATAAAATTTTTAATAAAATTTTATGAAAAAGTGCATTAATTTAATGAAAAGTTTCGATGGACAGTGATATTTCATAGATTTAAAGCAAAAATTCATTGATAGCACGCGGATACTTCTATTAGTGTAGTGTACAGATTTTCGAAAACATGACACAAGACCAAATAAAAATTTTAATATTTATATCGTAATTTTTTCGATAAAAATCCATCTCTTTTTTTATTTCAATTCCTTTATTTATAAAATTTTTGTTACAATAGTAAAACAAAATTTTATAAAACGTTCCATTTGAATTAAGAACGCCACTTAGTAGTGTTCCTCTACCCCTTCAAAAAATCAGAAAAGTTTCTTCAAAAATTTACAAAAATTTACAAAAATTTTCAAAAATTATCCCCCAAAAGCGTGGGATTAATCCGCCACTGGCTAGATGATGGGGTCCAGCAGAGGAGTCAGTTATTTGAAGGCCATGAAAGTATCATCATATATGCTTTGTAGATTATTTTTTATTATTTATTGATTCCCTCTTTCTATTTTTGATAAAATTTTTAAATAATGATTTGAATTAGAGATGGGCACGTGAGCATAATTTTGCGTGATTATGTAAAACCTAATTATATTAGTAAAACCTAATAATATTCACGTGAACGTGAGTTAGTGTGAATAAAAAAATTCTTCGTGATTGAGCTTGTTTGTTCTACAATCTTCAAGATAACAATATTTTGATTCAGCATTCGTGGATAAGTCATGAATGACGTAATTATAAATCACTACAAATTTTTTTTCCAGTAAATTTTGTATGTAAATTTCCATACAAACTATTCGAAAAAGTTGAAATTTTTTGCGACCCTAAAAATATATTTTTATATTTTGATTTATTGTGATCCAGCCACGATTCAGCCTTGAGCATAACTAATCGGTCTACGTCAATTTTCTTCATACGATTTAGGAGACCCTAATGGGTATGTATTTAAAAACAAAAACCTTACTTTTCCACAACTTAAAACAAATTTATATATTTTTACATTGGGCAATAAAAATCCGATTATATATTGCCCGTCTAATAACGTATGGAATAACATATAATAATTTACAATTAAATATGGCATTAAATAAGTTTAAATAATATTATTTTTACTCGGGTAGATACACATATTGACAGAAAAATTTATTTAAATATATTACCTTTTTTTTTTGATTTAACATTTGGAGAGCTTGAACATTTTTCATCTCAAATATAAAAAAAAATGAATTTTATTATATGATTCATCATACACATTGTCGTTCTAGCTAGCAAACTTTTGAATACTTGAGATAAACAATATTCAACGAATATTTTCTCCGAAACAAAGCCGAGTTTCACGGTGAAACTTCCTGGATCGATAGACAAAAATTTCTAAAAATTTGTTATAACTACACACAGGGAAAATATCAGTTGGAATTCCTTCGATATTACATTATTTAAGTTGGTAAACAAATATTTTAGCTGTGTGTGCATACAAATGTTAATCAGGACCAGTTATTTTGTCTAGTGCAAGTTTAAAATTTAGCTTAACAAACTAACTTTCTTAGTGACAGACAATTGGTGGATTTCCCTAATTATACAATTTTAAATATGGTTAGAAAAACTACTAGTGTATACAACCATAGAAAGAAAATCCACAGTAAACACAGATATTTTATTATAATCATAACCATTGCTCCCAATTGACTTAACTATCATATCGAGGGCTTATATTCAATACCGTCTATCTACATTTTCACGATTTTTTTTTTTTATGCCAAACTCATCTCTGACCCCATCTGCATGTACTGTAAAAATTTCAGTGGAAAAAAACTATTTTTAGTACTATGTATCCTGTATTTTATCATTTGTCTATCTACAAAGATACTTATTTATGAATTTTATGACGGCAATACCGTCTATCTACATCATAGAATTTTGTCGTTTTATTTAATTTCAGGCTATTTCTCTGTTTGATATCTATTTATTCACTGTTCGTTTTTCGGATACATACTTCTCTTGTCGAACGATCAATACGCTGTGTATGCGGTGGTGTGCCCTTTATGTTATTTTCTAGCTACAAATGAGTATGCAAATAAATGAATTCAAACGCAAAAACTCAAAAACACAAGCAAGAATGTACTAATTTGATACTGATTTGAAATTGACCACTTCACCTCGATTTAAAATCTAATGCCCAATTCACACGGTGATTTTTGCAACGTCTTAATTTGCTTTAGCAGTTGCTTCCAAAAATCATTTGCATTACATGATGATTTTTAACAGACGTCTGTTTTTTGTAACCAGGGTTGATTATATTTGTCTTGAATGCTTGGACAACAATATTTAGGATTTTCAACTGCTGATGCAGGATTCAAACAGAACTCCCCAAAAGCAGAAAGAAAAATAGGCCCAACTTGTTCATCGCGCATTTGTAGAAACAGTAATGTAAGACACTGCCAAAACTTTGATGAGAGAACAAGGAAACAAATTTTTGAATCATTTTGGAACAAGACTTGGGAAGCAAAGCGAGAGTTTGTAAAGATGTGTGTAACAAAGATTATCAAAAAACCACTGTAGGAAACAGTAGAAAACAGAACAGCTTTATGTTTAAACTACCACAAAACGAATTTGCGTTGCAGGTATGCCGATCCATGTTTTTATCAACGCTATCTTTACGTATAGCCATGGTTAAAGGATGGATTAATGCGAACGATAAACCAATTTTGGCGTCACTTGTACCAAAAACAAATTCTCAGAAGGGGGGTTGTAAAATTTTCTTGTCTAAATATCTGCAGAACTTAGACAAGATGGAAAGCCATTATTGTCGCAAGGACACAACTAAAATATACATGGCAACCACTTTTAAAACCAAAGCAGATGTTTTTAAAGATTACCTTGAAAAATGTGCCGAGAAGGCAGTAAAGCCCGTTTCAATTTTTACATTTTCTACAGTTTTTTCCGAACAAAATTTAGCGCTCTTTATGCCTCGCAAAGATCAGTGCGATACTTGTGTGGGGTTTAAGGCCAAGCAAACAACAATTGAAGAATACGATGCACATAGAGGCTAAGTTGAAAAATCAAACCATATATTTGCCAAAGATGCCCGCAAAACAGTCAAAATCAAGAACAAAATTATTAAAATGCCATTTGATGCATTACATTTAAAGTATGATTTTTTTACGAACTATAAGGATACGAACCGTATTCGATTTTTCAGTATTAGACCTGGTCGAACAAAAAATGATCCGACAGTATCCCAACTAAGATCTCTCTTATATTCCCCAAGTGGTACCATTAAGTTTAAAGTGAATTTTGATCATAATTACACTGAACTACCTATTAGAATAAAGCAATATGAAGGTTACATAGAACCAAAACAATTGTATACCGGTCGACTACCAATTCAGCAAAACAAATGGAAACATTTACAGGAGTTAAAGGCGGTAATTCCAGAGAAGTATCACTACTTCTATGATAATATTAGCCACGCGCAGTAAAAATTATAATAAATTATAATAAGAAATTATAAAAAACATTGTCTTTGAATTTAAACTGGCTAAACAATTCTTCTGAACACACCTACCATCTATCTGACACCCTTTTTGAGACACCCATGCCAAAAACAAACAAAAACTAGTCAAAAACAACCCCTAGCTCCCTGAAGGGTTCAAATGTTAGAACAGCTCCTACTATTTTTCTATCCCCAACATTTCTTGTGAACATATCTACCCCCTATCACCCACCTTTTTCGGGGTCCCCATACAAAAACCGTAATACAAACTTAATTTTAAAATAAGGCAATACCGTCTATCTACATATTATTTTCCTACACAATGATTTCATTTTTGAGGCAATACCGTCTTTCTATCATAGAAGCTAAAATAACGCGAATTTTAAGAAACTTTTTAGTTAGAACGTTTGTTAGACACATTCTATTAATATTGTAGAAGATGAGTTCATCGAAATTGTTGCTTATTTGCGAATAAAACAGATTTTTGACTCTCCTGAAAAATTGTGTTTTTGTAGATAGACGGTATTGAATATAAGCCCGATATCTTGTTCTGAACAAAATAATTGTTATTTGCTATTTATGTCAAATTAATTATTTAAAAATAACAAAAAGAAAATTGAAACAAAAAAACTGATAGTAAAACATAAAAGTACAAAAATTTTAAATTCTTCGGAAATACGTAATAAAATTAAAAAACACCATTGTATAGTAGTAAAAATCAAGATGGAGATGATGATGTGGTAATCTTAAATTTTGTGTTCATATAAACGAACAAAATTATTAAATTAAATTATTGTAGTTGCTCGTTTTTCTTTCAGAATTTAAAACATATTTGTAAGACGGAGGATGACTAAAATGCGCAACAATATTCTTCTTAAATTACAAAAACGGGTGCTTCAAATATGGGGTCAAATTGGAGAAAACTAACATGTTAATAACAACAACCTAGCAACGGTATTACTCTATCTACTGCAGTTGCTAAAAGGATGTTTTATCATTTTTAAGTAGAGCCTACGTTCCAGACCGGTATCTCGGGTTTCCCGGTCTTCGGTCCTCGGTCTACCCGGTTACACCGAAAGATCGTGTAGAACGAAAACCCGGAAATCGCACAAAATCCGGCTACACCGAAAATCAAGTCTAGTCGTAAAACTGGTCAGCGCGATTAAAACAAAGTGTTTTTTGCATAAAAACATATGATTTCTTAACACAAAAATAATTTTTTTAAAAAAAGTACCACTTTCAAAAATAAAGAACTCTTAAACAAAGTATCTTGCTTTAAAAAAGTACATTTTTTCAAAAAAGCTTCTTTTTTAAAAAAAATAAGCTTTCTCAAAAAAGTAGCCTTTTTCAAAAACAACATTTTTTTAAGAAAAAGTAGCCTTTTTCCAAAAACCGTCACTTTTTTCACAAAAAAATTTCTTTTTCAAATCGAAGTACCTTTTTCAAAGAGGCTCCTTTTCGAAAAAACTACCTTTATTCAAAAAAAGTACCTATTTCAAAAAAAAAAAAAAAAAAAAAATACCTTTATCAAAAAAAAATTATTTAATTTTTTTGAAAAAAAAGTTTCCTTTCAAAAAAACTAACCTCTTCAAAAAAGTACCATTTTTCAAAATAGTCTCTTTTTAAAAAAAGTTTTTTTTTTCAAAAAAAACAAAGGCGTACGCCTTTTCAAAACAATTTTTTTTCGCAAATGCAAAAAAGTACTCATTTCAAAAAAGTACTTTAAAGAAAAGTATCTGTTTTCAAAAAAAAAAACATTTTTTCAAAAAAAGGATCTTTTTTAAAAGAAGTACCTCTTTCCAAAAATGTACATTTTTCACCAAAAGTTTTTTTTAAATCTTTTGAAAAAGTATATTTTTTCAATAAAAGTTAATTGTTTCACAAAAAAATTAATTTTTCAAAAAAAAAAAAAACTTTCTCTAAAAATATTACCATTTATCAAAATAAGTGCTTTTTCGACAAAAAAAAAAATATCTTTTTAAAAGACTCTTTTTTTAAAATGGTTCTTTTTTGAAAAGTTTACTTTGGCTAGTTTTTTTTGAAGAAAGGTACTTTTTTAGAAGGAGATATTATTTTTAAAAAAGAGTAGTTTTTTTTTTCTTTGAAAAGGGATTTTTTTTAAAAAGATACTTTTTTGAGAAAGGATACTTTTGCGTTTAATAATGGTATGTTTTTATGCAAAACATAATTTGTTCTAATCGCGCTAACCGGTTCTTACAATTTATATATTATTTGTATTGAGTGTAATATTTATTT
Source organism: Delia radicum (assembly GCA_021234595.1). Classification (NCBI taxonomy): domain Eukaryota; kingdom Metazoa; phylum Arthropoda; class Insecta; order Diptera; family Anthomyiidae; genus Delia; species Delia radicum. The sequence goes on from CM037852.1 coordinate 195,216,595, forward strand.
TAATAAATAAAAATAAAAACATTGGATACGGTGTATAACTTAATTAAATTTGGTTCGATCTACTTAATAAATTCAGTTATGACGACAAGTATTTTTTTTTTAATCCGTAGGCATAATTAAATAGTCAGTACTCATAGCCAAATTTTAATGACTTCAATTAAATTTCTAAGTAACATAAATATTAGTAAAGGTAACTATCAAAATTCGGTTGGCAAAAAATTCGGCTGCAGCAATTGGTTCTCTTTTCTGTGTGTAATAAAAAAAAATTAAAATTTGTTTGTCGGAATTTTAAATAAAATATTATTTGAATTAAAAACAAATAAAAATTGTCTATAAAAAATCTATTGATATTGTCAAATTTCTAGAATTTTTCAAGTTCAGTTTGCGGTAATCGCAAAATGTATCTATATTTAATCACTTTTTGGACCAATCAAGAAAACTGTTTCATATTTTATTCGTTTCATAAAAGACAGGATTGGCAAGATTTTTTTCGGTTCGTGGTAAAACATGTCGAGTACCAGCTTTAGGTTTTTCTTTATTTGAAAAATTGTAATTTATGTACATATGTCATTTTCTCTCAAAAATTTTAAGTTTTCAAACAAAAAAAAAAAATAAAAAATCCTGATTGTTTTCATAAAATTTTTTAATTTTTTTCCCCTTTTTTCTTTTTCCAAGTTAAGGCGTTTCCCTTAAAAAATTTATACTTCTAACAATCTAAAACCCGGCCCGGATCCAGGGGGAATGAAAATGGAACATTCGACCCAAAAATTTGATTTTTTAATACAAAAATGTGAAAAAGAGTTGAAAAAGCTAATTAAAAATACTCTAACTTTCCTCCCCAAAACCTTTTTCTGGATCCATGCCTGCTAAAACTACACAACATTTTACAGGTTTATTAAAAAAACTTGTTGATCTTTATTCACACATAGACAACTATTATGAAAAAAAAACACAATTTGTAATTTTAATCAAATATTTTGTGGCGAAATTAAATTTTCGATAATAAAATAAGTTTTGTAGAAAATATTTAACAAAAAGTCGCATGTCACATTTTTGCCAGCCCTGATATAGGACAAGTGCTGACAGTGATAAAATATTATATTTACAGAAGCGTTTGGCTTGGAAACATAGATGCCAGATTTGACGATTTATCGTCATTTGTATGATTTTTGGCCAAAAATTTCTCTAATGACGATTTGATGATATTTGGTTCCAAAATTACGAGTTTTTTATTAAAAAACTAATGTATATAAAACACTTATTTATTTGCGAGGCTTTTGTGGAAAATATGTTGGCGAACTAAATAAAAATTTTACTTTTAAAACGTTGAATAAATTAATTAACCAGCAAGAAATTAATAGAGTCCTTAAACACTAACATCTTTCAGTTTTTCTATGAAAGTGCTCTGTCCAGGAGAGCACCCTGCGTATTCTAAAATAAAAAAGAACGTATACTATCGAATATGTTTTCACAAAATGCAATAGTGTTATTGTCATTTACCCAGAAAAAAAGCTTAAAAAAGTAGTTTATAAACTACTCCAAACAGCATCCTACGGTTGAAGTAGTTACAAATTAGCTAAAAAACTTATTTATTTATTTAGTTTTTACTAAAAAAATTGTGTTTGCAAAATAATAATAATTAACATTTTTAGGAGTCATTTAAAAATTGTATTTATTGTATTTACCATTGGTCCGAAATTGCGGGATTTGCTAGTTAGTTTGAGTTTTCATTTCGTTTATTTATTGAAACAAATTTTTTTAAATACTTTAATACGAATTTTTTTAAATTTTTATAAAATATATTAATTTTTCAATATATTCAAAGAGACGTATAAGTAACTAGTTCCTACAGTCTAAAAAAAAAAATATTATTTTATGAAGATTTTTTCAAATTAATTTGTTGAGTTTTCTCAAAAATACCGTAAAATTGACGATTTTTTTGCATAAGTAATCTGGCAGCCCTTCTTGGAAATCCTCTAATGTGTTTTTAAAACACCCGGTACGTATGATTTATATATGATTTAATTCAATATTTATCATACGCAATAGTGGACCTCGTCTTGTTTCTGCCAACACGCAGTGTGCTATTTGACAAAAAAAAAATAAAGGAAAATAATTTAAATAAATATTGAACTTCTAAGCTACACACAGAGAAAACATTAGATATTTGCCAACTGAAATTCGGTTACTACGATTCAAATTCGGTTATTTCGAATTTCAGTCGGTTAGCACATATCAACATTAGTTTTTACATCAATGTTCGATTAATTCAACTGAATTTTAGTGCCAACACCCAAAATATTTTGAAATCTAATGTAAATATTGTTGCATTAACTGATTTGATAAGTTATTAACATTAATATACACTTTTCAATTCGGTTGGCACTTTATTTCTCCGTGTGTACTGATCCAATCGGTATAACTCAATTTGGAAATGGTAAAAGAGGTGCTGGTCTTTTGAAGTATTGTGATTGGGTCAACCTGTTTCATTACAGCGTGTACTGGCAGGTTGCCAAAGTTAACTTGTAAATAAAAATTGTTTTGGGGGGTGTAACATTTGTAAATGTGGATCAACTTCTAAAATTTTAAGCCTGGAGTAATGCACGTTGTGAGATAAAACAAATAATATTAATATTATAGTCATATGTTATCTCTCCACTTTAAAAGTTATTTAAATTTAAAAATTAATATATTGTTTTTTGTCACCATTTATTTGGTTTATCTATCAATGCGTGATTGGTTTAAAAACAAAAAATTCCCGGTAGTATTAACCGCTTTTAGATTTATGTAAAATCTTTAAAATGCAAAATTTATAAAAAATTTAATTTTTGATCTGAAAAATATATTTATTTCTATACAATTTTCTTAGAACTTTGTTAAAAAAATCAAATTAACTTTTATATTTTTAACTTTAACTTTATTAACTTTTATTTATATTTATATGGCTTGGAAAAAAATTTTAATGTAATTTTACTAGTTTTTTAGAATTGCTGGTCGAAAATTAAAACTTTTGACAAAATAAAAAATTATTTTGAGAGTGTGTTAAAAAAGTTGCAAACTAATTTCAGAATTCTTTTTTATTTCGGATTATGAAACAAAATCTTGATATGGAGTACAATACTAAAATTTAAGTCCGAGGTGCAATTTGTGAAATATTTTTTTTACCAAGCTTAAAGTAGATTATATGAGCCAATTCAAAATTGTTCTATACCTGTTGAAACTGATTTTAGATGCCTCTTATTTCTCAAGGTTTTATGAATTGAGATTAACGATGAAAGGCTTTAAACTAACCCACTATTTTTTTTTTTTTAGCAGATCTTATTTTTTATACCCAATCTATTCGAAAATGCGCTCGTTTTGCAATTGTACAAATTTTCACTATTAATTAAAAATACTAAAATTTTAGGTTTCTAGAAAACAAAAATAAAAATTACAAGGCAGACCTTTTTCTTTATTTTTTTGTTTATTCCTGTCTAATCGGAATATCGGAATCTAAGTGCCAAAAAAGGAATTTCAAAAACTAAACTAAATTCAGTTTTAAATAAAATGGTTATTACAAAGAGGCTTCGATCGGAAAATATCTGGCGGTTCAAGTCGCCTACACTTTTGGCTTTAGCCGCCGCCATTACACAATTGTAGAAAAAATTAAGCCATTCTTAGTGGCTGATCGGATTGCCATAAAACTTCACTCAGTCAAAATTAATGTTCAATTTCAAGATTCAAAGAACGGCCCAATACATTCCTCAGACGCTTATGTAGACTCCAAAGAAGGCCACTTTGGGTATTCAACAATATTGAGAGCTTGACAAAATATTATTATTTTAAAAATGAAACATTTCTGTAATATGTTTGTAATGGACAACAATTAATATGCTTACTCATGCGAATTATCCATAAAGTACATAAGTTATCCGCATTTTAAAATCAAAATTTTCCATTTTTGCAACAACCTGGTCTGGAAATGGAAAAGGCAAACCAAATTCGATTGCTTGAAAAAGACCAGAAGTTGTGCTAAGATCCGAGTCCATGAAGATGCGCCAAAATTTGGTGAAAATTGGTTAATATTTAGAAATAGATTTGGATTCTAATTGATCAGCGACTTCTTTGAAACATTACGTTGTTTATGGCTGTGAGTAGTTTCATGTTGAACCGATCAGTCAGTAAGAAATGGCTGATTTATATCCAAAATATTTGTGTAACACCCCACTGTACATTGTGACAAAACTTGCATCTCTGATGACATATCTCAGTCGTTTGAACTGAATAATTAAATACTACATTTTAACCCTTCAACCAATAATGGTTTGTCTAGACTATGCACAATTAAGAACGAAAAAAATATAATTTTAAAGATATTGACCTGAAAAAAATGGGCGGAGTTAGACTACTACCACGCCCATTATGTAAGTATATATTTAATGTAAAAAAACGTATGCATATTTAGACTAATACTGTCCAGAAACTAAGTGTACAGGTGTATTATGTGTTAAAATATATTTTTATTATCATAAATGGGCGTGTCCTGCTCTTTTTTATATATTTTTTGTAATTTAAAAATTAGAAATGCTTTAGAGCAAAATTACATTGTAAATATAAATATTTCGACTCCCGTGCCACCTACTGGATCCATATTTGGGTACATTTTTTCATCCACAGAATTAATATACATTCTAAATATGGATCAAATTCATAAAACAAATAATAAAATTTTAATTTTTTAATGAAAAAATTTTATATATTTTCAAAATGATATATATCTCTTAAAATATATTACACACAAATACAGCGGTTTTTATATGATGCAACTTTGGGTATATTAACTTTGTTTGCCTCCATATTAGTTTTTTATTAAATATTAAAAAACTGAACTAATCAGAAAACGTTTATTTATTATTCTTGTAGTTTTAAATTGGGCAATGTGACACTGTGCGATGAGTCCGTGAATAACGTTACTCTTTACATGGATCCCAGAGCAAAGTACAACTTACCGCTATAACCAGAGGGTATCCGTTTCGCTCTTTCGAAAATTTTGTATCGAAAAATGTTTAGTGAACTGCAAGAGGTGACAATCCCATGCAAAACGTCAAACATTCATATAAACTAGTTTTCTCACTAAATGAGAACTAATATATGAGCTTGAAGTTAAAGATTATCACCATTGATCAAAAATAATACATTCCTTCATGTTTATAAGCGATTTTTTTTAAAATTTATTTTTTAAAAAGATAATGTAGACCAATTCTTTTGCCAGTTATTTAACTCATTATTGACACAGTGTTCCTTTGTCGACCCAGTACATTTGAAAGGCAAATTTTATTTACTGGATAAAGATAATTATGTGGCTTAAAAATTTTAAAAGAATTCAACATCTTGACTATAATCGTGCATAAAAAGCTTATATAAAATTTACATTCAGAGTTGCCAAATAACTATATATGAAAAAATTAATTTTTGACCTTCTTTTCAAATTATTTAAAAACAAAACCAGTCTTATCTTTTATATATTTGATTGTCATGTTGATGAAAAAATACGAAAATTTATTTCCCTGCTAGAAATTAGTTTATCGATTTTATATAATTTTGGAAAAGTTAACCGATAACACGATGAATTTTTCAAATGCAGAAAGTTTAAAATATTGCAAAATTTATTCCGTTTTCATTCCCAACATAATTAATGGATGGTTTTTATTAAAATACTACTAAGCGTATAAAAATTATAGGTTCAGGGTTGCCATGTGATAATTAAAAAAAATGTTCACAATCCGCGGCATTTTTCCAAAAATTTTAAAAATAAGGTTTCTCACAAAAAATCATTTTTCAAATATTTTTAAATAAATTACATTTATCGCATTTTAAACATTAACCATTTTTGAATAGTATTGTAGTTTTCAGTAGATTCTACTAACAAACTTTTAAAAGTGCGCCATAAATATTGATAAGATTCGAACATTCTGAGAGTGTTTGAACTTAACAAATTCGATACAAAATCTTCATACAAAAAGAATAGAGGGATGTAATAGAGGCTGAGCAAATAGGGATCTCTTTATTCAATATTCTCTTTGCTATAACTAAACATTTATGCAGATATTTGTGAATCACAGTGCATTGTGACACGACTTGCATCTTTGATCATCTTTTCTCCGTCGTGTGAACAGAGCAATTAAGGACAATATTTTCACTCTGCAATCAATAATGGCTTGGGCTAAACGATATTCAGCACTCAGCCAAACAGTGAGTAACGTTACTCTTTTTTATATACATGATAGTCGGAGATCCGGGGAGCAAAGAACAACTTACCACTATAACTAAACCTATATGCAACTTTTTTTTTTATGAATGAACTGATTGAAAACACTTATTACAATACAACAATAAATCATTCGTATGTTATTACAGACTCTAAGAAGTTTTTACTCGAGCATATAAAACTGATAGTACTTACTAGTTGGTTTGTAGTAAAGTAGATACTTGGAGATCTTTTAAATCATCAAAATGGTTAAATTTATTTATATTGTGTGTCTATTGTATTGTTATATAATGTTGATATCTAGTAGAAATATAAATCTACCAAAACCAATTAAAGATATAGAAATAATAAAATATCATATTTCTATTAAACAAGATTTCCTAAAAGGGTAAGTTTACTTTAAATGATTAAAATTAGTATATAACGATGGTCTGAAAGAAGTGCTCTTATCTAACGGCGTTCAAAAGTTGATATTTAAAAACTGACCTATCTCAATCTAAGAAATGCCATGATCTAAGATACGATTCATTCCATGTCAAACCGAACGGTTTTTTATGTCATATTTTTTGTTGGCTTTAATTTGGCAGACGTATTCTTATTTGAAAAATACTTGACACGCGTTTTTGGAAAAAATTTAAAAAAACATGAGAAAATTTCCGATATGTCGGTATTTAAATTGACGTATTTTAAAAACTTGTAAGCCGATTCTAATGGCTGATGACTTATTTTAATGCTATTGTGCTCATCCTTTTTGTAAATGGACATACAGAGAAATAAAGTGCCAACCGAAATGAAAAGCATATGTTATTTGTAAAAACTTAAAAATTCAGTTAGTACAACAATATTTACATAAGATTTCTGAATATTTTTGGTATTGCAACTAAAACTAAGTTAAATTTACCGAACTTTGTTGTGAAAACTATTGTTAAGATGTGCCAACCGTCTGAAATTCGTAATAACCGAATTTGTTTCATAGTATCCAAATTTCAGTTGGCAAGTAGCTAAATTTTTCTCTGTGTGTATTTAAATATGTATGTTGCTGTATTTAGATAAATTAGATAAATTTTTGTTTAGTCTATAACTTTCGTTTGAATTTTTCTTACCACATTTGACTCTACTTGAAAATAAAAATAATGAGTCATCGACTTACACACACTTTTCTACTAAATAAAAACAGAAATTTTCAGAGTGGGACGGCGATGCCTTCTATTTTTTTTCAAGATTTTTTACGAAATGCACCACAATTTTTTTTTTTTTGTACATTGATTGATTTTCGAAAATATTTAAAATACTAAATTTTTTTTTTAATATTTTATATACAAATTAAAAATGTTTGTGCTTTTTTTTGTAAAAGAGTCTTTAACAAAAAGAACACACCGCCGTTCCACTCTGAAAATTTCGGTATTTATTTAGTTGAAGTATGTGGGGATGGTGATAAATTATATTTAGCTAGGGTCGAAAGTGGTAAAAAAATCGAAAATAAAGTTAAAGACTAAAAAAGAAAGTTAAACAAATTTTAGCATAAATATTTAAAAACATTTGAAAAAAGTTGAGTACAAGACCATTAAAATGAGCCATCAACCAATAAAATATATTTATTTGTTTATAAAAATCCTCAATTTAAATATCGACACGTCGGAATTTTTTCACGATTTTTTTAATTTCTAAACACAAATAACTCCTTTAAAATATTTTTTTTTTCAAAAATATGTTTCAAATATATTTTAAATATGAAAAATTTCAAAGCAAACAAAAATCGTGATGTAAAAAATCGTCCTGTTTGACACGGAATGCCTCATATGTGCAATTGTTGATATGTTTTTGTATCCGGATTTCCATATCTAATAATTTTTCTTATTTATGTCTTTTTTAGGTGGATTTTAAAAGTAAGATATAATTGTGATTGTATTATTAATAAAAGATGTTCATTTGGGGATTCTTGCTTAAATCCTGACATCATGTATCTAGTAAAAGCTCCTAAAGATCCTAGATTTTGAAGAAGTGTCTGTAGATCAACCTGGAGTATATACCAGGACCGAAGAATCATTTTCTTCCTCTGCCACAAAATTGCCATCATATTTGTTTTGTAAACTGCTGATATCAAATTTGTTAATTGCATTTTTATATTTTTTTCTACGAATATCAATGACATTTTTTCATTCTTATTTGTTAAAAAAAAGACCTTAAAAACTTATTTTAAACTTTTGAATGTTATTTACAACTGTTATATATTATTCAATATTTATTTATTTATTTGTTATATTTAGTTTAAATTTTAAGTTATTACATAAAAATATTTATTATATAATATATTTATCATTAATATTATTTTTGTATGGGCAATACACTTAAAATATTAAGTATGTTCTGTTTAGTTTTAAAATTTATTTTGGCATAAATTCGTTGAATTTTACCATTTTTTTTTCTTTTCTCATGATGAGTTGGGATGTTGAAATTTTTATTCATGTTGTACTAAGCACGACGCAAATATATGTAGATAAAATCCAATTATAAAATTCGGTTTGCGAGCTGAATGGTGTAGAAAACTCAATTCATACACACAGAGAAATAAAATGGCAACCGAATTGAAAAGTGTATTTTAATGGTTTAATTTAGTGAAACGATATTTACATTATAGTTCTGAATATTTTTTGTGTTGCAACGAAAACTCAGTTGAATTAATCGTATTTTGTTCTGAAAACTAATATTAAGTTGTACCAACGGACAGAAATTCGTGTTAACCGAATTTGAGTAGTAGTAACCAAATTTCAGTTGGCAAATAGATAAATTTTTCTCTGTGTACATTTATTTTTCCACAAATGAAAAGTTTTTTAGGAATTATACCTGTTTTAAGGAGTTTTAATGGTGTATCATCATTTTTAGAAGTGCTTCACTATGACCAAAAAAAAGCTATTGTGGACATTTCTACCTTTGCTGATGTTGACTAGCCATAGGTTCTGGAGCTTACAAATATTTCAGAATACTAAGAGTTGGCATACGAAGGTGCTAAATATTACAAACTTATGATTGTTGGTCTATTAGCAAAAGTAGGTGTCAAAAACATTTTCTTAATAGCACACTAAATGATTTGATGATCATCTAGAAAGTTTTTGGTGTTTATTCGTTAAGTGGTGTAATGGTTAGCGCGTTGGACTATTACACAGATGGTCCCGGGCTCGATTCCCGGTGACGACAACATCAATTTAGAAAAATAATATGTATGAGTTTTCTATCCCTCATATGTATCGCAGCTCCCACCTTCGGTGTTCCCATAGAACTTAACCCCACCGAAGTAAAATAATGAATCAGGGCTATGAACCAAAAAGCTTCAATAAGTTCGCCAAATCTCCATCAGGTGGCGAGCAACAACTGTTCTAAGACTTATCATCTCGCGCAATTACAGTGTTGCCATGTTTGAAGCCCTTCATCTTTCCCCACCTTTCATTTCTCCACTATCCAATTTCCAAAGAAAGCAACACATGAATATATAGGAAGAATTTCCTGAGTGTTGCTTCTCTTTAAAAAAAAAAAAAAAGTAAATGTTGTGAAACAAACGGCTTCATAGATTCAGAAGATTATATTTCTGATGTTGTTTTACATTTTCGCTCTGTGATCTGAAGGCGTTGTCGGACTATATGAGGTGGTCTTATTTTAAGATTTATGAGAAACATTAATTCTGGTTGCTGGAGATTTTTCTCCAACTTTCGGAAATTCTTTTATCACCAATGAAGATTATGTTTTTAATTCATTTAGTACGGTCTTGGGCGGAGGAGCATGACAATGCCGATTTAGAATATCACAATTGGTTGTTATGGGATCTTTTTAAAATTTTGAAACGAGAAGCTTTATTATGACAGGACAAGGGAGGTATTCCGAAGTGGACTCGCGAATTTTGCTATGTAATTGAAGAGAAAAAAATAAGAGACACATATTTGTGTTTAGCTGCAAAATCTCACTCTGGAATGAAAAACTGGTCCGTTTTAGCTACAATGCGCCGAAGGCCATGATAGCTATTGCTCGGTTAGGGTAAAATTATCTAATTTGTAATTATATGATTATTAATTAATAAGATAAACAAAAAAAAAAAAGTATATAAATCAAATCTTTATTTAGATATATTAGGTCGATAAGTTTTTCTGTGTATAATTTTGGTTTATTATTTTAAACAAATACATTTATTATTCTAAATTAGATATTTTTAATTTAGAGTTTTATTTTATTATTATGAATTTATTATTTTGAATCTACTATTGAATTTGGTAATTTTTTTTAAATTTTATAATTTATAAAAATTTATAATTTTAAATTTTTTAATTTTTTGATTTTTCTGATTTTTTTAGTTTTTTGGTTTTATGTACTTAATTGAAATTTTTATTTTTTAATTCTTAATTTCAAATTAAAAAAGTATTTCTCAATTTTAAAATTTCGATATAGGTATAATTTTGATTTATTATTTTAAATTTGCTATTTTAAATTTACAATTTTAATGTATTATTTCAAATCTACTGTATGAATGCCACTGCCATGGAGAAGTTAATGCATTTATAATTGCGCACTTATAAAAAATGCCGGTTTAAATAGTTGTAAATACAGAAAATAGTGCTTGAGTTTGTGCCAGCAGAATTTTTAATGAAGTTGTAAATTATGCTCTTTTAAATTTAGGTGACCTGAATTGTAGGTAACAAATTTAGTAGAAATACAATAATTTGAAAGAAGTTTTGTTGAATGGAAATGAAAATGAATCAGTTGAAATTAGCACGTGTTTTCTGCTAAATGTTAGTTTATTACAACCAGGTAAACAATTCATTTAAATTTTCTAAATTTTCAATAATTAATTTAATAAAAACAAATTTATGTAAATATTTTTCATTTAATTTAATTCTCGTATATATTAAAAAACACAATATAAAGAATATCTCCTTTATTATTTACATTCCACTTGATTTTTCTTGATCATTCTTGTATGTGTATGTAAAGGATGTTTGCATTATTGTTTGGTGTTTTCTTTCTTGATACCATATAGAAATTGATGAACATATTAAAGAGCTGGAGGAAGAAGAAGAAATAATTATTATTATTCACATTAATAAATATATATTTTTAATATAAAACTTAACACATAATTTTATTTATTTATTACACTTAGAATACTATGTAGGTAAAGACCACTGCAAATGTAGTTAAAAACAAATGAAATTTCATTTAAAGAAAGGCCGACTTACATTTCAACTAACATTATCATTTGTTTTTTAATGTTCAAAAAATTACTAACATTTGTAATAAAAATGAACAACATGTTAGTAAAAAATTCCAAACATTTATTTATTATTTTTTAAATAACAAAAACCTACTGTAAAAAATTAATGTAAAATTATAAAACAGTCATTTGATGTGGTTTGTTTTTCTAAATGAACTACACGGTTAGAAATAAATTTAGTTTTTTTTTGAAAATGACTGATATTTATATTAAAAATAAAGAAACAGTACTAGAACCCAAACAACTACATATTTTTAAAGCAGAAGTTCCCTGAGTGTAATAATTTAGCTAAATCTATATATATAAAATACAATGTTTGTATGTTTGTCCTCTATAGACTCTAAAACTATCCAACCGATTTGGCCCAAACTGGTTTCATTTGAAAAGTTATAGTCTAAATTAGGTTTTCGGCTATATATATTTCAAGTGGGCATGGTCCCTCCCACATAAATTTAATAACACCATTTTTCTTGACTATTGTGATAGCAAGAGTTTAGAAACATTGCAGTATCCCATATGTTACTGATTTGAATAATCAGGAAAAAAATGGGCGGGATCGGACCAGTAGGAGTGGCAGCTCCCATACAAAGTAAATATTTAATATCATATATCTACAGTACTATAATAGCCATAGTCTTAGAAATTTGTGCACGTTGATTATTTGTTAATGTGAATAGTCATGGGAAAAATGGGCGTGATCGAACCAGTGGGCGTGTCAGCTCCCATACAAAGTAAATATTTAATATCATATATCTACAGTTCTATAATAGCCAGAGTCTTAGAAATTTGTGCACGTTGCTTATATTATGAATAGTCATGGGAAAATTGGGCGGGATCATACCAGTGGGCGTGGCAGCTCCCATACAAAGTGATTATTTAGCTCATATACAAAATTAATATTAATATTAAATATCTGGGTTCTATATTAGCTATATAGCCTTCAAATTTTGTACGAGTCCATCAATTACAAATATTAGTAGTCGAACTAAAAATGGGCGGAATGGGATAAATGAGCGTGGTACCAAAAGCAAAAAATAAATAAGCATTAAAATAAATTATCACATTCAAGACTTTTTGCAAGGTTATTTAATAATGTTGTTCAAAAATTGTTTTAGCGTTCCTCATAGTCCTAGAATAAATAAAAAAGGTAAAGAAGTAAACAATAAATTTTATGATATGGCAAAATCCAATTTTCATATTGTACCACCAATGACATATACATATATTTATTTTTTTTTGCTTTTTTTATTTTATTTTTATTTTTTTTTAAAGCCGTTGTCATGTTTTCCAAAACGAGATATCAAACTCTTAAATCGGTTATGTAGTTCCCAAAATATTTACAAAACACCTATGTTAATCTTCAAGCTATGTTACACGAACATAACATCCTCATCCGTCTATTCAAAACAGCCCTAGACCAGATGCCGACAGATGAATTTACGGTTGTGATAAGAGCTGACCAGACAGCGGCTGGTGAGCATGAGCGGCGCTTTAATGCACCGGTAATAGGTGACGTCTTAGTTGTTATGGCAGTTGTTTCAGCTATTCGTTTTATATACTTCAGCAAATAAAGGCGATAGAAAGACAAAGAGGCGTTGGGCTTCCCATGAAATTACAAATTTTAAAATTATTTACTAATGTAAATTTATTTTTTTAACTATTTATTTGCTTAAAAAATATTCTTGATTTAAAGAATAATTTACAATTAAAATTTGAAGGCAAAACAACGTTTGCCGGGTCAGCTAGTAGTCCATATTTGTGAAATACTGGGAATATAAGTGTTTGATAAGGACTACATACTACTACTGTTTTTTCCATTTTACTCTATCTCGCTTAGTTTCAGAGATATGACCTATATGATATGATTATAAAAAAAAGTTATCAGAAAATAACGATATCTACAAGTGAGACTGATAGCGGAGACACCAAAAATATTTTTTGAAATCAGTTGTGGTTTAAATTAACTGACAAACTTGTAGATTTAAGAATCACGAATTACTAAATTTAAGGTTTACAAATTAGTTCAAATAATCATTTAATTTCTTCTTGTGGAGAAATAAAATAACTAAAACTTTAGTTAAATAACAGATTTAAAGGTAAGCAACAGAAAAAATTCGTTCAACTGAATTTGAACCCGTTTAACACACTTTTGAGTAAAAAATCAAAAAATTTCTTAAAAACATAGCCAAATAGCAACTAAAATCCCAAAATATGCGTTTATAGCAATATATGTAAAAAATATATAAGGGAATGTTCCCTATTGTGGTCTGTTCCTTTTCGTTTTTTTCGTGTTGTTGCATATGTTAAAATAGTCAACTGTCATCGAGTTTAATTTCCGCTATCACTATTTTAAAAAAGTTTCGACTTAAATGCACATGTTTTTCTTTGTTTTATTGCAGTCAAATAAATTTTCATATAAATGTACCCTATTTATAATAGGTATCTCAGGTGTTACTATAATTAGAGTAATTATAAATTTTTTATCCTAATTCAAATATTTTACGCAAATTGCTTGGAATAGAAAACACAAAAAAATGTGTAATCCCACATACGTTTAAACAATGTTTAGCAATATAATATTAAAATGTAAATTTACAGTTAATGTGCTTAAAACGCAGTTCTTTGTGTGTAAACCTATATTTATGCGTTATTTGAAAATCCATTTCTATAAAAATTTAAAGGCAGAAAATAAATGCGCATTTTATTGTAAATAAAAATAATAGAGGAATAACAACGATGATATTAAATACATGTACAAAATCACAATATTAATAAATTGTGTAAATTCACAAAAGCGCGGAAATTTATGATAACTGGCCTGCTGACTTATGATTCAATAGTGTTGCAATTTTGTTTTGAGTTTGTATCGCTTGCGATCGATGGTCGATAACATTTTCTCTCTTCGTTGGTGAATTTTTATCATACATTTTATAATTAGGAGGAAAACTTTTTGCATACTTTTTAGATGTAATATCTTTTTTTTTTTTAACTTGAGTTCTGTTTCTGCTGGATAAATTGTTTTTTTAGAATCCACATGAGTTTTATAAGCGCTGATGGGTTTTATAGCTTATTTAAATAATTTTTTTAATAAATTTAAATCATTTTTGTACGCTTTTCTTTTTTTTTTATTATAACAGAAAATTTTCAATAAATTGATTTGTTTTTTTGTTTTTAAATCCATTTGATTAACATTTTTTTTTCAATAAAAACGCTACTAAGAGTATAAACTCAATACAATTCAAAACGTAAAGGAAAACCGTTACGGAAAAATTAATGAACAAAATAGCAATAGGAACGGAAAACTGAAAAATCAAACCCAATTACACTACTCAACACTATTTAATTTTTTGCAGAACTTGTATTTAAAGTACATGTTTTTTATTTTTAATTGACTTAGGTACGATGAATCCTAATCTGTCAAAAAAACATTTTATTTTATTTGCAGTTTTTGAAATAATGCGGTTTTTATATTTACTTCATTCTAGGGTTGCCAGATATGAAATCAACAAAAAAGTACATCGAGTAAAAAGCAGTATAATTAAGAAAATAAAAGTACACATTTTTATTTAAAAAACTCATAAAATTCAGTACATAAAAGTAACAATTTATATAATTAAGAACTTACACCAAGGTTAGTCCTATTGGGTAGTAGTTTAGACACAAGATCGGTCAAGGACTCTCTGAGTTAGAGGGCGTCAAAATTTGACATTTTGGAAAACAGGTGTTTTTTCTCATCCATGTAACTTATTTCCTATTGTTCTTAGCAAAGTTTGTCCTAAATAGTTTAGATAGCTATTTCTTCAATCTTTCGAAAAAAAAAATATTGAAAAAAAATATGTTTGATTATTTTTTTTCAAAATCAAAAACTTTTTTAACTTTTTTTCAAAATATGCCCATTTTTTTGCTCAAAAGAAAGCTTAGGTCTTTTCCTTTAAGAGCTTTTGGGTGGCTTAGTGGGATGCGAGTGGGATATCTATCAAAATTAATGTTTTTTGACCCAAGACATAGGTATTTCAATTTTTAGCATATGCAGTATTTTGTTTTTTTTTTTCTTCCTATTTGTGTGTAAGTGTTTCTAAAACCTTAAAAATAAAAATTCTACTGAAAAACTTAACAAATTAACCTTTCCGACGGTATGTACCATACCTAACTAAAATTACATGCCCTCGATACTATAATACCCACAATATGTTAAACCCCCAACATTTTTTCTGAGTATTGTATCTGCCTTTCATTGTTGCTTTTTTTGTCAATCCTATAGGTAGTTTTGAGCGCACGTAACATTAATAGTGATTTTTATTGTCAAAATATCAGGTGCCCCAGAGACGCTTTGACTTTTATGACGCTTGACTTTAAAAAGTGTTTGGAGAGGTAGAAGTTAACATGTAGTTTATTTTAATATTATGTTGGAAAGGTAAAAATTAGCAGGTAGTTTATTTTTATTATTATTATTAGTAACATCTGGTTAAAATTATCTTAAAAATCTATTTATTGTCATTCTTAAGACATTTGGAAATCAGTTTTTTAGAAACAGCGTTAACAATTAAATGCATGAGCTCAGCACCCAGTATGGAGAACAAGCTACCCTTATGTAAAGTCGCTCGCTGATCTCGAATTGGGCATTAATTTTCCTGCGAAATTAACCGTTTTCCCCGAAAAGAGGAAAAACAACGATTTTTGATGTGTACCATAGGATGTGTACACTATGTATTCTATCAAATTTGATCCAAATTCATTATAATTAGCTAAAACTAAGTCCAATTTACTTACCCGTACTTGAATAATATATTTTATAAACTTTTTTTCACATTTGAAATTCACTTTAGAAATTTTGTGCAAAAAGTGCCAACTTTGGCAGCTTACCGATAATTAAAACAAATTGTAAGTGAGTTAAAACGGTATTTTTATGAAGAGTAATATTGTTTTGTACAATTTAAAAGTAACGGTGTCACTATTTAGTTTAATTAGCGGGATTGTTGTAGGAATAAATGCATGTACCATATATGGTACATTAAGGGTTAAAGTTTAGACGTGTGTTATTTACATAATTTCTTACATAATTAATCTTCACAATGTCTACGGCTCCTAAAAAGGCTAAGCTTGAAAATAAAATTCATAGTTCTTTTTGTTTTAATCCCTTTTACAAAAACAAACACACATCATCAGATATGCGAAATATTTCCGACGGCTTATTAAAAAAATTTCCTATGCTGTCAAAACGGTTGATAATTTGTGGATCATGCAGAAAAGAGCTCGGAAAGTTGAAAGAATTACCGGATTTGAATAGTAATGAGCCTTGCGTTGATGTTATTCCAGATGAAGACAAAAATTATGGCAAGAAAGTTCAAATACAGAAGAGAATGGTTCTCTGCAACCTGAAAGAGTTATTCGTAACATTTCAATCTGAACAAGAGGATGTCAAAATTGGCTTCACAAAATTTACCCAACTGAGGCCAAAACATTGCGTTTTGGCAGCGAAATCAACAGCTGAACCAAGTAACGCCAAGAAGGGATTAACAAAAAAAATAGCAAACAAAGGCGATAAATAATATGGATGAAAGACTAATATGGATCAGCTACAATAAATTAAGTATAAAAATAGTTATGATATAAATGGATCTAATGTGATTAAGATTAAATTTTATTAAACTATTTATCTCTTTATTTTTATTACTACTATTATATATTAATTTTGAAAAATAAATTTTTCAAAATTTCTATAGAAAAAAAGTGATTTTATTCCTGAGGTTAACATATTGTGGGTATTACAGTATCGAGGGTGTGCAATTTTAGTTAGGTATGTTACATACCGTCGGAAAGGCTATTTTGTCTAGTTTCTCAATATAGTTTTTATTTTTAAGGTTTTAGAAACACTTAGACACAAATAGGAAAATATTCAAAATAGTGCATATGCTAAAAAGTGAAAAACCTTTGTCTTGAGTTACAAAACATTTATTTTTGTAGATATCCCACTCGCATCCCACTAAGCGACCAAAAAGCTAAGCTTTCTTTTGAGCAAAATGGGCATATTTTGAAAAAAAAGTAAAAAAAGTTTTTGATTTTGATAAAAATAGTCAAAAAAAATTTTTTTTTTTTTCGAAAGATTGAAGAAATAGCTATCTAATCTATTTGGGACAAATTTTGCTAAGAACAATAAGTACTAAGTTACATGGATGAGAAAAAACACACGGCTGGCGAAAATGTAAAATTTTGACATCTTCTAACTCACACTGATAGAATTTTCCTTCATAGTATCAATGAAACGATTTCATTAAAATCAATTCATTGGTTTAATGAAAAATGTCATTAACTGAATGAAAATTCATTAATATTGGTACTTTTTTCATTAACATTTTTTCATAATTTCATAAAAAAAATTCATTAAATTAATGAAAAATTTTAAAATTTTTTTTTTTGTAATTTCTTTTTTTTAAGTTTGCCTAGATCTAACAGTTTTTGACGAATTTGAATAGTTGGTCACTAAATTCTAGGGAACAGATTCTCTAAGAAAAACGATATAGTTTTGTTCAAAACGGGACCTAAATTGTTATCGTTCTGATGATGTTACACAAAAACGTTATGCTAACCGATAATAAATTTTTGTTTTTTAACAACATTGTTAACAATATTTAACATTTATATCTAATATGGTCGTAATTTAACTACAAAAAGTTGAATATAATCGTCGATCTTTCTACAAAATTCCAAGCCAGATCGATAAAAAATTACATATTTTGTACCGACATATAAGAAAATATGTCATCTTTTGACACAAATTATAAAAAATGTAAAGAAAGATTGAACAATTTTGTAAAAATAAAGCAATAAAAGCAGAAATAAATTAAAATTGGACCAGACCTTATAAATAATATCAACGAATGATAATTTCTCAATAACCACCAAATTAATGATATGCTAAAATAATCATCAAAAGTGCAAATTATTAAATATCAACGAAAATATTTCATACAAACTATGAATTTTATTCATTATACACATGAAACTTTCATAACGATTAGGTTAGGATAAATGAAAAAAATTTCATATACTTTATGAAATTTTTATAGGGTCAATGAAACCATTCATTAAAATTGATTTAATGAAACACATTTCATTGACTCAATGAAACGTTTATTTGGGGACTTTTTTATGAAAAAAATCATTGGATTAACGAAGGAATTCATTAATACTACGCACAAATTTCTATCAGTGCAAAGAGTTCACGACCGATCGTGTTGGAAAACTGTGTCTAAACTACTGTCCAATAGGACTAACATTTCATCCCGATCGGAGGACATCGGTTTGGTCACTTGAGACGAAACTCCCCATATATATATATATAAATATATATATATAATAATATTTAATGGGTTATTATTTATGGTCGTATTAGATCTCAGTTCTACAAATTCTACAAATTTGACCTTATCAAAAAATCCTTAAATTCGTAAATCTTTGTTTTTTAACTTTTTGTAGTAATTTTTGTAACTATAAATATTCCGGAATACATTTAGGAGAAGAAAAACAACTTATAAATCAACTTTTCGGAACCAAGTTAGTAACCACTTTATTTAGAATCTAATAACTTCTTGTTTGTCATTTGGTTTGAGTTCAGCTTTAAACTCTTAATGCCTTTAAATGATGTTTTAACATGTAAAATTTCATTAACTTTTAAAGTAGAGCAGATAAACTATCAAATCTTACATCACACGTTAGTCCAGGCTATTTATTTAATGTTATAAATCGGTCCAGATTTAAAAAAGTTACTAACCCTAAAATACTATTAATACAACAAGTAGTCAATTTTAACAAACTGTGAGTAAACACTCTATTAAAACAGGATGGCCCAAAAACAATTTGATTCATACCGTTTGGATCTGTAGCTTGGAACTTCCTTATTTATTACCATTATTTTTTGAAAATACCCCACAATGCATTCTAGAGTATCCAATCCCCTTAATATTATCTCGTTTTATAATAGAAACATCAATATATAAAATTAAAAACATTTAAATAAAGTTATTTTTAAAACTTAAATAAAAAAAACTGAAATTAAAATACATTTTAACTGTTTTTGTTGTTATGGAATAATGATATGCGGCTAATATCATGGAAAAGAATTTGAGAATACAACACAAATGCAAGTTGCAAATAAAACGGTCAAACCTCCAAGATCGGTAGAGGGATGGTAAGTTAGTTGTGCACGTGAGAAATACGTTTGTAATATTGATTAATATAAAAAATCACTCTTTATCTTAAATACCTGTTGTATAACAATATCATTCATTTCTAAAGATTACTAATCACTTGATTAGCATTAGGTATGTCGTATCAGTCCAAACAGTAATTGTATATCTAATAAATGGTGTGTCAGAGATTCTTGTAAAATCACGTGAATTCAAATACCGTAACAATCCAACAATCCAACTAACAAAAACAATAGATGACGTACAAAAAGAAAAAACGATGAATATCTTGTGAATGCATTATAAGAGCCAGCCAGGGTAGACTGGTGAGGATCCAGGGGGTATGAGGCTGATATATACACACCGCCACCAAACCGATTTAAAATATAAAAAATATAATACGACACAAAATAGCTTTAAAATAGTAGGGTTTGTAATTGTAAATCATGGCTAAATTAAAAATGTTTGCACATCAAATTTTTTTTTTGTTGTTTGCCTCAAACCAGGACTGGCAAAAATCTGATAAGAGTGTCACTAGTATAACTAGGGCGGATCGGTGGAACGAGACATTTTCTTGAATATTTTGTTTGCCTGAAACCAGGACTGGCAAAACTATGATGAGAGTGTCACTAGTATAACTAGGGCGGATCGGTGGAACGAGACATTTTCTTGAATATTTTTAAATATCGTAATTTTATTAGAAACCTATCAGATTTTCAAATAATTATTTTCGCCACTAACATATGTCTTTCAATCCGAAAATGGTAAAATTGTATATAAAAGTAGTAAATCTCCTTCGAAATGATAAAGATAAAGTTTAAAATATTTTCTTTTAAAGAATTTTGGTAGAAAATCGGTACAGTCTTAAAACAGAAAATTTAAATTTGCAAAAATGTCTTAAATATCCTAAGTCGGTGTTGCAAACCCCACAATATTTTGAAAAAATATTTTTTGTTGAAAAATTCGTTCGATAAATTAAAAGAAAAAAATATTTAAATATGTTTTAAAAACTTAGAAAATATGCTCTTAAATAAGACTATTTATCAAAAATATGCCCGTAATATATGAAATATATGCGAAAAATCCTGTTAAGCTCGTAATATGTTCTAACAAATTAAAGCAATAATTAATCAATTGTTCAGAAAAGAATAAAAATCCCATCCATTTTTCAAAATGACGCACAAAAAAAAAAAAAAAAAAAAAAATGAAACTGCACAAATTTATAAAGGTGACTTTTTGTGATACAAAAACCGTAAAAACTTCTAGGAAATTTAGATTTATATAAGTTTAAAAGTTTCGTTTCCCAAAGCCTCACAATCGATAAAATAAATTATTTGTCAGAAAATTTAAATTCTGCAATAAAATTGTAATTAAATAACTGGAAAAACCTGAAGTGTAAAACGTTGGAAAAACATATAAAAAACAACAAAGTTAAACAAATATAATATTTTTAAAGCCAGAAAATCTTAACAACAAATTTACATGAGTGCACTAAAATTAAAAATCCTAAAAAATCAAAAAAAAATATTTTCTGTCGCTTAAAAAAAAAATTTCCGAATCTTAATTTTTTTTTTTTTAATTTAAAATTAACTTTTCCAAATTCCTTCTGATTTTTAGAAGTGGGAGACTTCCTAACAAAAATATTAGTTTAACGGTTACTTTGATGACCTTAACATTCCAAATTCAAAATTCTGAATTTAAAATTTTTTATTTTATTTCACGCCCATATATTGGCTGAAGTAATAGCGTATGAATTTGGAGAATTTTTGAACTTGCACAGGTCATTAAAAGTAAATAAGCCTAGTCACGAATATTTGTTAGAGTTGCCTTGAACTCTTAAGTACACAGAGAAAATTTTCTGGGACGAGTTTATATGAAAATTTTCACTAAGCTAATGAAGTTTTCTCCAAAAACATTATGAAAAACTTTATGACAATTACAAAACTGTTGTTTATGAAACTTTTTCATTAGGCGTTTAAAATTTATAAGAAATAAAATAAAGTTTTTAATAAAATTTTATGAAAAAGTGCATTAATTTAATAAAAAGTTTCGATGGACGAATTCCAGTGACATTTCATAGATTTAAAGCAAAAATTCATTGATAGCATGCGGATACATCTCTCAGTGTAGTGTACAGATTTTCGAAAACATGACACAAGGTCAAATACAAATTTTAATGTTTATATCGTAATTTTTTGGATAAAAATCCATCTCAGCGTTCATATTTTTTTTTCAATTCCTTTATTTATAAAATTTTTGTTAAAATAAAACGTTCTATTTGAATTAAGAGCGCCACTTAGTAGTGTTCCTCTACCGCTTCAAATAATCAGAAACGTTTCTTCAAAAATTTATAAAAAATTTTTAAAATTATCCCCCAAAAGCGTGGGCTTTATCCGCCACTGGCTAGATGATGGGGTCAAGCAGAGGAGTCAGTTATTTAAAAAAAAAACAGATTTTAAACGGTTATTGATACTAAGGTCAAGAAAGTATCATCATATATACTTTGTAGATTATTTTTTAATATTTATTGATTCCCTCTTTCTATTTTTGATAAAATGTTTAAATAATGATTTGAATTAGAGATGGGCACGTAAGCAGAATTTTGTGTGCTTCACGTGAATTAGTAAAACCTAATTATATTCACGCGAACGTGAGTAAGTGTGAGTAAAACAATTCTTCGTGATTGAGTGTGCGTTTGTTGTACTATCTTGAAGATAACAATATTTGGATTCAGCATTCATGGAGATGTCATGAATGACGTAATTATAAATCAATACAAATTTAATGTAAACTTTTTTTCAGTAAATTTTGTATGTACATTTTCACACCAACTATTCGAAAAAGTTTAAAGTTTTTTGCGACCTTGAAAAGATATTTCGATATTTGGATTTAGTGTGATCCAGCCACGATTCAGCCTTGAGCATAACTAATCAGGTCTACGTCAATTGTCTTCATACGATTTAGGAGACCCTAATGGGTATGTATTTAAAAACAAAAACGCTACTTTTCCACAATTTAAAACTAATTTATATATTTTTTACATTGAGCAATAAACATCCGATTATATATTGCCTGTCTAATAACGTATGGAATAACATATTGTAATATACAATTAAAAATGGCATTAAATAAGTTTATATAATATTATTTTTACTCGGGTAGAGACACTTATTGATAGAAAAATTTAACTAAATATACATAATTTTTGTCATACCCTTTTTTACCCTTTTAACCCCTTTACCTTTGTTTTTGAGTTAACATTCCGAGAACTTGAACATTTTTCATCTCAAATATAAAAAAAAACCCTAGTAAATACCACAGTGCAACACGAAAAAAAATAACCATATACGGACACCACTACGTGATAAAAGACTAAAAAAAAAGACCCGTGTCTCCCAATTTTTCCCAAAGTCATATCCTCTTTTGTTTATGGGCCGCCAAAGATTTGGGGCCTCGGTATCATTTTCGTAAAAAAGTGATCATTTTCTCAGGCTCATATCTTGCAAACCGTTCAGAATTTCGATTTACTCTCTATGGCAAAGTTGTAGCTCTTGTCATAAAGAACAATAAAATCAAAAAAACTTCACCTTCCAGATCAAAATCGCAAAAAACTTAAAAAAATTCGATTTTTTTTTACCTTTTTTCCCGTGTTCAGGTCCATAGGTAGCAAACCGTTCAAAATTCAAGGAAACAATCAACTACAAAAATTTACCTAAGATCTCAATAAACAAATTTCTAGAACATATAAACTTCCTAGAGATGATTCTTAACACTGTTTAGGTAGCGCGCAAAAGGGAACAATTTTTTAATTTAATTTTTTTTCCTTTTTTCTCCTGTTCAGGTGCATAGGTAGCAAACCCAATTCCCAGGAATTAAAAACAAATAAAAATTGTCTATAAAAAAATATATTGATGTTGTCAAATTTCTAGAATTTTTTAAGTTCGGTTTGCGGTGGTCGCAAGATGTATCTATATTTAATCACTTATACTGGGCCCACTTTTTAGATCAATCAAGAAAACTGTTTCGTATTTTATTCGTATCATAAAAGACAGGATTGGCAAACATTTTTTCGGTTCGTGACATAAACATGCCGAGTACCAGCTTTAGTTTTTTCTTTATTTGAAAAATTTTTATTTATGTATGTCATTTTCTCTCAAAACTTTTAAGTTTTTAAACAAAAAAAAAAAATAAAAAATCCTCATTGTTTTCATAAATTTTTTTAATTTTTTTCCCCTTTTTTCTTTTTCCAAGTTAAGGCGTTTCCCATCAAAAAATGTATACTTTTAACAATCAAAACCAGGCGCGGATCCAGGGGGAGGGAAAAATGGAACATTCGACCCAAAAATTAAATTTTTTAATACAAAAATGTGAAAAGAGTTGAAAAGCTAATTAAAAATACTCTAACTTTCCTCCCCAAAACCTTTTTCTGGATCCATGCCTGCTAAAACTACATTACATTTTACAGGTTTATTAAAAAACTTGATGATCTTTATTCACACATAGACAAAATTTATGAAAAAAACATAATTTGTAATTTGAATCAAATAGTTGGTGGCGAAATTAAATTTTCAATAATAAAATAAGATTTTTAGAAAATATTTAACAAAAAGACGCATGTCACATTTTTGCCAGCCCAGATATAGGACAACAAGTCCTGACAGTAATAAAATATTATATTTACAGAAGCGTTTGGCTTGGAAACATAGCTGCCAGATTTGACGATTTATAGTCATTTGGATGATTTTTGGCCAAAGATATCCCTAATGACAATTTGACGAGGCTTTTGTGGAAAATATTTTGGCAAACTAAATATAAATTTTACTTTTAGAACGTTGAATAAATTAATTAACCAGCAAGAAATTAATAATAAATAGAGTCCTTAAACACTAACATCTTTCAGTTTTCCTATGAAAGTGCTCTGTCCAGGAGAGCACCCTGCGTATTCTAAAATAAAAAATAACGTATAATATCGGAAATGTTTTCACAAAATGCAATAGTGTTATTGTCATTTACCCTGGAAAAAAGCTTAAAAAAGTAGTTTATAAACCACTCCAAACAGCATCCTACGGTTGAAGTAGTTACAAATTAGCTAAAACACCCATTTATTTATTTGTTACTCAAAAAATTGTGTTTGCAAAATAATAATAATTATCATTTTCAGGAGTCATTTAAAAATCGTATTTATTGTATTTACCATTGGTCCGAAATTGCGGGATTTCTTAGTTAATTTGAGTTTTCATTTCGTTTATTTATTGAACAATTTTTTTGAATACTTTAATACGAATTGTTTTAAATTTTTATAAAATATATTAATTTTTAAATATACAGAGAGACGTATAAGCAACTAGTTCCTACAGTCTAAAAAGAAACAAATATTAAAATTGGTAAAACTAAATTCAGAATTTTTATGAAGATTTTTTCAAATTGGTTTAACGATTTTTCTCAAAAATAGTGTAAAATTGAGCAGCCCTTCTTGGAAAACCTGGAATGTGTTTTTATGATTTATACATGATTTAATTTAATATTTATCATACGCAATAGTGGACCTCGTCTTGTTTCTGTCAACACGCAGTGTGTTATTTGACAAAAAAAGCAAAATAATGAAAATAAATATTGAACTTCTAAGCTACTGATCCGATCGGTATACCTCAATTTGGAAATTGTAAAAGAGATGCTAGTCTTTTGAAGTATTGCGATTGGGTCAACCTGTTTCATTACAGCGTGTACTGGCAGGTTGCCAAAGTTGACTAGTGAATATAAATTGTTTTGGGGGGAGTAACTTTTGTAAATGTGGATCGACTTATAAAATTTAAAGCCAGGAGTAATGTACGTTATGAGATAAAACAAATAATATTATTATATATTACGTTTGAGATTTTCTCTAAATTAACAGAAAAATTATAATTTTTATATGATAATTTACTTTGACTATTAGAAAAAAACACAGAAAAAGTTTTAGACACTAGCATGAATGTAATGCAGTTTCTGACCCACTACGGTCTTCATCAACATTCTTCGTGCCATTTAGTGTTAATCGTAAATATCTTCTATTTAACTCACACGTTAAAGAAATTGGGTAACGTTAAATCCCACATTACTCTGTGTGTTAAGTTTGAATGAAATTTACCACAAACGATTTCTATTTATAGTGTGTTTGTTTTTTCTCTAGTCATTATCATAATTGCCAGTTTAACTTTCAGTTAAAACTTTGAATGGCAATTCTTTTCTCTAAAGTCATCATATACTATCCTTCTACATAAGCAAAGCATATCAACAAACAGTAAAGATTTTTTTGTTAATACATATGTCGAGCATATACATTAAACGATTTCTACACTGTACCTGGTGAGTGGTTTAATAGTGAATTTTATCGTTGATATTCATATGTTATCTCTCCACTTTAAAATTTATTTAAATTTAAAAATTAATATTTTGTTTTTTGTCACCATTTGTTTGTTTTATCTACCAATGTGTGATGGATTTAAAAAGAAAAAACATCCCGGTAGTATTAACCGCTTTTAGATTTATGTGAAATCTTAAAAATGTAAAATTTATAATAAAAAAGTTTAATTTTTGATCTGAAAAATTTATTTATTTCTATACAATTTTCTTAGAACTTTGTTTGAAAATCAATATAACTCTTATATTTTTAACTTTAACTTTATTAACTTTTATTTATATTTACTTCGAAAAAAATGTTAATGTAATTTTACTATTTTTTTACAAATTCCTGGTTGAAAATTACAAACTTTTGACAAAATAAAAAATTATTTTGAGAGTGTGTTAAAAAAGTTGTAATTTCAGAACTCTTTTTTATTTCGGATTTGCTGTGCGCCCCGGTAGGCTAGTTGGTAGCGTGCTGGCTTATCAGTGCGGGGGTCGTGGGTTCGATTCCCACCAGAGGCACTGGTCTGTTTTCGCTACAACGCGCCGAAGGCCATAGTAGCTAGTGCTCGATTAGGGTAATAGTATATAATTTGTAATTATACACACAGAGAAAAACGTTGCTATTTGCCAACTGTAATCCGGTTACTACGACTTAAATTGGGTTATAAAGAACTTCAGTCGGTTGGTACAACTTAAAATTAGCTTTCACATCAAAGTTCGGGTAATTCAACTAAATTTAAGTTGCAACACGTAAAATATTCAGAAATCTAATGTAAATATCATTATACTAACTGAATTTATAAGTTGTTACCAATAAAATGCAATTTTCAGTTCGGTTTGTACTTTATTTCTCTGTGTGTATGATTATTAATTAATTAATAATAAAAAACTATTTCGGATTATGAAACAAAGTCTTGATATGGAGTACACTACTAAAATTTAAGTCTGACTTGCAATTTGTGAAATAATTTTTTTTCCCGGCTTAAAGTAAAGTATATGAGCAAATTCCAAATTGTTCTATACCTGTTGAAATTTATTTTAGATGCCTCTTATTTCTCAAGGTTTTATGAATGGAGATTAACGATGAAAGGCTTTAAACTAACCCACTTTTTTTTTAGCAGATCTTACCCAATCTAGTCGAAAATGCGCTCGTTACAAAAGAAAAACACTTTTGAATTGTACAAATTTTCACTATTAATTAAAAATACTAAAATTTTAGGTTTCTAGAACACAAAAATAAAAATTACAAGGGAGAGACTTTTTCTTTATTTTTTTGTTTATTCCTGTCTAATCGGAATATCGGAATCTAAGTGCCAAAAAAAGTAATTTCAAAAACTAAACTAAATTCAATTTTAAATAAAATGGTTATTACAAAGAGGCTTCGATCTGAGTCGGTTCAAGTCGCCTACACTTTTAGCTTTAGCCGCCGCCATTACACAATTGTAGAAAAAATTCAGCCATTCTTAGTGGCTGATCGAATTGCCATACAACTTCACTCAGTCATAATTAATGTTCAATTTCAAGATTCAAAGAAGGGCTCAATACATTCCTCAGACGCTTATGTAGACTCCAAAGAAGGACACTTTGTTTATTCAACAATATTGAGAGCTTGACGAAATATTATTAATCAACCGGGTTTTAAAATTGAAGCATTTCTGTAATATGCTTGTAATGGACAACAATTAATATGCTTCCTCATGTCGCACTTGATCAACAAGAGGGTACTAACTCAAAATTTTAAAATTTTCAGTAGAGTCAAAAAACTGTTTCTGCCCACATTTTAACAGAATTTAAAAATTCAAACATATCAGAATAAGCAAATTCCATTCAAAAATATATATACATTGTTTTTGTTTTAAATTTTACCACTCATTGAAAAAAAATCAATTTTTTGAGTTAATAAAATTTTTTTTTGAAATTTCATCGATTTAAATTTATAGAATAAAACAAATTTTATCAACAAAACAGTATCAACTCAAAATACAACCAAATATAAATAAAACAGTTTGATTATTTTTAACATAAATAAAGGCTCAAATCAAAATAATACCTTTTTTATGAAAATATACGATTAATTTCTATTTGAACTTTTGTATTAACTCGAAATAATACCTTTTTGTTGAAATAAAGGTAATCACTACATTATCATGAAAATGGTCTCAAAAGTGGTTTTCGATATGAAAGAGTAATCGGAATACGTTGAAATTTTTACAATAGATATATATTGATGTTGTTAGTTGATTTCTTGAAAAAAGTGATATTTTAAAAATTTTGAGATAATACCCTCTTGTTGATCAAGTGCGATGTGAATTATCCCTTAAAGTGCATAAGTTATCCGCATTTTAAAATCAAAATTTTCCATTTTTGCAACAACCAGGTCTGGAAATGGAAAAGGCAAACCAAATTCGATTGCTTGAAAAAGTTTTCGCAACATTAACAACAAGTCATTTCACCCTCCGATGAGTGACAGTTCTGAACTTCACGGCCGTGTAAAAAGGTCCCAACGGACCTTTTTTGTAAATCATGTTTTTTTCATATAAAATTTTTTTTTTTGATTTTTTTTTATTGTTTATAACTAAATTCTACATACAAAAATAATTTTTTCAATTTTTTTAAATTTTTTGTTTTTATCATCATTCCTAATGTCTTTGAGTTTAGGTCTTTGTGTTCAGAACAAGTAAATTATGTGTTGAAACAATAAAAAAATTATAATGATGCAAAAAAACATGCATTTATTAGTGAAATTCAGTACAAGGTCCATACGGACCTATTCACACGTCCGGTTGTAGTGGCCGAAGTAGGAGTAATTTCAGTTTGAAAAGGCAAAAAGGTCCCTAGGGACCTTCTCACTCATCGGAGGGTTAATTTAATTACAGTTGAAACCTGTCACTTAGATCTGAACTTGTGCTAAGATCCGAGTCCATGAAGATGCGCCAAAATTTGGTGAAAATTGGTTAACATTTAGAAATAGATTTGGAAGTCAGTAAAAAATGGTTGAGTTATATCCAAAATATTTGTGTAACACCCCACTGTATATTGTGACACGACTTGCATCTCTGATGACATATCGCAGTCGTTTGAACTGAATAATTAAATACTACATTTTCAATCTTCAACCAATAAGGTTTGGCTAGACTATGCACTGTGTCACATTTGGGCAAATTTAGAACAAAAAAAATTTAATTTTAAAGATATTGACCTGAAAAAAATGGGCGGAGTTAGAATACTGTCATGCCCATTATGTACATATATATTTTATGTAGAAAAACGTATGCATATTTAGAATAATATTGTCCAGAAACTAAGTGTACAGGTGTATTATGTGTTAAAATATATTTTTATTATCATAAATGGGCGTGTCCCGCCATTTTTTATATATTTTTTGTAATTTAAAAATTAGAAATGCTTTAGAGCAAAATTACATTGTAAATATAAATATTTCGACTCCCGTGCCACCTACTGGATCCATATTTGGGTACATTTTTTCATCCACAGAATTAATATACATTCTAAACATGAATCAAATCCATAAAATAAATAATAAAATTTAATTTTTTTTATGAAAAAAATTTTATATTGAATTATCGTGGAACAAATACAATTTTCAAAATGATATATATCTCTTAAAATATATTACACACAAATAAAGTGGTTTTTATATGATGCAACTTTGGGTATATTAACTTTGCCTCCATATTAGTTTTTTTATTAAATATTAAAAATCTGAACTAATCAGAAAACGTTTATTTTTTTATTCTTGTCGTTTTAAATTGGGCAAATGTGACACTGTGCGATGAGTCAGTGAACAACGTTACTCTTTTACATGGTTATACAAGATAACTAGTCTGTGATCCCAGAGCAAAGTACAACTTACCGCTATAACCAGAGCGTATCCGTTTCGCTCTTTCGAAAATTTGAAAATTTGTATCGAAAAATGTTTAGTGAATTCGAAGTTTGAAAGCTCTCTTATAATGTTTGATTAAGAGAAACAGAGCATAACAAGTGTTGTAACTTTTTAAGACCAAAAAGCGCTACAAAGTTTGTATATAACAACTTTTTGAATGAAAAGTATTCAAGTTCGAGGCCATACTCTATATTTCTTTATTAGGATATTGTCCTGACAAATAATCTATAGAGTTTTTGTTTTCAAATTTATTAATTGACCACTTTCTGGAATGTGTTGATAGATATGTTTCGGGAATTTTCTAGGTTCAAATCATCAGAACACTCTTAGAAAGAGGTGACAATCCCATGCAAAATATCAAACATTCATATAAACTAGTTTCACACTAAAGGAGAACTAATATATGAGCTTGAAGTTAAAGATTATCACCATTGATCAAAAATAATACATTTCTTCATGTTTATAAGCAATCTTTTTTTAAAATTTATTTTTTAAAAAGATAATGTAGACCAATTCTTTTGTCATTTAGTTAACTCATTATTGACACATTGTTCCTTTTTCGACCCAGTACATTTAAACGGCAAATTTTATTTAGTGGATAAAGATAATTAATAGGTTTAAAATTTTTAAAAGAATTCAACATCTTGTCTATAATCGCGCATAACAATCTTATATATAATTTATATTCAGAGTTGGCAAATAATTATATGAAAAATTTAATTTTTGACCTTATTTTGAAATTATTTAAAAACAAAAACAGTCTTATCTTTTATATATTTGATTGTCATGTTGATGAAAAAATGCGAATATTTATTTCCCTGCTAGAAATTAGTTTAGCGCTTTTATATAATTTTGGAAAAGTTAATCGATCGCACGTTGAATTTTTCAAATGCAGAAAGTTTAAATAAATACTACTAAGCTTATAAAAATTATAGCTTCAGGGTTGCTATGTGACAATTTAAAAAAATGTTCACAATCCACGGCATTTTTCCAAAAATTTTAAAAATCAGGTTATTCACAAAAATAAATTTTTCAAATATTTTTAAATATATTACATTTATTGCATTTTAAACATTAACTGCTTTTGAATAGTATTGTAGTTTTCAGTAGATTCTACTAACAAACTTTTAAAAGTGCGCCATAAATATTGATAAGATTCGAACATTCTGAGAGTGTTCGAACTTAACAAATTCGATACAAAATCTTCATACAAAAAGAATAGAGGTATTTATAGAGGCTGAGCAAATAGGGATCTCTTTAGTCAATATTCTCTTTGCTATAACTAAACATTTATGCAATTATTTGTGAATCACAGTGCATTGTGACACGATTTGCATCTTTGATCATCTTTTCTCCGTCGTTTGAACAGAACAATTAAGGAAAAATATTTTCACTCTGCAATCAATAATGGCTTGGGCTAAATGATGTTCAGCACTCAGCCAGTCGGTGAGTAACGTTACTCTTTTCTGTATACAAGAAAGTCGGAGATCCGCGGAGCAAAGAACAACTTACCACTATAACTAAACCTCTATGCAACCTTTTTTTTATCAATGAACTGATTGAAAACACTTATTACAATACAACAATAAATCAATCGAATATTATTACAGACTCTAATACATATTTACTCGAGCATATAAAATTGATAGTACTTACTAACAGATTTTTAGTATAGTATTATATCTAGATGCTTGGTGATCTTTTAAGTTATCAAAATGGTTAAATTTATTTATATTGTGTGTCTATTGTATTGTAATATAATATTAATATCTAGTAGAGTGATAAATCTACCAAAACCTATTAAAGATATAGAAATAATAAAATATCATATTTCTATAAAACAAGATTTCTTAAAAGCGTAAGTTTACTTTGAATGATTAAAATTAATATATAACGATGGTGAGAAAGAAGGGCTCTTATCTAACGGTGGTCAAAAGTTGATATTTAAAACCTGACCTATCTCAATCTAAGAAATGCCATGATCTTCGATACGAGTCATTCCAGGTGAAACCGAACGGTTTTTTACTTCACATTTTTTATTTGCTTTAAATTTTGGCAGATGTAATATTTGACACAAAAAAATATTTGACACACGTTTTTGGAAAAATTTAAAAAAAAAACATGAAAATAATACGACATGTCGGTATTTAAATTGACGTATTTTAAAAACTTGTGAGCCGATTTTAATGGTTGATGGACACACAGAGAAATAAAGTGCCAACCAAATTGAAAATTTTATATTAATTGTAACAACTTACAAATTCAGTTAATACAACGACATTTACATAAGATTTCTGAATATTTTGGGTTTTGCAACTAAAACTAAGTTAAATTTACCGAACTTTGTTGTGAAAACTATTCTTAAGATCTGCCAACCGTTTGAAATTCGTAATAACCGAATCTGTTTTATAGTAACCAAATTGCAGTTGGCAAATAGCTAAATTTTTCTCTGTGTGTATTGCTACATTTAGAAAATTTTAGTTCTGAAATTAAATTGGTTCTGAAATTCTAGTTGAGAAATTAATTGTTCATTGGTATTAGTTAATTCTGTCTCTTCTGATCGAAACAATACTTGTGTGTACGTAGTGTGACAAAACTCCATTTAGCCTCAGTCATCGCTGTGTCTACCGTGGCTCAACTCGTTAAGAGGTGAGAGAACGATGCATAGTTTGATGCTAAGGCAGTGGGTTTGAATCCCAGTACGACACAAAAAAAAAAGTAAAAAAGTTTTTCATAGAGCAAATTAACAATATAAAATACTTTGTTCAATTGACACATAAATTAACCACTGACGAGTCCCAGGAGGGGGACGAAACTGCTGCAGTCTGGTGTGTCCCTTGTGTCCGTAAAAATGTTTCAATAAAAATGTGCTTTTCTTCTTCTTCCTGTAAAGAGACTAACTAAAAATAAAAAAAAAAGTTCTACACTAATTAATTAAAAATTAATTACGATTGTTATTATCTGACGGTTGCAAAACACTTTCTAACATAAATTTTTTTTTGTTTAGTCTGTAACTTTTGTTTGAATTTTTCTTACCACTTTTGACCCTACTTAAAAATAAAAATAATGAGTCATCGACTTACACACACTTTTCTACTAAATAAAAACAGAAATTTTCAGAGTGGGATGGCGATGCATTCTATTTTTTCAAGATTTTTTACGAAAAACACCACACAATTTTTTTTTTTTATTAACAATGCTTGTCGAAAATATTTACAATACTAAAATTTTGTTTAATATTTTAAACAATGGTAACACTTAGCTCATGTCTGATTTGACAGATAATTAGTTTTATCCTTCCGCTGAACGAATATGGTCCGTATGTTCGTTATCTGGTGAAAAAAGTGAAAGAAACTGGCATCCTCATCGATAAACCAAAGCGTGAAAAGCCAAAAACAGTGCGTACACCGGAGAATATTGCTGCTGTGGCAGAAAGTGTGCGTGAAGCGCCATCAACATCAATTCACCGTCGTTCTCAACAATTGAACATTTCGGAGTCATCATTGAGACGAATTTTGCATAAAGACCTTATTATGACGCCATACAAAGTCCAATTGGTTCAGGAGTTCAAAAAAAAAGTTATTTTGCGGACCCTTTATCTTAAATGCAAATAAGAAAGTGGAGGGAAGATACAGCATTATCACAGCATGTGAAATAATGCAATCATGAGATCAATTTTTACAAAGTAACAATATTAGACAGAGAGAAAAATTATAATAAAAGATATACGCTAGAGAGTCTCCGAATACAACAACGAATAAAAATAGCTATCAATACAAAAAGAGGACGAGGATAACACGATATTACAGTACTCAGTTGCTATAATTTAGTTTGCCAAAGTCTAGTTTAGTAAAGCTCTGTGATTCCAATAAGATAGTTTGTACTGTAATATAATTGTTGTGTCGTAAATATTTTTTAATAATTATTAATTTTGTGTCGTGAAGTCC
This sequence comes from Delia radicum, assembly GCA_021234595.1. NCBI lineage: Eukaryota > Metazoa > Arthropoda > Insecta > Diptera > Anthomyiidae > Delia > Delia radicum. The sequence goes on from CM037852.1 coordinate 195,250,523, forward strand.
CGTTTTTAATTTTAATTTAATGATATTTTCTGACAATGTAAAATAAAATCGTAAGCTTAAACTGTGATATTAGTTTTGAAATATTCTTATTAAACAAAAAAATTGTATTTAAGCATATCTAAAATTATTTATTTAAAAAACATTTCGCATTTTGTTTTCCCAGAATTTAACAATAAAAAACTAATGAAGAAATTGGAAATAAGCCAAAGAAACGTCGAGTGAAAAATGAAAAAAAATTGTTTTTGTTAGAAAGTGTTTTGCAACCGTCAGATAATGACAATCGTAATTAATTTTTAATTAATTACTGTAGAATTTTATTTGAGTAAGTCTCTTTACAGGAAGAAGAAAAAGAAAACATTGTTTTTTTATTTTAATTTAATTATCAGACAAATTGACCAAATTAGCCCAAAGGAAATACCTTACAAACAAAGCAAATTAAAAATGTTTGTGTTATTTTTTGTAAACTAATCTTTAAAAAAAGAACCAATCGACGTTCCATTCTGAAATTTTCAGTATTTATTTCGTAAAAGTGTGTGAGGATGGTAATAAATTATATTTAGCTGGGGTCGAAAGTGATAAAAAATAGAAAATAAAGTTAAAGGCTAAAAACAAAAACATTAAACTAATTTTATCATAGATATTTAAATACATTTAGAAAATATAAACATTTTTAGGGAATAGAAGACCATTAAAATGAACCATCTGAAAATAAAATAGGTCTATTAGTTTATAGAAGTCATCAATTTATATACCGACAAGTCGGAACTTCTTTCATGCTTTTTTTCGTTTCTAAACACAACTTACTCCTTTAAAATATTTTTTTTTTTTTTAACTTATCCAAAAATATGTTTCAAATATATTTGTAATACGAATATGTCTGGAAAATTTCAAAGCAAACAAAAATCGTGATGTAAAAAATCGTTCGGTTTGACACGGAATGCCTCATATGTGCAATTGGTGATATGATTTTGTATCCGGATTTCCATATCTAATAATTTCTTTAATTTATGTATTTTTCAGATGGACTTTAAAAGTTAGATATAATTGTGATTGTATTATTAATAAAAGATGTTCATTTGGGGATTCTTGTTTAAATGCTGACATCATGTATCTAGTTAAAGATCCTAAAGATCCTAAAGATGGTGAAGAAGTGCCTCTGGATCAACCTGAAGTATATACCAGGCCTGAAGAATCGATTTCTTCCTCTGCCACAAAATTGCCATCATATTTGTTTTGCAATCTGCTGATAACAAATTTGTTAATTGCATTTTTATATTTTTTTCTACGAATATCAATGACATTTTTTCATTCTTATTTCTAAACCAAAAAAAAAACTAAAAAACTTATTTTAAACTTTTGAATGTAAATAAGTTATTTACAACTGTTATATATTATTCAATATTTATTTATTTATTTTTTATATTTAGTTAAAATTTTAAGTTATTACATAAAAATATTTATTATATATGGGTAATTATTTCTCAAATCGACCAAAAGTTGGACACGACCCACTTCGAATTGGCTGAATTTTGGTGAGAACTTTTGTTTTATCAAATAAAAATGTTCTGCCAAAGGAAAAAAATTAAAAAATTTTATTTCGAAAGTTATGAAATATACAAAATTTAATAATTCCTCAAATTTTTCGAATTGTTGCGAGTTTCTTTTTTGAATATCTCAAAAACTATTATAGTTACAAAAATGGTTCTTATGTCGTTTTAAAGAGGATTCTTGGGGCTATTTAAAAAAAAAAGATATTTCTATGGTAATTTTCTATATATTTCATTGAAACAACTTTACAGATTAACTTGATATCATTGATATCATTCCAACTTCTTTCAGATTAAGAAATAGAAATGAGGCTACAGCATCAGAAAAAGGAGCAAAGAAAAAATGACTTACCTAAGATAATGTACAGTCACAAAAACTTTTCCATAAAAGTTCAATAGTTTTTTAAAAAGTTAATCTGTAAAGTTATTTCAATGAAATATATAGTAAAGTACCATAGAAATATCTTTTTTTTTTAACTTTTATTTCAGTTATTCATTAAACAAAATACACAAAAATACGGATTTTCGGTATTAGTAAAAATGTTAGTAAAAATTTTATGTTAAAAACAAATAGTTGTTATATTATATTGTGTATTGAATAAACGATTTTACGGATTTTGTCAATTAAATTAAAAATAAACGTAAAAATTCTACTGCTTTAAATGAAAAGTAAGTAGTATTTTTTTTACTCATTTTCAATTAATTTAATGTGCATATTCAGTAGATTTTAATGAAAAAATATTGTGAGTTTATGTATGTATATTGAGTTTGAACTTAAAATTCCGTCAAATAAATAAAAACGCAATTTCAGTTTATCAATTATTACTTGCTTTTTCAACATTTGATTTTTATTGCTCAAAATTACAAAATTGAATATTTTTTTATAATAAAAATTAATAACTAAAAATTCAAAAATTCATATCATTGAAAACACAAAAAACACACTCTTGAACATTTCAGGATCTTTTAAGATTAGTTAGGGGTATTTCATAAAAAAAAAAAATAGTTTTTGAGATTTTCGATTTTGAAAATTTCAAAATGTTAAAATTTTTTAATTTTTCAAAGAAATTTTTTTTTATTATATATTTTTAAATAGCCCCAAGAATCCTCTTTAAAACGACATACGTTTTTGAGATCTTCAAAAAAGAAACTCGCAACAATTCGATAAATTCGATAAATTCGAGGAATTATGAAATTTTGTATATTTTATAACTTTCGAAATAAAATTTTGTAATTTTTTTCCTTTGGCAGAACATTTTTATTTGATAAAATAAAAGTTCTCACTAAAATTCAGCCAATTCGAACTGGGTCGTGTCCAACTATTGGTCGATTTGAGAAATAATTACCCATATTATATTTATCATTAATATTATTTTTGTATGGGCAATGCACTTAAAATATTAAGTATGTTCTGTTTTGTTTTAAAATTTATTTTGGCATAAATTCGTTGAATTTTACCATTTTTTTATCTTCTCTAATGATGAGTTGGGATGTTGAAATATTTATTCATGTTGTACTAAGCACGGTAAAAATATAGACAAAAGCTAATTATAAAATCGGGTTTGCGAGCTGAATGGTGTAGAAAACTCAATTCATACACACAGAGAAATAAAATGGCAACAGAATTGAAAGGTGAATTTAAATAGTAGCAACTTATAAACTCATTTAGTGCAACGATATTTACATTATAGTTCTGAATATTTTATGTGTTGCAACGAAAACTCAGTTGAATTAATCGTATTGTGTTCTGAAAACTAATATTAAGTTAAGTACCAACGGACAGAAATTCGTATTAACCGAATTTGAGTAGTAGTAACCAAATTTCATTTGGCAATTAGATAAATTTTTCTCTGTGTGCATTTATTGTTCCACAAATGAAAATGTTTTTAGAAGTGCTTCACTATGACCAAAAAAAAAAGCTATTGTGGACAATTCTACCTTTGCTGATATTGACTAGCCATATGTTCTGGATGCTAAGAGTTGGCATACGAATGTGCTAAATATTACAAACTTATGATTGTTGGTCTATTAGCAAAAGTAGGTGTCAAAACCATTTTTTTAATAGCAAACTAAAATATTTGATGATCATCTATAAAGCTTTTGGTGTTTATTCGGTAAGTAAATGTTGTGAAACAAACGGTTTCAGACATTCAGAAGATTATATTTCTGATGTTGTTTTATATTTTCGCTCTGTGATCTGAAGGCGTTATCGGACTATATAAGGTGGTCGTATTTTAAGATTTATGAGACACATTAATTCTGGTTGCTGCAGATTTTTCTCCAACTTTCGGAAATTCTTTGATCACCAATGAAGATTATGTTTTTCATTCATTTAGTACGGTCTTGGGCGGAGTAGCATGACAATGCCGATTTAGAGTATCACAATTGGTTTTTACATTAAGTTGTAGTATGGGATCTTTTTAAAATTTTTAAACGAAAAGCTTTATTATGACAGGACTAGGGAGGTATTCCGAAGTGTACTCGCGAGTTTTAATGGAGTTTGCTATGTTATTGAAAAAAAAAAATAAGAGACACATATTTGTGTTTAGCTGCCAAATCTCTCGTTTAAGGGTTAAAATAAAAGGTGGAATGAAAAATTAATAAGGTTATGCAAACAAAGAAAATAGAAAATATCTATTTCTACGAAAGCAAACATTTTTTTTTTTTTGATATACGAACGACCCAGCCCTTGCCGTCCGAGAGGGCTCGTCCCCATGACGTGGGGACGAGCCCTACATATTCAATCATCAGCTGATAATAATAATACTGACACGAAATGGTGTAAAAATATAACTATCACGAATGAAAAGATTCATCAACAAAATTTGATGCAACAACAAGCAACTATTAATTAAGGAGTCTAATTACAGCGCGCTATATCTTATCCACATAAAGATTAAATTCAGCGATATTATGAAACGTGTTCTAGTCACTGCAAATTCTAAGAAAAGGATATGAAATGGTATAATTTGTGTGATAATAGTCTAAGTACAAAGGTCAAAAATTTCTCGTAAATCTGTAAGGTACATGAAATTCCGAGTCAACATCACCATTAATGAGGTTAAAGACAAAACAAACACAAAGCATATTCCTTCTACTCTCCAAAGTCGGAAGTCTAACAAGGTCGAATTTTTTGTTCCTCAGATGGAAAATTACAATAATATCAATGGATTCAAAAAAGAGATTTTGCTTATTCCAGATGGAAGATATTTAAGACTCCTGAACTAAAAGTTAGAATTTCCGAAAGGGAATATTATTCCAAATGCTTCGGTTCTGCTCTTGAATCGATGAAAGTCTGGAAAACCATTCGTGAAACCGGAATCGACAGTACTGATAGAACGAACAACTGCTATGCTGATGCTAATCAGTTAAATACATTATTTACAAACTCACCGACAGTTCCAATCAATGGCAGCTTCTACAACTTTCTGTCAGTTATGGACAACTCTACTCATGATGATAATAATACGTTTGCGTTTTCTTGTATTACCCAGTTTGATATCATGTCCACTTTTGCATTAATAAAATCAGAAGCAGTACACTCTAAAAAATTATTGTAAATTAACCACTATAAAACATGTAAAGTTTTATGTATTATTACGCAAATTTGGTAAATTTAAACATAAAATGCATAAAACTATTTTGCGCAAACTTTTATATACAATAATACACACTTACAGTAATTTTACCAATTATGTGTTTACAATTAAACACATTATGCCTCATAGTAGTATTATTTTAGTAAATAAAATTTTTACGCACAAAGTTTGTAAATATACTACTTATAATAGTAATAAATATTTAGACATTTTTAAATCAATAAAAAAATAAAACAAATTAAAAAGCTAAAACATCTACAAATTTGAATTTATTAAGAACTTTTGTAGAAAGTAATAACATAAATAGTATAAAATAGAGTGTGCGCCCCGGTAGGCTAGCTGGTAGCGTGCTGGCTATATCAGTGCGGGGGTCGTGGGTTCGATTCCCACCAGAGGCACTGGTCATAGTAGCTAGTGCTCGGTTAGGGTAATAGGATATAATTTATAAATATATGATTATTAATTAATAAACATAAAAAAAAAAATAAAAAAAGTATAAATAGTATAAATCGTATAAATAGTATAAATAGTATAAATGGTATAAATAGTATAAATAGTATAAATAGTACAAATAATATAATGTAAACATTAGTATAAATATATAATAGTATAAATAGTATAAATAGTATAAATAGTATAAATAGTATAAATAGTATAAATAGTATAAATAGTATAAATAGTATAAATAGTATAAATAGTATAAATAGTATAAATAGTATAAATAGTATAAATAGTATAAATAGTATAAATAGTATAAATAGTATAAATAGTATAAATAGTATAAATAGTATAAATAGTATAAATAGTATAACTCGTCTCCCTCAGTCTCCCTCGTCTCCCTCGTCTCCCTCGTCTCCCTCGTCTCCCTCGTCTCCCTCGTCTCCCTCGTCTCCCTAGTCTCCCTCGTCTCCCTCGTCTCCCTCGTCCTCCCTCGTCTCCCTCGTCTCCCTCGTCTCCCTCGTCTCCCTCGTCTCCTCGTCTCCCTCGTCCTCCCTCGTCTCCTCGTCTCCCTCGTCTCCCTCGTCTCCCTCGTCTCCCTCGTCTCCCTCGTCTCCCTCGTCTCCCTCGTCTCCTCGTCTCCCTCGTCTCCCTCGTCTCCCTCGTCTCCTCGTCTCCCTCGTCTCCCTCGTCTCCCTCGTCTCCTCGTCTCCCTCGTCTCCCTCGTCTCCCTCGTCTCCCTCGTCTCCCTCGTCCCCTCTCTCCCTCGTCTCCCTCGTCTCCCTCGTCTCCCTCGTCTCCCTCGTCTCCCTCGTCTCCCTCGTCTCCCTCGTCTCCCTCGTCCTCCCTCGTCTCCCTCGTCTCCCTCGTCTCACTCGTCTCCCTCGTCTCCCTCGTCTCCCTCGTCTCCCTCGTCTCCCTCGTCTCCCGTCCCTCGTCTCCCTCGTCTCCTCGTCTCCTCGTCTCCCTCGTCTCCCTCGTCTCCCTCGTCTCCTCGTCTCCCTCGTCTCCCTCGTCTCCCTCGTCTCCCTCGTCTCCCTCGTCTCCCTCGTCTCCCTCGTCTCCCTCGTCTCCCTCGTCTCCCTCGTCTCCCTCGTCTCCCTCGTCTCCTCGTCTCCCTCGTCTCCCTCGTCTCCCTCGTCTCCCTCGTCTCCCTCGTCTCCTCGTCTCCTCGTCTCCCTCGTCTCCCTCGTCTCCCTCGTCTCCCTCGTCTCCCTCGTCTCCCTCGTCTCCCTCGTCTCCTCGTCTCATAGTATATACTAGCTATAATTAGTATAAATAGTATAAATAGTATAAATAGTATAAATAGTATAAATAGTATAAATAGTATATAAATAGTATAAATAGTATAAATAGTATAAATAGTATAAATAGTATAAATTGTATAAATAGTATAATAGTATAAATAGTATACATAGTATAACCTCGAATAATAGTATAATAGTATAAATAGATTATTAAATAGTCTAATAGAATAATAGTATAAATAGGTGTAAATAGTATAATCTCGCTCGTCGAGCTCAAGATGCTCGAAGCATTTTTATTTATTAAGTATTTCTTAATTTTTAGAATTTTAATATATGATTTTAATTTATTATTTTAATAAGTATTTCTTATTTTAAATTTGCTATTTTTAAATTTACATTTTTAATGTATATATTTTGAATCTACCGTATGAAAGTCACTGCAATGGACATGATTCAATAATAATTTATTGTTAGATTGCAGCAAATTGCAATATAACAACTAATTATTATTAGGGCTCGGAAGTTAATGCATTTATAACTGTGCACTCATAAAAAACCCGTTTAAATAGTTATAAATTTAGCTGCGACGACAGAAAATAGTACCTGAATTTGCGCCAACAAAATTTTCAATGAAGTTGAGAATCATGCTCTCAACTTTAATAATTTGGAAGAAGTTTTGTTGAATGGAAATGAAAATGAATCAGTTGAAATCAGCACATGTTTTCTACTAAATGTTAGTTTATTACAACCAGGTAAACAATTCAGTTAAATTTTCTAAATTTTCAATAATTAATTTAATAAAAACAAATTTAGGTAAATATTTTTTATTTAAAAATGTTAAGATTTCTTCGATCTTCTTTTATTTTATTATTTATTATTTATTAATTATTTATTTCCAATATTTCGTCTCCACATTGGGTGACTTCTTCAGGGAGCAAATATTGCAATTTGAAAAACTCAAATACCATCAAACATTTTTAAAGAAATGCCCACACACTTTAAAATACACTACACACACATTAAAACACAAAATACAACCAGTAGGTTTCCGGACAACACAGTGTCGCTCAATCATCTATCTTTTTATTTGTCCGCAAATTCGGACCTGTTGTAGAAATTTAGAAATTTAGAAGTTTAAATTAATTTTTATTATGTTTTTAAATAATAATTTAACAAAATTATTAATTATTTCAAATATTATTTTTAATAATGTCTCTAGATAAAGTCTGCTTTAAGTTAGCGGATGATGAGAATTTTTAATTAATAAATAAACATTGCACATTGATCTTAAATTAGAGTAATTATAAATTTTGTATCCTAATTCAAATATTTTACGCATATTGTTTGCGATAGAAAACACAAAAAATATGTAATAACACATCCGTTTAAACAATGATTATGAACATGCTATTAAAATGTATATTTACAGTTAATGTGCTTAAAAACGCAGTTCTTTGTATGTAATTAATCTCCACAACACTATATCTATGTTTAACTATCTATCTATAAACAAAAGTGCCTAGATTAGATTAGACTAGAATGGCACTATGCACCGCGACCAGAAGTTGGTAGTTTGTGCTGCCAGCGAATACAGGCTCTCTACGAAGCCAACTATCCTAACAGGTAAACAGTTCCAAACGTACGATGACTTCACTATTCGACCACCAAAATAACGCACCCTCCTGTCGGAGAGCCTCGGACATTTGCAGAGAACATGCTCTGAGGTCTCGGGTTCCAATTCACAAAACCTGCACGTATCCGTAGAGGATCGACGCATCTTGTACAATTGATACCTAAGGCCACAGTGTCCAGTGAGGTAACCCGTTACGGTCCTTAGTTAAAAGTGCCTAAGGAGATTGCTTATAAGCTGATGATGTATTTTGATTTGGAATATTCCATTTGGGTTTTTATTTAACCCAAAAACTAGGTGTTAGGCCACATTAGAGAACATTCGCTAATTTATATAAAAATATGCTTTAACAAATCGATAACATTTTGTTGAACATTTTTTAATTCGCAAAGACAATCATGTATTTACATGAACTTCCGAGCCCTAATTATTATTTTACTACAGCCTCAAACAAGTTTTTGCCCGAGCATATAAAACCGATAGCAGTAACTAACAAATGCTCAGTAAAGTTTCTAGTTGCTTAGTGATCTTTTCAGTTATCAAAATGATTAAATTTATTCAAATTGTGTGTATATTGTATTGTAATCTACTGTTAATTGAAGCGTAAGTTTATTTTTAATAGAAGTTTATTTAAAATTTTTGTGGGTGTTGTGGTATTATGGTTAGCGCGTTGTACTGTAACACAGATGGTTCCGGGTTTGATTCCCGGTGACGACAACATCAACTTAGAAAAATAACATGTATGAGGTTTTCTATCCCTCATATGTATCGCAGCGCCCACCTTCGTTGTTCCCTTAGAAGTAAAATAACACGACAGGGCTATGAACCAAAAAGCTTCAATAAGTTCGCCAACTATCTATCAGGTGGCGAGCAACAACTGCTGTAAGACTTATCATCTCGATCAATAACAGTGTGGCCTGGTTTTACGCCCTTCCTATTTCACCACCTTTCATCGCTCCTCTATCCCCTATCCAATGAAAGCAACACATTAATAAGTAGGAAGAATTTCCATAAAATAAAAATGCTTTAAATTAATACATATCGACGATCAGAAGTGCTTTTATATACCTGATTGACAGCCTATTTCTAGTTAGATAGAACTATTTATAGTTAGATAGAACTAGTATGAATAAAATGCCATGATCTTCGATATGTGCAATAGTTGGTATGCTTTTGTATTCGGATTTCCATATCTAATAAATTTTTATTTTCAGGATTAATTTAAAAGTAAGAAAGAGTTGTGAATGCGTTATTATGGGAAAATGTTTCGGAAAAGATGCGTGTTTAGACCCTGACATCGGCTACCTAGGAAAAGGATCTGATGATGGCATACAATTGGCCATGGATGGCGTACAAGTGCCTGTTTATCAATCTGAAACAAATCCCGAACATAAAGAGTCGATCTAATCCTTAGCCATAAAAGTGACACCATGCTTTTTTTTTTTTTTTGCAGAAAAGCATTGTTAGTTACATTTTTATACTTTTTCTACAAATATCGATAAATATTTTTAATTCTCATTTATAAATGCATTAACATTATTTTTGTATGTTTTGTTAAAATATTAAGTTATTATATTAAGCCTTTTCTCTTACTTACTAATATTTGCTACTTTTACTATTGTTTGTTTTTTAATAGAAAAAGTAAACAAAACTTTTCAATCGTAGTAAAAGTAGTTCGAAGTAGTTGAGTAAACAAACATACCGAAAACTTTTCAATTGTAAAAATATCAAATAATCAATTTAACAAATTTAAAATCATATTTTAGTTTATTAGTTTACAATAAAGGAAACATCATCTGAAAATAAACAACTGTTTTATTGTTTACAAAATATAATTTTACAATTTCTTATTTTAACTCTTTGTTGGGTAGGTTTAAGAACCAAGTGATTTTTGTCATCTGCACTTTTGTGTATGAGTGTATCATAGATATAAACCTGTAAAATTAACAAAAAAAAGCTATTAAAATTTTGTTAAAAATTTCTTTGCAGAAAAAACTGCTCAAATTCGCAGATTTGTTTTACTAAATATTAGTAATATAATAAAAGCAAAAATAAATCTGTTGAATTTACAAATATTTCAGTTAATTGAAAGTAACAAAATAATCTACTAAGATCAGCAAAAACATTTACTAAATATTAGTATCATTAAAAAAAGAAATTTTAAAAGTATTTTTATATTTTTTTTTTTTAACTCAAATAAACGTCTGCCCGTATGAAATCAGTAATCTACAATTTTTTGGCAAAAATTTCAGTTGATTTTAGCAAAAGAACTTTTATATGCATGTGGTGATGCTAAATGTACTGTAGTAGTTTTCACTTTGTATTATAATTATTATTTTAATCAAGTTTTCTGATGTGTAATTTTTTCAAGTTTGTCAATGAATTATTTTATTAGTTATTAATTTTTGAATCATCGTAAGAACCAGAACGAAGTTTTTATTGTCAATTAAATATTCTTTAAAATAAAATCAATTTTTATATAAAATCAACAACAAGGCTTCGATTATTTAATATCAAATCCTACATTTGGGGGCTCAACCATTGAGGTAATTGGCACTAATTAAATCAAGAATGGAGTGGAACAGCGCGTCAGACCAGGACCTGAAGGATGCATGCCTTGAATACAAATTATCTGACGACGGCGACAGAAACACATTGATAAGACGAATCAAATTTTTCGAGAAGGAACGTATCGAAAAACGTAAGCAAGAAGAAAAAGAAGAAAGAATTAAGATTGAAGCTGTAAGAAGAAAGAAGGAAGACGAAAGATTGAAAGCGGAGGCCGAAAAAAGAAAAGAAGAGCATAATGAAGTGGTAAGACGACAAATTGCTGAATCACTAATGCAGACAGAAGAGACGAATGACGATGATGATGATGATGACCCGCAACGATTTGCTGAAAGAGTAAGATTAGAAGCTAAAAAAAGAAAATTTTAAGAAAACGAAAAACGATTTGAAGAAAGAGTCATGATAGAACTACAACGACTAAGAGATATGGAACTACAAAATTCTAATGAGATAGTAGCAGAACAACAACCAAGAAGAAGTCTGCCGGAAGTTACATTTCGCGATGTTGACGAGTCAATGCAAAAGTTTTCCGGTGAAGATGGGCTACGAATGGCTTGATGAGTTTGAACAGAACGCTGTTTTGCTTAAGTGGACAAATCTTCAGAAGCTAATCTACGCAAAAAGGCTGTTAACAGGTACGGCTAAACTTTTCATGAACCATGAGTGCAAGGCAAAATCATATGACACGCTCGTAACTGATCTTAAAGAAGAGTTTAAAACAATGGTTTGCAGTGCTGCTGTACATCGAATGTTGTGCGAACGTAAAAAGAAGACGAACGAATCATATCGCCAGTATATTTATACGATGCTAGATATTGCTGCTCAAGCGAAAATCGATACGGGTTCTATCATCAACTACATTGTCGATGGGATTAAAGGGTCACCACACAACAGATCATTCTTATACGAGTCGAAATCAATTGCCGAGTTGAAGGAAAAGCTACAGACGTATGATGAAATTCAGATGAAGACTGAAGCAAAACGGACGAATGATAAGTTTGAGAAATACTGCTTTAACTGTGGTGAAAGAACACACGTATCAGACAGCTGTCCTAACAAAAACAAAGGGCCTAAATGTTTTAGATGTAACGAGTTTGGCCATAAATCTAATAGCTGCAGTAAATCAGAAGAGCGGAATAAATCAAAGGCCAATGTTCACGTGGTGGAATGCAGAACTCCTTTTAAAATTGTCAACATAAACGGTATTGAAATGGAGGCACTAATAGATACAGGAAGTCAGATTACTACAATTCGGAAGGACGTATTTTTTGCAAACAGATTTGGGAAATATTTGAAAACACAGATGACAGTAAGCGGTGTCGGATCAACGTATACAAGAGCTATTGGTGTATTTAACATAAAGGTTGTAGCTGATGACTGTGAACTTATGGGGCAATGTTATGTTATGCCGAATGAATCTGTGAGTATCGATTTAATTATAGGCACAAATTTGACTAGTCAGGCGAATGTAAGTTTTTCACGAGATGGTGTAAAGATGACACCAGTAATAACAAGCAATGATGAAATGTCAAACGAGATGAAAAATCAATTAAACTGTTTGTTTATTTCCAACGAAGAAAATTTACTACCGGATGTTGGGCACATTCACAACAAATCGATACAAGCTGAAGTCAAGAAGCTAATTACCGAATATGAACCAAAACCAATCAAGAGCTCTCCAGTAAGTATGAAAATCGTTTTATGCAATGACGTTCCAGTTGCACAGCGACTGCGCCGTTTACCTCAAGTCGAAAAAGCTGAAGTGGAAAAACAGATAAATTCTTGGCTTGCAGATGGAATCATTCGACCAAGTATATCCGATTATGCAAGTCCTATAGTGCTGGTAAACAAAAAGGATGGAACGAAGCGTTTATGTGTTGACTATCGACGCCTCAATCAGAAGATAATTAAAGATAAATACCCAATGCCAGTCATAGAGGACCAGATAGATATGCTGCAAAATAGTAAGGTTTTCAGTACACTTGATTTGGCGAACGGATTTTTTCACGTTTCGGTAGAAGAAGAAAGTCGTAAGTACACATCGTTTGTCACACCAGGAGGTCAGTACGAATTTTTGAAGGTTCCTTTTGGTTTATGTACAAGCCCAGCAGTTTTTCAACGATTCATAAATATAATATTTAATCCACTCATACTTAAGGGCATAGTTTTAATTTATATGGATGATTTGATTATTCTAGCGGAAAATGAAGAAGAAGCTGTTCAGCGATTAAAACTTGTTTTAAGCATTGCAGCTGAATACAACTTGGATTTGATATTATATAATTGAAGCCTTGTTGTTGATTTTATATAAAAATTGATTTTATTTTAAAGAATATTTAATTGACAATAAAAACTTCGTTCTGGTTCTTACGATGATTCAGAAATTAATCACTAATAAAATAATTCATTGACAAACTTGAAAAAATTAAACATCAGAAAACTTGATTAAAATAATAATTATAATACAAAGTGAAAACTACTACAGTACATTTAGCATCACCACACTTGGGGACTCCTTGATGTAATATAACAAAAACTTTATTGTTTTTGTTTGCAAATATTTAGTAAAAATTTTTGCTAACTTTACACAGTAAAATGCTATTTTCAATTAACTAAAGTTTACATCGACCATAACTAAAATTTTGTAAAGTTAACAGATTTATTTTTGCTGTTCTTGTTTTATTAAAATTTAGCCAAAAACATAAAATCTGCTAAATTTAGCGGTTTTTTCTGCAAGGTCATTTTTAACTTATTTTTAAGCAGCTTTTCTTTTTTAAATTCATAAAACAGTCATTTGATGTGGTTTGTTTTTGTAAATGAACTACAAGGTTAGTAAAAAATGTAATTTGTTCTACAAATGACTGACATTTACATTAAAAATAAAGAAACTGTATTACACCCCAAGCAACTACATATTTTTAAAGCAGAAGTACCCTGAGAGTGGATATCGAATACTGATTATTTGTCTCCATTTTCTCAACTCTATACTTTAGATGTTGCATTTTTGTCAAAAAATATTTAGCATACAAATAACACTGTGCTGCAGAAAAAAAAACTAATACTCGTAGTAATTAAATAAAAAAATTATAACCTATGCCAATTTAGTAAATGGACAATTTTAATACGCTTGTAATTAAGAAACTAATTATTTTGTTTGAAAAAGTATTTTTATTTATAAAACAGAACCTAGTAAAAAACGCTGTTTACCTGCAAGCAGATTTGTAAGGGAGTAAGCCAATAAGAATCCCTTACAAAACTGCCATGATTTTTATATGGCGAATTCCCACTTGGAAGCATTACTTTTTCGCAAAATAAGCGCGGGTTTTAGCGTTTATAAAAAGCTGTGATTTCATGGCTTTCAGTCAAATCATATTTCATGTCTACATTATTACGATTAAAAGTAATAATATGAATAATGTATAATTTATTTTACATAAAATTCTACAGACATTAATTTTAGACATAATATAATAATATTATTTTTTTACGGCACCACGTGGTAGCTCTTTAGGAACAATGAAATGACTAATTATTTTTTTTAACATTTTCGTAAACACCAAACAGAATCGGAAATCACTCTGGAAAACTGGTTCAGATCGTTTATAATCATCGACATGAAACTTTTTGCATTACAACCTGCATCCTAGTAAGGGATTAACGTAAGCTGCTTACAAACTGCATCATTGTAAGGCAAAACAGTGAGCTCAACAAATTTTTTTGTTTATTTTTTTACGAACAACATAATAGTAAGCACTTACTTCAGGACATTTGTTTTATCCTGCTTCTAAGAATACGAAAATTTTTTACTGGGTATATACTATAAATTATTAATTCACTTTTTGTAGAGAGCCAATGGACCGCGATCTTCTATTTGTCGTATTTTATGATTGATATCTCCAATCATGCTTTTCACTACCTTCATGTCAATTTTGTATACTGCTTTTAATTTTTTTTCTTCCTAACCATTTTAATACACTTTTTGGCAAAAAACACACCAAAAGTCCTAAGTTGGACGTGCTTTTGAGACGTTTGGACGATTTGCGTATTTGAAAAGGTATGGTTTTAGTATTGAGCCACTCTAACGTCTTTTTGGCATAATGACAGCTTGCTTAGATTAGATTAGACTAGAGTGGCACTATGCACCGCGACCAGAAGTTGGTAGTTTGTGCTGCCAGCGAATACACCCTATAGGTTCAGGCTCCCTACGAAGCCAACTATCCTACCAGGAAAACAGTGCCAAACGTCCGATGGCGTCACTATTCGACCACCAAAATACAAAATACAGAGAACATGCTCTGAGGTCTCGGGTTCCAATTCACAAAACCTGCACGTATCCGTAGAGGATCGTCTCATCTTGTACAATTGATACCTAAGGCCACAGTGTCCCGTGAGGTAACCCGTCACGGTCCTTAGTTCGCCCCTCGTCATAGACAAGAGTTTCCGCGACCTCTCCCCAGAGTGAGATATAAACAGCCTCGCCTGTCGCTGCCCTGGCGATCTGGCCCAATAGGCCCCAAACTCCGACTCCCTCCATCTTCTGAGCCTCTCTCTGACATACCCATTGGGTACGCCACAGAAGGGTTCAGGGCCAATGACAGCTTGCTTAATCTAGTCAAAATAATATGTCGTCTTAAGAGCGTCTATCTCTGATAAATTTTTCCAGGTTGACTACACATTTATTGATGTAAACATCCGCTTATACAACCATAGCTTTTGAATCCTGGATGTAAAGATGTGATACGATATATCTTTTGCCGAAATAGATGCCCACACTAGTACTTCTGGTTCAAACATCGCTTGGGCCGAATATCATTGGTAGTTTTTTTTTAAGTCCTCAGAATAAAATCCAGAATTAATACTTCCGTTGTTTCAGGCAAAAAAAGTATTTTTCGTCATGCAAAATCATTTAAACATTTTTTTTTCATGAAATTTTTTCTCACTTCTCTGCATTTTGTTGGTATTTCTGCCATTTTTTTTTTTTTTTTACTATATTTGGCTAATGTCTTCCTTTGGTAGTGTTTTTTAGTGTTGTTTCCTCCTTTATCCCGGTTAATGCCACTCCATTTTCAAACCATTTGAATATCGAATATATCGTGCTACTTGTTCCTTAGGGAAATGATGTAACATTTCGTTTTTAGGATACCGTCCAAGCATGGCATAGACATTTTATCTTAAACTGTTTTGGTCAACCACTTTCATTTTTAATTTATTTTACTATTTTATTTAATTTTCCCATTAATATAATTATTTTAAATATTTAAATACTCACTACTTTTCAAACTCAAGTAATGACTGATTTTTAAATTTTTTAATGGTTTTTTGAATGGCTGTTAACAACTAAATAAAAATATATTTTTGTTACGACTAACAGTAAGTGCCCGTCGAGTCCTCAATTGAATTTAGCATATAAAATAAATAAGTTATTTTTAATTAATTTAAATAACTATGGCTCAGAGTAAGGCTCAGTTAAAACTTTAGTTGAAACTAACGAAAACTTTAGTTGAAACACGAAAATTTAAAGTCTGGCAGCACTGGAAAATGTTTCAAAAAATACTTTCGATCGCAACTATTAATTAGTGTTCGAGTGAAACAGATATATACACAATAGAGTTTTTATAATAACTTATGAGTACTCCAAAGTTCTTACTATTATTCGATTAATCGAACGAACAAAAAGAAAATTCGAACTAACAGTTTAAAAACATGATTTTCGAATAACGAATAATTCGAATATAATTTGACGATTACTCGAACAAAACGAATGATTTAAAAAATAATTCTTTTATTAAAACTTTTTCAAAAATTTACCAATTGTAGAAAAATTTTTAAAAAAAATGATAATGGACAAAATAAAATCAAAACTCTATTGAAGAAATATTTGAAATTTTAAAACATTTATGAATAGTTTTCCACGATACGAACTCTTTAGTAACGAATAGAAAACTATATTTTGTCGGTTTTTTGATATCTAGAGGCAATGATGACAAATTTTGGTATTGAAAACATGTTTGTTGAGCCGATTTAATTCGATTTTGTGTATAAAATTTAAGAGAAAAGCCGAAGTTCAGCTATAAAGTTAAAAGTTCGGCCGCCGAACTATTTTCAATTTGGTCGAACTTTCTGAGGCCAAACAGTGAATTCATTGCTTAACTACAGACTTTTCTTCAAATTTCAATCAGCCCAATAAACATTTTTCCATCCGCCAAATTTGTCCATAATGCTTTAAAATACCGAATACAGACCAAATGCATTTTCTGGCCGAACTGTTCGGTTGGACACTAGTAAATACATATAATTTGACTTTCAAGCAAGCAATATAAAGGAGTTCACAGACAAAGTTATGTCATCAAAATATAGCATGATTTTTGAAGTTCAAACTATACAAAACTTTTAAAAATGTTGCTATATTACAACGATAGCACTTCAGCACTTAAACTGTGAATTCTATATATGTAATTTTTAAGGTGACTATAATAAAATCATTAACAGCTCGATATACTCAAACTACCCTATGGGGAATGAGGAGTCAATTGACCGAAAAGTGACTGGTTAAAGAAGGACTTATCGCAGGACTGGTATAATTTAATACTGAAGTGGGTTAAGCAGTATTAATTGTTCTAAAATTACCAATCCTGTGACTGGTAAGAAAAAGGCAGTTGACCAGAATTTTACCTATTGGAAGCTGTTTAGTTTTCGTTTATTTTTTAAACTAAAAATTATTGATTTTTTTTTTTTTTTGCCGATATTTATGTTTTTTTTTTGGGTTTACTAAAAAATTATCGGCATGCGAAAATTGACGTAAAAGAACCTGGACTGCTGGAAATCACAGGAGTAGTATTATTTACAATTGATATGAGTTATGTAGTGTAAATTTATCTAAAAAGACTAGTTCCGTAATTGGTAGAAGTAGGACACCTTACTGGTATATATATTGACTAGAAAAAGCCAATGAGTTAGAAATTTATTGTTTCATTTTCTACCATTTTTTACAATAAAAATTATTAAATTGTACGACATGTCCCTTTCAGGATAGTCATGTGGTTAGTCCGTTTTGGTTAGTCCTCCGACATTACCGTGTTGCGACAGTCTTGTGGTATGCCCATCTTTGGTTAGTCCTGTGGCATGCCACTATGTGGGTTAAAGCAGGACAAATGGCCCCCTCCTATGACAAGCCCATTTTAAAGTTGCCAGTTGTTTACATAGGGTAGGGTTTAGCAGATGACCGGTCTCTGGCACGAAGGTACCGATCCTGTGGCACACGCAGGACCGGTCCCATTCCCCATAGGGTAACGCCGATAGATATTCAACTTTCAAACGATTTTCAAAACTGTAATTTTTTCATCACTAGGTAATGCCAAATTGCGTATAATTGAGAAATGTTTTGGCGTTACTGCACTGATAGAAAGCTGTTCGTAGTATTAATGAATGCCTTCATTAATACAATGCATTTTTTCATAAAAATGTACAAAAAAAAAATGTTTCATTGAATCAATGCAACATCTACCATTAAAACAAAGTATATGAAATTATTTTTACCCCTTGACTATACTTTTACCATACATTTTTTTATAGAAAAGTAAAGTTTTTCCATTAACTTGTTTTTCCTTTGCATAAATTTATAAACATATATATTGCACATATAAATAATAACATTTAATTCCAAAAAATGTTATAAACCTATTATATATAATGTACTCGAGAGTCCGAATATGGGACTATGTATAATAATTTATATTATAAACTATTTGTTTATTTATAGTTTAAGTATTAAATAAAAATTTTTTGTTTAAATAAACGTTGAAAAAAATAAAACAAAAAACAAAGTATATGAAATTGTGTCATTAATATTAGCATTAAATTTATAAAAGCTTCATGTGTTTAATGAATAAAATTCATAGTTTCTATGAAATATTTTCATTACTTGTTATTACAAAAAAAATGCATTTCTCTAGAACACACTTTTTAAAGAGGTTGAGATATTAGTAGTTTTTGTTGATTTTTTACAAAAGTACTTATGTCAACTTAAGAAAAATTTTATGTTTTACGCTAAACTGTATGAGATCGCCTCAAATAAATTTTTTTCATAGTTTTAGTTAATTCTGTGTAACAAAAAAAAAAATATGTCAATTGTAATATTATGCGCTTAACTTCAGCGATTATTTTTTTTATCCAAAATGTACTATATAAAAAAAAATATATAAAAAATTGTATTTACTATTTTTTTTTTGCTTATTACAAGTTAGCGTTTTGATTAAAAAAATTTCGAAAATTTTTGATTGACATAATGAATTTTTTTTATAAAATTATAAAAAAATCATAAAAAATTTTTATGAAAAAAATTACAATACTAATGAATTTTCTTAAATCAATAAAACCATTTTAATGAAATCGATTCATTAATACTATAAAGGAAAATTTTCTCAGTGTATAGTCTCAAATGATTGCATTTGAGAATTGGTGTTATTGTAGTATTAAATTTGTTGCCAAAATTCTTAAACTTTTGCGATGATAGGGTAAAATACTTTAAATATCTAAGTATTTTTATAATTTTTTTAATCGCTATTCGTTCGATTAATCGAATAATTTTTAAAAATTAATCGTTCGATAGTTTTTTCGATCAAAATAAAATCCTGAATACATAACAACCATAATTCTTACCTATTCTCATATGGCGTTGAAGACAAAACATTTATTGAAAACCATACGGTTTTTACAAACAATTTTAGCATGTGTGACTCGTATCGGCTATGTTTTGTCTTTGGCACAAGCTAATAAAATATCTCAGTGTGAATTCAATAAATAACACTACTCAATTGCCAAAAAAATTATCTTTGAAACAAATGTTTTTCGATAGACCTACTAAGAATACAAATCTGGTAAAAATGATTATGTGCAGTTTTCTATTTACATCATTCTTTACATCACTTATTCCATTTTTACTTAATATTTTGCTTAATTTTTTACTTTAACACAAAAAAAAAAAAAACTAATTTCAATCACGAAAACCACCGATTTAATTACCTTTATTGCAGAAATTCCGCCAACAACGAAAATCGCTTATTGAATTAGAAATTGAAATCTCTTTAATGGAATTATTTCTCAATTAAATAATAGCTCACTTGATCCAAAAGTGATCAATATTGTATACCTTCTTAAAAAGCAAAAAACAATTGGATAAAGTTTTGCTGTGATACCAACCCAGCAAAAAATAGTGCTTACCCAGAAGCGCTTCCGGAAGGCATTATTTGATAACGAAGCGCATCCAAAGCAAATAAAGAAGGCATTATTTTTGTTCGCGATGTCCCTCTTGTTATGTCTCTTTTAAAGCCCTTCTTTCATATGCTCTTAGAAGCAATAAATTCATGCTTTCTTAGGCACTAATAAGTGCTTTTTTGTATGTTGACAACATTAGTGCTTCATGGTATGCATACTTTATTGCTTCATTTTAAGCATTATTCACTGCTTCAAAGAAGTCATTCTGAAAAGTACGACAGAATGCCTTCCCTAATTGTACAATTGTGCCTTCCCTATAGTATGCAAGGCGGTGAAGTGCTATTTTGGAAGCATACAAATGTAGTTACTGCTTAACAAATTCACGTTATTTTTTGCTGGGAAATGCTTTTTAACATTGAATTTAAACCGGCATGTAATTCTCATTTCGTTATCAGATTTATTTATACTTATGTGAGCAAGTTCACACAGAAATTTGTTTTTTTTTTCTATTAAAACATGGGAAGTATGGCAAACATTTTTTTTTTTTTTTTATTTTGTTTTTCAGAAATTAGCACTTTTGTTTAAACCAGTGTATTTTTTTAAATAACTCTTAATTTATTTTAGGCATTTTTTTTTGGTTAAAATAATGGTTACATTTTTATTATAAAAAATTTAACTTCAAAAATTACATTTTCAATTTGATGATAATGTTTTAGAATAAATTAATATTTATTTATTCAATCACTGAAATAAAATTATTTAATTTGACAAAGTAATAAACCTAATGAGAATTAATAAAATCTAATTAAAATTAATTTGAAATATTTATTACTAATACATAAACATTTATAAAAAACAACTAAATACAGCAATATGTTTTGAGCTATAGTATAAAAAACTGTCAAGCCAGTTCCGAATTTGAGCAAATATTTAATAGATTTAATTAATGTTTGATTGACAGTGTTTTAAACGGGTTATAGGGTTTTGCGAAGATGTGTCAACAAATCTAAACTTTAAAAATAAAAACACAAACTTTTTAATTCAAACGTTATAAAATACAATTTTATTCATAAGCCGTTAAGGGTTTAGCGTTTTTTATTAACAATACATTTTAAGACTATTAAGAAGATTAGGGTTTAAGATTTATCATTCACCACTATTTTATTTATTTAACAGGGTTAGCTTTTATTTAAGTTAGTGTTGTAAATTCTGTCTAGATCTTTTTTCGTTGGTTGATATTGTTGATAGGATGAGACGGTGCTTATTTTAATATAAATTCACGGGTTTTTGGTGGATTGAATACTAATTGTTGATATTTTGTGTACTTGTTAATTGAACAAGGAGAGTTTGCGCAAAAAATCTAGCATCTGCCTGAAGTTGGCTGCAGTTATACGGGCCAACAGCTGATGCTGCTAACAACTAGGGGGTGAAAACGGTGTTGCCATCACAAATTATTCACTGGCGTGAATAGACAGCTGTTAAAGTTTTCAACAAATCGATTTAATTGAAAATAGTAGGGAAATGTTTTTTTCTGTGTAGGAATATACATTAACACAAAATAATCTTTAATTTGAATATAACCATGTAGGTGTTTGTATCAGGATTTCGCTTTGGTATTGCACGGAAGGTGTGAAATTTTTGCGTTTATAGTTTTATAATTATAACTATTATGCATATAAAAAATATTTAAATTTTATCATTGTGCTGAAACTAAATATTTCAAATGAATAACATTTTTTATTAAAATTGCAACTCTATTCAAAATGTCCTGAAATATTTAGAAAAGAACATCAAATTTTAACCAATTTTCCACTTGCTTAAAGTACCAAAGTAAGAAAAATGTTTATTCATAAACAGAAAAAATTTTGTTCATAAATAGAACGAATTGCTTTCATTGATTTCAATTCTTAATATGTATTAACAAGTTCATGCTACGTATGAACTTTTTTATATTTTTATTTTTTTTTTAATTTTAAAAACTTAGAAAGCCAGAAGAAAATTGTTTTAATTTTCATTTATTTTTTTTTTCTGTGAAATAAAAAAGTTTCAAATTTTTCTTTTATAACAAAAAAGTGTTATTTATTCTTAATTCTTGTTGTTAAATAAGTGCTTTGTGAAAGAAAATAAGAAGCTGTTAACAATTAGGTAATTTAAAAAGATAAAAAAATTAAGTGTTTTATGTGCAAAGAAATTTGCACAACAGCGAATAATTTAATAGTACACCTAAATAGTGTGCATACATGGAAAACCAATGGTGAATTTTATTGTACTCATATAATCCATAATCCATGATTTTGTTCACGATGTTCTACTTAGAACCTCTCTTTAGTGCTTCTAAATCAAAAAAAATATATTAATTCGTCATTACGATATATCATCCTTGAGGCAGCATTTGAGTAAAGCGTTTAACAAAACCCGTCTAATTAGGATCCGAAAGCATGAGTATTTTCTCCTGGGATATAGTGGTATTGTTCTATTTAACAAATTTGTAATTTATACCCAGTGTACCAAACGGACCCGTTTCGGATCCGTAACGGATCCGCATCTTCGTATTTTCTATCCGTAACGGAATCCGTTACTGATCCGTTACGGATCCGCAAGCGGGAGAAATTCCTCTCGAAAAAACGGATTCAAAAACGGATTTTATGTCCGTTTTTTGGATCCGTTACGGACTCGTTACGGACATCATATTAGGATCCGTTACGGACCCGTTTGTTTTCATAAAACGGATCCGTAGCGGAATCCGTTACGGATCAGTTTTGGATCCGCAAGCGGGAGAAATTCCTCTCGAAAAACGGATTTAAAACGGATTTTATGTCCGTTTTTTGGATCCGTTACGGACTCGTTACGGACATCATATTAGGATCCGTTACGGACCCGTGTATTTTAATAAAACGGAATCCACTGCGTGGTTTTAATAAAAAAGATTTAATATTGTGTGCTGGGTATAAAAAGTCATTCTGGATTTTACAGTTGCCACAAATGTACTCAACGGGGAGAGTGGGTTCAACACAAAATAGTTTTTAGACTTAGCGAAAATGAAGTAAGGACCGATGAAGGATATCGAAGCAGAAAGTATCCAGATCACCATACAAAGAACGAACAGAATATGTTGGAATTGCTTCAAATTGACATGGTCAATAGCTTCCCATTGGATTACATGCACGTAGTATGTTTAGGTGTAATGAAAGCATTGGTAAGAGCTTGGAGTAAAGATCGGCGGCAACCATATTCCATAAGTTTGGCCAAGATAAAAGTTCTAAACTTACGCCTAATGGAAATTAGAAATTATGTACCACGCGAATTTTGTAGGAAACCAAGGTCAATTATGGAAATAGATAGATGAAAGGCCACAGAGCTTAAAATGTTTCTTTTGTACATACGACCGATTGTGTTACAAAATATTTTAGATAGTGAACGATATAATCATTTCTTAAGTATTAGCGCGGCAATACGAATTCTACTTTCTAATAATACCGACAATATTAATGAAGCAGAGAGATTATTAAGTGATTTTGTTGCAAAAATTCCAATTTTGTACAATGAATCATTTTTAACACATAATATTCATTGTTTGACGCATTTACCTGCAGATGTCAGAAATATAGGTCCTCTTAGCAAGTTTGACGCATTTAAGTTTGAAAACTTTTTGCAAGAAATTAAACGTAAATTGAAACAAAAACGATTTTTTTGTTCCCAAATTTACAACAGAATGGTGGAAGCAAGTTTAAATGGGGTTTCTATCAATTCAAAAAATCAAATAAACGACTACAATGTTGGCGAATTCAAGGATGGCTCGTATTTATTCGTGCAAACAAAAAATTACTTTTTTTCTTTGAAACATGCCAATAATTTTTACACATATGATGGCAAAGTCTACAAACTTGATGGAATTAGAAACAGTTCGGGAAAATATGTTGTTTGTGGTTATCCTATAGTAGCGCATACGTTCTTCACTAAGTACAACAACCAACTTAATATTCTGAGAAATAGTTGTATTCGGATTGAAGGCGAGCTGCAGCAACATTTGGTTAATAATATAAATAAGCTATTTAAAATAAAAGTAGGCAAAGAACTCTATTTTGTGTCCCTTATCCACTGAAGAAATAAACTTGCAAAGAATTGATTACCAAACATATGAGTCCTATCTTAGTTACCATAAACCACTCACTGACTGTACGGACGAGAGGAGTTTTTAGTGGATGAAAGTCCCACACTGACATTTGGCTTTTATTTTATTTATTTATTTTATTTTCTTCATTTTCAATGACCTAGCCTTTTGGCCATAATCGGTCATAAACTTCTACTCAAAAACAAGTTACAATATTTCTGTATTATTATAACAAGATAATTATAACAAGATAAATATTTAAAATTAATTAATAAAATAATTATAAAAAAAATATATAATAAAAAATATTAATTATAAAATAATTAAAAAATAAAAAAAAACAAATCCCAATCTATATCAGCCATTAATTGCTGATAAAATAAAAAAAAAAAACAAAAAAAAAAATGCTTTTCTCCTATTAAAACAAAAAAAAAAAAAATCATTTCAATGGAGTTGTGTTAGATAACTTAGAAAAAAAAAGTTATTACAAATTCATTTTGCTGGGTCCACACAAGGACCTTTTCATAAAAAAACTCAATTATTAAAAACTGATTTTGCTGGGTCCACACAATGGCATTTTCTTAAAAAAAACTCAATTAGCTATTACACTGTCAAATCGCGATTACACTGATTCCGTTTTTTAACTCTATTACGGATCCGGAACGGGTCTGTAACGGATCCGCATCCGTTTTTGTGCACACTGGGTATACATTATTTAATTTATTTATTCTCATTTTTTTTTTATTTAAAAACATTAATAATAAAAATGCAGTTATTATGCATATAAAATCTAAAAACAAAAAACATTATACTTTAATGTGAAACTAGATAAAAAATATTTTTTATTATGAACATTACATAATATAGATAAATTTTGTACATACATATTATAAACATGTTTCGTAATATGTATGAACACATTCATAACTCGAATGAATAGTTTTTTGGAAACTAATTCAGGTTCGGTTTCATATTGTGTATGAACAAGTTCATACTATAAATGAAAAAGTTTTGGGAAAAAAAATCATGTTCGATTCATAAAGTTTATGAAAAAATTCATTCTGCGAATGGTTTTTTTTTTCTGTGTATAAAATATCTATATATATAAAATACAATGTTTGTATGTTTGTCCTCTATAGACTCTAAAACTATCCAACCGATTTGGTTATACCGAAAGGTTATAGTCCAAATTATATCAAAAATTGATATATATGAGATATCAAACTCTTAAACCGGTTATGTAGTTCCGAAGATATTTACAAAAAAACCTATGTTAATATTTACAAAAAACCTATGTTAATCTTCAAGCTATGTTATACGAACACAACAGCATCATCCGTCTATTCAAAACAGCCCTAGACCAGATGCCGACAGATGAATTTACGGTTGTGATAAGAGCTGACCAGACAGCGGCTGGTGATAATGAGCGGCGCTTTAATGCACCGGTAATAGGTGACGTCGCAGTTGTTATGGCAGTTGTTTTCAGCTTTTCATTTTATATACTTCAGCAAATAAAGGCGATAGAAGGACAAAGAGGTGTTGGGCTTCCCATGAAATTACAAATTTTAAAATGATTTACTAATGTGAATTTATTTTTTTAATTATTTATTTGCGTAAAAGAAATTTCTTGATTTAAAGAATTAATTACAATTAAAATTTGAAGGCAAAACAACGTTTGCCTGGTCTGCTATATTATTATATATATGCAGAATTTTCAACTTTTAGAAGAACCTTTCTATGTAATACCAATTTTGTAATAGATTTATGAACGATGAGCTTAAATCTTGAAACATTTTTTCGGTTTTTTTATTTACATTATATACTCTATTTTTTTATATACAAATTTTAGTTAAATATTTCAGGATATTTTCAATAGATTGGCAATTTTAATTAAAAAATTAGTTCATTGGAATGTTTAGTTTGCACATACAGATAACATTTTTAATTTGTTTGGCATATGTACAATTTATAAGGGTAAAACTAAACATGCCTAGTTTTCAAACTCCTTGCACTAACGGTAAGATATCCTCAAAGAAAAGCCGACATTATATTACTCAAATTAAAGATAATTTTGTGTTGATTTATATTCCTAAAAACATTTTATGATTTTTCGATTACATTTCGAAATAATTAAACAAAATCTAAAAAAATTGTGTGAATGATGTAAATATATTTAAAAAATTGCAAATAAGAATAAAATATTTTTTTTAGAGATTTGGATTCAACGTACCTAAGTCTATAAAAAAAATATGTATTTCAAAATCAGGTTATTTAAAAAGTTAAAAGTTGTTGAGTAGTGTAAGTATAAAAATAAAATATTGAAATAAAATTTTAACATTATCCACACACTTTTTAATAGTAAGAAATTTTGAAAGCAAAACTCCAAATTATTTTCAATTGCCCATAAATATTGAAATACTCTAACCAGAAATTGAGAAGTACTATTGACCGGCTATAGGGCACTTAAAAGTTGTCAAATTTGTTTTCTATCTATTATTTATCAATTAAATATCAGGCACCATTTCAGAATTTTATTAAACAAAAATTGCAAATTTGCTATTGTTAGGAATATTTTGTATACATAATTACAATAAAACTAGACCGCTACTTCGTTAGCGAAAATACTACATGAAAATAAAAAGTTATTCAAGTTCAAGGTCATAAGTGTACCGTATATTTTTTATTAGGATATTGTCCAACAAATTGAGATTTTTTATTTTCACTTTATTCTCTGATCACTTTCAGCAATGTGTTGATAGACCTTTTTTTGGGGACTTTCAAGCTTATCGTTCTCAAAACATGTTAAAAAAGAGGTTGCCCATATATTCCCAAGCTTTCATTAAGTTATGTACGGATATTTAGCAAAATGATACTACTAATTTCAGCTATTTTTCTGCAGGTCTTTTAACTAATTTTAGAACCTTTTGTTTTGTTTTTTGAACAGTCAGTCACCTCACTCTTTTATGTATATGTAAGTAATCAGTGTTAGGGTCTTCCCCAAACCTGAATACAAATTAGTAGTACCACACGTATACAACTTGTTTGCTACTATTACTGATTCATTAAATCTCCCAGCAAAAATACAGTGATAACATATTAAATGTTTAATCTCAAAATACGCAGATATTAATGAGGCAAAAAAATGTTAGATATTTTTTTTAAAGTGTGCAATCGCAAGTTTATGTATTAAAAATGAGGGTAAAAAATTACACAATTTTTATGTGAAAACAAGTCTAAAACTTAAGAAATTCAGGTTTTTATGCGCAATATTAATCATTCAATCATTTTGATACCCATATTGCCTTTGATACCCATGTTGCCACTTATAATAAATATTTATAATATTGGTTATAAATGCTTTTCGGGAAGAGGCGTGCTAAAACCCAACTATTACAAAAATTTAAAAAATGCTCGATAAAATTATATAAGCATTATTTTTATCTTAATTTGAACTTAAACCAACAGCAATTTCCAATACAAATGTGATAATAACAAAATTATTTTTTTTAATAACGAAACGGTTCGTCATTAGAGTGGCATGTTTTGTATGAAGAAAAATTTTTTGAAAAATTAAAATTTGATGCAACTAAACATAAGTTTTCACAACAAAATTCGGAAAATTGAACTAAATTTTATTTACAACACCCAAAATATTCAGAAATCTAAATATTATTGTACTAACTGAATTTGTAAGTTGTTATTTATTTATAAGTTGGCACTTTATATCTCTGGGTGTGTTAACATATGCCGTAAGGAGTTTTATATAAGAATATTTATTCGCGGTGCAGTAACTTCCCGAATATAACGGAAAATTGTGTGTTTGGCACTTTTAGGTGGCAATATCACAAAAACTTGATAACTTGGAAGAATTCGGAGTTCAGATTCAGAGCGCAAAAGGGTATTGAAGAATATAATTTTAGAATATAATATGAGAATTTTTTACTCAAATCTAAATATCTTTTGACCCCATGAAGAACCCACTCTGAATTTTTGATATGTTATACTACAAGACAATATGATATATCACCACAAATTGTTTAAAAAAATCGAAGATGTAGTTTTTAAAATATTCGCGAAAAAAACCGAGATTTTGAATTTTTGCAAACTTTCTGGAATTAGTATAATAATAATTTCCTACCAAATATCTAAAATTAGATGATGTAGTATTTCATATGAGATAACATTTTTAAAAATCGGATCAAGACTAAAAAAGTTAGAGTAGTTTAAACATAAGCACCCATATTTGTAAAAGTTAGCAATGAGTTAACATGTATGCTGT
Source organism: Delia radicum (assembly GCA_021234595.1). Taxonomy (NCBI): domain Eukaryota; kingdom Metazoa; phylum Arthropoda; class Insecta; order Diptera; family Anthomyiidae; genus Delia; species Delia radicum. The sequence continues at coordinate 195,279,155 of CM037852.1, forward strand.
TCATAATACACTTGTCATACTTGTCATACACTTGTCATGAGTTGTTATGTTTATATTAACAATCTTCTAAACTGTTGTTAAGAATTTAAAAACAGCTGTTTTTTGTTAAAGTGACTGCGAAAAATTATAAAAAATAAATTACTTTTTTTTGTGCCCGAAAATTATTTTTTAATATGTTGAATTATTTAGATTCATTGGACTTTTTAAGAAATAGATCCCGTAATCGTGCGGTTAAAGTTTATAAAAAAGAAAGAACCCATTTTTTGTTTATACGTCAGTTAATTTCGTAAAAAGTATAGATTTACAAAAGAAAATGCCAACAAATTAATTGATTTCGTCAAGAATGACCTGAAAGGAAGAAGAACGGTATCTTCAAGTTCTATCAGCGTTACGGTGCTGGGGCCGTAACAACGTAGAAGAAGAGTGTGGTGAATTTCATGGATTTAGTCAACCTTCAATGAGCCGAATTTGTGTAAAGGCTGCCAGGGCGTTTGCTAAAAAGCCACGACGTATATTTCAATTACAGCTGGTATAACTGGTCTATTTAACAAATCCTGTAAATACATGAAAAAATAACATAAATGTAAAAAAATTGTGAAAAATAGGTATCTTATATTACCTTTAGATCTTGTTATTATTTAAAAAAATCAGAGTTGCTTTGCAAAAAAAAAGATGCCACATATAGAATTACCCTGTCGCATCATAGAAATTTAGGGTTGCTTTTTTAAATTTAAGTTGACAGATTAAAATGTATTATGAATAAACTTTATGCTAACAAACTACTCAACAAAAAATGCATTCTAGTAAGCAGCTCGTTAGTTGCGATGTATAAGTAACTGCTAATGTTAACTTATGAATATGGCTGTAGGAATTTTTCTTATCTACGCCGAATTTCGAAAAAATACCAATTAGCTCACTTTCAAAGAAATCAAAACACATCGACTCCAAAAACGACTCAAATCAAAACTTTTTGGAATGTCCCTATATTTAATTTTTTTTGTAGAATTAATTTTGTAGAATTAATGCGAAGTATATTTCTAGTGCTTAATTTCTATTGCATATTTCAATTTTTACTCCAACAAAGTAAGTTTAATGTTTAACGCTAACTAGTTATTTTTTAGATCAGTTCCTAACTTCCTAGCACTACTTATCAGAAGCTACTTGGCGTATGAGTGATATTATTTTTTAATTAAAATCACGTATACGTGTTCTAAAAGAGGAAACATAATTAATAGTTTCCGACTGAATATTCGGCTTCTTAGTTGGGTAAAAATATGGTGTTCGGCCAAATTTAAAATATATAAATATTTGGGTGGATCTTTGCAGAAAATTGCTAATATATGCAAAAAAAAATAGTAAATTCTGAAAAATTTTTGCTGAATTTTGGAAATTTTTTGCTGATATTAGAAATTTTGGAACAAATTCAGTTTACCGACACCTCTCAGAATTTTTTGAAATTTTTTGACCTTGAACATTTGACCCCACAGAGGCTCCAAAGTTTGAAATGAAATCCGAAATAACTTCAAAACTACTTATCTGATCTTAACAAAACTGGCGTCGTTGGAAACGTCTTAAAAATATCTTTCCAATGGAGTATAAAATGTCCTAAAATATTAACCCTTTGCTGCCCAAATAGAACAATTTTTGTTTTTTTATATTTTTTTTTTTTTAAACGTCCTTTTTTCAAAATTTGAGCCATATATCGACGTGACCATATTTCTCAGGCGGAAAGATCTCAAAAATATCTTTCCAATGGTGTATATAATGTCCTAAAATATTAACCCTTTACTGCCCAAAAAAAGCATAATGATTTTTTTTACACACCCTTTTTCAAATTTTGAACCATATATCGACGTGACCATATATGGGTCTTTGCAAAATAGTCTTTCTGCGTAACCGGCCTTCGGCCGGGCTTAGGGGTTTTCTCCTCCCACCAGTCCTCCCACCGGCTTCGCTGAGGCTTCGCCCCGGGCCGAAGAAATTTTGGCATATTTACAAGTTTTCTTTTGCATACAAAATCTTAAACCATACCATACAACAAAATCTAATTTTCAAAATCTTGCAAAAATCATAGTTTTGCCTATTAATGGTCAAATTTAACCCTTAATAACTAATTCATTTCAATACCTATGGGGTCATGTTGCACCTTTTATGAAAGCCTATAAAACAGACTTTCCCTTTTTATACACTTTTTATGTACTTATATAGGCGTTATTTAACAAAAAGAGCGTTAAAAAAAATCATAAAAAAACAAAAATGCTTTATTTGGGCAGTAAGGGGTTAATATTTTGGGACATTATATACCTCATTGAAAAGATATTTTCGAGATCTTTCCAACGACGCCAATTTTGTTAAGATCGGACAAGTAGTTTTGAAGTTATTTGCAATTTCATTTCAAACTTTGGAGCCCCGCCCACTGAAAAGGGGGCGTGAGCGACGCAAAATTTTTTTTATTTCGACTCACCGTGGTCTCTTCTATTAAAGGACAAAATTTCATTTATTTTGGTGAGGTGTCGGTAAACCGAATTTATGCCGAAATTTTTCTGCAAGGATCGTCATAGCAAATATGTTGGCTACTTTAATGACTCTTGTTTTAGTTTATTATTTCTGGAAACATTTGAATTCATAAATCAGTCTTATACCACATTTATACTAGAACCAAAAACGAGTATTTATTAAAAACTACATATATTTACTTGACAAATTCCATACAAATTTGAAATCAAAAACTTAAAGTTTTTAAAAACTACTAGTTTCTGGTTTTAGTACAAATGTAATACAGGGTGTTTTCTATAGAGGTATAAAACTTTGAAATGGAATAAAACAAATACTAATTTTTTAAATTGACATGAAATTTACTTTTTTCGAAAGATAATCTTCTGGCATTATAATCTGCTGGCTTGGACGTAGTAGAGTAATGTGGAGGTCCAATTTTCGATGACTTTTTCCAACATTTGTGGCCGTATTGACGGATAGACTGATTGGGGTCATTCTTTACGCTACGCTCTACAGCAGCAATGACTTCTTCTGTACGCACTGTACGCCGTCTCTGTGGATGCATATTATCATTTAGTGTAAACGTGGTGCGAAAACGTTCCATAGTTAATCGAATTAACTGCTCTGATGGACGATTATGTTGACCGTAAAATTGACGTAGTGCGCGATACGTATTTCGTACAGAACCATGACTTTCAAAATACATTTGCACAATTTGGAAGGAAGCGTTGTTCAGGCGTCAGTCTATTTATGTTGAAATGCCAAACCAAACTAAACATAAATCACTTGACAGCTGACAAAATGGCCGCCAGTTAAAAAAGTGTTGCTAACTTAAAATTCTATAAATGTATAAAAAACACCCATTAAAAAAAAAAAAAATGGAACAACTTCTAAATAAATCACTTGTTTCATTACATAAACAAGAAGTGGTCTGTAATAAAAATATGCCAATTTGGAGTTCTTTTTCCCGGGAGACATGATGTTAATATTTCGTATGTGGGTTTGATAGAAGCGTTATGGCCCAGCAATCAGAGGTTCCGTGTTCGAATACCAAAAAATAAACATTCTTTTTAGAAAATATTCGATTTTTTTAAGTTTCTTTTAATGTATTATGAAATTTTATGAAAATATAAAAAAAAAATCAAACAGAAAAATTATACTTAAAATATTACCTTTGTTACACATAGTGACTTTAACATTTATATATCAAATAAACTTAGAAAAATAAACTCAGTGTATTTTATATAGACATTTTAGAATAAGTTTGTGACAAAATCATTAAATTAATTTTTCATTGAATATTTAATTAATTGCATTTCATTTTGAATTGTCAGGTTTGAGATCATAAATAAAAAGTTACTACTTATTACAAATAGGAAACAAGAATTGTTAATAAATATATTGAAGATGAAAAGAATCTTGTGGGGATCAGCGCTAGAATAAGCGCCTAGGTCATCTTCAGCCGCATTCCAATCCACCACCCACAATAAACTCATGGTTTTCTCAGGTATATATATACATATATATATCAACCAACCACAGAAAATCCGTGATGTTAATTGATTACCCGATTAACATGAGCTGTTTTCGTCTTTTCTAACAAGTTTAGCCAACAGCTTTAAATTTTAAGGCTTTTGATTTGGCAGGGTTGCCAGTATAACTGCTAATGTTGCCATGATTGATAACGAATTGGCAATCCGGCATGTATACTAATATTTAAACACAACACATTCTAGTTGATTGTTTTCCTATTAAACTTTACATTGGATGGTACTTGTATGTTTGGTTTGAGAATTTTGTATGCATTGCTGATGTTTAAAAATTGCGTTTCCTTTTGAATTGTCAGGTTTGAGATCATAATTAAAATGTTACTATTACTTTTATTACTACTTATAAATCGTAAATGTTTAGACCATATTATATGCTATTATATTAAATTAGATATAATCTTATAACGTATCATTTGACTAAATTGGATAAGGACAAAATTCGGACAAAACTATATGAAATCGCTTCTAATTGCATCTATATAAATCGAATATGATGCATTTGTATATAATATTATTTTAAATTTATAACGAGCTTCCAACCTCCGTATATTTACAAAAATAAAGCAAATCAAATATATTAGCTAGGTTGATACTAGTATTTCGATCTGGCCAAAGATCTCATCAGAACACGAAGTTTTAGAAAAGTTAGAGGCAGAACTTTAACAAAAAACCTATTAATCATTAATTTAGCTCCATTCTTGTCTTCTTAGTTATCAAGCACGTGGTTAGGGTTTTTTCCTAACAAGCATCATGACGTTACTAAACTTTGAATACCAAAAATGTTCAACTTACATAAAAAATTTTTAGTTTTTACTCTGGCTCAAGTAATATTTTTTACAGTTTTGTTAGTTTTTTGTTTTTATATACATCGAGATTATTTTTATGTTATTTTTACTTATAAAGAGCTTCCAACCTCCGTATATTTACAAAAATAAATCAAATCAAATATATTAGCTAGGTTGATACTAGTATTTCGATCCGGCTAAAGATCTCATCAGAACCCGAAGTTTTAGAAGAGTTAGAGCCTCCATAATAGACAGAACTTTAACAAAAAACCTATTAATCATTAATTTTGTTCCATATATAATATGATAAAATTTAATTGCGAAATTTTTCGGATGAAATTTTATATAATTAAGTGTGTGGCCATATTAAATTATATAAATCCATATAAAGTTTCATATCAGCATTATTTAATCGGGCTTTTATTTTTATTTATTTATTTATTTTATTTATTTATTTGAAAAATAAACAGTACAACAAGACTTGATCTTATTTAATAGTACTGGGTAGATAAAGGCACATTAGATTTTTACATTTATAATGGTTTATCTTAAATCTAAAATCTATAAAAACAATTTAAGTAGTAGCATATAAATTATGATATAAAAATTTATATAAAAAAAAAATAATAATAATAATAATAAAAATAAAAACAATAAAAATAAAATAAATTTTTGTTATGCATGTGATTTTTTGTTAACCCAAGTGGGTAAATATTTCGCATCTAAAGTGCTTTGCATTGCTAATTATCTGTATATTAGGTGGAAGTTCGTTCCAGAGACGAATGGCATTAACATAAAAATGTCTTTCAGATATTTGCTTACGGTATCTTATGGAGTTTATTTTATTTCCTCGATTGGATCTTGAAAATTGTATCCTTTCGTAGAGATAAGTAGGTTGCCTAGTAAATATAAGTTTATGTAAGAATATTAGTGTACGGCATTTCAATAGATTTTCAAAAGATACATTATAGATTTGGTTAGAAAACTGAGATATACTGCTATATCTCGTACGTCCATATATATATCTGGCAATGTTGTTATAGGTAACTCTGAGCTTATTTTTGCTTATAGAATCACAACTAGAAAATAATTCACAGCCATACATTAAAGTAGGTATTAGGTATGTCTTAGCGAGTAGCATGCGGATATTAAATGGCGTAAAATACTGAGTCATCCAAAGATTTCTCAACATAGCGTAAGTTTTCCCACATATGGCGTTTACATGATTTGTCCAGGTAAGATCGTTCTTAAAAATAACTCCAAGGTTTTTAGCGCTTTCCACGATTTCAATAGTGGAGTGTCCAATTAGTATTGGTGGCAAGCTAGACGGTACATATTTTTTGTTGCTTATTATCATTGCCTTCGATTTCCTCGCATTGAGACAAAGACCATTTACTGACGCCCATCTAAATACGTTATTGAGATCGTGATTTAATTTGCCAATACAATCAGAAATACCAGATGGCAAACAGCTAATGTAAAGCTGAACGTCATCTGCATACATCTGTATACCACAGTAATTGAGTTTGGACGGCAAGTCGTTGGAGTATATTGAATATAACAGTGGACCAAGTATCGAGCCCTGTGGTACACCTCTCGTCATTAAGCAGCTGTTTGATTTATTAGAACCAAAATGAACTGATTGACTTCTACCACAAAGATATGAAGCAAGTAGTTTTACAGCGGTTTTTGAAAAATGGCACATGTATTTCAATTTTTGGCAGAGTATTGTGTGTTCGACGGTATCGAAAGCCTTAGAATGATCAAGCAAAACCAAAAATGTTATCATATTGCTATCAATTTTTGACCGTAACTCTTCTGATACATCGATTAGAGTAGAAATACAGCCGTGTTTTGGCCTAAATCCAGATTGTCTTTCAGAGAGCAGAGAATTTTCATACAAATATCTAGTCATCTGCGTATGTATTAACCTTTCAAACACTTTTGACAAATAGGGCAAAATCGCAATTGGTCGGTAATTTTTATCAGGTTTTGGGATAGGTATAATCTTTGCTTGTTTCCACATTGATGGAAAACTAGATGTTGTAATTATTGAGTTAATCAAATGTGTTATATGTTGTAGTATATATGGAACTATCAATTTAATAAATTTCGGATGAACTTCATCATTTCCCAAAGAGTCAGATTTAATGCTAAGCATAGATTTAAAAACATCGTCCTGGGTAACATGTATGAAATCAAAACATAATGGATGTTGTCGATTAGTATTGTTAGCAATATTAAAGGCATTTGTAGAGTTATAATAGCTGAGATTTGCTTCTGGCATTGGTATATTGGCAAATTCTAAGTTAAGTTGATTAACATCGATTTCATTTTCTCTTTTTATACAATTGTTAACTATACCCATCGTACGAATTTCCCTCCATTTCCTTTTTGAGCAAACAGCCGATTGAAACTTTTCTCTATAAAATTTAGATTTTTCAATTCTAATTTTTATATTAACATTTCTTCTGCAAATCTTGAAAAAATTATGGAGTTCAGTGGTTTTAAATCTTTTCCATCTTGCGTACGCATCATTTCTTTCATTGATTAAGGTTTTAATTTCGTTTGAAAACCAAGGTTTATCATTTCTTACTTTTTTGACTTTAACTAACACATATTTTTCATATAAATATTGTATATTGCAATGTAAAAAAATTACCTGTTCATCTACAGTAGGCATTAAGAGTGTTTGGTTCCATGGTATTGTTGTTAGTTCTGTTTGCAGGGATTGAAAATCTATGTTTTTAAAATCTCTAAATGTTATTGTTTGATCTTGTGCTATTATTTTAAAATCATAAGACATGAAAATGAGATCATGTTTTGAAAACATAGAGGCAGAAAGTTGGTCAAATAAGATCATTCGATGAAGATTATCTACAAAACAAAGGTCAAGTAGAGTACTGGCGGAGGATGTAAAATGTGTCGGTGTTAAACTATTTATCAAAATCATACCAATGGCACTCATATCCTCCATCAAACGTTTATCTATTAGTATGTTAGCATTGAAATCACCAGTTAAAACAACATCTGTGTAACCCAGAGTAAGCGTCGATAGTTTATCTAACAATGGCTTAATTTTTATTCGTTTATTTGGACGATATACTGTTCCCAATAAAAGTTTTTGGTTGTTATTAAAAATTTCAATAAACAAATATTCTGATTTCTGAGTATTTAAGGCAGATTCTCCATTATTTTCATTTATTTCTTCAATGTTAACATTAACTTCTTCATCAGTAACGACTTCATTTATTTCTTCATTAACTTCATCATCAATAACGACATCTTCGTCATTAACATTGTCTTCATCCGACGTTTGGCATTTAATTTTGCATGAAATTGATGATTTAACATAGATTGCCACACCACCAGCGTTTAAATACCTGTCAGATCGAAAAAGCGTATATCCTCTCAGTTTATAGTGGCTGTCGTGAGCTTTAAAATGAAACCACGTTTCCGAAATACAAATTATGTCCATACCTGAACCCTCAAAGATAAATCGAAATTCATCCATTTTGTTATTTAGACTCTGGGCATTTATATGGCAGATGTTTAAACCAGAAGTTCTTTTACAAAGTATTCTGATCATAGTGTAAAGGTTTTCTCTGGAACTAACTCTCCTATTATCAACAGATTGTAAGACCATATTTTAAAACAAATTTTTTTCTATTAGCAATGCAAGCACAATTGAGTTTAGTAGATTTATCACATATGATTTTTATAAAAATATAAAAAATATTATTAAAATATTTAAAAATGGCATTATAAGAGAAAATAAGGGTACAAACATAAAAAGGAATTAGAAAACCAAACAATTTTAAATATTTAAAAATGGCATTATAAGAGAAAATAAGGGTACAAACATAAAAAGGAATTAGAAAACCAAACAATTTTATTTGAATTAAAAAGTATTTTTTAAAAATATGTTGGAAAAATTTAGATTGAATTGTGAAAATTAATATTTTGGTTAGCCGGCATTCTTGCATCATCGGTGTTTGGTGAACGAAACATCTGATCTAATATTTTACAATCATTAATGCATATTGGATCATCCTTTCCAATCTTTTTTATGTAGACTAGACCTCTATTAGTAAACGCAGCTGATATTTTTTCATCTTTCTTTAAACGATAAGCTTGCAGAAAAATACGGTGATTTTCAGGAGTGAGGTTTTCATTGACATAAAAAGGAACAGTGCTATCAAAACCAATAAGATTTAAACGTAAGACATCCTGTGTAGATTTTATATAAGCAGTTATTGTTTTAAGAACAAAGTTTCTTTCATATGGGCATTTGAACTTGATAATAACTGCTATTTTTAAAATTTTGGCGATTTTTTTTTTAGTCTTGGTGATTTATTTAAATTTTGAAATGTTTTAATTTTTAAGATTTTTTTTCCCCCAATTTAGCATTTTTTCCATGTTCCCAATTTTTGGCGATTTTTTTGCAATTCGCATTAAAATGTTTTTTGAAATTTAAAACAATATTCAATTAAATTTTTATTAGATATGATTAAAATCTTAACTAAACCTAAATAATTTAAATGATTAAAAATTATTTTAACTAATACCACAATTTACTTAACTTACTGAATTAAACTGTTAATTGAATTAACATATATTTTAATTTAAACTCGATTTTAGTTTTTTCTGTGCTGTTGCCATGTGTTTTTTATTAAAAATATTATGTGCTAAATTAAAATTGCTCAATAAAGTCATGCGTAATGTAATTTTTTGCTGGGTTGTTGTGATATAAACAATTTATAATAAAGTCAAATATATATTTTAACTTGAGCTTATAAAGACTGATATTAACAGTTTTAAGTTCAGTAGTTATTATAAGTATACAGATGCAGAGTGATCTTAAAAATTTTAAAAATGTATAAATTTATCTATATTGTGTTGTTTTTATATTGTCAAATTCTGTCGATATCATGTCAGAATATTAATAAACAAGAAGATAATAAAAATTCGCAAATATCTTCAAAGCCAACGGAGCCAAATTTATCAATAGGGTAAGTGTACCCTTGAATAGTTTAAAAAATATTTATAGTAAATACACTCAACATGTTATTTGCTTAAAAACGCTCTAAAATTTTCTTTTTAAATAGTTAAATCACAAGAAAAAATCTGCATTATTAAAAAAATCTGCATTATTTTAACCAGCTATATATAAAAAAATATATGATTTCTGGTTTGCCGGCTTGTTTTTCGAAAATTTAACTTTAATGTGAGTGCTGTAAAGGTCATATGACGAAACGACGTAATTTAATTTTGTACAATATATGCTAGGAAGATTATTCAACACTTCTCCAAAACCGGTTTTCTATTTTTCCAAATAGTTGAAATTTCAAAAAACCCGTTTTCGGTTTCTGGAATTAAAAAAAAAAACTGGTTAACCGGTTTTTAAATGTTTTACAATTATACTCAAAAATATATTTTTTTTATTAATTCTAATAATTTAAGTTTTTTATTTGAAAACTGATTATTTATTCTGGATCTGCTTGAGAAATGGTTTTCAAAAAACAAATTTTTTATGAGCGCTCCGAAGACGTTGTCTGAGGTACACATTTTGCATTCAAAGCAACTTACAAAAAATCGTTCATAATTAAAAACAACTCAAATAAAATACATTTTGAAGCAAAAACTTATTATAAATTTTTTTTTTTTAAAATGTCAAAAAAAATAAAAAAAAAATGGTGTGCTTTTATTTACAAAACTTTTAAAAATTTGATTGTTAATGTAAAATGACAGATTCATAACACTAAAACAGTTCAAAAGTTATATACTAAAATAATAATCTTTGAGGTTATGGAAGTTTTTAAAGTTTATATGAATTACTTTTACATAAAAAAAGATCTCTTGCATGAACAACTTTTATAAAAAAAATATATAAAAAAAAAATAAACATTCAGAACATTCCGTTTTTTTTTTTGTAATTTTTTATATTGAAGCTATAAACGAATAGTTCAGAAAAACGGGTATTCGACAACAAAAAACCAGTTTATTCGATATTCGAAAAAAACAAATTTTTAGAAAAACCGAAACCGTCTACTCACAAAAAACCAGTTTTCAAAAGCCGACTCAATCACCTTAATATATATATTAGACCGACTCGCCTTGTATGAAGCGTAAAAAAGTAAAAAAAGTGCCCCTCGGAAAATGTGAATTAGTTTGTTTTATGACTATTCCCAAATTAATTTTGGTCTAGCGGCCGCCTTTCATGAGCTGGACCGTTTTTAAAAAAAGGTATTTTTTTTTTGATTTTTGGAAACTTTTCGACTTTTACCCACTACACTATACAAGTTATGCACATCATATGAAAGCTTTTTTCAAGCCTCGTCTAACGACGTATATGACATGAAGAAGCATGCACAATATACACGCGGAATTCAGTGAAATGTTTTTTTAAGGTTTTTGCACAAAAATATAATAATTTTGCTGTCACATCAATATATTTTAATCAATATTTGACATAAAAGAAATTATAAAATACTCTTTTTTTTGTTTTTTGTTTTTAGTATGGGCAATATGGGTATCAAAATTTTTCTTTCGCGAAGACTCGTCCAACGGGGTATAAGACATTAGTGAGCATGAACTTTACACGTGCAAATTCCGTGAAATGTTTTTTTTGCAGATTTTTTAATAAATATATAATAATTTTGCAATCACATCAATTTATTTTAATCACTTTTTATCATAAAAAAGTAAGTAAACACTTTTTTTCATATTCGTTTAAGTTCGCGATTTACCAAAATTTGGCAAATGTTTTTATATGGGCAATTTTGGTATCAAAATTTTTCTTTTGCCAAGTACACTAAAGTTATATGAAAGAAAAATTTAGATACCCATATTGCACATACTAAAAACATCCGCCAAAATTTGGTAAATCGCGACCTAAAACAAATAGTCAAAAAAAAAAGAGTCTTTTATGTCAAATAGTGATTACAATATGTTGATGTGCCAGCAAAATTATTATATTTTTGTGCAAAAACCTTAAAAAAAATTACATTTCACTGAATTCCGCGTGTATATAGTGCATGCTTCTTCATGTCATATACGTCGTTAGACGAGTCTTCAATGCTTTCATATGATGTGCATAACTTGTATAGTGTAGTGGGTTAAAGTCAAAAATTTTCCAATAAAGTCAAAAAAAAGACCAAAATATTTTGGGAATAGTCATAAAACAAACTAATTCACATTTTCAGAGGGGCACTTTTTTAACTTTTTTCGACGAGTCGCTATACACCCAGAAAACAGACACGGTAGCAGCAATCATATGTGCAGCCTATCGAATGGATCGGTTGTAGCTAACGAATTTTTTGGTAGTTATAATCGAATTTATGTTGATTCAATCGATATTCTATTGTCGTGACAGAATATCTGTTGTTTTAATCGAACCATCGAATGATGGTTATCACAACCGACAAATTCGGTAGAAACAACCGAAGCATTCGATTGGCGGTTGCAACTACCGATTCTGTTTTCTGGGTCTATAAATTGTTGTGCATGCTTATCTTAAGTTAAATTGCATTCCTGCTTGGATTTTTTTGTTCTCATTCTCAATTCTGTTTTTTTTTTATATGTTTATTTTTAGATTCATTTTCGGAGTACCATACAATTGTAGATGTAAAGTATATGGAAGATGTGCTTCAAAAGATAATTGCATCAGATATCTAGAAGAAGACCCAGATGCAATTGAATGGGTTAATCATAGGGGTGAGCCAGTGGAACAACTAGAAGTTAATTCAGCAACAAAATTGCCCTCACATTTGCTTTGGAAACTGATGTTATCTAATTTATTAGTCGCATTTTTATACTTCTTCAATGAATTTTGATAAATTATTTAATATATTATTAGTTTAAAACTTAAGTTAATAGATTTATAGATACATAGTACAAATATTAAAATATAAGTTAAAAAACAAACTTAAAAAAGTTACATAAATCGAACAAGTGTTTTATTGTACAAAAAATTAAAATTTCCATTAACACATTATATCTGATTTAAAATCCCGAAATATTTAAAAACCTGTACTGAAAAACAAGATTGCCTTTTTTACGCTGTTTAAAAAAAAAAAAAAAATAATTAACACTTTTCGCTGAGCGTCATTGACTTTAGTATTTTTTAAATAATTAACCGCCTACGAAATAAAACATTAAACAACTTTCAATTTATTGAAAAAACTAAACAATTCAGAACTAGTTCCAAATATTTTGTGTTAAACATAACTTAATCTTAAGATCTGCCAACATTTTTATTTAATTTCAAAAAAAAACTTAAGATTATGATATGAGCAAAATTATTCAAGTTCAAGGTTAAGACGTTTTTCAATCGACTGAGAAAGTTTTCAACGTGTTTTGAACAATATATTCAGTGGATGTTGTGTATTGCAAATATTTAATAAAAATTAAAAATTTATTTGTTTTAGTTAGTGTTACTGGGAGTACTATTAATAACATTAATAATAATGGAATTCATATTAAAAGTGACATTAGAATAGCAATTAAAAAAGTTTTTTTCGATGTTAAGATTAATTGAATTTTGAAACTACACTAAAAGTTAAGAACAATATATTTTTCTATAAATTTTAATGACATAGTCAAATTTAAAATTCATTTTCATTTTTAAAATTCCATTAATTTATAATAAATAATACATTAAAAAATCGAAATTGCACTTTAATAAATTTTTGTGTAAATTTACAATTTTTATAGTAGGTAAATTTTTACATACTATAATGTCAGTAAAATTAATCTATGTGTGTAAATTTAAAATTTTACTCATATTGTGTCTAATATGTATACTAGGGTGGGGCGATTTGAACATCTTAATGGGCGCTTCGCGTTTCTGATTCTTGGGATTGTTCTGAGCAAAAAAGTCCACTAGACCATACGTCTACGGTGAAAATCGAGCTTCCAGATTTTGACTTTTTAGCCGTATTTTGTGAAAGTAACAATGTGTGGGATGGACATATCGCAGGAAGTAGGAGGATCTTATCCAAGATTATGGTATCAATCACTTCTTTGGAAGATTCTCTAGCAGATTAATGCATCAATCATATTTGTGGGTGCGGTTTAAGGGGTTAATTTTTAATTTCAAAATAGAGCTTTTTCAAAATCTGGAAGCTTGATTTTCACCGTAGACGTATGGTCTAGTGGACTTTTTTGTTCAGTACAATCCCAAGAATCAGAAACGCGAAGCGCCCATTAAGATTTTTTGCCTTCCATACTATTCGCCCAACCCTAATGTATACACACAATGTGTGTAAAAATAAATATTAATATGTCTAAATTTTTAAATAAAATGCTTAAATTCGCATATTTAAGGGCTTGAAAATGCAATAATATACAGTGTACTCGCAATAACGTGAACACCCGGAAGTGTGAACGACTCGGAAACGTGAACAACTTTATTTTTATACAGAATACTCTAAAACCTGAACAAAGTCTGAGAGCTCTAAAACGTGAACAGAATTAAAGAGTTTTTTTTTTGCTTTTTTGTTAAAAATATAATTTAAAAAATTAGATTTAAAATTTTCTTGAATAACAAAGTCATAGTTATCGATTCAGTAAATAAAACACCTTCAGATTAGCCATAAAAACTGTCCGACACTGCGAAAGTGTATTAAATATATGGGTCAAAAAACCACTGAATTTAAAAATTTTAAATGCCTTAAATTGTTTAAATTAAAAATCGGTTAAATATTAAATTTTCAATAAAAAAACACAGTTTCAGGATAAAATTATAAGAACTATCCAATTTTTTTTAGATGAATGGGAAATTACTTGTGTAAAAGACAAATCTCTCATTCCAAGAGATATCGTGATTTAAATTGTGTGGTCTTTATGAATTTGTAGGTCATACATAATTTTTTTTTTTTAATTTTTAATATCCAACAAACATTTTATATCTCATATTTAAAAAGTAGAAATCATTTTGTGAAACAAATTTATGTCGAGTCCATACTACGCTTAAAAAAAGTCAGTAAAGTCAGCCACATTTTTGCTTGGAGGATCCTTGCAGAAAAATTGCTAATATCAACAAAAAATTTGATAAATTCAGCAAAAGTTTTGCTGAATTTACAAAATTATATTTTTGTGTTTTTATATTTTGGCGCAACAAATTTTAATTTTTTGCATTTATTTATGAGGAAAACTTCATTAAAATTTAGCTACTGCATTAAAACTTTGCTTTATTTTAAAACTATTTAAAAATTTTATGATGCTACAAAAAAAGTTTTTATTCAATTAGTCAAAATTACACCCTTTATTATTTTTTTATTTAAAAAAAGACAAACGTGACTAAAATCAAGGGCTTTTGAGTACAAAATATTATTGAGATTGGAATACCCTAGAACGGATTTTTGCCTCATGCTATTGGCCATATGTATTAAATACAAAATTCGAAAAAACAATGATAAAAAAAAATAAAAAATTTTTTTATACAAAGTTGACGAAATGTTTGTTTGAAAAATACTGTTTATTGGTGTGATTGTAAAAGTTTCTATCTGAGGTTAAATTGTGTGTGTTTTTATTTTAAAATGTTGACAACCGAAAACGTGAACAAATTTGAAAACGTGTATACCCTTGGTAAAAATTAGTTCACGTTTTCGCGAGTTCACTGTACTTAGGTATACAATTAAAGTGTTTGTGCGCCCCGGTAGGCTAGTTGGTAGCGTGCTGGCTTATCAGTGCGGGGGTCGTGGGTTCGATTCCCACCAGAGGCACTGGTCTGTTTTTCGCTACAACGCGCCGAAAGCCATAGTAGCTAGTGCTCGGTTAGGGTAATAGTATATAATTTGTAATTATATGATTATTAATTACTAAAAAAAAAACAAAAAATTTAAGGGTTTGTAATCAAACAACGCAATTTTATCTTTTTAAAATAATTTAAAAGGTATGCATTTTTAGTAACATTTTTATTATTAATATATTTTAAGAACTTAAATTTACATACAATTGCATAAAATAATAAACAAAAACTATACAAATTAATAAAAAATCTAATAAAATTTGCGTATATTCTAAATAATTACGATTTCAGACTATAATTACAAGTTTTTATTAGAAAAAATATTTTTTCGAAAAACGTTGTTAGAATTTGGATTTTGGGATTTTTCATAAGAAACATTGTTAAGGAAAATGATCTGAAACTTATGTTTTTTCTACAGGAATATTCCATACAATCCGTTTAAAAAAAAAAATCTTCAAAATTGACAAGTTTTTAACTGCATTTTTATTGTGTCCATATTATCAGCGTCGGTGTTGAATTTATATTGCATCCTGTCCGATCAATAAATCCATTTTAGCATGTTGTTAATCATGCTATTGTCATGGTTGCAGCTGAAAGAAAATGATAATATAGCGGTTAAAAGTTGAAATCCCTCAAAAATAAATTTATCCGTAAATTAATCATACTACTCTTACATAGTTAATATTTTCGGACACACTGCCATTATAACACTTCAATGTTAAGTCCATAGGTTTTGCGTATCTTGGTAAACGTTCTGATTGTTGGCGATCGAAAAATTCAAACTCAGAAAATAAAAGGTAAATTTTTTGCTTCCATTTGACTTTTAACTGCTGCAGCTTCGTCTCTCTTATTATGTAATTATAGTTCGCTTTCTCGCGTTTTAAAATTGATTTTTTATAATTTTATTGACTTTGTATATAGTCTTGTATATTTGTATTTATTGAAAATATTTAAATGACATTTCCATTATACTAGTTAATGTTCATACATTTACACACATTATGCCTGATTTTTATTATTAAGCACAACATTATATTAATTTGATATAATTTGTATTAAAAATAAAAATTATGTTTTTTTTTTAATTTTTATTTTTAATAAAAATTATATCAAACTTGTATAAAAGTCAAAGTACAGTCTAGTTTACTCCCCCTGTTTTTGTTTATAGACAAAATAAAAAGGAGAAAAACACAAAAAACGTCTATTGAATATCCACTATAGGTGGACCTTGCACATAACAAACAAGTTTTCAATTAATTTTTTGATCAATGGTGATAATCTTTTACTTCGAGCTCGTATATATATAGGGTCCGCCAAATAACTTTTTTTTTTTGAACTCCTAAACCAATTGGACTTTGTATGGCGTTATACCAAGGTCTTTATGCAAAATTCGTCTCAATGATGTCTCCGAAATGTTCAATTGTTGAGAACGACGGTGAATTGATGTTGAAGGCGCTTCACGCACACTTTCTGCCACAGCAGCAATATTCTCGGGTGTACGCACTGTTTTTGGCTTTTCACGCTTTGGTTTATCGATATTGATGCCAGTTTCTTTCACTTTTTTTACAAGATAGCGCACATACGGACCATATCCGTTCAGCGGAAGGATAAAACTAATTATCTGTCAAATCAGACATGAGCTAAGTGTTACCATTCACGAAATAAGCACTAGTTGAAAAAAAAAAACGTTAGATGGCGGACCCTTTATTAGTTCTCATGTAGTGAGTAAACTAGTTTATATGAATGTTTGATGTTTGGCATGGGCTTGTTACCTCTTTCAAAACGTGTTCTGATGATGGGAACCTAGAAAATTCCCAAAATAGATCTATCAACACATTCCTGAAAGGGTCAAATAATAAATTTGAAAACAAAAAAACTCTATAGATTGTTTGTTAGTACAATATCCTTAAAAAGAAATATAGAGTATGGCCTCGAACTTGAATAATTTTCATGTCAACATTATATTTTGACACAAGATGCGTGTAATTATAAATGAAAAATGTCTATCAATAAATCTAATGTGTATTTTTGTGGGTAAAATGTATTTTTACACATTTTACGTAACATTGCGTACAATTTTACAAACTTTATAGAAGTGGCAAGCATTTCTTTGTTTATTGAATTGAGTGAAAACATGTCTTCTCAATCACCATTCGGATCGACCATCTAAGATTTCAATGAAATTGGCCAAAACTATCATACTGGCCAAGAAATCGACAAAACTTAATAACAGATTCCGAACTTTTTCGGTTTCCGAAACATGCCCATATTTTGTAGGTTAAAATATACCCTTTGATATGTATATTGATATTTTTCATTAAAGGGTCAAATGCTACATCGCTCCCCTAAATGAAATCAAATTTCACAAGAATAATCCTAGAGACATTGGCATAAACTGTGGGAAATATTGACGAATTTCAGCGTAGGCAGTGGAACTGACATTCTACTCTGCTAAAGCATTTTTTTTTTTTAATATAAACAAAAACTAACACTGATTCTACATTGTACCACCAAATGTATTGAAGTTTAGCACAATTAACCCTACTGTCATAGGTACCCAGGCAGAAAAAAATCCGGCACAATACTGGCAAAGCGTTGGCGACGCACAGTGGCGCCATTTGAGTTTTTTCGTTGCAAAAATCATAACTTTCGAACCAAATGAGATAATCAACAAATTTAAAAAGCATATGATAGATAATCGATCAACCTGTGAAATGAGTGATTGAAAAGTGTTCTACGCCTCTTAGGTGCCTACTTATAGGTTAGCAAAGTTGATATTTGTAAAAAAGTCATTTTCATGGGTAGTAAAAAAAAATATTTTTTATTTTTTTTTAATTTTTTTATTTTTTTTTGTCTCTTTTAAAGGCTTTTATGATTTAAAACTATTCCAGAAAAAACTTAATTTTTTTTTTAATATTGCTCACAGTCCGTAAATTAAGGTATATCTAAAAAACTTATCATTTCTGAACTATAATTATTTTCTAACTCTTTTCGTGACTTTATATGCCGCAGTGATGAAATAAGTGGGTCGGAAGATACTGCTAACATGTTGAAGAGATCGTCATTTTGTCTTACCCTTGATGATTTGAAAGTGTTCAGCAGTCTATATTTTTTATAAAATTTGTTTAGGGACTTCTGTGCTTCTTCAGAAAGCTCTCCAATTGGCAAAGGCTGATATTCAATTATATCTTTTCCATGTGACAATATTTTGTGAACTGTCGGGGTCAACTTTTTCTGTGGATATAAGTTTGCTAAAAGAGATGCAGTTTTCGAGGCATATTCTCCATACTTTTCAGAATCAACTTTTTCCTTGCAGTTTAAAATATTCAAGATCGTTCCCAATCTCTAAATGATTTCATTGTTTATTCCAGTGATTCGAGTTACAGCCTCATCATTTTCAAAAAATCTTCTCGAAGTGTTTAAATCGTTTGAGTTTCCGAATCCGTGCTTGTTCTAGTCTACTTTTAGTCCAACTTGTTTGAAAAACTCATTATTATAAAAACTCATTATTATAAAAGAAATATTTGATAATATAATATAAAACAAAATTAAGATAATTAACAAATTAAAAGTAGGACAATATAAAATATTTTAATCAAATAAAACGGGTATAAAGTATAATTTAAAGAGGAGAAATTATTAGGGAAATTCATAAAATATATAACTACGGGATAATGATATTTTTTTTTTCAAATATATAGTCTAATCTACCTAATCTAGACTAATCACGGGATAATGATAGTTTTTAAATATATAGTCTAATCTACCTTGAATTAAAAACAAAAATCTACCTAATGTACAAACATTTTCATAATCTACCTTGAATGAAAAACAAAAATCTACCTAACCTTGACTAATAACGGGATTATGGTTGTTTTAAAATATATAGTATAATCTACCTAAACTCATAAACAAAAATTATATATATTAGCAATAATAATAAGAATGTGTTTTCGCGTTTATATGTCATTAATTGCCCAAAAATGCATGCGACACCTTTTTTGAACCATGTCTTTTTGCAAAATTTTACCTCTAGCAAAAAGTGGGGCAAGGACGGGCAGCTGGAAATTTTTGCAATAGGTAAAGGACTAATCAAAGAACTTATTTTGAAAATATGGCAAATATAGTTTTTAATAGTTTTTTTTTATTTTCCACCAAAGTTGAGAAATATTGAAAAACTGGATAGTTTGCAAATATCAAAGTACCTGGACAAATACAAAGCAAACAGTCTAATTTTTTTTAGTCTTCTCTTAATAAATATATCTATCAATAGCATTAAAAAGAATGACGATCCGTTATCTAGTTTTCGAGATTCGGCATCTGAAAGCGGACAAAATTACAAAAAAATGTGCTGTTTTTTTGAACACTGAAAATCGTTCAACTTTGAAGGGCTATATCTTCTGAACCAAATATCTGATTGTAATAAGAGTGGCATATTTGAAATCGTTGGACAATTTCCTATAAAATAGGTTTATTCAATATTTTTTAGGGGCACATGAAATTTTTGATTTTTGCCACCTCACTTGTTCTACAGGCGCTACTGTGCGACGGTCGGTAATGCGTTGGCAGAACGTGGAAAAACAATGTTGGCAGTATTGTCCTGTTACCCGATTTATAACAAGGGACACCCGTTTGTTTGAGCGAAATTAACACCGTTGGCATAAATTTGTAAATTTAAAAATTTTGGTGCTTTTCAAATAACTTAAATTCAATTAATTTCGTGAAATTTTTATAAAACTAGCGTATGCTTACAGTTTCAAAACCCAGAAATCGTATACGGCATATGAAATGCTGTCAAATTTTGAGCAAGTTCCGTCATTTACTTTGCGTTTAATTTTAAAGTATGAAAAATATAAAGTAATGTTAAAAAAAAAAAATATATAGAAAAGCGAAAATATCAAAATTACGAGTTTGAGGTGAAGAAGAAAATTCAGGGAATAATTAATGCTGAAATTAATTGCTTACGCAACTGACATGAAAATTTAATATTGCAGTGTAAGGTTTCAGCAACTACATATTTGATATTGCCAAATACCAACATTAGCTTCTAAGGAGTTGTACAAATTACTGAACAAGTAGAGTTAATTGATGAGTTCCATTGAAATATTGACACAATTAATGCAATAACATTGCTACGACCAGAGTAGGGTATTTTGTTAGGTTTGATCTGCCCATGATTGCATATGCTTCAAATCCAAGTATTCATCTAACAGGTTTGATTGGCTTTCATGCCGTTTTTTTCAGATAATATAACACTTTGATGTATATACATACATATATATAGAAAACTTGAATTTTTGAAGCTCTTTATACTTTTCCCCCTGATCAAGCTTATTTTACATACTAGTTTAAATTTCTCCTCAACAACATCTCTTTGCATACAATTTAAATTGAATTCGCTTCAATAATTAAAAGCTTTCTCCTACACTCTACTTGTATCGAACTATATGCTCTTTGTTTTTTTTTTCAGTTTATACTTTATTTCTAACTTAAGTGCACATTTTGCACACATATGTATATATTTCTTATTTTACAACAAACCTTTAAGCAACTGAACAATAAGGGAAAACGTTTTTTCCTCTTTACATGGCATTCGAACGTGATATATATAACTTGTAGTATAATATCGTTATATTAAATTTGAAGATTTTAACTGATATATAGTTATGAATAATTCACAATTTATTTGTTGAATTGCAAGTAGTGTAAGCTCCTTTGGCCTTAATATTCTAACTTAAATTTTCAGGGCAATATATTTTTAGTCCAGTTTTATTTCTTGACTTGATGTCATAATTACAGGATAATAGTAGCAACCATTCAACTAATTGATCATTTTTCATACCTTTCCATCATACGATCACCTACCGTTTAGAAATTTGCGGGCTGGGTAGCGCAATGAAATTACGCGATTACTTTTAATTTGAACTCACATGTCAACAGAATACGTAGAATATATTTTATTGTCTTTTGACACATTATTAGTCTATTATTTTCTTAATAATATTTACATTTCATTTCTTAAATACTCTTCGGGAAATCTTTGTCTTAAAATTGTCTTTATTATTCACATTTGTTTTTTTTTTTTATATTCGCCGAGAGACTGCCCTGGAGATTTAAGGGGAACTGACTGAAAGGGAACACAATTTCCCAAAACAAATTTTCCAACAAAGTTTTTGCTATATTATATTAGATTGTACCAAGTTTTTAAATTTTTTTTTTTATAAAAAGGCATCAAACTTTTAAAAATAGCATATTTTATTTCTACAATTGTTTATGTAAATGGTCGAATTTTTTCGTGTAGTTGTTAGCTGACTGTGCAATTTTAGTCGAGACACTTTAAAATTATAAATGATCTATCCATGAATTCAGTCAAATTTTTGTTAAAGTTCTGCCTATTATGGTGGCTCTAGCTTCTCTAAAACTTCGGGTTCTGATGAAATCTGTAGCCAGATCGAAATACTAATATCAACCTAGCTAATATGTTTGATTTGATTTATTTTTTGTAAATATGCGGAGGTTGAAAGATCGTTATAAATTGAAAATAACATAAAAATAATCTCGATGTATATAAAAACAAAAAACCAATAAAACTGTAAAAAATATTACTTGAGCCATTATATAACTAGAACATTTTTGGTCTTCAAAGTTTAGTAACGTCATAATGCTTGTTAGGAAAATACCCTAATCACGTGTTTGATAACTAAGAAGACAAGAATGGAGCAAAATTGATGATTAATAGATTTCTTGTTAAAATTCTGCCTATTATGGAGGCTCTAGCTTTTCAAAAACTTCGGGTTCTGATGAGATCTTTAGCCAGATCGAAATACTGGTATCAACCTAGCTAATATGTTTGATTTGCTTTATTTTTGTAAATATGCGAAGGTTGAAAGCTCGTTATAAATTGAAAATAAAAGTGCAAAATTTAAAAAAGAAAATAAAAAAATTTTAATTTTTTTTTAAACTGATCGAGTTTTTTTTATATTTTTCTATAGTTAAGGACACAATGTTCATCCGAGTGAGGTGAGATTTGCTAGGAATATTCTTTGGAAATATACCTTTATTTACTTGATATACTTATCTTTAATATTTACCTTTTCACATGAGTTCAAACGAACAAAAAGTGCACTTTGACTACTCGAGCCACTCGATAGAGTCGAGCTACTCGTTAACTTATCGACTACTCAAAAACGGGGGGCTCTTATAAAAACTGGAAAAGAGTATTTAAAACTATTATATGACCATTAGGGTTTAACGATAAATGACATTTTTCCGAATCGATTGAATTTATGGCAGTCAAAGGATGCGTTATAATGAGCTTAATACGTAAAAAAAATAAACAAACAAAAATTGAAAAAAATTTTAGATATCAGTGTATGTTGTCCAGTTGCAAAGGTGGTATACAAATTTTAATAATGACCTACTTAGTATAAGAAATGCCTTAAACAAATTTTGATGGAGTAAATTTAGCGTTTTTTTTTTTTGGCGTTTTTATGATGTTGATTTTGCCAAAATGGGTCTTAAAATTTGCGCTTTGCCTATTTATTTTGATTGCTCTACGGAACAGTTCTAGTCCAAATTTGCCTTTATAGTATAACCAAAAACTAGTTGTTTTTCAAAACTACTTGTATTTAATTGTGAAGTTCCATTTAAATTTTAAATCAAAACATAAAGTTTTCAAAAACTACTAGTTTTTGATTGTAGTATAAATGAGTAATAAAACTATAAGAAGAATGATTTAAATTAAAATGAATAATTTTCATACATATTTCTTTTTATCATAAAAGAAGCATCAGTGGTCCAAAATTGATCAATCAAAAATTTGAAACATTATTTTTGTCACGGCTTCTTAATTACACAAGTTTTTATACCAATTTTGTACAACAAATTTTAACTTTCTTTTCTGATATTCATCAACATTGCTAACCACAAATGCTGATTGGAAACTAAAGATCCCCTTAAAAATTTGTTTATTTTTAATATCCAGCTCATTAATACTCATCGTTTGAGTAGTATTCCTTACAAAATTTTCAATCGGGACACCCTAATGACCATACTGATTATAAAATTTATTAGTAAACACATGTCTCTTCTGCAGACACATGGCGTAATGGTAATAGCCCTTTTTCGTACTTTTGTTTGTACATTTTTGAAAACATGATTCATATTATAGCAATTTGAAACATATTTACATAACAAGAATGTTTTTTGAATGGAAAAAACTTTTTCTACACTGAAAGAAATTCCAATAAATATAAATAAATACTATAATGTGTTGAGTAAATTATACTGAATGTAACTCATTCCTGTTATCGAAGTTTGTCAGTCATATTTTGAAAAAGTTTAGATTTTTAAACTAAATTTTTTAGTTTTCGAAAAATCAAAATTACATGTTACTAATATTCGATGTTTAATCGTTGATTTGACCCTTTTTTAAATAGAAAGTATCTCGAACTAAACTTTCAAAACTTTTTCAAAACTTGACTGTCTTCGATATTTTAAATTAGGTAGGTTAGGGACGAGGAATTAGATAAACTTTCTGATCACAATACAAACGCACTACTGTAGGGTGTCCCAAATAAATTTTGGTTTTTTGCTCAAGCTGTATTTGAACGCTTATGAAGAAAAGTATTTTTGAGATTTTTTTTGAGATTTTTTTGGAATAGATTTAGAGATCGTGCAATGACAAGAAATACTCAGGACTAGAGTAAAAATACAATTGATATTGCGTACTTTAAACTTTGAACTGCAATATTACAGCTGTCAAAAAAAAAAAAAGAGTTGCCAACAGTGATTTATTGTATTGCAGCCATAAAATTAACTTAAATGAAATGACATTAAATTATGCACATACGGAGTTAAATATTGCAACTTTTTTTTGGCGGTCACTCCCCTTTTAAAATAGTTCATTTTTTAAAGATGGAATAACCTTAAAAAGCTCTTGTTGGATTTGGATGAAACATGTTTCGTTGGAAAGCTCCAGTATTAAAAAAAAAAAAAAATAGACTAAAAGTTCAATAATTGTCATATACTTTAAGCTCCGGAAAACAAAATCTAAGGCCAAATATGATGAACTGGCCAACAATTTTATATTTTTTTCTTTTTTTAAGAAATTGATTCCTGAAGGTGATATTTATAGAATTTTCTGTGTACATAATACATGAATGCATGCAAACATTTGATATAACAAATTTTAAATATTTTTTTAATTTTTCTTTTTTAATTTTTCTTATAACTGCGCAACTCGTAAAAGAAAACAAGCGTGGCGACAATTGATCATAAATATTTCGGCCACGCTGATTTCAATAGCGTACCCAGTTTCGACTCTTATGAGCCTGATTTTTCTTGAAATTGCATTAAAGTTAAGCATGTTTTAACGAAGTTTTTTATACATAACATTTTAAAAATAGTTTATTTTCTCTTAATTTTTTATTGCAAATACTGAAAAGACCATCAATAACATTTAGGTGTCACGGTTGTTAAACAAATATGAAGCACAAGCATTATACATTTTTGGATTTACAATTGCGACAACCAGGTTACTATTGTTGTGACAACACTCTTTCTTTTTCTTAATCATAATATTTTAATTATATTACCATATTATACTTCCCAATGAATCTCAATATTATCATATTATGGTTATGGAAATGTTTATAAATTATCATAGTATGATTCCTGCATTATTCTCCCATTATTCTGCTGAAACTGGAGTAAAAAGTAATGCATGTTTTTTTTTTTTTTTTTTTTTAATAGTACAAACGTATATTTATTTATTTATTTATTTATTTATTTATTTATTTATTTATTTAATAATTAACACATTTAAATAAACTAATTATAAAATAGTTTAAGTAATCAAATTGTCTTTGCGCAGACGAATATGCTTTGTATTATTAAGGAGTTACACAAATCATTGCATTTCTCTTTTTCAGCACACACCTTATTTTGTCATGAAAAATAAAATATTAGAAACATATAATTACAGCATAAAATATTGTTAAGAGTACAATTAATTTCACAATACATTAATAATGCTCATAACATGTTTGTAGCAATCACAATATTTGCACTTTACCCATATTATAGTCGTAGTTACCATATTACGATCACGGAAAAGAATTTCGTTATCATTTATTATCATATTATGATTATATGGTACAAAGGACTTAAAAGCACATGTATTTTGTTTACATTTTTCTTACTTATTTCTTTAATCTTTTTGTTAACAATTTATTTTGCGTGAGTACACCAAATTAAAAAAAAAATAATTTTTACTTTATTTATACATACATAGCACTTTTATGTATACTTCATTTAAGGGAGGCGTGTCAATTTAACTATTGTCAAGGCTCTAATTGTAGATCGGATTGAGACTACCAAATTATTAATTCTTTCACTTAAAATATCACCCTTACAACTAACACTGATGCGTTGTTTTTCTATTATTATGTCTTTTAGTTTAATATTATTTAATTTATTCTGACTGACTGCTTCTCACTTCTTTTTACAAAATCTTAAACAAGAATGACACTAAAAGAGCGAATACTCTCATAAAAACATACTGACCATCTTATAGTTGGCGCAACTATAACATGGCTGCACTTAGAGAGAGTAATATGATAATAAATACTATATTCTGATGGTAGACAAGATAATAATATGATAACCAAAAAATTATAGAGATTTTTACTATAACATGATTAAATCAACCACATTATTAGTTAAATATGATTGATACAATAATAATTTAATTGAAACACTCATTTATGGCCGTAGGAAACATAGCTTTGTGGCCGCAATCATATTTCAACCATATTTTATATCTGCGTGCATTAACAAGTAAATGCGCGGGTTTTCTCAGTTTTTACTATATTTTACTGTTTTAGCTGAATTTTTCATTTAATTTACAAAAAAAGTATATTTAATTCAATAAAAACTTTAATTAGTTAAGTGTTCGAACAAATTTCTCTGTGTAAGCTTAACTTATGAATAATACCTTTTTTGTCGACTTGCCCATTATAGGTTTAAACATTTTGGTGGGTTCCCCTGCTTATCAATTTAGCATTTATTATTATGGATGCCGCATAACCATTTAAATTGATAAGAAATGCACGATTTAAACATTTCACTGCGTGACACAAAAAATATTATTATTATTAAATATTTTAGCCACCCAGTGTATAAACGGTAATGACATGCTTTTCTCATTAAAAGTAATGACACGAACTTACTCTCTACATTACTTTAACACATAATAAGGACTTACTAATAACTAGTTTATTTTCCCATTATTTTAAAGCAAAATGCAATGCGTTACCCATAAGTACCTGTTTTTATCAGTATTTTTAATATAAAGTAATCATCTAAAAATTTTGTGAAAATCTATTTTTAGACTCATTATTTTTTTAACTTAAGGAAGTACATTTGTGCTTACTTATTTTTGATATTTTTTAAGCTGGAAAGTAATGATATTTTGAGCAAGCAAGTCATTTATGTTTCAATCTATCAAGAACAACATCCCAGTGTAGAAATGGTAATGACATGTCATTGCTTTTCTCACTACGAGTTATGACACTAATTAACTCCCTGCATTACTTTAACACAAATAATAACGCCGTACTAATTAGTTAATTATCCAATTGCTTCAATACAAAAAATAATGCCTTACTTATAAGTACTTATTTTTATAATTATTTTCAATATAAGCCGATGATCTAAATATATTTTGAAAATTAATTTTTCGACTCATTATTTTTCACTTCAAGTAAGTACATATTAGGGGATTCAAATTACTCGGATTTGGTTTTTTTCGAGTAAACGACTAACTCGATATTGAGGTTTTCAACTTACTCGATTAAGCGAGTAAGATTTTGAAATTACTCTAGTAACTCGAATTTTATTTAATTCGAATTTTATTTCCTTAAAAATACATATTGTAATAATACACAAAAAATACAAAACTAGGAGTTCCAAAAAGTATTTTATCAAAATTATTTAATTTAAAACTAAAAATAAGTTTTTAAATAATATACAATTAAGATGTTTTACTTTTTTTTCTTTCGTTTTCATAAAGTTCGACTTAATGCATGTGATTAAGTTGAAGTGTGACTCCTAAATCCGACCTGTAACACCAAAAGATGACGAATTCAGTTTAGTTCGATCTTGCAAGAAAAAACGTCATTACATTCCAACAGTTTTGCGATTTTTGCGACCTTTGGAAATCGGAACTACTGGTCTTAATGTTTTTATAGTTTCGATGTCTACGTAAACTAACCCTATACTTGAGTATCGTAATGTCTTTAATTGTTCGTGATATGTTAGGCATAGGTCTCGGTGGGGAACGTTTTTTCTACGAAATAACCAAAGAAAAATATATTTTTATCAGTACAGGTTGTTATTTTGTGCAATCAACTCATTTATGTTTTTATCTATCAATATCGATATAGCTTAGCTGGTAGAGCGGTTGACTAATAACCCGGAAGCCCGAGTTCGAATCTCGTGTGGGCACAATTTATAAAAAAAAGAATTTCAATAGAAAAAATTTTTTTTTTAATAAATTCAGTTTATTTATTTAAATAAATTTGTAGACTCATTATTTTTGTCCATACTGATAAGCATATAGGTAACCACTTTTTTTTTAAGGTGATCATTATTTTGTGGCGCATCCCCATATAGAAGTAATGAGATTTGTAATGACAATTGTAAGCACTTGCCATTACCAAATATGTACTTATTTAAACATTTATAGGGTAATGCTTTTCTACACAGGTAAGTCAGATGGTATACTGCTGAGCTGACAACCTGGAATGCCAGGTTCAAATTCCGTGTCGCCACATATTAGTAAAAAAAAATTTCAATAAAAAAAATTTTTTCAATAAAAAAAATATTTTTAATTAAAGTTAGTTTTTTTAAAAAATGCTTCCAGATGCAATATTTGTATTTTATTAAAAATAATGTTTTAATTAAAAAAACATTTTTTGATTTAAGTTAGTTTTTTGAAAATGTATTTTTAGACGCATTATTTTTGTGCATATATTTGATTTTTCGTAAGATATTGAGTAATGATATGTCTCTTTTTGCGCGACATTCTCACATAAAAGTAGTGAGATTTGCAATGAGAATTGTAAGGACTTATTACTATCAAATATATACTTATATGGACTTATATGTTCTTAAAGTTTACCACTTATATGGTAATGCTTTTCTACAGTAGGCATTCTTATTTACATTCAAAATGCAAACAATTTACGAAAGGAACAATTTATTTTAATAATATTTAAAATTAATATTAAAAAAACATATTAACGCCATTTTCATTGTTTAATGTTTGAACGAATTAAATCACTGAAGGTGTCCCTTACTTTTATTGGCCATATTCCAAATTAAAAAAATGTACATGAATGACACTTTATAGTCGCTTTGGCAACAAAAAAAAAAGTGGATAGCAAAATTATGTTCAATATTATAGAATTTATAACAAGATTTTTTTATATTGTCACGAGGTGTTAGAGAAGATACACATAATTAAAATATTTTGAAAGGAGTGATCTTTAAGCGTTTTTTGTTAAAAAAAAAAAATAATAAAAATTTTTGATATTCAACATTCATCCAATTTATGTAAACGTTCATAAATATGACAGAAGTTCAATTGTTTTTCGTACAATGAAATATTATGAAATATTTATGGACGTGTTTCATAAAGATATTCTTACGATTGTTTGGATTTGGAATTCCATCCGGATCTGGCACAATTTTGATACGCTAGTGTGTTAGTACTAATCAAGACTAGATATATGGGACATTATCATGAAAAAGTACTGATGATATTTTTAAAAGATATGATGAAGAATGTTTCATAAATTTTTATGAAAAGTTTCATCATATTTATAAATATTTCATAAATATGACAATGCCGCAAAGATGTTCGTCCAATTAAATTGTGTGATAAATATGATGAAACATTTTTGCCATTTATAATTTTTCCATTGTCTTTTAAGTTCAAAATTATACTCTGCATTATGCAACGACTTTTTTAAGATTTGTTTGTTACACAAAAACTTATAATTTGAATGCCCAAAAGTACCTAAACTCACATCTTACATGACCAACAGGTAGCTCAAAAACTTTGGATAATTCCCTTAAATTTCATATTAAGTAGAATTTCTTTAAGTCATAAGAAAATGCTTAAAAAGAGGCTTTATCAGAGAACGAAGCTGATCGGCTAATAGCCGCGGCTAAGCCACCGCCGATCACTTTTCGGGTACTCGAGCCGCCGCCGACCTGAGCGGCTAATTGCGGCTACAAAATATTAGCCGACTATATCAGCTGAACCGACTATATCAGCTTAGCTGATATTTTTTTATCTAAATTCATTTTAACTAAAAAATCATATTATTTTAAGAATCCTCCGCCATCATCCGGCTTTTAGCTTTTACCCACCAATCTGGCAACCATAGGTTTTCATTATAAATTCTCTAGCGTTTGCAAAATGTGCCGTTATATTGCACTTCACTAGAAAAAGAAAAAGTAAATTTTCCAAATCTTACAATGGCTCAAAAAAATATAAAAAAACTTTTTTCATACTACACAAGTTAATCCCACAATTTCATCTGATTCTGATTCTAACTCAAATGCTTCTACTGATGTAAATACATTTATTTCAAAATCTGCCGATATAGCATATTATGAAGACTTGTTTAAAAGAAAAGATAATATAAAAAAAATGGCAAAGGTACAAGTAAACCTAACGGGTTTATCGGAATGTTGGAAGCATTTTGGTAGTCTATACATAAAAAATAGACACTTATTGGAAAACATGAAATTTTGTAAAATTTGCTTAGATTACAAATAAATAAGTGAATTAAATTATAATACATTTTTTAACCATCGGCTTAGTCGATTTTTAGTCACCGCCGAGTTTTTTTTTCGTTTAGCCGCCGCCGCCGAAAATTATTCGGCTTTAGTCGACTTTCAGCCGCCGCCGAGTAAATTTTTGATTAGCCGCCGGCGGCGACAATTTAATGTCGGCTTCGTTCTCTGGGCTTTATCGTGAAAGTCATGATATTGACAGAATTCTAGGCTCACGTTGAAATTTTATTTTAAAGCTTGTTATTGTCGTCTGACCTATAGTAAACTGCTTTGCTATAACTACTAAATTACTATTTTTTAAAGTGTAGACAGGTTAAATTTATTCATACACTGGCTGAGTATATATATGGACAACACCAGACAAGTTAGTTGTTTTTTGATTTATATTCTTGTTTTCTGTACCCTCCACACATGTGAGGAGACGAAATATAAGTTTGTCATTTCGCATGTGGCATGGAGAAATATGGATCCTGATACTTTTGAAGGCAATTTAGCGAAGTTAGTGCCTGCTGAAATGGTAAATAATGCTCGAAGACGATATTGCTAATGTTTTAGTAGATGTTTTGTTTTTCAGGCGCTTATAGGTCAAGAATATTCAGAGCTCCATTTTTTTACCTCAAATAGAAACCTTTTTTTCACCAATAATTAAGAGCTTTTTTACTTCGACCTTTTTGTTGTAATTACATTTTTTCACCTCAAAACTATTTTTCCATTACAAAACTTTTCTTATATTTTGATAACAAATATTTTTATAAAGGGTATTTAAAAATTCGTTGAAGGCGAATGAAATTCTTTTACTTTGTATTGAATTGTTTGTTTACCTTTATCAGTTTTCTGATTTTATACTTTGCAATTTATGTGCATATTTAATTCAGTGTTATTCGAGATGTTGTATTAATAAGTCAAAGTTTTAAAATTATTAAAAAAAAATATATATATATATAAATGCTACAACTTTTATTAGTGTTTATAGTTCTTCTCGATCTAAGTCTCGGTTTTCCCAGAAAAGCTATTATATTTCCCCGAGATCGACAGATTTAATACGAATATTAAAAATAAAAGTTATTTAATTCAGTATTATTCGAGTTGTTGTATTAATAAGTCAAAGTTTTTAAATTATTAAAAAAATATATATATATGTATAAATGCTAAAACTTGTATTAGTGTTTGTAGTTCTTTTCGATCTAAGTCTCGGTTTTCCCAGTAAAGCTATTATATTTCCCCGAGATGCTGATGAGGTCGACAGATTTAATACAGATATTACAGTTAAAAGTAAAAAATCATATAGCAAGCCTATCATATTTCCAAAAGATGACGATGATGATATTGGCGCTTTAAACAAATTTCAAATGGATAAAAAAAATTTAAAATACGATAGTATTTTGCGGAATATTAGTTCTATCAAAGAAGAAGATAAAGAAGATGGTGTTTTAACAATTGGTAATAGATTTCTGGGCAGAACTAGTAAAAATTGTAACTGTCTTCTAAATGGAAAATGTTTAAAAAGAACTATTTGTTAAAAATAATATGTTTTAATAAAAATATATAAAAAAATTAAACCGTTTTTTTAAGTTGTCACTGTAACACTGATTCTCAAACTCTAACACTGATTCTCAAAATAAAAAAATGTCGATTTTTTTAAGTATAAACCCCGTTTTAAATTAACCCAGGTAGAACAATAAGAATGGGTCAGTACTGGCGCTATGTTGGAGACTGTAGTGTGATTTATTTTTAACTTTTACACTGTGCCAGCACAGTGTCGAAATGATAACAACAATATAAGATTGGCCGTAGTTATTTTCCAACGTTGCCACAGCAATGGAATTCAGTAATTAGCTCGTACTTTAAATATGATAATTCGGTGTGTAGACAGGACTTTAAAATTAAATAATTTTTTAGCAAAAGATAAGAAAAATAGTCAGAAATTCTAATTTCACAAGTCTAAGCTCATATAAAAGCTGAGATTTTTATTTTAAGTAAATTTATTGATGCATATTTTTCTCATCTTTCGAACTGGCGTTTCCACGTCATTACACAGAAAAAACTAAAATCAAGTTTCAATTTAAATATTTTTTTTATTCAATTAAAGGTTTAATTGAATTCGGTTTTATTAAAGAAATTGTAGCATCAATTAACAAAATTTATAACTATTTAATTGATTTCATTTTCGATTAAGGTTTTAATCATATCTATTAAAAATTTAATTGAATATGGTTTTCATTTTCAAACAAATTTTTTGTAGATACTATTAAAACTATTAAAAATTTTATCAAAAAAAAAAATAGCCAAAATCAATAAAAATTACAAAATTTTAAAATATCACCAAAATTGTAAAAAATCGCCATATTTTAACTTAAACCGTTTAAATTAAAAAAAAACCCAAATTTAAAAAAAGTCATCAAAATTGAAGAAAAAAAGAGACAAAGTTGGAAAAAAATTTGCTAAAAATAGGAATTTTTTTTTATCAAATTTTAAAAAATGGTTAAAAATGAAAAATCGCGAATTAAAAAAAAATCGCTAAAAAACCTCAAAACTGCAAAAATAAAAAAATTTACAATGTTAAAAAAACCTCAAAATTGGGAAAATTAGAAAACATTTGTGAAAATTAAAAAAGTCACAAAAATTTAAAAAAGCTCGAATTTAAAAAAAAAAAATTCCAAAACTCAAAAAAAAAAATCACATGAATAAAATTTAATGCGAAATCGACTTTAACGTTTGTATTACTATTTTTTTTTTTGATTTAATAAACTTTTTTAATTTCGGTGAATTTTTTGATTTTTGGTGAATTTGCCGATTTTTTCTTCAATTTAGGCATATTATTTAATGTTTTTAATGTTAGCTTAAATTTAATACAAATTTTTTTAAATTTTGATTTTTTTTTCCAAATTTTAGCGAATTTTTAAAATATTTCAGAATTTTTTTAATTTAATCAATTTTTTTTTCTTCAAATTTTGGTGACTTCTTTAAATTTAACTTTTTTTATCTTTAAGTTTAATTGAGATTTTTTTTTGACAATAATGTTTTCTTGCACAGCCGATACTTAATCTTCTAAGATATTGTTAGGGGAGATGCAACACCACATAGCTAACAACATTTTCGAACTCGTTTCTACTAATGATTATGATTCATTAGGCAAAGCTTTATGTCTATATTTAACTTTAGACTTCCACAAGATGTAAAACCACATCAAAACTTTATGCCTACACTTGATTTTGCACTGCGATCAAAATAGAGATTTATAAACAAAATTCACATAAAAAGGTTTTAAATTTTCTATGTTTTTTTTTTTTGCCCTGTAAAAAATAAATATGCGGTTGAGTGATTATAAGAAATTGCATTTTTAGAAAATTGTATAGTTTTTTAATCAAAATGCAATTACTAGTGTCCGACCGAACAGTTAGGCCAGAAAATGCATTTGGTCTGTATTCGGTATTTTAAAGCATAATGGACAAATTTGGCGGATGGAAAAATGTTTTTTGGACTGATTAGATGCTATTTTGAGTGCCAAATTTGAAGAAAAGTCTGTAGTTAAGCAATGAATTCACTGTTCGGCCTCAGAAAGTTCTGCCAAATCGAAAACTTTTAACTTTATAGCTAAACTTCGGCTTTTCTCTTAAATTTTATACACAAAATCGAATTAAATCGGCTCAACAAACACGTTTTCAATACCAAAATTTATCATCATTGCCTCTAGATGTCAAAAAACCGACAAAATATAGTTTTTTGGCCGAACTGTTCGGTCGGACACTAGCAATTACATAAAATAATTGTCTAAAATATGTATCGCCGGTCTGGCGACTAAACCTAAAATTTTATCTGAAAATCATAATAACAATTTATAATTTTTAAAGATCGGATTTTTTTTTCACCCATTCCAATTTGGCAATAGAATTTTAAAAATCATTATTGATAAAAATTTACCTTTTTTCCTTTTGCAGTGACTTCAAGTCAGGAAAAAGTACCGCCCTATATATAGCACAAAAATAGTACATTTGCATAAATATAAAACGTACTTTTTTTGTGCTTATCCAATGAAAATACTTATTATTAATTGTTTCATTATGTTTTTTATTTTTTTGTTCGAATTTCTTTTTCAAATTTTTGTTCGATAAACACAATTCGGTTGTTTCAATAGAATTTCGTCCAACTGAATTGATTCGGTTGCTGTAACCTCGTAAAATCGGCTGTCACAACTGAATCGGCTGTTGTAACCGAATTGGGCTTTCTGACAACAGAATTCGATTGTGACAACTGAATTCAGTCGTGACAACCGAATTTATGAGGCTGCAGCGGTTGGATGAAATTTTAGAATTTTTATGAGAGTGCAGGGACTAAATTTATGCTTTTTTATTTTTAAAACTTTCGTGTTCGTTAAATCGGTATTTGTAAAATCAATTATTCGTTAAACCGGAAATCCACTGACTCACTGACTAGATATTCAGCAACCAAATTTGAATGAAGTACTTAATTCAAACAATGTCGTAAATTTGCAGAAAACAGCACTGGCAAAGCACTTTTTGAGTGGTACTGTCGTATTGAGAAAAACAGTACTGTCTCAGTTCTATTTTATTTGTACCGTGGGCATATTGAGAAGAACAATGTTTTCCCACTACTATTTTATTCGTACCGTGGCAATTTCTACCTGAGAAGATTCCCGAAAAAATTCTGTAGTGTTTTTAAAAATATTTTAAAAACTTTTGTAAAATTAATGAATTTTAGCTTAATTTACAAAAGTTTTAAATAATATAAATGGATTCTTTTCCGAATGAGTTCTTTTTTGAATGATTCCAAATTTTCTTAATCTACAACTATAATGATTCAACATCGCCCAGCCAAGACCACAGAGTCTAGGAACTTGAAATTTGGTATATATGTTCCTCATTCGACTTAGACCTCCACTAAGAAGCGATTATTAGATATTCCAACGGAGAAATCTAAAAAGTGGAAAAACTCCTACTTTTTCGAAAAATAATGTCCATTTTTCCACAAAAAAAGTATATTTTTTCAAAAAAAAGTAGAAATTTAAAAA
The DNA here is from genome assembly GCA_021234595.1 of Delia radicum. Lineage (NCBI taxonomy): Eukaryota > Metazoa > Arthropoda > Insecta > Diptera > Anthomyiidae > Delia > Delia radicum. The sequence goes on from CM037852.1 coordinate 195,314,636, forward strand.
TGTACCTGTCCTAAAAAGTACCTTTTTCAAAAAAAATTTAATTTTCACCAAGAAAAGTACTAAAACTATTGGCTAAAAAGTACCAAAAAAAACCTTAATTTTTCTTCAAAAGTGCCAATTTCAAAACGGTATCTTTTCCAAAAAAAAGTACCGAAAAAGTTTTTTTTCCAAAAAAGGTAGCAAAAAATTTACCTTCCTAAAAAAATTACCAAAAAATTTAATTTTTCTAAGAAAGTCCTAATTTTTAAAAATTACATCTTTTCAATAAAAAAACCAAAAAGTATAGGAAAAAATAAAAAAAAAATTTTCAAGAAATGTACGAATTTCAAATAAGTACTTTTTCAAAAAAAAAAAAAAAAATAACAAAAAAAGTTACCTTTTCCAAAAAAATACTTTTTCCAAAAAAAAAGCATAAAAAAAAATTAAATTTTTCTAAAAAATATACCAATTTCAAATATGTACTTTTTCTAAAAAAGTATTCCAAAAACAATTTCCATTGTTTGCAAAAAAAAAATTCCATTTGTCCATAAAAAACAATTTTCTAAAAAAAGGACCAGCAAAGTAACTACTTTTTAAAAAAAAGTACCAAAAAAATTAATTTTTCTAAAAAGTACCAATTCCAAAAAAATACTTACTTACTTTTTTCTAAAAAAGTACTAATTTTAAAATTTTTTTTTCAATTTTTTAACAAAAAAAAAAATCAAATTTGAAAAACTTACTTTTCACAAAAAATGTATATTTTTTTAAAAAAGCAATTTTTTTCCAGTTTTTTTTTTTGTATTTATTTTGTTAAAAAAAAATTTTTTTTAACAAATTTACAAAAAAATATTTATATTTACAAATTTCTGAGGCAAAAAAAAAAAAAAATGATTTCCATTTAAAATACAAAAAATTTGAGTATTTATTTACAAACTGTATACACAAAAAGGTGTTTAATAAATAACCACAATGTTATAATTTATTTTAATTTATTTAATTTTTATTAAGAAATTGACAAATTGTCAATAATTTATATTGGTTTATGGTGTTGTTGTTGAAGATTGTGTTTTTTTATACAGGTATAGAACTTTAAGTTGGCAACACTTTTTTAACTGACGGCCATTTTGTCAGCTGTCAAGTGATTTATGTTTAGTTTGGTTTGGCATTTCAACATGAATAGACTGGCGCCTAAAAAACGATTCCAAATTGTGCAAATTTATTTTGCAAAACATGGTTCTGTTCGAAATACGTTTCGCGCAAGAATTTTGCGAATTTCGTTTTGCGATGAAGCTCACTTTTGGTTAAATCGATACGTCAATAAACCAAACTGCCGTATTTGGAGTGATGATAATCCTCAAGTGTATGTTGAGACACCGTTACATCCAGAAAAACTGACTGTTTGGTGTGCTTTATGGGCTGGTGGAATCATTGGTCTGTACTTCTTAGAAAACGATGCTGGTCAGAACATTACAGTCAATGGTGACCGCTATATAGCCATGATTACTGACTTTTTCGTTCATCTAATGAACAAACATGATACGCAGGAGCTATGGTTTCAACAAGACGGCGCAACATGTCACACAGCTCGTGCCACAATTGATTTATTGAAGGAAACGTTTGGTAACCGCATAGTTTCACGTTTCGGACCCGTGACCAAAGAAAGTTGTTATGCTTACTCTTAATAATTTTTACTATAGCCCAGACAACTTTTGTAATGGGTGCCATAAAGTAATGCATTACCTTGTAATGTATACTCCTTAGCGGTACTATTATTTTCAAACAAAAAGTAATGAGTTGCCGACATTTGGTTACATAATGCATTACTTTGTAATGGATGCCTTTTACCTTCAGCATCATTTCGAAACAGAGTAATGCGTTACCAATAATTGGCTACTTAATGCATTACATTGTACATACATATTGTAATGAGTTACAAATAAGCGGAAACTCATGGATTACATCATTACGTTTTACATTATTTCAAAACATAAAATAACGACTTACCGACCATATGTAGACACATTACAAAAACTCGAAACACAACAATCCATTTACATTTTAAGCAACTCATTAATATATGGGACGATAGCTCAGTTGGTAGAGTTGTCACCTTACAACCAGAGACTCTAGGTTCGAAACCCAGCGTGACCATTTCATTAAAAAAAAAATTTCTTATAATTTCTTTTTATCAAACTTTTTATGGAAATCTAGTTATAGACACATTACATTTCCCTACCAAGTAAAAATATAAGTAACCAGTTACTTTACCCTCTACAAGGCACTGAGTCTACCCATTACTTTTAGGCGAATCGCCTGTAAAATTCATCAATAAAGTAAGGTGTAATGTAATGCGTGAAGCCATATGTCCATACATTACTTTACCCATTATTTGGTAATGTGTGGTTTTGCTGGGAGTTCGCCTTAGTTAGACAATTAAATGAACTTATTTGATTTTTTATATTGATTTATAACGTACTAACGTTAGTTTTGTTTAACGTTAGTAACACATGTTAAATATAATTTTAAAAGAAATTTTATAAGCTAATTTTAGATAAGCATTTTATTAAGATTCAAAATGATAACTTGATGAAAAAAATTATATAATAAATATTTGATATATGTTTTTCAAAATTGTGATAATTTTAAAACTAGTTTTTCCCCTATTTAAAAAAAATAAAAATTATCAAAATCGGTTTTATGGTTATTAAATAACGAGCATTTCACATTACAAGGGACTATTTGATTTAGACATTTTATAATTTTTAGATACAAACTTAGCTTTTTGAATTTATTACGTTTATGTTTATTAAACATAGTGGCATAGTTTTATATATCGTTCGAAAGCTTTTTGAAATTCAAGTAATAAAATTAGATTTTAAGTAAAGTGTTACATACAAAAAAAAAAAAAAAACAATTTTCACAAAACTCAGATATTTGAAATTATTTTTAAATAGCAGTAACATATATTCAAAAATATGAAGTTTGATACCCATATTGACTTTGTTTTGACCATAGAGTTTCCACCCTGTGGCAATATTTCGTCTAAATTCCAAATGCTCACGAATATAGAAAAAAAAAACGTGTTCACTAAAACTTAATAGAGAATAACATATTTGAGTTTCGATCAAAACCGACTATACCCTCTAGTACAAAACCCCCCATGTATGTCATGTATGTAATTCTTTTTTCAAATACTATGAAAAGTTGAGCATGCTCGGACATGATATTTTAGATACCAGATTTATATACAGTTTCTTTGGAAGAAATATGAAAAAAGCAAAAAAAAAAAAAAAACAGAAAATGGGGTAATTTTGACCCCACTTTTTAATACCTAATTGTGATATTGGACAGCTAAAATAAAGCATGTATGTCTTAACTTTTGATTCTTTATATCCAAATTTAATCGCAATCGGCGGGAACCCATGCGCGGACTTTCCGTGTGAGTGTGGTTAATTGCAGATAATGGTTTTATTTCTAATCTAAAATCAACTTTTTCCAAATACACCACTGTGCAAATTTAAAATCAAAGTGTTTGGTTCAAATAAAGAGCAAAATTATTAAATATAAATATATATTTGTTTACGTTTTTGACATTTGATAAGAGAATTTCGTATTTAGTAAACGTTGAAAGCAAATGTTGATATAACACAGAAAGATCTATTGTTGGTTTTAGTAATTAAAAAGTGATTGTAAAACGAACAGCAATTTACAGAAATCTATTAAAATTGTAATTTAATTACGAATAAAAGAAATATGTCAAAATTCATGTTAATTTTTTTGGCGTTATTAGAAATACAAAAATTATCCACTTGTTTGCCGTATAGAGGAAATGTTTTTCCAAGAGATGAATTTGCAAGATATAATGCTCGAGCAGAATTAAGTAATTATAATTTTGAAGAACCGTCTAGTAATAGTTCTGATAACGAGAATAATCATGATATTTATTATTATACAAATAACGCAGGAAATTTTCAACATGATCCAGAATTTCATCGTAAAATGAGTTTAAGACAATATTCAAATGATTTTCAACATAATCCCGAATATCATCAAAGACATTTAATACCACAAGATTACTATAATACACCGGAATATAATTTCAATCAAGATATAGATGTAAGAGGTTTAAATGGCTGGCGAAATACTCGCACTGGTTATACTCCTGATGATAAGGTAAATGTCAATAATAACGCCAATAGTTTATCACCTGAAATTGACACCGACGTCAAATTTGAGCAACGTACTGTATTGGATGCTCCAACTAATTGTAAACAAAGAAATTTCAAAGGCCGTTGTATAAAATATTAATTCAAAACCTAAAAAATTGTGAATTAATTTATTGTGATTTTTTTTAGATACTTGAGTTTAAAATAAAGTATACTTAAAAAAAAAAGACTCCTCAAATTATGAATCATTTTATTGATAAGAATTACAAATGCACGAATGAATGTTTTACGGGGTTTATGCGGTTTATGCGTTAAAAATTAAAATTTTGTACACACTCGCCTAAAAGTGATCTTATGTTAATTATGTATGAGTTCATAAATAAAGGTGATTGATAAATAACACTAGTTTACAAAATACTAACAAAAATGCTGTTCATAAAGCATAGAAAATATTTTTAAAGGATAGAGCTGGGATAATTAAAATATTTTTCTTTTCAAATGACTTGTGTTTTCAAAGAAAATATATAAACAAAATGTTAAAACAAAGCTACACTAAAAACAAAAAAAAGTTTGTTGAAAATTTTGTTAAACGTCTATTTAAAATATTTAACAAAATTCCAGCAATGTTTTTTCCGAAATTGCGTTTTCAGCAAAAATTTTAGTTAAACGCTTTCACCAACAAACTGATATTGCACTAATGTTTAACTAATTTTTGTTGCTATTCAAAATAGTGCTAATAAACACATTCATAGCACAGACAATAAAACAAGACAAGATGTAGATGTCGCAGCTTGTCTATACGAAGTAGAGAGAAAAGAAAAGATACAAATAAATACAACCATTATAAGATAAAAAAAATTAAACCACTGTTGATTTCAGTCATACAAAAAAAAATGTATGAAAATACAAATTGTAAATATTAAAAAATATAATTAAAACAATTAATAAATTAAATAAACTAATTTAAAAAAATTTACTAAACTAGTGATTGTGTTAAAATAAACAATACTTTGAAAATTTAGGAATCTTTGTGAATACAACAGATTCAGCCAGAAAGTAAATCCGATTTAGTGCGGCCGATAAATAAATAATGTTTGTATCCCAGGAAGGCACTATTTGCATATTCCCTTTTGTTTTGTAAAGGCAAAATGTTTTTATGATATTTTGTGTATTTCTTTCTGAAAATGTAGAATTATGTACATACACTGCCTGGGAAAATCATACATACACTGCGTGGCAAAACTATAATTACACATTAATTTCACTAAATTTTGTAAGTTAAAAAAAGTAGAAGAGTTTAACCGACTTAAAAGTAAAAGCAATGGAAAATTAATAACATTTAACATTTAACAAAAAAACAATTAAGTTATTTTAGCTTTTACTATTTAAAAAGGCATAACAAAACCAGTTAGTTATTCATAACTATAAATACACTTAACTTAATATACCAAAACCCAGCAAAAAATAACCTGGATTTGGTAAGCAGTAACTACATTTGTATGCTTCCAAAATAGCGCTTCACCGCCTTGCATACTATAAAGCAATTAAGGAAGGCATTCTGTAGTGCTTCCCAGAATGCCTTCTTTGAACCAGTGAATAATGCTTAAAATTAAGCAATAAAGAATTTATACCACGAAGCACTAATGTTGTCAACATACAAAAAGCGCTTCTTAGTGCCTAAGAAGGCATGAACTTATTGCTTCTAATAGCACTTGAAAGAAGCGCTTTAAAAGAGACATATCAAGTGGGACATCGCGAACAAAAATCATGCCTTCTTTATTTGCTTTTGAAGCGCATCGTAATTAAATAATGCCTTCCGGAAGCGCTTCCGGTAAGCTCTATTTTTTGCTGGGAATATACAAAAATTTAAGAAAAGTATTTAAAAGCAGCAGTTTTAATAACACGGGAGGCGTTCCTTTTTTTAATCAACTCGAAAATTCGATTAGACATACTGTCTAACAGATTTATTCGAAGTTCATGCGTTATAGATCTCCACACATCAATAACAGCTTCTTTTAAATGAAAAACACTTTCTCGACGGATTAATTCGCACCAAATATTGTAAATAGGATTTTGATTCGCAGAACATGCGAGCCATTCCAATACTCTTCTATTTTTTAATGATAGCTATTCCATCGCCTGATGACTTACATATACTGAGGCATTGTATTGTGGGAAAATTAATTCTGCTTTATTTTTTTTTTTCAATAAATTGCACCAATTTCTCTTCTCTTCTGTACTCATAATGACTTCATCCAAGTGCTTGGAAATGCCAATTCACAGTCGAAACAAAAAGCGTGCCAACCCTTTAAGGATCCGCCTCCGAAATTTATTTTTGAGAAATATTGTGGTTCCTGACGTAGGTCTTGCCAATAGCTGTTAAAACCATCTCCACCATCAAGATTGAACTTTTTCTCATCAGAAAAATCATCTTTAAAAGAAATTTGTGTTTCAACAGTTCTGCAGCAACAGCGATTATTGCCTTACCTTTCTCCGCCTGTTTATTTTTATCATACGCACTCGGATTATATGAAAAATTTGTGATCTGAACTGTTTATTTTTCTAACAATTTCCCGAAATCTTAAACCACTTTTTAAATAGGCTGAAATTTGCTCTTTTTAAAAATCTCTTGTTACATATGAACCACGCGGCATTTTATTGCCAAAAAGCAAAAATAATTCTTTAATTCCTCTTTATTTCCTATTCTTTTTTGTTTGCCGTAATATGTTATTATAGCAGGGTTGCTATTTTAGTATAATTTTTTGTAAGTGAGCATCCAAAATTTATAAAAAACTGCGAGATGCTGTTTAGCTCTTTTTGTTAAATAATTCGCAAATTTTGTAATTAATGCGTTTGTTCGATATCACAAAAATTTTTAAAAATTCGTACAAGTTTTTACTGGAAGGTGTTCGTTTACCCAATTCTCTATAAGAGAATAGAAAAAAGAGGGAATTAAGTGACAGTTTGATACCAGAAAATTTACAAGATTTTACTGGATCAATTTTTGACAGTAAAAATTTATAAGCAGAAAAAAACATATGATTGAAAAAAAATTCTTGTATTTTGAGTAAACAAAAATAAATATTAGATTTATTTTTGTTTATGAACACAGAAAAAACTAAAAACAGGTTTCAATTAAAAAATTTATTGAATCAATTTATATTTTAATTGATTTTGCACCTATCACGGCAATGATACTATTAATTAAACCTTTTATTAAAATTAAGAAAGAAAAAAAGTTATAAATAACTTCTACAAAAAAAAATAAAAGTGTGTGATCTATACGTTGGTATGTGTGTTTTTTGCAATGCTGAGTCTGTTTATGTGTGTGCTTGTTTTGGTTGTTAACTTTAAATGTATTTGGTATTTTATATTGAAAATTTTCTATTTATGCCTACATTGTATGAAAAAATAATATGATAATTGCGTCTAAAATATAATATGTATTTATATATTTAAAAGTCAATTAATATATTAATTGATTGAATTAAATATTTGTTTAGAAACAAATTAAATTCAAATCAAATCTTTAATTAGATATTTTAGGTTGATAATTTTTTGTGTGAATATCAAGTGATAAATATTAAAGAAGAATTAATTAGTTAGGTTAAAAAACATTTTAAAATATTTCTAGTCAACATGTTCAATTACCAGTTATCCTTTCCATAATCACCAGTGCATTTTTTTTTTTTTTTTTATATTTGGTATTTAAAATCAGCTGTTTAATCTATTTTACTAATTCTTACAAATTTTCCGTTCGTTTACCTTTTTGTAAATTTAGTCTTAATCTCTGTAATATTGTCACTGATTACTTTTTACTGGACTTTACTGGAAAACTAATCGAACAAACTTAATTTAAACAATGTAAAGTATATAAATATTGTAAATAATGTAAATACTGTAAATAATGTAAATAATGTGAATAATATAAATATAGTCAATAATGTAAATTAAGTACATAATGAAAATAATGTAAATAATATAAACAATGTAATTAATGTACATAATGTAAATAAAGTAAACAACGTAAATAATGTACATAATGCAAATAATGTCAATAATGTAAATAATGTCAATAATGTAAATAATGAAAATAATGTAAATAATATATGAAATAACAGTTTTATTTCACTTTGACTTTTTTCATTTCACTGTTTTCACAGAGGCAGGATATCCTGTCTGACAGAATGTTGTGTTTGATGTCCCGTACGATGTCTTGTTTGATGAATTCTGGTACTCATTATATATAAACTCCTTAGTATAACAGGCTTCGAATATTGAATATGGTTGCATTTACTAAGCTGAATTGGAAGTTGACAAGTATTGAAGGCTCTTAGTTCCATATGTCCTGTCTATGCTTTAATTCTGTTGAGTAAATTAATATATTCTTCATCAAAATTCACATTAGATATAACACCATGCGGTAAATAATTTAGATATCTTAATTGCGCAACTATTGGACAATTTTTGGTTTGACCATGTCTAAGTTTGGCATAATTGAAGTTTTTAAAAAAAAATTTAATTTTAATACATCGAAATGAAATTTTTTATACAAAGGCACAAATTTGAATAGTTCTTTTTAAACTTATGCAACATTTAAAAACAAATCCTGGGACAATTTTACTTAAATTAAACAAAAAGGATTTATGGTCCACCATTGAAGGTGCAGAAAAGCTAAAATTATACCAAGGACCATTTCGAAATAATAGAATAGCCGATATCCAAAATCCATATTTATTACAATATTAAAAAATCGCAGCGGTAATTAAAAATCATTCAATGATTTTGTTTTAATATTTCCCCGAAATTAGCTTTTATTCCGTAAATTTAATATGAATAAATTAAATTTTCAGTTAATTTAAGCTACAAACTACTTTGAGTGTGTCAGTAATTGGTAATTATAGTATTTTGGTATTTTATTAATAAAGTATTTTGTTCATTTCCAGATTTTTTTATTAAATTGTATCATATTAACAATGTGGTAATCCTAAAATTTTTATTTATATTTAACTTTTTTTACTGCCGTTGATTTAAATAGCCACCTGCATTTAGGCCCCGCTTATTTTGGATTGGAGGGAGATATTACATCCCAGTAAAAATCATGTAAGAACTTGTGGTCCTTACTATGCAAATAATTAAAAAACAAAATTAAAACTATTGTTCTAGGATTGTCATATAATTAATTAAATAATATAATTTTTAACATTTTTTTTTAGCATTTTTTTGAAAAATTGTTAATTTATAGAAAGAAGACCGGTGTTATAAAAGTTATATGCTGTGCTTGTTGAGGACGTATGCGAAAATTTTTTTAATGCAAAAAATTTGTTGTTCAATACTTTTTTTTATGTAAAATTAAAAGATCCGATCAAGATATTCCCGATCTTGTCAAAACTGTAATATTCGGAATATTACTTCATTTTATTTTTTAATGAAAAAAATTTACCAAAAAAAAAAATTTAGAAATTAATTTATTCGTCTGTGTTGGCATTTCACAATTTTGAAAAATTGTCTAAAAAGACCAAAATTTAAAAAAAAATCTCAAAAATCGTGAAAATCTAATAGATCAAATTGTGTGTTACTATTTGATAGATATTTGCTTTAATAACAAATAAAAATTATAATTAAAAAAAAAAAAAAAAAATAGTACCCCGTTAAGTGCATACAAACTTTGTTTGAAGTCGTAAAAAACTTTATTTTTTGCTCACGTTGTCAAAACGTGTATAAATTTAAAGAAAAGTGTACCTCGAATCTTTTGCGTCACAAATGCTTTATCAAATACAAGTCCTCAAAAGAGGATTCATTAGCAAAATTACAACCAAACATTGAGTTGAAAAAAAAGCGTACCGACTTAATTGTTCAGTGGGTTGTTGGTGACTGCAAACCATTTAATATTGTCAATAACGGAGTACTTTTAAATCTTGCTGAGTTTTTTGTTACCTCTGGCCATGACTTTGGAAACAATTTGGATGTGGGAGATCTTCTTCCACACTCTACAACTGTGTCAAGAAATATTGGAAGCCTTTATGACGATCAACACAAAATTCTTAAAGAAGAATTGTGTTCTATAACAGAAATTGGTTTCAGTATAACCTGTGATTTATGGAGCGACAATTATTTAAGAACATCATATATTGGAGCAACTGTTCACTACATAAAATCTGGAAACATAGAAAACAAAGTTCTCGGAATGATTGGAATGGGAAGTTTCTATTTGAACAATTGCTGATCATTTATTTGATTTAGAATATTAATTTAAGGGCGTATTAATACCCATAGGGCAAACATTTTGTCCATTTTGCTGTATTTTGCTTAGTTTTTAAGTTTTCGATATTTAAAAAATTTTCCGACTTTTAACAAATTTTTGGATTTTTAATTTTTTTTTCGATTTTTCAAGTTTTTTAAAATATGTGATTTTTTTTAAATTTGTTTGGTTTTTTTGAATTTCTCTTGTTTAAAAAAAAAAATTAATTAAAAAAAAAAAAAAATTTTTAAAAAAAATTTTAATTTTTTTTTTTTTTTATTTTTTTTTAATATAACGGTTTTTAAAACAAATTTTCGATTTTTAAATTTTTTTAGACTATTTTTTTCGTTTTTTTTTAATTGTTTCCATTTTTTGTTTTTTTTTTTAATTGTTAGAATATTGACTTAAGAAATAAGGAATAAAAATAATAAGTGATTCAATATTTTCATACAAGGCAGGTTCAAACAGTATTAAAAACATGCTGCAGTTAAACATTTAAAAATCGATTTTATGAAACACAACATCTCACAACAGCTTAGCTAAATGTAAATGACATACTACATGTTCCTGTAGACATAACATCACATATCATCTCGTTTGCGTTGACATGACATAACAGTGCATGGAAAAATGCTAATAGACATTTTTAACAGAAAATGTTGAATTGTGCAGTACTCTAATACAAAGCGTCAAAATTGGAATTAAAGCTTATCGAGACACTAGTACATCTTTCTAAAAAATTTCGTCAAAAAAGTCTTAATGGATGAGTTGTATGATTTTAAGCAAATCTTTTTTTGCTAATGTTAGCAATTTTTCTGCAAGGATCTTCCAAATAAAAATTTTACTGACTCAACTAATTTTTTTACTAACTTTACTGACTTTTTTCCAGTATATAAACGCTATAAAACCGTTAATACTAACTTACAAATTCCAACTAAAATCCGTAACCAATTGAAACTCTAACCGTTTAATTTGAAAAAAAACCGAAAAAAGGAAAAATTTTATCAGCTCTAAAAACAAAAAATTGTAAGAAAATTAAAAGTTTAAATCAAATCAAAAACAGACATTACCAAGTAATTAAGCGTGTAAGTAGCGGAAAAAGAGTTTTACTACACTCATAGAACTAGACCTGTAAAAATAGCAAAAAAAAGCTACTAAAAATTAGTTAAAAATGAGCTTGCAGGAAAAGCTGCTAAAATTAGCAGATTTGTTTACTAAATACTATTAATATGAGAATAGCAAAAATAAATCGGTTAAATTTACAAATATTTAGTTATATTTGAGCTAAATTTTAGTAACTTGAGAGTAACAAAATAATCTGATAAAATCAGCAAAAACATTTACTAAATATTAGTAGACACAAGAATCATTTAAAAATGTGACATTTTTAAAGTATCTTTTTTAGTTTTTTTTAATGCAAATAAAAGTCTGCCCTTATAAAATCAGCAATCTACAATTTTTTAGCAAAAGTTTCTGTTGATTTTAGCAAAATAAACTGTTATTTGTATTTCACTAAATTTGAGGTAAGAATATGTTTTTTTTTAATATTACAGTTTCTAGTTTTATAGAGTAAAATACTATTCTAAATTAATTAAAATTCATATCGAATGTAACTAAAATATTGTAAGGTTATGAGATTTATTTTTGCTGTTCTTATTTTTATTAATATTTAGTAAAAAATGTGCTAAATTTAGCAGTATTTTCTACAATCATTTTAACAAATTTTTAGAAACTTTTTCTGCTATTTTTACAGGTTTATTTCTATGAGTGTTGTTACCAGGCTATTTAAGCGCTTAATTACTTTTTTCGCGATGTCCCAAAATTCATGGGTGGTCATTACCGTCTCGCTTACGAAAAAAGTGAGCATAATGAGTTACCTGAGTTGCTCAGGAATACGTGATTACTCTCAATCATAGAATAAATGGTTACCTAGAATTTTTTAACGAAATCTTTCAAATTTGTTAAAAATAATCTCTGCAAATTTATTTGAAAAAAAAAATATGAAATCGATGCTTGTGTATCCAATTTCCAGTAACTCATTTTTTTCAATTACATATAAGTACTTCTATAATCCATTATCAGTGAGTAATTATTGTTTATTATTAAGTATTGAAAAGGTAATAACATGTCATTACTTGGTAATCTATACCGTATCATTAAAATATTTTCCCTGGTATTGCGATGTGGCTATTCTAATTTAAAGTTTAATCTTTTAAAAATATCTCTTAACTTGTTGTAATTTGCGGATTTCCCTAAAATATAAATTATTTATTTGGTTTTTCACTTTTTTTTTTTTAAATCATACTGTCTTATATTGGATAAAATCGCTATAAAACAGTGTGAAAATTAAACATATTAAGATTGTTGGGATTCCATGCAAATGATAATAAACTGAACTAGTGGGGCGTCTGATAAGTAAACTAATTTAATGCTTAAGGTATTAACATTTTGCCAATTTAAATTTTGCGATTTACATAAATTAAAAATTCACTTTAAAATTATGTCGGAAAAACCCTATCGACAATTACGCTTAATATTGCAGATATTGTAATAATTTAAAGAACCTAAGAACAACCACATTTGACAGAAATTTTAAAAAAGTAGTAAAAATAACAGCAATTAAATAATAAACAGAAAATTTTATTTTAAATTTATAACGAGTTTTCAACCTTCGTATATTTACAAATATAAAGCAAACCAAACATATTAGCTAGGGTGATACTAGTCTTCCGATCTGGCTAAAGATCTCATCACAACCCGAAGTTTTAGAAAAGCTAGAGCCTCTAGAATAGGCAGAGCTTTGACAAGAAAAATATTAATTATCAATTTGTCTCGCTGATTCCAAATTTGTCCTACACATTACAATTTTGAGAAAATAGCGTTTTTAAAGATCTAGCATTTTTATAACAATGGAAGATATGTTGACCTTCTTTCTCTATAATGAGTTAACATACACTAAAATAAAAAGTCAGTAAAGTTAAAAAAATTTGCTGAGCCAGCAAAATTTTAGTCACGAGGGTGCTTGCAAAAAAATGCTAATGTCAGCAAAAGTTTTGTCAATACTTGGTTGATTAAAAATTAAAAAATCCTTGCAAAAAATTAGCTGAATATTAGTGGACTAAAAAAATTAAAAAAATTTTTACAAAAATTATACTTTAGTTAATTTATTTGCTGAAAATCCTAAAAATTTGTTTGTGATTCTTTTAAACATAATTGACAGTAAGTTATAAAATATAAAAATCTTCATACTCCCACTTTGACGAAATGCATTAATGTAATATCTGAAAATATATAGAAATAAGTATATATAAAAAGATATATTTTTATATATAACTATGATATCGTTATATCCAAAATAAAATACATTTTTTTAATACTACACTATATATTATTTTATATAATTTTGATTGGTGCCATATATAACTATACATTTATTCTTACATAATTAAATTAACCATATATAATATCACGTGTCATATACGGTAATATATTGGTCGATATGTAATAAGATGTATTAAAAAAACATACATAAACATATCTATTTACATATAATAGCATGCAATAGTAAAACAATGGATTCGAAGTCAAAATGTCAATACTTTAGAATGGCCACCGTACTCTCCTGACCTGAAGAAAGCTTTGAAGCAAGGTATATTAGTCGGGCATACAATACGAAACCAAAGAAACCTTAATTGAAGGAATTAAAAAATAATTGAAAATCTGTCTAACGTCCTCCCTAACTATTCGTATTTTTGAAGTCATATCGATTAAAGGAGGATATACCCATTATTAAAATATCCCGGTCAAAAATCAATGTATATGCATCCATTTGTGAACATGTATGAACTCATTCATGCTCATATATAAAGTGATTCGAGGTCACACATATCCATATACCAGCATATAGGAGTTCATATGTGAACATATGTATAAATATTACCTCAATTTTCGTTAATGTACATATATGACCATGTATGGAAAGGTATAGACATGTATGATTATACATGTTAATATTACCTCAATTTTCGTTAATGCACATATGATTCTTCATATGAGATATAAGAATGGTTTATGAATACATATACATCTCCAATGGACACATGAACACATGTGGACATATATGATCAATTTATATGGATCGATTTTTAAAACGGATTATACAAAAAAATTTGAATAAATAAAGTGGCATATAATTTAATTTTTCTTGTTGTTTTATTGATTTAGTTGAACCTATTCAAATGAGCTTAAAAATTTTGCCTTCAATATATACTTTTCAGAAAAAAAATTTATTATAAATTACTTATTTACTTTTGCTGGAATTTTTTCTTTTAAATGGATTAAAATGAAATTTTTTATTATTTAAAAATGTAGCTTATACTACGTTCATATTGAGCCCCCAAATACGTATTTTCGTTTTTTTCAAGTTTTCAATTTAAAATTTGTATGGTATTTGATAGTGGAAAACTTGAAAAAAACGAAAATACGTATTTTGTGGTTCAGTTGAATGCAGTTTAAGCTATTTTCTTCATTATTTTCCGAACAAAACAGTTGTTTGTGATCGGCAGTGTATTTATTACCATATTTTTTTTAAAAATACGTCACTGTATAGAGGCACTTTGGGTGGGTCTTTAAAGTTGAATAGGCTTTTTTCGGTTGCTTCAAAAAGTACTTGTTGCTTTTATCTTATCGTTGAAAAGGTTGCTTAAGTAACTTTAACATCTTGTATAATATAATATCATATTCAGAGATTAATATTTTAATTCGAAATTGGGCAAATTTAAAAAAATACACCCACAAGAACTTTTCCATAAAAAATCAACAGTTATTTAAAAATTTAATCGCTAAAGTTTATTATCTACGCTAGACAAAGGTTCAACACCATTCTGGAACATATCCAATCTTAAAACATAATAATACAAGATACAACATACAGCAAGAGGAATGCGAAATACTAGCTCAAACATTTTGTCTAAATCACACAATTTCTGAAAATGTTAGTGATCAGTCAACTATCACAGATGTAAATAACGCTCTTAATAATCTCTTTTCCACCAGCAATGTTGCTCATAGTGATATATGTATATCAACAGATAAAATATCATCGATTATGAAGAATCTTAAACCTAGAAAATCACCTGGTACAGATGGAATCACAAACAAATGTTTAAAAAGCTCTACCTAAAAAAATAATAAAATATTTAACACAAATTATTAATTATTGTTTAAAGCTACAATATTTTCCCAAAACATGGAAGCACTCAAAAATTGTTCCAATACGAAATCCAAACAAACCATCTGACTGCCCTCTTTCTTATAGACCCATAAGTCTTCTGTCATCGTTAAGCAAGATACTTGAGAAAGTAATTAAGGAAAAAATCTTAAATTTTATTGATGCTAAAGGAATATTACCGTCTCAACAATTTGGGTTCCGAAAGGAACATAATACAATTCAACCATTAGTAAGAATAAGAAACTTAGTGACATCGAACTTTAATAACGGGAAATAAACTGGTATGATTTTATTGGACATAAAAGCAGCTTTTGATTCAGTGTGGCATAATGGTCTTATTTACAAAATGATAAAATTAAATTTCCCAGTACATATCAACTCTTGATGGTTGTATCACCTCTATTTTTGCAGACGAAACGGCGTTGCTTAGCTCGGGTGTAATTGCGAAAGATGTAGTAAGTAAAATGTTGTTAGTACGAAAAGCAGCTGTGTCTGAAGAAATAACGAAAATATTTAATTATATGATAGAGGAAATGAGATATCCAAATGTACTAAAAGTGCACAAAATTATACCAATACCTAAAGGTATTAGAAGTAATAAAGTGGAGAATTATCGTCCGATTTCAGTTCTTTCAATCGTTGATAAGATATTGGAGAAAGTTTTGTTTGAACAATTATCAAGTTATCTTGAGATAAATAACATTTTGTTTGACCGACAATTTGGTTTTAAAAAAGGCACTGGAACTGAAGAAGCTGTTGTAAATGTGGTTGAGTATGTTTGTAGTGGACTTGATGCAGGTTTTAAAGGAGTTGCAGGTGTTTTCTTTGATCTATCGAAAGCGTTTGACTTAGTTGATCACGATATACTGGTAAAGAAATTATATTTCATTGGTTTTTCACAAAATGCTATTGAAGTGTTTAAAGATTATTTAAGGAATCGCAGACAATTTGTTCAAGTTGGTGAATCAAAAAGTAGCATGCTTGATGTGTTATGTGGTGTCCCACAAGGTAGCGTTCTGGGCCCACTGTTGTTTAAAATTTACATAAATGATATGAAAAATATAAAATTTTATGGAAAACTATTTATGTTCGCTGATGATGTCTGTCTTTTATACAATTATATACATGAAAAAGTATTGCAAACACAAATCGAATACGACGCTGCTATTTTGTCTGAATTTCTGAGGATTAACAAACTTATTTTAAATTCAGGGAAAAGTTATGAGCGTACATATTGGTGATAATTTGATAAATGAGTCAGAGAGTGTTAAATATTTAGGAATTCATCTATGTCACAATCTTACATGGGAAAGCCACATTAATCAACTGAAATCTAAAATATCATCTGGAATTGGTGTTTTGCATAAATTTAGAAACAAATTGAATCCAGAAACGAAAATTTTACTCTACAATTCTTTAGTTCACTCACACTTAACATATCTCCCAATGATCTATGCCTCTAAATCAAGCTCAGTAATAAAGTCGCTGCAATCAAAACAGAATAAAGCTTTGAAGATCGTGTTTAATCTGCCGTTACGATTTAGTACAGTTGATTTATATAAAAATTTTGCAAAAACTATACTTCCAATACGAGGGTTATATAAACAACAAATTTTGATTTATGTTTTTAAATGTATTAAAGGATATGGATCTCACATTATACAGTTTCATCAAAATCTGATACACACTCATAGAATAACAAGACATGCGACGGATCTGAACGTAGCGAGATGTCGCCTCGAGTTGACTAAACAACGAGTTACTTTCGCTGGTGCTAACGAGTATAACCAATTACCTGACAGTCTTAAAAATATTTCTATATTGTCAACTTTTAAAGGAAGTATAAAACAATACTTGCTTAATAACGTCGAAATACTTCTTACGACTTAACATTATTAAAAATGTAAATATGTATATTTTTAATTCTTTTTTTTTTATTTTTTATATATTATATATTGATAAATTTTTAATTTAAATTATACATTAAAATTGTAATATATTTATTGTTGCCTACTTTTTTTTTTTTTTTAGCCTCTATAAAGCCATAATTGGCGCTGAGGCAGGCAAAAATTTAAAATTTGTTAAATGAAATATTGAAATAAAACATTAAAATTAAAAAAAAAAAAAAATTTGGAAGCTGCACTTATCGATATTCATTCCTATTTTACAAAATGGAAAATTTTAGTAAATTCAGAAAAAACACAAGCTATGTACTTTTCCCGTAGACGTAAACAATGTTTTCTTCCTCAACAACATATAACTTTCAACCATAAACTTATAAACTGGGAAAATAAAGTCAAATATCTAGGGGTCATATTGGATCCTAAACTCAAATTCAAAGACCATATTCCCTATATAATAGACAAAATTCATAAGGTAACAAGTCCATATCCAACAAGTCTTTATCCATTAATAAACTGAAATTCTAAACTTAATATTGAAAACAAGAGCCTAATATTGAAAGCTGTTTTTCATGCCATAATGTTTTACGCTGCTCCAGTTTGGTCCACATCAGCCCAGTGTCATACAAAGAAACTGCAGATAACGCAAAAGAAACTATTAAAGATGATACACAATTTACCTTGGCATCACTCCACTCGACGACTTCACACTCTGCCAACCGTTGAACTAGTAAATAGCAAAATACAAAGGCTTACATTAAACTTTAATACTAGATGTCTCAATTCGGAATTTGTTCATATCAATGAGCTAGGCTCAACTTAATTTTACCTTTAAACTTTTATCTTAATTTAAAATGTTCATAAAGGTTTTTTTTGAAAATTTTTACCTTTTATCTTATATTAGCTGAAACCAAAAGCATTATAATAGTCTGTTATTTATATTTATGTGGAAAATGAAATAAATAATCCTAAACTCTTTATGAAAATTGTTAAGAAATTAATTGAATACCAAATAAAAAATAAATGAATTGAATTGAAAAAAATCGCTGAAGTTGTTTTAATTGAATATATATATACAGTTAGATTATATATTATATTATACAGATTAGATTATACAGTTAGATTACCAAAGAAATATATTGGTTAACTTTCTGTCTGTTACTCAATAAACAAAATAAACTACAAAACGGACTTTCGGTAATAGTTAAAATATTCAGTTAAAATTTTCTATTTAAAACAAAAAGTTGTTATATTATATTGAGTGTTGAAATAAACGAAAACAATCTATTGTTTTTATGAATTTTGTCAATTAAGTTTTCAACAGCTGAAAATAAACCAAAAAATACAATTGTTTTAAACGAAAAGTAAGTAGTCCGGTTTTTAACTGATTTTTAGATTACTTAATCTGCAGATTCAGTAGTCTTTATGGAAAAAATATTGTGAGTGTAGGTTTTTATCAATTCTTTATCCATAAATAATAGAAAAGATTTTGACGTTTCCAATGATGCACCATGTATTTTGATAATTTCTTTTAAAACCCAGCATTTTTATAAGAAAATAAAAATAAAAAACCTTTCTTAAGAAGAAAAGTTATTTACAATTAAATAAATAGTATTAAAAATATATTAATTTTGTCTACAATAATTTTATCCTTATGTCTTCTTTAAGGCAGAATTAGTTTGTACGTTCTGTTCCGTTATGAATCAGCTGTTTTGTTTCTGTTCAATTGAAAGTCTGTATGTGTGGTTAGTTTTCACTTTTACGTTCTGTTTTGTTACGGACAAATCTATTGAAAATAGAATTCAACGTTAAGTGACAGCCTAAAGTGCGTATGTATTGGTTTGTTGTGAAATCTTTTACTCAATATTTGAATCAGGGATGATAAAGTTGGTACTATAGTACTTTTTATGGTACTATTTGAACTTCAGATGTGCCATGATACTCCTATGACTCATGTAGTACGATTTAAAAATTTTTCTATGTATGAATTCAATAATTATTAATTCGATTTGCAGTCCCATATGAACAATGAATTAATTCGGAACCAAACGCTGTATATTCAATGACATGATTTCACTGAGTGCGACTGATTACAGATGATTATATTAGAGTTTTATTAATCGATTAAGCCAATTATTGAATTCAATCACTAAGGGTTATAATTATTATTAACTAATTTTTATTTTCAAAAAAGTAAATAATAAAAATCTTATAAAAATGTGAAATTGAATTTGTTTGCTACCAATCACAAGGATTGAATTCGCAAAAAACTGTGAGAAATGTAATTCAATACAGCAAGATATTAATAGCACATTCAAAAAATATTAAAAATTTGCTGAATTTAAGAAAAAATCTCAAAATTTTAAAAAAATTTTAAATTAATATCGGCTAATTTTCTTAGTACACACTGCTCGTTTTTACATAGCTTTATGTAAAAATGAGCAAAATCGGTCCAGCGGTCCAAAAGTAATGAGTGACAATATTAAAGTACCTCTAAATTTTCCATACAAATTGGTGTATAATGGACTGTATATTATTAGAATTCATTGTATTGTCTGGTGTATAAAATATAACGTCATATTTTTCCACCAGACACTAAGAGGTGAATAATATTTAAAATTCACCGCAAATTCTTTTTTCTCCACAAAAACTTTTTTTTCACGTCAAAAATGTTTTTGACTACACAATTTATTTTTTTACAATCAAAAAAGTTTTTCACCTCAAAATTTTGTTTTCTCCTCTTAACATATTTTTTTTAATATATATTTGTTGTTTAATTTGTAATTGTTCATTTTGGAGGGTACAAAGATTTGTTTGGTAATTTATATTTAAATTTTTTTTATACTTGTGATGCCGATAAAGTACTATTTTATATGCAGGTTGGTACTATTTTAAAATCGCATTTATCATCCCTGATTTGAATGTTTTTGGTTTGAGTTTCTTTTACTTTTTAAAACAGCTGATTCCTCTCACAGAAAAAGTAATTACAAAATATTACCTACAGAACAGAACGACACAGAACGGCAACAGAAAGTATTTAGTATTTCGATAAAATTAGAAAATATACATTTTTGATAATTTTTCGAAAATTGTTCCGAGAATCTCAAATTCAAAGTTTCCGAATGAAACACAACGTAGAACACCTCCTTCGTAAGTATTGGCCTTCACTGTAAACAAATTAAACAAATTTGCAGTTATATTTTATATTTTTATTTGTAAAAAAGTATGTACCAAAAAGTACATTATATTTAACAATTATGTCTCAAACATTTTCCAGTCGCTGTAACACATTTGCAATTTGATGAGGGATTAAAGATGGTTCCAATATTCGTTTTATTTTGTTGAGATGTTTGATTTCCTTGATAGTGTGTGTTATAGTATGTATTATTCAAAGCATTATTAGCGTAGCTATTTTGAGAAATTCTAGTACTGTTGAATTTATTATTATAAGGAAATCCATAAGAAAACTGTTGAACTAGAATAACAGTTGCAGCAATAACTAGTAATTTTATCATCTCGAAGTTTTTTAAGTTTTAATATTTATAACAATCAAAGACGAATTTTAGTCAACCGTATACCGTTTAGCACAACTTTATGATAATGAATAATGAATTGTTAATATTAATATTTTTTTCTTTGTTTTAAAATTTCTTATCAATAAAAAATTTTGAAAAAAAAAATATTTTGTTGTTTTTGAATTTATACTTTTATCTCTGTTTGAAGAGCGCACAATGCAAGTTTACTTATAAATACAAATTTATGTTCAAAATATTTATTTATTCCTTTGGGAGCCAAACAAAATAAATATTTTAAATATTGTGTACAGATTGTGTTAATTTTAAAATATTTGAAATTTGATGTCAAGGTTTAGATGTGCATAGTTTCTATAAATTCCCTTCCGAATGCTTATTAACATCTATTACTTTTAGAACATCTATTATTAATTATACATCTACAATTATATAACGTTTTTAAGTGAGTATTGTCATCTTGTTTAGTCTTTTTCTTTCCCTGGTTGCCATAATTTGAATCCATTCTGTGATACGCTTCAATATCATGATTGAACTTATTGACAGATTGATTGGGAGAACGGCGGCCTGCACTAAATGCATTTATTTCAGCATCTCTGGCAGAAAGACTTTTAGCTGCACGTGATAATCCATTAGAAGTCTGAGTGGATACAGCAAAACTATCTGAAGGGTTTCTTGTCCTATATGGTAATCCATTTGAAATCGTTTGAATTGCTAACATAGCAAGAGCAAAGAATATAAATTTTAACATTGTGAAACTATTGGAATTAAAATTGTTGAAATTACTTCTGCTTAATACAACTTTTAATCACTTACTGGGAAAACACAATGTTTGAAAACTTATTTTATACATTTTATACATTGCTTTTAATAAAACTTATCGTCGGTCATAAGCAGCGTAGCGACTTTCATGCACTAAAACAAAAAAAAAATGAGCACAAAAATATAAAAAATATGCCCTTTAATCGCGATGTTGAAAAAGGATAATTATATTTATTGGAGGACTTTTCCCCCTTTTCATTTTCCAATTTCGGTGGTGCGCTCAGAGAAAAATTTAGTTAAAGTTGAAATTTAAGCAAAAAAAAAAATTGCGAATTCAATAACCAACTGGGAAATGTAATTTCCATAAAACGCACCCATATTTAGTAGTCTTTCAGAAAAATAGAAATACTATATGTGCACCTTGAGAAACTTTTAATCTGGAGGCAAAAGATTCTTGCTACCTTTTTGACCAAAAAATTACTAAAATCACATTTTTTTATAATTTACAACTTTAGAGGCATTTTAAGTGTAAACAATATATTGCACTGAAATTTTTTTGTTTAATTACATAACTAGACCTTAATATTACCAACACTTTTCAAAGCAATCGGACTTAATTTACCTTTTCCATTGCCAAAGAACCGGACCAGATTATTGCATAAATGCAAAATTTGATTTTCAAATGCGGATAACTTTTTCACTTTAGGAATGAACCAAGCATATCGAGCCCTATCCGCCAGAAAGACGTAAGTAACCATTTTTACGTTTTCGGGTTTTTGATGAAAATATTTATTTGCGACCATTTGCATCATTGGTCAAAACTTCATAGCTCTGGGAAGTACCGTTACAAAGTTAGACAAAAACAAAAAAGGCGTAAGTGCTTATTCCTATATGACAAACAATAGTTTGTTTACATATCTCCTGACGGCAAAGTGTTACTTACGTCCTTTTTTATTTTACAAATAACTCAAAATCTAGGACACGCTCGATCATGTTTTATTCATCGTTGGATTCGTAATTCAAAAGACATTAATTTGTTTATCATATGTTTATACTTTTCTTAAACCAAGCAAGAAATAAATCTAAAAAAGTAAAATTGGGTCAAATTAGGCCCCCTTGCTTAACTCCTTAAAGTGAGATTTGGTACAAAAAAACAGTTTAGTTTTCTTTATATTTTGGTCTTTTATAACATATTTTAATTTTATTAAAATCCGATAAGCCAAAGAAAACTTAGAAAAAAACTTAAAAATGCCTTTCCTGTAAAATTATGAAATTGTTACTTACGTCTTTTCGGCGGATAGGGCTCGATATTTATTGTTGGACAAGCAGATTTATATAATTTACTTAAATCGGTTAATAAATGTAAATTTGGCTAGCTCTAAAAATGCTTAAATACCCGAGGTGTCGTATTTTGGAGTCTAAGTGATTAGCGCCTGAAGGATCTAGTGGGCCCGTATTAGAAAATTAATCTAGTAATTGCGTTTATTATAGCTGTGTGGTCATTGCCAGTAACAAATGTCAGAATTATTTCCAAAATATTTGTGGAGTGTGCATTGCTCGCCAAGTTTACACACAGAGAAATAAAGTGCCGAATTGAAAGGGTTATATGAATGGTAAAAACTTAGAAATTCAGTTAATACAACGATATATACATTAGATTTCTGAATATTTTGGGCGTTGCAACTAAAATTCAGTTGAATTAACCGAACTTTGTTATGAAAACTAATGTAAAGTTTTGCCAACAGTCTGATATTCGTAATAACCGAATTAGAGTAGCAGTAACGGAATTTCAGTTGGCAAATAGCTTAATTTTTCTCTGTGTGTATTAATGTTGATAAAATATGCAATTAAATTGAAAATATACAAAAAAATGTCAAAATATGCATTTATAGCAAAATGTGCAAAAACATGCCTTTATAACCAAATATGCAAAAACAAATCGATGCCAATTCTTTGATCTGAAAAAGAATTTTCTCAAACTCGGTTTTAGGCTACTGATTTTGCACATGCATTTGCATTAAAGTCGTTGCCCTGGTCATAAGTTTGAAACTTAAACAGAATTTTGTTTACAACTTTAGATAAGGATTCTGTATGACTGGCGTATGATAAGATATTGTTTGGCATACTAAGTTTAAGTTGTAAATACATTTTAACTATTGATGCTTTAATTTATGACATTCAATATTTATTTATTTATTTAAATGAAAAAATCTATTAAAATTAACCTCAAATTAAGAAGTCTACATTTTCGATGTGTAATGTTTATTTTAGAAACAGAATTAGCTTAACCCGAAACACCCTAGAAATTTTTTTTTTTTTACTTTTGAAAAAATATTTTACATATTCTTCAGTAATAACCTGGATATAAATAAACTGCAATCCGTTTTTTTAATTCTGCATCCAACACATTCAGAATGCCATGTTACCATATGTAAATATGGGCGGGCTAAGGGACTGTTTTTTGTTCATATAAGAAAATGTATTTGTTTGCAAGTACTCGTATTATACTATATAACTATGATAAAATTAAGATTTATTGATAAATTAATGTGAATTTTGCAGGGACCGTAACGGTTATAAGTGATATCAAAAATGTTCCTTTGTAACAGTTATTTTGTGGCTTAAAAAAAAAAAAACATACAAAACAGTTATTTTTCAACGTAAAAATAAAAGATCGGATGAAACTCTTAAGAAGAGAGTTTTATTTCGCCTTCATTTTTCCGTCTAAAATAAAACTAATTTGAGGAGTTTAATTTTAAAACTCAATTGAGGAGTTTTATTTTTTCCGTCAGAGAATAAAACTCATTTTATGAAAATTGACACTCAAATCTTGCCGTTTGCCAGATCATTACAATTTGTAAGGCAGTGTAATCTAATTACTTGCATTGCAATTGAAAAAATCGAAAAACATGTGGGTTTTTAATTTGTTATTGTTTGATTCCTGTTATTAAATGGTTGTTGTTTTATTTCTTATATATGTAGATATGGAACAAGAAAGCGAAGGATTTGATAATGAGGATGAAAAAAAAGCTTTCTATGAAATCGACAATTTTTCTTCAAGGCCCTTATCGATTGATAAACCTGTTTTTGAGTTCTGGGACGCTAAAAGACTACACTATCCGTACTTGTATACATTGGCAAAAACTATACAGTGTGTACCTGCAACCCAGGTAAGCGTGAAAAGAGAATTCTCTGCTCTTAAACTGGTATTGAGCGACCTGCGTTCAAATCTTTCCGCAGAAAATTTAGAAAAAGTTATTTTCGTTAAATTAAATAAATAAATTACTACACACATTATAGCAAATAAAGTCAATAAAAAAAGAAGAAAAGAAGAAAATAAACAACATGAGTTTTATTTTAGACGGAAAAATAAAACTCCTTAAATGAGTTTCAAAATAAAAATCCTCAAATGAGCTTTATTTTTTGACTGTAAAAATAAAACTCCTCAAAAGAGTTTTATTTCAGGTGGAAAAAATAAAACTCCTCTCTTCTTAAGAGTTTCATCCGATCTTTTATTTTTTCGTTGAAAAATAACTCTTAACTGTGGAGTTGAGATTGTTTCCTTAAGATCACAATAGATTCTGAAAGAGCACTTCAATACGAATCGTTTGGTATATAATAGTATACGTCTCCGTTGACTCTAACATAGAGAGTTTTTGAGTTAAAGTTTTCGGGATAACTGTTATTTTCGGTCTCTGGAATTTTGTTTAAAAAGTGCAAAACTAAATGAATTTTATAGGTGCAACATGTTAAATCGGAATTTATTCTGATTTCGTAAAGTTAAAAAAGGAGATTTAAATTTACATCAGTACAAAAATTGTCACAGAATACAAACAAATGTTTATTTTCTGATTTTATTAGCATAAAATTTATTAACAAACATAAATTAAAATTAAGTTATTAAGGTTGTTCACAAAGGTTGTAGTAAATGTTGTAGGTGTTGAATAGTCGTATCGAAAATAGAGATGGTTAAATTTTGTTTTAAAATATCCCAGTAAAATTTTTTAAAATTGATTACCTCTGAGCCTGTTCAGAACCCAAATAACAAACTTGTTTACTAACATTATTTTATGAGTGTAGTATAGATAAACGGTTAAAGATTGGATTGCAATTTTTTATAGTCAAACCATTACAAAAGCATTGTGAAAATATATTTTCAAAATTCTACTAAAACATTTCAGGGTCAGTGATTTACCCTGGACTCAAGCGTGTTTAATTTCGAAATTACCACAAAAATATATTTTTTTTTTGGTTTTAGTTTTTAACATCACATGAAAAACCAAGTTTTTATTATAAATTAATACTACATACTATATTAAATAAAATAATTAACAAACTTATATATTAGTAACGATTAAATAATAAAATTAAATTAGTTAGTATAAGCATGTGCATCATCGATAAGTTCAAGTTTTACAAATTGAATACATTTTCCATAGTTATCTAAACTAAATTTTGACAAAAATTTTGAATTAATTCAATCTGCAAGTTTTTCTGCAAGAGTTTCTAGTTGATTTAAGTGTAAAAATTCGGCTTAAAACAAAAAATTCAAATAAGCGCTTTTTTTTGGCGGCACAATTTCTTTCGAGAATTCATTATTGAATTATTGAATTCTTTTCTCCTAAGCTAAATTTTCATCATTACATTAACAAGAAATCAAATACATTGGCAGATTGGATAAATTCAAAATTCTTCACAAAGTTTGGTCCAGGACACCGAGGAAAATCCACTAACTTTGCAAAATTCCAAATTATTTCCACAAATAGATGACGTACTTGCATAAAGAGAAATTTTAATACCGATATAAAGGGTCCGCCAAATAACTTTTTTTTTTTTTGAACTCCTGAACCAATTGGACTTTGTATGGCGTCATACCAAGGTCTTTATGCAAAATTCGTCTCAATGATGTCTCCGAAATGTTCAATTGTTGAGAGCGACGGTGAATTGATGTTGATGGCGCTTCACGCACACTTTCTGCCACAGCAGCAATATTCTCGGGTGTACGCACTGTTTTTGGCTTTTCATGCTTTGGTTTATCGATGACGATGCCAGTTTCTTTCACTTTTTTCACAAGATAACGAACATACGGACCATATTCGTTCAGCGGAATGATAAAACTAATTATCTGTCAAATCAGACATGAGCTAAGTGTTACCATTCACGAAACATCGTTTTCACATCATTATGTTCTTTTGGTATTACAAAAAAAAAAAAAAAAACTGAAGTACTAAATACGTACTAAAAATTAAAATATGTCAATTTAACATTTTAATAACAAAAATCTCCGTACAAAAAAAACCTACATTTTTGTTTACAGAATATCCCTAAAAATAGTATATGTCTGACATGTTTTATATACCGTTGGACGTCTGTCATATGAATAAAATCAGTTTTTAGTTGAAGTACATAATTCTTTGAAAAACAAAGAAAATTACATTTTTAAAAGGATCTCTATACTAGACACGAAATATTTTGGGAAACATCATAAAGGCACATTTTTACGGGTGGACAAAATAATGTTAATGTTAAGAGCTTTTGTAACTTATTTATTAATTAATTATTTTAGTCAAATTTATTATTTTATTTAAAAATTTAACACGAATCATTTGAAGCACATCTGCCATGTAAACGACAACGACAATTTAATATAGTTATAAAATTCGTTCGTCGAGCTAATGACATTATTTTGTCCTTTTCATCATCTGCATCGTCAAATGGCGATGCTGTGGTTGATTTGGGGTGTGAATCAAAAATAATATCAAAGACGTTTAATAAGTTGCGATCAAGTGCACTTAAACTTGATTCTGGCCCTTCGGTTGTTACTGGAAGTGATGAAGATTCTGACTTTTTAGTAGTTACAGATACATTTGACAATGTTGTTTCAGCAGTCGATAATGATAAAGATTTTTCAGAAGTTTCTGCTATAGACGATGACATCGTTTTATCCGTATACACTGGATGTTCCGTTGTTATTGTTTTTATTAAACTTTCACTTTCATTTGATTCTTGATATTGTATAGTTTTACTGGTTATTTGGCCGAATTCGGCATATATTAAAACTAATATGATGTAAATTTTCATCATTTTTTCTATTTATTTAATTTGTTATTTTTCTGTAAGAATATTTAACTGAGATCAGTTGAGCTGTGTAATTAAAACTAAACTGAAGGGTATTAAACCACTTTTTATCTTAAATAGAATAAAATACTCTTAAAAAATAAATAGCACACAAACCTGATTTTGTTGATTGATAATGACTTGTATCTAACACTATTTTGTCGTCTTGTTTATCTTATATTCTGTTTATAAGTGCACAATGAGATATTTCACAAAGTTTTTGAAAATAATTCAGCCATTTTTTAATTATAGGTTCGGTTGCAATGACATTTGAAAATGACATAAGAGACGTAAATATTAAGTTTGGACGATGGGTCTCACAGGCCCCCGGAGGCTGCAATATGAACATCCAAAAAAGAGCACTTTTTAAATACGAAATTTTGAAGGATCGCATTTTTTTTGTTTTTTAACTTCTGCTAGAAATATTTGTAGTTGTTTGAGTTGTAATACAATATCTTTGTTTTTAAGTGAAAAACAACAGTAATTTATAGAAGAAATTTGACTACATATGTAGCTCATTTAAAAACACAAACCACATAAAATTACTGTATTATGATCTCCTGAAACTCATGTTATACAGTATTTTTTTTTTTATTAAAAAAAAAACAAATGTGTGTTTATTTTTTACTACAGATGTTTTTAATTTTTAATGCAATTGTGGTTCATTTTTTGAACAGTAAAAAACAAATGACAATGTTAGTTGAATTTACTGAAATGTAAGTCGTCCTTTCTTCAAGTGAAATTTCGTTTGTTTTTAGCTATGGTCTTTGACTACATTGTATTCTAAGTGTATTTGTAAGCTTCTAGTAAAAATCTGCAAAGAAAAATGCTTACGTGTGATACGTCAGATTGAAATTGTGAAATACCAAATTTGGTACTACTCAGATCTAGTTTAATGCGAATAGCTAGACCAAACAATTAAATGAAATAAAAAAAAAAAAATAACGTAATATCTCGTTCCACTAAAAACTTCATTCGTTTAAAGTAAAATAAAAACATTTATAAACTTTGTGCATATTTTTTTCTACCAAAAAGTCTTTTAGTTAAAGATAAATATTTTCTTTCTTAACATATAACATATGCATACTATTCTGAAAGTTATTTTCATGTAAATGATATTTGTGATAAAAAAGACCTTTGATTTGTATAAACTTTTCCCCCAATCGTTTTTAAATGTTTCACATTTCTAAATAAAATATCAACTTTAATCCACCAAACCCAATTTGCTAGCGGATATTGTTGCAAATACTCCAACATATATCTAATTTTTTTTATCGTTTTAGCAAATTAATTTGCTACTTTGAAGTAATTGAAATATAGCTCATATGTAACCAAAATGTTGTAGATTTAACATATTTTTGTTTGCTAGTCTTATCTAATTAATATTTAGTAAAAAATATGCTAATTTTAGCAGTTTTTCATACACACAGAAAACTACCGTTACAACGATTAAAATAGGTGAAAAGACAAAATATTGGTTTTATTACTAAATTTTAGTTGCAATATCCTCACTTAGACATAAACATAAACATAGACATAAACCTGTGAAAATAGTAAAAACTGCTGAAATTAGCAGATTTTTCATACTAAGTATTAGTAATACAGGGATAGCAAAAATAAATTTGTTGAATTTACAAATATTCAGTTATATTTTGGCTAAGTTTTAGTTAATTGACAATCTGTTAAATCAACAAAAACATTTACAAAATATTAGTAGACAAAAAATCATTAAAAAATTTTAAATGTTTAAAGTTTTTTTGATGCGAATAAAAGTCTGCTTTTAAGAAACAGAATTATTTTTGCTGTTCTTGTTTTATTAATATTTAGCAAAAAAGTCTGCTAAATTTTGCATTTATTTTGGCAAGGTAATTGTTAACTAATTTTTAGTAGATTTTACTGCTATTTTTAAACCTGTTAAAATTCTATGAGTGTAGAAATCATCGTTGAATATGATTGTACGTATTGCTTGTGGCAACCAACATACACTTTCCAACTCGATTGGAGATTTATTTTTCTGTGTGTACAATATACATTTGAACTAAGTTTTAGTAGTTTAAGCCAAAACTTTTACTTACAATACGTTTTCTTTATTAGTATTATTGTTACAAATTCTAAAGCGAACTGATAATACCTTTTACCGCCACAAGAATGGTGACCGGTGTTTTTGTAATTTTTTTTATAATATATTCAATGCCACATAATATATTGATTTTTTATTGCAGTAAGTAAACTGATCATGGCCTGTTGGAAAAATATACAGAAATAAGTCATGAATTGTCATCGGTTTGTTTCTATTACAACAAATGTACTACGATGTATATCAGTGGCATAATTTAGAAAGCTTTTAGAGTTTTTACATCTTTAGAAACATTTTTTTTATCTTTTTTATATCTTTAGAAAATTGAAAAACTTAAAAGGATCTTAAGAGTTTATATATGAAATTTATTAAAATAAAAAAATGCATTCAAAGAAATTATTTTCAAAAGTTTTCAAGTTTCCCGAGTAAAAAGAATGTTAAATTATCGTGTCTAATATAATCAAATTTTGTACAATTTAATATAGTTAGTTATGACAATTTTACTTTTCACTAGAAATTTTCGTAAAACGGCACATTTAATTGTATCTTACAATATGTTATACCATACGTTATTAGACTGGCAATAGAAAGCCTTTTTTGTATTCCGGAGTTAATTTTTCAAGTAATGTTTTTAATTGCGTATTTACTATTAATATTCTTCTTTCTATTATTCATAATTTTGCAAAAAAAAAATTGCAAAAGAAAATTTGCAACATTTTTTTTTACCAATTGACTCGTTCCATATAAAACCATCAAAATATACTCGTAATATGTGCGCCCCGGTAGGCTAGTTGGTAGCGTGCTGGCTTATCAGTGCGGCGGTTGTGGGTTCGATTCCCACTAGAGGCATTGTTCTGTTTTCGCTACAACGCGCCGAAGGTCATAGTAGCTAGTGCTCGGTTAGGGTAATAGTATATAATAATTTGTAATTATATGATTATTAATTAATAAAATAAAGAATAAAAAATAAAAAATACTCGTAATATCCAATTTTCGACCTCTATCCCCTTTAATTTTAGTATGGAAGGTAAGTGTCATGTAAGAATGTCATCGTACAAAATCCAAAATTTATCTAAATTAGTCGTACTTAATCATCCATATTTTTTTAACGGTTAAAGCTACGTGATTAATGATACATCATTTCAAAGGCACTGTTATCGTGCTTTAAATAACATAAGCTAAAAATAAGGTAAGGTTTTTGAAGCTAAAATACATATTTTTCAAAATCCGTTGTTTAATAAAAAGAAAAGGTTTTTTAAAATTTTTAAAAAAATATATGTAAATTATAATTTATTCCACTATGCTGTTGCCAAATTAATATGGGGATATGCAATTCAAAGTTGTGGATACAAATCTAGAAAAAGATATAAAATATAGTAGAAAAAAAGATTAAATTAAAAAAAAAATGTATTAAAACAAAATAAATATAACAGTTTTGCAAAAGTAGTTAAACATAATTGCCAATACATTTTTTAGCGGTTTAAGCTATAAGAGTCGTTGATACCTCATTTTAAATCTCTTAAATTGTGGTTTTACTAGTTCATAAAAATAATTCACGTCTTGACGGTAAAATGAATTTTTTTCAAAATCCGTGGTTCAAACCGATGTATGGTTCAAACCGATGTATTTCGAAAAACTGGTTTTCTAAATTTTTTAAAAAAATATAGGTTAATTATAAATTACACAAGGGAACAAAATTGAACTTTTTTTGTGTTGATTTGAAATTTGTAGAAAATTTTTACTAATTTGAGGTCGCTGATTTCAAATCTGCACTTGGTTTTTCTCTATCAGCTCGACTTTTCGAGATATACCGTTATGTTCAAAATTAAGGCACTTCCGCTACATATATTGGAATAACTTGAAAACGGTTCACCATATTAAATTAAAAAAAAAAACCGAAACTCGCAAACAATATTCTCTTTAAGCCGTGCTTACATTGTTTTTAAATTTTCCAAGTAGTTTTAGAGATATCGTTCAAGTTTTGAAAAAAAAATTAAATTTTTTTAAAAAAAAAAAAATTTTTTGTTTTTTAAAAATTCCGAAAAAATAAAATTGGGACAAAAATCACAGTTTTGGTCTAGAAGCAGTTAGTTAAATATATTTCGAATGAAATGAGCTTTATTTCATTGCAATCCGTGCACAACTTTTGATTTTGTTCACGATTTACTGAATTGATATAAATCGCGATTTCCATACAAAAATAACATTTTCTAATGTGTAAGTGTTTGTATGTAATAAGTTAGTTTTTTATGATTCTAAGAATTAAAAAAATGAAGTAATAAAAAAAGATTATTTCATTTTTATGGTTGCGGTAGCAAACTCATAACGCCTATAAATTGTATTGTTCCTTTATGACACCTAGTCACTTCACAGTCAATTAAAGAGAAAAAAGAAAAGTGCACTTGTTTTTATTGATGTGTGGTTTACCGTTGGTAACGGATGATTTTTTTAAAGAAATTCCCCTTAACACATGTGTTCATTCATAAGTGACTGTCAATAAAATTGGGGATATAATTTTTTCTAGGTACTTCAGTAAAAAACTACGAAGTATTTATATGGGTTCATTCAACCAATTTTTCTCATCCAACAAGTGTTTACGAAAGCGAAAAGTATAACGACAAAAAATATTAAAAAATTTTAACCTAGAACATTTCATCAGTGAACACAAAAAACTTTTGATTTTTATCCCTTGTTTTATTTATTGAAATCTGTGTTACTTTGAAATATATGTCAAAATTGGGCTATGACTACGTCAAGAAACACCTGTAAAATCAATCCCAACTATTTTTGTAACATATTTTTGTAACATATGTGGTAGAAAAAGTGTGTCAGATTTTATTAAAAAAATTTATTTTACTACTTCGGATTTACCATGGAAACCCGTGACAAGTACTGGATTCCTAATACTGTATGTAAAAACTGTGTAGCGTATTTAAGGTTATGGGCAAACAAGCAACGGACCCAGTTCAAGTATAAAACACCAATGATCTGGCGGGAACCTTCGAATCATTATGATGATTGTTATTTTTGCGCTGTCAACATAACAGGCATTAATAAAACAAACCGGTCTAAATGGATTTATCCTAACGTGTTGTCTATTACCCAACCAGTCCTGTACTCTTGTGAGGATTCAGAATCACAACCATCTACATCTACACACAATTTTCACGACTTACGACAAAATGTTCCTTCACCAATTTCTGAATGTGGATCAGATGACTTCCATTTAGATATTTCTTCTGAACGCGAGCAATTTAATCAGGAGGAGCTTAGTGATTTAGTGAGAGACCTTGGACTCTCTAAAAAAGCATCTGAAATTCTTGCTTCTCGATTAAAGCAAAAAAATCTGTTAACCCAAGGAACAACAGTTTCATACTACCGTAACAGAGCATATGATGGCGGACTATTGCTGGAGCATTAAAAATAATCCCTCTAAACAAGATTATTTAAGAAAATCTTATAAAAGAAAATTTTTCGATGAGTTGTAATTACATTGTAATATTTGTGTATTAAAATTTTTTATTTTTCTTTAAAATTTTCTTTTTGTGTTCAATTAAAAAGTATAGCTGATAGAAATAAACAAAATCAAAAGTTGTTATTTTTGTATGGAAATCGCGATTTATATCAATTCAGTAAATGGTGAACAAAATCAAAAGTTGTGCACCGATTGCAATGAAATAAAGCTCATTTTATTCGAAATATATTTAACTAACTGCTTCTAGACCAAAACTGTGATTTTTGTCCCATTTTTATTTTTTAGGAATTTTTAAAGAACAAAAAATTTTTTTTTTTTAAAAAAATTTTAATTTTTTTTTCAAAACTTGAACGATATCTCTAAAACTATTTGGAAAATTTAAAAACAATGTAAGCACGGCTTAAAGAGAATATTGTTTGCGAGTTTCGGTTTTTTTTTTAATTTAATATGGTGAACCGTTTCCAAGTTATTCCAATATATGTAGCGGAAGTGCCTTAATTTTGAATATAACGGTATATCTCGAAAAGTCGAGCTGATAGAAAAAAACCAAGTGCAGATTTGGATTCAGCGTCCCAAATAACCTTAAAAACAATATTCAGTTCTTAATCAACAGAACCATTGTTCCCTTGTGTTATTCTTCTATACCGTCACTAAATCCCTATGTAATACTCCGGCATGTTTCTGCACAGAAAGCTTTGATTTGAATTAAATTTGTTTCTAAACAAATATTTAATTGAATCAATAAATATTTTAATTGACTTTTAAGTATATAAATAGATATTTTATTTAAGATGTAATTCTCAAATTATTTTTTCATACACTGTATGCTTAAATAGAAAATTTTCAGTATAAAATACCAAATGAATTTTATGTTTACAAAAAAAAAAACAAGCACACACACAAACATACAAACAGACGTAGCATTACCAAAAACACTCATACGGACGTATCGTTAACACACTTTTTGTGTGAGTATCATATTTTTTTTTTGTAGACGTTATTTATAACTTTTTTCCCTTTTTAATTTTCAATAAAAGTTTTAATTGATATTATCATTGCCGTGATAGGTGCAAAATCAATTAAAATATTAATTGAGTTAACAAACTTTTTAATTGAAAGCCATTTTCAGTTTTTTCTGTGTGAGTTATCGGCTTTTTAGTTAAATTTTATTACATTTTTATTCATTATTCAGGATACCGTAACAGCTCCACATAGGTATTTGAACACGGCATACTGAGCTAATTTTTATTTAACATTTATTTTTTTGTACTCTAGTAAAACCACAATTTAAGTAGCTTTAAAATGAAGTATCAATGACTCTTAAGCCATTAAAAATGTATGGAATATTATGTATGACCACTTCTTTAAAATTTTCAAATATTTTTCATATTTTGAAAAGCGATATTTCAAGATTTGATGCGATTAGCTGATTTAAATTTGGACGAGGTCATACTTATATGATGTACATCTTCTATACCAAGTTTGGTTGCAATCAGAAGGGGTGGAGAAAATCGAGTGGTTGATTTTATATGTTTTCAGTCAATTTGTTTGTTTGCATAATGTAAAACGTGGATTAAATTATAAAATCAACTAATTGTATCAAAAAGCCTTTTTCGCGGTCCACCATTATTTTGAAATTTTTTAAGAACTGCTTTTAGTTGTGTTGTTATTAGAAATATTTTTCGCCTAACTTTTCATATTTTCGTAATAAAAAGTATTAGAAATAAAAATTTGCAAACATTATTTTTGTACCAAATTGGTAGTTTGCAGCATGTAAATCGAGAATTAAAATTTAAAATCAATTAGCTTAAATTTCATATTTATTAGAAATATTTTTTTTTAATTTTCACATTTTCGTAAAAAAAAATTGACGAAAAATTTGCAAAACCAATTGATTTTTTTTTTTTTTTGACAATTTGTTGGTTTGCAACATGTAAATCGAGGATTCGATTTTAAAATCAATTAATTGTACAAACAAACTGTTTTCGCTTTTCGCCATTTTTTTTGGAAATTTTTTAAGTACTGCTTCAAATTGCATTTTTGTTAGAAATATTTCCTTTTTAATTCCCATACTTTCGTAAAAAAGTAAAAAAAAAAATTAATTTCCAAGCAATTTTGTTTTCTACCAATTTGTTCGTTTGCAGAATCGTGGATTCAATTTCAAAATCAAGGAAGCTATTTTCGCTTTCAGCCATTATTAGGAAATTTTTTAAGTATCTACTGTTTTAAATTGCATTTTTATTAGAAATATTTTTTATTTAAATTTCCATATTTTCGTAAAAAATATTGCAAAAAAAAATTGTTCGTTTGTGTGGATTTAATTTTAAAATCAATTAATTGTGATAGAAATCCTTTTTCGCGTTTCTCCATTATTTGCAAATTTCTTAAGAGCTGATTTAAATTGCATTTGTATTTAAATTTTCATATTTTCGTAAGATTGGATTAGGAAGAAAATTTGCAAAAAAAAAATATTGCAACAATACGAAAAGACGAAAATAACTCATGTTGTTCGATTAATCAATTAACATCACCGATTTTCTGTGGTTGGTTGATATATATACCTGATCAAACCTTGAGTTTCTTGTGGGTGGCGAATTAAAATGATGCTGAAGATGACCTAGTCGCTTAGCTCGAAAGTGCGGCACTCCCTCTAGAGCTGATCCACACAAGATTATTTTCATCTTCACTTTAATTTATTTACAATTAGTGTTGTCTGTTTGTAATAGTAACATTTGATTATGATCTCAAACCTGAGAATTCGAAATGAAATGCAATATTGAAAGATAAATAATACATACAAAATTCTCAAAAACTTGTTTCCCGTTTTTAAAGTTCCCCATTAAGGAAATAGAGTGATCGGAAAAAATCTAATTTTTTCCAAAAACTTA
Organism: Delia radicum; assembly: GCA_021234595.1. Taxonomy (NCBI): domain Eukaryota; kingdom Metazoa; phylum Arthropoda; class Insecta; order Diptera; family Anthomyiidae; genus Delia; species Delia radicum. Next base: position 195,351,002 of record CM037852.1, read on the forward strand.
TAAAGTGACTTTTTATTTCACAAAATTAAAAAGCATTTTTAGCTGAGAAAAATAGTGCAACATATATCCGCTTTATGATAACTCAGTAAAAAGTTGTTAAGTTTTCAAAATGATGTCTTTACTAAAATGCAATATTTTATTGATTAACTTTTTAACGGGCACGATTTATCAAAAATGTTTTTAGCATTTTTCGGTCAAAATACTTTTTCTTATTTTTACATTATTTTTTTTTTTACAAAATTGATACCTCAATAACTTTTGAGCGGTTGGCGATATATCGAAAACTATTGCACCATTATTCTCAGTTGGCAATATATTTTTATTGTATGGGATTAAAAATAATTGTTCTGGAAGATTTTGCAAAAAAGAGAGTTTTCCGTCCACTATATTGTCGAAACGGTGCACTTAAACTGGGAAAAAGGATTTTTTTGAAAATAAGTTTTTGTGTAGCATCGAATGTCGAATTTAAATTTCATATAAATACATCCCTTTTTACGCTGTAGTAAAGGGGACCACAAATCAGCCTTTTTGGACACCGCGAGGAAGGGGTTGACATTTTAAAAAATAATTACGCCATTTTGTTTATTTATGCAAAAAACAGTAAAAAAGTAATAATATCCCAAAATCAAACTGTAATAGGTATACCCAAAATGAGATAGGAAATTTTCCAAATGTGGTGGTGTAAGATATATTTGTAAGCAAAGAAGATTGAAAAATTTGCTGGTGTTAATCTGTATGCGTTAATATACAATTTGATCCAAAATAAATTAGGATTTTTTAAATTAAATTATATTATTTTGTATTTTACAATGTCTATGTCTATAAAGCGTCATATTTAATTGCATTAATTTTATATAACTCTAAATGCAATATACAGTTATATAGAGCGAGATGCGATAAGTTCTGTATTATATATGACAATATATAAAATTTTTTCGACAAAATAATTTTTTATATGAATTTATACAATTATGTCCGGCTAAATACACTGGCAGATAAAAACATATGAGCGTCAATAAAATAATGTATTATATACAAATGTTTTTACACGGGCATATAGAATTTATATTTAATTGAACCTTAAATTAAAATTTGGCTCTTAATAATCGGACCGCAATATCTAGCTCCTTGTATTCAATTTAACAAATTTATTTCCCATGACAAATTTTTACTCTATGTAATATAATCAATTTATATACAATATGATCCAAAATTTGTCGAATCAGTTTGTATATCAATTAGATATAAGGCTATATCAAATTTTATACATTATTCCATCATATTAAGTTTTTTTTCTTCCGGTTATTATTAAAATTTTCCTTTCTTCGGAAAATAAGTAAAATATTAAGGGCCCTTCTTCTTGATTTTTGGATCATACAAGTTTTAGCCATTTCTTGATACGGAAAAATTTTTCATCACAAAATATGTTATATACAGCATTTTTTATCTAAACATTTTGTATTTTATTTTTTTCAAAATAATAAAGTGATCTCTTTTTTTTAAAAAAAAGTCCCCAGTCAGATAAAAATAAAATATTAGAAATATATTTTTCTACAAAGACCATTTTAAATTACTTTCAATATTTTTGAATTGTAAGGTATGTAAGAAAGCCGATATTGATTAAACAAGATTCCACAATGTATACATATCATTATACATGCATATATAGCATTTATCGTGTTCGCAGTCCAGTTAATTTATTGTAAATTATTAAAGGTTTACGGGATTCATTTAACAGACAACATAACATACGGACTTTGTTTCGTGAATGAATGATTAATTCAAAATTCTACACAAACTCATTAAAATATCAAAACACAGTGACTGTAAAAATGAAGTTTTAATAAAAAAATAAAAATGTGATACGCAGTTGTTATACCGGTTTGACTATTTGACAAGCAAACAGTAACTTAGCCAACAATTTAAAATAAATTTCTGTTTCAACTTGATCTTGATTTTTCTTTTTTTTTATACACAAATACTGTACTAACCCCGTAAGATATTTACGATTTAAGCAATTCAATTAATTACGCTACATCAAGTAACAGATGTAAATTACAGTAAAAATGTAGTTTTTTGTGTTATTTGAAAAAAAAAAAAACTGGGTTTTTATGCGGTAATTCCCACGTTTGATAACTTTAATATTATTATTCAATAAGTACGCCAATTTGTAATAAGTGCATGATTTTTTATCGTTTACAAATAATATGAAATTATTAACACTACTCAACTGCCAAAAAAGATCTGCAAAATCGGCCACAGCCCGAAAATAAAAAATCTATCCTCGTTAGGATAGTTTTCGTGAAATTTATTATAACTAAGCTAACTTTCACATTTTTATCTAGAAAATATAACACACATCCAGACAAACAATATTAAATTATAAATCATCTCAAGTGACCGAACTTTTGAAACTAATATCTTAGGCTCGGGATTAAACTTGAACGAAGTCCTATTGTGTATTAGTTATAACACAAAATTTCAGCGGGATCGTTCAAGGACTCTCCGAGTTGGAGTGTATTGAATTTTAAAGCTTTCGCCAAACATTCCTTTTTTCCGATACATATAACTAATTACCTATTGTAGTTAGAAAATTTTGATCAAAATTTTTTCACTAACTTGTTCCTCAATCAAAAAAAAAAAAAAAAATTTTTTGACTTTTTTTCAAATGGGTATATATATATACAGTGGCGTACCCAGGGGGGGCCCTGGGGACCAAAGCCCCCTCCCCCCCCCCCCCCCACCGAAATATTTTCGATTTTTTATTTTACTTTTGTTTTGGTTAGTATGTAATAAATGAATTTATAATATTTTTTTGAGACTATAATTTTTCAAACTAATGTTATATTAACTGAAATTCATCTATGGAAACACTACCATAAATACCATCAAATCCGCTAGATGCTATTCAAGATTGCAACAAGGAGCTTTTTCCAAACGTTTACATGTTTTTACATTTACTGATAGTAATTCCTGTTACAACTGCATCCCCGGAGAGAAGTTTTTCCACCCTAAAAAGAGTGAAAACATATTTAAGGAATTCTATGGGTGAAGCTAGACTTCGTGCTCTAGCTCTTGCATCAGTGTGTCGAGAAAAGGTTAAACCTGACAAAAATCAATGACACTTTTATGAAAAAAAAAATCGTCGAATTAACTTTTAAGAGTTTTGTTAATAGTATGTATATAAGGATCTCAATTAATATGATAGCTCACTTTAAAAATCAAAATAAAATTATTTAATTGATACATAAATTTGTTTAATATTTCAAAAAAAAAAAAAACTTGTTTGTAGATATAAAAAAACATAAAATAACAAAGACATGTCAAAACATTTTTGCTTCAATATTGTTATCATAACTGGGTATAACGTCAATGGTAACTTTCCCATCCAAAACTTATTTAACAGATACAAAATATTAGTGTCCGACCGAACTCATTTTTTTCGGCCAAAGCCGAACTTCGGCCATAATATCAATGTTCGGCCGAAGCCGAAGCTGAACTTTTTGTTTTAATAAAAAAAAATATAAATTGTTTTTTGGATCAATAAATTTAAACCAAAAAGTTATAACTTTTTGGTGTGAATGCGGAAAAATTGCTTTTCTGTCATGACAATATCAAACTTTTTAATTTTAAATATTAAAGTTTAAGTTTTTTTTACAAATTTATAGGTATATTTTTTTAAAAAATCATATTTGGAAAATAGTTTTACTATTTTAAGTACAAAAAAAGAATAAAATATTTGTATTGCACTATATTTTATAGTCAAAGAAAAATATTTGATCGATTTTTAAGTTGATATAGAGAAAAAAACTTAAACTTTAATATTTAAAATTAAAAAGTTTGATATTGTCATGACAGAAAAGCAATTATTCCGCATTCACACCATGTGAGCTGTCCGGCAGCGCTAAAAAGCTGTTCGCTAGCTACACTAGTTGGTGGGGCTGATAAATATTTTATTGCTACAGCTTTTATATTTGTAAATGGACTTGAATTCCAATACTCAAATATATTTATATTTCGGGACCTAAAGGCTCCGTAATAAACATTTTAATTTCTTTTTCAATAAAATTTTTGTTTGGTTCTACTACTTCTAAGTCTGGTACTGCATCATGTCTATCCCAAATTGATGAACCTGTTAAATCTCTTTTCAGGATTACTTACAACTCGAATTTTTTTTTTTTTTTATATTTAATTATATTGCATTAAATTTGATTATTTGCTTTTTGAAATTATTGGCTTTTTGAAATTTATTCACACAGATTGATGTTTAAATATCGGTGTTTTTTTTTGTATTCTATCATATTCAACATTGTATTTTTTATGTAGATTTTTTGTAAATTCTGAAAAGTAAATATTACCACAGTTGTTATTTATTTGTGATTTTTATAAATAATCATAAAAATTTCGGTAGTTCGGCCAAATTCGGACAAAATTTGGCCGAACACCGAACTTGGCCGAACTTCACTTTTTGGCCGAAGTCGAGTACTTGGTCGGACACTACAAAATATTAAATATAAGCTCTCGTATGTAAAAAATTATATGCTTTTCAAACAAAAAAAAATTTAAAAAACAAAAATTGTGCCCCCCCCCCCCCTCGAAACAAAATCCTGGGTACGCCGCTGTATATATATATATATATATTATTTTTAGAAAGCTTAGGGGGTTTCCTTTAAAAGCTTTGTGCTCGCTTTGTGGGATGGAACTTGCTTATATTTCTTCTTTACTTCCAAAGTAGGGTACCAACAATTTTGAGCGCCCGCCATTTTTTTGTTTTTTAATCCGATTTTTATAAAATTAACCCATTTCTAATCTGCCAGTAGAAACCTATATAAAAAAAACATGCGTAAGGTTATACATGCGTGGGTTATACTTGAAAGTTCCTGAGATATTCCGATTTGAAAATGTGAAATCCCAAATTTGTTCCGAGTCTGGTCCAGTTTTGCTAATAACGGGACCAAATTAAGGAATTTTTTTTTTTTAATTTTTTGGTTATTTAACTAAATAAATTTTTTATTTAATAAAAAAAAAAAATGAAAACAGTAAAAAAAAAATTAAAAACCAAATTAAAATTTTGCAATTTTTTTTCCATAAAAAGCAGTCTTTTACATCCAGATAAATACTTTTTTTTTTTTAAATATAAAGTATGTTTAATACTCCTAAAGGTCAAATGTTTTACTTTTAAATTTTAAAAACTGAAAACCAAAAATTTATTTTTATCATAAATTATGATGTGAACAAGATTATTCAAGTTCAAGATCGTTTGGTTTTTGTTAAACAATAAACCGTGCAATGTTTATTTATTAATTAAAAAAGTTTTCTATCTGCTTATTTAAAGCAGATTTTATCGACATGAAACATGTAAGGACCTGTCAGTAGATAAAAAACTGTTTTGATTAATATACAGTGGCCGACAAAAGTCTACGTCCGACCATAATTTTGACCATTTCATGAGATCAAGAGCGTTAAACAAAAACGTACTGAAGCAGTTTTTTTTTTAAATCTATTTATATAGATATAAAAAATTATTCATGAAAAACATAAAAAAAACATTGACAAAAGTCTAAATAAGACCAGCATGCATTGGCTTTTGTTATTCAATATTAACCGAGAAAAGCCGTTATTTATTACTAATGAAAAAGTGCCGTTGTTTTTTTTTTTACTTATTGTGTTAAATGTTAGCTTAAAATAGTATTCAGTTAAAGTTTATGCAGATTCAATAAATATTTAATTGAAGAGCTTATTGTAAAAACTTGATAAGCCACATTTACGATTTTAGAGTTTTCGCTGTTTTCTAGACATCAGTTGATTAAATGTTGAATGAAGCCTTGCATAAACACTTGTTACACGTATAAAGAGTACACTCAAAAAAAAAAGTTTGTAAAGTCAGCAAAAATTTTTGCTGAGTCAGCAAAATTTTAGTCAGGAGTGTGCTAGCAAAAAAATTGCTAATGTCAGAAATATAAAAATTTTCATTTTCCCACATTGACGACATGAATTAATTTAATATCTGAAAATATATAGAAATTAATAGAAATAAATATATATAACATAACAAAAATTTTCTTTCAACTACTTACATCAATGGTTGTCTAAATGATGCTATATTTTAAAGGACACAACTGCCGAAGATAATTATAGAAACGAAACGAAAAAATAAACAAAAACAAACGAAACGAAAAAACAACCATTTTTTGCAATAATAAAAAGGAACCATAAAAATCTACCAAAGATGTGTGTCTTTGTCTTTCGCTTTACTCTGTCTACATGTCTGTATATGTTTGTTTGCAATTTGACCACACTAGATTATTAATCTACAAACATTTAGTTTAGAAATAGATATTAAATTTAAATATTTTTTTTGTCTTTTATTTTATTAATAGACAATTATTTTCACAAGCCGGTGACAACGCAAAATTTAAGTTGTTTTAATCCTCAATTTTGTTTTATGTATGAAAAAGAGATACAAAAGTCTTCCATGGTTGATTTTTTTATATGTCTTATTAGAGTTGTACTTTTTAGTATCATTTTCCTCTTCTCTACTACATCTTGACATGCCGCGACATCTGCTTCATTGTGCGTATATATTTCAATCTGGTTTTCGTCCAGACTATTAATGTGCTTATCAGCACAATTTTGTTTAGCAAAATTAATTAGTAAAACATTAGTATATTAGTAAAGCATTAGTATAAAACAGTTAAGTGCTGAATAAGTATAACAAAAATTTTAGCTGAAAACACGATTTTAGCAAAAAAAAATTGCTAAAAAATAGTATACCTGATTTACAATACGTTTTACTGACTTTTGTATTAACTTATTTTTTTGAGTGTATAAAAGTCCTCTAATAGCCATATTTCCTAAATTTATTCACTTTTTAAGAGGCAAAAGCTAACCAAAACTTAAATGCGGCTTATCAAGTTTTTACAATAAGCCCTTCAATTGTAGTAATGGCTTCTCATAAAGAAATTTCAATTGATGTCCGAAATTTAGTTGTAAAGTGCCGAAATGAAGGCAAATCTTTTGGTGAAATATCAAAATTTTTAAATTTAAGTAAGTCTATAGTTCAAACAATATTTAGAAACTTTGAAAACAATGGTACAACTGAAAACAAGCCGCGTAGTGGTCGCCCAAAAAGTCGTACACTGATAGGATTTTCCTTCATACTATTAATGAATGTCTTTCATTAACTTAGATTCATTGGTGGAATGAAACATTTTCATTAAATTAATGAAAAATTCATTGACTGAATGAAATTTTCATTAACTGTATTTGTTTGATCCTTAAAATATGCAATCATATTTACATAAATATTTTTTGTACAGCAAACAATAAGTTCCGTAAAATTTCCGCTGGAGGCGCTTCAACTATTGGAAAAAAATATTTTCCTACAAAAGTCTACATAAGCACATCCTTTTGGGTTTGTAATTTAGGTCAATTGGTAAGGCGGTGCTGTTTGTATGGTGATGGTTGCGGGTTCAAATCGTGTTCAGGGAGATAAAAAAAGCGGAAAAATAAATATAAGGTAATAAAAAAGAAAAAATTAACACAAAATAAATATGAAACAAGAAAAAAAATATTTTTTTCAATTATTATGTGATTAATGAAAAATATTTCATTGAGCCAATGAAACTTTCTTTGGGGACTTTTTAATGAAAAATCCTTCATTAATACAATGAAAAAAATTCTATCAGTGTAGAGACTTTAGCTTGCTTTTAAAAGAAGTTTACAAAGATCCAAAAGATGCCACAATATTGGGCCAAGACCTCGCAACAAGAACGGAAGTAATTGTACATCCAAGAACCAAACAAAGAACTTTAAATAATAATGGTTACCATAGCATAGCAAAAAGCCTTTAATTAGCGACAAAAATCGATAACTCCGATTGGAATGCGCCAAAAAACCATATTGAAAAGGACATGGATTTCTGGAAGAGAGTTTTGTTCGCTGACTAGTCAAAATATAATATATTAGGAAGTGATGGTAGAGATAGAGTATGGCGAAAAAAAAATACAGCAATGGATCCGAAGATCTTAGTTGCCACTGTTAAGCATGGTGGAGGCAGCGTGATGGTTTGGGGTGCTGTCGCTGCTTCTGGAGTAGGAAAGTTAGTATTACTAGTGCCCCAATGCTGAAAGAGAAGCTTCAAGAAGAATGGCAAAACATTACGTCCACAGAGCTAGAAAATTTAGTTGCTTCGATGCCCAGACGATTACTTGCAGTGTTAGATGCACGTGGTGGCTCAACGAAATATTAATTTCAATGAAAAGTGATAACTTTTAATACTGAAACAAAGTTCTTTATGGTAGTGCACATATCGTATGTAGACATTTGTCAACCATTTTTTTTTTTAGTTTTTAGTGAATAAAAGTTTAAGTTTTAAACATATTTAGTTTTTTTCTTTCTGTCATATATTAATAAAAATACATTTGAAACAGAACTGTAGGATTACTTTTGTTTATTATAGTTTCAAAATGCATAAGTTGTGGAAATAGGGCCGTATGTAGACTTTTGTCGGCCACTGTTTAAGTATTGTTTTTTGTTTAAAAAAAAAAATGATCTTGAACTTGAATAATCTTGCTCACATCATAATTCTTAAAGGTCTTTTCGTGTAAAAGAAATGTGTGTTAAAAAATCTTTGATTTGTATCAGTCACAAAAAGTACCCTACAGTAGAAGAAAATAAGAAAGATAAACAAACCGCATCCCACTAAGCGACCACAAAACTCTTAAAGGAAAATACATAAGCTTTCTATAAAAAAAAAAATAAACAAAAATACCCTATTTAAAAAAGCAAAAAAAAATTTTTTTTTAAGATTGAAGAAAAAGCTATCGAAAGCATTTTGGACAAAATATTCTAACTACATTAGGTAATTAATTCATAACGTTGGCAAAGTATCGGCGACGGTCGGGAATCCTTTGGCAGAATGTGGGATTAGCAATCTTAACAGTATTGTCCTGTTACCCGAGTGATAACAGGGGCCAACCGTTGGTTTTTATTTTTTTTTTTATTTTTTTTTAAAAGAGAAGCAACACTCAGGAAATTCTTCCTATTTATTAATGTGTTGCTTTCTTTGGAAATTGGATAGTGGAGAGATGAAAGGTGGGGAAAGATGAATTGCTTCAAACATGGCAACATTGTAATTGCGCGAGATGATAAGTCTTAGAACAGTTTTTGCTCGCCACCTGATGGCGAGTTGGCGAACTTGTTGAAGCTTTTTGGTTCATAGCCCTGATTTATTATTTTACTTCGGTGGGGTTAAGTGCTATGGGAACACCGAAATGGGAGCTTCGATACATATGAGGGATAGAAAACTCATACATATTATTTTTCTAAATTGATGTTGCAGTCACCGGGAATCGAACCCGGGACCATCTGTGTAACAGTTCATTGCGCTAACCATTACACCACAGCGAATTAATTAATTTTATGAATTATGTATAACAAAAAGTGTTTTAAAAGCAGCAATACAGTTCGATCGTAGTCTTTTACATCATACTTAAATGTGTGAAATATATTAAAATTTAAAATAAAAATAATGCTTTTAATTGGTTGTAATATTGGTAAAAGCAATATTGTCCACGAATTTTGCTGGTGGTACTGGCAAAACACATGCTTTGCAAATAATAGTGATTTTCTGGTACAATATTAATTGTATCTTTAATAATTTTTAACACTGTGGGTTTACCAAAATAGCAGGGGTTTGCGAGTACTATTTTTTTTTTTGTACGGTTGGCATGTCTACCTGGGTAGTTTTAACAGTTTCGTTTGACGAAAATGTTAAAATTCATCACTCTCCAACTCGGAGAGTCCTTGACCAATCCCACAGAAATTTTGTGTCATAACTACTACTCAATAGCACCCAAGTTGGTTCAAGTTTCATTCCGATCCCAAGATATGTTTTGCAAAAGTTCGGTAACTTGAGCTGAAATCCTCCATATATCAAAATTTTATTTTATTAACTTCTTATTTTTTACGAATATTTTTGATTCTTATTGAAATACACTTTTTTGTATCTACATTAATAAGCCATAATTTTAGATTTTCTTTGAGAATTTTAAATGTTCCTTTTGTTTGATTTTACAAATCTCTTTAAATTTTGTTTTTGATATGGGTGTTAATGACTTTAATGTTTGTTATTTAAATTTTGTTTTAAATTTTAATTGTTGTTATTAACGAAATTAATTTACATGCGACGTATGACAAGACAATAGATGAATCAAAACAAAATGTTAATCAATTAACATGTTTTTAATAATTACATTTGTTGGTATTGACTATGACGCAGATGCGGGCAAAATTCGCTTAGCTGTTCATACAAACAAGTCAATGTTGTGAGCAGTGGCCCGGGCTCCTCCCTAAGTGATTTCGATTTTTTTACTTTATGAATTTATACCTTTTTGTGAGTTAGAAATTTAAATAAGCATTGACAACTGTACATAGTGTTACAGTCATAGAAATAAACCTTTAAAAATACCAGAAAAATTAGCTAAAAATTAAGTTGCAGAAAAAACTTATAAATTTACCGGATTTTTTAGTTTTTTTAAATTTTTTTTATTTTATGCACATCAAGTGTGAACGTGTCAAACTTTCTCGATATATGAATCGACTAAATATTTATTCGGACATCAAACTTTACTGATTAATCGAAAAAAATTTAAAACGATAACAATTGGTGAGTTGGTAACAGGGTTGGCAGGCAATACCACTAAAATACTGTTATCGATTAAAAGCTTTTTCAACTTTCTACCATTGCCCCTAAAATATCGTCAACGACTTAATCCAAAATCATTAGCCTTACGTATAATACCGTTACCATTATCTATAGTTTTCTGCTTTTTCAATTGCACGTGGTTATTTCGCATTTTCCATACACTCATAGAAAAAAGTTAGTAGAAAAGCCGTTTGTAACCCAACTTTGTAAGTTTTAAACTAATTTTTAGCTCAAATTGACATTTTAGTACAAAATGTTGCTGCTTTTTGTAAAAATCAGTTCTTCTTTATTTCAATTTTTATTTATTTTTCTATTTTTCTATTATTTTATTTATTTTTAATTATGAATCAGTCTTTGATATATAGTATTTCAATGTACATACAAAAGGAACATAGGAAATAGTAAAGACAAATGCAACTCTGTATTATACAGAGCTGTATTTTAATTGTCTTATTATTTATAATAAAAATTTTCAGGAATGGATGGCGCTTACTTTCCATGTAAACAACTAAAAACTTAACTAAGATTTAGTAGATTTTACTGTTTTATTTTGCTGTTTTTATTTTACTAATATGTAGCAAAAAGATTCTACTAATTTTTCTGCTTTCTTCAGCAACGTCATTTTTAACTAATTTGTAGTAACTTTTTCTGCTGTTTTTACAGTCTTTTTTGTATGAGTGTACATTTAGAGGACTTTCACCGCTACACGCATGTATTTTGTATTTTGTTATTGTATTTTGTTAATTTTTTTGTTCGTGTGAAGAAAAACATCATCTTAAAAATTTAATTTTTTTAAACAATTATCGGCATGCTGCGAAATGTCTGACTACCGTTAACCTTAATATATTGTTACCCTTTTCGATAGGTTTAGAAATATATTTTTTTTCTAGTTTAATAATTCGATAATTTGTTTGTTTTGTATCGGAATTTCAGGGATAACGGTATTTAATGTATTTTGGTAACGGTATTTTGTATATCATGTGTTCCGGAACTATATTTTAAAACAATCGATAAGGATGATGGTATTTCTGATATTTGGGTTATCCATAAGAACACTTTTTAAAAGTGTTCTTATGGATAACGGTATTTTAGCAGCATTACATGCTAGCCTTGTGACCTACTTACGTTAAAAGTTTTACTGTCGTGCAATGCTTATGGTTTATCGTGTGAATAAAAATCATAAAAGAGAACTTTCACCATTGACAAGCCGATATAAATTTCATTGGTATGGATCTAAATTTTCTTAACATCGAAATTCAAATAATTGCAATGTATTTTATATTTTTATTTTTTTGAATATATAACACCCAACCATTATAACACACGTAATGAATTCTAAATTTTAAAAATTAAATATATGCTTAGTTCTACTACGAGTATAAGCAATATAATTTCACTCACTGATCCTGTTTTGCGGTTAACAATCTGTAATAGAATTTTGAGCAATCTGAAATTGATGAAGTACTAAATAGCGAGATTTATCCTCATAAAAAAATATCGTATTGGTACTAATTTGGATAAAAATAAAAAGAAGCGATCTCCAAAACATTTTCAATTTTATTTAAAATTTTGAATTCTACAACATTAGATGAAATTGTATCAGATTATATATAATTTGATCATATTTGATAGACCCATTTTCCGATCAAATTAAATGATATTAGATATCATGAGATACCATGATATCAGCTTATTTATGCCATTTTCGGATCAGGGGAGATGTGATGTTTAGTTATATACTAAATATAATCATATATGATTATATCGGAACTTTTTTCGTCGGGTGACTTTAGTATCTTTTTTTACATATTTATTTCTATGAGTGTGCATTATAATGTATTTAACTTATTAATTTTCTCAACACAAATCATTTTAATATCATAATTTTGTTTTAAACAAATTTTTTTCAATCTTTCTTTCATTTTCAAGTTTAACAATATAATTTATAAAATGTCCACTTGGTATCTGGATGTTTGTTGAAGTTTTTTTTTTTTTTAATAAAATTTATCGTGCAATTTGTTAAGTTTTATTGCGAAAGTAATAAATTGTCACTATTACTTTACTCTATTCTTTGGTTATACATAATTTTTTCTAAAAAAACTTTTAAGAAAAATATACACAATTCAAAAACATTTGCACAATTATTATCTATATAAAGTATTATTTTAAATCCAACGCACAGTGGAGTATTATTTTAAATCCAACTCACAGTGGGGTATTTGAAAAAAAAAATAATGGTAATAAATACAGATCGGTACGAAGCAAATTATAAATTGTAAAATAGGTGTTAATCTTTTGTATTATTGTGATTGGGTCACCCTGTGTACTTACAAGTTATTCAATTCAATTCATTTATTAAAGCATTACGCTAATAAAGAGTTTAGAAACTATGTTTCTTTTCTACTTAAAAATAAATTTTGATGAATATTATTTACAAATGTACATTGTAATTATAGAAAGGGAAGGGAAAAGTGCAGAAAAACCTTTATGAATTTGGGTATAGGATAAAAACACTTACAGACTAATAAATAACTATTAAGAAACCAGTTCGTTAATATGGGAGTATTGAGAAGATTGGCATCTAGTGTTGAAATTTTGTGTAATATTAAATATTTTATCATAGATGTAATCGAAGTTCGCTAGTGCGTGTAGTCGCCTTGTAGAGTGGTGCCAGGGCAAATTAAATATTATTTTCAAAAGTTTATTTCGAGCGATTTGAAGTTTTTTTAAGTGACATTTTGCAGAAGTGGCCCATACAGGAGCGCAGTACAACATTATCGGGTGGAAAATTGCTCTTATGATTAATTTTTTGTTATTGATATTGAGTTGTGACTTTCTGTTAATAATAGGGTACATCATTCGGGTCAAATTGTTGATTTTAGGTATAAGATGTGGTATGTGATCATTAAAATTGAGTTTTGTGTCGAGAATAATGCCCAAATATTTGACATTTTTTTCCCAAGGGATTTCATGGTTCATAAACAGAAGACAACTTTGTGGAATAAAGCAGGCTTTACGCTTTCTGGTAAAATAAATGGCTTGTGTTTTTTCCGGGTTGACCATAATTTTCCATGTGTGGAAGTAATTGTTGATTTTTTCCAAAGCTTGTTGTAAGTTTAAAATGATGTTGGCCGAGTATGTATCAGCACTGAGGATTGAGGTATCGTCAGCAAATATAGAAGTTATGCATTTTGCCAGTGGGGTAATGTCAGCAGTGAACAAGTTATAAAGTATTGGTGATAGACACGAGCCTTGTGGGCAACCAGCAATTATATTTATTTGCTGGGAACTGGCTTTACCTAAAAAAAACTGTTAAAGACCTGTTGGCCAAAAAAGTTATCGCTTTTGTAAATGTGAACAGATTTCCGTTTCCGATTTACGTTTTAAGATAGAGAAAAACCATGCTTATAGTTACAGGTTTACTTTAAAAGTTATTTAAATTGAAAAATAAAAAAATTTGTTGAAATTATAAATCTAAAAAATTCTCCGTGTTAACAATACTTCACAATAAAAGAAATAGCAAACTTTTTCAAATCGCCTTTAATAGTTTAGTCGTGAAAAGTAATTAAACTTCAAAATTTAAAAAATTTATGAAAAATTGTCATTTTTGGCCAATTTCTTTACAATTTTCTTAAAACTGTGTTAAAAAAAAAACAATTCAAATTTTGGTATTTTCGGGAATATTAGGATTTGAAAACAATTTGGAATGTAATTTCACTAGCTTTTAGACATTCATAGGGCGGCAAGGACAAACGTTTGCCAAATAAAATTATAATTTTAAAAATTATATAACAAAGTCTTCTATATATTTGTTCTGAATATCCTAACATACGGTTTATAATTAAAGTCAGGGCGGAATATTTTGTGAAAAATTACAAAATTTAAGAATAACATTTTTTGATGCCAAAAAACCATATATTAATAAGTTTTTTTTTTAACTGATGTTAGGTTTTTTTATTTATGTATATTTAGGATTAGGAATTTGGAAAATATATGTATATTTAGGATGGTGGAAAAAATCGTTTAAATATCATGTATAAGATATAAAAAGCTTAACTCAAACAAAAAAAGCTATTTGAACTTATTTTTGTTTTTATTGGTTTAAGGCCTCATTAGTTGTTACTTTCTGTTGCCGTTCTGTGTCGTTCTGTTCTGTAGGTAATATTTTGTAATTACTTTTTCTGTGAAAGGAATCAGCTGTTTAAAAAGTAAAAGAATCTCCAACCAAAAACATTCAGATCAGGGATGATAAATGCGATTTTAAAATATTACCAACCTGCATATAAAATAGTACTTTTTCGGCATCACAAGTATAAAAAAAATTTAAATATAAATTAACAAACAAATCTTTGTAACCTCCAAAATAAACAATTACAAATGAACCAACAGAAGTATATTAAAAAAAAAAATATATGTTAAGAGGTGAAAACAAAATTTTGAGGTGAAAAACTTTTTTGGATGTAAAAAAATAAATTGTGTCGTGAAAAACAGTTTTGAAGTAACAAAATTATTTTTGAGTTGAAAAAAAAATTTTTTTGTGGAGAAAAAAGAATTTCGGTGAATTTTAAATATTATTCACCTCTTAGCGTCTGGTGGAAAAATATGACGTTATATTTTATACACCAGACACTACAATGAATTCTAATAATATACAGTGCATTATACACCAATTTGTATGGAAAATTTAGAGGTACTTTCACATTGTCACTCATTACTTTTGAACCGCTAGACCGATTTTGCTCATTTTCAATACCAAACTTTTCGGAAAAATGAAAATAAAGCTATGTAAAAACGAGCAGTGCGTACTAAGAAAATTAGCCGATATTGATTTAAAAATTTTTTAAAATTTTGATATTTTTTCTTTAATTCACCAAATTTTTAATATTTTTTGAATGTACTATTAATATCTTGCTGTATTGAATTACGTTTCTCACAGTTTTTTGCGAATTTAATCCTTGTGATTGGTAGCAAACAAATTTGTTCGTGAACTCATTCGATTTTAAAAACACGCAGCTAATAGTCAATTTGACATTTTTATAAGATTTTTATTATTTACTTTTTTGAAAATCAAAATTAGTTAATACTAATTATAACCCTTAGTGATTGAATTCAATAATTGGTTTAATCGATTAATAAAACTCTAATATAATCATCTGTAATCAGTCGCACTCTGTGAAACCATGTGATTGAATTCACAGCGTTGGTTCGAAATTACTGCATTGTTCATATGGTACTGCAAATCGAATTAATAATTATTGAATTTTAAAGGGACCAAGAAATTCATACATAGAAAAATTTGTAAATTGTACTAAATGAGTCATAGGAGTATCATGGTACATCTGAAGTTCAAATAGTACCATAAAAAGTACTATAGTACCAACTTTATCATCCCTGATTCAAATATTGAGAAAAAGATTTCACAACAAACCAATACATACGCACTTCAGGCTGTCACTTAACGTTGAATTCTATTTTCAATAGAATTGTCTGCAACAGAACAGAACGAAAAAGTGAAAACTAACCACACATACAGACTTTCAATTGAACAGAAACAAAACAGCTGATTCGTAACGGAACAGAACGTACAAACTAATTCTGCCTTTAGTTGTACAAACTTGTTCATGTTTTTTTTTTAACCCATTAAGGCCCAGTGATGCGAAAACGCATCGCATTTTGTAGGAAACCTCTAGAAAAAACGGCTAGGACTATAGCGATTATCAACATGTTTCGCGCTCATAGGCGCCAGTTTGTAACTCGAGTGCATCTTGGAGAAAAAATTATGGGAAAATGTTGCCATTGCGATTTTTTTTTTCGATTTCGTAAAATTTCTGCAACTTCTGAAAAAATTTTCCAAATATCAAAACTACTTATGAATCATAAGTTGAGTTGCTTCTGTCGTCATTTAAGGTTAGTTCCAATGCACCCATGTGTTTGAGATCCTATTCACATGTCTTCAAAGAGAGTGATGCGAAAACGCATCGATGGGCCTTAGAGGTAAAACTAGTACACAGCTTTTAAAACTTTGTATTTGTTGCTATTGGCGCTCAAATTGGCACAGTTGGTGATTCAATGCAGTTTTATTTATTCTAACGGTATTTCTCTCTCTTATATTTGTTGTTATCCGTTGTTTCTGTTATTATTATTATCGCTCAGACTGATGCTGTTTTTGATATTTGTTAGTCGAAAAGTAAATTCAGTGTTTTCCACACGTGTTTTTTTGCCGAAATGCCTCATCAACAATTTTTGACCATAAAACAAATTGTGGAAATAATTAATGATTCAGATTCGGACGACGAACTAGCACAAGAAATACGAAACGCCGAGAAAATTGATATAGTTGCTTTGCCACCAAGCACCGTGGACGAAACAAGTGATAATGAAGATGTGGATGATGAAGTTCAGGAAACACAGCCATCGAATGTGACCACTCTACCATTAGATATTGCTGGTGAGGTGGAGGTTCAATGGTGTGCTGCTGTTTCTAGTACTCCGAATCAATCGGAAGCAAAAACTACAGCCATGGACGGACCCAATTTTGTAACACAAAAGCCCAAGTGGAATAACATGACATGTCACAAAGAGTTCGCTTTCGACAAAGGTCCAGTTGATGTGTCTGCTGCAAAACAACAGGAATTATTCGAGCGTTTAGGAGACTGCAATCAATATCAACTATTCAAACTTTTTATTGATGACGAAATTATTGAATATTTGTTGGATTGTACCATGAAGTATGCAGTCGTCAATTGCAACGATCCAACATTTCGTACTGACTACGATGAAATTTTACAATTTATTGGAATTTTGTTCATATCTGGATACTCTCCTAAGCCTTCAATACGCAGCTATTGGTCCGACAGCCCAACTCTCGGCGTACCATGCATCAAAGAGGTCATGACTCGTGAACGTTTTAAGCGAATCAAAAAGTATTTCCACGTTTGTGACAACCAAAATCTGGATGCAACTGACAAATTTGCCAAGGTTACGCCACTGAACAACATGATGAATAGTCGGTTCATGCAGTTTGGCGTATTTTCTCATCATTTATCAATTGATGAGAAAATGATAGCGTATTTCGGTAGGCACAGCTGTAAAATGTTCATCAAAGGAAAACCGATTCGATTCGGATTCAAATATTGGGACCTATGCTCAAGTGAAGGTAAGTTATTCAACTGACTGATTTAGACTCTTTTGACTACATCTCTTGACTCTTCATCACAGGATACCTCTATCATTTTCTACCGTATGCCGGAGCATCTTCACGTAAGAAAGATATTGGACTGGGTGAATCAGTCGTTCTGCAGCTGCTAGAAAAATTAGATCATCCCGGCAATCATACAATCACTTTCGACAATTTTTTCACATCTCATCGTTTGATTGCTCGTCTCGATACCTTTTGCTTCTTTGTGACTGGCACAGTTCGCGATAACCGTATGGGATTTGAAGCGGAGAAAAAAGCGCAACCAAAGGCGCAATCAAAAGCAAAGAGACAAAAAACTGCAACAGATGAGGAAAGTCTTCCGTCAACATCAAGTCTTCAGACCAAGAATGTTATAAGCAGGAAACCAAAAGGTCATTTCGATGCGTGCTGCGATTCAAATAATAATGTATTCGCCATTCGTTGGAACGATAATGCAATCGTTTCAATGCTCTCAAACTTTCAATCTCACGCTCCAATTGGCAAAGTAAAGCGATACGACAGAAAACTTGGCAAAAACATTCAAGTCGATATTCCCCAAATGATCCAATCTTACAACCGAACAATGGGAGGAGTCGATTTGTTTGACAACGCAATGAATAATTACCGTATTGGCATTCGCGGCAAGAAGTGGTACTGGGCACTTGTCACTAATTTACTGGATGCCGCAATGGTGAATGCTTGGAAAATTCATTGCATATGCTCAAAAATTGCCAAACAGAATCATATGCCCCAAGTGGACTTCCGTGTTTTCGTGGCAGAATGCTTGATTCGTTCAAATAAAACTAAAGTACAAGCTGCACATCGTGTTTCAGCCAGCATTCGAAACGACTGTTTAGTAAAGGGTCCGCCATCTAACTTTTTTTTTTTCAACTAGTGCTTATTTCGTGAATGGTAACACTTAGCTCATGTCTGATTTGACAGATAATTAGTTGTATCCTTCCGCTGAACGAATATGGTCCGTATGTTCGTTATCTTGTGAAACAATTGAAAGAAACTGGCATCCTCAGTGCGTACACCCGAGAATATTGCTGCTGTGGCAGAAAGTGTGCGTGAAGCGCCATCAACATCAATTCACCGTCGTTCTCAACAATTGAACATTTCGGAGACATCATTGAGACGAATTTTGCATAAAGACCTTGGCATGACGCCATACAAAGTCCAATTGCTTCAGGAGTTCAAAAAAAAAAAAGTTATTTGGCGGATCCTTTATTTTATTACTTTGTATATGGAAATTGTATTTAAATATCGATTTGCGTTACATATTGTGCTAATTATTCTACCACTAGATAACAGAACTATGTGGGGTATGAATTTAAAAAAAAGTTTGCAAAATTTGAACAATTTTAACTAATTTTTACACGCTGAACATGAATTTTTTTAAATCGCACTATTGGTTTTCGAGATATTGCGATTTGAATTTAGCTTGAAATGGCTTTTTTTCCATTTTTATAGAATTTTTTTAAAAATAACTCCGTGTTGCGACTTTCATTAGATATTAGGCAATTTCTTTTACAACTAGGTCCAAAGATTATGTTGTGAAAATTTCAAAAAATTCGAATAATGTTAACCTGTTGCAACCTTTCAGAAATCGGTACACTTGTACAAAAGTTTTAGCATCCAAAACTTTTTTATAGAGGTAGTCAACTTTGTCAACCTATAAATACACCCAGTACTAAAACTGGGTCACCCAGTCACAATATTACAAGAGATTAACACATTTTTTACAATTTCCAATTTGATTCGTACCTATCGGATCAGTAGTTTTGAAGTTCTATATTATTTTCCATCCTTTTCTTTCAAATACCCCACTGTGCAACTGATTTTACTGTGTAGGCCAACTGTGGTTGGTGATTTTAAAAGTTACATTACTTATGTACAATTTACAATTGCATACAAAAAAGTTTCATAAACAAGTTCCATAATTTTTTTTAAACGGCTACTACAAGTTTATTTAAATTAAACAGTAGTTTTGTAACACAAAATTGATTAATCAATGAAATGCTATTGCAGTAAAGGATTTTAGACTAACATTAGAAAATTATTTATTGAAAAATTTACAAAAGGCTTTCAAGGCTTTTAATTTAAGGTTAAGTTCTTCTGCAATTAATATTATAGTTAGGTCTTAAAAATTTCCGACATATCTTTCTGATAAAGGTCTTTCAAATCCGAATATTCTCCTATGTATGTAGATAATGTTGAGTTTACGTAGATCTTTTTTTCCAAAATTCGTGATAATTCGCGTTCAGTGGCTGCTCAAAAATGGGAATTTTAACAAATGCGGAAGAAATATGCAATTTTTGAATTATCATAACTTTTGAACATTTCAATAGAAAATAAAAAATTTGGAGTAATTTTAAACAGCAATTCCTAAACAGTATTGCACAAACATTACTTTTTTTTATGCGAAAAGGATAACGAAATTTAAAAAATTTCTTAATTCGCAAATATTTGAAAAAAGCATAACACTGTGCTACTCCTCAAATTCACTTTGCAAGGGAACTATTTTAGGTTTTGAGTCTAGCTGGTTGTATTACAAAACCGGTTCCAGATTGCTATAAGATAGTAGTTTTTGCTATAGTAACTCTGTAATTTTTTTTATTTTGATTTTTTAAGTGCTATTTAAATGGAAATTACCTGGCCTTATCAAATACATTTACTCTTTTATTATTATTAATATAAATAAGTAGAGATTTTTTTAATAACAATAAATATTTTAAATTTTTTTAAACTTTTTCATCTAATACGAGGGGTTTTTTTTAATACTCTTTTAAAGCAGTGATATTCATAAAGATAGTGTTTTTTTGAGTGAAATGAGCCTTCATTTGTTAAAATCGTGTCCACTTTTTCTATATATTGTCTACTTCAAAAATGTTTAACAACTGTTAAAGCCGCCATTATTTGGCTCTTATTTCTCAAGGTTTTTTTGAATTGAGAGAGACATTGAACAAGGTTTGGGACTATACGTAAGAGATATGACATGCATAGCTTCATGTTGAAAAGCCTTCACCTACAGAATTGATTGAAAGTCAAAAAATTAAAAAAATTACTTAAAATTACAAGAGATTTTTTTCATTTCATTTTTTGATCATACTTTTTAACCTTCAGATCTAAACCTATGCAAAATAGAGTCACTAGACTTGGAATATTTATGCAATAAAAAATTATTTTCCATATCGCTGCTTGGTGTAAAGATGTATGGTGGTTTACAAGTGAAACCAAAATTTTCCGAATTTTAAACTTTCCTATAGGGGTTTTACTCCGTTGAATGTTATTGAGTTTTGAGAACAGTTTTTCAAAAAAGTTGTAATTTTATAAAGTTGATGTCACCGCACCAAGAACAGGAAACGAACATTACTTACTTCAAAGGAATTGATGTAAATTTTTTGAAAATGTATGTTATTTGCTTCCGCACATAGAAAAAAATTTAGGTAATTGCCAACTGAAATTTGGGTACTAGGACTCAAATTCAGTCCGTTCATACGATTAACGATTTAGATTCAGAAAAACTACTATAGTAGTTGCGTTTTATGAAAACTTTATTCAGAAGTTAGTTGTTACGGTCCCCCTCGACTCCTTCGAATTCGACCATTTTTTTATATACAAATACATCTGATCATTTTTATTAAGAGTTTCTTTTATATGGTACTTGATGTTATTATATGTCTTCAAATCTAACTCCATATATAACTACATAAGCCATATAATAATAATCCAAATATATGCAGTGATTGATATGATTATATATGGTCGCGTGCTATGTCTTATTACACTATATGTGACGCCATACTTAAAATATTTTCCTTATTATTTTATATAGCGTTATATATAATCCTATATGTATTTAGGTAAAGTTCAATATCAAATTAAGTTATACGCAAGTTAAGTTTTGCTTGCATATGGCTTCACATACAACCATACTAATTTTATAACGAAATTATTCGCAAGTGTTTTTTTTTACATAATTTCGAATAACAAAATGTGTATATTTTTTTACGGTTTATATTTAATCTTAACTATTTATATTTAATCATTTCGTTGTTTCATTTAAAAAAAATTCAAGTTAACTACTATCGGCTCAAATTTTATAAAATCATATATATTTATATCTAATTAGATGTAACTTAATGTCCCGGATATGAAAAAATCTCCGATAAAATTCTTTCAAATTATATCCAATTTGATATAATTAGATACATGTAGAGGGCTCATTTTTCGGATCAATTTGTATATGTGAACTTATTAAATGAGATATAATTTTCTAAGACTCCATATTGAAATTTTTAATGGGAATTTAAACTTTTATAAATTTTTTCTCTGATTGTATCACCGAAATTGAAAAGAAAAAACGGATGTAGGTCCTCAAATTTAGTCCAAATATGAGAGCATTATTATTTTTTACCTTCTCCTATTTTTGCATTTTTTTTTTTAATTTTTAGGGAATTTTGAGATTTCTTTTAATATACAAATGTTTTAATAACAACACAATGTTTGGTATACAATGTTTTAATAAAAACAATAGCAATGTACAGCTTAGTATTTAATTTTACTACAAAGCGTTCATTAACAAATATTCTATATGTGATCCTGAAGAACCTTTTAATCAGTAGGCAAAAGAGTATTTTTGACCAAAAAATTGCTAAAGTCAAATTTTCTTTATAATTTTAAAATTTCGAGGCATTGTAGTTTAAGCAGTACAAGATATTGCATTAAAGTTTTTTTTTTTGTTTAATTAAATAACTTGTTGTTAATATTACCAACACTTTTCATAGCAATAGGAATTGATTTGATTTTGTCTATTGGCAAAACACCGGACCGGGTTGTTTCATTTTGATTTGATTTTCAAATGCGGATAACTTATGCATTTTAAGAAATAACCTACATGGGTAAGTACAAGCAGATAATAGAAATGTTTAATTTTTATAAAATCGGTTTATAAATATAAAATTGACAAGCTCTCCAAATTTTTGAATACCCGAGATGTCTTACTTTGGAGTCTAATTGTTAGTGTCCGACTTAACTGTTCGGCCAAAAAACTATATTTGGGCGGTTTTTTGGTATCTAGAGGCATTTAATTCGATTTTATGTATAACATTTAACCCCCCGTCAAACACATATTCTGAAACCTTCGAACGAGCACATATGCCTGGCCAGACCCCTATACGTTTTCATGCATTTGTATGGCAAAAAGGGTACCGTAACTTTGAATTGAATGAAGTATGCTCGTATATTATTTTGTTAAAAATGTTAAAAAAAATTTTATTTATTTTGTGGAATTCATGAAAAACAAGTATAATCAACTTTAGAATGTTGTTGGCACACAGGATTAGTGCATTTGGTGCAGTAAAAACGTTTCGCAGCTTTTCGTCTTGCGTGAGACAAATTCTGCAATCTTTTCTGGAATTCAGTGTACTAGGGCCGCTTTATTGGTTAGGCAGCATGTTGCTGGGAATATTCAACGGCCTTCCAAAGAAAGATACAATGGCCAAACGTGTTGAATGTTGTCCCAAAATATGTATAAATTGTATAGGGGTCTGGCCAGTCATATGTATTTGTTTGAGGGGGACTGTTTCCTTTTGCAGTTTTCGTCGTGTTGGAACGATGATTTTGAATTTTTTTTTTTCAGATAGAAAACCAACAATATTTTAGGCGGCTACCGGGAAAAACAGGTATCTACCTAAATCAGAAGTATGTTTAATTGACGCTCAAAAATTAAATATGCCTGGCCAGAACCATGTGTTTGTCGAAGGGTTAAAGAAAAAGCGAAAGTATAGCTATAAAGTCAAAAGTTCGGCCGCCGAGCTATTTTCGATTGACCGAACTTTCAGAGGCTGAACAGTGAATTGCTTAACTATGGACATTTCTTTAAATTTAACACTCGAAAATTCATTTAGTCTGCCAAATAAATATAAATAAAAAACATTTTTCCATTCGCCAAATTTGTCCATAATGCTTTAAATACCGAATTGAGACCAAATGCAACCGAATTGAGAACTGACAATACTTATTGAACAGGGCATGGTGGATCTTGTCGTCCTTTCTTTGAAAATTAAGCTTGAAATTACAACTCCGATCAGCAAGTAAGAACTGGCTACATTATTTCCAAAATATTTGTGAAACGCCCCATTGTGTAATGTAATACGCTTTGAGGTATTTGAAAAAAATACTTGTAATAAATATAGAACTTCTAAACTACTGATTCGAGCGGTACGAATCAAATTTGAAATTCTAAAAGAGGTTTTAATCTTTTTTAATATTGAGATTAAAGGATTTAAATGTTCCGCAAAAATATTCGCCGTGAAATTTTACTATGACGGCCTGAATACACCAAAATCAAACATTTTTATGGAATATGTTAACCCTCTAACTCTTCAAGGTAAGGGTCCTTTTTGTCCTTCTTTTAAAAAAGAGCAGAAAACACCATTACAACAGGCATTTTTTTTTCCTACCTTGAGGAGTTGGAGGGTTAACATATTCTACCAAAATGTTCTCCGTAACATTTTACATAAATTTGCTAAACACACCATGTACTTTAAACGTAATCTTTACTCGAATTTCTATGCCGATTGACAATACAAAATTTGTATTTGGGGGAAACTTTACTTCCCCCTAAAATGAAACCCAGATGTAAACTTTCAAAACGCTGATACACGTGTCATTTTCTTTTGCCTCTTCTATCAATATTTATAGGTCGGACTTTGTAATTTTGTTTTGTGTTGTATAGTCTTATGCAAAATGTTGACCTTTTTGTTGTTAATTTGTTAACTCATTGTTGGCTTGAAGCCATTTAAATAAATTTAAATGATTAAAAAGTTTATATTTTATTTGTTTATTTATTTTATTAATTCTTCCGATATTTCGACTCGAAATCTTTGGTAATTTTCAAGGAAAATTTTAAAATAAATAACACGTGTACTTAATAAACTGCTGCACTGTGGTAAAGGTTGGTCCCTTACTTATTACTTATTACGAAAAAATAAAAATATTAATAAATTAGCAATATTAATGAACTTTCATTCAGTTAATGAGATTATTCAATATATTAATGAATCCACTTTTTAATGAAATCGATTTATTATCACAACGAAAGAAAATTCTATCAGTATAGTGATCACTTGAAAAGTGATTGCAATTTTTTTTTTCAAAGGACATACTTTAATAAAGTATGTCCCTTAGTCGCCTATATCCTTATTTTCGAAAATGTGTTGGAGTTTTTTATTCTTACCTCTTATTATAACAAATTGCATGTTGTTGCGTTTATATCCATAATAACTTGTACTAACTTTAACTAAATCATCCTTCTATTTGAATATATGTTAAGCTAGTAAAACTTAAATTAGATTGTAACTCAACAAAAAAAAAAAAAAAAGTCCTGGAAAAAGTAAAATATGAGTCCACACGCATACTCTACAGCAAGAGTTTCTTATTTGCAGCAAGTAAAACTTTCACTGTTGAGTTTTTTTTTTCTTGTTCTTTGTGAGCCACAAGTTTACTTTATAAATTCAAATATTATTTTAGCATCATTTTTTATGTTTTATTTCTCCACTATCATTCTACGTCTAGCAACTTATTTTTTGTTCAACTACAATATTTTCTTATGATTATTTTCTATAATAAAATTTATTTAAGTTGTTTTTCTTTTTTACCTAAAAATGAAAAAAATAAATATGGCCAAGTATAAATTGCATTCATATCATTTAATGAGATACATTTTTATTAAGATGCCAAGCAATTTTATAGTGCAGATAAGTTGTTTTAATTAATTATAAGAAAATGGACTGAACTCATATTGAAATTTGTTTAATTGAGCTTTTTGGAAGCGAATTCTCTCAGAAAAATATAATTACATATTGCTTAATCAAAACAATAAAAATTAATAAGATTATATCGCTAAGTGGAAGCAGTGTCGTGAGTGCTTCGAATAGTAGAGACATGTCATAAGTTTTGTTCGAGATGTCTTGCCTGGCAGCACTGATTTCTAGCCCCTAAATGTCATGAAGTCCTCGCGTTTACTTAGTGCTTTTCGTTGACATAAAAAATGTTGACAAATCTTGCTATATCGGAAGAGCGTTTTATAGCGCATTAAAAATATGCATGCACTTTTCCTTTTCAGACTGGGTAGCTTTAAGGAATAAAAATATGTGCATAATATTATAGAGCAATTCCATATGAAAGCGATCACCTTTTGGACGACCCCTCTCCGATTTTAAAATAAATAGTCTCAATCGATTGCACAGCAAAAAATAATGTACCTACATATTTTTTTTTTTTTTTATAGTGACTGGTTTAGTGGTGGTGTGCACAACTGTCATGTGACAAAATTGAAGAATTCTTCATAAGGGACCTCATTGAAAATTTTTTTTCGGACGAACGTTTACTTGACGAATGCTTTTTTGTGAACGTCTGTTTTTGGAGTTTGTGACGTTTCAAACCGCAATATAGAAACCGAAAAAAGAGAACGAAAACGACAACTCTTACGTTTTCACTCATTACAAAGTGACATTCGTGATAGAGAACCCCAACGTCATTTTTATTACTCGTTTAGACGAATTTTTTGAGTGACACGTCAAAAACAGGCCATTAGTTTTTTTAACCAAATATCTTTTTAACTGAAATAAATATTAAAAAGGTAAATCTGTTATAGATTTTGCTTTTTACACATTGCTGTTAAAACATAAGATTTTTGAAACAATGCAAAATAAATTCGGTGATAGAAATATAAGCCTAATAATTTAAATTATATTTATAACAGAACATTTATTTTCACTTTATTGTATGTCCCTTCGGGAAATGAAGGGTCGATTAATCCAAAGTGACGATTTTGTGATAAATGATTGGGGGAACGTCACGAAACTGGTGAAACTAAAATTGTGGTATACCAAAAAGTGTTAATTTGTGTGAAATGACCAATCACGTGTATATAGTAATGTGATAAAATATTGACAAGTTGGTACCAGGTATACCATGTAGCAGATGAAAAAGTAACATAACATCATAGTGTACTGAAGCAACTAGGGACGTTGCAGTTGAAGTTGTTACTGGTCATTGAACTGTTTCAGTCCCGTTAGCAGTGGATGAAAAAATGGCAATTAGTGCCAAAGGATTCAGTCCCTTGACTGCCACAAAGCGGACATAACACTGAAATAAACTTATTTTAAAATTGATTTTTGTTGTGCCTTTTTGAAGCTGTTGTGACCAGGTGCTATGACACACTCTTTCAGTAAAGTTCAGTGAATGGTTCTGGACGGGCAATTAAACAACTCGTATATAATATGACACATGGTGAATAAAAAGCTTCTCAAAGCTATTTCATTCAAACTACTAATGTAACATCACACATTGCGATTATTATGTGACTAGTTTTCCATCAAAAATTGATCTCCAGTTCTACGATACGTCACGTGATAATTACATTACACCAGTGACGTGATAATTATTTTCCCACTGGTCTTGTTACATGTCACATAAATCCTAAAATAATCCAACTTTAACACTGTCTACTTCTAACTTGTCCCGTAGCTTATTCATTTCAGTCGGTACGGTCATATGTTACCTTAGTCAAGTTATTCGCCACGTCACAAGATGCTCCAAAGGTAGCAATTGCCATCTCCTATGACAAGCCCATGTTAAAAGTACCAGTCACTTTCATATAACAGAACCAAAACTAAGACGG
This sequence comes from Delia radicum, assembly GCA_021234595.1. Taxonomy (NCBI): domain Eukaryota; kingdom Metazoa; phylum Arthropoda; class Insecta; order Diptera; family Anthomyiidae; genus Delia; species Delia radicum. The sequence continues at coordinate 195,378,578 of CM037852.1, forward strand.
GTTCATACAAACGAAGTTCTAGTCACGTGACCATACAAGTGACCATCAAAATTCGATAAAATAAGTAAGTGTTGAAAACTTTTAGCTCATTTCATTACTTTTTGGAAATCGCAACAAAAGGCAATCTAAAGAAACGCTGACATTTGGACATTGGCTGCTTAACACGTTGACTGCCACGGCGATTGTCAGAAAACTGGCCAAAAATTACAATTTGATTTTTTCACAGTATATTACCAAAAACTCTATTTCTAGATCATAGGTATCATCAAAAAGCAAAAATGATGTTTTTTTTAGGAGAAAATGGACCTACGAATTATCTTGTAGTTGACTTCTGTAACAGAAATCGCTACGCAAAAGCCAACTACGAGTTAATTCGTACGTCTTTCTTTACTATTTTGTTTTATAGTTATTATTATTTATTATAATTATCATAATTTTATTATTATTTTCTTTCTTTTTAGTTTTATAAACATTCTCTAATTATTGTTATAATTATCAAGAACCCAATATGGATAAGAAAAGGTCACTGACTCAAAAGGAAATTGAGTACATTAAGTAAATGTTCAGTTAACGCAAGCCAACATTGCCTTTTTGTTCTTTTCCCAGAAGCCATTCGTAGCTACACAAAAATGGAAGGTTTAGTGAGTACGAGATAATTCGTAGTTGGCACCCTAGAAGGGAACTCAATCTACGAGTTATCTCGTAGTTGGTAATCAACGTGTTAAGATGCTATGCATCATACTATATAATAAGGAAGCAGTAAACGTTTATACTTCTTCTAATTTTATTTTTTTAAATAAGTTTTACTTTTAATAATTAAAATATATATATATGTATTTTAATTTTGGTTCAAAATCAAAATTCGCTGAAATAATAAGTCCCGGTTCACACACGGCAATTTTACTTGCGCAATTCTTGAGTTTATAGAAGAGGGAGGAAAAGAGAATGGAAGGATGTACAGACTTGCCCACTCCAATTCCGTTTTGTTTTGTCATCCGCAATTTTCAACACTGCAGGTTGATATACGAAAATTGCTGAAACAAACTTTTCCTGTGTGAACACAAAAGCAAGTTCAAAGGAGAATTGAAGAAAAAATGCGCAAGTAAAATTGCCGTGTGTGAACCGGCTAGATTTTGGAAAGCCTACCGTTGAATGGCCGGTACTTAAATAAAGGGTGTCCCAAGAAGAACGCAAATTTTAAATCTGGCAACATTCGAAGTGTCATTGTTTGACATTTGAACAATTGTTATTGTTTGCTAGTAGAAGGTACGAGGTTAGTAAAAATGGAGCCAGCTGACCATGGACAGCGAAGGGAGTTCGTTAATTGGGTATTGGAGAGACAACATGAACGTGCTGATTTTGCCGATAAAATCATCTTCAGTGACGAGGCCCATTTTCATCTTGATGGCTTCGTCAATTGGCAGAATTGTCGCATTTGGGGTGAGGAACATCCTCGAGTGATTCACGAGAAGCAAATGCATCCTCAACGTGTCACTGTGTGGTGTGGTTTTTGGGCTGGAGGAATCATTGGACCTTTTTTTTATGAAAATGAGGCAGGTCAAGCGCAAACAGTCAATGGTGTTCGGTATCGTGAAATGATAACCAGTTTTTTCTTGCCTAGAATTGAAGAAATGAATGTGGAGGGCATGTGGTTCCAACAAGACGGCGCCACATGTCATACAGCCAGAGAAACAATTCAATTGCTGCATCAGTCATTTCCCGGTCGTGTTATTTCGCGTTTTGGAGATCAGAATTGGCCGCCTAGATCGTGCGATTTAACACCACTAGATTTTTTTCTTTGGGGTTTTTTGAAGTCGATGGTTTACGCGAATAAGCCGACGACGACTCAAGCCTTAAAAGAGGAAATTGGACGCTGCATTAATGAAATACCGCAGCATTCATGCAAAACGGTCATTGAAAATTTCATTAAAAGATCGCGTGCATGCCAGCAAAGCCGCGGCGGCCATCTGCACGATATATTGTTCCATACATAACCTCATTCTGTCTACTTTACGATATAATAAAGTTTCACGATTTTTTTTTAAATATCTGTGTTTTATTTAAAATTTAAAAATTGCGCTCTTCTGGGGACACCCTTTACTTACAACAAACGTAGTAAATTATGTTTCCTATCGAATTATTTGTACATAAGAGATTTTAATTAGTATCCCATTTGCATTCTTCATATTGATTCCCATTTTCATGTTACCCGCAATAGGAACACTAAAATTAAAATTTTTTTTCCAAACATTTAAAAATTTTATCCAAATTACTAAAATCACTAATAAGATCTGACACTTGAAATTCAAGACCATGTACTAAATGTGTAATTGCGAATTAATAATTCAGTGCGTATGGTGACATATAAGTTTAATGACACTCATACGCACTATACGTGTTGTCACAATAAAATCTAATAAAAATATTAAAGTCTGTATGATATATTCACTTTTTTATTTATAATACAAAATGAAAACAATAAAAATCACTTAAAACAAAAAATGTAAATGTCAGCCCACAATATATGCACTAAAAGAACAAAAAATGATTTGTAACATAACAAATATTTTGTCATTCATATTAAATAAACTTACATAAATATTTTTCGAAATATTTGTCATATGTATATTTTAAAAGACATTTATAACAATTTGTCTGCCAAAATGGCAACTTATAACTTAATTTTTGAAAAAATTTCCTCCACAAACAACAAAATAAATTAAGAACATTGTTTTTGTTTTATTATACATGTATTAAGTACTTACACGTGTAAGCAAAAATATTTTCCTTATAAGTCATTCCATGCCAAAGCGAACAATTTTTTGCAACACTATTTTAGTTTGTTTTGAATTTTGGCAGATGTAACCGTACTTCAAATATATTTGACACGTGCACTCAGGGAACTTTTGCTTTAAAAATATGTAGTTGTTTGGGTTAGTTGGGTCATTTGTAGAACAAATTAAATTTTTTCACTAACCTTGTAGTTCATTAACAACAAAAAAACAAACCACATCAAATGACTGTTTTATGATTTTACATTAAAAAAAATAAATGTTTGTTTATTTTTTACTAACATATGTGGTTAATTTTTACTACAATTGTTAGTAACTTTTTGAACATTAAGAACAAATGACAAATGTTAGTTGAATTTAATGAAATGTTAGTCGTCCTTTCTTCAAGTGAAATTTCATTTGTTTTTGACTACAATTGCTGTCGTCTTTACCTACATAAAATCTTTAGTGTAGTTTTTCAAGACGTTTTCCTAACTTTGTTTTTTCAGAGGAAGCACAGTATTTTTAGGGAGTTAATTATACCCGTTTTACTTGTCTTTTAAAAAATTTAAATATGTGTTTTCAATCATTTTACGCTTAAATTTACTCGCTTAGAATGGCTTACATTTATTTACACATTTTGTGTATGACAATTACACATAATGTATGTATTTTTATTTAGAGTGAATATATAGAGTGAATTTACTGACATTATACTAGGTGAAAGGTTACCTACTAAAAATTGGGTAAAGGTTAACAGCAACTTATTACACTCAAAAAAGAAGTTAGTAGCGTCAGCAAAAAAATTTGCTGGGTCATCAAAATTTTAGTCCGGAGAGTGCTGGCAAAAAAAATGCTATTGTTAATCAAATCTTTTACTGAAAATCCAAGTGCTGATTTTTAGCAAACACTTAGTTGATTAAAAATTAAAAAAATCTTTCTACAAGTTAATCACATTTTTGTTGAATATTAGTAGACTAACGAAAACTAAAAAAAATTGAACTTTAGTTAACTTATTTGCAGAAAATCCGTAACATTTTTTGGTGATTCTTTATAAAATAATTTACAATAATAGTGAATTTTATCGTTGATCTATAAATTTATGTGTGAGATTTTATTTGTTCGGTTTTAGATCATGACAAATTTTTCTCTAAATTAACAGAAAAATTATAATTTTTTTTTTATATGATAATTTACTTTGACTATTAGAAAAAAACACAGAAAAAGTTATTAGACACTAGCATGAATGGAATGCATTTTCTGACCCACTACGGTCTTCATCAACATTCTTCGTGCCATTTTAGTGTTAATCGTAAATATCATCTATTTAACTCACATGTTAAAGAAATTGGGTAACTTTTAAATCCCACATTACTCTGTGTGTTGAGTAAGAAAATGTTCATAGTTACTAACACATTGACGACATGAATAATTGTAATATATGAACATATATAGAAATAATTATATACAACATAAACAAAATTATCTTGCAACTATTTATTTACATCAATGGTTGTTTAAATGATTGCATCTTTTAAAGTAAGACAAATAAATGCTACTTAGAAATGAAACGAAAACACAACAAAATAGTTATTACATATACAAACCCAATTTGCGATGGCAGCACCTTTTAGTTTTAAAATTTTTTTTTAAAAATATTTTGTGCAAATTTTAGCAAAACGACATTTAAAGGTTAGTAAATTTATATAAGTTAAATTAGCAAAGATAATTAGTACAAATTTAGTAATTTGTAAAAAAAGAACAGCAAAAAATTTTACTAAAAAATAACTTTATACTAAAAATTATTATAATAATCGTAAAGAGTGATTGAAAATTGTTTTACAATTTTTTTACTCATTAGTATTTTTTTTGAGAGTAAAAAGTAAAGTTTTTAAGTGTAATTTTATTTGTTTTTAACTACATTGCAGTGGTCTTCCCATTCTAGATGAATGTATTAGGTTAGTATAGTAAAACCCCCAAAGGGTTTGGTCCTATGTTATTACAGTCAAATTTGATGGCCGTTTAAAATTAAAACTTTTTTCGCCTAGACTGTATTGAATAAGACACAAAAAGTAGTGTAATAGTTCTTGTGATTGAAATTCTGAGTTCGGATGGCCGCAACAGAATCTTAAGAGTCATTTTTTCGTATACTATTTTCCCTATATCTGCAATTTTCATGGGTCATTTTAGTCTTTTTTTCAAGAAATACCAAAAAAACTATCTTAAAACTTACGTTTAGTGGGTTAAAATGTTTGTGAATATGTGCTGCAGCAAATTTTACTAGGTGGTGCATTATAATATTACATTAGGTTTAAAAAAATAAATTTAAAAAAAATAAAGCTAACATTTTTAATGGACTGGGCTGTACGTGATAAATTGAAATTCACCTTTCTAGTGATTTACCATCACCGGATGACGTTTTCGTCTTCAACATTTCCTAGTAAATTTAGCTGCAGAATATATTCACAGAACATTTTAACCCCTTAAACGCACGTTTTATGATACTTTTTTGGTATTTATTGTAAAAGTGACTTAAACGGTCCATGAAAATTCAAGACATAGGGGTAAAATATTCTACGAAAAAATTACTCTTAAAATTCTGTTGTGGACATTCGAACTCAGAATTTAGTTCCACCCTACTTTTTGAGTCTTATTCAAAAAAAATAAAAACTCTAAACGGCCATAAAATGTTACTGTACCCACGCACTTTACAATACTAACATAAATGAATCATTCGGTAGAAGAATCACCCACCATCAAAACCATGACCCTCATTTTGCTTCTTAGTGTTATTAGTTAATAGGCGGTCCTAGCCAGAAACCTACAATCGGCACAGTGTTGGCAAATCATCGGCGACCGTCTGTTATGTGTTGGCAGAACATGGGATTAACAATCTTGACAGTATTCTTCTGTTACCTGAATGATAACATTGGGAAACCGTTGATTTAAGCGAACTTGCCACAGTTAGAATAACTTTGGTAATTCAAAAAATTTGGTGCTTTATAATAGCTTAAATTAAATTAATTTTGAGAAATATGTGTAATAAAACATTTAAAAAGCAGTAATACAGTTCGATCTTAGTCTTATACATCCACATTTATATATGTGAAATATAATAAAATATAAAGAAAATAATGCTTCCAATTGATTGTAATAAATATTTGTATAAACAATATTGGCACCGAATTTTGCAGGTGTTACTCGCAAAACAAATGTTTTGGAAACAAAATAGTATCTTCTTAATACAATATTAGTTGTACCTTTATTAATTTTTAACACGGTGGGTTTAACAATGTGATTTGCCAGTACTATTTTCTTGGTATGGTTGTCAATTTTATACATGGGCGGTGTTTTATAGCTTGTATGCTAATTCGGATAGGGACGTATGGTAAATTTGTTTTGACAGGAACATTTTTTTGTACAGTATGTACTTTTTATGTAAGACAAGAAGATCGGATAAATAATTTTCCGATCTTGCAAAACCTTTACCATGTAGAAAATTCTTAGATTTTATTTTTTAATATGAAAAATTAGCTGTTTTCTTCAAACAAACAAAAAATGTAAAAATGTAAAGAAATTCTCATTGAGTTTGTGATTTAACATAACAAATATCTCTAGAAATTCTGATAACAAAGTCCCCTGAAGATTTCCTTAGGCAGGAATGAAATCCGGATAGGGACACGCCTACATCAGATTGCTTTTCACAATTTGTTAAATAAGTTTTGGGACTTTAGCACATTTAATTACTATAAATGCAGGTGCTTGTGCAAATTTAAATGTAACTGACACTAATAGAAAACATATGATTTTCTATTGTTGATTTACTTGAATAAACGTCACTACATTGCTAGGTCTGTCAAAAAAACAGAGTAGTATTTGGAAGATGACAAAGCCAATTGTGACAATTTTTTGTTGTTGTTTTGGTTTTTCTTTGATATTTTAAATTTTGAATCTCGCTCCTAGACGAGGACAAGAAATTCTCATTGAGTTTGTGATTTAACATAACAAATATCTCTAGAAATTCTGATAACAAAGTCCCCTGAAGATTTCCTTAGGCAGGAATGAAATCCGGATAGGGACACGCCTACATCAGATTGCTTTTCACAATTTGTTAAATAAGTTTTGGGACTTTAGCACATTTAATTACTATAAATGCAATTAATGTTTATCCCGATAAAAATAAATTTAAATAAAAATAGATCAGCCAGTGTTGCCTTATTACAATTTTGAAAACTTGTCCAAAATAACCAATATTTAAAAAAATCTCTCTTAAATTCGTTAGATCAAAATGTGTAGTATAGTTTGATAGGTAGTTGCTTAAGCAATAAATAAAAATTACAATTAAAAAAAAATCTTAACTCGTTAAGTACATATAAAGCGTCAAAAGTTGAATCTAAATTCCACCGCTTTAGGGCACAATAAGTGCATACAAAATTTAGAAAATGCTTGTTGAGACACCATTACATCTTTCTAACAAATTTCGTCAAAAATCCCTACGGGATCGACTAGTGGTATAGAATGCTTTAAATACATTGAGAAAATTTAGAAAACAAGACCATTAAAATAAGCTATAAAATATTTAAATCGCGAAATAGTTTTTAAAATACATAAAATTTCGTTGTTTTTATTTTTTAATATCTAAACACAAATAACTACTTTAACCCTTTCACTACCGAGTTTTGTTTGTGGATCTGTTCAAATTTTGACTTCAGATTCTTGTTAGGGTCCTAAAATTAGAAAGACAAATGATAACGAAATCGAATTTTCAAAATTTCTCAGCCATTTTTTACCACTAAAAAATTCGAATACAGAAAAATGCTGTATTTGGGTTTGTTTTGATCATTAAACGAATCGACGTGCCAAATTTCGAGGTTCTGCTTTCTTAGTTTAAGAGATACAGCAAACGCTCCTTTTTCGGATATAACGGCAGATTAAGACTTTAAACTGTGTTATCAAATTTCGCGACTATATTGCGTTGATGTTCAATGGTCAAGATCCTTAAGAACATATTTAGATTAAAATATAAAGCTTTAGTATTTTATTAAATGTTTTATATATTTTTAAAAATGTGTACACTGTACAGTACAAGGGCAGTGAAAGGGTTAAGAAATTTCCTTTGTTTTTCCAAAAATGCGTGGTTCACATTTTTAAATTAAGAATACGTATGAAAAATTTCAATGTACACAAAACACGTGACATGAAATGACTCATATAGAAACATTCTTAAAAAACATTCATATGTTCTCAAAACAAGTTGTAAATACCCGGTTAAAAATCAAGATATATACAAACATTTACGAACATGTATAAATTCATCCATTCTCATATATGAAGTGATTCGAGGTCATACATATCCATATACCACCATATCGGATTCATATATGATCATAAGAGTTTATATGTGATCATATATATAAATGTTTCCTCCATATTCTTTAATAAACACATATGACCATGTATATACATGGATGATTACATACGCAAATATTACCTAAATTTTCGTTAATGCATTATGATTCCTCATTTGAACATATAAGAATGGTTTATGAACACATATGAATCATGAATGGATGCACATGTATGAAGAATGTGTGTTCATGTATGGATCCATATATGTCGATTTTTAACGGGGTATTTTAATTTTTATAAATATCTTAGCGGTTTCCATGCAATATTTCTAAAAGGAAAAACTTAGTGTTTCCCATTCTGTTAATCGATTAACCGATTCCGAGGAGCCGAAATAAATAATTTAAAACTCAACTAGTTTTTCGACCCGAATAAGCGGTTAAAATAAGTCAATTAACCGATTACAATTTTATAAGGATTTTTTTCCAAATTAAATTTCCAAAATAAATTTTCTTAACTTTGGCTAAGAAAACATGGAAAGAAAAGCTTAAAAGAAAATAAATGCTAAAATAATAACATCAATTTCGGCTCCAGCAATTAATATAAAGGCAAATTTTCTACCCCTTAGTGTACAAAAAACAACAAACACATGTACACATTGCACATGATTGCATATAAAATTTCCCTGTTTATAAATTTCTGGAGCCGCGCATGCTCTAGACAACATATTTTGATCGGCTTTAGGAAATTTTTATTCTGTTTTAATTCTTTTAAAGATTTAAATTAACGGAAAACCATATTTCTATATATTTTAAGACAAGATTGAATTGGTTTTAAATCGATCTCACATAACTGACTTTCTTTTTCAACTGTAACGAACATATTTTACAATCGGTCCCAACCACTACAATTCTTAAACATGTTCCAGTGACAATGTAAGAAATACATTCCTGACTTTATCCAGTTTGAGATGCGGTTTTAAGAGTACATGTTCTACTTTGGAGAACTTGAACTGGTTGATTTTTGGAGCAATTTTATAAAGAACTTATAAAGAAAAATTATTTTTTCTAAACGCCGTTCTTTTTGGCAACATTGGTAGATTTTTAGGTCTTTTTAAAACAAAAACTGTGTACCTCTAAGATTTATTTCAAATCTGATAAACAGGGCAAGTTTAAAATGGCAAAAAAATTAAAAATGGCAGGAGAAACGGCACAAAAAAAGCAAAATTGTGACGAAAAGGACAAAAATTACATGATTATTTATAAGTTGCTTAAAATAACAGTTGATTTAAGGTTTTTTGTATAATATTTTTTAATAAAAAATAAAATATAAAAAGAAGAGAAAAACAAAAAACGTGTATTGAATATCCAACAGAGGTGGACTTTGCACATCAAACAAGTTTTCAATTTATTTTTTGATCAATAGTTATAATCTTTAACTTCATACTCATATGTATATTAGTTCTCATGTAGTGAGTAAACTAGTTCATATGAATGTTTGATGTTTGGCATGGGATTGTTACCGCTTTCAAAACGTGTTCTGATGATGGGAACCTAGAAAATTCCCGAAATAGATCTATCAACACATTCCTGAAAGGGTCAAATAATAAATTTGAAAACAAAAAACTCTATAGATTATTTGTTAGGACAATGTCCTAATGAAGAAATATAGAGTATGGCCTCGAACTTGAATAATTTTCATTTTCATTAAAAAATAACAATGCAGAATTTTTCAGTTAAAATTTTCGTAATTTGCTTTAAAAGAAAATATTACGTAATTTAATTTTTAAAAACAATTAAAAAAAAACAAAATTTTTTAATTTTGCTGAAACTTATTTTAACGAAAACTCTAAAATATTTGAAAAAATATTTTTTTATGGTATTTTTATAAAAAAAATAATTGAAAAAGTGACATTTATTGGCAAATGTCAAACAAAAACTTGCCATTTTATTATTCAATAGCCCTTAGATTCCTAAAAATTAATAACCCCAAGATTCTAACGCATGTTCCATTAAAACATCGCAACATTTTAGTACACTCACCAAAAAAAAGTTTGTAAAGTCATTAACATTTCTGCTGGGAGGATCCTTGCAGAAATATTTGCTTATATCAGCAACAATTTTGCTAAATTAAGCAAATATTTTGCTGAATTTACTAGTTTTTTTGCTAATATTAGCAATTTTTCTGCAAGGATCCTCCTAGCAAAAATGTAGCTGACTTTATTTAGATATTTAACAAAAAAAAGTACTTTTAGGAGCATTTATTGATAAAAAAAAACTAAATAAATATATATCAAACGATTAATCGACAAATTTTGCGACTAACCTACCAGAGTAACCGGTTAATTAATTGAAGCGATTTTCGATAATGTCTTAATCGGTTAACCGCCTAGAATGAATAATTGGAAACACTAGAAAAACTACTTTTAAATAAGAATACATAAATAGATATTACGAGAAACAACACTAACAGTTAGTAATTTGGTTGGTATTATAGAGTAGTGCGATCTTCGAATGTCTTAATTTTGACCATATATTAATCGAACTAATAGTTTTTATTGCAAGCCTGTTAAAAATTGACACACATGGACCCATACATGAGCACACTTGCTTCATGCATGTCCACATACATTCCTACAAGATTCTTATTTGTTCATAAATGTTTCATATTTGTTCATATGAGGGATAATATATGTTCATATGTGTGCATTAACTAAAATTGAGGTAATATTTACATATAATTATATTTTTCCATACATTTCCATACATGGTCATATGTGTACATAAACAAAATTTGAGGTATTACTAGTTTTTATGCAATCATACATGTTTACATATGAACTCGTATGAGCATATACACAGAAAAAACTAAAAACGGGTTTCAATTAAAAAATTTATTGAATCAATTAATTTTTTAATTGATTTTGCACCTATCACGGCAATGATACTATCAATCAAACCTTTTATTAAAATTAAGAAGGAAAAAAGTTATAAATAACTTCTACAAAAAAAAAAATATTATACTCCCAAAAAAAGTGTGTGATCTATACGTTGGTATGTGTGTTTCTTGCAATGCTGAGTCTGTTTGTGTGTATGCTTATTTTGTTTGGTATTTTATACTGAAAATTTTCTATTTATGCATACAGTGTATGAAAAAATAATATGATAATTGTGTCTAAAATAAAATATGTATTTATATATTTAAAAGTCAATTAAAATATTAATTGATTCAATTAAATATTTGTTTAGAAACAAATTAAATTCCAATCAAATCTTTAATTAGATATTTTAGGTTGATAATTTTTTCTGTGTATGAATACCAAATGGTGGTATATTGACAGTAGGATGGCCCTTAAAGAAAGTGCCAAAATTTAAGGTCGCATCCCTTAGAACTACACGAATAGCAAAAACACTGAGAAATACTAAGTTTTAGAACAATCAAACAAATATTAAGAGGTTGCTCAATGTGACTGAATTCTTAAAAAATTTAGATATTTTATGCCCAAAATCATAAAAATCGGTCAACTAATAGTAAAGTTGTGAATCTAAATAACGGCCAAACTCTCCATTTTTAGCTTATATGAAGAATATATCGAACTACTTTTATAATACCTACGGTGTGACAGTATAATTTTGTACGGTGTGACAGTCCGGATGTCGGCTAAGGCTCCATGCAAATAATTGTGTATTATGGTTGAATTGCTTTATTCACATTTTAGGAATTTACAGTTTTGTGCCAAATGTGAAAGGCAAAATTGAGAAATATTTTAGAAGAAAGTACGCTCAATATATCAGCAAGAATGAAAAGTGCGATCTTTCAAACTCCAACATTTTATTTCAGAATGATAATTATACTTTTTTTAATTTCGAACCACTCTCGCGTTTATATGGAGTGCATATTATTTCGTTTACGTTTATAAAAGTAAACGAAAACTTGGATAAATCCAAGTGGCACTATGAAACTTTTTACTTAACTTTATTATTGCAACCATGTTGACGCTGTTTAAGTCTGCACAGTGTCTATAGATTATAAGTTGTTTATTTATTTTGTTGTATTTTTAATATTTACAACAAACAATCCGCAAGTATAAGTTACACAAAATGCATAAAGTAAAATGAGAATATTACACAATGTACACAAAATATTATAAATTAACCCATAACACCCTGTAAGATACCTAATGGTAACACAAAATATGAGGGTACGTTTGGGGTTCTATAAAGATACAACATTTGAACAAATTCCAACGGATTTATTTTGAGCTTAATTAAAATTAAAACTTCACTAGTATATTAAGAAAAAACCCAAGCTCTCTGCAATAAAATACACATTTTAGTAAATATTTAGAATTGCGACTTTTGTTAATCATGAAAGTCAAAAAAATTAAAATGTGCAAAATTAATTAAACATTTAAAAAATGCGTTTGTTATGATTTCGAAAAAAGACAAACATAATATTTGAAAGCATAAGCATACTTAAGTATTTGAGGCAATTGTAAGTTTTCGAATGATATATTTTTTTTGTTCCTATGACACTTCATTTTTGTGTAAGGGCAATTTAAAATTTAGAAATTTTCGGTTTTTTGGTTATAAAAAACCTAAAAAAATTTATTTTAAAAATCATAATACGCAGTTTTTGTTTATTTAGCATATCACACCATAAAAATACATTTTATTTAAATCGATGTTGTTGGGTATTTAAAGGTAACTGTAATGAAAATACCGTTATAAATTAACACGGTTTTAATAAAGTAGACTTGTATATTTTTTTTTTTTTTTATAATTTTGTATCTTTATTTCATTTTAGTTTTAACAAAACAATTATATTTTTGCCTCAGCGCCAAATATGGCTTTATAGAGGCCTAATCAACTACAATAATTTTTAAGGCAAAAAAAAGTTATAAAAGTTGCATAGCCTCAAACTTAGTACATTTTTTAAAATGCAAAAAAGAGTGACCTTTAAAAGTAAATGTATCAAAAATGGATATATTTATTCAAAATATTGATCCAAAGTGTTATTAATTTGAAAATACTACTCTAATATTTCAAAACGACTGACTTGTTTTTTTGAAATATATTTGTTATTGTACTATTTTTTTTAACGACTGGTTTTGGTGTTACCATATGGTAACTATGGGCGGTCTAGGGGATAGTTTAGGATAAATAAGTATTTTAAGGATTTTCTCAAATTTTTAGCGCAAATTATATGATTAGTGTTATAAACTGTCCGAAAAAGGAAAATTGGTCATCAATGAATAACAAATTTAGAAAGTCATGTTATCTAGCGAATTTTCGATGAAAATTCATAAATTTCAACTTGACATCCGATTTTTTAAATTTTTGGCACATTTGTGTACTTTTTGGGCGTTTTCTAAAAAAATGTTACTTTGTTTTTCAAAATTTGTGCATTAGTCAAAGTTATGGGGGGTTTGGAGTTCATATTTCATTACATTGTTTTCATTACGTAACGAACTAGGTCCAAATTAGCCAAGAATACTTGTACGAAGAACTATTTACTATACAGAGGTCAAATACTGTATTTGGTGGCAATATTTTTTAAATAATGAGGTCATTTTTAGTATTTAAATCTCATTTTTTCACTATACGAAATCAGAATAAATTCTGATTTAGCCTATTCCACTTTTTGAATTTTTTGTTTTGTATTTTTAAACATAATTCGCATTAATTTATCAATAATTATTAATTTGATAATAATATAATACGTTTTCTTGCAAAAAACTCCATTTTAAACTAAGAAAAAAAATACCAAATTAAAGTAGAAACATACTAGAAATAAACGAATACGCTGTTGATTTACAACAAAATATGTTTGTACTTATTTTAAATATTTTATAATCATTTTTAACATGTTAACATTTTTAGTTTTCACTAGAAAAATGCTCGATTTAAGTTGAAAAATAATTAATTTTAATGTACACAGTTTAGCTTTTCTGTTGTTCCATTCCGCTTGTTCTTAATTGTGAAACTTAATTAATTAATTATTTTTAATAACTTTTTTATTAAAAAGATAAAAATAAATTACTTAAATATGCCAATAAAATATTAACTAAATTATTTGTAAGCTACGAGGGCGGATCAATAAGTCCGCGACTTTCCGAACTTCCCTTGTAGTTATATGAAATGCAACATCAAGTACAACCTGTTAAAAGACTACTGTCAAATTTTGAGCAAGTTCCGTCATTTACTTTACGTTTAACAGCTGTTTAAAACTTACAACCTCGTGGATTTTTTTTAAAAATGGAAAAAGTGAATTTCAAGTGCTCATAAAACATCAATCGAACGAAGGAAAAACTTGATAAATACCATCGATTTCAATGGTAAAAAATTTGTTTACTGACTTTCGTTGTGGTCGCACAAGTTGGGTTTAAGAAAGCTGTCTGCAAGATGGGTGCCGCGTTTGCTCTCAATTGACCATAAAAGTAATCGTGGCCAATAAGGTGATGGCAACAGTTTTTTGGGATGCACGCGGGATAATCCACATCGATTATCTTCAAAAGGGAAAAACAATAAACGGCGAATATTATGCCAACTTATTGGACCGATTTAACGAGGATTTAAAAAAAAAGAAATGCCTATTTTATGGACCTCGAAAAATCCTATTTTTTGGAAGGGATACAAAAATTGGAGAAACGTTAGACTAATCGGATTAAGCTAAAAGGAGATTATGTTGAAAAATAATTTTTTATTTTTTTTTAAGCCTGTGTTTCATTAAAAAAGTCACGGGCTTATTGATCCGCCCTCGGATATACGATAAACGTAGAGTAAATTCGCTTACGAGAAATCCAACACTTTCAAAAAGTAAATGACCTTTATGCCCCAGACTGCTCCTAGATCCCTGTAGAATTTGTATTTAAAAACGATGGTTGCATAAAATCAAGTATTTCATTCAGTTAATTCTTTATTATACGAATACGAAATACAAGGATAAAATTCCTGAAATTAAAAATAAATACACATATTTTTAAACAATAACTTTAACAGTTAATTTTCTTAAAAATATTGCACAAAGTAAAAAAACACGTTGTCTATTTAAGACATTAAAATTATGCACTTACCAT
The DNA here is from genome assembly GCA_021234595.1 of Delia radicum. Lineage (NCBI taxonomy): Eukaryota > Metazoa > Arthropoda > Insecta > Diptera > Anthomyiidae > Delia > Delia radicum. Next base: position 195,393,773 of record CM037852.1, read on the forward strand.
TCTTTTACAGATTAAAATAACAATAAACAATTTTCTATCACGGAATTTATCATTAGTTAAATATTCTTTAATTTTTCTTCATGAGCCTGCAAAAAATGAGGTGCGTCAAGATGTCAAACTAGTTTTTCGCAACTAAAGCGTCCGATAAATAACTTTTTTTCTTTTGAAAATGCTATAAAAAAAACTACTGAATATTTTCTCAAATTTCTTTTTTTATTTGAAAGTACAATCCTTCCGGTTAATAATGGAAAATAATTTCATTCAAATGGCTGCCTCGGCTGGCCATGCAGCTGTATTTCCTCCTCTTCAATTTTTGTGAACAAAAATTCTTTCAACATGGCCCGATAACGATCGCCATTGACTGTAACGGCCACTCCTTGCTCATTTTCGAAGAAAAATTTCCCAATTATGCCTCTGGACTAAAATCCGCACCAAACAGTGACTCGTTTTGGGTGTATCGGCACACATTCTGCAACATTAACATGATTTTCAAAGTAATGTCGCAATATTTCCCAGCGTTGTTCAAGCGTATAAACAACCATATTCGTTCAGCGAAAGGATAAAACTAATTATCTGTCAAATCAGACATGAGCTAAGTGTTAGTATTCACGAAATAAGCACTAGTTGAAAAAAAAAACTTTAGATGGCGGACCCTTTATAATTACGAACATACTTATTTTAACTTCGTTTATATTTATTTTATAAATGTTTTTTAAATAAATAATATTTTTGAATCAAATATGAAAAATATTTGATTTAACAATGTTTTTTCTCTCAGTGTAGTTACCATGTGATAACAGGGCATTCTGAATGTTTTGAGGCAGGATCAAAAAACTGATTGCAGTTTTTTTAAACTCAAGTCATTACAAAAGCGTATGTAAGATATATTTTTAAAATTCAACAACAAAAATTTCTAGGGTGTTTTGGGTTAAAAGAATATTTTTTAATTAATTAATCTTTAAAAGTTTACGAGAAGCGCATTTATCTTTCAAATCTTATGTTTTTTATTTCTCAAACGACACACATTAACAATAAATTTAATTCAAATTGCATAGAAGCATAAAATTTTATTAGTTAAAAGTACCACAGGTTGGAAAACTTCACTGGATAGAATCCTCAAGAGACTATTAATCGTGGTCACCCATAGGAGTGGAGATAGGACCCCCCCCCCCCCCTGAGGAGTCCCAAGGTTAACCCTGTCTCTGATCACTATGCCATTTGCCTCGCAATTTTTGGAAGAGAGCGTTGGAAACGGCTTGTTTAAACAAATGAAACACCCAAACCTTAAAACATGCTTAATCAATATACTTTTTACCACTCAACCGGTTTTGTGGTTAACATATTAGTTCTTTTGAACAATCTGAAATTGCTTAAGTGCTAAATACGGAGATTTATCCTTCATAAAAAAATATCGTAGTGGTTCATAAAACGACCGTATAAGTTATTTTGTATAACAAGGATGTGTAAAGATTGCTGTTTATTTCTGCTCTTAGAAAAATCTTCTACTTGACAATTTTACGAACGAAAATTTTGATTTTCTTCCTAGGTAAATGCTGTTTTCTTTTACCTAGCATTTTAAATTTGTTATATGTTCCAACTTTAGTTTCATTAAAAATCAGAAATATTAAGACTTAACATTATTTTAAAAAATTAATATTTTTATGTTTTTGAAATGAATTACAAGTAGTACTTAATTGGATTAAAATAAAATTTACTCATCTCTAAAACATTTTCAATGATTTTAAATTTTTTAATTAAATAAATTATTAGATAAAATTGTATCAAATTATATATAATTTTTTTTTTTTGATATACCAATTTTGTGTATCAAACAATATGAAATTATATCCCATGAGATACCGTGAGATCAGCTTATATATGTCATTTTTCGGATCAGATAAGATGCGATGTGATGTGTGATGTTATATGTGATGCTATATATAATCACATGTGATTATATCGGATCTTTTTTCGTCGGATATTTGTAAAACACAATATGCAACGTACGATTTCTCTAAAACTAAAATTGGTATTTTGTTAAATTAATAAAATTTTTTTTTTTTTTTCAACAATATTTCCAAAATTATATTATTTTTCTAATCAAAATATACATTAATTTTAAAAAAAGAAATTAAAAATGTTCGAAGTGGATCTTCATATCCCTACATTTGATTTAAGTTACCAGCTGAAGTACATTTTGACCAAAAAATAGTTTAGATTTTTTTTTTCCAAAATAGGGCCTTAAAGTTTCTTAAGTTTTATCTTATTTCACAGATGATGTGGAAATGTGTGCATATTATATAGAATACAACTTCTTCAACTTTTAGAATCGCGATATCTCAGAAATGGTGACTCTTGGAAAAAAAGTATTGTAAATAATTTTATGATCTAAAATTTGTGATAAAACTTACCGTTTACGAGAAAAATAAAAAAAACTATTTGACCTTTAATATCTCGCAAGTACGGAATTGATGGTGACTTTTGGTATTTTATTTCTGATGATGTATCCGAGGTCTGTGCCAAAACTCAACTCTGATATTTGGAATGTCTATTTTGACCTGACTATAATATAATTAAATATTGTAAAGCGTATATACATTAGAGTACGCATAAATGCAAAGTTGTTTTTTTTCTCGCTCCCCGCGCATTTTATGATAGATTGGGTGTAAAAAATAAGATCTGCGAAAAAACTTTTTTTCTATTGCACAAACAGGCCATGAGATTTTGACTTTTGACCTCAATAATGGACTAAAAATGATTAATAACTTTGTTGTGCTACAGCTTTTTAAATAATCGGTTTTTGTTAAAAAGTGTTATAAGTGTTATTATGGAAAATAAAACAAAAATTATTTTTCTCATATATATTTTTACCTAAAAAAACTAAAAAAACTCGTGATGTTTTTCGCGGTCAAAATCAAAATTTTGGATTTCTTTTTTTAACCGCTCTTATTAATTTTCGTTGGGCGATATTTTTGTTTGCTAGACATCAGCTAATAGGCTATTAACTGTAGTTTTAGGAAAAGTTTGGTTTTTTTCAAATATATCGTCTATTCCATGACAAAATGACAAAAACCATACTATGGAGAAAAAAAATCTACTTTTCTATTTCCATTCTCTAGAATGCTATACACACATTTATAGACTCAGTTTCTGAAAATTTTAAAAAGTCTCAATTATATTTCCATTTTATTTTAGATGAATATCGTCCGTTCTTTGAGAAATAGCCAAAGATCTAACCGAGGCCTTTTTAGTTTCTATGTATATCACATATATATTTTTCATATGTAGGTAAAAAGTATCTATGAGAAAAATAATTTTTGTTTTATTTTCCATAATAACACTTATAACACTTTTTAACAAAAACCGATTATTTAAAAAGCTATAGAACAACAAAGTTATTAACCATTTTTAGTCCATTATTGAGGTCAAAAGTCAAAATCTCATGGCCTGTTTGCGCGATAGAAAAAAAGTTTTTTCGCAGATCTTATTTTTTACACCCAATCTATCATAAAATGCGCGGGGAGCGAGAAAAAAAAACAACATTGCAATTTTCATATATTTCATGAGTACTTTAATAAACACGCATTCTAATTTTAACAAGACATACATACATTAACGATCAAAATTGCTTATAAAATACATATAAATATTTATTTCACATAAATATTAGTAAAAATCCTGCGATTTTTAAGAATACAATTTCAAACAAAAAAGTTAAATATACTAAATTTTAATGCATTAATTAACATTTTATACAACTTTTTAAATGAAAAAAATTATGTTAACTTCACCGTAACAGTCAACTTCATAGTTCGTCTCAGACCTCGACTGTAAATTAGAAATTTAAAGTCACTCCATATCGCTTCTAAAAATTTTGCAATTATAAAAATTTACAAAAATACTTTCAGGTGCCAAATATTGTTCAAATGCGTTTTTTTGGCCGAACTATTCGGTCGGGCTCTATTGATTTTAAAATTGTTTTAGTTTTTAGTTTTTTTTTTTTTTTTTTTGTGAACTGTGCTTTTAATTTAAGCTTTGAATTTTGTATACTGAACATTTTTTAATTAAACTTTTAAGATTTAGAGGAAATGCTATTAAAAATTTTAAAATTTTCCTCAGACTACAGAAAAACTATAAATTCTTAGAAAACTCGCATAAATATATGTGGAGATTTATTTTTATAAAAAAATTTAATATGAAAAAATTATTAATCGAGCGGATTCACGCTTTCCTGGGAAATGAAAAAGTGCGGGATTTTGCATTCCCTAATTATGATATTTATTAAATAGTTGTATTCAACCCGAATAAAAAATTTTACATCTCGTTCTTATAAATAAATTAAAAAATATATTAACAAAAGTATAACTTTAGCACGTCAGCTTATGCTATTTGAACCTTTTTATTTTATAAATTTTTTATAAAGGAAATTATAATCCTTACACCCAGAAAACACACTCGGTCGTGGCAACCGTATGTGTTGCCAATCGAATGTTCCTGTTGCTGCCACCGAATCGTTCGGTTGTGATAACAATCATTCGATTGAAACAACAAAAATTCTGACACTACAATATTTTTTTCGATTGGCTAACCAGAAATTCGGTAGCTACAACCAATCCATTTTATTGGCTACAAACACGCTTGATACTACCAAGTCAGATTTCTGGGTGTAAACATAATATGATAATATATTTTACATACAACATGTATTTATTTGTATATGAGTATTTAATCTTACATGAAAATGTAATAAATTTTCAATTAAAACCATACATATGAATATTCATATGAAACCAATTGTTAACAAAAGGTGTTTTTTAATAGAAAACCAACTAAACGAACTGTGAAGAATATTTATATAGTACAAACTAGGGTTGTCACACGAATAAAAAATATTCAATAAAACGAACGAACAAAAAGAAAATTCGAACGAAGAATATAAAAAACATGATTTTCGAATAACGAATAATTCGAATAAAAGGAATACGTAAAAAAATATATCTTTTTATATATGACTAGCTGACCAGGCAAACTTTGTTTTGCCTTCAAATTTTAATTGTAATTAATTCTTTAAATCAAGAAATTTCTTTTACGCAAATAATAATATATTTTTTATGTTAAGTGTACCTGTTAAACATGAATTGTTACTTAAAACCATATCATAAAATTTATTGTTTACTTCTTTACCTTTTTTATTTATTCTAGGACTATGAGGAACGCTAAAACAATTTTTGAACAACATTATTATCTTGAATGTGATAATTTATTTTAATGCTTATTTGTTTTTTGCTTTTGGTGCCACGCCCATTTATCCCATTCCGCCCATTTTCAGTACGACAACTAATATTTGTAATTGATGGACTCGTACAAAATTTGAAGGCTATATAGCTTATATAGAACCCTAGATATTTAATATTAATATTAATTTTGTATATGAGCTAAATAATCACTTTGAATGGGAGCTGCCACGCCCACTGGTATGATCCCCGCCCAATTTTCCCATGACTATTCATAATATAATCAACGTGCACAAATTTCTAAGACTCTGGCTATTATAGAACTGTAGATATATGATATTAAATATTTACTTTGTATGGGAGCTGACACGCTCACTGGTCCGATCCCGCCCATTTTTCCCATGACTATTCACATTAACAAATAATCAATGTGCACAAATTTCTAAGACTCTGGCTATTATAGAACTGTAGATATATGATATTAAATATTTACTTTGTATGGGAGCTGACACGCCCACTGGTCCGATCCCGCCCACTGGTCCGATCCCGCCCATTTTTTTCCTGATTATTCAAATCAGTAACATATGGGATACTGTAATGTTTCAAAACTCTTGCTATCACAATCGTCAAAATATATGATGTTATTCAATTTATGTGGGAGGTGCCACGCCCACTTGAAATATATATAGCCTATGTCCATCTTGGAGGACCAAATTAAATATTGGTAAAAAAAATTTAGAAATCGTATGATTAGTTACGGAGATTACTTTCTACAAACAAACAAACATACAAACATTACCTCTTTATAATATTAGTATATAGATAGTATAGATTGAGGAATATTTTGGACTTAGTCTAATATAGAGATGGAGCAGAATTTTGTGTTTTTACTCACGTGAGCGTGAGTGAATAGAAAAAGATTCTTAGTGAATAAGTGTGCCAAATTTTTGCGTGAGTGAGTGTGAGTGGGTAGAAGTTTCCAAAACAAGTTTTTTTTTCTTTAAATAAATATTTTCTTTAACCCTCTAACGGGTAAGGCTGCCTCAGGACAGTCTTCATAAAATTTACCACGAATGCGTCAAATGACAAATATATTTCGATAGAAAACTAAATTTGCTAAATATTTTGCGAAAAGCTTTTTCGTGTGCCGTCCACGGTTTGGGAGCGAGAAAGCTTCAAAATCTAAATTTCGTAAAATTTAAAAAAATAATTATTTTTGAAAAAACATAGTTCTCAAAAATCTAAAAAACCAATTTAATTTGACTAAAAACTCTTCAGGTCCTTTCTGTAGTCTAAGGACTCACATGATTTTATCAGGATTCCTTTAAAGGACATCGCCTAGACGGATTTTTATGAAATTTTACGGAAAGAAAACATTAAAGTATTAATAGCAAAGCGTTGAAGATTGAACATTATAAATTGAAGTTTAGATACTTTTTCGCCTAATTTCGTTTTTTTCAAAAAGCGAAAATCGCGATATCTTCTTAAATAAAAATAGTTTTCGAGCGTGGTTATATATATCTGGGTAAGAGAAATATTTTTTTACCAAAACTTCTCTTTTATATGCGTAAGTTTCCAAAATGCGTCCTTAAATATTTTGGCTTACTTCGCCTAAATTAGGCAACGATAAAGTTCTGCCTATTATATAGGCTCTAGCTTTTCTAAAACTTCGGGTTCTGATGAGATCTTTAGCCAGATCGAAATACTAGTATCAACCTAGCTAATATGTTTGATTTGCTTTGTTTTTGTAAATATACAGAGGTTGAAAGCTCGTTATAAATTGAAAATAAACAATTTTGTTGAAGACCTTATTATTTGTTTTTCGAGTGGAGCACATGGTATGAATTTCGTTGCAAAACATCGTTTGCCAGTTAGAGGGTTAACTTTTCGATGATTTACTGTTTTTGGCTTTATAAATTACAAAATAAATGACAATATTTTATATTTAGAGAAGATTTAAGCAGTTTTGAGTCAAACATTCACAATTAACATTAATTTAGAAAGGTTGAGAGTAAGAAGAAGTACAAACGTTTTTCTCTAAAAATTATAAATTAGACTAGACTAGTTTCTGGCTTTTTAATGGACAGGCGTTAGCAGTGATTCTCAATTTTAATTGTATTATTATTTGTGTCTTATAATTGTCAGATTGTCTCTATATGATAAATTTTTTTCAACAACCTGCCGGCTGTAAGAATCAAACCTACGTTTTCTTCTTACTTGCAAACGTAACAATACCAAGTCATGACCACCCAAGTATGGTCCGAATATATTGCAGCTAAATTGCAGTTATCTTTCCTATTAGATTTTTCTGATATTGTATATTATACTCAGAATTTACATTCACAATTTACATTAATTTTAACAATTAATTATTTTTTCGGTTATATTTTATTTCATGAATTTTTGGGATTCACTTGAATCACGCGTGAGTGTGAGTAATATCATGAGCGTGAGTGAGTGTGAGTAGTAAACAAATTCTAGTGAGTTTTTGTGCGTGAGTGGAATTTTTCTCTTGTGAGTGTGGGTCTAAATACACTCACGTGCCCAGATCTAGTTTAAAATAATTGCATTTAAAAATTTTTATTGTTGCAGTATTCAAATTAATGCCAAAATTCTTAAAATTATGAGATGAGGGGGAAAAATACTTTAATTCTTTAAGTATTTCTAAAATTACATTTATTCGTTCCATCAATCGAATAATTTTTAAACATGAAATGACAGCCCTAGTACAAACATTTATTCATTTATATAAAACACAAACTAACAAAAGACAAATTTCTGAATATATCTGTATAAATGAAGTTCACCACAATTAAAATTTACATTAGGGAGCCCCGACAAGGGTGATTTTACGAATTCGCGTGAGTAATAGCACTCAAATGATGCCTATTAAAGAGCTGAATTCGAAATATGTAAGGATCATTTTTTAGAGTGTACTTTTAGGTTCAGATATTAGAAATGGAATGTTTTGTTCAAAAAGGTTTTATTAATTTTTTATCGATCATATTATGAAAAAAAAATATTTATACACACTATATACACTAAGCAATTGCTTTCCATCTCCCATGTCAAATTTGTTCAAGATTTGCACCATATGTAGCGTCTTAAAAATTTTACAAATCGTAAAAGAGTTACCTTAACTACTTTTCAAAAGTAAGCAGAAAATTAAAAATGTTGATGCTACTAAATCCGCAGTTTTTCTCAGTTTTTACTATATTTTACTATTTTTGCATAATTTGGCATCCATTTCGCAATTGTTCGAAAAATGTTTGTACATAAAAAAAAAAATCCTGCTAGAAAGAAAATATACGTTTAAGGAAAAAAAAATTATTAAAAATTATTAAGTTAATCTTTCAGTATAATATCTGAGTACGTTAAAAAATTAGGTGTACTTAAATTCAGCTGAAAAAGTCAATATTTGCCAAGGTTATTCTAACAAAATATTTCATTGCAGTGATTGTCTCACAATAATTAAATATTTTTAAAATCATAAAAATATGTTTGTATACTTACAAGCGTTTTAAACTTTCTTTAATTTCCGCAATTTAAAAGAAAAATCTTGTTTTTATAACCAGGAGCGTGTCTCTTATAAAAGCTAACAGGAATTGTTATGGTGGATTGAAAACAGTATATTTTTCATTTCTATTTTTGATTTTTAATAATAAAATAAATTTACAAATAAAACATATTTTTATTGAAAACTGAAATAATTAATGATTTGCAATAGCACGATGTTTCATTTCTTACACTCAAAAATTTTTGTATATAAAAAAGTGAATAAAAATAAGCAAACTTTTAAAGTCGTTTTGCAAAAAATGTGTATCATGAATCGAAAAACGAAGTTCCAAAATGAAATCAGCACAGCTAAAACATATAGGATTAATGTTTAAAACAAAAGTAAAACATTTTTTGTAAAGTCACATTCATACAAGATTGCAAAACATGTGTTTTCACAAAACTCGTATTTACTAAGGCAAAACACGTGTTTTGCTATCTGGTCTGAATACCGTATTTACTTATGACATAGACAATATCATATTTAATTGTTTGAAATTTATAAAAATACAATTTTTTCAAATATTTGCCCGCAAATTTTATGTCACCAAAAGTTGGCCTTTGCACTTTTGATAATTAATTTTGTGCCATGCCATTTTAAAGGTAATTTGGTCATATTTAATTTAAGGCCTCAGTTATTCACGTAGCATACTTTACTCTTTACTCAATACTTCACATTTTTTAAGATTTTTCAATTTTCGCGGGGGGCTAGTGACCCACTAATTGGTCTCAACATTTGCGGCAAAGACAATATTTGTGCCAAATTTTAACAAATTTGAAATGGGGTGATGTCCAAATTAAATATTTTTCAGTTGGTTATAAATGAAACAAGCCAATATTTTCGTAATTTCGAATAAAAACACTCAAACAACACTACAATTTTTTTAAATGTTGACCTTAGTTAAGTGCCATTTAAGACTTTTTGAGAAAAAAGTGAAAATAATTACAATGGTTTATGTTGTTGTGGACCAAAACTGTTCTGAAAACAATTTATAAATATTTTTTTCATAATAAGTATGTAGAGCATAATGAAACTTTTGAGACCTAATTCGATAAAAAGTAGGATAAGTTTTTTGTACAAATCATAACATACCCAGCAAAACCACACATTACCAAATAATGGGTAAAGTAATGTATCGCCATAGTAATGGCGCTTCACGTATTACATTACACCTTACTTCACTGATGAATTTTACAGGCGATGAGTCAAAAAGTAATGGGTGTATGGATGTGTCTATGAATAGATTTTCATAAAAAAAATGCATAAACATTTTTTTTTCAAATATTTTTTCTTAACTAAATAAATAACGTGGTTATGCTGCGATTCTAACCTGGGGTCTCTGGTATTTAACAATTAGTTAGAGGAGAACTCCACCAACTGAGCTATCGATACACATAATATTTTATTGCTTAAAGTGTAAATGAGTTGTAGTGCTTCGTGTTTTCGTTCGTGATGTGAAAAATATACACCTTACCCTCATGCTTAAAAAAAATCACGAAGTAATGTGTCTATAAATAGATTTTCAAAAATATATATTAGTAATTACTTTACACTTATAATTCATGCATTATGTAATTGATGACCTGTAAGTCATTATTTTATGTTTTGAAGTAATGTTAAATGTAATGAGGTACCATTACAAAGTAATCCATGTGTGTTTAATTATCGGTAACTCATTACTTTAGGTTTTAAAATAATGTTGAATGAAAGGATTATACATTACAATATAATGCATTATGTAACCCACTATAAGTAACTCACAACTTCTTGTTGGAAAATAATGATGCAGGTAAGGAGTACACATTACAAGGTAATGCATAACTTTATCGCACCCATTACCAAAGTTTTACTGGGTAGCAATCCATATGCATCATTTGAGTGCTATTACTCAAAGTTTTTTTTTTTACCGGGACACCGTAATGTACATATTTTTGTATATAATGAAATTGAAAATTTAATTTAGGCAAATTATTGTTATATTGAAATTCTGTTTGACTCGGTTTCATATATGTACATTAGGATATCCGAATGAAGGATACTCAAAATTCAATACTTTTGTATTTCACCTTTAAACTCCGACAGGCATTTAAAAGTAATTAGCTACAAAAAATGCACTTTTTGAGTGCTTTTATCTGAAATATGCTTTTGAACGGACACCCTAATGTAAATACAAATTTGTACATATGTTTGAATTATAATTGTCAACATCTGATCTTAACATAATGTAACAGCTAAAGTGGCAATAGTTTCATTATTGTATTTTCAGTAACAAGGATCCAATTGGAAAATATAATCGACTGAAACATACATAATCCATGCTAAGATTATGAAAATCAACCATGAACGTTACAATTGACTTTGTCAAATCTTTTAATGCCTTTCAACATGTTATAGTGAACTATATAAAAGCCATTTAAATATTATGCGGCGGTAAAATAATGCACACAAATTAAACAGGGACCGATAATAATAGTTTTTTTTTTGTTTTTTACATTATGAAACAAAACAATCATCAGAGGTATATGGACAGTGCTGCCAACCCAATTTGTTAAAAAATTGTTAATTTTAGTGGAAAATATCCAAAAATCGTCATTCCAAAATCCATTCATATTTTAAAAAAAAAGGGGAAAGTTTACTCAAAACTTCGTTTTATTCACATTATTTGTAATTATTTAACCATTTCGATGCCCTTTATTTTTAGCTCCTTCACAAACGCCTACAAGTCTTAAGAACACATCTGCCTATACTCATCATACAGAATAGAATTTTAAAACTACCAAGTGAATATAGTGAATTTTTATTGTTGATCTATAAATTGTGTGTGAGATGTTGGTTAGTTCGGCTAAAGATCATGAATATTTTTTCCATATTAACAGAAAAATTATAATTTTATTTGTGATAATTTACTTTAATTAACAGAAAAAAGGTGTCAAATACCGATCTATTTTAAAAACTCCAAAATTTCATGACGAAATATTATTTTTTATATATTTTTTTTTTTTTTCGATACATGGTTTTACAAAATTTATGCATAAAAAAAAATATATTCAATAAAAAAAAAGTTGGAAAATCAATTTTTATATCAGTGATTTTGGAGCTAACATTACTTAAATTATTAAAAAATTTACATTTTTGGATTTTCCTTCCTAAAATATATAAAAAAAGCCCTTTGGTATTCTTTACACACAGAGAAAAATTTAGTTATTTGCCAACTGAAATTCGTTTACTACGACTCAAATTGATTTATTACGAATTTCAGACGGTTGGCACAATTTAACATTAGTTTTCACAACAAAGTTAATTCAACAACATTTTTCTGGCAATACCCAAAATATTCAGAAATCTAATGTAAATGTCGTTGCACTAACTGAATTTATAAGTTGTTACCATTAACATACACTTCTACATTCGGTTGGCACTTTATTTCTCTGTGTACGTTTTAAATAATATTAGAATAAATGATGAAAATTATATATAGTTGATCTTTAAATTGGTAAATGAATATTTGTTGCTTGATTTGATATCATTTTATTAAATTTCTTAAGATTTTTTAAATGAAAAGAAGCTTGATAAAATTTTGTCAGTAAACTATTAGAAAAAAATACTAAAATTCGACGATCATTGCAAATTTTAAAAATCGTCAATTACCATACAATTAATTTTGTAAAATAGTCAATCGTCATTTGGCCATATTTTACTTCAAAAATCGTCAAAATGGAGACAAATCTTCAAAGTTGGCAGCGCTGTATATGCATATGAACAAATATTTCCCAATTTTTTTCAATTAAATTGATTTATTGAAACTGTTAAAAGCTGCTAAGTAAAAATTAATTGAATCAATTAAATAATTGCTCAAATTCGCAACTTGCAACACATTTTTTATACCACCGCTAAAAAGCATTAAAAAAAACAAGATATCTTCAACATATTTTTGTTGTTTCTTGTACTATGTACATACATATGTATGTAGTTCTTTTATATAAATGTTTATGTATAGGTAATAAATATTTTGAAGTAATTTAAAAAGGATTCTTATATATTCATATTGGGTTTATTACAAGGACCCAAAATAACTATTATCAAAATTTAAAAATCCGAAAAAAATTGGCCATTTTTAATAGTTATTCATACAAATTTATTCATAATTAATATGAATAAGTTTAAAAGTAATAATTGGAGCATAACTATTATCATCCAATTAATATTTTTTTTATTGATAATAGTTATGAATAAGAAAAAAGAAAAAAATCTTAAGCATATCTATAATTTTTTAATGAATTTTTTAAAAATTTAATTTAAATAGTTAAATTAATTTTTCAAAAGAAACTATAATTTTTTTTTTAATATTGACATTATTTTGCAATCAAGATTTTGACAAAAAATATTATAGGATGTTGTTGTTTTATTTTTGTTTAAACGAAAATTAAAAATACGTAACAAAAGTGTTTAAAGATAAATTAATACTAGAGATGGAGGCATGAGTGAATTTTGACTCAATTTTTTGGTTTTATTATTCACCCCTATCGTGAATAAAAAGGGAAATGGGTGTGCCCATGTAATTTTCATTCCCCTTCAAGTGAAAGTTATTATCGTGAATTTCCCCTGAAATTGTATTATGCTATTCACTAGTGAATGATTAGACAAAGTGAACAAATTTCGAAGGAACTTTTATTCACGATTGGAATTGAGTGAAAAGGGAAAACAATTCGAGGGAAAAAATATTCACTTTAGGTGTAATTATAAGACAATACCATAAGTAAGAAAAAAAAAAAACTGAAGTAATAAGTGTAATGTAGTATAAACAAAAGTATGGTTTTAAATTTTAAGTTTGTCACTGTCATAGAGCTGACTGGCATGCTAAAATGTTGGTAGCTAAATTACAAACAAAGGTAAGTAAAATTCTTTTATACAAAGTCAAAACACGTTATACAATTTTTAAAAATAATTATTATGAGCAACTTTTTGCTATATTTCTTATGCGTAACTTTTAAAAAATAATTTTTAAATATTTATCAAAAAATAATAATTATGAGTAGGAAATATATTTTTTTCTTATCCTTAACTATTATCATTTCAGAAAAAAAAAATATTATTTAAAAAATAATAGTTATGAATAAGAAAAAAAATTAAAATTGCCCTGCAATAGTTATGACTTAAGGAATTCACTGTAAAACTCTATTATTTTATTAAGTTTAATAATTTAATTTTAGTAGTTTAAATCGAAATATGTACATTATTAATTTTCTAAAAGAAAATTGATAATGTAGTTTTTACATTTTGTTTAATAAAATATAATCATTTTTTAAACCAAAAATGCTAAAAATAAATTAAAAAGTATTTAAAAAACTTAGATTTCAGAAAAAGGCTAATTTCTGCAAAAAAAAAAATTGAAATTTTTTGGCAATAATGTAGTGAAGAGTCTGCTGAACAAATTTTATAAACAGTTTATGTGCAAAAAATCATTTTTTCCTGCACTTGCTTGAAAAAAGATAGGAGAAAACTATTTTTTTTTTTTGCTTTTTTCAGCATATCTTACAGGGACTCATGATTTTTCACTAACAATATATATAACAAAACTTTAGACATTGTAAATCTGAACTACTTTTGTGAACATATCAATACAATCTGAATGTGTCTAGCTAGGCATCCGAAATAGCTTACAAAGACCACTTTGTATTTTATAAATAGTCGTTTTTGACTAGACTACACTTTTATTGCATTTTTGTTTACTTTCTTCTATAACAAAAAAAGTAAACAAAAATGCAATAAAAGTGTAGGCTAGTCAAAAACGACTATTTATAGGTACAACCCAGTAAAAAACGCTGCTTACATGCAAGCAGGTTTGTAAGGGCGTTAGCCAAAAATAATCCCTTACAAACCTGCTTACATATGCTACGATTTTTATAAGGCGAATTTCCACTTGGAAGCATTACTGTTGGTCAAAAGAAGCTGTGATTGCTTTCATTGTCATTGCTTGCAGTAAAAGCATATTTCATATCTATATTATTACGATTAAAAGTAATAACATGAATATACCATACGTAATTTATTTAACATAAAATTCTACAGACGTTAATTTTTTGTTGTTAAAATTTTTGACATATATTATATTTGGAATCGGAATTTAAACAATTAAAGTTATTGAATCGGTGTTTTCCGTGATTGAAATGGGTTTTAATTTTTTTATGTGTGTCGGGGAGAACTGGTTCAAGTATACCATATTAATCCTTGTGGGGAAGACTTTCATAAAATGCTCTGCCTTTTAAAATTTGTATATTTATTTTTTCGAGCAGCTAAAAAAAATTAATTTTTTTTACTTTAATTTTTTCGAACTAAAATAATTAAACATTTTTAAAATCTCTTTTAACATTTCCTATTGAGAACTTTGTTAATAGGTTTTCTTTTTCATAAATAATAATCTACATTTATACATTTTTATAACAGATTAAATTAAATAAAAACAAATTTTAACAGAAAATACAATTGTTGTATTATCACTTAAGGATTAGAATTTTATTAGTTGTAATAATAGTAAAACTATATTTATTTTTTAATACAATTTGAAAATAATTTCTCAAAAATATATACAAATTTAATATATGGTTTTATTTGATTTATAATTTATTGTCAAAAATTGACAAATTAGTTTTACCTTTGACTAAAATTGATTGTGTTTTAAATAAGAAGATATTTCTATCTTATGAAGTCCTATTGTTCTAAGCATTTAATATATAACCACTACATACTAGTAATTAAATATTGAAAGTTATCTCGTTGTCTCCATACATTATTGTATATGACTGTTGCCAGATTAGAAGATTTTAGTTATAACAAAATAATGAAATTATAACACGACTTGGCATTAAACAAATTAATAAGGCTCTGACCATCAATTCTATATACTTCGGATTTCAATGGTGTACTTTATGTGTTGATCTATGAACTTTCAAGTTTGGCGCATTTATCTGTTGCTTTTTGTACATAACAATTTAAAAATGCAATAAATCCGATTTCTTTCTATTGAAATCAAAGGACAAGATAATTATTAATATTTGATCTCCAAAGCTTATAATCAAACTCGCTGTTAAGCTTTTTTTTGATTATTTCTTTTTTCGTTTTCGTGAATTCTATCGCTAAATAATTAAAATGAGTTATGTAAATAAGAAAAAAGTTATTTTATCAATGCGATTTTTATGCAAAAATACCGATTTGTCTAAAAATGTGCATGGTAGCATAGCTTTCCAGGAAGACCCCAAGGTCCAGATTTTAGTATGATATGTATATTTCAAAAGTATGTTTCCAAATTTTCAGTAAAACATTTTTATGTTTGCAAAGTTTTCCTAACAAAAAACCTCCGTTTTGGTACATATGTTTATATATACAATATTTTTCCTCTAAATTTTTTAATACGATGCCACATATACTTCCATCTTAATACGTATCGGCCAATATATAATCGTCTATGACACATACAATTATATATGGTTAATCTAATTATGCAAGAATACATGTATAATGAGATATAACATATGTCAAAGTTATATATAATAACGTATAGTGCAATATTAAAAAAACAATTATTTCATTTTGAATAACACGATATCTGAGGCTAATGACTAACATATACTTCTCATAGGTAATTCACACATTATGCTAAGTGTTGTACTTTGGGTTTATTTCGGAAAGCTATGCTTCCAAATAAAAATTTTTGACAAATTGCGCGTTTAGCATCTGAGGCATAATAAATGTTTTCTAGATGAAACACTTCTTCGTAATAGGCTCTTTCCACTGCATGACCATTTGCTCAAGTCAATTGCTAGTTTAGCAATAAAATTCGCTTAAAGCTAAAAAATTTGCAAAATATTTAAAACAACTAAATAGCGGATTTAATCCACAGGTTTGTGAATAAATATATATACCTCAAATAAAAATAAAGTGGTTGTCTTTACCACGCGCGGATACAGAAAAAGGTTTTGAGGAGAGAACTAAAAGTAGTTTTGTTTTCAATTTATAACGAGCTTTCAACCTCCGTATATTTACAAAAATAAAGCAAATCAAACATATTAGCTAGGTTGATACTAGTATTTCGATCTGGCTAAAGATCTCATCAGAACCCGAAGTTTTAGAAAAGTTAGAGCCTACATAATAGGCAGAACTTTAACAAAAAACCTATTAATAATCAATTTTGCTCCATTCTTGTCCTCTTAGTAATCAAACACGTGGTTAGGTCTTTTCCTAACAAGCATCCTGACGTTACTAAACTTTGAAGACCAAATATGTTCTATTTATATAAAAAATTTTTAGTTTGTACTCTGGCTCAAGTAATATTTTTTGATTAACGTTTCTAATCTCGTTAGCATTTTTGTATTGATGAATTTTATTTTGGGGGAGGAAATGCCTCTTTTTCCCTCCCCCTGGATCCGCTTCTGGTTTTTACATTTCAACAGAAAGGAGTTGGGTTGATGGCATATAAACGTTATACGTAATCAACTGCATTTAACTGCGGCACACTTTAAAATCATTTTGTGGAAAAACTGTACCATAAATCGAAAAATAAATTATAATTTAACGATCTACAAATTTCAAAAACCAACCAAGTCTAAACCTTTTTTTTTTTTTTTTTTTTTTTTTATTAATTAATAATCATATAATTACAAATTATATACTATTTCCCTACCCGAGCACTAGCTACTATGGCCTTCGGCGCGTTGTAGCGAAAACAGACCAGTGCCTCTGGTGGGAATCGAACCCACGACCCCCGCACATATAAGCCAGCACGCTACCAACTAGCCTACCGGGGCGCACAAGTCTAAACCTATTTCTAATCTAAAAACCTATTAAAGTTTTATTTTAAAATTACAAAAATTTCTGTACATTCTTCAAAATGTATAACATATTTTTTAAATGTGAAGTTTTTTTTTAAGAAAATTTTGTCTTCTTTTCTAAAATCATTTACATTTTTCTTTCGAAAATTTATTACACTACTCGGTATATAGGTCAGTCATGAACATTTTAACACTGATTGAGTTGTTCAAATTCTCGTTTAGAAGATATTTTGTTGTAAGAATATTATGAATAATTCTAAACCAAAGATGACACGAATATTCAGTTACTATTCAGTACTTAGCATTACAGTCCCAGTGTAGAAACGGTAATGCCATGTCATTACTTTTCTCACTACCAGTAATGACATTAGTGTACTCACTGAATTACTTTTTTACGCACAGAGAAAAATTTAGCTATCTGCCAACTGAAATTCGATTACTAAATACAACTCAAATTCGATTAGTACGAATTTCAGTCGGTTGGTACAATTGAACATTAACTTTCACAACAAAGTTCGGTTATTCCAACCGAATTTTAGTTTCAACACCAAAACTATTCAGAAATATAATGTAAATATCGTTGTACTAACTAAATTTATAAATTGTTAATATTAAAATACAATTTTCAATTCGGTTGGCACTTTATTTCTCTGTGTGTACAAATAATAAGGGCATGCTCATAAGTGGTTAATTTTTCCAATATTTCTATACAAAAAATAATGCTTTGCCCATGAGTAGTTATTTTTTTTATCATTACTTAAAAAAAATGATATAAAAAAATGTTTTGAAAGTAAATTTTTTTCACTTTTAGTAAGTACTTATAGGATTCCCAGAGTATTACTAGCCTAGAAACTGATGTCTGTGCCAAGGTTATTACCCCGCCACAAAACTGCTCGACTTGAATTCTCTAAAAGGAATTAACAAACCAGCTCTAGAAAGATAAGTCAATAATCGCTGTTGTTGGTAGGACTGTTTAAACATAATTTTCTTTTGAAAGTGATTTTTTCTGATGAGAAGTTCATTATTGGTTCCAGATGGTTTTAGAAACTAGTGGAGAGACCTACGTAAGGAACTACGATATTTCAAAAAGAAATTTCGGCGGCGGATCTTTAATGTTTTTGGGAGCTTTTTGTTTCGACTTGGCATTGTTGATTTATTTGTCATTTCCACGCACCAAAATGAATTATTCTGAGTACATTACAGTATTAGAAGAGAAATTGGAGGCATTTAATGAAAATGGCAACGAAGAATAGTTCAAGACAACAAGACAATGCCTCAGTACATGTAAGTCGTCAGACGATGGAATGGCTATCATCAAAAGATATAAAAGTATTGTAATGACCAGCATGATTTCCGCATCAAAGTCATATTGAGAATATTTGGGGAATACGAAACTGTCGAGTGTGAGCAGAAAATGAAATATGAAAGCGTTTTTCATCAAATAGAAGCAGTTATTGATGCGTGGAGATTTATAACGGAATAACTTCTAATAAATCTGGTACTATGTACATACATATGTATGTAGTTCTTTTATATAAATGTTTATGTATAGGTAATAAATATTTTGAAGTAATTTAAAAAGGATTCTTATATATTCATATTGGGTTTATTACAAGGACCCAAAATAACTATTATCAAAATTTAAAAATCCGAAAAAAATTGGCCATTTTTAATAGTTATTCATACAAATTTATTCATAATTAATATGAATAAGTTTAAAAGTAATAATTGGAGCATAACTATTATCATCCAATTAATATTTTTTTTATTGATAATAGTTATGAATAAGAAAAAAGAAAAAAATCTTAAGCATATCTATAATTTTTTAATGAATTTTTTAAAAATTTAATTTAAATAGTTAAATTAATTTTTCAAAAGAAACTATAATTTTTTTTTTAATATTGACATTATTTTGCAATCAAGATTTTGACAAAAAATATTATAGGATGTTGTTGTTTTATTTTTGTTTAAACGAAAATTAAAAATACGTAACAAAAGTGTTTAAAGATAAATTAATACTAGAGATGGAGGCATGAGTGAATTTTGACTCAATTTTTTGGTTTTATTATTCACCCCTATCGTGAATAAAAAGGGAAATGGGTGTGCCCATGTAATTTTCATTCCCCTTCAAGTGAAAGTTATTATCGTGAATTTCCCCTGAAATTGTATTATGCTATTCACTAGTGAATGATTAGACAAAGTGAACAAATTTCGAAGGAACTTTTATTCACGATTGGAATTGAGTGAAAAGGGAAAACAATTCGAGGGAAAAAATATTCACTTTAGGTGTAATTATAAGACAATACCATAAGTAAGAAAAAAAAAAAAACTGAAGTAATAAGTGTAATGTAGTATAAACAAAAGTATGGTTTTAAATTTTAAGTTTGTCACTGTCATAGAGCTGACTGGCATGCTAAAATGTTGGTAGCTAAATTACAAACAAAGGTAAGTAAAATTCTTTTATACAAAGTCAAAACACGTTATACAATTTTTAAAAATAATTATTATGAGCAACTTTTTGCTATATTTCTTATGCGTAACTTTTAAAAAATAATTTTTAAATATTTATCAAAAAATAATAATTATGAGTAGGAAATATATTTTTTTCTTATCCTTAACTATTATCATTTCAGAAAAAAAAAATATTATTTAAAAAGTAATAGTAATGAATAAGAAAAAAAATTAAAATTGCCCTGCAATAGTTATGACTTAAGGAATTCACTGTAAAACTTTATTATTTTATTAAGTTTAATAATTTAATTTGAGTAGTTTAAATCGAAATATGTACATTATTAATTTTCTAAAAGAAAATTGATAATGTAGTTTTTACATTTTGTTTAATAAAATATAATCATTTTTTAAACCAAAAATGCTAAAAATAAATTAAAAAGTATTTAAAAAACTTAGACTTCAGAAAAGGGCTAATTTCTGCAAATAAAAAATTGAAATTTTTTGGCAATAATGTAGTGAAGAGTCTGCTGAACAAATTTTATAAACAGTTTATGTGCAAAAAATCATTTTTTCCTGCACTTGCTTGAAAAAAGATAGGAGAAAACTATTTTTTTTTTGCTTTTTTCAGCATATCTTACAGGGACTCAGGATTTTTCACTAACAATATATAACAAAACTTTAGCCATTGTAAATCTGAACTACTTTTGTGAACATATCAATACAATCTGAATGTGTCTAGCTAGGCATCCGAAATAGCTTACAAAGACCACTTTGTATTTTATAAATAGTCGTTTTTGACTAGACTACAATTTTATTGCATTTTTGTTTACTTTCTTCTATAACAAAAAAAGTAAACAAAAATGCAATAAAAGTGTAGGCTAGTCAAAAACGACTATTTATAGGTACAACCCAGTAAAAAACGCTGCTTACATGCAAGCAGGTTTGTAAGGGCGTTAGCCAAAAATAATCCCTTACAAACCTGCTTACATATGCTACGTTTTTTATAAGGCGAATTTCCACTTGGAAGCATTACTGTTGGTCAAAAGAAGCTGTGATTGCTTTCATTGTCATTGCTTGCAGTAAAAGCATATTTCATATCTATATTACTACGATTAAAAGTAATAACATCAATATACCATACGTAATTTATTTAACATAAAATTCTACAGACGTTAATTTTTTGTTGTTAAAATTTTTGACATATATTATATTTGGAATCGGAATTTCAATAATTAAAGTTATTGAACCGGTGTTTTCCGTGATTGAAATGGGTTTTAATTTTTTTATGTGTGTCGGGGAGAACTGGTTCAAGTATACCATATTAATCCTTGTGGGGAAGACTTTCATAAAATGCTCTGCCTTTTAAAATTTGTGTATTTATTTTTTCGAGCAGCTAAAAAAAAATAATTTTTTTACTTTAATTTTTTTTGAGCTAAAATAACTAAAGCTTTTTAAGATCTCTTTTAATAATACACATATATATAATATACATTTATACATTTTTATAACAGATTAAATTAAATAAAAACAAATTTTAACAGAAAATACAATTGTTATATTATCACTTGAGGATTAGAATTTTATTAGTTGTAATAATAGTAAAACTATATTTATTTTTTAATACAATTTTAAAATAATTTCTCAAAAATATACACAAATTTAATATATGGTTTTATTTGATTTATAATTTATTGTCAAAAATTGACAAATTAGTTTTACCTTTGACTAAAATTGATTGTGTTTTAAATAAGAAGATATTTCTATCTTATGAAGTCCTATTGTTCTAAGCATTTAATATATAACCACTACATACTAGTAATTAAATATTGAAAGTTATCTCGTTGTCTCCATACATTATTGTATATGACTGTTGCCAGATTAGAAGATTTTAGTTATAACAAAATAATGAAATTATAACACGACTTGGCATTAAAAAAATTAATAAGGCTCTGACCATCAATTCTATATACTTCGGATTTCAATGGCGTACTTTATGTGTTGATCTATGAACTTTCAAGTTTGGCGCATTTATCTGTTGCTTTTTGTACATAAAAATTTGAAAATGCAATAAATCCGATTTCTTTCTAATGAAATCAAAGGACAAGATAATTATTTATATTTGATCTCCAAAGCTTATAATCAAACTCGCTGTTAAGCGTTTTTTTTGATTATTTCTTTTTTCGTTTTCGTGAATTCTATCGCTAAATAATTAAAATGAGTTAGGTAAATAAGAAAAAAGTTATTTTATCAATGCGATTTTTATGCAAAAATACCGATTTGTCTAAAAATGTGCATGGTAGCATAGCTTTCCAGGAAGACCCCAAGGTCCAGATTTTAGTATGATATGTATATTTCAAAAGTATGTTTCCAAATTTTCAGTAAAACATTTTTATGTTTGCAAAGTTTTCCTAACAAAAAACCTCCGTTTTGGTACATATGTTTATATATACAATATTTTTCCTCTAAATTTTTTAATACGATGCCACATATACTTCCATCTTAATACGTATCGGCCAATATATAATCGTCTATGACACATACAATTATATATGGTTAATCTAATTATGCAAGAATACATGTATAATGAGATATAACATATGTCAAAGTTATATATAATAACGTATTGTGCAATATTAAAAAAACAATTATTTCATTTTGAATAACACGATATCTGAGGCTAATGACTAACATATACTTCTCATAGGTAATTCACACATTATGCTAAGTGTTGTACTTTGGGTTTATTTCGGAAAGCTATGCTACCATATACAATTTTTGACAAATTGCGCGTTTAGCATCTGAGGCATAATAATTGTTTTCTAGATGAAACACTTCTTCGTAATAGGCTCTTTCCACTGCATGACCATTTGCTCAAGTCAATTGCTAGTTTAACAATAAAATTCGCTTAAAGCTAAAAAATTTGCAAAATATTTAAAGCAACTAAATAGCGGATTTAATCCACAGGTTTGTGAATAAATATATATACCTCAAATAAAAATAAAGTGGTTGTCTTTACCACGCGCGGATCCAGAAAAAGGTTTTGAGGAGAGAAGTAAAAGTAGTTTTGTTTTCAATTTATAACGAGCTTTCAACCTCCGTATATTTACAAAAATAAAGCAAATCAAACATATTAGCTAGGTTGATACTAGTATTTCGATCTGGCTAAAGATCTCATCAGAACCCGAAGTTTTAGAAAAGTTAGAGCCTCCATAATAGGCAGAACTTTAACAAAAAACCTATTAATAATCAATTTTGCTCCATTCTTGTCCTCTTAGTAATCAAGTACGTGGTTAGGTCTTTTCCTAACAAGCATCATGACGTTACTAAACTTTGAAGACCAAAAATGTTCTATTTATATAAAAAATTTTTAGTTTGTACTCTGGCTCAAGTAATATTTTTTGATTAACGTTTCTAATCTCTTTAGCATTTTTGTATTGATGAATTTTATTTTGGGGGAGGAAATGCCTCTTTTTCCCTCCCCCTGGATCCGCTTCTGGTTTTTACATTTCAACAGAAAGGAGTTGGGTTGATGGCATATAAACGTTATACGTAATCAACTGCATTTAAATGCGGCAAACTTTAAAGTCATTTTGTGGAAAAACTGTACCATAAATCGAAAAATAAATTATAATTTAACGATCTACAAATTTCAAAAACCAACCAAGTCTAAAATTATTTCTAATCTAAAAACCTATTAAAGTTTTATTTTAAAATTACAAAAATTTCTGTACATTCTTCAAAATGTATAACATATTTTTTAAATGTGAAGTTTTTTTTAAGAAAATTTTTTCTTCTTTTCTAAAATCATTTACATTTTTCTTTCGAAAATTTATTACACTATATAGGTCAGTCATGAACATTTTAACACTGATTGAGTTGTTCAAATTCTCGTTTAGAAGATATTTTGTTGTAAGAATATTATGAATAATTCTAAACCAAAGATGACACGAATATTCAGTTACTATTCAGTACTTAGCATTACAGTCCCAGTGTAGAAACGGTAATGCCATGTCATTACTTTTCTCACTACCAGTAATGACATTAGTGTACTCACTGAATTACTTTTTTACGCACAGAGAAAAATTTAGCTATCTGCCAACTGAAATTCGATTACTAAATACAACTCAAATTCGATTAGTACGAATTTCAGTCGGTTGGTACAATTGAACATTAACTTTCACAACAAAGTTCGGTTATTCCAACCGAATTTTAGTTTCAACACCAAAACTATTCAGAAATATAATGTAAATATCGTTGTACTAACTAAATTTATAAGTTGTTAATATTAAAATACAATTTTCAATTCGGTTGGCACTTTATTTCTCTGTGTGTACAAATAATAAGGGCATGCTCATAAGTGGTTAATTTTTCCAATATTTCTATACAAAAAATAATGCTTTGCCCATGAGTAGTTATTTTTTTTTATCATTACTTAAAAAAAAAATGATATAAAAAAATGTTTTGAAAGTAAATTTTTTTTACTTTTAGTAAGTACTTATAGGATTCCCAGAGTATTACTAGCCTAGAAACTGATGTCTGTGCCAAGGTTATTACCCCGCCACAAAACTGCTCGACTTGAATTCTCTAAAAGGAATTTACAAACCAGCTCTAGAAAGATAAGTCAATAATCGCTGTTGTTGGTAGGACTGTTTAAACATAATTTTCTTTTGAAAGTGATTTTTTCTGATGAGAAGCTCATTATTGGTTCCAGATGGTTTTAGAAACTATTGGAGAGACCTACGTAAGGAACTACGATATTTCAAAAAGAAATTTCGGCGGCGGATCTTTAATGATTTGGGAACTTTTTGTTTCGGCTTGGCATTGTTGATTTATTTGTCATTTTCACGCACCAAAATGAATTATTCTGAGTACATTACAGTATTAGAAGAGAAATTGGAGGCATTTAATGAAAATGGCAACGAAGAATAGTTCATTTTCCAACAAGACAACGCCTCAGTACATGTAAGTCGTCAGACGATGGAATGGCTATCATCAAAAGATATAAAAGTATTGTAATGACCAGCATGATTTCCGCATCAAAGTCATATTGAGAATATTTGGGGAATACGAAACTGTCGAGTGTGAGCAGAAAATGAAATATGAAAGCGTTTTTCATCAAATAGAAGCAGTTATTGATGCGTGGAGATTTATAACGGAATAACTTCTAATAAATCTGGTAGACAGTATGTCTGATCGAGTTTTCTCTGCTGCTTTAAAATATTTTTTTTAATGTTTTGTAAATTTTAAAATGTTAAGTTAAGTGTATTTCTACCCAGTAAAAAACGCTGCTTACATACAAGCAGGCTTGTATGGGACTAATACGAAAAGAATCCCTTACAAACCTGCTTACATATGCCATGATATTTATATGGCGATTTCCTACTTGCCAGCATTACTTTTTCGCAAAATGAGCGCGGATTTCAGCGCCTATAAAAAGCAGTGATTTCATGGGTTTCACTTTCAGTTTCACAGTTCATGTTTGCATTATTACGATTAAAAGTAATAATATGATTATACATAATTTATTCTATATAAAATTATACAGATACTCGTATTAGTTTTTTGTTGTTTAAATTTTTAACATATAATATATTTATTTTATTCAGAAATAGCTAAATGACTAATTATTTTTTTATTTCATACTCAAAAACATCAAACACAATCGGGAAATTTTTTACAGATATTTTATAATCCACGATATGGAACTTTCTGCATTACAACCTGCATCCTTGTAAGGGATAAGTGTAAGCTGCTTGCATCCTCCATCCTTGTTAGGGAAAAGAGTAAGCGCGACATATTTGTTTGTTTATTTTTATACGAAAATTATTCGTTTCTCTTGCTGCTTCTCAATATTATCCCAGGAAAAAATTACACATTGCAAAAAGAATTTGATGCCCACACTTGCTTACATATCTCATTGCCAAATTTAGTAACTACAATACCAAACACATTCCAACGATAGAGTCAAAAAAGCAAGTAGTATTGTAATCAATTCTTTAAATTTAAACCAGAAAGCATGAACTCAATAACAAAGTAAATATTTATTTAAAAGAAAATAACAATGTTACTAACTTATATGTATAACTTTTTGTACTCAAGAAGTAACCATATACTTTTTCTTAATAAAAGGACGTTATTGCAAGTAGTTCATAATTTTTAAAAAAGAAGTTATACAATTTTAAAGAATTTATCTCATATATTTTTTCAAACAAATTTTTATTTGCAGGAAAATAATACTAAAAACAGAAATTGCATGTTGCCTAAAGTTTGTTAAACTGTGGTTAGGTATAAATTAGGGAAGCACACGTGAGCAGAAAATTGTGAGTGGACGTTGAAATTACTGACGTTATCGTGAGTGAGTGTAAAAAAAATTTTCGAGGGTGGTTGTGCGTGAGTCATATTTTTGTTTTTCAATTTTGAATTGTTCTTTTTTTTTGAAAAATTTATATTTTCGTGGTTTATAGCTCCAAAATTATGACAATCGCATGTTATCATAACAATTCGATGTTTCACTTTTTAGGATTTTATTTCCGTATGAGTTTTGATCGTTATATTTGAGTGACCTAGGAGAATCACGTGTGAGTAAAAGTTGAATTTACTTATGGAACTACTTCTTTTTTTAAATTTAAGTACTTCTTATTTTTTCTAGGGAACTATTTATTTATTTTTTTGTGTAAGTACTTCGTAGTTTTACAATGGAACTATTTCTTTACTAAAAAATGTATGTAGTTCTTAAAAATATAAAGTAAATGGTTCTTCGGTAAAAAAAATAATCAATTCTAAAGAGTCAATTATTTTAGTCTCACGCCCTGTTAAAAGAATCGAGTAGGTAATCTAGTAAGGAATGCGTTCGGCCCAAAATGCTTGATTACAAACCTGCTTACCTTTTTGAAAATTTTTTGCTGGGATGTTATAGTAAGCACTTACATCAACCGGTTAAACTCTTCTATTTTTTTTTAACTTACGAAATTTAGTGAAATTAATGTGTATTATTGTTTTGCAACGCAGTGTATTTAATTTTGCTATTTTGGGAATAATTGTGTTGTTTTTATTTAATTAACAAAATATTTAATTTCCAGATTTTATTTCAATTATGTCCTGACATTTTCATAAATATTTAAAACAATCAAAAAAAAAATTAGATTTAAATTTAAGCAAAATAAATTAACTAAAGTAAAAATGTTATACAAAGTTTTTTATTTTTTTTCAATTTACTAAGCGCCAGCAAAAATTTTTGTGGGAAAACGTTAGAAACTTGTCTTTTTTATTATATTTTATTTTATCGAAATTTTAACAAAATTTTAAGGTCAAACATTTTTTTGAACTTTTTCTCAATATTCAGTGTAATAGAAAACTCAATTTATCTGAAACTCGACCAATATTGTTTTATTTAAAAACAAAAGTGCACATGTTTTTCTATTAATTCAGAAAGTTTGAGCGAGTTACTCGTAATTTTTTTTGAAAAATTACGATGTAAATTTATATATTTATCCTAGAACCATATTGATCATTCCTACAAATTCTGAAACTTTCTTAATCAATATAAAAAAAAATTTAATCTTTTTTCAAAAATTACAAAAATTGCATTTCCTTTTGATTTGTCAGATTTGAGATCTAGTTTAAAATGTTACTATTATAAATAGAAAACACCAATTATTAATAAATGTAACACAAAGATGAAAAAACTCCTGTGAGGATCAGCTCTATCATCATGGAGTGCTGCACTTTCGACCTATGCGACTAGGTCATCATCAGCCTTATTCGAAACCACCAGAAATTCATGGATCAGGTATATATACTCGTATATTGGAATGTGCCTTAAAAATTTATTTGTCATAACACCCTCCAGTTGTATTAAAAATTTTTCCAAATGGAGAAATAAATTTTTTTTGAAAACCGTTAACCCGAGCCGCGAGAGCGACGAAAATGTCCCGTTTTGGAAAAAAGGTGTACTATTATTAAAACTTAACAAAATTTTAAATTTAAAAAAAAAAATTTTTTATATCATTTAATCATTCAACATACTCAAAATTATTCAGATATTGAATTCTGACTTCAACTGATGAAGCCACTTTAACCTAAATGACCACCAAATTTATTAAAAATGCAAAAACATATTTTTTTTTTAAATTAATTTAAAAGATTTTTGAGAACGCCTTATTTGAAGATGTCGATTTCGATTTTTGTATTATAATAGTTGTTAGTAAAGCAAAAAAATAAATTGGAGAAATGATAATTCAGGTTTGTATTTGGAGCGACTCCTTTCCAGGGCATTTTATAAAAATAGCTTATTTTGCCAAAAATTTAACAAAACTTAAATGTTTTCATCAAAGTTTGCATAATTTTCTGAAAACAATAAATTAAATTTATTAGCACTATAATTATCTTTATTTTTATTCAAAAAATCCTGTTGAATTGGAAATGGACCTATGAAATTTTATTTAAATTATGACTACAAGAAAAGATAAATGGATGTAAACTTTATAATAATTATTATCTAGTGTAACTTGATAAATATAGGGCCAAGGTTTTCACTTTTCATCATAAAAGACCCACTATGAAATTTACTCAATCTCAAACCTGACAATTGAAAAGGAGAAAAAGATCACAAAATACATACAAAATTCTCAATTAAATTTTTTTTTACCATTTTATTAGGTAAATTAATTTAGATCATAAAGTACAAAAAGTACTGTAAGATTGAAATTATTGCTGGACAGTTTATATGGAAAGCCTCCTATATATTGTTATGTAAAGTTGAAGTAGTAGTAAAGGATTAAATTTCAAATGACTATTTATTTTCAAAGAGAATAAATGATTTGTAATTAATTATCGAGTAACCATTGGGTATATTACAAATGATGAATTTCATATCAAAACCTATAAAAAAAGGCACATTTTGAACCCGACCCCCTCAGAATTTGATGAAATTTTGCATACAGCTACATTTTATCTATACAAACACAACCTCGTATTTAGAAATTGCATTTTTGAAAATATGTGGGCGTGGCAAGGTATCGAAATTTTTGAAAAATCACGATAACATGTACTTTCAAGCTGAGATTACTACGGAATGGCTGAACCGATTTCAAAGATTTTGGTACCATTAGAAAGGTATTTCAATTAGCTTTCGAAAACATCTTTTATATTACACTGAACATTTGTTTTTGCCAAAAATAAAACTTTAAACTGGGAAAACACTTCAAAGGCCAAGTGTTTTTTCCAAAAAAAAAATTTTTTTAGAAGGGTCCATTTAATATATACAACATATCTAAAAACTAAAATGGCGTTCTTTTTTCTTTTTTTTAAATTTTTTTAAGTAAATGCATCTCTTGTTAAATTCCTTATATTTTGATATCATTGTGTGACAAAAAAAAAAATAAAGTAGCTATACTTTGAAAGTTATACAGATGTTTTTGTAATTCTAATAGATTAGAACAAGAATCGTATTATCAAATTGTTCAGACAACCCCAAAATATGCTAAAACTATTACAGGAACTCAAAGCTTCCATTCTTTTATACCTTTAGATGAAACTTCACTAAAAGTTAGCAAATATTCCGAAAGACAACATTATGCATCTGTATAACTTTTAAAGTAGAGCTACTTTATTTTTTTTTTTTGTCACACAATAATATCAAAGTATAAGGAAGTTAACAAGAGATGCATTTACTTAAAAAAATTTAAAAAAAAAGAAAAAAGAACGCCATTTTTGTTTTTAGATATGTTGTATATACTAAATGGGCCCTTCTAAAAAAATTTTTTTTTGGAAAAAAACACTTGGCCTTTGATGTGTTTTCCCATTTTAAAGTTTTATTTTTGGCATAAAAAATTTTCAGTGTAATATAAAATTTTTCAGTGTATGTTTTCGAAAGCTAATTGAAACACCTTTCTAATGGTACCAAAATCTTTGAAATTGGTTCAGCCATTCCGTAGTAATCTCAGCTTGAAAGTACATGTTATCGTGATTTTTCAAAAACTTCGATACCTTGCCACGCCCACATATTTTCAAAAATTCAAATTTCTAAATACCAGGTTGTGTTTGTATAGATAAAATGTAGCTGTGTGCAAAATTTCATCAAATTCTGAGGGGGTCGGGTTCAACGAATATCGGTTTTGATATGAAATTCATCAAATGTATCTTTGGAAATATAAATGTGAGTAAGTATTACTATATGGATTTGTGCTTAATAGTTCATAGTTCATTTCGTTCATTTCGTTCATTTCTATTTATTGAACTAGTTCATTCTCTTAGTTCATAAGTTTGTTCAAAAATTCATAGTGTTAAATTGGGCAATGATGTGTGTAACAAATGAGTATGATATGATAGAAATTCCCAAATTTAAAATTAGTTCAGTTGTAACCGTTCATTAGTGATTTTCGGTCATATGCAAATTTGTTAAACAAACCAGTGACGAATATAGCATTTT
Source organism: Delia radicum (assembly GCA_021234595.1). Taxonomy (NCBI): domain Eukaryota; kingdom Metazoa; phylum Arthropoda; class Insecta; order Diptera; family Anthomyiidae; genus Delia; species Delia radicum. Next base: position 195,424,268 of record CM037852.1, read on the forward strand.
GAATAATTGAAAAAAAAATTCTCAAACAAACATATGAACTAAAAGAACAAACTAGTTTATTAAATGGAAATGAATTAAATAAACTAAGAACTATTAAGCACAAGCGTAGTAACAAATATACACACAATATATTTACACATTCAGGCAGAGAATGTTTTGCAAATTGTAATAGATATCTTTAAAACTAGTATTAAATGAAAATATATGTAAGATTTTAATCTTAATGAGTTTAATTGTTCAGAATAATCATGTTGTATTATAGGCGACATATATGGGCTATTCTCAAAAATATTTAAAATAAGTGTAAAAATTTGTATTTTTCCAAACTGTATGGCCCTTTAATGGGATTTTACACGATAATAAACCACTATTTACGGACTTCAAATGATTTCGCGTGAATCAATTTCTGGCAGGTACGCGCAAGTTATTGCGGTTTAAATTAAAAAAAATCTCAAAATTACTTTTTTTATTGAATTCAATAAGCTTTCGCGCATGTATACCATTATTTAATATTTGTTTCTGGCGATTTCATGAAAATTTACTAACTTATTTTGTGCTTTCCTAAAAATCTTTGTCAATTTTTGTGGAGTTTCAACACATTTTATATTTGACATAAAATCGCGGCTTACTACACAGAGAGAATTAATTTTCTAAAATAGAAAATTGCGAAAGTTTTTGAAATATAAAATCAGTTGCAAAAGATTTAAATATTTTTGAAATTAGCCCATATATGTAAATATATCACATAATTGTATGATTAAATTGTCATGATGCTAATAATATTTATTGGATATTTTTCGAAATATGCAAACATTTTTTGGCACCGGTTTTGGTTAGAGGCAGGACTAAGATGCGTATGATTAATATATACATTTTTTTTATAAATGCATATTACTCATACGTTAAAATTGAAAATCATTTTATAAAAAAAAAAAAAAATACTTAAAGCTGCCGAGACTTTTATTCAATATTACAATATAATTTTTTTTTAAACTTATACTTTATATTGAAAATAAACAAAAAAAAGTTTAAAACTTAAGACCAAATTTCAAATAAATAAACAAACCATTTTGTAAGAATTCACACGAATCTTAAGTTAAAATAATATAAATAAAAAAAGTAATTCTCCAGAAAACAAAAATGTCTCTATATTTTGAGCTAATGACCCCACAAAATAGCAAAAGCTTTTAAATAATAAAATGTTTAAATAACACTGAAACAAATAAAAAAGAATGAAAAACTCACAGAAAAACAAACCTAATAAAGAAAAAAAAAAACAAGAAAGAAAACCGAAAACAACAATGACACCTACTTACATGTACTTTTAAAATCTAATACGAGAACAAAAGCAACAAGAAGAATAACAATACAAACGTTAACCCGCAAACCGGCCTAAGCTTTTTGCAATGAAAGTTATACCATATGCTTAGCTCTAAACATTAACAATAACACTACTTACTCAACAAATTTCAAGTTTCTGCAGAATTTGTGTTGGAAATACATATTTTTTGTAGACTTATGTACATACAGAAAAATAAGGTGCTAGCCGAATTAAAAAGTATATTTTGGCAGCTACAACCAATAAATTCGATTAGTGCATACATATTTAAAAGAGCTTTCTGAATATTTTGGGTGTTGAAACTAAAATTCAATTGTGTTAACTGAATTGTATTATATAAAATATGTGCTTCAAAGCCATTTTTTTTTGGCCGTCGACTAGTGTAACTCGTTATACTCGCCTTTTTTTTTAATTTAAAAAGAGCTTTCAACCCTCGTATATATATAATAAACTAAAGCAATTCAAACATATTAGATAGATTGATACTAGTATTTCGATCTGGCTAAAGATCTCATATGAAAGCCTCCAGAATAGGCAGAGCTTTAACAAAAAAACCTATAAATTATTTATTTTACTCCATTTTTGTCTTCCTAGTAATCAAACACGTGGCTAGGGTATTTTCCTAACAGTCATCATGACGTTACTAAACTTTGAGCTCTGCTGAGTATATATATGTAAGTAATTTTTGTACCTAAAGATTCATGCCGAAAAATATATAACACTAGAACAAAACCATACTTTTCTAAAGGTATAAGGTACGCTGAATCCAAATCTGGTTTCAGCATCACACTCTTCACACTTCAGGCGTTCGAGCTATATTAACAGGAACATCCTCGATTTTGATGAAAATGCTCCGATTTTTCACCTTCCGGAAAATATATTTTCATAATACTTGTAACGGCACCTGAATACGCTACACTTATTCTTTTTTCAGTTCAGTTGAAGAACTTGGTTATAATTGTATTTTTTTTACAATTTTACTCTGCGGGACTTTGCTGTTACATTTTTTTTTTTTTTTTTAATTTTTTCTTTATTAATGCAATCTATCTTTTTTGATATTAATCATTAGATTTGAGTTAGATACATATACATAAAATGGCTATGATCCATTGAACATACCATAACGTTAAGAAGGTTTTGCTGTGGTTATTTAAAGAGTTGTGTATCTCCATTTTAAAAGGAAATAGTTTCATCGCATTAAGTCTTGAGGAGCCCCGCGCCTTAGTCTTACAAATAATGTGTTATTTATCATGAGGTTTGATGCAAACGGATTTGGATGTTGTTCAATTCTATTTTTGTAGAATGCCAGCTGAGTTTTTATTTCGTCATTTATGGTAGGTATTTTGAGATCTTTGTGGAGTTGATGATTTGTTACATACCAAGGTGCGTCAACAATTCTTCGAATTGTTTTTGATTGAAAACGCTGGAGAATTTCAATGTTTGAGGTGGAGGCGGTGCCCACAACTGGATCCCATAGGTCCAAATAGGTTTCAGAATACATTTATATATTGTTAGCTTGTTTTCAATGGAGAGTCGGGAATCAATGATAAACCCGAATTTTCTTAGTTGGATATCTAAAGCTTTACGTTTAGTTTGAATGTGTTTTTTCCACGTTAGCTTTTTATCTAGGTGTATACCAAGATATTTCCCTTCGTCCTTTTGGGGTATTTTAGTGTCATTTAATTTGATAGGAGGGCATATCTGACGATTTAATGTAAATGTAACCTGCACGGATTTCGACTCGTTTGCTTTTATACGCCAAATTTTTAGCCATGATGATGTATCATTTAGGCATTTTTGAAGAGTTAATGATGCGTTTTCGTGGTTTTTGTCAACAGCTAATGCAGCTGTATCATCCGATCATTCCCCGGTAATATTGCATATAAAACATAAATTTAGCAATATTGAGCAACCATGTAAGCTCCACACGAAAAAAACTTATTGGAGTCGATATCGTTTCCTTATAAGTGAAAATTTAGTCACACAACTTCCACTTAAAAGCTATGAATGCATTACAGATGCTGTAGAACATCTTGTAAATACAATACAACAATCAGCTTGGAATTCCACTCCTCAGTATAGCTTCGCGAACATTCCCAAGTGTTCGATCGAAATTCGAAATAAAATATAAAAAAAACGTAAAGCTAGAAAGCGTTGGCTAACAACAAAATCTCCAGGTTATAAAACCATTTTAAACAAACTAACTGCAGAACTAAAAACGCTACTAAAGAATGAAAAAGAAAAAAAATTTGAATCAGACATACACAATTTGGATTGTACGAAATCTACAGATTTTTCGTTATGCAAAATAACTAATAACGTAAAATAGCACCATAAAGTAAACCATCCAGTTCGCAAGACTGATAAAAACTGGACTAAGAGCAACCAGGATAAAGCAAACACGTTTGCCAATCACTTAAAAGAAGTATTTACTCCAAACAAGGTAGAAAATAATAATGAAGTTCCCGATCAAATAAAAAAATTTTTAAGTGAAACCCACCAACTTGATTTACCGATGAAAAAATTTACAAAATCTGAAGTTTATAACGTTATCAGCAAATTGAAAATAAATAAAGCTCCAGGATATGATTTACATCAAATGCATTAAAAGAACTGCCAGAAAAAGATATAACGCTATTAACCTATATATGCAATGCTTGCATAACTCACTGCTTCGTACCAATCCAATGGAAAGTTGCACAAATAACAATGATACTGAAACCTGGAAAGCCAGCCGAGCAACTTACTTCATATCGTCCAATAAGTTTGCTGCCCCTTTTTTCAAAGGTTCTCGAGTCTTTATTTCTTAAACGACCGACACCCATTATTGAATCGAAAAGTCTTATACCAACACACCAATTTGGATTTCGAAAACAACACGGAACCACAGAACAAGTTCATCGTTTAGTTGAAACTATTCATGAAACATTTGAGAAAAAACTGTACTGCACAGCAGTGTTTCTAGACATATCCCAAGCCTTCAATAAAGTGTGGCATGATGGTTTACTATTCAAACTCAAGAAAATCCTCCCTATAAATTTGTATTTATTTATTAAGTCCTACCTACAAAACCGCTTATTTTTTGTAAAAGAAGAAGGTGATATAAGCGATTTAAATACAATATCTGCAGGAGTTCCCCAAGGTAGCATTATGGGACCCACACTTTACCTACTTTACACTTTCGACCTTCCCCAGCCTGAAGGTGTCATCATTGGGACTTTTGCGGATGATACAGTTACAACATGAATTTTAATAGACTATATTTTGGTAAGGAAATAAGTTATGCAAAATATTCAAAAATCTAAAAAAGGTAAGAGTACGCTACTCTTCAGGTGCCGTTTGAAGTATTACGAAAAATATATTTTTTTTTATCAAACTCGAGGCTTTTCCTCTTAATATAGCTCGACCGCCTGATTTGAGACCAGATTTGGATTCAGCGTACCTTATACCTTTAGAAAAGGATAGTTTAGTTCCAGTGTCAAAATTTTTCAACCTGAATCTTTAGGTACAAAAAGTACTTACATGTATCCAGTAAAGTTCCCCACTGTATAAAATAAATATTAAATAAAAACATCACATTGAGTAAGTTTCGTTTTTAAAATTTTGAAATTTGAATTTTAATAATTTTTTGCTTTCAAAATATTTCGTAACTTTGATTTTGTAGCGTAAAAGCGTGATTTTCATTTCTTATAACGAAAACCTTACTAGGAGCATATATGTTTAATTTAATATACCCTGCCGTTATGCTGGTTAGAGGGTTAAACTGTTTTTTTTTTTTTACAAATAAAGTACATTTTCCGAAAGTAGTTTAAAAATATTTATTTTTTTTTGTAAAATTTTTCTAAAATACGGAAAACAAAGTAAACATACCCAAAAACAACACCTTAAGAAGTATTAAGTTTATGAAGTAGAAGTACTTAAATGTTTTTTTCTTGTTTTTTTTTTGACAATAACGATTTTAGTAATAAATGATGGTTTTTCAGAGTGAGGAATAACAAAGTCAATTATTTCAATGAGTATTTTTTTTTCTCAAGTAATGGAAAAAGTCACAAGCAACGGAAGTACTTATTTATTCTATTCTAATAGTTAAGTATCTTTCAAAATTTAAAATTCTAATTCCACTATTGAAGAACCCAGCAAAACTGTATATTATCCGGTAATATGTTTGGGATATAAAATAAAAAATAAATAACATAAAATTTTAACAAGTTTATGTCCATTCTGGAGAAAGATATTTTTAAAATTTTTTGTTTTCATTTTCTCAAATGTATTTAACAATGCTATGAAATTTAAATCTCATTTTTTTTTAATTTTGTTGAAAAATATTTTTTAAAATTTCAAATTGGAGATTTGAAAAATATCCCAATAACAAAAAAATTATTTCATATCTCACAATTTAAAAATCTATTGAATAATAAAATATGTTGCAGTAATCAATTACAAAAACGTTTAGAATGTGTGCTCGAATTCCGTGGGCAAGTGGTGTTTGGTACATTTTTTAGACTGGGTCATTTTTTATTACTAGGTCTAGTTCTTCACCGATTTTCGATATTTATGCCGTTTTGGATAATATCATTTGCATGTATTTAAGTTTTTAATTCCATCTTCATGTATTTACTTCCATAAAAATTTTTAATAAAAATTCAGCAGTTTTAAAAACTAACAGTTTTTGATTGTAGAGTAAATGAGATATTAAACATAAAATTTGTATCCTCTATTTTAGTAACTCCACCATCAACATCAAATGCTTCTCTTGTTGATTTTGAAATCGAGGCATTATATAAGTTTGATTGTAGATCAATCAACTCAAGAATCTACAGATTCTTCCCAGTCTTTTGCAAATGTTCAAAACGAAGCGGATTTAGGTAAAGGACATTTATTTGAAACGCCTTGTAATGTACGTAATATTATAAACGATGCGGAAGCAGTTTCTGCAACTGATACGTCGATATTAAGTGAGACTCCAGTACTAAAGAAGGAAAAGCCTAAACAATTGATGCATCTACTGATGTTATAAAAAGAAATTTACAGGCGAGTCTCGGAATTGATAAGATAATTGTGGAATTACTGGAAGAAATTGTAAACATCAAGAAACTTTTTAACTTGTCATAAACTCGAAAACTTTGTTGTAAGCAAATTGGGTTTCTTAACTTTAATTACACTAATTTTATATTTCATTTAATAATTAATTCTTCAAAATATAATTCTCTTTTTCTATTTAACTTCTTTTTTTTCCTCAAAATTGTATTATTTAAATATCCATTCAAAATGTATATATTTACACTATTTGTTGTGCTAGTTTATAACTAATTTTCAAATAAATAAATAAAAAAAAAAACAATAAAAATTTTCAAAACTTGGCTAATCTCAAAATGATTTGATTATTTCTGGGTTCATATCGTTTAATTCTAAATCCAAATGACAATTTTTGAAAATAATATTAGTATTTTGAATTACAATTGAAATTAACCGAAATTATTGGTACAAAAACTTTAAAATATATCAAATATTAATATATAGCAAATATTTTTTTTGAGAAAAACGTTTAATCTTCTTCTTAACCTCAACCTTTCTTAATTAAATTTGTCAAATGCATGTTAATTAAAAACTAATTGCGACTGTCTATATGACGTTAAAATAATACCGTACTAAAATGCATTATAAATGTGGCGATGTATCAACATAAACACAAAGTTGTCTACATTGAACGTAAAAACCATACGTCAATCTGGTGACGTTGTGAAACAGATACGAAAGAAATTAAAAAAATAAACAAAAATCTACAAATAAAACGATAAAAGGACAGTTAGAAAAAATAGAGAACAGTTTCCGCAGAAAAATCTTGAATCTTGAAATATCACAAACAAGCACTAATATCAAATTAATTAAAAGAAAAGTCTACCACATCAGCAGTGGGATAGCAAATATATTGACAGATGACGATTATAAAACTTACATAAGTAAATAAACAGACAGAACGAAACACATAAGAAAGGAGATGAAGAAAACACAGCTGACTAAATTGAATACACTGAAAGAAAAACTTTTCAAATCATATGGATTCTTTTTTAACAATCACTGGTTTGAGAATAAAACCACTTTAGAAATCCCCATTGAATGCAAATGGATACTTTCTTTAGGGATAAAATTTGCATTACCCGTCGACAAACAAAATTTTTTACCTATAAATATAATTGCGGATATTGAGCAGTGTATACAAACAATGAATGATGATGAAGACAGGGTAAAGGACATTGCTAGAACAAAATTTGCTAATAATATAACGTTCTTTAGAAGAAACATTAGAAACACGCCAAAGGAGAAGTTCATTTTGACAATTTTTGAAACTACTAAGAAATTTTTAAAGAAAAATAGAGACATTATCATCATAGCGGCGGATAAGGGCAATAAAACCGTAGCAATTTATAAAGACGAATATAAACGGAAAATGGAACAACTTTTAGAGGATCGTAACACGTATCGGACACTAAGGACCGACCCATCAATAAAACTGCAAAAAATCAACAAAAATTTCGTATCGGATTTAGAGAAAAAAGGTCATATAGATAAAAACCAAAAACGTAGTTTAATTTGCTCAGCTGCAACAGCGCCCAGAATATACGGTTTACCAAAAATTCGAAAACCTGAAGTCCCCCTGAGACCTATTGTCTCACCAATACAAGTTCCATGTTATCAGCTCTCAAAACACACAGGCCAAACTCTTAAACACATAATTTCTACAGAATACAATATTAAAAATTCGCTGCAATTAAAAGAACAATTAGCCGATATAAAACTTAATGACGGTGAAATACTAGTTTCATTTGACGTGGATTATTTATTTACAAATATTCCCGTTAATACTGCTATTAAAAATATAATGAAAAAATGGGGTACAATTAATAAATTCACCAACATACCAAACCAGAAATTTCTGGAAATTTTGCGGTTCTGTTTAACAGAAAATAATTACTTTACATACGAAAACCAAATATATAAACAAATTTTCGGAATGCCAATGGGCAATCCCCTGTCTCCCACTATAGCTGATATAGTCCTAGATAATCTACTTGACGACGCGATTAAAGAATTGAAAACCGAGAACATTCAAATGAAATACATAGCAAAATATGTAGACGACATTTTGACTATTACACTCAGGGAACTTCTGCATTAAAATTTGTTAGTTGTTTGAGTAGTAATACATTGTTTTTATTTTCAAGTGAAAAAATCATTAATCTATAGAAGAAAATTATATTTCAACTAATTTTGTAAGTCATTTGAAAAACAAGTTACAAAATTTTACAGACAATCCGTTACATTTATTTTTTACAGTCAATTTGTGTATGCCTTGAAAAAAAATACCAAAAATGAATAACATTATTGTAACTGGTAGTAAAATATTTTTTGAATAAAATATAATTTTTTTTTTTTTCTATTGTTAGTTATTGCAAATATACGGACATTTTTAGTTCAACTCTGATATGTACAACTTGATATTTAGTGAGAATTAATTCAACCATTTCCAGCATTAGTAAGCGAACTAGCACCGACTATATTAAAGGAAATAATGAATAAAAGAAAACACTGATAGAATTTTGTGCGTTGTGTTAATCATTAATGAAATTAATTTGTTCACTACAAAGTTCCCAGAGAAAGTTTTCATTGAATTAATGAAATATTTTCATTAAATGAATTATAATAGAAAAAATAATTTTTTCCTGTTTCATATTTATTTAGATTTTTATACTTATTTAACTTTTTTGGTTTTTTTTTGAACACGCCTTCAACCCGCAACTCGATACTTAAAAGTAACTACTCGATATTTTCACAGTTCTATTGTGGACAGAAAACGATTTCGGTAAAATATTTCGCATTCAAATACAACTCTGGGAGAATAAAAACTCGAAGGTGAAAAGTTAAAAAACTAAAATTTGTCATTAAAATTTAGGAAAAAATGCATTAATTTAATGAAAAGTTTCAATGGATGAATTCCAGTGATAATTTATATACATATGTATGTGTTTAAAGTTTAGCTAAAACCTGATTTCGGCAATTTCCAATATTTTTTTTTTTAACCGAATAATTCTGCCGAATAGTGCTTTTAATCGGTATTTTGTTGAGTAGTCGGTCCTGATTTTTCTTTATGTGTTACAAAAACCCATACAAAATTTAACAATTAACTCTTTAAACATTTTCAACGTCGACAATGTATGCGTGACTTGTTTTTCATTATCATTAGTGTCCGACCGAACTCACTTTTTACACCGAAGCCGTAGCCGAACTTTGGGCAAGTTTTAATGTTCGGCCGAAACCGTAGCCTAAGCCGAAATTTTGTAATTAACTTTTTAATTTTAATAAAACGTGAATATCGGTTGATATTGGCAACGCTTAGCTAATTCAGAAAATTTTGTTTGAATAATATGAAATAATGAGTTCAATTATTTTAATGACGCTTTGATTATTCGATATGGTAGCAAATTTTGTAGCAAAGCACCAAATTCGCAACACTTGTATAGTTGGACTTGATTAATATGTCACATTGTAAGGTTGTACAATAAATTGTAAAAATTTATAAAGCGCTTAGTTTTTATTGATAAAACTTTTTTTTTATATTTTGATCTCATTGTGCAATTTTTATATCCCTCCATAATAGAAGAAAACATTTGTGAAACAATTTTTATGTAATAGTATTTGCAATAGGTGTTTACGATAAAAAACTAACTTGAAGATTCTAGTTTTCAATGGGTTAAACGGTCTTATTTTTGATAATTAAAAAATAATTCTTTAGCCCTTCAGACAATATAATTTTTTTTTAGTTAATATTAAAAATGTTAGAATTCAGTGTAAAGGGTTAAAAGTTCATACTATATTTAAAATTTAATGTCGGAGATTTGGCAATGAATTAATTAGTACAATTTGTTTTACTTATTAACTCCATTTTCTGAAATAAAACCCTTTTTTCTTAAATAAAAAAATTTAAACTGGGATATAATGGGTTAATTTCTATGAAAAATGTAAATGTCATATGAGGTGTGTTTTATACACCTTTTTAGTATTGTCTAAATTCGATCAAAATTACGTAAAGTCAACATTTACTGATGATTTATTTAACAACTCATATTTGTTTTTTTAAGTGTAAAAAAAAAATGAAACAAAGTAACTGCATTTAAAAAAGTATTAATAATCATAGTGAGCTTTTTTTTTTATTCATTTTTCTGGTTGAAAAATCAATTTAGGTAAGTTTTTTTTCAAAAAATTTATATAATTTAAAATATTTGTAAAATTTTTTTTTTTCCAAAGGCCTTTCAAATTTGTATGAGTTTTGTTGGATATTCCGTTTTAATAAAATAAGATTGGCATAGATCGTTTTGTGGAAGTTGATTTTTAAAGCACATTTGTGGCTTAAATGCAAATATATGGTATTGGAAAATGTGATAATTGCATTGTGGACATACAACTCACCAAACAGTGCGGTATATTATTCCGAAGTTGGCGAATTCAGTTAATATTTTGTATACATAAGGGTAAGTTTACAATGCTGAAGTACTTCACTCTGCAGTGTAAATTAAAAGAAGGAACAAAATCCAATCTGCAGAGGGAAGTGAGAGATAAAAAAATTTTTGTATATATTGTTTCATCCCTATTAAAAAAAATTACACATTTTATTCTTACAGATTTGTATAGATTTTGATAATTTATTTCCCGCTAAAGGAAATAATTTTTACACAAATTGGTCAAATTTATCGAATATATTGCCACCTTTTATAACCATGAATTTGAAGGATTTAAGGCTTAAAGCCATTTGGAATGAAGCTAATCAAAAGTGGAGCCAATTGGACCAAAGTAAGTAATTTTTAATGCGACACACACGTCACGCAATGTTTTAAAAACATCTATATTTTGGCCTATCGCTATATTTTTAAAGTTTTTTTTACAAATACAAAATTTAATATACTGTTAAAATATTTGTAAAAAAAATTTTGCGAAGAGATAAAATATCCAACTTTTTAGCAGTGGTGATATCGCTGCTTCGAAATTAATTTTTTTAATTTAAATTTTATTGTACATTTCAGATTCTAAAGATGCCGTAATAATATACATAATTCATGGAGTTTTAAAGCCTGATAGGCACGTAAAAGATGTTGTGAGACCAACAATAGCTGAATCGCAATTAGCAACAATCAAATTTGTAGAAGGGGATGCTCAGGCTGATCTTTACAGTGGAGAACCACCATTCGTTCTTATACAAAAAAGTATATTTTTCGTCGAAAAAATTATGGTTGTCACCAACCAAATTGTGTATAATGTGGGCACAGTTGGTGAATCTTTATCATTATGTTTCAAAATTCATCAAATATTCAGTTTTATGTACAATTCTAAATCCATAAATTTTTGGTTGTTTATACAAAAAATTGTATTTGAAATAGATCTCAAATGCGATATTGTGGGAAATAGTTTTAAATCACTGCAATCATATCTCAAAGACTTCAATATAGAGCTACAAAATCTCCCAAGTGGCTCTAATGCAGCGACAGGTCACCGTTAGATTTTCATTATTTACTACTTTTTAAATTTCATTTATTAATTTAAATACTCAGATAAGAATTTTTTTTTTTAATTTAAAAAAAATAATTTTGTCTTATATTATTCACATAGTTATTCACATTTAAAATATCATTTTTTTTTATGACACATTTTAATTTGGTACAAAAAATATTATAAGATGTTTCAATATATCACAAACATCAAAGTTCAAGTGCGGAACAATTTTGGTTAGCAAAATTGGAAAATTTTTAAAAAAAAATCTTTTGGTTGTACAGTATTAAAATGTAGAACTAACATGTCAATTATTTTAATTATTCTCTTTTTCAATTTTCGTGTGCAGCGTTTTGAATTTGAAGAAAATTTTATTTTTTGTATAACAAATGTTAAAATAAGTTGTGAAAACCCTATATTACCACCAAGTAACTAACACAATACAAGTCCTAAAAAAATATTTCTTTTCCCAGGGTCATATTTAACCCATTTGTATCTGGGGTCATTACAGCCAAAATCGTAAAATTGAACGTTTTTACTAAAATTAATTATAAATAGAAATATTTTATAAATAATTTTATATAAATTGTTTTTGTTTTTTACTAGAATGGAAGTATTACTCAATGTTATATAAGTTTCCTAGAAAATAGTTAACTCATTTTTTCCTGATGTCAAAAAACAAAAACAAAAAAAAACAATTTTATTTTAATACATTTAATATCAATCAGAAAAAATTTATAATATTAAATTATTTTGTCTAAATTATATGATACAAATATTTATAATGAATAGTATTAAAATTGATTATTATTATCCCAAATTAACCCTTTATTGCATTTAAAAAAAAAAAATTATTTTATTAGTGTTTCAGTTATATTGAAGAAAATTTAATTTCGAATTTTAAAAGTTTTTTTAATAACGGTTTCTTATTTATTAGTATTTACATTTGAACGAATTATTAATAGTTCTAAAAATCATATAAACAAATCAGTGAATTTTTTATAAAACAATTTGAATGGAAAAAGATTTTCCATTTAAAAAAAGAACTTAAGTCGATTAAAATTTTAAAATTAAATTTGGTTTCTAAAACTCTATATTAATATTAATTCCATTATGCATAATGCCTGTGATATTTTTATATTTAAAAACAATTACATTTTTAAATAAAAGTGAAAATTGAAACAAAAATTATACGAAAAAATAATTTTTCTACAAGTCTACAAAATCAAATCTCTTTTGAACAAAATTTGTAATTTTTTTAATTTAATTTTTGTAGAATTCATTGAACTTATTTTATTTTTACTTGTTCGTACGTATATTATTATTAAATTAGTTTTAATTTAATAATTACATACTATTTCTTTATATTTTGATTATGTTTCTTATATAATTGTATATTTTTATATGTGTATTTTAAAAACAACATGTACAAATTAGTTTTTATTTAACAATAGAAAAGAAATAATAAAAAATTATCAATAAATGAAATTGCAGTTGTTTTTACTTTTTTGTGGTTCATTTTTTTCATACTTGTAGTAAAAACAAGTGCATATGTAGTCATTTTTACTGTTTTGTGGTTAATTTTTTTCATACTTGTAGTAAAAACAAGTGTAAATGTAGTAATTTTTACTGTTTTGTGGTTCATTTTTGTTTATACTTGTAGTAAAAATAAGTGGACATGTAGTCATTTTTACTGTTTTGTGGTTCATTTTTGTTTAAACTTGTAGTAAAAATAAGTGCACATGTAGTCATTTTTACTGTTTTGTGGTTCAATTTTGTTTATACTTGTAGTAAAAACAAGTGCACATGTAGTCATTTTTACTGTTTTGTGGTTCATTTTTGTTCATACTTGTAGTAAAAACAAGTGTAACTGTTTGATAGGTAATTTTTTATAGAATTTTTTTACATGGGGTTTATTAAAACATGATTGGACCAAAGCCGAAGTCGTAGTTTTTTCCAGCGTAACTTTAAAGACACTCTATTTAAAAGCCTATTGCTTTTGATATAAATGCGTTATAACAACGCAATAAAAAGCATGTGATAGGCAAAGGTCTTGTTTATAAATGTGATTTTAAAATTTTTTCTCCAGGGATGCCATACAATGATTAAAATATAACAATTTTTAACTTCATTCACTTTTTTAAGAAATATTTTAAAATATAAGGCAGACGGGAGTTATATAAATGATATGATGATTTGGGTAAGGACATATCGGAAAATATTTAAGAAATAAAAAAATGTTCGTTCAACATGTAGTTTAAATTCGATAACATGTTACATATTGTGGATTAACCCATTACTTACAATGTGTTGATTTCGTGCTAGTTTTCACACAACTTGGTAGAAAGATATATCATTAAGCATATTCTGTAATTTTGATAACTTAGTCGAGCCCCCTAGTGTTGGAATAATCAATTAAAATTAAAACTTTGACGATTTGTACGCCTTTAAATGGTTAATATTTATATATATTTTTAATAATTTTATAAGGGATATTTATTTTGTTTGATTTATTTATGGGAATTATTTGAAAATTTTTGTATATTTATAAATTTTTTAAAAAATTGTTATTTAGCAACTCTAATACCACAAGTTTTTATTTTAATTTTCGTATAAAATAGCTAGTTTTTGATATTAAAAACAGATTCATACTCTGTCTTTCGATCGATTGCTAATATGTCTTCATCGATATCTGCATATCACTTTTATTACGCCGACCTTTCTTATAATTTTAAGTAGTTGTTTTTTAAAAAGTGCTTAAGAAAAAGTCAAAATAGTAGCTTTTAAATCATTATATGCCAACCCTAAAATTAAAAGCTTTACAACTTGATAAACCACGTTTAAACTTTAAAAGCTATAGGCTCTCAAAAATAGACGTGTCTTGAAAGACTGGTTGGTAAAAAATTTAAGAAAAAAGGTTTGCTCCAGACACCGTACTCAAATTTCGACTTATCCAAAATTCATACTGAAAACCAAAATGCATCGCTGAGTGAAAATAATTTTATTTACAATATCGCACGTATTGTAAAAATTAAATCCAACCTTAAACAAATTTTGACTTAAGGGAAAAATATATAAAAAAGATAAATAAACAAATTTTATCGATTTTTAAAATTTTTTATTTTGGGAACTTTCGATTTCAGCTTTTATTTTAATTTAAGCGTTATTATGCCAATTTTTCATATTAGTGCTGGTAAATTCGGTTACTTTTCAATACTAGATACTACTCGATATTTGAAATTTGGTTACTCATTTAATTTTTTTTAAAAATAATTAATTTTTCACTTTTATTGAAAATTCATATTTTAAAATATATTTTTACACAATAATCAATGTTTTTTTTTAGTTTTTCAACTTTTTAATTTAAACTTTTAACCTTTGAATGTACCTTCTTTCAGAGTTGTATTTTAATGATAATTATTTTAGAGGAGTCACATTTTTGTATTGCTTTTCTGTCGAAAATACAAGTTTGAAAATATCAAGTTTTTACTTTTAATTATCAATTAACCAAAAAAAGACAAATTCTCGATACACACTACTCATTCTTTTACTCGTATTCACTGAGGGAATTGTCTGCATGATATCAATGAATCTTTGCATTAGATGTATGAAATGTCACTTTAACTCGTAAATTTAAACTTTTTATTAAATTAATGCAGTATTTCATAAAATTTAATGAAAAATTTCATTTCAGTTATTAAATATTTCATAATACTAAAGAAAAAGTTTCATTAACAATAGTTGCATTGAAACTATAAAGTTTCATTAAAAATTCTTGAAGTCTAAGAAATTTTTCATTCATATTGTGAAGAAAACTTCATTATTTTAGTAAAAAAAATTCATTAAAACTCGTCCAAGAAATTCTATTTGTGTATGCAAATATTTTTTATAGATAACAACTTTTTTTTTGCCATTTTGTTGTTTTTTATGTAAAAGATTTTGTTAAAATTTTACTAATTTCATATCATTTAAGCTTTTTTATTTTGAATTTTACTGCAAGTACTTATCAAAACAACTGTAAAAACTAAATATTTTACTGTTTGGTAGGTAATATTTTTTATAATTTTTGTAGTAAAAACAAGTGTAAACAAGTCAGTTTTACTATCTGGTTTGTTGTTTTTGTAAGTAAAAATAATGACCCAAACATTTATTTTGACTTATTTTGTGGTTTGTTTTATTAACAGTCAAAAACAAATGACAATGTTAGTTAAATTTAATGAAATGTAAGTGGTCCTTTCTTCAAGTGAAATTTCATTTGTTTTTAACAACATTTGCAGCGGTCTTTACTAACATAATATTCTAAGTGTATAAATATTAACGATGTGGACAAAATTCTCAAAACCCTCAATAATCAGCACCCAAAAATCAAATTTACCCTTGAGAAGGAGGAGAACAAGCAAATTTCATATTTAGACACAAGTCTACTTAGGGACAAAGACAAAATAAAAATAGACTGGTACGCTAAGGAAACTGCTTCCGGCAGGATTATGAATTTCAACGCTACCCAACCCAAAAGCCAGATCATAAATACCGCGAAAAGTTTCATTGAAAGAGTTCTAAAAATAAGCGACGACGAATTTCACACCAAAAACATACGAAAAATCTACTCGATACTCATCGAAAACAGTTTTCCATCAAAACTAATTAAAAATATGATTGAAGAAACTAATAGGCGTTTTAAAAATAACAGCAAAATTAGCAACACTGAAAACAGAAAGGATAAACGTTTTTACAGTGTACAATGCATCCCTGGCTTAACAGATAATAAGAACAGCAATAAAACAAAGTAACGTCAGCTTTGCATACAAAGCAAACAAAACATTGAACACAGTTTCAAAACTCCAATTGACCAACAACAACAAAATAATATTATTTATCAGATTTCTTGTAAGGGAAGCAATGATCAACAATGCAATCAAATATACATCGGAACGACAAAGAGGGCACTAGCTACGAGAGTGGGAGAACGTAGAACAGATATAACAAAAGAAAAGAGTCGACAGTATTTGCACAACATGTACTTTTAACAGGCCACACAGCTGATCTTGGACAAGTGAGGATAATAGATAAAGAAAACATTGAAAGAAAACGATTTACACAGGAAAGCTTACACATACAAAAGCAAATAAACAGAACCATGAACTTGAAAGAAGACACAAATTATATCAACGCTACCCTGCAGTCAAACTGGGACCAAACGTTTCCTTGTCTACACTCATTTTACTAGTGACAACAGTAGTAGTTAAAATGTTTCCAATTTTTCTTATAAGCGTCAATATAAAAAATACAGAGACAATAGATGTGGTATATATCTAGTGTACGCGTCAATATACAAAAGATATAGACAATAGATGTAGTATATATCTAGTGACATTGTCAACAAACGCGTCAATATCCTGAAAGAAATGTCTATAGTAACATTGTATTGACTCGCTTTAGACACCAGTACTATTGCCTAATTGTACACCATATAATGTTCTCTCCTGTTGACATTTTGCATATGTTTGTTCCTGTTTTTTATTCTACTGCGCAATAGCTTTTCGTTATTTCATCAGTGTTATTAAGCCGGTTGGCTGAAAAACAACGTGCGCGTGATCATTAAGAATTTTTTAGTAAGAATTAAAAAATAAAATTATTTTGTTTAAAAATATAAAAAATATCGACGGAGTTTTCGGTAACAAACGACTACGAGATTACTGCAATGTGTTCACAGCATTAATAGGTAAAATATTTTACATAATTTCTCAAATATTTTTAATAAAACAAACCTTATCCAATAATTAGATGTAATATCAACAATCAACGATTTGCCAGACAAGACTTTGAGAACAGCTGTTCAAAGGCAATAGAAAAAGTTTTTTAAGCAAAGCAGTCGCGAAAAAGTTAAAAGCAAATCCCAAGAAAAGAAAATGAAGACACAACCTTGGCTTTTGTCGAAGAACAATTTTTTACGAATTGCAATTAATATAGTTGTGAACTGATCTGATATACATATATGTTTAGTTTATATAAGTATTATAGTTTATATAAGTATATAAATTTTTTGTTATTAAATATACTTCTCATTAAATCGAAAAAGTCTGTTTTAACTTATTTGGCAAGGAAGTGCACAAATATTGTAGACAAAAGTCGCTAGTGTGACACCAGAATTTTACTATTGACATTCCCTACAGCTTTGTTCCATAATTTATAGAAACGTACTAGTAAATTCCTGGTTTGAATGTCTCCATATGGTCCCATAAGAACTATCCAGTCAATATCTAGTCAATTGTTGTAATGACACGCACATGTTAAATGTCAATAGCACCACGCCTTGTCGGTAGTTACATGGTTACCATGAAATAGTATGTGTTTTTAAATGATGATGTGTTTAAATGTAGTTTCGTGTTTTATATGTTTAATGTTATATGTTAAATGTAATATTTTTGTATTTTAATGTAATATTCAAAAATTGTAAGTTTTAAATATTTTGGTATTATGTTTGTGTAGTAATATTATGTTTTTTATAATTAAATAGACGAAATCCCCAGAAGAAATCGACAAAAAATCGAAGAAACGTCGGGAAAAATTGTAATTAAAATGAAGTTTTAATTACAAAAACAAAATTTAGGTCTTATTAGCTAAATAAATAATAAAAAAACAGTACAAAATTGGCCAAATAACAACTATAAGAATATTTGTGTTTTTTAGTATTGTTCACATCTGAGTATAATATACAATAACAGAAAAGCTAATAGAAAAGAAAACTGCAATTAACCCTTAAATGCCCAACAGCTTCGATTTGAATAAAATTGTATTTTTATGATATGAAACGCTAAATAAAAAAAAACTGCGTACCAAGATTTTTCAAATAATTTTTTTTACGCTTTTTATAAGCAAAAATCCAAAATTTTCAAAATTTTAAATTGCGCTTTACACAAAAACGGATTGACTTAGGAACAAAAAAGATATATCATTCAAAAGCTTATATTTGCCTCTTAATACTAATGCCTTTTATTTAAACTTTCTAAAATTACATGTGCCCTTTTTTCGATATCATAAAAAGCGAAATTCTTGAGTTTTTAATTAATTTTGAAGTTTTTAATTTTTTTGACTTTGATGGTTAATAAAAGGTACGATTCTAAATATTTATTTATAAATGTATTTTATTAAAGAGCGTCGTAGGAAATTTTTGAATGGTTGTATCTTTAAAGATACTGTGAGCATTTAAGGGTTAAGCTGCATTACATTCGAGGCCATACTTGGGAATGATCGCTAAACATTCATGACTTGGTTTTATTAAGTTTGCAATTTAAGAAGAAGCGCAGGTGTGATTCATACAGCTGCGGGTTGTTGAAAAAAATGTATCATATAGAGACAATCTGACAATTATAAGACACAATTAATAATAATACAATTTAATTGGAAAATCACTGATGACGCCTGTCCATAAAAAGGCAGACACTAGTCTAGTCTGATTTTAAAATTAATAGTGTTAATACTTTTTGGAGAAAAACGTTTATTTTTCTTCTTAGCCTCAACCTTTCTAAATATAGGAAATATTGTTGAAAGAAATCGAAATTACATGGGTGAACTTATAATTACTTCGTCCACGAAATATATTATTTTGTTTAGATGCTTTTTAATTTCTCTGTTTATTTTGGAGGTAAGCTTATCAAGTTAAATAGCAAGTTTATTTAAAACACAAAAATCTCTAATGTTGAAATGAAATAACAAGAAATTAAATTTTTTCAGTCAAATTGCAAAAGTAATAAAAATTATATAAGTGCATGAATTTCTCACCAATTTTTGGTTTATTGTTTTATTTATATCAAAAATATTAGTCGGTTAAAAAATAATGTTATATTTATTGAATAGGCATTATTTTGTGGTTTTTTGATTTGTTCTAGATTTTGCCGTTTTTGATTAAATTCAAAATTATTGTTGAGCCCATATGAATTTCGCTCACTGTATAAGAATTTTGGCATGCTTTAAAATATTTATTTTAAATAAATTAATTATCCATAACCGACATGTGTAACATTATTTCACACAAGCATTTTACTTGTATATATATTAAATTTCAATATTTCCAAGTAAAATAATTGCTTAATTTACTATAACCAGGAAAAAAAAAATAAGGCAAACAACTAGAAAGAAAATTGAAAAGTTTCTTCACGTCAATAATATAATCCAAAAATCCTCGACAAGTACTTGTTTAAAGCATGTCTTAACATTTGACTTATGTAAAATGTTACGGTAAATCAGTTAAAAATTTTAAACAAATCAATTCTAAATGAAAACATTTTATTTGTAACTCATACACGAGTACAGCCATAAGACAAAAAGTTATAAACTTTACAAAATGTGAATTACTAAAATTAGCAAACGATTTTAAAACTGCAAAACATTTAAGTAGTTTAACATTTTGTTACGCGGGAAAAATAGTTTTATCTAGTCATATCCCTATGGGGAATGGGACCGGTCCTGCGTGTGGCACAGGATTGGTCCCTTCGTGCCAGAGACCGGTTCTCTGCTAAACCCTACACTACGTAAACAACTGGCAAATTTAACATGGGCTTGTCATAGGAGGGGGTCATTTGTCCTGCTTTAAACCACATAGTGGCATGCCAAAGGATTAACCAAAGATGGGCATAAAAATAAACGAAAACTAAACAGCTTCCAATGGGTAAAATTCTGACAACTAGCTTTTTCTTGGTAATAAGCATTCTGGTTATGTGGTATGTCCTCCCTTTACCAGTCAAATAATTGGTAATTTTATTACAGTCGACACTGCTTAACCCACTTCAGTATTAAATTATACCAGTCCTGTGATAAGTCCTTCTTTAACCAGTCACTTTTAGGTCAATTGACTCCTCATTCCCCATAGGGATATAATATGATTAAGTCATATCTGACTGTTAATGGAGTTACATTACGGTGACGTCACGCTGAATATATTTTCCTTATAATTTTATATAGCTTTATATATAATTCCATTTATATTTTAGTGAATTTCAATATAAAATTAAATTATCTGCAAGTTAAGACATTATTACATATGGCTTCACATATAACAATATTAATTTTATAACGAAATCATTTTGAAGTGATTTATTTTATATAATTTCAAATAAAAAAAAATGTATACATTTTGAAACACTAAACACTAAATTGTTCCTTGATCATGTTTAAACATTTTGTTTTTTAAATTGTTGGTTTCAGGAAATTTAAATTTTCAAAGCATAACTTCATGTCACAAAAAGCATACCTACTATCACCTACAATAATATAAAATCTCATTATATATAGTTTAATGTCCCGGATATCTACAAATCTCGGATAAAATTTTATCAAATTATAGATAATTTGATACAAGTAGATACATGCAGATGGCCCATTTTGAGAGATACATAATTATATTAAACTCCATATTAAATTTTTTCCTGGGTATTTAAAATATCTATGGTTCTATCTAGGATTTTTAGTAAAATAAACTGAAAATAAAAATCACCACATTAAAAAAAAAATTTTTTAAATCATAATGTTTTGTCTCATTACTGTGCTAAACGCCATAAATACATACATTCCGTTCACAAAGTCAACAAAACTCCCTAACCAAAAAAAAGAATGGTAAAGGTAAAATTTAAAAGAAATTTGAATAGTAAATACATACATGACAAGGCAAGTGAAAACATCAACATTGAAAAGACGGAAATAAACACATACATCTTCACTTTGTGCGTTTTATTTATAAATGCCAAAGCCAAGCACATTCATATGGCAGAGCAACAGAAAAAACCGAAATGTAAGACTTCTTAAGGAAAAAAGGTAAAACTAAATTCCGTAAAGTTATAAGAGTGGAAAAATTATATCACGTTTGAATTCGCGTAAACAAAGTCATGTGTAAGTAATATAGCAAACAGAACACATACAAACAAACACATTGCACACACACAAACACATTGACATCCATAAAAGACGAGACAAGACAAACGGTTACAAAATACTTGATTTTATAAATAAATAGATTTAAAAAGTTTTTTTTTTTCTTTTATTTATTTGTCTGTATGCGAATGTTTTATCAGTGTGTATCTTAGGATGTCCATTAAAAAACGATTTGCCGATATTCGTTCAATACATCCCTGTTTAATTGCAAATGGCTGTAAAGGAGAGAAATAGATATTTTTTTTGGAAAACATTAACCCGTGCTGAATTTCGGCAGAAGATGGCACAAGTTTTGAAAATAAAAAATGATTTTTATTAAAAAGTTCTGAAAACTCGAAATTTTTAAAATTAAAATTTTTTATTTCATTTATTCATTTAATATACTCAAAATTATTCAGATGCGAAAATCCTATTTCTTCGAATATCATTAACAAACTTTAGCCTTAACCAAATTTGATAAAAAAAGACAAAAATCTGTTTATTTTTTAAACTAACTTTTTATAGAGAAAATCTGTCTTAACACAAATTCAGCTGTTTGGACTGGCTCAGAGTTATCAAATTATTTTGAAACACGTATTGGAGACAAACAGGGATGCCATTTATACCCAGTTTTTAGTATTTATTCTAATAATAAAAAAGTTAGTAAAAATATTTGCTCAAACTACTTAAAATTTTATAATATGGAATTTTATTTTAGTTATCCGAAAGTTACATATTAATCTGCTAAAGTCGTCAAAAAATTTCTGAATTTTCTCTAAGAAAAAAAAAATTATACAAAAAAAAATGTAAAATTTTTAATTTTGTATTAAGTTTTTTATGCTTTTAAAATTTTACTCTTCTGAAATCAGGAGTCTACAAATTTGCAGTAAATATTCCTATTGAATTTAGCAGAATATTCTCTAGTTAATCAAACTTGAGTTAAATATAGCAACACTTTTGTGGATATTGCAGTTTTTCTTTGCTGTTTTCTGTCAACAAATATTCAGCAAAACTTTTTGCTAATTTTATGAGAGTAAATTGCTATTTTCAATTAACTAAAACCCAACTCTAAGACGCACTCATAAAAGTAAACCTGTAAAAATACTGAAAAAACTACTAAAAATTTGTTACAAATGAGCTTGCAGAAAAAAAACTGCTAAAACTAGCAGATTAAATTTAAGATTAAAAAATAGCTGAATTTTTAAAGATTTATTTCTCTGAGTGTACCACTCAATCATTTTTTTAGTGTTTTAAGGCAATACTTTAATTCTCAATAAATAATATTTAGTTCTTAATAAAAAAGGTTTAATTAGCTAAAACCGAAAAATTAGCAAACTCCGGTTTCGGGTTCTCAAATTAAAAAAAAAACACGGGTTTGGTTATTTTTGGAATTTTGGTAATTTGAAAAGAATGTCTGAAAATAATTAAAAATTTATAAATTATTAATTTGTATACGATATATATTGGAATTTAAATATTCCAATAATGCCATTTAATCCATTTTGAAAGGTTTTTTTTATTAAATATATTTAAAATGTTTGCACTTAAATAGAATACTTTCCATGTATTATTTATTAAACACAGGCGAATGTTGTATATAGGAAATAATTATTTCCACCAACAACATTCTCAGTTTAAAAAACTGCTTGCACAAAATGTCATTACTTTCCAGCTTACAAAAAAATTAAAAATAAATATTTAAATTGTAGTTACTAGAGTTGAAAAGATAATAAGTCTAAAAATAGATTTTCGAAAATGTGGAGATCAATTATGAGTAACGCATTATAAACATATACCCCTTTAACTTATTATTGGCAAGTCGGAATATAGGGTCATGCCTCATTAAGAATTTTTTATAATGCTTTCGTCGTAAAGCGCCCTCTAGTGGAAATATTAGTTTTTTATAATTTTGTGCACAAATTTTTATTCAAAAACATATAAAAAATTAGTTTTTTTAAGTTAGCCGATTTTTTTTTTGGCAATTTTTTTAAATTGACATGTGGCAATCCTGGAGATATAATTTTTTAAGTTTAGTAGTACTTTATTAGGTTAGGTCGAAAAGAGGATTCGGAGAAGGAAAAATGCCTCCCTAATCCGACTTAAGTCCCTGAGGACTTACTCTTAAGCCAGTATGTCGGCTTGTTGTGCGCTCTAAACCATCGGTCCTATGTCACCTTTCTACCAGAGGAACTCCGTCGCACAGACGAAACTCCTCAACATCTTCCATCCTATGCCCCTAAGTTCCCCCAATGTGGACCATCCATTATTTATATTCTAAGTGAAAACAGAATAAATTTTGAAATACTTTGAAGACTTTGCAGATTTAAAAAAGTCATCGTTCGATAGGTCAGATTTTCAAAAATGAATGCAATCGATGAACTAATTTCTACCAGAGAAATACATTTTCATTTTTTTTTCATCAACATAACAATCAATAATATAAAACATTGAGTTTTTTATATTTTAAAAAAATTTTTTAAAAAATTTCCATCAAAAAAGGTAAAAAAATAGACTTTTTTCAAATAATTATTTGTCAAATCTGGGTAAACATTTTCCACAATTGTTGTATGTACGATTGTGGTGAAGATGTTGAATAATTTTAGGATTTTCAAATCACTTAATTATCTTTATCACATGATGAAATTATAGCAGTCTAAAAGTACTCTGTCGAAAAAGGAACACTGTGTCAATAATAAGTTAAATATATTTAGTAAATCATTAGAGAGATCTTTAAAATATTTTTCATTTGACAACCATTTCTGTGTAGTTTCTTTGCCACAAATGTTAAAAAAAAAACAAAAAAACTGTAATGTACGAAAATTGACAAATCGTTTTTTAAGGGACATCCTAGTATATATGTGTATCTTTATATGTTTGGTTTGTGATTTTGTTTTTTTTTTTTTTTTTGTTCGCAACTTTTGAGATGCTTAGTTGAGCTTTAAGTAGCGATAAAACTTACAGGTGGAAACTTAATATGTGTTTAAATGTTTATCACCAAAAGATAAGCTGGTGTAAGTAAATTTAAAGCTTAAGAGCGGTTAACACCAAGAAGTAAAAAAGAATTTCGTTGAGTAAAAATATTAAATAATTTGTTAAACTTAAATATTTAAATTAAGATTATATTAACTAATTAGCTAAATATTATAAATTGATATATAACTTTTCATGGGAAATATATAATTGTTAGGAGATTTTATATTTGTAAAATTTGTGGAATAAATATAAAGAAATATATAAGAAACATTTTCTGCCTTAATATTAATACTTAATAATACTTAATAATAATAATACTTAATACTTAATATTATTACTAGTCAAATATCACTTATACGTTAAGTATGTCTATTTGTGTCAAACTTTTGTTGTTTTTAACTCTCAAAAAGCTGACTGTTTATTTTACCTATTTCGGCGGACTGGTTTACATTTGTGAACCCATATGTTATGTACGAATATGCGAGGAAAGATGCAATAAAATAATGTAACAGTTATGTTTTAAAGCTCAGAGAAAACACGTGTATCGTTCTTAAAGTGAAAACAAAAAAAAAAAAAATAAGACAAATGTCAAAACGTGCACGGAATGTTGTGGAGCCACCAGTTTTTGAGCCTGAGGCTGGGCCCAGCAATGTTAAACAACCCAGGTTTGTTTTCGATATTTTTGTGTTTACACTTTGTTATTTATGTTTTTGTCTAGTCATTTGTACAGTAATGAAGTATTACCTTGTGGCGGTAGCTCTATTCGGTATAACCGGTATGGCAAGATCGATGTAACCAGGTGTGTATCGTGTCTATATATCGTGTTCTTTATATGTGAAGTGCATTTTAATTTTTGTTAGATTGACTGAAGCGGAATTAGATGAACTTTTAGCAAGCGAGAGCGATGGTGGCAGCGATTGCAATGATGACATTGAAGATATCGATTGGGTCCCAAATGGAGCAGCGTCGGACGAAGAATTGGAAGACGCAGTTGACCTTCATGAAAGTGACAACGACGACGCCGACGACGGCGACGACGATGACGATGAGATGAATGATGGGGAGAATGGTGCTGCAGATATGATTGATCAGGTTGAAGAGGAACCTGATTGGAATGCTACCATAAGTCTTCTTGGGCCAGACATGACGTATACCTCGAAGGATGGCACTACATGGGCTAAAAATCCGCTTCCCATTACTCGAACACGAGTGCACAATATTGTTCGAGAAAATGGTCAGTATTCGAGAATTCAATATGTTTGGCTTACATTTTTCTACTATCCATTCTAATTTGTTTTTCATTTAATTTGTTAGGTGGCCCAACCAATAGAAATATGCAAACTCGTTGTGACACAATGCGCCTTATTTTTAATGATGTCATGAAAAATATTATCCTGCGGCATACGAATAAAAAGGGACATACAATGGCAGAGACCTGGAGTGCAAAGAATCCAAATAAACCAGTTCTCAAGTGGGTAGAAGTTGATGTTGTTGAGTTTGATGCCTTCTTGGCCTTGTTGATAACGGCTGGCGTCTATAAGTCACACGATCAAATACTAGAAGAGCTTTGGGCACCACAAGCAGCACCAATTTATCGCGCATCGATGAGCCGGGATCGCTTCAAAGCAATTTTGAAGACCATTCGATTCGATGATGCTAATACACGAGCTAAACGACAAGCTACAGATAAAGGTGCTCCAATTTCTGAATTGTGGATGTTGCTCAATGCATCCTTGAAAGCTAACTATAAGCCGCATGCCTGCATTACAATAGACGAGCAGTTGTTTCCGTTTAGAGGGCGCTGTCCTTTCAAGCAGTACATTCCATCAAAGCCTGCAAAATATGGCATCAAAGTTTGGTGGGCCGCCGATGCTGCCACTCATTATCCACTGAGAGGTGACATATATTATGGCCGCCAGCCTGGTCAACCGATGGCCACTAATATTGGCGCTAATGTAGTGCAAGAACTCGTCAAACCATATTGGGGCTCTGGTCGAACATCACTATGGATAACTTTTTCACCGGATTGGATTTGACTCATGAAGTGGTTGACAAAAAGTTGAGTGACGTTGGCACGATGCGCAAGAACAAACGATGTATTCCACAGGATATGCATTGGACACGTGACAGAAAAGTGGGCGAATCTGTGTTTGCCTTTCGCCAAGACGTCACATTGGTCGCTTACTGCCCAAAGCCAAAAAAAAATGTCTATGTTTTATCCTCGATGCATTCCAACAACGCCATTGATGCAAAAACTGGCAAACCAGAAATAATCATGGAATATAATCGTACGAAAGCTGGCGTGGATACTATGGACCAAATGCTTGGCAATTACACGTGCAAGCGGAAATCGCGTCGGTGGCCATTAGCTATGTTTTTCAACATGGTCGATTTGTCGGGACTAGCTGCATACGTGCTGTATTCTGAAACGCATGGGACCAGCAATTCTCGTCGTAGCTTCCTTATTGCATTGGCGAATGATATGGCCAATCCAAACATCAGACGTCGAGCACAGATTAGCCACGTCAATCGTAGGCCTCATGTTCGAAATGCGATGCTGGACATACTGCACATTAGGAGCCTTCCACCGGATCAGCCACAGCCACAATTGCAAGCGAATCCAGGAACATCGGGCATCAAAGGAAAGTGCGTCTTCTGCGCAATGGAGAAAAGGCAACGCGTCACCCGAAAGTGTTGCTCTCTTTGCGGTAAGAAGGTATGTGATACGCACTGTGTCACGATTACAAAGTGCCCGGATTGTCAATAATTATTTCTATTTTTTATCTACTTATGCATAATTTTTATTTTTTTCTAATTGATTTTGAATAAAACTTGAATTTTCTTAAAAAAAAACACTGTGCTCTTACTATTTAATTTTTTATATATCAAATTATACTGGTTTACAAATGTAAACCAGTCAGTCGTTCAGCAGGTAGTTTTGAAAAACTGGTAAAATGAGGAACAGAAAAAGGGTTCACCACTTTTATAAACTTGTATTCGATTTAGAAGTGAATTTGTAGTTCTCTTATGAAGTTTTAAGAAATTCGGACAATTCTAAATAAAAAAAAAAAACGTTCCAAAGTCGGAAAGTTTACATTTGTAAACTGTCAGCTGTTTGAGGGTTAAAAACGTTAAAATAATTGAATTCTAAATATGGCTCATGCTCAAAAGACTAATTAAAATTCATATTAGTTTTATATATGCAGAAAGTAAAATATTTCAAATAATTTAAAAATGACTAAACGAAAATTTTAAATTTCAGTTTTTAATCAAACTAACCAGTTATTACTATTAAATGAGAATTTTTTCAACACAATAATGTTCAAAAAACTTAATGTGTATCTACTTTATTTTGCAGCAAAAGTAATATATGGAGAAAACTTCATTCAAACCACTATCAATGAAATCATATCGGTCGGAAATAAACAGAATTTTAAATATACATACTCGATTAAAAATAGTTATATCTTGTTATATATAAAGGGTGGTTAAATTGTAAGTTCCGATGTTGAATGTGAGCCACAGCTAAACGTCAAGTTTTTTTCTGCATTTAATTTGACATTTCTCAATTTCAGACTAACTCAATTTGAACCATGGAAAGATACACAATCGAGCAACGCGTTAAAGTTATTCAGACTTATTATGAAAATGGGCGTTCAAATCAAAATGCATATCGTGCACTTCGTGATTTTGATGAGGCAAATTTTCACCTCAGTGGATTCGTCAATAAGCAGAATTGCCGCATTTGGGCGAATGAGAATCCAAGATTGATTGTCGAAAACCCAATGCACCCACAAAGAGTGACTGTTTGGTGGGGTTTATGGGTTGGCGGCATCATCGGGCCGTATTTTTTCTAAAATGATGCCGGTCAGGCAGTTACTGTGAATGGTGTTCGCTATCGTGAGATGATAACGAACTTTTTATGGCCCGAATTGCGTGTAGACGATATGTGGTTTCAACAGGACGGTGTCACTTGCCACACAGCGAACGAAACAATGGCTCTTTTGCGTGACAAATTAAATGGCCGTGTTATCTCACGTGGTGGCGATGTCAATTGGCCGCCAAGATCATGTGATTTGACACCGTTGGAGTTCTTTCTTTGGGGTTATTTGAAAGAAAAGGTGTACGTCGATAAGCTAGCAAGAATTCAAGAGCTTAAGTATGAGATAATTCGATACATTAACGGCATAGAACCTCAATTATGCCTCATCGTGGGCATTTGTGGGCGTTGTGGTGTAATGGTTAGCGCGTTGGACTTTTACACAGAAGGTGCCGGGTTCGATCCCCGGTGCCGGCAACATCAAATTAATATGTATGAGTTTTTTATATCCCTCATACGTATCGCAATGTCCACCTTCGGTGTTCCCATAGCAATTAACCCCACCGAAGTAAAATAATGAAACACCAAAAAGCTTCAATAAGTTCGCCAACTCTCCATCAGGTGGCGAGCAACAACTGTTCTAAGACTTATCATCTCGCGCAATTACAGTGTTGCCATGTCTGAAGCCCTTCATCTTTCCCCACCTTTCATCTCTATACTATCCCTTTCCAAAGAAAGCAACACACTAAATATAGGAAGTATTTCCTGAGTGTTGCCTCTCTTTTTAAAAAAAATCGTGATTGAAAATTTTACCATCGGATGGAGGTGTGCCGCCGATGTCGCGGCAGCCGTTTGGCCGATATTTTGTTCCATACATAATAAAAAGAAATGACAATAATTTGTTCCATACATAATAAAAAGAAATGACAATAATTTCCTAAATAATTTGTGTTTTATTCAAAATCAACATCGGCCCTTAAAATTTAACAACCCTTTAGTATGATTAAGTCCTATCTGACTTTGCATGGTGTCACATTACGGCTTATATTATTTGATACAAATAAATCTGATAATTTTTATTGAGATTTTTATTATATGTCTCCAATTCTTACTCCATACGTTACTACATAAGCCATATAATAATAATCAAAATATGTGTTGTGATCGATATGATTATATATGTTCCCATGCTAAACTACTCGTATATGTGACGTCATACTGAAAATATTTTCCTTATAATTTTATACAACATTATATATAATCCCATACATATGTTTGTAAAGTTTTATTACATATGGCTTCATATATAACCATATTAATTTTATAACGAAATAATTTTCAAGTGAAGTACTTTCTGTTATATAATTTAAAGTTAACAAATGGGTACATTTTTGAAACACTAAATTAATTGTAGCTAATTTTAAAAGTTTCGATGTGTTTAATTAAAAAAATTTGGGTCTTCAGAATGGCTGATTTCTATAAATTTAAATTTTCAAATTAACTACTTTTAAGCATAACTTCAAGTTACAAAAAGCATACCTACTATCGGCTAAAATTTTATAAAATCAGATATATTTATATATATTTAAATATATTTTAATGTCCTGGATATGGACAAATCTCGAAAAAAATTGTATCAAATTATATCGAATTTGATATAATTACATACACGTATGTGACCATTTTTCGAACCACTTTGAATGTGTTTATATACGGGAATATATCAAATGAGATATAATTATATTGGACTCCATATTTAAATTTTCGCCCGGGTAGAAACTACTCTTGTACGACAAAAAGAAATGTTTTAACACTTTTTACAAAGGTATCAGTTATGTAGTTGTCTGAGAATAACACCAAGCTAAAATTAAAAGGCCAGCTTTGGAGAATTTTCATGATATGTACACTCAAATAAAAAAGTTAGTAAAGTCAGCTAAAAATTTTGCTGAGTCAGAAAAAATTTAGTCAGCGAGCCGATTTTTAGCAACAAAATTAGTAGATTCAGCAAATGTTTTGCTAAAACTTAGTGGATTAGAAATTAAAAAACAGTTGCTAAACCTTAATAAAATTTTTGCTATATATTAGTAGACTGAAAAAAACTCAAAAAATTTGTAGAAAATGTTTACTTTAGTTAATTTATTTTGCTGAAAATCATAAAACATATTTTGTGATTCTTTTTAAAATAATTTACAATGCGTTACAAAATATAAAAATTTTTATACTCCCACATTGACGACATGAATTAATGTAATATCTGCAAATATATAGAAATAATTATAAATAACATAAACAAAATTATCTTTCAAATACTTACATCAATGGTTGTCTCAATGATGCTATATTTTAAAGGAACACTAAGGCCGCAGAGAATTATAGAAACGAAACCAAAAAATAACAAAATGTAACATATGCAACCAGTTTTTTTGCAATAAGGAAACATACAAATTTACGTAAGATGTATGTCTTTGTCTTTCGCTTTAGTCTGTCTACCAGCTGTTTATTTTTTTATCAACATGACCACTCAATTTGATTACAAATACACATTTAATCTTTTTTAAATTTAAATATTATATTTTGTCTTTTATTTAATTAAAATAGACAATTACTTTCACAAGCCGGCGAAAACGCAAAATTTAAGTTGTTCCAATCCATAATTTTGTTTTATGTATGAAAAATAGATACAAAAATCTTCCATGGTTGATTTTTTTTATGTGTCTTTCTAGAGTTTACTTTTTAGTATAATTTTCCTCGTCACTACTACATCTTGACATTTAATTCATTCTGCGTTCAAAACAGTTAAGTGCTGACTAAGTATAACTAAAATTTTAGTTTAAAACATAATTTTAGCAAAAAATTTTCTGAAAAATAGTATACCTGTTTCACAAGATGTTTTACTAACTTATTTTTTTGAGTGTAATATTTACCTTTTTTATTCACAAAAAAAACTCTTGATTTTTTGTATGTTAAAATTTAATTTGACTAACGTACATTAGACCTACTCACCTTGTATAGAGAAAACAAAAAAGAGATTTTTGATCACCCCTTAAAATGTACCTTTGTTTGTTTTATGATGATTCCCAAAATATTTCGTGTCTAGCATTAATATCCCGTGAGCTGGACCAATTTTAAAAACTTTAGTTTATTTTGTTTTTTGAAGAATTTTGTACTTTAACAATAGACAAAAAATACAATATTGGCATTAAATGAAACACATTTTTTAAGGCGCGTAGACGGTATATAAAACATGTCAAAGCATGTTCAGACACATCGCTTTTTGGAGGATATATTCTAAAAATAAAGGATTTTAAAGTTCTTGATACAGAGGTTTTTGCGATACAAATGTTAAATTTAAATTGGTGGTTCAGCTTTTTTTAGAAATTCGCAATAGTTTTTGTATTAGTAAAAATTCAATAGGGTAAGAAAGTTGTGTTATATTCAGTTCAATTACGGTATTAATATTTTTTTTTTAGTCAAATACATCTCCTATGTGTGGAAATAAATTAAAATTTATCAAATTTAATGCATTTCTCACGGTCGTCTAAACTCAATTTAAACAAAAAAAACAAAATTTAATTAATCCAATCTGCAGGTATTCGGCTTCTAGTTGATGTAAAGATGAAAATTCGTCTGAAAGAAAATTTTATAAAGTTTTATGTTTTAAAAATGCAACAATTAAAGCTCGATATGTATAATAATAAAAAAACTGCATACATTTTTTTAATTCGCGAGAAAATCTTTTAGATTAGATCCATTTAGATTCATATTTCAATAGCACTACTACAAGAGAACTTTTACCAATTGAGGAACATGAAAAACATTTTCTCTAGGGAGACTTTGATCGATTCCATTCCCGTCAGACGATAACATCAATTTAGAAAAATTATGTGAATGCGTTTTCTATCCCTCACACGTATAGCAGCGTCCACATTCGTTGTTCCCATTACACTTAACCCCACCGAAGTAAAATAATGAATCAGGGCTATGAACCAAAAAGCTTCAATAAAGCTCGCCAAGCTCGCCAACTCTCGCCAGCAACAACTATTCTAAGACTTATCCTCTGGCGAAATTACAGTGTTGCCATGCTGGAAGCCCTTCCTCTTTCCACACCTTTTCTCTGTCTTCCATACCCTTTCCCAAATTAATAAACACGAACAATTTCCTGAGTGTTGCTTCTTTAAAAAAAAAAGCAAATCTATGCCGCGAAAAACCCTAATTGGATTTTTTCTCCTTGACTACATTGTCATCCTTACATCAACTAGAAACCGCATACATTTGTAGATTGGATTAATCAATATTTTTTCTCAAAACTTGGTCCAGAGCTCAGATGAAAATGCAATAAATTTGTGAAATTCCAGAGTATTTCCATACATAGATTATGTAGTTGAACAAAGAATAATTTTGATGCCGATATTAATATGATTAAAAACATTGTTTCCACACAATATTGCATTTTTGGAAAAACGCGAACGAGTACGAACTTCAAATAAAAATTAAAACACGTATTTAACTAAATCGACTATGGATTAAAATATGTCACTTTGACATTTAAATGACAAAGGGCTCCGTACAAAAAATTTAAATAAATATTTTTTTTTTTTTTAAATTAAGACCTACAGAAATACCACGATTTTATAAAAATATATAGAACAATTTATGTGGAGCTTTATGTAGTGTTATTAACTTCTATGTGACGCTATATGTAACCTTATTAAATTTCAACCGAAATAGGGGAATATATAAGTGTCCAATACAATTTTGTCGAATTATGGCACGATGGAATTGTATTAGATTCGATAAGTTTTTTATCTAACTGCATCAGTTTATATCTAAACCGTTACAAATATATTTAATCTAAAAATCAGATATGTTTGTATCCGGATGTTGAAATGATATAATTGTATATGATTGTAATGTATGTGATCCGATTGTATAACTGTGCTTTCATGGCTTTCAGTAAAATCTTTTTCAAGTCTATATTATTACTATTTAAAGTAATAATATGAATATTTTTA
This sequence comes from Delia radicum, assembly GCA_021234595.1. Taxonomy (NCBI): domain Eukaryota; kingdom Metazoa; phylum Arthropoda; class Insecta; order Diptera; family Anthomyiidae; genus Delia; species Delia radicum. The sequence continues at coordinate 195,457,857 of CM037852.1, forward strand.
ACTTATTCTACATAAAATTCTATAGATATTAATTTTTTTGTTGTTAAAATTATTGGCATATTATTATAATAATTTTATTTATATTTTAACCGCACCACGTGCTACCTCTTCAGAAACAGTTAAATGACAATTTTTTATAACATACTCGAAAACACCAAAATCAATCGGAAGTCACTCGAAAAAACTGGTACAGATCATTTATAATCCACTATATGAAACTATTGTTCATTACAACCTGCATGCTGCTGACAGCCTGCTACCTTGTAAGGAAAAATAGTGAGCTGAAAATTTTTGTTTGCTTATTTTTATATGAAAATTAAACTATCCTTTTGCTGATTCTCAGTATAACGTAATAATAAGCACTTACATCAGATCATTTGTTTTATTACTGTTTTGAGATCTACGAGTAGTTTGTTTTACTAGTCTAACAACTAGTACTTTTTGGAACTAGTTCAACCATTTTATACTGGGGTCTCACAACTACCCCGGAGTCCTCCTTAGAGCGGTAAAATTTACACTGAAAAAATTATCAACCTATCTATATCAAATATTTATTTGAATCAATTAATATTTTAATTGACTTTTATATATATCAATACATATTTTGTTTAAGACATAATTCTCAAATTACTTTTTCATACGATGTTTAGTACAAAATACCAAATGCATTTGTAGTTCACAAACAAAACAAGCGCACACACAAATACACAAACAAACACAGCATCACCTATAACACATATACATACAAACGTGTCGTTCACACACTTTTTTTAGTATCATTTTTTTTTGTATATATTTATTTATATATTTTTTTTCTTATTTACTTTCAATAAAAGTTTTAATTAATATTATCATTGCAGTGATAGGTTCACAATCAATTAAAATATTAATTGACTCAATAAATTTTTTAATTCTATCTCGTTTTTAGTTTTTTCTTTGTAAGGCCGACCCAATAAAGTTTTCTTCCACAACGTTTTCCCAAACCCATCTCCAGTCCCTAAGTGGGCTCCCATACAAAAATTTAATTATTATAAAATTTGCTCCCACTGCTCTAACTACCCACAGGGTGTCCCTAGCGAAGTCGAATGATCGACCTCCAATAATTTTTTAATGCGAACATTTTTTCTGATCATACCTACTCCCTATCACGACTCTCTAAGGGGCTCCAATACAAAATTACATTTTATAAAATTTGGTCCCACCGCTCCAACTCCCTCAAGTGTCGAATGTATGACCGACCACTAATTTTTTTCAACTCAAATTTTTCTCAGAAATCGAAAAATCGTTCACTATCCCACCCCTAGTGTACATACTAAGGCTTGAGAACGACATTCTTTACCTAAGCAAAAAAAAAATTTTAAGCACATTAGCGCATATTATCAATATTGCATATTTAGTTTGCGCTTAATTAGATATTCAAGAAAAATTCCATGAAAAAATAATATGAAATTTTAATTAAAATTTGAATTCAAATCTGCCAATTTGTCCATAACTCAGGCCAGTAAAGAGATATTGGGCATTGGTAAAAAGCGATATGAAGATTTCAAAATAAGTCACCGACAAGCAGTGAAACACGTTGACCAAAATAATAAGTAGCGGCGGCGCATGCAAAAAATCGGAGGGGTCGGTGTTTGTGGTTAAGCCAGAAAAAAAAAACCGGTGGCAGCGGCTTGGTCGTGAGCATTTTACATGAACTTTGAAGATGACAGTACAAAAATTAAATATGTAAAAAAATAGTTTACAGTTACAGGAAATTCTTCCTATTAATTAATGTGTTGCTTTCTTTGGAAAGCGGATAGTAGAGAGGTGGAAGGTGGGGAAAGGTTAAGGGCTTCAAACATAGCAACACTGTAATTGCGCGAGATGATAAGTCTTAGAACAGTTGTTGCCCACCACCTGATGGAGATTTGGCGAACTTATTGAAGCTTTTTGGTTCATAGCCCTGATTCATTATTTTGCTCCGGTGGGGTTAATTGCTATCGGAACATCGAAGGCGGGCGTTGTGATACATATGAGGGATAGAAAACTCAAAACACATATTTTTCTAAATAGTTGTTGTCGGCACCCGTAATCAATCCCGGGGCCATCTGTGTAACAGTCCAACGCGCTAACCATTACACCACAGCGCCCACAAATACCACCGATTCACTAATACCAAATAAGGGCCTATATATTTTTTAAAATTTTTTTCAATGAATTGGTATGAATGATTTCGAAATATTTCAATATTTCATGAAACTTGAAGGATTGCAACATAACCTTTTAAAAGTTTTATCTCCTATATCCAAAAGCGTTCGAGAAAATATATACCAGTATTGATAAATTATATTCATATTTTGTAACTTTGTTGTCACTCTGAAACTATATTGATCCAAGTGGTTGGCATGATTTGATAAATACACATCACACTTAAAAAAATTGGTTGGAAAGCGTGGCTAACACAACAAAAAATACAAAAGGGACATATATATCGTCAAAATCCAAAAGACCATAACTAACAATAGATTCGACATTAACTTTTTGATTGCTTACGATGTAATACACCTTCCCCCAACATTTTACAAGTTTACGTCCAAAAACGGCACATTTTATTTACGAAAATCAGAAGGCCCTAACTGCAATATTACTATATTTATTAACCAAAAAGTAGTGTAGTGCAGTTTTGTACCTTTTATGTAATGATATGCACTGGTTTTTATTTAATTAGTATAATTTTATTTTTTTTTCTCGGACTAAATTAATAAATTTGTTGAATTTGTCTCTAAATTTTTTTAATAGTTAAAATGCGTTTTGTTTTAAAAATAGTACCAGTAAATAGATAAAGATGCATTAGTTATCTAAAAACGTTTTTAGTTATTGCGGAAAAGCAGTATTTTTTTCAGAAAAGTCGATTACAGTAGACCGTAACTACATTACTTAACAACTCCTATTTTTGCACGAATTTTTGAAGTTTTAGTTTCAGAGAAACCGATTACAGTAGGGTGTAACTACATTTCTGAACAACTACTATTTTTGCATGAATTTTTTCTCAGATACAAATCCGTTCCTTTAGCATAATTTTACAACTTGGCTACTAAACTTCAAGTAGTTTTTTATTTATAATGTTTTTTGTGTCTCATGTAAAAAACTAAAATGTGTAGTTACGGCCTTTTGGATTTTAGGTGACGATATATAAACCGTTGGTCGTCAACGTGTTCAACAATTCAAAAATATGAATTTATTTCCTTTCTTATATATTTTATCCCTATCGGTTACGATACGTATACTTAATTTTATCACCAGTTAAATATCACGTATACGCGACGTATGTATATTTTTGGCTAACTTTTGTTGTTTATTAAAAGCTGAAACTATTTAATTAAATTCTGCTTAAATATTTCTCTTGCTAAGAAAAAAAACTAATAAAAATTTATATTAGTTTTCTATATTAGTTAAAAAACATATTCATATTCTTCTAATTTAAGTGTTTTTTTTGTTGCTCGAAAATTCTCATGTCCAGTGAAATAAAGTAATTCGATTGGTTTATATTGTGTTGTTTTTAAGCTGCTAAATTCTTCAGTTTTGCTTTTTTTTTTTTTTTGCTTAACCACTCTACATTACTAACAAATAGCAAAAAAACTATAGCAAGGATGGTGTTGAAATGAAGAAACTTTAATGAGTTTTCTCGTTTGTAACCACAAAAACCACTAAACCGGAATATAACATAAAGTTTTATATATTTTTTGCATTTACTTTTTGCCTACAAAAATATATTGGTAACTTGTAACACGTTGTATTTTTTGTTTTTCATGTTTTTTTTTTTTGTTCTCTGTACGAGTTATCCTTTCTACAAATACATGTAGGAAATTTTAATATGAACTTGTTTGTTAGAGATGAATTTTCAATCTTTTTTTTTTTTTTTGCATAAGTTATCGTTAAAAAAAACAAAAAAAACAACTAGAAGAAATGAAAAATATGCAAGTAAATTTTTGGTAAAATTTGTTAGCCTAGAAAAATATACATACCAACATATTTTTGGTTATAAGAACAAACCAATCAAGTGTGAAACATTGGAAAAACAGGATGGCTAAAATTAAAGGGTAATATAGGAAAAGAAAAAGAACACTGGTTCTTAAAACTTAAAACTAATTGTTGTAAAGTTATTTAAACTTTTTCAAATTTTCTTCTCCTTTTTTGCTGAGTCAAAGTCAAAAGCCTGCTTATATTTGATTTTTAAACAAATGGCAAAAGTGTTTGGTCAAAAACATAAATTAATTATAATTTTAAAACATGTCTAATATTTTGACATGATTGTTTTTGTTTGCACCAACAACATTTTACAAATAGATAAAATGTCTTGAAACTTGTTTGAATTCTTTTTTTCGTTTGTTTCATTAATTAGTTAAATATAACTTTAACCACTTGTTTTAATTACATTAGACAAATATTAACTTTATGATTTGTTCCTTACTACAGACAATTGCTTAAACTTTAACGAAAATAACATGTCTTATGACAGCCAGCAATAAAAAACAAAGCAGTCTAATAATAAATAATTCAGTTGAACTGAGCTTTTAATAAAAACCGAATATTTAATAAAAATATTCGGTCAACAAATCGTTAGTACTCGATGCTCATATTTATCTTCACTGCACACATACAAAAAGTTAGTGTCTGTTACACGTGTTCTGTTTCAATTGATCAAATGTTTATGTTATTTTGTCTTTTAGTTTACACTAATAGAAAAAAATGTAAAAGTGCTTACTTAAAAATTAACTAGAATTGTCGTTGCAGCAAAAACTGATAAAAGTAGGATTTTTTGCTAAATATTAGTAGGATATGATGGCAAAACTTAATTTGTTGAATGCACAAATATTAAGTTATGTTTGAGCCAAAATATAGTTAATTTAAACTAACAAATTAATTTGCTAAATCAGCAGAAAATTTGCTAAATCTTATTAAAAAAATTAAAATGAAAATTATTCAAGTTCGAGGCCATACTCAATATTTCTTTATTAGGATATTGTCCTCACAAACAATCTATTGACTTTTTTGTTTTCAAATTTATTATTTGACCATTTCAGGAATGTGTTGATAGATCTATTTCGGGTTTTTTCTAGGTTCTCGTCATCAGAACACGAACTTGAATAATTTTTGTTTTCATTGCACAATTAACGGACGAAAAAACATAATTTTTAATAAAAATTATATTAAACTTGTATAAAAGACAAAGTACAAAAAAAGACACAGTACCCCTGTGTTGTTTATAAGCTAAACAAAATATAAAATGGAGAGAAAAACACAAAAAACATCTATTGAATATCCACCAAAGGTGGACCTTGCACAAAACACACAAGTTTTCAATTTATTTTTTGATCAATGGTTATAATCATTAACTTCAAACTCATATGTATATTAGTTCTCATGTAGTGAGTAATCTAGTTTATATGAATGTTTTATGTTAGGCATGGGATTGTTACCGCATTCAAAACGTGTTCTGATGATTGGAACCTAGAAAATTCCCGAAATAGATCCATCAACACATTTCTGAAATGGTCAAATAATAAATTTGAAAACAAAAACTCTATAGATTATTTGTTAGGACTATATCCTAATTAAGAAATATAGAGTATGGCCTCGAACTTGAATAATTTTCATTTTCATTGCACAATTAAAGGTCGAAAAAAAACATAATTTTTATTTTTAATAAAAATTATATCAAAGTCGTTATTAAAAAAAAAAAAAAAAATTTGTAATTTTTAGTTTTTTTTTTTTTTTTTTTTAAATGTCTTAAAATCTTCTCTTTTCTGTTCACTTAAGCAAAACCATACTGTTATTTGCATTATACTAAATTTAAGTTAAATATAGCAAACAAATTAGTTGATATTACAGTTTTTGTTGGCTATTTTTAGTCTACGAATACACACATAGAAATATTTAGCTACTTGCCAACTGGAACCCGGTTACTACTAAACAAATTCGGCTTTTGTCAATGTCAGGCAGTTTGTACAACTTAACATTAGTTTTCACAACAAAGTTCGGTAAATTCAACTGAATTTTAGTTGCTACACCCAAAATGTTCGGAAATCTAATTTTAGCAAAGTGAATTGCTAATTTCAATTGACTAAAATTCAACAGGAATATATCACAAATTTAGTAAAGTAAATAGGTTAATATATATTCAGTTCGAGTATTGTTGTACCTAAAGTCCACAATCTAATATGAATAATTAAAAAAATTTTGTTTTTAAAATAGTTTTGATTTTATAATTAGGTTTACCAATTAAACAGTTTGTACAATAAGGCAGACGAATTGTCATAAAGTTGATTTTGTCTGTGGTCTGTAATTTTTTATTTTTTTTTTATTTATTCAATTTAATTACAACCGAGTAAAACTCAGTAATATTACAATGTATTGTAAATATGAGGTAAATAGTGTGACGAGTGATAATTCATTAATTATCCTCTAAAAAAATTATAAATTGATATACTTGTTTACATATTTCTAGTTGACCAGATCCATTGGAAGGGTCTTCTGTAGTCTTCTAGATTTCATTAAGATCTTCATTTGTATGAAGCTGAAGTTTTGTAGCGTGCTTTTATGCATGACGTTGTGTCTCCTTAGTTACAGTGTTTATCCCCAGATCTCTATGCAGGTCATCGTTGAGAATGAATTGACGATAGTTCGAAGTATTTTGTTTTGTGTTTTTTGAATAATTTGTACATTAGTTTTCTTTGAACAGCCTCAGAGCTGTATTCCGTACGTCCATATTGGTTTTATTATTTGGTTATACACCAAGAGTTTGTTAGTGAGAGATACATCAGAATTACTCCCAAGTAACCAGTATAATTGTATGAATTTTAGTTTCATTTCCTAAGATTTTTTTTTAATGTGTTCCTTCCACTTTATTTTAGTGCCGAGAGTCATGCCTAAGTGTTTGGCTATTGTTTCAGATTGAGGTATAGGCAGATCTCTTGTGTATAGCAAGTATAAAATAGGTCAAAGGACACTACCTTGCGGTACACCAGCTTCTATCTTTTTTAATTTTTAATATTCATATTCAAATTTAACTCGAAAACGACGATCAGCGAGATATGATTTTAAAATTTTGTAAAATTCTTTTGGTAGATATTTGTATAATTTGAATAAAAGTCCTTGATGCCAAACTCGATCAAAAGCTTGACTTACATCAAGAAATACGGCTGAACATACTTGTTTATTTTCTAACGACTTTTCAGCAAAGTCTATAATACGATGGACTTGTTTTACTGTAGAGTGACGCTCTCTGAATCCAAACTGATGCTTTGGGATCAATTTTCGTTGTTCTATTATATACCCCTTTTAACAAAAACTTTTTCAAATATCTTTGACATCACAGGAAGTAATGAAATGGGTCTATATGATGCTATTTCATTAGGTGGTTTTCCCGGTTTTTGGATAACGATAACTTCTGCAACTTTCCATTGCAACGGAACATACTGAATTCGAAAACATGCATTAATTATGTATAAAAGTTTTTTTTAAAGTTATATCTGGCATTTGATTTATAATTTTGCCGGGTGTTAAATCATAACCTGGTGCTCTTTTTGGGCTTGGGTCTTTTTGTATAACGTTTTTAAGCTCCTTCATAGTAGTTGGCTTTATGCTTTTATTATCCAATTTAAAATTCTTCATTGTGTTTTCTTCAGCTGTTTGTCTTGAAAATTTCAGCGAAGTGATCTGCGAACATTTCAGATTTTGATTTGGCCTCCTTAAGCCAAATGCCATTTGGATTACGAATGGGTGGTATGTGCGTTGATGTTTGATTCCATAAGCTATAGTTTGTATCTTTATTTGCAGAAAGGTGGTGTGGTATGTAATATATCAGTTCGAGTCAATTATCGTTTTCTATTGCGGACAACTGAAGATTTATGTGATGCCAATGAAACAATTGTGTTGTGTATAATGAAAATAATCAAACTTTTTGAAAAGCTACAAATAAAATCGAATATGACAATATCATATTAGATTTTTGGACTTGAGGTAGAACAATATTCAAACTAAATATATGAAAATATTGAAAGTCCGAAAAAAAAAATGTTTATATTTTCAATACAAAAAATTAGAAAATTTTTGTTAATAGTTATATTTTTGCTGTTCGTTTTTGTTAACTACATATCCTGCTGCAGTTTTTCTTCAAAGTCATTTATAACTTATTTTTAGTAGATATTTTAAACAATTAATTTCTTTCGTAATAAAACTTATTTTTTACATATTAATATTCAGAAATTCGAATTCGAATGTTCAAATAAAAAAATTTGTCATTAAAATCGCAATAGTTTTCTAATAGTTTTTAATTTCGTGTTTTACGCTATAAATCTGATGTATAGATGGCTTTAATTTCCCATTTTTATATTGTATACACCAATACAAAAAAATAGAGACAAATCATTTGCTAAAACTAATATAAATTACTTCGAAATGACATTGCATAGAAAACTGCTAAAATTAGCAGATTTTTTTTTTGTGGAAAACACTAGTTTACGGCCAAAATGCGACATTAAAACAATTTTTATGGACTAGTTCTTGAAATAAATTCAATTTTGATTTTTAAGTAATTAGACTATCTTGACTAGAGCTCGATTTACGATCAAGCTACTTTGGTCAGTCAAAATTATAAAGCAAATGTCATTGTAAATGTATAAACAGTTAAGATTTTCTATATATCCAAGTAAAAAAGTTTATATATATTCAGATATAATTTTATACACTTAATTTAGTCGTTAAAACATAAATGTGAAAGCATATTTATTTATTTGTTTTTTTTTCCATTATTAGAATGTTAAGAATAAAATTCTTTTATGGTTCAATTGGGATTACATAAGTAAAGTCATTATTTAACACTTAAAGATAAGTAAATTATTTTTTAAAGTATAAAATTCAGACAATAACTACCCTGTCAGAAAATACGAACGGCAAAGCATTGGTGTTATGAGCGTTGGCAGAGCGTTGGATATCTGAATATTTAAGTGCTTTGCCAACCCCAAAATGATAACACCGGTCAGGGCTTGGCCGTTCTTTTTTTAAAACGTTGGCAAAGAACTGACAATGAGCGCTTTGCCAGTTACAAAAACATAATTTTAAAACGTTGACAAAGCATTGGTACAACAACCAATAAAGTGCTTTTTTAATAATATAATAAGTGCTTTGCCAACTCCAAAATGATAACACCGGGCAGGGCTTAGCTGTTTCTTTTTTAAAACGTTGGCAAAGCACTGGCAATAAGCGCTTTGCCAGTACTAAAACCAAAAACGACCAATAAATTCTTTCTTAGTAATTCACTTCAGTTAAGCGTTGGATATCTGAAGATTATTTATTATTGAATGATTGTGGTAATTTAAACAGAAATAACAATAGGCTTGCTTCAGCTAAGTTAATTACAAAATAACTGAATATTTTTTTTTATCAAATTATTTTTGTGATAAGTTAGCACGATTTTTTACTACAATTTCACTAAAGAAAGAAATTTGAAAATAAATTTCTTAAGTAAAATTTTAGTACAAAAACTATACTTTGTGCTGACTATAATAGGAGACCTTAACATTCTTATCTTCAAATCATAAATTGCAATTTAGTTTTGAATTTTTCCACTCTTGTTGTGAACAAGGGATGTGCCACTTTTTTTTTAAGTTAACGTTGTAAATTTTGTAAATAAGTACTGGCAATGCACTTTTGGCCAATGTTGGGAAAGCGTTCTAAGTCAGTACTAGGCCAGTGCTTTTTTATTTTTACTGTTGTAAATTTTGTTAATTAAGCACTGGAAAAGCACTTTTTACTAACGTTGAAAGAGCGTTGTAAATCAGTGCTTTGCCAGTATTTGTTAGACCATTGGCAAACAGTGCTCTGCCAGTGCTTGATTTTTCAGACCATTGGCAATTTCTGGCTGGGTAGTTAAACAAATTGAGAAAAATATTTAGGGAACTGGCTTCATAATTTAGAGGAGAGTAAGGGACTAAAAAAAATATAAACTTAAAAGGATGAAGTTATCGAAAATGTTTTAAAGAAAAAGAGAAAAAGAGCAAAAGAAGGAGAAAGAAAATTAAAAGTATATTGTGAGCTAATTGTTGGAAGTTATATGTTCAAATAGGGATTTCTTGAAACTGTTTATTCCCGAAATAGGTTTAATGTTAATAGGTAGGTCATTCCATAACTTAATTGCGTTAACGAAAAAAAATCTGCTTGTATTGAGAAAGTTGTGTCTGGGTCTTATGAAAGTAATGTATCTTGTAGATCTAGCAATTTTGACTGGTGTAAAGTAAGACGACATTCGCAGATTACGTAGTACAAGAAAAACGTTACGCACAACATTGTTTGTTTGGTCTGTACATGGAAAGGTCGAGTTAAGGTAAAATACCAGATATTTCGCTCTGTCGACATACATCAGAGAGGTGGAACCAAGATATAATGTTGGAAAATAACTACGATCCAGTGTAAATTTACTGATTGTTATAACGAAGGATTTTTTATATTTTTTATTGTTTTCAGCCCAAGTTTTTATAGCATCTAAGTCCTCATTAAGTTTGTAACATAAGTCTTCTATCGAACCAAGGCGATTAGAAATATAAAGTTGAATATCATCAGCATAACCGTGCATCCGAGCATACTTAAGACACTAAACACGTTATTAATAAAAATGCTAAATAACAGATGACCTGGAACGGAGCCTTGTGTACCAGAAGTTGTACCTCTTAAACCAGATTGCATATTTCCTACAATCACCTTCTGAGCACACCCAGTCAGCTAATTTTTCATAAGAAACAAAGCATCAGTGAAACCAAAATAGTGCTTTAATTTTTGACAAAGAATAGCATGATTTACTTTATCGAATGCCATAGAAAAATCTAACAAATACATGAATGTCAACTTTCCCAAATCATATTCAGGTCTGACATCATTCATTACCTTTAAGGCGGCAGTGGTACAGCTATGAGCAGCTCGGAATCCAGAATGCAATGGAGATAAGTATTTGTTCAGATTTAGATAAGATGTGATTTGCTCAGCCATAAGGGACTCAAAAACTTTAGCAAAAACTGAAAGAATACTTATCGGTCGGTAATCACTTGCGTTAACAGCTATGGGAATCACTATTCCTATTTTCCATAATTTGGGAAAGATGGACGTTGTTAGGCAGTGATTAAATATATGCGTTAGTAAACCAACAGCATACGGCAGTATTAATTTCACAAACTTAATAGATATTTGCTGGTTTTTTAATTTAAATACCAAATATCGTTGAAATATCTAGTTTGCATGTCATATAAAAGAAAACGAAATTAATTTGATGCTGTAGAAACTATAGGGACTAAACTAAAAAGAAATAATAATTTTCAAGTTTCTTACCAAATCCTGAAAACAGCATAAAAATCATTATTATATTCAAATTAAAATGTTAAAATTTTAATTTAAACTCCGCGGTGTTAAGGCAAAATTTAAATAAATTGAAACAATTTTAAAATGTTTGCCATATTCTGATCATCGCGCCAAAATTATGCGAAAATTATGTACTGCAATATTAGTTTGTTATTTTACAGTGATTTTAGATAAATTTAACTTTCTATTACACTAATAATCAAGAACTAGCTCTAGGTTTTTTTTTATTAAATATTTTCAAATTCTCCATAAAAAATTCTATTGATAAAGTCAAATTCAACTATTTTATATACTATATGCAAAATTTGATAATATTCAACTTCGCCCAATTTTTGTTAAAATTGTAAAAGTTTTCAAATTTGTTATTTATTTTTAGCGGTCTTATAAAGCCTCATATGTAGCATATATTTGTCATCTTCAAATCTGTATTTAATCTAACTTATCTTGCTAAAAAAAACATCATATTGCATACAACTTGTCATAAATAAGTCAGAATTTTGTTGAGTCAAAATGTCAATTAATCGGTGAAACTTTGCTGGATGGCTAACTAACTGCAAACAAAAAAAAATATATATATATCAGCGAAGTATCATTTGGCCCACAGCTGCACTTAACACAAAGTAATCAAAAAGTTTTGTTATATTGTGGTTAAAGTCATCATAATCATACTCTTTGTCATTATCATCATCATCATCGCTATCATCAGCAACTGTATAAAGTCTACCATCATCATCACAAAGTTCAGTTTACTGGCGTATGAAAACTTGACGACACTATTGCTGGCTGCTAAAAGTCGCGAATGTGTGAGAATGTCACAAAAAATGACGCAAACTTTTCTAGTCGAATTTTTTGTGTTCACTTGAAAGTTTAATTTTATATCGCTGCATGCCTTTTTGTTGTTAGTTCAAACAAATTTGAAAAGCAAAGAGTCACTCATTTACTCTGAGCTATATGTTGATGTAATACTCATATTGTGCACAGAGAGAATTTTAGTGGAAGAAAAATATTAAAAATTTTCAAAAAAAATAAGGTCAATTTTCTTCACAAAGTAAAGGAAAGTTTTCTTAAAATTAATGAAAAGCTTCACACTTTTCATGAAACTTGATTTTTAATGAAACTTCGTCATTTACTAAGTTTCTAAAAATAGAACTGTTGTGTTGTTGGAGTTGTACTTCTGAGATTATGTATGCAAGATCAAAAACACCGTGTATTGAATAAAACTAGTTTTAATCACAACAAAACTCGACCTGACGATAGATCAGTGGGCTAAAGCGCTCTGTCTAACGTGTAGTGCGAGTGCATGTGGCATTAGAAATCAGTTTATCTATACCACGGTCAGTTATTGCACAGAAAATTTCATATAGACGCAATCGAACAATTAAAAAAAAACATAACAAATATTACATTATTCAAAAAAAACAGGGTCACTGACGAAGGTTCAATACGAGAAACTGCGCAGTCTGATTCAGAAAATTGAAAATTTGCAATGTAGTTACGATTTTTAGAAAATACACTCATTCTTCTCTACCACGCATTCACAATTAAAATGAAATAAAATTGCATATTAATTTTAGTATTAATTGCAATTGTCTGAAAAAGACGTTAGAATTTAAACTCAAACAAAACTTTTAATTATATTTAATATTTTTCATAAGATTTTATGAAAACCTGCATTAACTCAATGAAAAGTTTTTAATTGGACAAGTTCCAGTTCATTCTTTCTATGTAAAAATTCATTAACATCATGTAGACAATTCTCTCAGTGTGTGAGTTTATGTATGTGCGGCAATATGGTCATTTGTATGGTCATGCAATATTTTAGAAGTTCTGGCGGTGGTGTTCAAACTGAATGACAAAAATTCACATTAATGTTTTGGTCAAGTTTGTCATTAGTAAAATGGGGAAAAAAACACCACAAAAAATATTCGAAAAGAGGAAATGAAACTGGTTTGTTGTTGAATTGCTTGTTTTTATTTTTTGTGATTATATTAAAATCGATTAATGATTATGATGATGGCAACCGCATAAGGCGTATGAGTAATATGAATTGTTAACACATGTGACCACATGACGTATGAGTAATGAGAGTTTTAATAATGTTATAATATGAACTAATAATTCGAGGAGAAGTAAGTTCTTAGACGTTTTTTTTTTTCTAATCTCTAGGGCCAAACAATAATTGCCTTTGAAACACATCTTTTTTATTAAACCTATACTATTGGTCAAAATATAGTGCAAATCTATGAAAAACTTACGAATGTTAAGCAAAGCAAAAAATTAAAGTTTTCCCAAATGGATTTCTAAAAACCAATATGGCAATAGTAGTCTATAGATTTCAAATGTGGTGTCACAATTTTGTCAAAAGGGCGTGGCATTTAAAATAAAAACAGTTAATATTTATCTTTTTGGGAAATTCATCTACAGATTATGAATTATTGATCAGATCTTAAAATAATGTATGGATGAAATCAAGACTACGCAATTTCTTTTCACATATCATATAGTCTAGATCTGGGAAAACATTTTTTTTTCTCATTTGTTGATTTTCAAAACATCGCGGTTTTCATAGTTACGTTACACACCCTATATTTTTAAACGTAAAAATTTTCTTTTTTCTAAATATTTCAGGATAGTTTGCAATTTCATTACATAAATGAGTTCAGTGGGGTGCTAGGTTTGCGCATAGTGATAAAATTAAAAATTTATTAAGCATACATAAATTTTAAAGTGTGAAGTAAAACATACAAAATTTTCAAATTCCTTGCATTACCAATAAGATATCATGAAACAAACAGAAATATAATATTCTGTAGATTTATACTCTTTAAAATTTTTATGATTTCGTGTTAAAATTCCCAAAAATTAAGCGAAATTAAGCGAAATATACGACGAATGGTGTAAATATGAAAACCGCAATATTTCAAAATTTTCATATTCAAAAAAAAAAAAAAAAATTTTTGACAGATTTGGACTCAGCATAGCAAATTCTATTAAAAAATATGTATTTTAAAAACATGTTCAGCAAAACGCTGAAATATGTTGAGTAGTTTAACCGCAATTTTCTTTCCAAAAAAGGACTTTTTTTCTTCATAATTTGCAAATAGAATTTTGTTTAGGTCTGCAGGTTTCTAAGGACGGGTGCGAAAATAGAAACAATAATTCTATGACTTTGCAAAGTTGTATAAAAATGCACTGCCAAAAAAGTATAAGCTGTCTGTTTTGTTTCGGTATTGAGCATTTGAACTACAAATTTTTCAATGGTCTGCGATTTTGATAAAATTTGGTAAGTATATTTAGCACTGAAAGTATATTTCAACGCATATTTTTTTATTTTCAAAAAAAACGCCTTACTTTGCGATATTTCATAGCTTCAGGGTTAGTTATGTAGAGTGAATCTTCACGATGGTCTAAATTGATAAAGTGCAAAAAAGTTTAATTTTCTTTAATTCTTAGCGGGCACAGAAGTAGTTTTTTCCACACACATTTCGCTTTGTGACAAATTTAGCGCTGTATCAATTTCGATTTAATAAGTTTAATACTTAAATCCAAAAAGACATCAACAAATTTTAAGGACTTTAAATTAATGGAGCAATACAAATTTTCATAGCCTCATAAAGCATCCTTAAAAACCGCTATACTTTTTGAGTCGTTAAAGATATGTAATTCATTAATGCGAATGATATGGTAAAAAACAAAAAAAAAATGCCCATTTTCCGAAAAGTATTTATTGAAAAATATCATGGAAATAAATCGTTCCACACATTTAATTTAATTTTAAATTCCCAAAAATACTTCTGCCCTTTATGAAACTTACTTCTGAACTTAGAAACTTAAAGATTCCCATTTTAGCGGATGACTACGTGAGAAAAGGAAACCAAACTGCAAGTTCCTTACATGCCAATGGGCCATTTTACATCCCGCAGCACTAAAGTTCTCTTGGACGAAGATATTTAGAATCTGTTCATTTTTACACTCCTATGAAAACTACACACAAATGTTTGGCACAGGATTGTTACCTCTTTCAAAACGTGTTCTGATGACGGAAACCTAGAACATTTCCGAAATAGATCTATCAACACATTCCTGTAAGGGTCAAAGAATAAATTTGAAAACAAAAACTCTATAGATTATTTGTTAGGACAATATCCTAATAAAGAAATATAGAGTATGGCCTCGAACTTGAATTTTTATTTTCATTATTTTAATTTCAGTTTATGAAACTAACGGTTTTTGAGATATTGAGATATTGCGATATGATTGAACAAAAAATGTGTTTTTTCCGCAAATATAAACATTTGATAAAAATTATACTAATTTTTTTTTTTTAGTATTTGTATGTGTAGTTGTTTGTTAAAAATTCGAAACAACTACATAAACTAAACGTTAAATTAACTTTGTATTTACAAATTATTTAAACACTTAAGGACATTAATATTACTACTTCCCTTTCAACTAGTTTCTATTGCGATTTTCTCTTAAAACAAAAAATCAAATTAATTTTACATTTTATTTTTATTAAAATACCATTTAATTTTGTGCTCATTGATTCAATATGGTTGTAAGTTTTTGTTCACAAAAAAAAAATATTAAATTATTCTATTACATTTTACAGCACAGAAACTCAATCTAACAGTTGCTTGTTTTTTTTGTTTGTTAATTTTCTGGCCAATTTTGTTTGAGTGCATGTGTTTGTGGTAAAAATGAAATTTGATTTAACAAAATGGCTACTAAATTACAATCTTTAACTAGAAAACTATATAGGAATAGAAAAAATAACAAACACATATACAATTATTTAGTTGCCAATTTCACGAACAGTAGTCGAAATTGTATAAACCATATTGGACATTTGTAATTTTCGGAAAATTGTACGTTGATGATGGCATGGTATGAAACGGAAATAAAACAAAAAAAAAAAAATGCATATAACATTACGACTATACGACGATTGCAACAAATCAAACATACTTCAAAAGCCATCAGGAAAAGTAAAACCGCACAATAGCAAATATAAACACTAAATATTTGAAGAGAGTTGCCAACGTGACAGGAATTTGTTATTCGAATGAAAAGTTTGAGAAGTTTTTTAAACCAAAAAAAAACTTCTCATTATTATAGGTTTGCTCATAGAAATAAACCTTTGAAGAAAAACTTCTAAAAATTAGCTTAAAATGACGTTGCAGAAGAAACTGCTAAAATTATCAGAAGTTTTTCCCTTAACCCTCCAACCGGTAAGAGTGTCTCAAGGCACTCATCATGAAGTGGTCCACAAATGAGTCAAATGAGTAATTTATAATTATAAATTGATGTATTTCGTAAGAAAACAAAATTTAATTAAAGTTTTGTAAAGAAATTTTCTTTGTGGGGTGCACGGTTTGAAAGCGACAAAATGTCAAAGTTAAAATTTTTAAAAAGTAAGTATTTTGAAAGGAACACAATATTTAAAAACCTCAAAAACGTATTTAAAATTACTGAAAACCGTTGATAACAAACACAAAGTACGATTGAAGCATAAGCTTTTATATTAAGTCATTAGTTGTGTCCTAGGACAAGCGGAATTCGATAAGAATACATTTAAAGGACATCCTGTTAACTTAAAAACGAATAGGTGGATTATTATGAAATTTGGCTGAAATAATGTATTTTGTATTATTAATAAAGCGTTTAAGTTAATTTAAGCGTACCGAAATTAAGGTGCGTTTTCGTTGAATTTCGCTTTTTCAGAAAAGCGAATATAGAGATATTTTCTTAAGTAAAAGCACGAAAATTTAAATTTTCGAATTGAAATTATATTCTAGTAAGGTAAATAATTTTGACTAATGAAACTTCGTTCATTAGTTTTCGAGCTAACATCGAAACCTATTTTAGCAAATATCGCCCAACATGTGGTACAAAATTCGTTACAAAAACGCGTAAGGTCGGTTGGAGGGTTAATATTAACAAGAAAAGAATAGCAAAAATAAACATGTTAAATTTACAAAATTTTAGCTACATTCGATTTGAATTTATTTGAAAACAGCAAAAAGTTTCACTAAATATTTGTAGACAAAATACAGCAAACAAAAACTGTAATATCAGAAAAATTTTAACTATATTTATATTTAAGTTAGCTGTATTTAAATATAACTATATTATTCTAAAATCAACAGAAATATTTGCAAAAGAAAATTGTAAACTGTTAATTATAGATGGGAAGATTTTTGTTTCCATAAAACAAATCTAAAAAATAATTTGAAAATTTCACATTTTTTACTTTATTTTTGCAGTGTACTGATATTTGGGAAAATTATTTGCTGATTGTTGCAGATTAATTTGTTAATCTGAATTAACTAAATTTTAGCTCAAATATACACTCATGGAACTTCTGCTGCAAATATTTGTAGTTGTAATATAGTAATCTTTACTAATAGAGTAAACTTTTAGAAGAAATTTCAGTTTGACTACAATTGTAGTTTATTTAAAAAACAAACCACATCAAATTACTGTATTATGATTTTCCATTCATTTTATACATTAGTATTTTTTATTTAAAAAATTAACACATATAAATGTTTATTTTACTCCACATGTGGTTTACTTTTACTACAATTGCGGTTCATTTTTTGAACAGTAAAAAGAACATTAAAAAGCAAATGACAATGTTAGTTGAATTTACTGACATGTAAGTTGTCCTTTCTTTAAGTGATATATCATTTGTTTTTAACTACATTTGCAGTGGTCTTTACCTACATAGTATAATATTTTTGCTAGTCTTATCTTAGCAGTTTTTAAAATTTTTTACAATTTTTTTCTTTTGAAAATATGAAACCAGGATATGTAAAATATTTCAAAGTTAAGATATAAATATAAGAATATAAAGATCTTTCACACATTTATGGCAATTCTAAAATTTATAAAAAAAAATCCTCACCCAAAATTGGTAACTCTAATTACACATTAGTGTGTCCCGTTAGAAACAAATTTTACGTAATATCACTCAAACGATGAGTATGAATTAAAGAGCTTAATATGAAAAACTAATTTAAAAACATTTGGAAGGTAATATTAGTTCCCTACCCAGCAAAAAAAAAAAAATTCGATTTGGTAAGCAGTAACTTCTTTTCAGTGCTTCCAAAGAAGTGCTTCGCCGTCATGCATGCAATGAAGCAATTCTGGAAGGCATTATATTGTGGTTCCTTGAAGGCATTCTTTTGAAGCAGTAAAGAAGGCATGAAAAGAAGCAGTGAAGATGGCATGCAATGAAGCAGTAAAGAAGGCCTTCTATGAAGCAATTCTGGAAGGCATTATATTGTGCTTCCCTGAAGGAAGAATCACTTCTCGAAGCTCTTCTGCAAGTGCTTCGGGAAGTTCTTCTGGAAGCTCTTCCGGAAGCGCTTCTATCATGTGATCTAAGAATCACCTGCTTAAAACAGACCTACCAAGTGGGACATCGCGAACAAAAATCATGCCTTCTGGAAGGCCTTCAGCAAGCGCTTCGGGTTCAAGAAGGCCTTCCACAAGCACTTCTTATAAGCACAATTTTTTGCTGGGTACACATGATTTAATATTTCTAAAATGGAACGTTTTGCTCAAAAAAAGTTGTCTTACTTTTTGTCGCAAATAGGGTCAAAAGTTTCGTTATATATACAGTAGTTTTCCGATTTAACGAACCATCGGTTTAACGAATTCGGGATTTAACGAACTCATAAAAATTTTGAATTGAGTACCTTATATTACGAACACCGTAACTTTGTACCGTAATTTTGTACTCGATATAACGAACAAATACAAAATTAGAGTCTTAAGTATAGAATGAGATGCAAATACAAAGATTTCCGCAAACAATATGCAAAAGCAATAGACATATAGAGAAAGTGGATTCCCCAACGATGTTCTGGCTGCGTTTTCTGTGTTTACTTTTGGAGTTTTTAGCATTCTTGTACGATCGTTTGTGATGTAAACATTAGAAAACATGGAAAATAAAAAAATAAATAGTACTCGGTTTAACGAATTTTTCAATTTAACGAACAGGGCTGACATTATATAGTTCGTTAAATCGAAAAACCACTGTAGCTTATTATGAGAAAATTATTCCTAATTTTAGTACTCAAATTACTCCTAATTTTAGTACTAGTACTCAGAAAATATATGATATTTTTTTTATTTTTCTTTTAAAAACACTTGTACTTGAAAATTTTTCAAAGAATTTTTTAAATCCGTTATTCGCGAAATAATTAAACAATTTTGCATTTATGGCTTACAATTTTTGCAATGTAAAGTTTAGGGAAAACCTATTTAAAAAAAAATCGGTAAGCTATTTTTTAGTTTGAAATAATCAATAAAAATATATGTATAAACTAGGGTATTCAAATTACTCGGGTTTGGTTTTGTTCGAGTAAACGAGTTACTCGATTTTGAGGTTTTCAACTAACTCGATTAATCGAGTAAGATTTTGAAATTACTCGAGTAACTCGAATAATTTCAATAGTTTTATTTCATTAATTTTTCGCTAAGAATTCATAATGAAACACAAAATAAGGAGTTCCGAAATGCATTTTTATCAAAATTTGAAAAAAAAAAACGTTGGGCAATTTATTTAAAATTAAAAAAATCTTTTAAAATAACATACAATTGAGTGGTTTTACATTATTTTCTTTCGTTTTTAAGAAAACGTCAGAGCTATAAATTTTAGAATTTTTTGCAAAGATCAATAATATGGCATGCAGTCAATGCCTCGGAAAATATAGAGAAAAAATCATGTAAATTACATAAACTCTTAATTTATTTGATTAAGTTAATATAGATCCGAATTGAAGAAAAGAGTGAACGACCCAATCCGAGCTGTAACACCAAAAAATTATGATAGGTTAGGTTAGGAAGGGTTATGTGCCCGAGGGCACAACTCCACTCGGAGACCAATACGGTCCATTGTGAATCCCTTCAGATAAAAAACGGTGAGAAAGAATAGAAATAGACAGAAAAAATAGCTTGAAAGATAAATATAAAGAAAGGTAGAAAATATAATTACTCCCCAGAAACCGGATCCTAACGTCCCCTAACCAGAAACAGCCGTCCTATCTCCCTGACAAATCTCAGCAAATCAACTGGATTGTATCCAGCGACACACCCGAGTTCTTCGTGAAATCTATCTCCTAGCCATTTCTGTCTGAGACCCTGTAACCTAGGACAGTGGCACATTATATGCTCCACCGTCTCCAGTTCCTCAACGTCCTCGCACAGCCTGCAAAAATCCGGTATGTCCCTGTCCCATCTGCTTGTGAAAGCCCTGACAGTTATGATAAGTTAAGACAATTCGAATCCTGCACAAAAAGAAAATTAACACAATCTAATGGTTTTGCGATTTTTATTTTTTGTTGAACATTTAGATACTTAAAAATTTCGCTTAATTTATGGAAATCGTACCTTTTGGCCTTACATTTTGTTTTATAGTTTCGACCCTTTATTTGAGTATACTAGTGTAGGCAATTGTTCGAGGATAATTTAAAAATTTCTTTTTTTGATATTTTGCATTGGTCTCGGTGCCGAATATTTTATCTCCAAAATTACCAAAGAAAAATATTACTTATCAGTACATTATTTCATTTATCGTGTTGCAACGTAAAAAAGTTATAGCCCTTCTACACATATATAATTTGTAAATTAACACGGTAACTGACACATTGCTCCATATTTTGTACTACGTTCATATTGAACCACAAAATACGTTTTCGATTTAAAACTTTTATGGAATTTGAAAGTCGAAAACTAAAAAAAAACGGAAATATGTATTTGGTATTTAAGTGTGAATGTAGTTTATTAAAAAATATAAAACAATTTTAAGTTTTTTTTATAAAATATAAACTGAAATAGACATATTTGGATTTACTCGACTAACTCGATTAATCGACCAAAATTGTTCGAGTTATTCGTTACTCGAAATTGGACATTTTAATTTACTCGAACACTTGTTTGATTGAAATTCATCGATTAATCGAGTAACGGTTAATCGATTGAATACCCTAGTATAAACCTTGCAACTGACTAGAAAAAAGCTAAATAAATACTTTTTCCTTAATAAACTTTGAATTGCAAAAATATTGAGCCCCATTTTCTTCAAAAATGAATTTATCTCTTATTTCGCGATTTTCTGAATAAAAAAATCATGCTTAATAATTTTAAATTATTTTTCTTAAAATGTTGACATTAGCAAAGTGTTAATTAACAATTTACAAAAGAAATATATAATAAGTATGTACAACCAGAGAAAAACAGAAATAAGTTTCATCGATTTTCGTTCAATGTAATAATTTCATCGGTATTCATGAAGCATTTCATAAACAGCAAGAATTATAATGACCATATCATCGTCTCTATGAATTTTTTTATATACAAAAATTAAGAAATCCTTAGTAATACAAAATATAATTCATATATATACTGAAACATTTCATAAATATGATGAAATTTATTTTGATTTTTATGAATTGTTTCATAAATACTATAAAACGTTACATTGGACTAAAATTTATGAAACATTTCATAAATATGATGAAACTTTCCCTTTGAGTGTACTTGCTTAAAACTAAATAAACTTTGTAGTGGACCAAACGAAAAATAACGTGGTATTGAAAATAAGCATATTTCATTGGTTTTTAGTGTTTTTCAATGAACTCCAGTGTCGGCGCTAATGAATATAAAAGCATAATAATTCTCAGATACAAATTAGACATGTCGGAGAAAAATACAAAATTAAAATTGGCTCAATCTGACAACTCGTTATGAAAAAATCGTTACTTGAAATTTTGAAATTTTTAAAATTTGCATATTTCAGGCTACAATTTGGTCATGTTTGTTAGCAGATACAAACTTGAAAATTACAGAGTACTTACTCCCTACTTTTAACTTTATAACACTTCAAGACCCGTTTAGTTATTTTCACTCCTCTCGGATTTACAGGGTTTTTAAAGAAAAGCCTTTTTGATTTTTTTTATGTATTTTTATACTTTCCTCAATTGTTATATACAGAGAAATTAAAATAAAAACAAGTATTATGAAGTAACAAAGAATAATTATGGGCTAAAAAATATATTTAATAAATTCAGTAGATTTTTTAAGTTAAAAAATTTTGCAGTGTTGGTAGAAAATAGGCACATGGTATATTTTTATCATTTAAAGTAGAAAAGTTATAGTTTAAATGTGTGTAATTAAGAATCGTGGAATAAGTTTTATTTTATTTTAATAAAGTACTTGTTCTTATAATATTCGTAGTTTCAAAGTTATCAGAAGCTGAAAACTTTCGTACTTTTAACTGACTGTGAGAAATCGGAGAGAAACTGTGGTAGTTTCTTGTATTTTTAATTGTGCAAACATCAATAAATCTTTTTGACAAAAGGTTTTCGATAGCATCAACATCAGAAATAGATACAAAAAAAATGTTATACCAGGAATTTGGGTGGAACAAAAATCAAACATTGCTGTAGGTGTTAGGATATAATGATCCGCAGTTCGCTGTAGACTTGCTTTCCTTACAGTCCGCTTAATTGTACCTCCTGCTCCGTCGCAAGGACTTTTGCCATGAGAAGTGGCAAAAAAGTGCCACTCTGCTTCTAAGCCGAAATCGTCTTTGTGATGACAAATGTTGATAATTTTTTTTTTATTTTTGTAAAATTTTTGTAAACATAAAAAATCTACTGAATTTATTAAATATATTTTTTAGTCCATAATTATTCTTTGTTTTTATTTTAATTTCTCTGTATATAACAATTGAGGAAAGTATAAAAATACATAAAAAAAATCAAAAAGGCTTTTCTTTAAAAACCCTGTAAATCCGAGAGGAGTGAAAATAACTAAACGGGTCTTGAAGTGTTATAAAGTTAAAAGTAGGGAGTAAGTACTCTGTAATTTTCAAGTTTGTATCTGCTAACAAACATGACCAAATTGTAGCCTGAAATATGCAAATTTTCAAAATTTCAAAATTTCAAGTAACGATTTTTTCAAAACGAGTTGCCAGATTAAGCCAATTTTAATTTTGTATTTTTCTCCGACATGTCTAATTTGTAACTGAGAATTATTATGCTTTTATATTCATTAGCGCCGACACTGGAGTTCATTGAAAAACACTAAAAACCAATGAAATATGCTTATTTTCAATACCACGTTATTTTTCGGGTGTATGAATTAAGTCAAATTTTATATTTTTGATAGAAACTATAATCCTTCAGCTTTAAATCGATGCCTTCATCATGTAGATATCTGTAGCAGAAAAAATTTGACAGCTCAAACCACTACGCACAAAAACAAGACTTTTTAGTTTTTTTTATTTTGCGTGAACCGGTAGTGCCGTGCGCAAAAATTAAATCCTCTTGGATTTTGGGTTTTCAGACCCTAAATATCATTTCCAGTTAGTTTGAGTAAAATCTAAGATATGCCAGCTTTGCCGATTTGGTGATTTCATACAGAATAACTCATACGCTAAATTCGCCAACAAAATTATATAGGTACCATCTAAAGTGGACAATGTAGAAGTAGAGTAGGTGTGAGAGTACGCACTCACGTACTATATATGTACAACCGGTAGTATTTTGAAGGACAAATGACCAAGTACAAAATTGAATTGTGTATGCTCTAGTACTTTTAATGAAGTACTACTACATACAAATGTATAAATCGGCCGCAGTAGCAGAATGAATGTGGGGAATGTTATAGTTGTTAGTAGTGAGGATATGTGGTTTTGTTATTTAGGCTTTTTCATGCTATAAATACTCACATATACACACACGACTTACAACCAATACATTACAACAAACACACACATTAAACAAAGGTAAAATATGAGGGCATCACCAATCAACTCATCATACTTTAGATTCGAAAGTTTAAACAAACCAGGTTCATATGTATATTAGGTTGGATCGACTTTATTATTATTTATTTAGTGCTATAAGAACCCCTTGTACTTTACTTCCAAAGCATTAGTTAACGCACATTTTCGCTTTCAGAGAAGGTATTGTTGACAAATGCCAAAAATCTTAAATTTAAGTTATTTTACACAGCATTTGCATCACCATATAAATTAATTGGTATCTAAATTAATAATATTCTAAGAAGTGCTTCTTCATTAGTACGAGTACATATATTCTTTTATATATATGGAGGTTGATGTGGTAAGTGGTTTGATTTGCAATCAGAAGGTTCTGAGATCAATTCCGGATTGGGGAGATACATATTTTTTTATATTTTTTTTTAATTCTTATTAATTTTTTGGTATTTTCTTTTTTGTTTAATTAAGTTTTTGTTTTGTGTGTTAGAAAATAATTTAGTAATTTAAAACAACCAAATAATATACATCTTGACTTTAATCATAAAGAAATTTTATTTAGCAAATTATTATCCAGAGTTGACAAATAATTTTTTGATGAAAATTTATTTTTTGCCTTTGCGATGAAACTTTTTGTAAAACTTATTTAAAAATATAAAAAATATAAAGTTTGATATAGTTTTTTTTAAAATTAAATATTATATTTTTTTCGACCTTTAATTGTGCAATGAAAATGAAAATTATTCAGGTTCGAGGACATACTCTATAAAAATAAAATAAAAAGGAGGAAAAAACAAAAAAACGTGTATTGAAGTGAGGTGGACCTTGCACATAACTAACAAGTTTTAAATTTATTTTTTGATCAATGGTGATAATCTTTTACTTCGAGCTCATATAATATATATTAGTTCTCATGTAGTGAGTACACTAGTTTATATGAATGTTTGATGTTTGGCATGGGATTGCTACCGCTTTCAAAACGTGTTCTGATGATGTTAACCTAGAAAATTCCCAAAATAGATCTATCAACAAATTCCTGTAAGGGTCAAAGAACAAATTTGAAAACAAAAACTCTACAGATTATTTTTTAGGACAATATCATAATAAAGAAATATAGAGTATGGCCTCGAACTTGAATAATTTTCATTTTCGTTTTTAAAAAATATAAAGTTTTATATTTTTATTTTTATGTTGATAAGAAAATGCAAAGATGTATTGTATTTCACTGCTAAAAACTAGTTTATTGAATTTTTCATATTTGTTTCAAGATATACTTTTTAGGTGTGCCTTGAAACGTGTGCAATATTCAGAAAAATTAGGTTAAAAAATTTGATTGTACCTTAAAAAATCAATTTGATTTTTTAATTCTATTGTTTCGGATGATTAGCAAAAACGAAAAATATCGAAGCCGTATCTTGAAAGCTAGTTTATTAATAATAATAATTAAGCAGTAAATTAATTAATTTATAACTTTTACTTAATTTGAATATATCACTTTAATTTACCTATAGAGTTTTACCGATTTCTTTCTCCAGATATTTAGAAAAAAAAAAATACGGGAAACATTAAAAGAACTTACTTTCGAAGTCTCGTTTCATTGCAGGCCACTTTTCCCTACCTGTAGTTAAACTACTTCTCCAATACTTTTTTTCATTGTCAGGTATATTTTACCTTATTAAAGATACTTCTCGTCAAATTAGTTGTTAAAAAGATATTTTAAAATATACAATGAATTCAAAATTGTTAAATGATTATTTTTAATATTTCTTTAACCTAATAAAAATTTAAAAATATTTTAAAAATAATTTATATCTCAGTGATACGAATTCACATAACAAAAATGTTTGAAAAATCATTATTTCATCTTTTTATATTATATATTTGTGTAGCATATTTTTCTTGTTTTCATAAAAATATATCAATATTTTCAACTTAAGTTCGTTTTAAGTTGGTTGTACTGCATAAATAACTTTGGTGCAAATGGTAGAACGGTCTACTTCAATACAGCAGATTGTGATTCAGATTTGTGTGTTCAATACTTGCTGACACAAAAAAGTTTTTATTAATATTTAAAAAAACATCCCGTTAAATATACTGCACATTTTTATTAAATAAAAATGTTAATATATATTTGAAAAAGACCTTCTATGAACTATTGAAAAATAGCATTCATGCACTGCTTAAAATGCAATCAAAGAAGTTATATATATGTGACACGACACGAAAATGTTAAAATCAATAATGATTAACTTACCTAAGTTTGCACCGATCAAAATCAAGTTATATCCCAAATGGGCTTTTCCATAGAATAAGAAAAGACTTGAATAAGAAAAAATACTTAAATGTTATTCAAACAAAAAGTCAAAGTATATCATAGTTTTTATGATGAGAAAACGGACTACAAAGTTGAGTTCATGGTTTTGGACCACTTTTCCCATTTTGCGTAACATTTTGTATTCAATATTTAGTTCTTTTAGTGTGTACTAGTATTTTAGAATATTTGTTACAACAACAATAAACTCCAATAAATGCAAATGGAGTAAATAAGGATCAGTAAACAGCAAATTTTGGATTTGGTTTTATTTGCAATCTAATGTCACGTTCGTCACCGCACAACAGTATTTATTCTCATTACTTCTGCGATTACTGCTCATAGATGGCGCTTTTTTTTGCGACCAATCAAAATTTTCTAAATTTGGTATTTCTTTAGTTTAAGGACACCTCAATGATTTTGATAAAACAAACTATGAACGATTCAGATACGTGTGCTGAGTCGAAAACTTTATATATTTTTTTTCAGACAGGCACCATTTGGAGGCGACAAGGCAAGTCATAAGAGTTAAATTGTTTAAGTTTAAATTTTCTCTAAAATTACTTATCTGTTCGTTACAAATTAAAGCTCATTCGAAAACTTATAAAATCTTCCTCCGTATAATATACATACATTTTCATTTTCGAGGGATGGGAGCGTGTTATTTCACTTTAAATTTAAAAAATTATTTTTCTAAATAAAATATTTACTTTTAAGCCATACCGCCTCCAAGGGGCCGTGTCTGCCCAAAAAAATTCTCGACTCAGCTCACATATCTGAATGGTTCCTAAATTTTTTTTTATTAATATCGGTGAGGTGTTCCTAAACTTAAGACGGGCCAAGTTTTGAAAAATTTGATTGGCCTCAAAAAAAAGCGTGTCTAGATTTTTGTCTATAAAAAGGTAGTATTTTTATTGTTGGTCTCTTTTCGTGTCTGTTAACCATATAATTGACAAAATATTGAGTTTTTATTTGGTTTTTGTGTAATCTTTAATTTTAAAGTGAAATAACAAGCTCCCATTCCTGAAAAATAAAACTGTGTATATATCATATGAAAGAATATTTTATAAACTTTCCAGTGACATATAATTTGTCGCGAACGGATAAGTAATTTTTGAGAAATTGAAATGTAAGAAATTTAACTTTTTAGCCCTGCGCCTCCAAAGGAAGTGTGTCTCAAAAAAAAAAAAAAAAATCATCTCTGCTCACGTATATGAATCGTTCCTAATTTTTTATCAAAATCAGTTAAGTGCACCTAAAGTAAAGACAGATCAAATTTTGAAAATTTTGAAGAAACACAACTAAATAAATTCAAGACACAGGATACATCTGGAACCAAATCAAACTCCTAGCAGTAAACAGAGGTGATTGGAAGAATCTTGTTGTGACCTTATGTTCCCCCTTGGAATTTAAACGATTATATATATATACACAGTTATATACGATCAGAGTTCTATTTTTACGAAGAGAATTTTTACGTCACCCAGTGTAATTTTTAGTATTAAGCAACACTTATCTTTTTTTAAGCCTTTTCAACCAGACTTGAATTGTGTTACTCAAATTAAGACCTCTTGATTTTCTGTCTCAAGCAATGACGTGAAACCTCTTAAAGTGCAAAATCTCATACTAGAATACGTTGAGCCACCAATTGAACGTCTTGATACACAAGTATTTTGAAAATATTTTGTAATTATTGTGATTTGGAAACACTAAAACAATCATTTATTCCGTTAATTGTTTCATGCAAACCTTCTAGTACGACAATAGTGGCCAACAAATGCAATAATTAACAATGTGCAATAATTTTAAATTAATTTTGTTAGCGTTTTAATATTTTTTTAGCGAAGATTTGTTTGGAATGTTATATTTTTATTTCTTCACAAATATTTAAAATGACAACTTCAGTTTTATTTTTAAGTGTTCATACATTTACACACTTTATGCATAATATTTGATTTTTTAAGCACAAATCAATAAATGTACACACATAAGGTGTAATAATAAATTAACAGTTCCATTACATACATTTTATGTGTACTTGCGAAGAAATAAGAGTGTATACAAAAGTCGTACACATTTGATGTCTAAATTTAGGCATTTTGCTCGATATTAATTTAAAATTTACTTACATTAGAACAGTAAATTTACAAGAATTTTGTAGAGTGCATAAAAAAATAATATTGTCGCACCACCCTAGTACATATCCATGTGTCTGTCTAACTATATATGTAGGCCGAACGGAAATGCGAAAACTTTGACCATATAAAACAGTTCAAATACCACAAAGTTCGACTGTGGCTTCAATTGCAAAATGTTGCTACAATTGTGAGTTGCCGCTGTTGTGTGTGTGTTTTTTTTTTGTTATTTTTGTATTAGAAAATCAAAAAATCAAAAATATTCAGCAAAATACTAAACACATTCCATTATCCAGTACCCTTAAAATATAGTACTAAAAATATGTGCATATATATATTTATTAGAGTTCGTCAGAAAAGTATAAAATTGAGCCCGAAAAATAAAATCTAATAAAAGTTCTTTGTTTTTGGGATATAATCACTTTTTAAACTGTTTTTGTAGCAATAAAAAAATGTTCGTTATTATTTTTTTAAAATTCCAAATTGCGGCGCTGCTGCTAAATATGTTAATTTAGGGTCCCTTTTCGTACAGTGCAAAAAGAGCTGTATTTATATCAAGTCTGAGTTCAACTTTCGCTTCTACGCCAAAAATTATTTCAAAAAAACTTTGTTTTACAGTTTTTAAAGTGCACCATTTAGGAAGTAGACCAGTGATGCGCAAACACTTGTTGAAACAACGAAGACTAATCGCTTTTCACACACAGACAACCCGAACGCAAATAAAAATAAAAAGAGAAACCGAAAAAACCAAAAAAAAAATTGTTTAGTTACTTGCCAGCATTGGATGGATGGGTTTATGTCGCGTTGTTTAATAAAATAAGTACACAGATAATATTTGACAACAATTAATGATATTTAATTTAACCAAAAATTGAAAGATAAATATGCTTCCACTTTAAGTCGGCACTATAACAATAGTCATTCAGATCTTCATTCAGTTACTGGAATTGACAGAGATCTGTTAATTTCAAAACTGTTAATTTCTAATTTGAATTTTGTTGTATTTTATTTTGTTTTTTTTTTTAATTTATTAATCCATATTTATAACAT
This sequence comes from Delia radicum, assembly GCA_021234595.1. Classification (NCBI taxonomy): domain Eukaryota; kingdom Metazoa; phylum Arthropoda; class Insecta; order Diptera; family Anthomyiidae; genus Delia; species Delia radicum. Next base: position 195,487,537 of record CM037852.1, read on the forward strand.
TATTATATATATTTGTTTGCCCAGTACATTATTGGAAAAGAACTCATGTGCCTATTTTCTTAAAGAACCAATACAACCAGAAAGTACCAATACAATTTAATTTTTTTGTAAAATAACTAATATATTCTCATTTATCTTTGTGCCCACCGCTGAAGTAGAGTGATCGGAAAAACGACAACTTTTTCAAAAAACTTATAAACTATGTTTTTCTGACAAACAGTCAAAAAACATTTTTTGTTGAGAAATATGGTGCAATCATTTTCGCTTTATGGTAACCCAGTAAAAAGTTATATGTTTCAAAATGTTGTCTTTAGTAAAATGCAATATTTTATTTATTAACAACATTTTAACGGGCCCCGAAATATGGAAAATATTTGCAGATTTTTTTCTAGCTCAAAATACTTTTTAATTGTGTGTGTTAAAAAAAATATTTACCAGAGTAAAACATTTTATATAAAATGAGATATTTTCCACAAATATAAGAGGATATAATTTGATTGGAAAAATGGTTCTATTAAATTGAATCTAATTATATTTAAATAGATACAATTTAATAGAAAAATATCCAATTCCATCCGAGTTTTGTCCCGATATAATTACATCTAATTATATTATCTTTGATACAATTCGATACAATTAGATACATAATAATCCAAATATATTTAAATTAAAAAATATTAAGTCACATAAATTTAACGGGTTCTAAACTCAAAATGTATGCTTGAAATTTGTAAAAAACTTAAAGTTTATTTATATTTTTTAGGACATACAATTTTTGTTTTAAAAAAAATTGTTAATTTTTATCGAATTAAATATTATTTTTGTCAGTATTAAAAAGGGGTTGTTATTTGTAATGAAAATAGATTTCGCAAAACTGTAAACTATTTTCGTAAAATATTTTGTGATTTTTTAATTGTATATAGTTCTATAGCAACTGGCTTAAAACATTTTTACAGTTTTGTATTATATATAATTATGTCTAAAATTAAAGAAGACGTTTTTGATGTTTGTATTACATCCCTGCGGGAAACGAACGAATTGATCCAAAGTGGTAATTCTGTGATGTATGATTGGGGAGCACGTTACGCAACTGGTGAAACCAAAACTATGGTGTACCAAAAAGTGTTAATTTGGGTGAAATGTCGATTCACGTGACTATAGTTATGGTGACAAAATATGCATTGGTTGGTACCACATATATCACGTTACTGGAGAAAAGGTAATATATCATCAAAGTGTACTGAAGCAACTTGGGTCGTTGCAGATGAAGTTGCTACTACTCACTGAACTGGTTCAAAACCGCTAGCAGTGAATGAAAACATGGCAATTAGTACCAAAGGATGCAGTTCTTTGACAGCTACCAAGTGGACACAACACTGAAAGAATTTGTTATGTACCGATGTTGTGGCAGTAGGAATGAAGACGTAACACTTCACTGGTTTAAAATAACTGAATATGGAACTATTTAGACAATGACCAAGTTTGTCAGATGTGGCGATTTCTCGCCAAACGTTGCGATCTTAATACTCGTTTGGCAAGTTAAGTTTTGAAATGCCGACTGGCGATTTTTGTGGCGATTTTTCGAGTGACTGGAGATTTTACACATAAAATATCGCAACCAAAAAACCAGAAATATATCACCAGAATATGATTGTTTGCACAACTTTTCCAAAAACTTGAAACACTTTATAATAATATAAATTTAAATTGCAAAATTGCATATTGGTTTCGAAATATCTTGTTAAGATATTTTAGAAGATTTTTGGCAACGGGTTGTTATGTATAAATAATTGGCGAGTAAACTGAGTATATATTTTGTTACTCTTCTTTATAAGTTATACATTAAATTTGTGCTGAATTGTTGCAGCTCCTTCTTTTTATAAAGATATTACTGTGAACTAGAATTATAATGCAGCATACAAAATTAAAATGTTCATGAAGTGTGGGAACATAAAAATTAGTAGAAATTGTTTGATAATACCAATGTTAGCAAATAAAGCAAAAACTTGCAAAAAAATCTATATTTTGAACATCCGGACTTCTTGTCTAGTTTATGTAATTTTTCCAATTTCAATTGGTATTATGAATTTAATGTTATAGTTTTGTGTTGGGCCTTTTTTTTGTGCCTTTTTGAAGGTTTTTTGAACAGGTGGTATGACACGCTGTTTTGAATAAATGCAGTGACTGGTTCCGGGCGGGCTATTTAGCAACCCGTACATACTATGACACACGATGAATAAAAACTGACAGTTTACTTACTGATTACTTTTCGCATGCCCGGCGACAGTGCAGTGGTACTTTACAAAACTATTCCAATCAAACTACCTCTATAACAGAACACATTGCGCGTAATATGTAACCAGTTTTCCTTCAACAATTTTTCTCCAGTTCTAAGACACGTACACCTACACCAGCCACGTGATAATTTTTTCCCCACTGGTTCTGTTGCATATCACATAAATCCTAAAATGGTCATACTTTGACACTAAAAGTTCTAACTTGTGCCGTAGCATATTCATTTCATTCGGTATGGTGATAGGTTACCTTGGTCAAGTTATTCGCCACATCACACAGTGCTCCACTAGTAGCAATTGTCACCTCCTATGGCAAGCCCATGTTAAAAGTACCTTTCATATAACAGAACCGAAACTATGACAGGTTCATACACACAATATTCTAGTCACGTGAACATACCAGTGACTGGTCCATTTCCCGCAGGGATATAATTATGTATTGGGTTATATCTAATTTTATAAACCATGTATTATCATATATTAAATTTAGATTTGTATTTTTTTTTTACAAATGATATGTTTATACATGATTATTTTTGGTAAAACATTTTGAAAACATTATTATATATAAATACATATTGATACATATGCTATTTTATATGATCATATATTTTTATATTAAAGAATATATTGTTATATATAATTTTTTTTAATCGGGTATATTTTTTTTACAAAAATGATATCTTTATAACTTTTACACGGTTTGCTATAAATCGATTTTTTTCTATTTTTCTCAATTGGTAATACATTTCTATTGTGTATGTATGATTAAATAAATTATTTTTAAAAGAGTTTTAAAAAAGAGAGTTTCCCGCCCACTCCATTGTCTAAACGGTGCACTTTAAAAAGTGGGGAAAAAGCAGTTTGAAATCATTTTTGGCGTATAATCGAATGTCGAGTTCAAATTTCATATAAATACATCCCTTTTTTCTCTGTAGTAAAAGGGACACTAAATCAGGGTTTTTGGCCTCCACGCATGAATACGCCATTTGTATTATTGATGGAAAAAAAGTAATGATATCCCAAAATCTAATTTTCGTGCAAATATGCAATTGAAAATTATTGACTAAAACAGATACATTCTAGCCAAATGGACTACTACACTTAGAGCAAGTAGGAGTACTAAGTAAATATGAATTTTTGCTAAATGATACTGATTGTAAAGAACATATGTTGTGCTTACAAATGTATATTGGTATTTATCCATGGATTTTATTAAAATATTTTTTTCTTCTCTATATGAATTCCGATTTAGTCTGTATTTAAAAAAAAATATATTTTTGTTGAAAAGTATTAAACTTTTATGTATTGAGTTTGAATTTTAACGTCTTTTTCAGACAATTGCAATTAATACTATAATTAATATGCAATTTTATTTAATTTTAATTGTGAAAGGCGTGGTAATGAAGAATGAGTGTATTTTCTAAAAATCATAACTATATTGCAAATTTTAAATTTTTTTTCTGAATCAGACTGCTCAGTTTCTGGTATTGAACCTTCGTCAGTGACCCTGTTTTTTTGAATAATGTAATATGTGTTATGCTTTTATTTGTTCGATTGCGTCTATATGAAATTTTCTGTGCAATATTTTTTTATTTATTTATTTAAAAATAATTAAATAAAATTAATAATTCCGAACAAAACAAATTAAGTGTATTTTTAAGGTTCTGTAAACTAGTGTTATGTATACTAGGGTGTCCCGTTAGAAATAAATTTTAAGTAATAGCACTTAATCGAAAGATAAAGGAACAAATTTGGAGGGTACTTTTAGGTCCTGACACGACATTTAAGATATCAAAAATGGTACGTTTTGCTCAAATAGGCTAAAAAGTTTCGTTATGTACAGCTCATTATCGGAAAAATATTGATATGTTTTTTGGAATACTTTTGGTTCCCACAGCATTTCTTAGTTTATTAAAGAAGCTTAAACCGAATATTTTATTTTAACCGAATAGAAGATTCATTAAGCAAGAGTTTCGGTTCGCGTAGAACCGAAACAATATGTCCGATTAAAAAAATATTCTAAACAATTTCTTATTATTTTTCTTAAAATGTTGACATTAGCAAAGTCTTATTTGAGTGTTTTTATTAACAATTTACAAAAAAAAAAATATATAGTTAGTATGTACTTGCTCAAAACAAAAAATGCTGTTTTTGACCAGAAGTATTCTTAAACAAAATATTTTTCCCATAATAATATCTACATAATGAAACTTTTGAGCCATTTTTCGACAAAAATATAAGACAGCTTTTTTTGTTTTAGCAAAACGTACCATTTTTGAATTCTTAATTGGCGTATCTGTACCTAAAAGTACCCTTCAAAAAACATTTCGTTACTTTTTGTCCGTATTCACTTCTTTAATATTCATCGTTTAGGTGATATTGGGACACCCTAATGTATACCTCTTCACAAAATAAAATGATATTTTGATATTTGCTTCTGATATTGTTTATTAAGATTTAAATCTGCCAAATAACGATAAATTTAATAATTTATCGTCATTATGCAGATTTTAAACATTATATAAAATTATAGTTTTTCTCAGTGTACTCAAACAAAATACACTTTAAGCACTTATGAGTTTAAAAACACATATATAAATATAATAACATGTAAATGTGTGTGTGATTTAAATTTTTGGTATACATTTTTATTATTAAGCATTTTCTATTACCCAAAAAAAAAATCAGAACACAAAGACTTCCTCTTCCATTCTGTATGGGATATTTGTATAAATTTGTGGGAATTTTCACTTACATGTATTGTATGTATGTGTGTATGTATGCATGCAAGTATATATTAGAATGTACTATACGACCATTTGCTGAAATTGGCAGTTAAATATACTTGTTTGCCTTTTGCAATATTGGTCACTCACTACCATGTTAGACTTACAGTGCATATGGCATAAATATCTCTAACCTATGTCAATTAAGTAAATGGACAATTTTAAAACGCTTGTAGTTAAAAAACTAATTATATTTTTTTTTGAAAAAGTATTTGGTTTCATACACAGAAAAAATTATCAACCTAAAATATCTAATTAAAGATTTGATTTGAATTTAATTTGTTTCTAAACTAATATTTAATTGAATTAATTAATATTTTAATTGACTTTTAAATATATAAATACATATTTTATTTTAGACGCAATTATCATATTATTTTTACATACACTGTATGCATAAATAGAAAATTTTCAGTATAAAATACCAAATATATTTGAAGTTAAAAAACAAAACAAGTACACACACAAATAGACTCAGCATTGCAAAAAACACACATACCAACGTATAGATCACACACTTTTTTTGTGAGTATCATATTTTTCTTTTGTAGAAGATACTTATATCTTATGGGCGCTGTGGTGTAACGGTTAGCGCGTTGGACTGTTACACAGATGGTCCCGGGTTCGATTCCCGGTGACGGCAACATCAATTTAGGAAAACAATATGTACGAGTTTTCTATCCCTCATATGTATCGCAGCTCCCACCTTCGGTGTTCTCATAGCACTTAACCATACCGAAGTAAAATAATTAATCAGGGCTATGAACCAAAAAGCTTCAATAAGTTCGATAACTCTCCATCAGGTGGCGAGCAACAACTGTTCTATGATTTATCATCTCGCGCAATTACAGTGTTGCCATATCTGAAGCCCTCATCTCTCCCCACCTTCCATCTCTCCACTATCCCCTTTCCAAAGAAAGCAACACATTAATAAATAGGAAGAATTTCCTGAGTGTTGCTTATCTTAAAAAAAAAAAAAAATCAATTAAAATATTAATTGATTCAATAAATTTTTTAATTGAAACCCGTTTTTAGTTTTTTCTATGGCGCACAGAATAGACAATAAATTAATTATTCACTTTAAATAGAGAGCCAACGGACCGCGATCTTATATTTTGCCGTATTTTATGCCTGATACCCCCAGTTCTTCAGTTTTTCAGTGTATTTGGTTTCCCAAACATTTTCATTTACTTTTTGTCACAAAAGACCAGAAAAGTCCTCAATTGGACGTGCTTTTGGGACGTTATGCCGATTTGCGTATTTCGGTAGAAAATATATGTTTTTTGCATTAAGCCATTCGAATGTCTTTTTTGCATAACGACAGCTTACTAAATCCGGGAAAAATAATATGTTGTCTTTAGAGTGTCTGTCTTTGACAAATTTTTTCCAATTTTAATAAACATTTATTAATATAAAAATCAACGTTTACAGCCATAACATTTGAATCATGGATGTTTAGTTGTGATATATCTTTTTCCGAAAAAGCTGCCCCCACTAGTAATTTTGCTCCAAAGTTAGCTTTGTCTTAATACCGTAGCTTGTCGGCAGTTTTTTCAAGTCATCAGAATAATATCCAGACTTAATACTTCCGTTGTTCCAAGCAAAATAAAAGTATTTTTCATCATACCAAATTATTTAAAAAAGTTTTTTTATGAAGTTTTGTCTCAGCTGTCTTTATTTTGTTGTAATTTCTACCAATAGTTTTATTTTTACTATATTTGGGTACTGTCTTCCTTTGGTAGTGCTTCATGTTCATTTAGAGTAAGTTCTTGTGAATTGTTTCCTTGGAAACGCGAAATTCTGTGCCCAACATACGATTTGATGCCCCACTCTGATTAATCGCCGATTTTTTCAATTTAACAAGCCCATCTGCGGTCAATTTATTTTGGTTGTCCTTTAATTTTGATCCCGATTAAGGCCATTCCATTTTTCCATTTATTGTGCTACGTGGTACTTGTTCCTTAAGAAAATGATTGAACACTTCGTTTTCCCTATTGAGGTCATTACATTTTTCCATTTGTTATGCTACGTGGTACTTGTTCCTTAAGGAAATGATGTAACACTTCATTTTGAAGATACCGTCCAAGCATGTCATAAACATTTTTTTAAACTTTTTTGTTTTGAATTTTTCACTTTTGAATATTATAATATAAGATTTTAGTGACATGCATTTTGAAAAAAAAAAAAATATTCCTACTTAGCAGTAATTTATATTTAAATTTTGTCCATTTACTTAGTTGGTATAGGTTATATAGTTTTTTTTTGGTCCACTTTTTTGAGAAACACTAAAAAATAAAAATTTTTGTGTTTGTTGGATGGAGTACATTTTATGGAATTGAAGTATGTTTAACTAAAACTTGAAAAATATTTTCACAGTTAACGTAATAATGTTTTATGTGTGACTGTGTGTAAGTGTATGTATGGCTGTGTCTATTGGTGTTGGCTTTTTTGGTGTAGTTTTTTTTTTTTGCTATTCAGGAAGACTACTTGTGTGTGTGTGTGTATGGGTTTTGTGTACATTAGACTTCATAGTACTACAATGAAATGTTTGCTTAGTTTTTTTTTATATTCTACAATGCCATATAAAAATGTATGAATTAATAAATAAGTGCTAGTAAAATGAACATCCATACATACCAACTCACACGTACACTTAAATTTCATTAGGAAGTGTGTTGGCACAAAAAGGAAAATTATTTATCATTTAATTAACAGAGTGAAAAGTAAAATTAAAAATTTCATTATCACTTAAGTGAAAGTCAACAATTATTATGACAAAAAAAAAAAAAAAACACAAACACAAACAAATTGTTTTGGCCATAAAGATTTAAAACTTAATTCAATTTATTATTTTTTTATATAAAATTGGCAGCCTTAAAAATATTAAATATCATATTCACATTCATAAAAAATATTTACTAAAATACCATTCATTTAATTTAGCAATATAAGTAAAATATACTTGATTTTAGTCATAGAAATAAACCCGTAACAATAGCAGAAAAAGCTACTAAAAAGTAGTTAAAAATGATGTTGCCAAAAAAATTAGTTAAATCAGCAGCAGTTTTTTTTTTGCTAAATATTAGTAAGTAAAGAACAATGAAACTGTTAAATTAACAAAATTTTAGTTATATTCCAAAGAAATGTTAATTAATTGATAATTACAATTTACTCTGCTAAAATCAGCAAAAAATTTTGCAACATTTTTATAGACAAAAAGTAGAAAACAAAAACTGTAATACGAGGGCGAATCAATAAGTCTGCGACTTTTTGAATGAAACAGGGTTTTTTTTGCAAAAAAAACAAATTAAGTTTTCAGCATAATCTCCTTTTAGTTTAATACACTTAACTCAAACGTTTCTCCAATTTTTAAATTTTTAGATTTATGAAATTTAGGGGGAAAAAAAAAATTGATTTTAAGTTAAATTTATGCTTATATAAATACATATTATATATTTATTCTTTCAATTTGTTAATAACACATTAAGTGTGCTCTCATGTCCAATTTGATTTATTAATTTATGGTTTTTCGTTCCAAAGTTACAGCCAAAAATGTGAACTAAGATCGTTTTTTCGAAAAACTAAAAAACCGCCTAACAGGTTAAATAATGTTTTTCTTTCATTACTTTTTTCTCCAAAATGCTGTGCTTTTATGTATGTATTTATTCTTCAACAGAAAATTATAATATTTTCATTCGTGACCTTTTTTGAGCAAAATTTGTATATTTATGGGATTTAGTGAAAAACAAAAATTGGTTTTTAAATTAAATGTATTCTAATATAAATACATATTATATAGTTATTCATTAAATTCTTTAATAACACATTAAGTTCGCTCTAATTTCCAATATTATTTATTAATTTAATAGTTTTCGTTCCAAAGTTACAGCAAAAATTGTCAACGAAGATATTTTTTCCGAAAAACAAAACAGCGCCTAACAGGTTAAAACTATTTTTTTACAATTTTTTTTTTCTAAAATGCAATGTTTTTATGTAGTTATGATAACTCATCAATAAAAAGTTTTGAAGTTTAAAACTACGCCTTTCCTGAATTAATCGCCATTCTGGGTATCATCGAACCCACTGTGCAGCGATAAAACGCGAACTACAACGATTTTCGTGGACGAGTTTTAATGAAATTTTTTCACTAAGCTGGTGAAGTTTTCTTCACAATGTGAATGAAAAATTTCTTAAACTTTATGAAAAAACTTCATAGCTTTAATGAAACTTTTTTTAATGAAACTTTTTTATTGGGCGTATGAAATTTTTAATAAATAATCTAAAATTTTTCATTAAGTTTTTGTAAAATATTCATTAATTTAATGAGAAGTTTCAATGGGCGAGGTCTAGTGATATTTCATAGATCTAGAGCAAAAATTCATTGTTATCATGCAGAGAATTCTCTCAGTGTAGTTAGAGGATTACATATACCAAGTTTCGGAAGAGGTCGAGCTTATGACTATCAACGTTGCTATTGGAACGACCCTGCACTGATAATCATCCATGCATATAAATACGATAAAATTTAAAAATAACAAAAACTTTCTTAAATACACGAAAATTTGTTTATTTTACGAAAGTGTTCGTTGTTTTGATATTTTTTTTTTTTATGTTTTTTTATTTGTAGGAGTATTATGATACACTCATATATAGATTGTTTTTGATTTTTTTGAAAATTGTTTTTTATAGAGGTATTTAACTTTGAAATGGAATAAGACAAAAGATGAATTTTTTAAATTGACATGAAATTTACTTTATTCGGAAGATAATCTTCTGGCATTATAATTTAAATATGACTTCTGGCATATGACCACCACGGCTGGCTCGGACGTAACCTAATCTGGAGGACCAATTTTCAATGACTTTTTCCAACATTTGTGGCCGTATATTGGCAATAACGCGGCTAACGTTGTCCTCCATGAGGTCAATCGTTTGGGGCTTATCGGCGTAGACTAGCAACTTCATCAACTTCACTAGCAACCCCACAGAAAATAGTCCAGCGGCGTTAAATAACATGATCTTGGAGGCCAACGTGATCACGCGTCCGAAACGTAAAACTATGCGGTTACCAAACTTTTGCTTCAATAAATCAATTGCGGCACGAGCTGAATGACATGTTGCGCCGTCTTGTTGAAACCACGGCTCCTGCACATCATGGTTGTTCAATTGGTGCACGAAAAAGTCAGCAATCACAGCTCTATAGCGGTCACCATTGACGGATAGACTGATTGGGTTATTCCTCTACGCTACGCTCTACAGCAGCAATGACTTCCTCTGAACGCACTGTATGAAGTCTCGGTGGATGCATATTGTCATTTAAAAAAAACGTGGTGCGAATGCGTTCCATAGTTAATCGAATTACTTGCTCTGATGGACGATTATGTTGACCGTAAAATGGACGTAGTGCTTGATACGAATTGCGAACAGAACCATGATTTTCAAAATAAATTTGCAATAATTGGAAGCTTTGTTCAGGCTTTAGTCTATTCATGTTGAAATGCCAAACCAAGCTAAACATAAATCACTTGACAGCTGACAAAATGACCGCCAGTTAAAAAAGGGTTGCCAACTTAAATTTATATACCTATATTTAAAAAAACACCCTTTTCAACTTCTTGTAGTCAGGTATATATATTGATATTCAAAATTAACTATTTAGGGTTCCAAACCCTTTAATATTGGTACCACTTATATATAAACCCAAAATATTTATTTTTGTGTTATTTCTTAATTTAGCTCACTAACCTCGAAAAACGTACACAAGATATAATGCTTTAGAAATCATTTCAGCTTTGTTCGCTAAAACTTACATCATTTTTATTACACTAGGCAATATAATCCTTGTCAACATCTTTAAAAACCCCAACACCTAAAATACGAAAGGGGACAGAATATGTTATAGGAAATTTCTTTAATTTTAAACGATTTTAGTGTACACCAGAAAGCAGACGAATCTTTTGTTTCATAAACAGATTTTTTGATTATTTCCATATTTCCTATTAATCTCAAAATATGAATCTCTCAAATGGCTAAAGGCTATATGAATTAGAGTCATTAACAGAAGATATATTTATTGAATTATTTTACATTCATTGTTTTAACATACTACCAAATATTCCAAAGACTACACTGGAAAACGCACGTGTTTTTAAAAATACAAAGAGAAAAAATCCCTTTCATATAACAAGAGAACGTAATAGAAAAAAATCCGTTTAATTTCCGTTAAATTCCCTACAGATGTTGTGGTGAGTTTCTGTAATATTACGAAAGCGCATGCGTTCATTATGTTTGAAATAGTAAACGAATCGTCCAATCGTGTTGTTTTGAAAAAAACACGAATTTTTATGTTACGATATAAAATTTAAGGATAACAAGTGTTTAGTTATGAAACGGAAAGCTTAATATAAGGACGTTTATATGAAAAATTTACGGTTGAAACATAAAACAAATAAAAAAAAAATAAAATTTGAATTTGGTTTCTACAGCATACAAGAAAAAAACCTTAAAATTTTACTCAATTTTAGTAATGTCAAAGAAATAAGAATAAAATAATAATACAAATTAATAAAAGGGAAATTACAAAAAAAAAAAGAATATATATATTAAGTGGTTTAATGAGTGAAAGGAAACGAAATCAATAAAAGAAAATGAATGAAATTTATACGAATAATAAAAATGTTTATTGCGGTCATTCACATAAAATAAAAAAAAACGCGCGGGAATTTTATTTGAATAAACATCAACTCAATGTATAACAGTATTAATTGGTAATGAGTTTTACAAAATTATATTGCATTGAATTTCATTAGTGGCATAATTTTGATGATTTTTTTTCGAAATTTGTGGCTAATATTTACTATTATATGTTATTTCGTGGTCTTTTTATTTAAATGTTGGTGACATTTTCAAAATACATGCAAAAAACGCCATTAACTATATTGTGCGGGTTTTTTAACTTAATTTACAACGGAAACCGGATATGCATTCAAATCACAAACTGTATTAAGGTTTTTGTACACTAACATACTCAAATACTCATATAGTTTAGATTCACATACATTGCAAAACAAACCAAACATTTTAGCATTTTCAATGTTTGGTTTTTGTTTTAGCCCGGTCTATTGTAAAATAGTGTTTGCCTATTGATGTTAAAGCAACAAAACCGTAAAGGTGTTATTTTTGTACACGTTTAAGTGAATGTGTCGGCATTAGTGAAGTTTTCATAGTTTTATTTTCGTTTTATTTTTTGGCGCATTGTACTACAAGTTCACTTCGTGGTAGTGGTAAAAACAAATATTTCCTGTTTATGCAGCATAAACTACAACTACAAATGCATTGCATTGTACGTTGTTGATTGTTTTCATTAAAAAGGTATGTATAAATAATTTTTTTTTTTTCTTATGTTTTGCACAATGAGGTAGGAGTTTTTATTTAACCAAAATATTCTTACTAATATCCGAATCACACTATTCGACAAATTTAAATTTTTAGAAGGACCTTTACCTGAAGTACAAAATTTTTGTACAATCATTTCAAGATGATCCCGAATATGACACTTAAACTGTTAAATGCTTTATAAAGTTTTCAAATCTACCGAAGCTAATATTTCATTTGAGTATGCTTTCAGGATTCTTTGATGAATTACAGTTTAAATTCAGTTTAAGGCCCCTAGTTTTAAACGCTGCTGGCAGATTCCTTTTTTTTTAACAATACCTACACTACACGCAGAAAAAAGACACTGTTGAATGGTTTTACAGGCAATTATTTATATGTTTACAATAATTCAAATTCTCAAACCTAAACAAAGATATATTTGCAAATTTTAAAATTTTTAGATATTGCTAAATGCTATGTATGTAAAGACCACTGCAAATGTAGTTGAAACAAATGAAATTTCACTTGAAAACAGGACGACGTAAATTTCAGTAAATTCACTAGCAATGTCATTTGTTTTTACTGCTCAAAGAATGAACCACAACAACAGTAAAAAAGAACCACATATGTAGTACAAAATAAACAAACATTTAGAGAAATAGAAGACGGAGGAGATTAGAAAAAAAAACAAAAAATCTAAAAATAGAATATTTGTGTTGTCACTTCTGAGTATCAGACTTGGGCGACGTCAATTACATTTCAAAATCGTTCTCTTGTGAAATTTTTCTATATCATTAATAATTTCAGACCTACGCTCACACTTGTGGGCTTAAACGCTTCCTTGGGAAATTTGCAATTTTGTCAGTACCAGACATGGGACATAATTATATCAATATCGGTGTATTTAATTACAGGCCAATTACTTTTTTATGTTCAATTACATGTAATTGGGTATAATTGAGTAATTGCCCTGTAATTATATACCCAGATGTTGTTACTAATCCCCATGTTTGGTATTAAAGATTTTACAAATTTTCCAAGGAAGCGATTAAGCTCACAAGTGTGAGTGTAGGTCTGATATTATTAATGATATAGAATATTTTCATAACTGAACGGTTTTGAAATGTAATTGACGTCTCCCAAGTCTGCTGAGTATAATATACAATAACAGAAAAGCTAATAGGAAAGAAAACTGCAATTCAGCTGCATTACATTCGAGGCCATACTTGGGTGTGATCGTTAAACGGTCATAACTTGGTATTGTTACGTTTGTAATGTAATAAGAGCGCAGGTTTGATTCTTAAAACCACAGGTTGTTGAAAAGTTTATCATATAGAGAAAATCTGACAATTATAAGACACAAATAATAATACAATTTAAATGGAAAATCACTGATGAGGCCTGTTCATAAAAAGATGCAGAAACTAGTCTAGTCTGATTTAAAAATTAAGAGTGTTTATAATTTTTAGAGAAAAATGTTTATTCTTCTTCTTAACCTCAACATTTCTAAATTTATTTGTTTTATTTAAAAAAAAAACTGCTGTATAAAATGAATGTAAAATCATAATACAGTAATTTGATGAAGTTTGTTTTTGAAATGAACTACAATTCTAGTCAAAAATTTAATTTCTATTACAAATGACTGCTTTTTCATTTAAAAATAAAGATATCTTATTACAACTCAAACAACTACAAATATTTACAGTAGAAGTTCCCTGAGTGAATGTGTGTCCCATGCAAACATACATATAATAAACATATAAATATTTTTGCGGCCAAACATATATATGGGCAACTTCAGAAATTTACAGCACCTAGACATTTTTTTTTAAGTTTTTTTTTTGTCTGACATCAATCTCGATTTGTGCGTGTATAAGCCGATATTTGAGCATGTGAAATCCGTTCGCGGTAATCATTTTTATTAAACGGCGCAAATTTTACGGCGGTTTTAAGTTAAAAATTAAAAAAAATATTAAAATTACAGTTTTTGTTAAAATTGAAAAAGGATAACGCGTGTGGATAATACCCCTTAAGGGCTTTCTTAGCACACTAAAATATTTGTAAAAGCTTCAATACTTTTTAAAATACACTGAAAAAAAAAAATAAAAAAAAAATTTTTGATCGTGTATGCATATAAAAATTTATTTAAAATTGTTAAACATTTTACAAAATTACGGATAGTATAAGACATAATTTGTAATATTTTGGGAAAAAACTATTTGCCTATCGCTAATGGTTTAAGAGATATAACCATTTAAACTTTACCACTCATGATTTTTTGGTATTTTGATTTGTTACCTTTGAAAATTTGTAAAATTGTTCTGCAAATTGGAAGCTGTAGCTAACGTTTCGTTAGCTACAGCTGATAAATTCCAAACCGTTTTCAATTTTTTTTAATCCGCAATTTTTTGTTTTGATGGCATTGTTTTTATTATTATTATTATTGTTATTTAAAACCGAATACCTATCTGACTTTCTTACACCAATTTGCGATTTGTTTGTTTTTTTTTTTGCTTTTAATTTTTTCATATTGGCGATGTTCGCGTCTTTTATCGGTTAATTTCTTTTGCTTCTCAGTTTTTACGAATTTCTGAAACCATTTTTATTCACGGCTGTTCACGCACATAAATAAAATAAACTGAATTGAAACTCAAATATTTATTCTTAGAAGGATTCAGCAAATTCTATTATGATCATAGAGTTTTTATAATAAAGCAAGTTCTTTAAGATGTCATTGCATCGGCGGTAATTTGGCGGTTTTCGCGGTAGTATGTTTTAATTGTTTTGTTGAAATTTGTTAAGGTGGCCCTCGTGAATATTGTTTAAAAATATAGTCTCACTTTCTAGGCGTTTTTTTTTTTGCATATATTAATATTGGACCGATTATAAAATACTTGTTGGGATTCTGGGTTATTTATTAACCCGAATTCAAAAATAATTCTTTTAAATTTTCAAAATCAAATATTTCATACAAGGATGCTTTTTAAGGTTAGAAACATTTTGTTTCCTCCATAAAATTTTAAATCCTTAAAATTTTTTGGTGCGTTTTCGATTTTAGTATCAAGCTCAGTAAAGTCTTCCATTCGATGTACGTTTGAGCGGAATTGATACAGCGCTTTAGTTGTCACAAAGTGAAATGTGTTTGGAAAAAACTGCCGCTGCACGCGCCAGGATTGAAAAAAAATATTTTTTTTGCACTTTATCAGTTTAGTCCGTCGCGAAGAATCTATTTAGATACCTAAACATATTCCCATGCCATGTTTTGATATAAAAAAAAAGCTTAAAAAAAATTGTTTTTTTGCAAACATTTTCAAAAGTTCATAAAATTTTTGCGTTTAAAATTTTAAAGTGCGTTTTCGCCTCGGAGGTGTACTTTACGACGTTACTCACATCACGCAATATACTAGGCAACTAAAAAGACAATTCAGATTGTCAGACGCAAAAAAGATACATTTTCAAAAAATTTACGCTAATTTCTTTTAAGATTGTGATGTCCGTGATACGTTATTGGTGCGCTGACACCAACTTGATAAACCTCTAACTTTATAAAATTACACCGTTTTTATAATTCTGCACTTAAAACTCATTTTTATTAAACGGCGCAAAAACCCTATTTAAAATCTTCAAAAAGTTCAAAATTCGGAAAATTTTGGTTTCACTTGTAAACCACCATGCAAGTTTTCACCCAGCAGCGATATCAAAAAAAAATTTTTTGTGGATATATCCTCCAAGTCTATTGACTACATTTTGTATTGGTTTGGATCTGAAAGCTAAAAACTATTACAGAGAAAACGGAATGAATGAAAAAACTATTGCAAGTTTAAAGTCGTTTTTTTAATTTTTCGAAATTTAGATGACCACCAATTCTTAAGGTGAAGACTTTTCAATGTAAAACTTTGCACGTCATATCCTTCAAGTATAGTCATCCAAACCCTGTACAACGTTTTTTTCAATTCATAAAACTTAACGAAATAAGAGCCATAGTATGTCGGTTTCAGCAGGTGCTCAAAAAATTTGAAATAGCCCATATACTTGGCTGAAAACTGTTTTAACTTTTTGTAAATATTTGTATTTGTATGAGTTGTAATACAGTGTCTTTAATTTTGAATGAAAAAAGCAGTCATTTGTTGAATAAATTTCAGGTTTGACTGCAATTGTAGTTCATTTAAAAAAAAAACTCATCAAATTACAATTATTTTATATTATAGTTTTTTTTTTATTTTCAAAATAAATCGAGTGTTCAGTCGCCAATTTTTATTGAATAAAAATGGTAATTTTTCGTGTATTTTCGTTCGGTGGTTGAGAATGTTTGAAAAATAAAATGGCAATAGAATTAAGTTTCTAGTTAAGAGAGTAGTTTGGTATACATTTTACAAATTTAAAGTTTTGTTAATAATTTTTGCAGATTTTCAGCCTTTCTATAAGCTTTGAGTTAAAATATATCTATAAATATAGCTGCCGTAATATATAATTTAATATTCTGATAGATTTCAAAACATCTCATCTCAAGTAAAAATGTTTAGATGTAGTTATATATTACTTTATACAATTGTATCTAATTTTATATACGTGTATATACATTTGGATTAGGACAAAATTCAACAAATAATGTCTAATTATTTAAAATGGGATCTAATATGATACAATTAGATGTTCCCATTTTTCGGATATATAATACGAATATTCAAAAAATATTTTTTTGCTTGTGATGGGATTAATTTATTCGATCTATTTAAGTTCAAAAAGATAAGTAATTTTTGATGGGTCGAATAAGACATTCTGAGATTAAAATGGATTTAAAAAATGGTCTTCTTGTTTGGACGGTTGAGTTTTAGCTGTTTTTTAAAACTTGTGGAAAGAAAACAGCAAAAGATTTTTTAATTCTGTTTTCTTGCATTTTGTTGCACAATTCATCAAGAAAAATACAAAATTAACAATTTGCCAATGAGTGGGCTGTTTCAGAAATTCACGGCCTCCAAAGTAGGGTCTCCAAAAAAAGGTGTGTTCAGGGACTCAAAGCAAAACGGAAAACGGGTAATTGTTCAGAAGTTAGCAATTTTACCCTACTACCCTCCAACTACCAATCCGAAAATTTTCGCACACTTGCATTTTCGGGGATGTCCACTACGAGACATATTTCATGAAATGAGCCAAAAAATACGCTGGTGAAATTCGGCGGGTCGTGACTGAATCACCCTGTATAATTATATTATAAATAAGCACATCTTAGATCACATAAAAAATATTTATTATAAGACAATATATATGGTTATATCTTAAATTATGTAGCTTATATTGCACCACATATGATTGCATATTATGTTATATATGAGAATGTATTATTATATATGACAATAGATCTGCCGTATCTCATTATGTATGGCACATATGTCTAATATCTAATTTTATAATGGTCAGTATATAACAAATATATCGTTTTATATGTTGTCATATAAGAAACATATAATAATATATGGCTATGCAGGACTCCATATTAATCAAAAGTTATAATATATGTAAGATAAAAAAACACAATACCATACATAAATTTGTTTACTCGGGTATACAAAATTACTTCAATTCATATCACAAAAACTTCAAAAAGCTTACAACACAAACTTAAGCAATTCAAAAATCATGTGTTTGCAGTATGTGTCTGCACATTTTACAAATAAAAAAAAAATAAAAATATGCCAACTAGATTAATT
Source organism: Delia radicum (assembly GCA_021234595.1). Taxonomy (NCBI): domain Eukaryota; kingdom Metazoa; phylum Arthropoda; class Insecta; order Diptera; family Anthomyiidae; genus Delia; species Delia radicum. The sequence goes on from CM037852.1 coordinate 195,505,702, forward strand.
TGCAATTTGAAGTGAACTCATTTTTTTTTTGTTTTTGCATATTTGATAGTATTTATGCCAAAAAATTAATTAATTTGTAATTGTTTTTAATTCCAAACAAATTGAAAATATTTACTACTACTCAGATAAAAGACCATTGCAAGGTTATTTTTCGAATTTAAAACATAGTAACGAATACCTAAACCTTAACAACAACATTTATTTTTAAACCACTTAACTTGTTTCCTATCCCATAGCGTTATTAAAACAAAAGGCAATTAAAAATCGCAAAAAAAAAAAAATACTGCAATGAATTTTCGGGCAATTGTTACACCTACAGTTAAAATATGGTATCAAAACTACATTTTAATGTTTAACTCTATAACATAAACTCTATAGCCAGGACTCTGTTTTAGTTGTTGTAAATGTATAAGTGCTGTGCTAGTTAAATTTTTTATGGGCCCTTCATAGTAAAAAGCAAGAACAGAAAAGAACAAAGTTAGCTTGTTTAACTTCTATGGGAATAAAATTTGAACATTATAAATATTTTTTTTTTATTTTAACTACACACAATATTTCGCTAACCTTGGCTTTGGATACTTGAAACTTTTATGGCTTAAAACTTTGTGAAACTCTCTTTTGGGTTTCATTATAGAATTTATGCTTTAACACGAAATTATTCATATAGAATGAAGTATTGTGTGTAAGTGTTAACATAGACTGTGATTTTTTAAGATTTAAATTTTTTTGAGAAACATTTTTTATAACACTCATTTGGGTTGGTAAATTACGGCTTTGGCATAATTTTGATAACTTTTTTAAACAAATTTTTATTGACTGTTAACAATAAGTCCTTACAATAACGAATATCTTACATGAATAAAGTTGCATTGATAGAAATAAACCTCTAAAAATAGCTACTAAAATTTCGTTAGAAATTACATTGCAGAAAAAACTGCTAAAATTACCTGAGTAAAAAAAATTATATATCGTCTTATGTTTTTGCATATTAAAATATATTATAATATATTATTGTGTATGGTGTCATACATATCCATATATTATTAAATATTAACCTTTATAAAATAAGGCATTAAGCATATATGCTATACATAATAAGATATGATAGATCTATTGCCATATATAATACATTTTAATATATAACACAATATGTAATGATATATGGTGATATACAAGCTATATAATTTAAGATATAATAATGTATGTTGTTTTATATAAAATATTTGTTTGTCTGTTATTTAAGATATGCCTATAAATGGCGCCATATGAATATTGCAGTTCAATTTATAATTAAGATTAACAATTTAGTTTGAGATGTGATTATATATGGTCCAACTCATTAATAATTATAAGTCATAAGTCATAATTATATATTATAATATTTAACTCCACATATACTTACAAATACGTAGATGTCTAAATTATTTTTCTTTAAACTTGTTTCATATTTTTATTAAAAATAAAAAATGTCATGGAATACAAATAAAATTCAATTTGAGGGATCTAATCGGATATTACTGTTTACCCCTTTTTTGAGATAAACCTGGATAAGAATAAATATCGATCTGTATCAAATGAGATCTGATTTTGTATTTGAGGTGTAACTTTTTTTGTTAGGGTAGCACAGTTTTTTTACTAATTATTAGCAGGATAAGAACAGCAAATTAAAAATTTTTAAATATAAAAAATTTTAGTTATGTTCGAGTTAAATTTTACTTAATTGAAAATAGCTACTTACTCTGCTAAGTATTTGTAAAAAAAAGTACAAAAACTGCAATAGACTGAGAGATTTGTCTGCATGATTTTAATAAATATATATATATTGCACTGGAACACGTCTATTGAAACTTTAAATTAAGTTAATGCAAGTTTTATTTACTTAATGTTTAAACTTCATTTAGAAACCAGTTCGTTAAGAAGTTTGTAGCCTTTCATTAATTTAAAGATATATTTCGTTTCGTATATTTTAAGATATATTTCATTAGCTTAATAATTTTTCATTATTAATTATTTTCGTTTATTTAACCGTATTTCTTATTTTTAAATTTTCTAATTATTTGAGTTAAGGTTTGCTTTTTATATAAAAGTTTTTTTTTTTTTTATTTTCAATATTTCGCTACTCCTTTGTGTAGCATCTTCAGGAAAATAAATAAATTAATAAATTTTCAAAAACATATTTAAAATATTTGACAAATATTTCTAAAACAAAAAATATAAATAGTTAACTCTTAAAAAATCTATTGATGTAATATTTGTTATAATTTAATGTAGTATGTGTTATTTCTTTTGTAATAAATATCTGTAATTCTGAGCTACATTTTCAATTAAATTAATTCTATTTGTTAGTGGTGTATTAATTATCTGTAACATTTGTAATAAATAACGACGTTTGTAATTATGTCCTGTATTTAAAATTTAAACATTTTTAAAGACTGGATAGTGATTATATCTTGAACAATGAGAATATAATGCTGTTTTTTGTGAATTAATATTCCTATATGCCTATATTTCTGATCTGATCTATGTCCAGCTAATCTAGTTCTCAATTTATTTTTTGTTTTACCTATATATGTATCCTATCCTTTGTCCTGTTATATAAATTATTAACTGTATTGAATGATTTAAAAGCTATTCTATATATATTAGTATCAATAATATTCGATCGTTCCAAACATACTGATAATCCCGGTACATAAAGCATAGACTTGTAAATTCTCTGTTCATTCAGGTTATTTGTGCTGTTATTCTTTCTAAATTTATACTGATTTATTAATAAACGGATTAATTTTATTGGAAAATCATTATCCATTAATAAATTCTTAATTATTTCCTCATTCTTCCTGTGAAATGCTCTGTCACTAATAGTTAAAACCCTTTCTATTAAATTCTTTGCAGTATTAATGATAATTCTCCTATTATGTTTTGAATATTTTTTCGTTCACTTCATTATTTTTCGTTCACTTAAATTATCTGTATATACACCCAACTCTTTTTTTACACGGTAGATACGTTCCAACAAAAAACGTGTAAAAAAAAAACGTGTAAAAAAAGCACGATGCCCATACTTAAATCAGGGATGTGTTCCAACATTAAAAAAAAAAACGCGTTAGATAAAAAAATTCCTATACGTTGTTCTAAAAACCGTGTAAAAAAATTAAACACGTGTTACATAAATTAAAAAAAATAAATTAATTCATATTTTTATTAAAAAAAGGTAACAGAAAACTTAAATCCATAAGTAAATATTGTACATGAAAAAAATTAACTTGAGAAATAAAAGAAAAAAGCTTTATTAGCAAATAGCATAACTGCTTAGTAATTAGCCATGTTTATTGCCAACTGGACTACTATTGCTTTCATCACTAGATACTCGTATATCTAACATATCTGAGGAGTTTGAATCCTTTGATAAGTTCCGTTCCATAATAAGGTCGTCTGTAGTTGGTTTGGTTTTAGTTAGGAAGTCTGTAATCAAATGCGGGGTTTTTGGTTTTTCGAGTTGCTTATGCAGTTCATGGTACCCAGCTGTACAAATCTGGAGGTTACGTTGAAATTTCAATGCATTTCAATATGCGTTGCCAAAACACAAATAAATAAAAAAAATGCAGCAAATTTTGTCGTTTTATCAAATCTATATTTATAAAAATGCACACAAAGTATTTTACTAAGTAGACATTTGATGTAAGGCATCCTGAGAGTTTTTGATTTTTTTAGTTTAAAATTATTTTGGATTCGTGTTAGAACAAATAAACCGTGTAAAAAAGAAGAGTTTGTCTTTTTTGTGCACCGTGTTATTTCAAAATCGTGTAAAAAAAGACCGTGCAAAAAAAGAGTTGGGTGTATATATATATATATGGCGTTTCATCTCAAGTGACCCATCTTGTGTACACGATGTCTTCCGACCGGAATGAAATTTGCACCAAGGATAGTAGTTTAGACACAATTTTTCAACAAGATGGGTCAAGAACTCTCTGAGTTAGAGAGGGTAAAAATTTGCCATTTTGGTCAAACTGGTGTTTTTTTTTTCATCCATGTAATTTATTACCTATTGTTCTTAGCGAAGTTTGTCCTAAATAGCTTAGATAGCTATTTCTTCAATCTTTCGAAACCAAATATTAAAAGAAAATAAAAATAAATTTTTGACTATTTTTTTTCAAAATCAAAAACTTTTTTGACTTTTTTTTTTAAATATGCACTTTTTTTTTTGTTTTGCTCAAAAGAAAGCTTAGGTATTTTCCTATAAGAGCTTTAGTGGGATGCGAGTGTAACTCAAGGATGGATTTTTACATTTTTTGCTGCCATGTTTACATTTAAAGTGGGAATGGGAATATACTTACCCAATAAATTTGGTATATGTTGGAGTATATACAACTGCTTCCGCTGTCTAATTTTAGGCGTGCACAATCTTTCACAGTGTGTTAAAGTTGATATTTGACTTTAAAAGGTGCCAACTTTATATAACTCACTGTATATAAAGTTGTCACCTTCAGAATAGTATTTATATCTTTAGAATAGTATTTATATCTTCAGATAGAAAACATTTATCTGTTGGTGCTTTCTGGGAAAAAATAGCAAAAATTTTTTTTTTTTTTTATTTTTACTTTAAACGAATGTAGTTTTTGAGTTCTACAAGATTTTTATTTAATAAAGAATTTGTTTAGTAAAATAACAAATTTTTTAAATAATAAATTGGCCCCGATATTGTTGCACTATTCGCAAAAAATTGGACCTGAGTCGAACCAAATTTGGAATTTATTATTTTTAAATGGGAATATCTCGGAAACTATTGGAGATAACCCATACAAGTCTACGTGTTTTTTGTGAGTCTCTACTAGCAGATTACAAATTTGTTAATTTTTTAATATATATTTTTTTTTAAGTTATGTAAAGGAGACATTTTTATGTGGAAATCCATTTTTATTATTTTGTTTTGTTAATAGAATAAACTTTATTATTTCATTAATTTTACTAATTCATTAACACTTTTATAATATTTTTTATATTTAACGCTAAAACCTACGAAGCCATTTCGATTGTCAGTAGGATTTAAAACCATAACATACTATTCAAAATTTGAATATCAACTCGTCTTAAATGAACATTACAGTTTAAAATATCAAACTCCAAATAATTTAGATCGATATACAAATTTTTGATTGTAAGCATATAAAATTAAAATTTTACTGTACGTTAAATTTAAATTTGACTCTTAGTAATCGGACCATACTATCGAACCACCTGTCTTCAATTTAACAAATTTATTTTCACTGGATTGAATCGTGTCAATTATATAAAACTCAATGTAATATTATCAATGTATATACAACACGATCCACCATTTTTCGGCTCAATTTATATTTCAATTAGATATAAGGATATATCAAATTTGATACATTTCTTTGTTGCATCATATTAATTTTTTATTCTTGTAGTTAATCTAACCATGTTCATCGTTCCTCGCAATTCATAAAACCTTAATAAATAAGATGCATCTTAGGTTAGTTTCAGCTGGTGTCGAAAATTTTTGAAGTAGGTCATATAATAAAATTTATTGTTTATACCCGAATAAAAAAAATTTATATGGCCCTAGGTTTTTTAATTTTAAAATATATTATAACATGCGATTATATATGCTGTCATGCATAGTCAAATAGTATTAGATGTTTCTTATATGGTAAGATAAATATAGATATATTTTTATTTATTGACCTGTATAAAATTAGATATTAAACACATATGCTATACATAATAAGATATGGGTGATCTGTTGTCATATATAATAATACATTATCACATATAAAATATTTTTTTGTATATATAATACAAATTAAGACATATTAAAATATGGCATTAAATGATGTAATATATAATTATGTAAGATTCCTTATATGACGCAAGATAAACAATTTAGTTTGAGATTTGATTGTATACGAGTATTATCCAACATCATTAATATTTTATATGCGTATAAATATATTAGATGGTAATTGACATTAATCTCTTTAAGTTGCAAATAAGATTATTCGATTTACTCCATTTTTCATACAAGACTAACACAATTATTTTTTTATACAATTTATAATTTTTAGGGCCATTATTACAACTTGCCAATAGCTAAAGTTCGGATGTTATCTGACAGATTATTAGTTTTTCGTTATTATAAGTATACTTTAAGCTAAAAGTGACTGAGAAGCTAAAGGGAAGATGTTGTTGCCTTTAACTTTAAACGTAACTTTTATGTGTTTAAAGTTGCCACATTTTCTGCTCTATAAAGAAGAAGAAGAAAATACCGAATTTCACAACCGAATTTCACAAATTATTGTTTGTTTGTAAACAAATAAAGAAAAGTACGTTGCCACTACGTATTTTTATAAACCAATTCATAAACCAATAATCGGTTTTTAGTTTGGTGCTGCCACATTATCAAAAATATTAATATTATTTTATTGGGAAGTTGTAATAACGAAAAACATTATAGCTCACTTTATTCCTCACTTTAGCTAAAGTTACTTTTTACTAACATTTACTTTAAAGGCAAGTTGTAATAACGGCCCTTATAAGTATAACTTAATTTCTAAGTAGGCTAGTTATTCAAATATTTATTTTGAAATCTTATAGAAAATAGAAAAATGCAGCCAACAGATATGAAATTAGCAATTTCCAAATAATATATGATGATACTTTTGTGGCCTTACAATAAACAACTGTTTCGGGAACCCCATTTGGATGCATTGTATTTTTATCTACTTGTTCAGTAAAAATTTCTACTGGCTTTTCCACTTTGACCACAAAATTTCCATCGTTGTTGGTTTCTTTATCTTTCTGACTCTTATTTGATTTAATGTGATGTGAACAAGGAGCACACCTTCCATAAAATGTACAATCACAGTTTGGTCTTACTCTGAAATCATGATTTATGAATTTACAATTTATAGTGAAAAATTATATACAAAATAATATAAAAATATATTAATTAAAAAACAATTTTTTCCCATAAAACTTTTTTACAGGGACCGGAAAAAACAGTTATTTTTGAATTTTGAAACAAAAAAAAAAGCATATAGAGGTAACTGTCAGAGAACTGATTCAAGTATACCATAAAATGCACTGCTTTTTAATTTTTTTACTCTTATTTTTTTGAGCAAATATAAAATTCGAGAAAAAATTAAAATTATTTTTTTTTTTGAGCAAAAATAAAAGTTATGTTTTGACTTTTTTTTTTACAAAAGTGCATTAAAATATTTTTATTTTTGAAAAGGTCATAGGAAATGCATAAAAATGTTAGGAATCCCGAAAAAATTAACTTCATGGGAATTTTTAATTGCCATAAATTAAAAACAAAGCAGAAAAAAAGCTGCCTAAAAAAATAAAAATCAAAAATAAATTATATTTTTGCCCAAAAAGACAAAAAATTACTTTTATTTTTGCTCAAGAAAATAAAAGAAAAAAAATAACTTTTATTTTTGCTCAAAATATAAAAATAATCTCGATGTATATAAAAGTAAAAAACCAATATAACTGTAAAAAATATTACTTGAGCCAGAGTACACACTAAAATTTTTTTATATAAATAGAACAATTTTGGTCTTCAAAGTTTAGTAACGTCATGATGCTTGTTAGGAAAAGACCTAACCACGTGCTTGATTACTAAGAAGACAAGAATGGAGCAAAATTGATGATTAATAGGTTTTTGTTAAAGTTCTGCCTATTATGGAGGCTCTAGCTTTTATAAAACTTCGGGTTTTGATGAGATCTTTAGCCAGATCGAAATACTAGTATCAACCTAGCTAATATGTTTGATTTGCTTTATTTTTGTAAATATACGGAGGTTGAAAGCTCGTTATAAATTGAAATGAAAAGAGAATTTAATTTTGCTCGAACAAATAAAAGTCAGAAAATTACTTTTTTTTCTGCTCAAAAAAATACAAGACAAAAAATAACTTTTATTTCTGCTCGAAAAAACAAAAGAGCAATCCATTTAATATTACCGTGAAATTAATCGATGTTTTCCGATTTTGATAAAATTGTGTGAGTGTGTGCGGTAGTGAACACAAGTATTAAAATTTTTCTTTTTTTTTGGAAAACTCTGGCAACCCTATAGCTTCAAATTGTGGGGCAGGGACTTCACTTAAAAGGTCATAACTTTTGATGTGTAAAAAATATAGACAAATTTGTTTTTGCATAAGAACCAGGGACCGTAATCATTATGAGTTTTATAATAAAAATTACACAATAATGATTATATTATGAGTTTTAAGGATTTTCTTCAATGGTAATGATTATTTTTGAGTAATATTAATAAATAAATAATGATTATTTTTGAGTTTTATTTTTTTGCTCAAAAATAATGATTATGGCTGAGTTTTTTTATTATTACTCAAAAATAATCATTAAAATTGAAGAAAACTTTAAAAATCAAAAATTTAAAAATCATGACGGATATGCAAAGATTGTCAAAAAATAATAATAATGGTGCAATAAATTTTTTTTTATGTCTTTTCTAAGTGATTGATTTTTTGATTTAAAAAATCGAACAATAATCATTACTTACGGTCCCTGATAAGAACGGCTTGGTTTTGGGGTATAAACAAATAAGTAAATAAAAAAAAACTTTAAAATGAATTTTTGGAAAAAATCCGTTTTTTTTTAATTTTTATACAAATAGCTACACATGTCTTCTAAACCCCCTGAATATTTCAGAGTGCAAAGCTCCTTACTTAGTGAGATATCAGAAAAAATGTAGAAGTATGTACACCAGAAAATGTGTTTTTTTTTTCAATAGTAATAGTAATAGTAGTTCTTCAATAGCAACAATTAAAAAAAAAAAAAAAAAAACATTTTCTGGTGTACATACTTCTACATTTTTTCTGATATCTCACTAAGTAAGGAGCTTTCCACTCTGAATTTAGAACACATGTGTAGCTATTTGTATAAAAATTTTAAAAATGTAAAAAAAAGGATTTTTTCCAAAAATTGATTTTAAAGTTTTTTTCAAAAAATTTTATTTTTAAAAAATGTGTTTTTTTTATTTATTTCTTTATACCCCAAAACCTAACCGTTCTTATGTAAAAAAAATTTTCGAAATTTTTTACACATCAAAAGTTATGAACTTTTACGTGAAGTCCCTACCGCACAATTTGAAGCTATAGGGTTGCCAGAGCTTTCCAAAATGTTATCAAAATCGGAAAACATCGATTAATTTCACGGTGATATTAAATGGAATTGCTCAAAAGTCAAAAACTAATTTTTGCATCTAACTTTTATGATAAAATGAATAATTATTACGGTCGCTGCTTTTTTCATTTAATTTTAATCAATGTTACTAAATAATTTCACTTGTGCATTGTGAACTCACCGCCCTGCTACCCATGTTGAATATTTAACACCTTCGTTTGCAACTTCCATCTGCGTTGTATTCTCAAATTCTATTATACTAGTTTCACATGACATTTGGCGCATATCATTATTCAATAATAACAAAAATAAAACGTATTTTAGCATTTTCTTTATTCGATTTGCAAGTTTATCCCGCTCTGTTAATAAAATTAAACTAAAGAACTGTTAGTAAATATTCTAAGTTTTATATTAAGATGAAACGAAATAATATGAAGGGGTTAGCCATCTATAGTAATCAGTATATGAGCAACTTCAAAAATCTTCGACACCTATTGAAGCTGACTTTAGGTGCCTCTTATTTCTTAATGTTTTATGTCTCTTATTTCTCAAGGCTTAGACTAAAGGGTGGCACGAATGTATTGCAAGACATTCGCAAGACAATTTTTTATACAACAATACATTTTTTTTGTTCTAATAATATTAAATCTTGAAAGTTATAAATACATGGATATAATTAAAGTATCCTATGAATTAGTTTATTTTTTTTTATTTTAAGTATAAAATTCGTCAAAACTGGCATCACATCACGGAAGAGAATATTTTTCAAAACATTGATGCTACCCTTTACTTTAGACTTAAAAGCTACTATATGCAAAGTTTCACTTAAAAAAAAAAAAAAAAACTACTTGAAATTTACAAGTTTTTTCATTCATTGATTTTTGCTAATAGTTTTTAACTTTCAGATTCAAACCAATACAAAATGGAGAGATATATTCAAAGTTTTGAAAAGATTTACATTTGGAACAAACATTTTCCGATTTTTAAACTTTCTCAGTTTTTTCCAAAGGGTCTTTGTGGCTTCGTTTACTGATTTAAATGAATTTTTTTTTATTTCATTTGGTTGTTATTTTGCTTCAGTTTTCCAAAAACATGGATTTTTGGTGATTTTATTCCAAAATATGTATTTATAGAAAAATGTTCATAAATTCAACCAAACTACAAGGTGGCGCAAAAATAACCTTCCGATGTTTTTTGGCTGTAATTTAAAAAAAAAATGAAAAACTTTGATTCTTCTTGTGGATTATTTTTATTTGGTATTTTAATTTTTTTTACATCAAGTCGAGAATATGATGTCATGCAAATGGCCGCCGCCACAGTTGATTGTCATTTGAGCCCTTTTTATGGCATTTTCCATCACTTTGGCCAAAACTTCCGGCGATAGGTCCTCACATTCTTGACGGATATTGTCTTTAAGAGCTGCAAGAGTCTGAGGCTTGTTGACATAAACCCGCGACTTCAAAAAGCCCACAAAAAGAAGTCTGGAGCGGTCAAATCAGGCGATCTTGCTGGCCAGTGCAAATCGCCAAAACGGGAGATTAGGCGCCCGGGAAATGCATCCTTCAGCATATCGGTTGTGGCACGTGCAGTGTGTGCCGTTGCACCGTCCTGTTGGAACCACATGTTTTCCAATCCCAACTTATCAAGTTGCGGCAAAAAAAACTCGTTGATCATTGCTCTGTAGCGCTCGACGGCGCTTCCATGACATCCTCGGCTACAGCAGCAATATTCTGTGCAGAACGGCTACTCCGAGGTCTGCCTCGCCTGGCAGCATCTCGTGTTGTGCCAGTCTCTTCGAGGCGAGCGGCTAAACGTCGCAGTGTTTCACCAGTTGGCGTTGGACGGCCAGGAAATCTGCGACGAAATTCACGTTGTGCCAAAGTCACCGACCGATTATTGGTCAAATAAATAGTCACCAATATTCCGCGTTCTGGAGCAGTGTAGCGTAACATTGTTTATTAACGTGTATTTCGCATGTGTTTACTACACAAATGTCAAAACAGAACTGACATTAGGGGCCAATCGCAAAATTTATAGCATTTTCTGATAGGAGGATTACTTTTGCGCCACCTTGTATTTAAAGACGTAAATATGTGAAATGTAAAATAATAATGCTTAAATATAAATAAAAAAAATGCATCAAATTTTAAATTTTTTTATTTACAAATAAAAAATAAGACTTACAATACATGAAAAAAATGCACAAATATGTGCAAAAAGGAACAAAATATGCATTAAAAAGCACAAATTGTGCACCTTTTCCAAAATATGCAACTACGAATCGATGCCATTTTGTTCTAAATATTATGATTCGGATAAATATCAGTCTACATGAGTTTTAGATTATCATGAAAAAACATGCATTTGCATGAAATTCCTATACATACCCAGGAAAAAATTACACATTCCAAAAAGAAGGTGATGCCCACACTTGCTTACATATCTCATTGCCAAATTTAGTAACTGCAATACCAAACTCATTCCAACGATAGAGTCAATAACGCAAGTAGTATTGTAATCAATTCTTTAAATTTAAACCAGAAAGCATGAACTCATTAACAAAGTAATTATTTACTTAAAAGAAAATTACAATGTTATTAACTTGTATGTATAACTTTTTGTACTCAAGAAGTAATCATATACTTTTTCTTAATAAAAGGACGTTATTGGAAGTAGTTCCTAATTTTGAAAAAAGAAGTTATATAATTTTAAAGAATTTATCTGATATATTTTTTCAAACAAATTTTTATTTGCAGGAAAATAATACTAAAAACAGAAATTGCATGTTGCCTAAATTTTGTTAAACTGTTGTTAGGTGTAAATTAGGGAAGCGCACGTGAGCAGAAAATTGTGAGTGGAAGTTGAAATTACTGACGTTATCGTGCGTGAGTGTAAAAAAATTTTCGAGGGTGATTGTGCGTGAGTCATATTTTTGTTTTTCAATTTTGAATTGTTCTTTTTTTTTGAAAAATTTATATTTTCGTGGTTTATAGCTCCAAAATCATGACAAACCCATGTTATCATAACAATTCGATGTTTCACTTTTTAGGATTTTATTTCCGTTTGAGTTTTGATCGTTATATTTGAGTGACTCGTGTGAGTAAAAGTTGAATTTACTTATGGAACTACTTTTTTTAATGTAAGTACTTCTTATTTTTTCTAGGGAACTAACTACTTCGTAGTTTTACAATGGAACTATTTCTTTATTAAAAAATGTATGTAGTTCTTAAAAATATAAAGTAAATGGTTCTTCGGTAAAAAAAAATAATCGATTCTAAAGAATCAATTATTTTAGTCTGACGCCCTGTTAAAAGAATCGAGTAGGTAATCTAGTAAGGAATGCGTTCTGCCCAAAATGCTTGATTACAAACCCGCTTAACTTTTTGGAAATTTTTTGCTGGGTACCTCTGAGAGTTTCAAAATTTTTTGCAAATTAAATCTGTGAAAAAATCACGAGTTTTTCAAATTTCTCATGTGTTATGCGCTCCTTTGCATACACCCTAATTAATTTTTATTGAAATTTACCCAATTTATAGTAGGAAATTATACTCCTACTATAAGTTCTGTAAATTTACTCTGCGTGTGTAAATGAAAAAAATTACACATATTATGGGTAAGTTGGTACGCACAAAATGAGTAAATTTACATTGAAAGTGAGCACAAAATTTTCAAAAAATATGTGTGAATTTACAATTGTTGTGCCTAAAAAATTAGTCACACTAAACTCCTAAAAATACATTTCATAATGAGTAAAAATCCCTAGTATTGGTTATATATACACCGCAACGTTTAAATTAAAACAACCCAAAATAAAAGCTGAAAAAAATTGCAAAGCAACATTTTATTAGTTTATTATATTTTTTTTTTGATTTTCAGCTAAAAATATGATAATTAATTTTCAATTGAAAAAAGGAACAGGTTTTGTCTGAAAATATTCTCATCACCTAAGAATTTTTTCTTAATACTCTCTTTAATGGAAAAGTCTCACCCTCCAAAATTTTTTTTTTTTAAATATGTAAAACAGACTTATTCCTACAGTAAAAGATATTCCTTATTAAAAAAGCCCCCGTTTTAAACAGTCAGACTTTAGAGACTTTACCATATAGAAGAGCCAGAGATCCATACAAAAATTTTCTTAATTAAAAGCATCAGATTCTGAGTAGTTTTTACAAGACAAAGGCAATTTTCCATTTATGCTATTGATACAGCCTTTAACTCTGAGCGTTGATATAAAAAAAGTTCATGGGGTTTAAGCATTTCAAAATCAGTTATATGAGCCGATTAAAAAAAATTACCGGCTAAAATAAGCACAATTAAATGTTGGCGATATAATTGCACTTGAAGCTGCACCAACTATAAAATTTAATGGTCTTCACTATTTAGAATCGATAATTGTATTTTTGCAGTCTGAATTTTTTTTTTATTTATTTGAGTAATTCGGTAATGTAAGTGTTTATAATTTTCACTTATTATTTAAAAATACTAAACCGAACTATTTTTTTTTTTTTTTTTTTTTTTTTTTAAAGAGAAGCAACACTCTGGAAATTCTTCCTATTTATTAATGTGCTGCTTTCTTTGGAAATTGGATAGTGGAGAAATGAAAGGTGGGGAAAGATGAAGGGCTTCAAACATGGCAACACTGTAATTGCGCGAGATGATAAGTCTTAGAATAGTTGTTGCTCGCCACCTGATGGAGATTTGGCGAACATATTGAAGCTTTTTGGTTCTTAGCCCTGATTCATTATTTTACTTCGGTGGGGTTAAGTGCTATGGGAACACCGAAGGTGGGAGCTGCGATACATATGAGGGATAGAAAACTCATACATATTATTTTTCTAAATTGATGTTGCCGTCACCGGGAATCGAACCCGGGACCATCTGTGTAACACTCCAACGCGCTAACCATTACACCACAGCGCCCACAGCAGTTTTAGTTTGGTGTTTTGAGTAATTTTGAATGATTTTGTCGCGATGTTTCTTATTTTATCTTTTTTTTTTTATTTTTGTTATTTTATTAACATTTTGCCTTTTTTATTTTCTAGAAATATTTAAATGAAATTCCATTATTACTCTGAATGTAAATACATTTACACACATAATGACTAATATTTGTTTTTAAGCACAAAGTACAAATTGAGCACACAAAGTGTGTGATTATAAGCGAAATATGCCTATTTATACAACAAATGTTCATTTTTATAGACAAAAATGTGTATAAAAGAATTTTACATATTTAATGCCTAAATTTAAGCATTTTACGTTATATTACACAAAAATTTACATGTTTTATAGTAGTAAATTTACAAACATTTTTTAGATTGTATGTGTGAACAAAAAATTAATCAAATTTGAAGAACATCCCTCAATTTCAATGTGATGTAGCAGAGAACATATAAAATGCTGAAATTCTTCATTGAATCTACAAAAATAAAAACGAATTAAAATATTTTATTAATATCATGAAGTATAATTTTTTCAATGTACTTTTGAGTTTTGATTACTACACCATTTCCACATGTTATTCAAAAAATAACAAATTTTATTTTTAAAATTACAGATATATTGCTATATATTACAAATGTAATTTCAAATATTCAAATCGAATTGAAAAAATTCAATTTGAAATTCAAAAAGTAGCATTTGAGATTCAAAAACATAATTTGTAATTCAAAACACAAAATATATTATTCAAACAATCACATTGGTTTTTCAGAAAATTGCATTTGTTTTTCAAAAAACCATATTTGAAATAAAAAAAAAATACCATTTGTAATTCAAAAAAAAATTACTAATGTAATTCAGAAATACTCTTCGAATTTCAAATAATATCAATTATTATTCGAAGTAAAAAAAATGCGTACTAAAAAACACAATTCAAATTCAAAAATACCAAATGAAATTCAAAAAAAAAAACCAAATGTAATTCAAACAATACCAAATGTTATTTAAAAAATATTAATTGAAATTATATTGATATTTTTTAAATTACATTTGTTATTTTTTTTTTTTTAATAACATTTGGTATTTTTGGAATTTCATTTGATATTTTTTGAATTACATTTGACATTTTTTAACTTAATTTATTATTTTTTTAAATAACATTTGGTACGTTTGGTATATCTAGAATTTCAAATGGTGTTTTTTTAGGAAGGTTGAGGTTAAGAAAAAGAATAAACGTTTTTCTCTAAAAATGATATATTAGATTTAGAATTTTTTGAATTCAAAATGAAGTTTTTTGAACTTCAAATGGGAATTTCTTGATTTATATTTGAAAATCAAACGCGATTTTTGAAAAACAAATGGGAATGTTTGAATATGGTAGTTTTTGAAAAACAAATTCAATTTTGAAATTGCAATTGGTGTTTTTTAATTACATTTGTTAGTTTTTGAAATAATTGCAATTTTGAAATTACGAGGGCGGATCAATAAATCTGTGACTTTACGAACTTCCCTCGTAGTTATATGAAATGCAGCACTGCTCCCAGCACATGTTAAAAGACTACTGTGAAATTATGAGCAAGTTCCGTCATTCACTTTGCGTTTAATAGCTGTTCAAAACATACAACCTCATGAATTTTTTTAAAAATGGAAAAAAGTGAATTTCGAGTGCTCATTAAACATTACTTTTTGCGAAAAAAAACCGTCAATCAAACCAAGGAAAAGCTTGATAAATTCTATGGGGACTCTGCTCAATCGATTTCAATGGTAAAAAAGTGGTTTACTGACTATCGTTGTGGTCGCACAAGTACAAATGACGCTGAACGTTCTGGACTTCCAATTGAGGTCAATACACCCGAAAATGTCGAAAAAATCGACGATATGCTGTTGGCCGATCGAAGAGTAAAAGTGCGTGAGATTGTTGATGCCATAGGCATTTTATATGGCAGTGTGGTTTCGATTTTAAATGATCAGTTGGGTTTAAGAAAACTGTCTGCAAGATGGGTGCAGCGTTTGCTCTCAATTGACCATCAACGTAATTGTGTGACAACTTCAAAGGATTGTTTGGAGTTGTTTAACCGCCATTCGAATGAGTTTTTGCGTCGTTTTGTAACTGTGGATGAAACATGGATCCATTACAACACTCTGGAGCAGCAGTCTAAGAAATGGGTTTCTCCTGGTGAACCGGCTCCGAAGAAGGTAAGTTTGTCGGCCAATAAGGTCATGGCAACAGTTTTTTGGGATGCACGCGGGATAATCCACATCGATTACCTTCAAAAGGGAAAAACAATAAACTGCGAATATTATGCCAACTTATTGGACCGATTTAACGAGTATTTAAAAAAAACGAAACCATATGGACAAGAAATGCATATTTTATGGACCTCGAAAAATCCTATTTTTTGGAAGGGATACAAAAATTAGTGAAACGTTGGACTAAGTGTATTGAGCTAAAAGGAGATTATGTTAAAAATTATTTTTTTTTTTTGCAAAAAAAACTGTATTTCCTTTGAAAAGTCACGGACTAATTGAGCCGCCCTCATACAATACGTAATTTTTGAAATTAGTTGTGTGATTTTCTGAATATCAAGTAAAAATGCTGTAGACGCATTATTTAATTAGGCATGTTTTGGCTGGAAAGTAAAAAAAAAATTTATTTTCATCAGAATTTTTTAAGAATTTTTTATTTGAAAACAGATTCAAAGGACAGAAAAAAAACTTACAATTTGTTTGTAAAGTTTTTTTTTTTTTAACACATTCAATACGTTTTGTCTAATTTACCATTAGACTAATGCAAATATTTGATTTTTGTTGAGTAGTGTTACCAACAATTGCCCTTATTAATCAGTTCTGTTAACAAATGTTAATTAAGGCCCCTTTAAACTTTATCAAAACAGCTCAGAAACTATTTTAGTTTTTTAAAGTTTTTTATTTTGTTTTTAATGTTTATCATCATCATTAAAAACAAGCCAATTTTGTTATTTTTTTTCTCCTTTGGTTTTTGAAATTTATTCCCTGTTATAAAGTTTACATTCAGACATTTATCAACGTGGCTGTTTGAGTGTTGTTTTGTTTGTAACTAACAAACAACAACAATTAAAAAAAAAAACTAAAAAAATTACAAAATGTATATAAAAAAGTGAGAAAAAAACGAATAATGTTACCGTTAATTAATGTATTACAAGTGTGTGATGTTAAAAAATAACTTGTTGTTGAGCGTGAAATTACAATTTTTATTTTTTTTTTGTAGGTTTGTTTTAAAACATTTATAATTAAATAAGTAATAAAAATTACACCATATAAAAGTATGAGTCATAGACAAAAAAAAATAAGTTTGTCAAAATGTTTTTTAGAACTTTTTTTAGAATTGAAAATGTTAGGATTTCTGATATTAACTTTCTGATAAAAGTTTTTTTTTTTGCAAAAAAAAAAAAATTATTTTTCAACATAATCTCCTTTTAGCTCAATAAATTTAGTCCATAAAATAGGCATTTCTTGGCCATATGGGGTCGTTTTTTTTTTTTACATCCTCGTAAAATCGTTCCAATATGTTGGCATAATATTCGCCGTTTATTGTTTTTCCCTTTTGAAGGTAATAGATTTGGATTATCCCGCGTGCATCCCAAGAAAGTGTTGCCATCACATTATTGGCCACGATTACGTTTATGGTCAAGTGAGAGCAAACGCGGCACCCATCTTGCAGACAGCTTTCTTAAACCCAAATGATCATTTAAAATCGAAACCACACTGCCATATGAATTGCCTATGGCATCAACAATCACACGCACTTTTACTCTTCGATCGGCCAACACCATATCGTAGATTTTTTCGACATTTTCGGGTGTATTGACCTCAATTGGCCGTCCAGAACGTTCAGCGTCATTTGATTTTGTGCGACCACAACGAAAGTCAGTAAAACACTTTTTACCATTGATGTATAGTCCACATAGTATTTATCAAGCGTTTCCTTGGTTTGATTGACGTTTTTTTTTTTCGCAAAACATAATGTTTAATGAGCACTCGAAATTCACTTTTTTCAATTTTTAAAAAAATCACGTCATGATGCTTGTTAGGAAAAGACCTAACCACGTGCTTGATTACTAAGAAGACAAGAATGGAGCAAAATTTACTATTAATAGGTTTTTTGTTAAAGTTCTCCCTATTATGGAGGCTCTAACTTTTCTAAAACTTCGGGTTCTGATGAGATCTTTAGCCAGATCGAAATACTACTATCAACCTAGCTAATATGTTTGATTTGCTTTATTTTGGTAAATATACGGAGGTTGAAAGCTCGTTATAAATTGAAAATAACATAAAAATAATCTCGATGTGTATAAAAACAAAAATCTAATATAACTGTAAAAAACGAGGTTGTATGTTTTGAACAGCGGTTAAACGCAAAGTAAATGACGGAACTTGCTGAAAAGTAGTCTATTAACAGGTGGTTCTTTATGGGAGCAGTGTTGCATTTCATATAACTACGAGGGAAGTTCGAAAAGTCACGTTCTTATTAATCTGCGCTCGTAGTAAAATTGTAAAAGTTCAGACTTTTATCGAAATTCTATCGGTATTCCAGGCGATAACGATATCGGAAGCGACATCGTTAACGATGTAATATTTATACTTATAATATCGCTTCTAATCTATAAAACACAGCAATAAAAATGTTTAAAAAGCACCGAATATTTTACGATAAAACGTTTTTATTCAATTTATTTATAAAATAAAAATATATCTAACAATTTATCAATAAACACGTAAACAAGAATCTTACAAAAAATTAACTTAAATAAACATTCTAAAATTGGAAATCTTTTTAGCATTTTACTCTCCTGCAGCTTCCGCAAAAGCAGTATCGACCCTTAGACTCTGGTGTGATAGAATGTTGATATTATACGCTGAATTCTTTTAAATTTTGTGAATTTGAATTCACATAAAATTTATCTGAAATTACATAAAAACAACTTAATTGTTAATGCTTCCAGTGGAATGTTCATGTCAAAAGGTATATTGATCTAAAGTGCAAATTTTTAAATTAGTAGTGAGTATTTTAAGTTTTTTATGCATATTATGGGAGTCTTAAACACTCTTTTTTAGTGCATGAAGTTCCTTTCCCTGCTTATGATTAATTTTCCGTAAAATTTCTAAAAGCTTTAAGATTTGAAATATTTATTAAGTTTTACCAAAAAAAAATTATACTAAGGTTTCAAATACAAATTAGTTTAAAAACATTTAAAGCCTAAACAATCTTTGTTAAATACTCGTATTCATAATTAATAACTATTTTCGATTTCTTTCAATACGAGTGATAACCAAAAAATTTACAAATATTTTTTTGAAGTTGTTTTTTTTTAGCCATAAAATTGTTACAGTAGCATAACAAAATATGTCGCTATCCGAAACTAAAGCCAAAATTTTAATAACATAATTACCTTATTTTATTCAGCATATCAAAATTTGTTGCATTTTCATTACGCATACGATAGGTTTGAAGGGTCAAACCAATTTGATTCAATTAACAATGATTTGAAAAGATGTTTTAAAAGTGTATTGACAGTACTTGATTCACAAAATTTCCAACCGTAAAGATAATAAAAGCACTAACAGAGTCCTGCCTTAGAACGTTTTACAGAATGCACAACCGTAAACATAAATAAAGCTTTGGGACAGTCATTGTTAGAAACGCCTTCTCAACGTTGGCCAAAAGTGTATTGCCAGTATTCGACTTACTAATTTTACAAACCTTTATAAATAATGTGTAAAGAACTGTCAAAACAATTGTTTCCTATAGATACACTCATAGAAATAAACGTGTACAGAAAAAGCTACGAAAAAATTAGTTAAAAATGCTCTTGCAGAAAAAACTGCTGAATTAGGCAGTTTTTTTTTCTAAATATTATTAAACTAAGAACATGCAAAAATAAATCTGTTAAAATTTTATTTTTTTTACATTCAATTAACTAAAATTTAGCTCAAATATAACTAAATATTTGTAGATTCAAAAGATTTATTTTTGCTATTCTTACATTATTAATATCTAATAAAAAAAATCTGTTAATTTTAGGAGTTTTTTCGGCAAGAACATTTTTAACTAATTTTTATTAGATTTTTTTTGTTATTTTTACTGTAAAAACATGATAAGTTGGTTGTAAAAACATGATAAGCCACAATTTATTTTGAGTTTGCTTTCCCTTTTTAAAGATTAGAAAAATGCAAAAAAATTGGCTTTTACTAAACTCAAATAAAAAAGTTAGTAAAGTCAGCAAATAATATTGCAGAGTCAGCAAAATTTTAGTCAGGAGGGTGCTTGCAAAAAAATTGCTAATATCACAAAAATCTTTTGCTGAAAATCAGCGAGCTTATTTCTTAGCAACAAAATTAGTAGATTCAGCAAAAGTTTTGCTAAAACTTAGTGGATTAGAAATTAAAAAACCCTTGCTAAACATTAATAAAATTTTTGCTGAATATTAGTAGACCGAAAAAAAAATCAAAAAATTTGTAGAAAATTTTTAATTTAGTTAATTTTGTTTGCTAAAAATCATAAAACATATTTTTGTGATTCTTTTAAAAATAATTTACAATACGTTACAAAATATAAAAATTTTCATACTCCCACATTGACGACATGAATTAATTTAATATCTCCAAATATGTGTATTGAAATAATTATATATAACATAAACAAAATAATCTTTCAACTAGTTACATCAATAGTTGTCTCAATGATGCCATGTTTCAAAGGAATGCTAATGCCGCAGAGAATGATAGAAACGAAACGAAACGAAAAAATAACAAAATGTAACACAAACCACAATAAGAAAAAGGAAATATAAAAATTTACCTAAGAAATACGTCTTTGTCTTTTGCTTTAGTCTGTTTACCCGCAGTATATTTGGTATCAACTTGACCACTCAATTTGACTACAAATACACATTTATTCTTTTTTAAATTTAAATATTATATTTTGTCTTTTATTTATTTAATAGACAATTACTTTCACTCTCTAACCTTGGGGTGGATTCCTGGTCATGAGGGCAACGAGAGGGCAGATTGTCTTGCCAACCGCGGGGCCCGAAAGCCCCTTATTGGTCCTGAACCATTCTGTGGAATACCTGCGGGGTATGTTAGGGAAATGCTCAGGGCATGGAGAGAGTCTGAATTCTCTGGTTACTGGGAAAACTCTCCTGGTCAGCGCCAGGCTAAAAGATTGATCTCTTTTTCCAGTAGGGGGTCGAGGCGACTCTTGTCGCTTGAAAGGGGGGGGGGGGTTTGAGGACCCTGGCGTCGTACTTAACTGGACACTGTAATCTCAGATACCATCTGCACAAGAAGGGTCAATCGGACACGGATTTGTGTAGGTTTTGCGAGATGGTGTCTGAGACCTCGGAGCATGTTCTCTGCGAATGTCCCAGGCTTTGTGATAGGAGACTTAGGTTTCTAGGTGATCGCTTCATTTCGCCTTCCGACATCGCGAACATTTTGCCTAATAGGATAATTGGCTTTATAGGTAGCTTGAATCTGTAGGTAATCTTAGGCAGCACAAAAGACCTACATTGGTCGCGGTGCATAGTGCCTTCTGATCTAATCTAATCTAATCTTCACAAGCCGGTGATTACGCAAAATTTAAGTTGCTCCAATCCACAATTATGTTTTATGTATGAAAAACAGATACAAAAATCTTCCATGGTTGATTTTTTTTTGTGTCTTACTAGAGTTGTATAATTTTCCTCGTCACTACTACATGTTGACATCTAATTTATTCGGCGTATAACTTTTAATCTGGTTTTCGTTCACACTATTGATGTGCTAATCAGCAAATTAAATTAGTAAAACATTAGTAAAATATTAGTAAAACATTAGTTAAAAACAGTTAAGTGCTGACTTAGTACAACTAAAATTTTAGTTTAAAACATAATTTTAGCAAAAAAATTTGCTGAAAAATAGTATACCTGATTTACAACATGTTTTACTAACTTTTCTACTAACTTATTTTTTTTTGATTGTAGACGTTTGTACTCTAGGTACTTGTAATAAGTGTTGTAGCGAGACTTATTTCAAATATTAGAAAATGGTATCTAGAAAACAGCGAAACTCAATAAAACAGTAAATGTAGCTTATCAGGTTTTTACAATAATCTCTTCATTTATATTTAAAATAATACGACTGGGAAAACTAGAAAGGGTCATCTAAAGAGTCTTCTTTTCCAATTCAAAAATTATTCTGAGAATATATTAAAAAAAATACTGTAGGCTCAAAAATCAATAATTTTTCAGATCCTTTTTTGAATTGTTCACAAAATATTCAAACTCAATTACATATCATTTAGAAAGGTTGAGGTTAAGAAGATGAATAAACGTTTTTTCTAGAAATTATAAACACTATTAGTTTTCAAATCAGACTAGACTAGGTTTCGCCTTTTTATTGGACAGGAGTCTACGGTGGTTTTCCCTTTTATATTGTATTATTATTTGTGTCTTATAATCAAGTTTGTCCCATTTTTTGTATTAAATAACATTCTTCAAATGTTTATGTATTTTATGATTTAATTGTAGAAGGATTAAACTTTTGTCAACAAAAAATACTACTTTTTTACAATTAAATTTTGAAATTTCAAAAATATGTGTTTTATTTGATACATTTTTGACTCAGCGAATTTGTATTATTATTTAATTTAATTTTTGTTTTAACTTATAGTGTATTTTTTTTACATGGTTTTATTTTTTAAATAATACTTTTATTTTTTTTATTTTTTTAAAAATAAACGGCCATTCCCTGTCCGTTGAAATTACAAAAATTCAACGCTCTGATACCACCGTTAAAAGCAGTGGGCCACCGCTTTGCTGTTCTTATTTTTCAGGCTGAGTACTTTTAAGTGTAATTTGTTTATGTGTTGGTTTAATGGTAAAATATTGTTAAGTTTTAACTTAAGCAGTTTTTGTTTTATTTTAAAATTAATTGTTAGTTAAATTTCATTTGTATTTGTATTTTCTCTTCATCGTTGACCTTTGAATCGTTTATTTATGTTTGTTTACTGACGTATTTACTTGCGAGAGTGTGTTAACGCGTAAATGTGATTTTGTATTATTTTTGTTGTTGGTAATTATTGGTTACACTGTGGGTGTATTATGTAAAATATATATGAGGATTTCCACGCCAGCTGATCCGCTATAGGGAAAAGTATGCCGTATCAATGTCAAACTTAGGGTTTTTCGCTAAATGAAATAAATAAAAAACTAAACAACTTTTTTAATTTTTTCCAAAATGTATTCGAACTATTCGTGGTTAAGTATTGACCAATATTGTGATAATTTTTAGTATACCGATTATAAAAAAATTGATGTGGAGCTTAATGTAGCCATATCAAGTTCTATGTTATGCTATATGTGATTTTATTAAATTTCATCCGAAATATGGACCCATATAATTGTATTTGTATATCTAATCTAATGCAATGTCCAGTACAATTTTATCCGAGTTATGGCCTAATAGAATTGTATTAGATTGTATCAGTTTTGTACCTAATTGTATCAGTTCATATCTAAACTGACAAAAAATATATAATTCTATAAAAACCAGAAATATTTGTATCCGGACTTAGAACTGATATAATTGGTATGCTTGTAAGTAACGTGATGAATCTAAATATCATTATATCCGAGTTTTATTCTGGTAAAATTGCACTAAATGTTACATTTCTCTATATGATTGTATGAAAATTCACACAATTTCATACTAATGTAAGTTCATCCTATCATATCCGTTAAGTCCATAAAAAATATTAAGAAACATATTATTTTTTTTATGCTAATTATCTAGTTGATTTTGGGAAAAATAAAAAATTCGAGAATATTTATAGTTTGCAACTCGAAATTTTTTAAAATTTGTAAATAATTGGGCTGAAAAGTTGGTAACGCTGAGCGTATTTTTGCAAATATGCTTACATAAATATAACTCTTTCGATTATACTCTTTCTTCTTTGTAAATATGCTCTTTCAATTAAAAACAATTAATAATTAAAATTTAGTGTCTGACCGAACAGAAAATGCATTTGGGTGTATTCGGTATTTTAAAGCATTATGGACAAATTTTGCGGATGGAAAAATGTTTATTTTACAGATTAGATACTAGTTTGAGTGTCAAATTTGAAGAAAAGTCTGTAGTTAATCAATGCAATGTTCGGCCTCAGAAAGTTCGGCCAAATCGAAAATTGTTCGGCGGCCGAACTTTTAACTTTATAGCTAAACTTCGGCTTTTCTCTTAAATTTTATACACAAAATCGAATTAAATCGGCTCAACAAACATGTTTCCAATACCAAAATTTGTCATCATTGCCTCTAGATATCAAAAAATCGACAAAATATAGTTTTTGGCCGAACTGTTCGGTCGGACACTAGTAAAATTACTTTAATAAGTTTGAGTATGTGACGAAATATGCAAAAATTTTCAATTCGCGACAAACTAATATACTAGTTCATAGAAATGTATATACGTCATATCATATCCGTTTAGTCAAAAAAAAAAAAATATTAAGAAACTAAGAAGTTCCCAGATTAAACTTTTGTAAGTTTTAATACATATTAGGGTATCAAAAATGGATTCATATATGTTGAATTTTAACTGCGTAGTTTTATATATAAAAGATCTTCCAGTTTTTGGTATGGAACGATATATATTTAATAAACTGTACTGTATTTAGAAGAAATGTGCAGTTTTTGTAAAGAATAATTAATAATATGTCGAAATATTGTTTTATTCAAAATGAAAAACATATTTTTGTATATTACACTACATTTTGTTATATATAATTTTGATCTGATGTGAGCAAGATTATTCAAGTTCAAGATCATTTGTTTTTTGTTAAACAAAAAACCGTGCAACAATATTTATTAATCAAAAAATTTTTCTTCATCCGCAACTTAATGCAGATTTTAATCCACTGACAGGTCCTTACATGTTTCATGTAGCGTCACCTACAATCATCAGAGAACCAATCTGTTTTAGATCTAATTACAAAGGGTGTTTTTTTAAGCCCAACAGAACCTACGAAAGGGTTAGTTTTCAAACGAAATTTTTGATATTTATGATCAGTATACTCTCATCATGAATAGATTCATGCTAGAACAATGCTACAAAGTTTACACACTGGTGGTCAATCGAGATCGTTACCGCACAATCATAAATGATTTTTTGTTTTCAAATATCGATGACATTGATTCGGGCGAGATGTGGTTTCAACGTGCTATATGGCAACCGTAACCATCGAAATCAAAATTTGGCGATAAGTTAGTTTCGAGATATGGACCTGTCAATTGGCTTCCAAGATCGAACGATTTAACACCTCTCGATACATGAAGTCGCTAATAAATGCTGATACACCAGCTACACTTGACGCCTTGGACGCCACCATTGTTCGTGTTATTCGTGACATAAGGCCAGCAAAAGTGGCCTAAAATCGGACATCCAGAATGCGCTTCGTCAAGAACATGCGGGGTGGCCATATGTCCAAAATAATATTTAAATGTTAATGCTATGTAATGACCTTTCGAATAAAAAAATTGTTTGAATAAAATTTAATTTATATAATAATTAATATAATTTTTTACAATTTCAATTTATTTCGGGTTTAAAAAAAAAAACACCCTTCACAGTTATGAATTCGTACATAACTAGATTAACCATGTATACGTCATATTCGATTATATCTTAGTCAATATGTAATGAGATATAATTATATGTGTTGTCTTATTAAAAAAATTATAGTGGAAACATTTTATATATAAACATACATAAAGATATGCATTTAAATATGTATACACTCATAATATTTTGCTTTTAAAATCATAGGAATATTCTCTTTATAACTACTAAACATATAGATAAAAATCGGATAAAACTATAAATTTACCTTAAAATCCGTAAAAAAATAAAAGAGTTTATTTTTACTATCAAAAATACAATCAAAAATTTTTAAATAAACGATTTAATTTTATTTCAATTATCAAAAATTAACTCCCAAGTTATTAAAAACAACAGCTTTTCCTTAATTTTTACTATCATTAACTTTTTGGTTCAAATAAAGATTTGTTTGTAAAAAGAAAATTTTAAATGAAAATAATTACTGCTACAAAAAAAATAATATTTATATGTAGTTTGTTTTTAAATAATTGATAAAATAAGTTTAAAAAAATATTTCCTTGTAGCACTTAAACTATTCCTTAAAAAGCAATGTTATCTGATTACTTTTTAAATAAACTACAATCAGTTATTGTGGGTGTAATAGCACGTAGTAACATACATAAAGGGTCCGCCATCTAACGTTTTTTTTTCAACTAGTGCTTATTTCGTGAATGGTGAAACTTAGCTCATGTCTGATTTGACAGATAATTAGTTTTATCCTTCCGCTGAACGAATATGGTACTGTATACGCATGAATAACGCTGGGAAATATTGCGACATTACTTTGAAAATCATGCCATTTTTCTTCGAAAATGAGCAAGGAGTGGCCGTTACAGTCAATGGCGATCGTTATCGGGCCATGTTGAACGAATTTTTGTTCACAAAAATTGAAGAGGAGGATATTGGCAACATTTGGTTTCAAAAGGACGGCGCTACGTACCACACAGCCGAAGCTACACTCGATGTTTTGCGCCCTGTTTTTGAATATCGCATTATCAGCCGAAGAGCTGATGTCGTTTGGCCACCTCGGAGCTGCGATTTGACACCGTTGGACTATTATTTATGGGGTGCCGTCAAAGATAAGTGTTACGCCAACAAGCCAGAGACAATTGACGCTTTAAAGGACAATATTCGTGAAGCCATTGGTGATATACAGCTGCACACAATCGATTGGACCGATCGTGTAGGCTACTGCATGGCCAGCCGAGGCAGCCATTTGAATGAAATTATTTTCCATTATAAACCGGAAGGATTGTACTTTCAAATAAAAAAAGAAATTTGGGAAAATATTCAGTAGTTTTTTTTATAGCATTTTCAAAAAAAAAGTTATTTGGCGGACCCTTTATTTGTATAAAATAATCAAGGACGACTTATATTTCAGTAAATTCAACTAACATTGTCATTTGTTTTTTAGTGTTAAAAAAATTAACTACAATTGTAATAAAAATGAAACACATGCTAGTAAAAAAAAAACAAACATTTTTTTTTATTTTTTTAAATAACAAAAAACGAATGTAGAAAATGAATATAAAATCATAAAACAGCCATTTAATGTTTTTTTAAATGTTCTACAAATGACTGACATTTACATTAAACATAAATAAACTGTGTTACTACCCAAACAACTACATATTTTAAAAGCAGAAGAAAGTAATTTTCTATCGGCTTCATTTTTCAGAAGCGAAGTTACACGGGGACACCTTCTGGATCAATAGAAAAACATCTTAACTTTATTTATAAATAAAAATATAAAATTGTTAATATATAACTAACTACGCCTTCTTCGCTAACCTTTTTCAAAAATTAGACAGTAGAACAAATACTGTTAGTTTTATATTGTTAAGATATAACCAACTTACAAAATTTTCGACACTCTGAGGTAAAATATTTTCAAAATTTCTTTTTGTATGACATAAATAATCTTTTGTATTTATGTTTGCCGATATTTAAGCATAAAAAGTCCATTCGCCTTAACCATTTATCTTCAACGGCTCAAAAATTATGGTGGTTTCAAATTTAAAGCAAATGAAAAATATTGAAATTACAGTTTTTGCTCGGATTTAATTAAAGCTACATCAATTTAAAGATCTCATTGCATTCATCCCATTTCAATATAAAAAAAAAATACTCAAACAAATTTTAAAATTTATTATATTTATATTAGAACTTAAAAAGAAAACCGCGATTATTTTAGAAAACATGGACTTTTCTGCCGGTTAAATAATATTTAGTTGGATATAGATTTTGTCATTTGCAAAAAATCGAAAAAAATAATCGAATTTCTCAAAATTTTTGGGTTTAGAACTTTAAAAATTAATTTTTGACTCGAAGGTACTGCTTGCAAAGAAACCAGTTCTTAAGCAACCTGTTCTTGTTTGGAGGTAAAGAACCTATTGCAAAGAGGACACACTACATATAAAGAGAATCGGTTGTAGAACAGAAATTATAACCTAAAACATACTTTATGTATATACAGTATAAGTCGTTGTGCAACTTGTTATTTGGATTTTACTGGATATGAGCTAAAAAGTAAAATAAATTAAAAAACTGTTGTAAGTTTATCCTCTTGTAATTTTTGAACTTTTAAATATCCATAAAATATGTTGGTGAAGACGTTTCAACTTGATACTTTGCATAACTATAGGCAAACATATCCAGTCAGTCATTGCTCTAAGTTCATAAAACCTTGAGAAAAAAATTAGCTTAAAGACTGTTTCAATGGGTGTGCAATGTTGTTGAAGTAGGTCATATACTTCTCGTTGGCTGGACAGTCGGTTGTGGAACATTCATATAAAAATAAGTAGTTTTTAGCTGTAAATATATATATACAAGGCATATGTGAGAATTAATAAAGTCTGTTTCTTAATAATAAAGCCAATAGTTTTTATTTTCGAAGTATGTCTTAAATTTCTGAAACTGCAAAGAGTTGAATCCGCAGATTTGAATGAAACATGGATATGGTGTAAAGGACAACAAATTACACTGTCAGTAATTTCAACTATTGAAATGACATACCAAAATTCGGGTTTTGGCAAATAAACAATAAAAAAGTAATTTTTAGGAGAGATTCCGATATCTTCTACTTAAAATATAATATAAAACTCGCTTGATTTATGCAAACTTACAAATTAAATATCTATATATAATCCTTTAAAACGGAGTAGGTACTGGATTCTGCGACCCAACATTGTTATCCTGATAAAAAAAAACTGATATGGAGCTATATGAAGTCATATCAATTTCTATGTGATCTTTTAATGTATACATTTATATGGTCATTTATGTTAAACTATTGTAGCAATATGTTAGTTTAACATATATAATGATGTAAAAAATAAAATTAAGATTTAAAAAACTCTTAACATATCATCTGGTTGGCATTTTATTGGATTGTATGTTTAAATCAACGCCTTCAAGTAATAAATCGATTTTTAAAAATCCACAAATGTTAAGAACAAATTTTGTTGACTTTTAGATTTTTAGTTCATATTTTATGGTTTTTACTGCATATTTTGATTTGAGTGCATATTTTAAGCTCATATTTTTGATTTCTTACTGCATATTTTAGTCGCATATTTTCGATTTTTTAGTGCACGAAAGTCGCCGCCTTGTTCATTACATATCGACCAATATGTAATCGTATATGACATACACAATTATATATGGTTAATCTAAAATTGCCCAGCAAAAAATAATGTACATATATTTTTTTTTTTTATAGTGACTGGTTTAGTGGTGGTGTGCACCACTGTCATGTGACAAAATTGAAGAATTCTTCATAAGGGACCTCATTGAAAGTTGTTTTAAAAAAAACCTACTAAAGCGATCGCAACGAGTGATAGCTCGTTGGAAAGGTATTGAATCAGGCTTTAATTGATAATTTTTCTTGTTAAATAATTAAAAATAATTCAATTATAAAAAATATAAAAACAATGAGAAATGCTCTTCTCCTGTCCAAACAAGGAGTCGGGGCCCATTTTTTTATTGCTGATTCTTAAAGCAAAAATTATGAGGAATCCAAAAAAAATAAAATTTGCCGGAAAATTTAGGAGCTTCTGTGGAAAATCGGAAAATTTAATTTTCATGGGAAAATTTAATTTTCATGGGGAAAAAGGTAAATTTCTGAGAAAAATTAGGAAAATTTTATTTTTCAATTAAAGCCTGATTCAATACCTTTCCAACGAGCTATCACTCGTTGCGATCGCTTTAGTAGTTTTAAAACAACTTTCAATGAGGTCCCTTATGAAGAATTCTTCAATTTTGTCACATGACAGTGGTGCACACCACCACTAAACCAGTCACTATAAAAAAAAAAAAATATGTAGGTACATTATTTTTTGCTGGGCAATCGATTGAGACTATTTATTTTAAAATCGGAGAGGTGTCGTCCAAAAGGTGATCGCTTTCATATGGAATTGCTCTATATGTAATCTTATTAAATTTCATCCGATAGTTTGGCCCATATAACTGTATCTGTTTGTTAGGGTTTAGACCTAATTTGATACAGTTAGACAAATGTCCCGATAGAATTGTATTAAATTGTATCAGTTTTGTATATATTTATATCAGTTTAGATATAAACTAATATAATCTTATAAAAACCAGAAGTTAATGTATCCGGATATTGACCTGATAAAGGGTCCGTCAAATAACTTTTTTTTTTGAAGGTCTTTATGCAAAATTCGTCTCAATGATGTCTCCGAAATGTTCAATTGTTGAGAACGACGGTGAATTGATGTTGATGGCGCTTCACACACACTTTCTCCCACAGCAGCAATATTCTCGGGTGTACGCACTGTTTTTGGCTTTTCACGATTTGGTTTATCGATTAGGATGCCAGTTTCTTTCACTTTTTTCACAAGATAACGAACATACGGACCATATTCGTTCAGCGGAAGGATAAAGCTAATTATCTGTCAAATCAGACATGAGCTAAGTGTTACCATTCACGAAATAAGCACTAGTTGAAAAAAAAACGTAGATGGCGGACCCTTTATAATGGTATGTGATTGTATGTAAACTTATACATCTAAATATAATTGGATCCGAGTGTTAGTCTGGTATGATCAAATTGTATGAAAATATCCACAATTTCTTACAAACAAATGATCATCCTATCATACCCGTTAAGTTACAAAAAATATTGAGAAACATATTACTTTTTTGAGGTTTTCAAAAAAGTTTCAAAAAGTTTTCGGGTGTTTTCACAATTTTTTCTTATTGTGCTCAAACGATGAGTATTAATTATCCTGTTGAAAAAAAAAATATTCGAGAATACTTATAGTGCGCTAGTCGTGGTTTTTAGATTTTTTTTACAAAAATGTTCTCAAGTTTGACTGATTTTTGGAAATATATTTACAAAATTTCCATTTATTAATTTTGGTCCACTACATACTAAAAGGTAGATTTTTAATGCCCAAATTATCAAATTAATTAACAAAAATCATTTGAATTACACTCAGGAAACTTCTGCTCTAAAGATATGTAGTTGTTTGGCTTGTAATACAGTTTCATTATTTCTAATGTAAATGCCAGTCATTTTTAGAACGAATAAAATTTTTTACTAACCTTGTAGTTAATTTAAAAAAACCAAACCACATCAAATTACTGTTTTATGATTTTACATCAATTTTTTCAGTAGTTCTTTGTTATGTAAAATAATAAAACAAATAAATGTTTGTTTATTTTTTACTAACATATGTGGTTCATTTTTCCTACAATTGTGGTTCATTTTGTGATCATTAAAAAACAAATGACAATGTTAGTTGAATTTACTGAAATGTAAGTCGTACTTTCTGGAAGTGAAATTTCATTTGTTTTTAACTACATTTGCCGTGGTCGTTACCTA
Source organism: Delia radicum (assembly GCA_021234595.1). Taxonomy (NCBI): domain Eukaryota; kingdom Metazoa; phylum Arthropoda; class Insecta; order Diptera; family Anthomyiidae; genus Delia; species Delia radicum. The sequence goes on from CM037852.1 coordinate 195,537,338, forward strand.
CATATTATTCTAAGTGTACGATATTTACTGAAGCGAAATAACTTTTTTCCATCAACAATATTTTATTTTATTGTAATTAGTAGGAAACAGAAAAAAATCAATGTTCTGAGATTAAATTTTTTAATATTACGAATAATTTTACAAAAATCCTATTTCTGGTCTCATTTTTCAAACATTTCTGAACTACTTTTTGTGTCACATCAATCAAAAGTTCAAAGTCAATTTTCCGAAAAAATTTAAGCGACATGCTCAGTTATTAAATATCAAATACGGAAAAACGTTTGACTTTATAAATATGAAACCGACTATACCATACATACAATAGTTTTGTTTATTTATTATATTACCAATCAAAAAAAAAACATGTTTATTGACTTTAATTATTTGTTTGATTAGATAAACATATGTGCTGATAACTGAATTAATGTTTTATTAGCCAAAAGAACAAAAAACAATATTTAAATAATAAATACATTAGGGTTATAGATTTTTTGTTGCCAAAAAAAAAAAATTACAGGCCACCACCTTATGGACAATATTGTTCTGATAATAAAAAATCGTTTTTTTTAAGTCTATTCGAAACAAAAACCTACCGCACTGAAACCATTTTCTAAAAGCTTTGGCTATTTAAAAATTTATTTTATATGGAATAATTCATTGTCTAATTTTAGGTAAAATGTTAAATTTTTAAAAAATTAAAAAAAAAAAATTAATCAAAACTTAATTGCGTTTGCGCGGGAACTTTTTTAGCGACTGCGGAAAAGTAAGAATATTTTTTCATCAAATTTTTGATATTTGCTAAAAATGCAAAAGAGTTATAACCCTAAAATACATACAATAATGATATTGACAAAAGAACAATTAATTATTTAGTAAGATAATATTAAAGCACTAAGGACTTATTACCTTTCAATAGAAGGTGGACATTTCGTTTAAAAAAATTAATATATAGTTATGGGCTTATATGAAACATTTTTAAATTCTTTGAAACTGTTATTATTTTTCAATAACTTTAGCAAATTTTATATTTTAGAAAAGCGGATTATATGTTTAAATTAACAACACTTCAAAGCGAAGTGAAAATTTTTGGGTCATAGGTCCATATTTCTAAATGTTACAGTCAAGCAAAATTGAACAATATCAAACAATTTTTTGAAACAACCTGACTTTTTTTTTTGTTTAGGGATTTCAACTTTTGGATTTCATTTGGTATTATATATATCTCATAACATTTGAGAGATAAATTCAACACATATCACCAGTCAAATAAATACATTGTAACCGAAAATAGAAACCAATTTCATTTTAGAAAATAGAAACCAATTTCATTTTAGAGTTTACAATTTTTTTTAAGTTTTTTGTTTCGGGAACTGATGGCCCGTTTTAAAAATGTAATTTGATAACAATGGTTCGTTTAAGTTGTAATTATGCACAGTTTGAGTTATGTTTCGTTGATGTGACCTTAACAGCTAAAGAGTATGACACTCACAAAAGCTGAAAAACATGTGCTTGAATTTTTGTTAAAAACAGTTTTTCTCATGCCACGTTAGCCATTCGGTTTTAAATAGGACAGTTTGCTGCGTAAACTGAACCTTTTATTATTTTACAACAACAAATTAGAGGGCCATACGCTTAATTGAAACGGTAAAATTTTAAGGACTTTTTGAAAATTGTGCAAAAATTTCATAATTTAGACATTAACAGATTTTAAAAAAAAACCTAGAAATAATGGTGGCAAAAGCATATAATTGATCGCCATCAGAATTCATTTTTAAAAGAGGACTCTGGAAAAAAAATTGCTGTTTTATGTAAAAACCTTTTGCTCCGGCACATCAATACTGTTTCGCGAAATTTGTCTAAATTAGGAATACTTGGACGTTTTTCCAATGCTTTAACACAAAGCCTGGTGGTTATTAAAAATTTTAACATATAAAGGTTTTATGGACCAAATGAAACTATATTAGTTTTAAAAATAATTACCCTGTTAAAAATCGACTTATATGGACATACATGAACACACATGCGTCATTCATGTCCACATGCATCCCCATACATAATTCATATGTGTTCATAAACCATTCTTATATGTTCATATGAGAAATGATAATTTAATTAATAAAAATTGAGGTAATATTTACATATATAATCATATATGTATATACATTTCCATGCGCGGATATATGTGTACATTAACGAAAATTAAGGTAATATTTGTATATATGGTCACATATAAACTCTTATGAACACATATTAATCCTATATGTTGGTAAATGGCATATATAAACTCAAATCAATTCATTTATGAGCATGGATGATTTCATACATTTTCATAAATGGATGCATATATGTTGATTTTTAACGTCAGAATATATAAAACAATGGATTACTAAAAAACAACTACTGTACTTATTTCGAAAATAATTATATTAACATTATATTAACATTTTTATGTTAACGATATATTTTGTATTACATTCTCTATTGCTGGTCCAGTATTAGCTTTATCCATGTGTGAACTTTTTTTTTTAAATCAATCAAGAATTGTAATTTTGAGAAATTTTATAACATTAAAATTTATAACCGCCACGACTTTTGCACCCCTGGCTGAAAGTCATTCACGCAAATGCATTTGATGTGCCTACATAGCGGTTTATAATCGTGTAAAATCCTATTAATGTGCCACAAACCAAAAAAAACCCCAATTTTAAATATTTTTGAGAATAGCCCATATACACAGGAAAGCAATAAGCTTGTTAATGTATGTAATTTTTAAACATATACTCTTATAACTTTTCGTTTAAATGTACCCTATTTATAGTAGGTAATTTTTTTAACTACTATAAATAGGCTAACATTACTCTATATATGTAAATTTAAAATTATACACACATTGTGTGTAATATTCGTACACACAATGTGTGTAAAATAATTATTTTTTAATGTCAAAATTTATACAAATCGCACTATAAATGCTTGAAAATACAAATAAAATGCTTATGTGTGCACTGATAAAATTTTCATTCATAGTATTAATGAATCGATTTAATTAAAATGGATTCATTGATTTAATGAATAACTTAATTAACTGAACGAAAATTCATTATTACTGTTAATTTTTTCATTAAATTTTTTTTTATGATTTTTTCTTAAAAAAAATTGATTAAAGCAATGAAAATTTTTAAAATATTTTTCTTTAAAAATTTTAACTTGTAAAATGGATTTATGGATTTAATGTATAATTTCATTACCTGAACGAAAATTCATTAATACTGTTAATTTTTTTCATTAAATTTTTTACGATTTTTCATAAAAAACATTTATTAAATAAATGAAAATTTTTCAAATCATTTTTATACAATTTTTTGTAATATGTTAAAAATAAATTTCATTGGGTCAAAGATAAAGTTCATGAAAATTTATTTAATAGAAAATTTTTCATTGATTCAATGAAACATCTCTTTGGTGACTTTTTATAAATAAAAAAATAATTGTACAATATTAATGAAAGAACTATCAAAAAATTTCTATCAGTGTACATGTTAAGTGTTTGTTTTTAAACAACCCGAACAGGTTTTCTCATCTAAAAAAAACATTCAATAAATAAAAGAATGCATTTTTAATAAATCTTTTATAATTAAGACATATTTTAATACAAGTTTAATTGTGCAATAAAAATGAAAATTATTCAAGTTCGAAGCCATACTCTATATTTCTTTATAAGGATATTGTTCTAACAAATAATCTATAGAGTTTTTGTTTTCAAATTTATTCTTTGACCCTTTCAGGAATATGTTGATAGATCTATTTAGGGAATTTTCTCGGTTTCCATCATCAGAACACGTTTTGAAAGAGATAACAATCCCATACGAAACATCAAACATTCATATAAACTAGTTTACTCACTACATGAGAACTAATATATGAGCTCGAAGTTAAAGATTATCAACATTGATCAAAAACTAAATTGAAAACTTGTTTGTTATGTGCAAGGTTCACCTCTGGTGAATATTCAATACACGTTTTTATAGATTATTTGTTAGGACAATATCCTAATAAAAAAAATATAGAATATGGCCTCGAACTTGAATAATTTTCATTTTTATGACATATTTTCATATTATTTATAGAAACAATACATAACTAAACAATAAATTACACTATCAAACACTAAAAATACATCAGAGATGCGACTTATCGATTGTGATACATTTTAGAACGTAGATCACGAATGTGAACACTTAATTTTAGTATTAGCTCCACTTTTTGTAATATTCGCGAATTTGACTTTTACCAAAAATCTAGTTTTTTCTTTAATTTATTTCATTAATATGAATAACTGCGAATAACTTTTAATATGGTTTTAAAGTATGGACTTTGCGCATTGAAAACCATATAAATTAATTGCGAATGGGTGAAGGATGTAGGATTTCCTTGAAATTAAAGTGAAGAAATATCCCATTCTATATATTAATAATATCAAAATAACATAACAGCGATAGCAAAACTATTTCTTTTTCATAATTTTATTCTACAACGAAATCGTAAAATTTCACAAACTTTTATCTATAAAAAATACCTTAGGCTTTGACTTTTGTAATTATATAGAACTTCTGATTCCACGGACATTTTATAATTGAAAATTTGATTTAAAGGAAATTTCGTTTCGAAAAAATACTAGTTTTTGAAAGTCATACAAATTTTAAAAAATTTTGGTACATAGGAATTTTTATAATCAGGAAAAAGAATGGTGGAATTTTTCTATAAATATTTCTACTTATTTCAGTTTCTTCTGGCGGATCAAAATGCTGGTTTTGACTGCCTTTTGTGTAGAATAGAATCAGCAGTATTAACTTACCGTTTAATTTTTAAATATAAAATAATAAAATTATCTTTGTTAACGGTTTTAACATGCACCGGTCCAAAATGGATGATATAGCGCGATCGGATAAAAATGTGTTAATATATTAATTTGGTAAAAAGCATTGTAAATTTGCTTTCCTTACAGTACGATGCTTCTTAAAAAAAAAACAAATTAACGTATTTTGGACGGGACAACTCTGGGTAAGTTTAAGATTCATAAAACAAAAAATCTATAATTTTTACAAAATTTTGGAAAAAAAAATGTATGCCAAAAAAAATTTTAAAATTTTGCATTATTTTCAAAGCTCCAAATATGAATAAGAAATCAAAAAAAAAAAAAAAATGTAAAGATTGTAAATATTAAACAATTTTAGGGCGCTTTCTTTAAGCACATCATGAGAACTAAAAAAATATTAATATTGTTGGGAACCCTCAATCCACTCAGCGTGAACCAATTTAATTTTGGCAGGTTTGGATTTAAGTCAGTATTTTTGATAAAAACAAATCCATAAAATATATTTTTTACATTTTAAATTATAAAATTAGATCAGAATTACTTAATTCTGAAATATTAACCCTTGTTAACAGGAGGTCAAAATTTTGTAGCAAAAAAATATGGTTATAATTAACCAAATGAAAATAATTTCGTTCTTAATTAAACAAAATTTTCAATGTAATAACTCTTTAGTATTAAAATATATTAACCCTTGTTAATCGAAGCCTAAAACAGTCCCGACAAAAAAATCGAAAACAGATTTTGTACATGAGGTGATATTAGTTACCCTGCGGGAAATCAAGGGTCGATTGATCCAAAGTGGTAATTCTGTGATATATGATTGGGGAGCACGTCACGAAACTGGGGAAACCAAAATTGTGGTGCACCAAAAAAAGTGCTAATTTGTGTGAAATGTCCAATCACATGACTATAGTTATGGTGACAAAACATTAGCTGGTTGGTACTAGATACATCACATAACTGTAGAAAAAATAACATTACATCAAAGTGTACTGAAGCCTCTACAACAGAACATATTGCGCTTAATATGTGATCAGATTTCCTTCAACAATTTTTCTCCAGTTCTACGATACGTACATCTACACCAGTCACGCGATAATTTTTTTCCCACAGGTTATGTTGCATATCACATAAATCCTAAATTGGTCATGCTTTGACACTACCTACTTCTAACTTGTCCTGTAGCATATTAATTTCAGTCGGTACGGTGATATGTAACCTTGGTCAAGTTATTCGCCACGTCACACAGTGCTTCACAGGTAGCAATTGTCACCTCCTATGACAAGCCCATGTTAAAAGTACCGGTCAAATTCATATAACAGAACCGAAACTAGGACTGGTTCATACACACAAAGTTCTAGTCACGTGACCATACCAGTGACTGGTCCATTTAACGCAGGGTATGAACAATTTTAAGCAATTACGTGGATTCAAAAAGAGAAAATTGTGTATAATATAATAGAAAATTGTGTTTTCCGTCATGTTTACAAAATTTTGCGCATCTTAAATTTTTTTTATTTAAAAATATTCATTTCTAACAACAAGGGGTTATCGATGCGCCAAATATTTATTTTGTTGGAACTGAGTAATTGTAATCAAATAAAATAATTAACAATATAAAATTCGTTTCTTTCACCAAAAATATACTTCTAAAATTATTTTTTATCAAAATTAAGGGCCTTCCTCTAAATCGGAGGCATTGTTTTTTTTAATTCCTATAGTTTCAATATAAATATCAGAAATTTTTTTCATAGTGGGGGTTAGGGTTAACAATCTTGTAAAAACTAAATTTGTTTTTTAAATTTATTTTCATCGGGATAAACATTAATTGCATTTATAGTAATTAAATGTGCTAAAGTCCCAAAACTTATTTAACAAATTGTGAAAAGCAATCTAATGTAGGCATGTCCCTATCCGGATTTCATTCCTGCCTAAGGAAATCTTCAGGGGACTTTGTTATTAGAATTTCTAGAGATATTTGTTATGTTAAATCACAATCTCAATGAGAATTTCTTGTCCTCGTCTAGGAGCGAGATTCAAAATTTAAAATATCAAAGAAAAAACAAAAACAACAACAAAAAATTGTCACAATTGGCTTTGTCATCTTCCAAATACTACTCTGTTTTTTTGACAGACCTAGCAATGTAGTGACGTTTATTCAAGTAAATCAACAAAAGAAAATCATATGTTTTCTATTACTGTCAGTTACATTTAAATTTGCAAAAGCACCTGCATATTTGTTATTTAAATTTATTTTCATCGGGATAAACATTAATTGCATTTATAGTAATTAAATGTGCTAAAGTCCCAAAACTTATTTAACAAATTGTGAAAAGCAATCTAATGTAGGCGTGTCCCTATCCGGATTTCATTCCTGCCTAAGGAAATCTTCAGGGGACTTTGTTATTAGAATTTCTAGAGATATTTGTAATGTTAAATCACAATCTCAATGAGAATTTCTTGTCCTCGTCTAGGAGCGAGATTCAAAATTTAAAATATCAAAGAAAAAACAAAAACAACAACAAAAAATTGTCACAATTGGCTTTGTCTTTCCTGGGTACTTGAGGTTGTGATTAATATAAAAAATATAATATTGATATATTGCGAAATTTTGTTAAATAAATTATTTGTATGAAAATATTTCGTTTTTGGAAAGGGTAGCAACCCCTAAATTTTTTTCCAAAATGTTGAAAAAATGTGCAATTTTTTTTTTTCAAGAATCATGATCTAACCTAGGGTTGTCCCGTCAAATATTCTTCTATAAGAAGCAGCCTAACTTATACACTTTATAAAAAATTATGTTCAAGCTTATAAACAGGTTAATAGTTCCAAAACTGATAAAAAAAAATCTAATTTACAAATTACTAATTTCAAATTTATGAGATTTTAAATGTGTCACGATATATTGGACACATTTAATAGCATATTTTTGCATATTTTGATACTAAGGGCATATTTTAGCTAAAAATTATTTTTTAGAGCATAAACATTAAAGCAAAAGCATGTTTTTAGAGCATATTTTTTCCATTTCTTAGATTTATCGTTATAGACCAATAAAAAAAATTCCAAAAAATTCTCAATTAAGACTTTGAAAAAAAAGTAATAACTTATGGGTGAACAATTCTGAAAAAAGTTTTGGCCCCCCCAAAATAAATTCCTAGCTACGGCCCTTAGCATTACAAAATCGATGCCATTTTGTGGCAAATTTGTTGATTTGGAAAAATATTTATTTTACTTTGTCCTTCTGCTAAGGACTGCAAAAAAGTACTTACGTGATCTTCCGAGCACTGATTACACTAGCTTAAAGCCAAAATATTACAAACACGCGACTATTTTCTTATTGTGTATTTAGGTTTACTAAAACCGAAAATCCCATTACAAAACTTTTTTTGGAGTAATTTTTGCAGTTTTGTATATTTGCAACCGAGCTCGGTTATCACAACCTCCAACTCGGTTACAACAACCGAATTCATTTATGACAACCGAATTTGCGTGGTTGCAAAAACTTGCGGCAACCGAATTCACGAGGTTGCAACAACCGTGTCGATTCGTTTGGATGACATTTTAGAATTTTTATGACAGTGGACTTACATGCAATTTAGGTTAAGTTAGGTCGAAAAGAGGATTTGGGGAAGGGAAATGCTTCCCTAATCCGGCTCAAGTCCCTAAGAACTTACACTTAAGCCAGAATATCGGCTTGTTGTGCGCTATAAAAAATTGGTCACATGTCTTAGACCTACCCCAGAAACTCCGTCACACTGACAAAATTCCTCAACATCTTCCATGCTATCCTCCTAAGATCCCCCAATGTGGATATTGGGTCACTGGATAGTATTGCGACCCGGATCCCGGCAATGCCGGCCATTCACAGAGATAGTCTCATCGTACTCCCCACACGAGCTACACACTCCCGAGTCTGCTCTGTCAATACGGTGGAGATGGGTCCTCAGTGTCGAGGTTCCATCAAAAGACTCAGTTCCTTCCTACTAAGATTCAGAATTTCCCTCTTCCTGTCCCTGCCCGGGTTGCCCCAGAGAATCCCCGTGGTTCGAAAAGGTCTAGCGTTCCCCAAAGTGACTAACTCCAGGGAAGATCCTCCCCTACCCAATTTATTAGCCATTTCGTTCCCCGCTATACCACAGTGTCCCGGCACCCATATAATCTCAATGCGTCCCTGTGTAGAGAAATCGTTAATTTCCCCTTTACACCTGAGTATCGTAATTGATCCCACTGAGTCCGTAGATAGCGCCCATATAGCTGCTTGGCTATCCCTGAAAATCACAATATCACCGGTCAAGCCCATGATATTCACCTGCTTAATGCACACCGTAATCGCGGTGACCTTCGCCTGTAGTACGGTATTATGGTCAGGAAGACGGAGCATTTGCGTACATTGAAGTCAGCGTCACAGAAGCACATACCCGTTCTCTCCATCCGTGTAAATGTGGATCCCCAGGTGGTTCCCCAAGAAGATCGCATTTAACCATGGTTCCCTGTCGGGGATTAACGTATCACAGAGCGTCGTGACCGACCTCTCTGAATTTCTGTCGCATTCCCAGTTTGGGACGCAATATCCTGGCAACTGGTTCAAAATAGTACGGTGCCCGGTAATATGGCCATTACTGTCCCATTCCCCGGTAGCCCTCAGCCGCATCATAGTCAAAGCGGCCTCGTAATTCACCTGCACCCCAATTGGGCGAATTGCCAGAATAGTCTCGACAGCCCTAGTATATGCGGTTCGCATTGCGCTACTAATGCCCAAACAGCATAGGTACTGTACTTTATGCAATAGTCCCACATACGAACCAAATCTCATCGATGTCCACCATACTACAGATGCGAATGTCAGTATGGGTCAGAAGACGCTAATGTATAATAGCCAGTGTGCCATCCTATGATACAGACCCCATTTAGATCCTATTGCTCTTCTACAGATGGCCCACGATATGTGGGCCCTCTTCACCCTTTCCTCAATATGGTCCCTTCAGGATTTACTTCAGAGCCCTAATAATATTATTATACTAATTTTATCCTGTGCTTATAATGATGAAATCTGCATGATTCATTGCAGTTTGTCTTAACGCAGTTTATGTTGACTAATGAGCTTCTTTTAACAAATTCATAAAACTTGTCTCATTTAAATTATCTCCATATTTAAATACTTTCCATATTTCTTTACACAAGCGCATTTTTCTACTAACTTTGGTTTTATTATTAAGATTTGTGTTGGTAGACAAGGTATTTCCCAGAAATTTACAATTTTTATTTAAATCTAACATTTATTTAACAAATAGTTCGTTGTTTTTTTAAATGCTAATATTAATCAAAGTTAATGATTCATTTACTCACAATTTCGTAGACAAATTTAGAAAGAAACTAATTACAATTTAAACCTGTTTCTTTTAAAGAATTTTTTAATAATCACATGAATTAAATATCAATTCATGCAAATGGCATTTGATTTAATTAACATGAAAATATTTATATGATAATTTAGTAAAAAAGAGCATGCATCTGTATTATTTATTTTATATACGTAATACTTGGGGCATGTGGGAATTTAAAAATGTAATTAACAATTTTGTAATAAAATTTATTGAAAACCCATTAAATCTGGGATATTACCATATTTTATGAAACAACAAAAAAAAAAAAAAAAATAATTTTAAAACTAGTTTTAATTTCAACGCTTATTGTACAACATTTTAATAATATTGTTTAAATTACCCTCGAAAAATTAGTAAAATTATTTATTATTACTACCAAGTGGAAAACAATAACAATATTTTATGGTCAAACGGCTAATGGAGAAAAATATAAAAATGCATTTAAATATCATGTATAATAAACCTTTGTAGCATGAAAACGATAAATAATATATATAAATGCTTGAAAATGCAAATTAAAACCCAGCAAAACTTTCATATCACAAAATATGTGTACATACACTCTAAAAAATGATTGTGAATTTACTACTATTAAATGAGTTAAGTTTTTTGTATTATTACGCAAATTCGGTAAATTTAAACACAACATGCCTAAAACTATTTTGCGCACACTTTTATATAAAATAATATACGCTTACAGCATTTTTAGACATTATGTGTTAACAATTAAACACCTGTGCGCCCCGGTAGGCTAGTTGGTAGCGTGCTGGCTTATCAGTGCGGGGGTCGTGGGTTCGATTCCCACCAAAGGCACTGGTCTGTTTTCGCTACAACGCGCCGAAGTCCATAGTATCGAGTGCTCGGTTAAGGTAATAGTATATAATTTGTAATTATATGATTATTAATTAATAAAAAAAAAAATTAAACACCTGTTGTCTAAAATTAGTAATATATTGTTAAATAACGCACAAAGTTTGCAAATATACTCTTATAATATTAATACATATTTTGATATTTTTAAATTGAGTATAAAGAAAAAGAAATTAAAAAAGCTAAAAAAAAACTCTAAAAATTAAAAATTATGGAGAAATTTTGTGAATTTATAAACGAATTAAAATGTATAAATGTAATATTTAGTTAGTTTAGTTAATATTAAGTTAGTAAATTAAGAAACTTCATAATATCCCAAAACCATTTATACATCTATACACTTAGAATACTATGTAGGTAAAGAATACTATGTACGTATTCACTTAAAGAAAGGACGACTTACATTTCAGTAAATTAAACTAACATTGATATTTGTTTTTTAATGTTCAAAAACTTACTAACAATTGTAGTAAAAATGAACCACATGTTAGTAAAAAATAAACAAACATTTATTTTTTTAAATAACAAAAAACGGCTGTAAAAATGAAGGCAAAATCAAAAAAGAGTCATTTGATGTGGTTTGTTTTTTTAAATGAACTCCAAGATTAGTAAAAAATTTTATTTGTTCTACAAATGACTGACATATACATTAGAAATAAAGGAACTGTATTCAACCCAAACAACTACATATTTTTAAAGCAGATGTTCCCTAAGTGTAAATGGAAACGGAATTTCTAAGTGCTTGCAGCCAAATTGTGAAAATATATTTTCAAAATATAATTTATGAACAGATCTTTAAAGAATGCAACCCTTCATTCGATTTTTCAATTTTGATTGATTACGAAGTGATTGAAGTCTCAAATCACAATTTTACAAATCGGATGACTTCTCAATCGGTCTCATTCGATTTTATTTCCAGAGACTTCAATAGTTTTCCATCATTCGATTTATTCAATCACTGAATTCAATAGTTGGGAATTCAATCATTGGGAATTTAATAGTTGGGATTTCAAACATTGGGATTTCAATCGTTTAGCATTTAATCGTTGAATTCAATTATAGTGATTTTTTTTTAATTTTGGCAATTTTAATAATTTTAGCGTTTTTTTTTTAATTTTGCCGATTTTTTCAATTTTGGCGATTTTTTCAAGTTTGGCCATTTTTTTAATTTTGGCGATTTTAGCAATTCCCAAATTATAAATCGATTGAATAAAAAATCTATTGAATTAATAATGATTTAATTCCCAAAAAAAAACAGTTTTCTGTGGTCAGGTTCTTCTTTATTATCGAAAAATTCACGTATTCATGGAACATTTTATTTTATAATAATTCCGGCTTCTCAAAACTTTTTTAATATCAACATCGGAGGACTTTTTCTTATAGAAAATTTCTTAGCCTCTTATGATTTTTTTAAAATAGGGAAAGTTCCACATTTTAAAGAACTTTTTATAAAAAACTCTCATTTTTAGATTCTCAAAATTTTAGATCTCTTAAATTTTGTTATAGAAAAATTCTTAAATTCTGATAACTTAAGTTTTAAAAATAAGCTTATAATGGAATCGTCCGAATCAGAGAATCTGAATTTAACAAATGGTAAGGGAAATAAGTCTTCAGAATCTGATAATTTTCATGTTATAAAAAGTTCTCAGATTTAGAGATATATTTTCTAAAAGAAAGGACCTTAGAATCAAAGAATTTTGTCAAAGCAAAGTGTCCTTAAAATCTGAAAAATTTTTCTATTTAAAAAAGTCCTCAGAATCGGACAATCCAATAAGAATACGTTGAGATTCAGAGAATATTTCTATAAGAGAAAGTTCGCAGAATCTCTGAATTTTCATATGAAAACAACACAGCAAAGTTTTATATTACCCGGTACAAAGTTTGGGAATTAGAAATTAAGGTCGGTAACTAGTTACTTTTGTATGTACATTCTGCTAATACCTTTCAAAACACATATTGGCATTATAAATGTAATAATTTTTTTTTTAATTTTTTATATTGGGTATTAAATTAAAATTTAAAAATGTTCCACTAAAAAAAGGTTTGGGTAGAAAAAATAAACATTTTGTAATAAGAATGCAACATGTTAGTTTTCTATTACAAATCCTATAATTTTAATCAGGTCGTGTCCATTGACGGTAACATGTTTACTAATCAATTGCAGGTAAATACATATCAAAAACTTTTATTATTTATTTAAATCTACAAGTTTAATATAATTTTTATTAAAAATAAAAATTATGTTTTTTTTTCGACCTTTAATTTTGCAATGAAAATAAAAATTATTCAAGTTCGAGGCCATACTCTATATTTCTTTATTAGGATATTGTCCTAACAAATAATCTATAGAGTTTTTGTTTTCAAATTTATTCTTTGACCCTTTCAGGAATGTGTTGATAGATCTATTTCGGGAATTTTCTAGGTTCCCATCATCAGAACACGTTTTGAAAGCGGTAACAATCCAATGCCAAACATCAAACATTCATATAAACTATTTTTCTCACTACTCATTTATTTAAATCTTTAAATTTTATTTAAATTTTTAATCTTAGGATCGAATATTATTTTATTATTGTCGAATTTGTAGTAAAAATTTAAGTATACACTCACAAAAACTTTTCAATAAAAGTACAACAATTATTTAAAGAGTTAATCCGTATAGTGGTTTCAATTGAATATTGGGTTAAATTACCAAAGAAATATATTTTTAACTTTTCTGTCTGTTATTCATTAAACAAAATCAACAAAAAAGCGGACTTTCGGTATTAATTAAAATATTCAGTTAAAAATTTTTATTAATAACGAGAAGTTGTTATATTACATTGAGTATTGAAATAAACGAAAAAATCTATTGTTTTTACCAGGTTTGTCAATTAATTTATTAACAGTGAGAATAAACTAAAAGATACAATTGTTTTAAACGAAAAGTATGCAGTCCTTTTTTTATTGATTTTCAAATACTTTAATTTGTGTATTCAGTAGTCTTTACGGAAAAAATATTTTGAGTGTATTAAATTTTATGTGAAAACGAACTAATTATATCATAAAAACATTAAAACATGTGAATTTGGAATTTGGGCAGTCAATAATACAAATATTTGCCTAGTAATGCAAGGGTAAGGAGTTTAACTTTTTACCAGGTAACATGTTCCGTAATACCCACCTATTATCGAGGTTTTTCTGGGAAGTTTTCATATTCCTAGAATTTTTCTATAAAGTTCTTCTCAGTAAGAAGACCCTTATAACCTGAACATTTTTCTATAGCAAAACGTCCTTAGATTCTGTAAGAAACATTCCCCATAACGGACTATCAGAATCTGGTGATATTTCTTTATATAAAAATTTTCAGATTCTGAGACTTATCTAAAATAGAAATCATCTGATTCAAAATGATTTTTTCTAATAGGAATCTGGGAATTTTTGTCAAAGAAAAATTGTTTTACGTTTGACGCTTTTCAACACCTTAAAAGAATCTTCATCGCATCTCGACTAAAAATAATAATATATAATCTTATATAATGTGATCCAATTTTGTGAAAAAGTACTTATACTACCGAAAACTGTAACACTGTTGGATTTTATATTGTGGTGAATATAAGTACTGGCACCAATACTACCATATGATTTTAATACCACTACATGTAAGACTTAGGAACATTTTCTAAATTTTTTTCGAGTAGGGCTACTATATTATACTATGGTTGTTTGTTACACCCAAAATACAATTTTCAATTTGCTTGACACTTTATTTCTCTGTACATACTGTTTTATAAATTAATCTATCAAAAAAAAATCATAATAATTTATATTACTACAATATTGTTTTGTTTATAAAGATGAAATTAAATTACCAATCTGAAAAATATTTGTTCAACAATTTTTGTTAACAAAACCTTTTGCTGGTTTATAATAATTTATATGAAGAATATTTTTTCATTACTTGATGGTATTTTTTATATATAAAAGAGACAATTTACTTTATATTTATTGTTCACTTTAATTAATCAAAATACTTACCGCTAGCACTCAAATTTATACATTCATTTAATAAAACTTATAAAGTGCATGAAATTGTTGTATGCATAGCCCTGACAAATTGACGGGCTACTGTAATTAGAGCTGTAGTAAATTCTGTCAACATAAATATTTGCGGAAAACATACTTTATTTGTATTTTCTTTAAAAATCTTTTTGACTTTTAACAAATATTTTTATTTTATGTATTATATGCGGTATTTCAAAAATTGTCGACAACTGTTTTTATATTTTTATTTGTTTTTAAGAGAGAAGCAACACTCAGGAAATTCTTCCTATTTATTAATGTGTCGCTTTCTTTGGAAAGGGGACAGTGGAGAGATGAAAGCTGGTGAAAGATGAAGGGCTTCAAACATGGCAACTCTGAAATTGCGCGAGATAAGTCGTAGAACAGTTGTTGCTGGCCACCTGATGTAGAGTTAGCGAATTTATTGAAGCTTTTTTTGGGTCATAGCCCTGATTCATTATTCTACTTCGGTGGGGTTAAGTGCTATGGGAACTCCGAAGGCGGGCATTGCGATCAATATGAGAGATAGAAAACTCATATATATTATTTTTCTGAATTGATATTGTAGTCACCGGGAATCGAACCCGGGACTATCTGTGTAACAGTCCAAAGCGCTAACCATTACACAACAACGCCCTAAATGGCTCTTATTTCTAGAGGTTTTTTGAATTGAGAGTTAGATATACTGAGAGTTAGGTAGGGTTAGGTTTCACTTCGAAAAGTCTTCACCTAAAGAATTGATGGACATTTAAAAGTCAAAAATTCGAAAAGTTAAAAAAAAATATACTTAAATCTTACAACAGTTCTTTCATTCATTTTTTTTCCTCATAGCTTCTAACTTTTAGATACAAACCAATACAAATGGGAGTCACTCGAATTGGGAGATACAATCACTTAAAAATTAATATCCGCTGCTTGGTTAAAAGTTGTATGGAGGTTTACAAGTGAAACCAAAATATTTCTAATTTTAAACCAATTATAACCCCAAAATCTTAATAAAAAACTTTGTTGAAGCTCAAAATCGGAAAATCCAAAAAAGTGAAAAAAAAACTTACAAAAAAATGAATTTGCCTCCTCTGATAATTATATATAAACATTAGAGGGTTCAACTTTGTATGGCCGTTTTGGTTAGTTTGGTTCCCTTATATGGAAAAACATATAATATGAAGTTTGGTGCCGATTGGATAAAGAAAACACGAGGCGGAAATCGATTGAAAATTGAAAGTGTGTTTTGTATGGGGGAAAAATTGGCTTTTTCGTGTTTTTTCAAAAATTGTTAATATTGAAGCTGTTTTTATTCCGTATTATAAATTAATCGAGATGAAGACAAAAGGGTGTTTTCAAAAAGATATAAAAATCCGAAATCGGTTAAGAATTACCAGAGTAAAAAAAAATACCTCAGACCACTAATGTGCCAAATGCCACTTGATCAAACATTTCGAGCCCACATCCTAAACGTTTACGAAATTAAATACCAAAATATTTTTTTTTACTTACTGGACCCATTAACTGTTAGATATGAAATATTTAATTTTTAGGATGTGGGTGTCCTGTTCTAAGGGGACGTCGAAAACCAACAATATTTTTAGGGTATTTTTAAAATCTACAATTTCAAATTTTAAAAAATTTTGTTCAACAAAATTAAAAAAAAATAGTTTTGCACACTAAGGTCGCATTAAGTATAAAATTTAAAATAAAAATACCAAAAATTACACATATCCCCCGTTTAATTTAGTAAGGGCAGCTATTTAAGTTCGGCGGATTTTTTTATACAAAATTTGATCATAGGGTAAAATTTATCTACTTTTAACAAGTACCAATTAATGCTATTCAGAGTTTTATGAAACAAACTATAGGCACTATATTCTGAAAATTTGGTCAAAATCTAACTATGGCAAAGGTCAAATTTCAAGGTCACAGGTCAATTGACAACGAATTTGAATGAAAGTTGACTAAATTATTTTCCATAGTTGGTATTTATTATTTAAAAAGAAAAAAACTTAATTAACCCTTTTGTGCACTTGGGGCCAAAAATGTCAAAATATTAATATTCAGATTTAAACCACTAAAACTAAATTATTTAACTTAATATAATAATAAACCTAATGAGAATTAATAAAATCTAATTAAAATGAATCTAAAATATTTATTACTAATATATAAACATTTATAAAAAGCAAATACAAACATAAATACTACAAAAAACAACAACAATGTGTTTTTGTGATAGTAAAAAAATTGACAAGCATGTTCCGAATTTGAGCATATATTTAATTGATTCAATTAATTTTTAATTGAAAGCTTTTAAATTTTTTAACAAATTGATTTAATAGAAAAAAGTAGGGAAATATTTTTTTCTGTGTATGCTTATGGCTTTGTGTTAATTTAATGGCTTTTCAGCACCGCCTATCGGAGATATTTTAATCTAAATTTTAGGTCTAAACTTTAAAAAGAAGATGGTCTTGAACAGGTTAAGCTTTTTTAAAAAATAATTTTTTTTTGATTTGGCTCAAGGTCATAAATTAAAAATAAAATTTAAATTTTTCGTGTTTTATTTTTAAATATTTATTATCTTTTCGATATTTCGAACAGCTTCGTTGTTCAAATTCAGGAAAAACTATAACAATTAAATAATTTAAAATCTTAAATTTAACAATCTATAATTTAACAAAAATGCAAAATTAATGATTATATTATATCATTTAAATATCTTTTAATAAAGCGTGGAGTTGAAAGCGTCCTTACTTGTTTGTTATCTTATTAAAACTAGTTTTCTTTTTAAGCAGTCGATTTAAGTTTTTTATATTTTTTTAACTAAACTCTACATAAAGTTTAAGAAGTTTTTCTAATTTTGTTCATTATACGATTTTTGAGATTAAAATAAAAAAATTATATATTTTTAATGATAAATAGAACATTAATTGTCGGCGATGCAACTGCACATCCACTTCTGAAAACATCAAGCAACTACAAAAGCAATATATCAATCATAGCTTGAGCTAAAACACCACAAAGAGTGAAGCTGCTTATAAGTAGGGCATCCAAAAATAAGCTAGAGCTTTTTTTTTATTTGAAATGTAGAACTATTTATACTACTTACAGGGATTAATTTGTTGTCCCGCGCGAAACGTGGAAATTACAGACAATATACGGGACAATATCGTCGAAATTTAGACGCTAGTAACTGATATATTTTTGGGCCTTCTTTTAAAATTATAAATACGGAAAGTTAGTATTTTTTATAACATACAAAAAATATGCGATTTATAGATTCATTTTTAAATTTTATTCTATTAACCGGTTAAGAAAATACATAAAATGAATAGAGGTCAAATTCAATTAATGTTAAAGATAACATTTATTTTGAGGATTTTATATTTGTTCTATAAAATATAATTCAACAACTACTACAAATATATTATGTTTGAATTCATATAAAAAATATAATTTATTTTTCTACAACCCACTCATACATAAAATGATTAATTTATTATGGCCACAAGCTGTTTTACGTTGTAAAATGTGTTGGCATAAAAATGAATATTGAAAATGCATTTCTTTTTATTTATTTGGCTTTTACATTTCCATTCTTTTTTTTGGTCAAATGGGCATGTATCAGCTTGGTCTTAAGGCCTATATGTGCATATAATATTCATTAACTCTACTATGTCAGTTGGTGCCCAGCAAAATCTCAGTAATGGGCTCTGGCATTAGGTAATAGCACCCAAAACCATAAAGTCCAAAAATAAATAAAATTTTAAATTTAAAATTTTTATAATTTTTTGGGCACTCGCTGCTACAGAGTTTAAGGAATATGTCAATTTTTTAACTAACTCCCAAATTGGTTGAATACATTTATATTCTTAGATTATTGAAATGCATAAAATGATGGAAAATTAACTAAATGCTTTTAGAATAAAGTACTCCTCTTCTGATCAAAACAATACTTGTGTGTACGTAGTGTGACCAAACTCCAATTTAGTCGCAGTCAACGCTGTGTCGATCGTGGCTCAACTGGTTAAGAGTTGAGATTACGATGCATAGCTTGATGCTAAGACCGTGAGTTCAAATCACAGTACGACACCAAAAAATTAACAATATAAAATACTTTGTTCAATTGACACATAAATTAACCACTGACGAGTCCCAGGAGGGGGACGAAACTTCGGCAGTCTGGTGTATCCCTTGTGCCCGTAAAATTTTTCAATAAAAATGTTTTCTTCTTCTTCTTCCTGTAAAGAGACTAACTAAAGAAAAAAGTTTTGATATAGCCATATATGATTATATATATTATCACATATAACTAAACATCATATTTCATATGATCCGAAAAAAGGAACAAAAAAAAAATGATCTCATGGTATCTCTTGGGATCTAATCTCATATAGTTTGATCCAAAAAATTGGTCAATCAAATATAATAAAATTATATATAATTTGATATAATTTTATCTAATAAGTTTTTTAATTAAAAAATTGTTAAAAAAAAATTTAAAATATTTTAGAGATCAGTACTTTTTATTGTAATCCAATTTAGTACTACTTCCAATTCATTTATAAACAACATAAATATTAATTTAAAAAAATAGCGTAACATCTAAATATATATGTTTTTTATGAACCTAAAGTCGGAACATAAAATAAATTTAAAACGCTAGGCAAAAGACAAAAAAAAGCATTTACCAAATAAGAAAATAAAATTTTTGTTCCCAAAATTTTAAAGGAGTTTGCATAATTGCAGTTTTTTTAAATAGCAAACTTTACACGTCCTTGTTATACAAAATAATCAAAAAAAAAAAATAAATAACTGTACTGTCGGTATTATGGATAAATACGATATAAGTTTTATGAAGGATACATCCTATTTAGTACTTTATCAATTTCAGATTGTTCCAAGCAACGATTTTGTTAACCACACAACGGGATGAGTGGTAAAAAGTATATTGCCTATACTAACTATAATATTTAACTTTAAAAATTGGAAATTTTAAATTCATTATAAAAACCTGAACTGGTTTCAAGAGTTTCAAAAATATGTAAAAAGTAGTCCTTGAGCCAGAGTAAACCTAATTTTTTTAATATAAATAGAACATTTTAGTCTTCAAAGTTTATTAACGTCATGATGCTGGTTACGAAAAGACTTACTAAGAAAAGAAGAATGGATAAAAATTGATGATTAATAGTTGTTTTGTTAAACCTCTGCCTATTTTGAATGCTCTAGCTTTTCTAAAACTTCAGGTTCTAACGAGATTTTTAGCCAGATCTAAATGCATGTAACAACCTAAGTAATATATTTAATATAAAAAATATCCGGAGTTTAAAAGCTCGTTATAAATAAATAAAAATAAAAAAAAATTCCGATATAAACGAAGAAAACTCTAAAAAGATGTACTTTTAATTAATTAATTTTTATGCTTTTCAGCAATTTTAATTAAATTTTAAAGTTAATTTGTATTGTTTAATGTATTCTCTGCATAAGTTTTGTATAATTAACACAACATTTTAATTGCATATACTAAAAAGTATGCATTAAATTACCTCTAAAAAACTGTTTCTCTTTAAATCAGTTGGCATAACAAATTTGACAGATATCGAGCACATTGGTTCTTCTTTAGTATATACATATGTTTTTTGGTTTAAAATCTAATATTTATAACGTTGGTTTTTAATACTTTAATAAAAGATATTAATAATTTTACTAGACAAAAAACCGTACTTTTTCATGTTGTTTTTACACAAAATTTTGAAACTCATTTATATTATAATTATAAACGGTGCTAAAATATATACATATATAAAAAAGATAGAATTTTTTTCTTTAAATTTTATTATATATGTTTATATATAATTATATGCTTTGCCATATATAATTATATATAAAAGTGATAGATTTATGTTTGATTAATTGTACCATATACACTTACATTTGATCATATATGGTAGAATATATGGTCATATATAGATTTATATCTATTTCTTATGATCAGATATACAAAATATGCTAATATATAACATAAGATACAATGATATGTGATGATAAATTGCGCCATATTAAAAAATTTCATAAACAAAGTAATATATATATGAACATATATCCTAATACATTGCTGCACATAAAAGCATATATAATGATATCAAGTTGTATATGAGTATATAGAAACAAAATATTTGTTTACTTTAATTTTTAAAATCTTTAACAAATAAAACTTTTAGGAATATTTATAATAAGTACACAAGGGTCGAGGAAATTAGGTTCTCTATAAAGTCCCTTACTTTTCCAAACAAACTCGTAAGGGAAGGACTCAAAGACACAGGGTTCGAGGAGATTTTAAAAATATATTCGATAAAAGTCATTCTGGCGTTCTTCGCATTTATGTGTCTACTAACTGTATGTTTATCTATAACGAACGAAAAGAAATTTTCGTTAAAATAACGAACATTTGGTTTTGTTTCTTATGTATTTTTGACAAATGTAAATGTGAATTTCTATCGCTTCGTTATATATAAACAAGCTCTAAGCGTTATGAATTCTCCGGAATACTGTATAAAACATTATAAAAAAGCAATAATTCAAATTACTCCAGCAAACTGCGGTAACCGTATTGGAAGCGCAGTGACCTGCTGTAAAACACCGGTCGCCTCCCAGAGCTTTCAATACGTTAATTGCACATTAATTTTCTTATTCTGCTTGAATCATTAGTATCACTAAATACTAAGTACTGTGGGGTTTCTACATTGTTCCTTTATATTCTTAATTGCTTGTATTTCATTAAATACAATTTCTTGAGTTGGATGAATTTCATAACCACTAAAATTTGGTAACATAAAACATATATTACATAGATATCTAACTCTTTAATACAGACGTCCTATACCTATACAAAAAAATGTTTGAATGTATATGAAAAATGTGTTTGTTGTTAAAATATGAAGAAGGAGAAGAGTTTCATATCTACACTCATAATAATCCATTCTAAAAATACGAAAATAATGTCAAAACAACAAAAGCTTTCGTGAAATGAACAAATATTGGTTTATTTTACGAAAGTTTTTGTTATTTTGACAGTTATTTTTATTTTTATGCATGGATTATTATGAGTGTATGTAATCTATGATATATAATTAAATTTGTTTCTGTGTTTACCGGCAACGTATTCAAAATGTTCCTTCTCTATCTCATACTATTCACGACCGAACTAGTAAAGAATACACAAATACTGTTTAAAAACGGTTTCACTGTATTGTGTTTTTGAGATTTGCTTGATTCAATCAATTGTCATATTGCCCAGAAAAACTTTTAGGCAATATGACTTTGCATTTGGTCAATATGACATTTTTGTGTAACAACATTTGTGCTATATACCACTCTTTTGGTCTACATGACTTTTCGGTTTTTGGGATTTATTACGGTGTCATGATTTTTGTTCGACGAATGCGGTTTAGTAAGTACCCATCTAAAGTTTATATTATACGATAATAGGTTTGCGAAAGAGAAATTAGTTACTTTTCTATTAAAAACCTTATTATTTTAATAATGGCACGTCCATTCTGATAACGCCTTGCAAAACACATATTACCTTCAGAATAACTGTAATATATTTCTTTTTTTTTTTTAAATGTAATTTTTTTTATATTGGATATTAAATTCAAATTTAAAAATTTTGAACATGACATTTTTTTTATAAGTTTTGGGTGGAAAAATTAACTTTTTATGATAAGGAGGTATGTGTTACTTTTCTATTACAAACCCTATTATTTTAACAAGCGCATGTCCATCTAAAAAACGATATAGTTTTGTTCAAAACGAGAAATAAATTGTTATCGTTTTGACGATGTTACACAAAAACGTTATGCTAAATGATAATAAATTTTTGTTTTTTAACAACATTGTTAACAATATTTAACATTTTTATCTAATATTGTCGTATAATATTGGACTATAAAAAGTGCAAATTATTAAATATCACGAAAATATTTTATACAAACTATGAATTTTATTCATTAAACACATGAAACTTTCATAATGATTAGGCTAGGATTAATGAAAAAGATTTCACATACTTTATGAAATTTTCATTGGGTCAATGAAACCATTCATGAAAATTGATTTAATGAAACATCTTTCATTGACTCAATGAAACATTTCTTTGGGGACTTTTTTATGAAAAAATTCATTGGATTAATGAAGGAATTCATTAATACTACGCACAAATTTCTATCAGTGTAGTAATATGTAATAAAATAATTAAATAAGCTTAAGCTTGCTGCTTATAAAAACGACTTCGTCAAACAAAAATAACGGGTGCTATCGCCAAATTACAATGTGTTAAACTATTTATATTCATTATATAACCACTTACGTGGTAATGCAGGATTTTGCTGGGTAGGCTGAGTAAAAACATATAAAAAAATAACTTCTTACCTATTCATTTATTACTTGCACATGCAAAAAGAAAAACGTCTGCAAAGTTAGCAACATTTTTGCTGAGAGGATCTTGTCAGAAAAATTGCTAATATCAACAAAAAAAATTAGTTAATTTAGCAAAAGTTTTGCAGAATTTACCAAATTTTTTGTTGATATTAGAAATTTTTCTGCAAGTATTCTTCCAGCAAAAATGTTTACAGACTTTTTTTCAGTGCATAAATGTATAAGTTTATTTATTGTTATTGTTTTATTATTTTATTATTTTTGCTTATTTTCTTTCATTTTAACATTCGTTCTCATCTTTTTGAACAATCACAAATAAATTCATTGCTATACACAGAGAGAAATTCAGTAGACGAAAAATAATGAAAATAACGATAAATAATCCAGTCAGAAACGACTTTTGCCCTAAAAATGGACTAAAATTAGTTTCAATCTTTTTTGGAGTATAACTCTTAAACAAGTCTTTTTAGGGAAAAGTGCGATAGAAGCATTTTTATACAAAATACAATGACAAACATTTTCCACACAAGCATTTTCCAACTATCAATGAGGCGTCATGATGTAAGCGACGAAAGTCAAAATTTGTGTTATAGACTTTTTTCAAACGGCTTCTGTATATTAATTTATAATTATTAATAGTTTTCTGCTTTTTATATTGCACGTGGTTATTTAGTATTTTACATACATTTATGCCCTGTTTCTAGACGACGTTCGCAGCTACATGAATGTACGACTAATCAGCCAGAAACTGCAAGCCTTACAAAAAATTAACCACTGGCTAACCAAAGAATTGTTCCAAAATCCTTTTTGCCAGTATTTGTTTTACAATAATTTCAGTGATCTACAGAAAATACAATTGTCATAGAGTTGGCTGTCATATTGGCATAGTCATAGCCATATTGTCATTGTTATAGAATTAACTATGCCAATGTTTTCAAATTGCTATCCAGTCAGAAATTACTAACGGTTCAATAGTCTAACCACTGGAAAAGCATTTATTTTTTAAAACTTTTGATGCCTTGTTTAAAAAAAGTTTGTAGTCGAAAGCTTCCGAGTTCGAGTCCGGTTTCAGGTAAAGATTTTTTTTGTAGTTTGTTTATACTTTTGAATATTTTTTCATATAAAATTTATTATTTTTTTTTCTGGAAAAGCTCTTTTAAGACCAACTTTATATTTGTTGGTAGAACGTTGGCAAGTTGTTTCCATCAAACCTTATATCAGTGCTGACACATTTGAACAGCCAACTGCTACCCAGCAGTTATCACTTAAATACATTTTCAGCTATCAAGTATTATATGTCTCGTTAGGTCAGTGGTTAGAGCTGTCGGCGGCACCAAAAAAATTATACATGGACTTATTTTAAATTTTATTTAGGAAAACAAATTGGTTTTTTCAACATTTTGCCAACGCTGGAAATTTTGTTTCCCCAGTGCTTGTCCGACACTTTTTAAACAGACGGACCTTTTGTCTAATGATGTTAGACAAAAGGTCTAACATCATTAGAATCAAGTGCTTTTTAAAGCACTTGTTGCCAGCACTTGCACCACTTGCTAAAGTGCCTTACCTTCCTTACGTTTGTCTTTTAGTGACTGGCTACATGTATTTTGTGTTGCATGGATTTTGTTATTGTTTTTTCGCTGTGCCCAAAATGTAATAAATTGGAATATGGATTTTGATAAGTTTGCCATGGAATAACCATATATTTTTCAAATGTTATTGGCTTATTAAAACTGCTTATAATAACATACAATTTGGCGAAAGCTAAATACAAATAAATTTATAAATTAATATACAGGTGCCGTTTAAATAAAAGCTATGACACAAAAATTTGAATTTACCGCTTACAACATAATGACGAGTCAGCATACAGTAAAAACTGCATATGAGAAAAATGTTTTTCATTTTATTTTGTATACAAATTCATTTATAGCACTTTTCTCTTAAACTACTAGTTTAGGGGTAAAAGTCGATTCTGACTGGGCTATTTTCATCCGAGAAAAACAATTTTTCAATTAAAAATTACTTGTTATCCCCAATGTACCGGAAATGCGCGGGGAGCGGTGAAAATAAAACTTTTGCACATATGGATGGTCTAATGTAAAGGGTCCGCCAAATAACTTTTTTTTTTTTTGAACTCCTGAACCAATTGGACTTTGTATGGCGTCATACCAAGGTCTTTATGCAAAATTCGTCTCAATGATGTCTCCGAAATGTTAAATTGTTGAGAACGACGGTGAATTGATGTTGATGGCGCTTCACGCACACTTCCTGCCACAGCAGCAATATTCTCGGGTGTACGCACTGTTTTTGGCTTTTCATGCTTTGGTTTATCGATGAGGATGCCAGTTTCTTTCACTTTTTTCACAAGATAACGAACATACGGACCATATTCGTTCAACGGAAGGATAAATTTAGTTATCTGTCAAATCAGACATGAGCTAAGTGTTACAGACAGATAAAGACAGATACAACTCTGTATTTTATTTATCTCAAAATGCATGGGTGTATTTTATTTGCTTTATTATTTATAATACAATTTTTCACGAATGAGTGGCGCTTAGTTATCTGAACGACCGATTCCATGCAATTACTAAAAACTTAAGTAAAAGTTGGTAGATTTTACCATTGTTTTACTGATTTTATTTTACTAATATTAAGAAAAAATGTTTTGCTAATTTTACTACATTTTTTTGCAACGTAATTTTTAACAAAATTTTTATTAACTGTTTCTGCTATTTTAACTGACTAACTTCTAAGAGTGTCACTTCGTTAAGATCAGCGGTTCCGGGTCGGGTTACATATCTTGTCAGTAGGTATCCAGCAAAAATAGTGTGGAAAAAAACAGTAAGGGAAAAAGAGTAAAAAAACACTGCAACTGTTGAATCGGATGTTGTTCAAATATGGGCGTTTTATCGGTGAATTCAACATTGAATTGTCATAGGAAGGGAGTTGTTCCTTTTAACAGGCGCGGTTTGTAGGGGGAAAATGGGAAATGAAAACGAATGTTAAGTTGCGCCAACCGGCTTAAATACGTAATAACCGATTTGAGTTGTAGTAACTGAATTTCATTTGGCAAATATCAAACTTTTTCTCAGTGTGCCGTATTTAAAATATGGATTTTAAAAGCTCTGCTGGAAAGTTCATGTTAAGCGGACCGAATACAAAAATTTAAAAAAGTCCACGCAGCTCCACCATGAAATTAAGTAAGTATTATTATATTTTAATTTGAACTCAAAACAATAATTTCACATACAAATGCTGTATTCGAAAATTTAGTTTTTTGAATAAGAAATATTGTAGAACATACAAGGACATGATTTGTAGACCAGTGGATGCGTCTTTAAAATGTCTTTCATTTGATAAACAATTTTACTATAGTTTATATTACAAAAACATACAAATGGGCCATTTTTGACCCCACTTGTTAACCCTTAAGATTGATATTGCTCACCTTAAAAAATAAAATACGTGTCTAACATATGTTTTTACCCTACAACATATTCAAGTTGCATTAAAAGCTGAGGATTCACAACTGTGCATTTTCCTTGTACGATTCTTCAAAAATATTAGCTAATTTTAGCAGTTTTTCTGCAACTTAATTTTTTTTTAAATTTTCATATATTATTCAGCTATTTTTACAAGTTTATTTCTATAAGTGTATACATTTGTATAACTTTTATAGTTTTTCCATTTCATCATTTCATTTAGTACTGTTGTGTTATTGTTATTGTTATTTTGATTAATTGCATTTCCCTGCAATTCATTTTCATAGTACTGGAAACAACACAATGCAATAAAAGCAGCGTAAAAAAAAAACTGAATGTCAGTTGTGAAAAATTAACGTATAATGTATTATTTATACATACATGAATATAAATATAAATTTTGAATGCATTTCACAGGAATTTCAAGTTCATTTCATTATTTTAATAAATTTTTTTTTTATAATTTATTCAACTGTGATAATTCGATTTAAATCTGTTACAATTTTAAAGTGTTATTTTCATTAAAATAAAATTAATTAAATCGACTTTCTAACAAATTAATTTAATCATTTCTAAATATATAACCGGTACAAAAAATATTTTTATAATATTAATAATAATTAACGATAATAAATAATAGTTAAGTAATTAATAATTAATTCATATTCCCTGAAGATGGCATTCAAAGAATGACGAAATATTGGAGATATATAACATAATAAAGGATATTTCATAAATACAAACGTGACTCAATTATTTAATAAAGTCATTAATTTCAAAGGTCGAAAAACTTTTCATAATTTTTAATTAATTATAATTATTAATATTTTGAATGAAATAAATTTCCAAATTTCCACTTATATGAAAAATGAAAATTTGTTGAGTGTTTTTCAATACGGATTTAGAAAAGGTTGTGGTACGGAAGAAGCGGTTGTTAATGTTATTAATTTCATTTGTAAAGGACTAGATGAAGGTCACTGTGGAGTAGCAGGCATATTTTTTGACTTTACAAAAGCATTTGAGATCATAGATCACGATATTTTGTTGCTGAAATTACAATATTATGGTATTTGTGGAAGAGAATTAAGCCTATTGAAAAGTTACTTAACTAATCGAAAGCAATTTGTTCAGATTAATGGTCATAAAAGCTCTATTGGAATTGTAAAGTCCGGTGTGCCTCAAGGTAGTGTGTTGGGCCCTTATTGTTTACGATATACTTAAATGACATTAAAAATCTTGATCTTTTTGGAAAACTATTTATGTATGCTGATGACATTTGTCTTATTTACCCCTATAAGCATGAAACTGTTGCTGAAGAATATATTGTACGTGAAGCTCCATTAATATCTGAATTTACTAGTATAAACAAGCTCTTCCTAAAGGCAAATAAAACCCAATTACTTAGATTTAAGCCGCATGGTCAACTTAATGGATTTAGTGTATATGTTGATGGCAAGTAAATATTTGAAACCAATTCTATAAAATATTTGGGAATACATGTACAGTAGGCCGGGTCGATTTGTACGGAGGCAAAAAAATCATTCAACGTTCAAGAAAAATCGTATTCTAGGGATCAAAATAAGAAACTTTGCCGAAGGAACCACACCTCTAAAACGAATTCTTATGTCCAGACTTTTGACCCGTAGGGTCAAATTTTGAAAAAGCCCACTTTGATATGTCAGAAAGTAGGAGGACTCTCTCCAAGATTATGGGAGATACTTCTTCTCCGGGAGACGCGCTAGCAGATTAGTGCATAAATCATCATTCTAGTTGTTAAAATTTAAGTTAAAAGAGGGCCTTTTTAGCCGTGTTTTTTTAGCAAAATGTACAAATCTCGGGATAGAGATATTTCAGAAAGTTGGAGGAGTCTTTCGAAGATTAGGGTCTCTATTTTTTCTCCGGAAGAAATAGAGAATAAATATATTCGATTGGGTTGGATTCGATTGGGGCACTCTAAATGGGTCAAAGTGGGAATTTTCAAAATTTCACCCTACGGGTCAAAAGTCGGGACATCAGAATTCGTTTAAGAGGTATGGTTCCTTCGGCAAAGGATCTTATTTTGATCCCTAGAATACGATTCTCCTTGAACGTTGAGCGATTTTTAAATCGACCCGCCCTAATGTACAGAGTAATGTTACCTGGAAGCTACACATTCAGCAATTGAAGTCAAAAACTGCCAAAGCTGTTGGTATGTTATATAAGTTCAAAAACAAATTTGATGAAAATACAAAGTTATTGATTTATACAGCATTAATTGAAAGCCATTTCAACTACTTAGCTATTTTGTATGCATTCAAAAGGAGTACCGAGTTAAAAGCGCTACAACGAATGCAAAATAAAGCTCTAAAAGTGGTGTATAACCTTCCTATCACTCATAGGGAAAAAGCTTTATTACCGATTTCTGGGACTTATAAAATGCAAGTTTTAATCTATGTTTTTAAGTGCATTCACAAAATTGGGCATCATACTATAGATTTCTTACAAAATCAAAACGTATACAATACGAGAAATAATAGCGGTATTCGCTCTTGGTAGCAAACTACCCTTGCAGACCTTTCAAAGCTTGCAGATCTTGTATAAATACAAGAGTATGCAAGACCACAACAACAAAATACATGAAATAAAAATATGCAAGACTTTTATTTATATGCAAGACGAAAACCTCTTGCATGTTCTGGGTCTTTCAAACCTTTCAAACTTACAATACTTAACATCTTTTAGTTTTGCCGGAAAACAAAAAAAGAACAGAAATATTTACAAAAAACATTTAATTTTCGTGTAAAAAAAAAACAACTGATTTTAACACAAATTTTTATCAAAAAACAAACTTAAATAAAAGAAAAATGCGATATTAATATAAAAATTGATTTCCTTAAAGTCGATATTCACACAAAATAACAACAGAGTTAAAAATCCACTGAGAACGAAGAATAATGCCAACCTTTTTTATTTGAAAAAATCGCTAAAGTCGACTTAAAAATGGCTAGAAAATACATTTTCGTTAGAAATTAGCTGTTTTGTCAACATTGAAATGCTTGGGTTGTAAACACACAATACACACAAAAAAAAAGACGCTCACGCTTTGTAGCATAAAATCATAGTATTAATGCAACCCTTGCATAAATGCTATCAAGAGTGAATACCGCTAATGATAATTTGGATGTAGCTTGGTGTCGACTGGAAGCAACAAAGCAACGCATTGAGTATGTGGATAGTCGTGAATTCAACAATTTGCCACCAGTTTTAAAATCTATAAATAGAATTTCAGTATTTAAAAAAGACTTAAGGGACTATTTATTACAACATGTGGAAGAGCTTCTGATTTAATTTTGTTGATCTCAGGTGTACAAATATACTAATTTTAATGTTTTATAAAATTTTACTTTTGTTAGTATAAAATTCAAGTACTTATGTATTTATTTGTTTTTGCCAACTCGCCTCTACAATGCCTATAAGGCGCTGAGGAACCTAATGTAACGAATTTTTTTTTTGTTTGTTGGTACTTTTCGCCACGAAGACGAAGAAGAAAATATTTTATTGAAAACTTTAACGGATATAATGGATATGCCTGACTACGTGTTTAAGTGTTGTTAATCCAAACATATAACCTGCTTTTCTGAAATATAAAAAATGCGAAAGTTATTTTAAAAAAATATCAGTTTCAAATGATTTAAAGATTTGTGACATGCTCCCATATACAGTGAAAATATTCTAAACTGACATTGCATTTTAGCTTTTAATTGATTTTCTTTCCTTAAATCACTTTTTGTTACTAACTGTTTATTAATTTCTCAACTTTATTTATTGTTTTTGTTAACAAAATAAGAAAAAAAAAAAAAACTGATTCCATTTAATTACAACAACAAAAAATATATATTTACATACATTGTCGAATTTAAAGTGTTTAAAACATTAGCAACTGTCATTTATCCTAATCTTAACTAAGTAATTAACACTAACAAATGCTTGGTTATAACGTTGACTGCATTATTTTTAAATATTTTATATTCTTATATTTGCATTTTATTAAAAAGCGTAATAAAATTATTGCATTTCAATAGTTTTAATTAACTACGAACTTTAAAGGAATCTTTGTAATAATAATTTCTGTGAAAAATGGCTGGTCTCAAGTATTTTTTATTTATTTTTTATGTTATTAATTAATAATCATATAATTACAAATTATTTACTATTACCCTAACCGAGCACTAGCTACTATGGCCTTCGGCGCTTTGTAGCGAAAACAGACCAGTGCCTCTGGTGGGAATCGAACCCACGACCCCCGCACTGATAAGCCAGCATACTACCAACTAGCCTACCGGGGTGCACAAAACAAACCTATATATTGAAAATATTTCAGAAAGAAAATTCATTGCGGCGACTTAATTTGTTTGATAGTCAACAGTGTTTCAGTTATAGCTATAAAATTTGTTAGTTAACCCTCAAACCTGCCTAAACTTTTTTTCAATAATATGTATACCAAGTGTACTGCAAGTAAAACACTATGTTTTTCTCAAGTATAATTCCGTTTTTAAGGACAAATTGAAAAGGACAATAAAAATTAACTTTTAAAAAATATATCTATATCGTTATTCATTTGCAAGTCAACGAATTGTCGCATAGTTAATAGTGACAACATCTAAAAAATTAATACGTTAGGAAACCCGCTGTAACAACTGTAAGATAAGTTAGAAAAAATAAAGAATTTTTTTACAAAATATCCCAAAGCAGTTCTAGGAGAAGCTAAAACTGAAACTCAGCTGGATTGCGGTCTGTACACTATTTAAATAAGACCCGAGAATATGGTCTCAGAAGTTGTAGATGTACAAAAAAACCATATGTGTCTTGTTGACTTTGCGCCCACTGATATTGGTCACCACAACAAAGGAAAACATTTTATGCTCCTATAAGTCAAACTTTAATCTCCGAGGGTCAGAAGGATGCGCCTCCTGTGTTTGACGACCTCAAGTTTTTTACCAGTTGCAAAAGTTTTGACCAGCACTGTATATATAGTCTACACTATAATTTATATTATTTACATTTATTCATATTATTTATTCTTTATTAAGATTTGTTTTTTGTTGTTATAAACCACATTTAAATATAGCAAAACTATTTCCCCAAAATAAAACAGATAAAAACCAGAAAATTTTAATTCATGCTCAAATATGTTTCTATATCAAAATATTTGCTAAATAACAAATTTTAAAAATATTCTAGTAATTACTAGGTTTTTATATTTTGCATTCAAAAAAATTTAGGAACTAAAACACACACCAGTAAACCACACAAAATATGCTGATGGTATTGTATGCATAAATATCTGTGTATTTGTACATACCGGAACATTCAAGTGAATATTAGGTTGTTGCCAATAACTACAAATGAATTGGCATGCTAACATATGCGAAAATATATGTAAGAGCAGATGTGATCAAAAAATTAGTGGCCAAACATAAATAACAATTGAAAACACATTTTAGTTAGGCTTAACAGTTTATAGTTTATTGCGTTCTAGTCCTGAAGTAGATTTATTCCAACCGCTCTTTTGCGATTTTTGTTAATTATGCGCAGAATTGCAAAACAAACCATTAATCAATATAACCTTATAATTAATTTAAAATAAATAGACCAGAAAATGAATGAATCAAAAGAGCGAACCAATTCAACAAAAGTAAATTATTGAAATAAACTACGAACTATAATACCCAACTTAGTCCTTAGTCCTTGCAGAAAATCGTTTATTATCTAATGCCGCCTCTTTTTCAATGGGCATGGTCATCAAAATTAAACCGAAAAGAGTAATTACAATAATTTGCAGAACCACTCTTTGAAATTCATATTTTTTAATAAACTTAGGTACGGTGAATTCAAATCTGTCAAACATTTTTTTTTTTTTTCATAATTTGCATTTTTTTAAATATCGCGGTTTTTATAATTACGCCATTCACCTAATTTTCTAGCACATTTTGCGTACTTTTTCGAAAATAAACTGCAAAATCATGATTTTTTTTTTAGGAATATAAATCTGCACAAAATTATATCTCATTTGAATATAAACATGTTGGTGTATGTTTCAATATATCTTACCGGTATTGCAAGGAAGCTGAACATTTAGCATGTTTATCGTTATTAACTGTGTTTGCTCAAAAGTATTTTAAATTTTATCACTATAAAACGAGAATTTTTATGTTAAAAGAATTAAGTTCATAATGTAAATATAAAAACCGCGTTATTGAAAAAATTTCAAATGAGAAAAAATGGTTTACCAGATGTGGGCTCAGCATAACCATCCCCCCACCGTGAAGACTTTTTTACATATGGCTTCATACCATATTAATTTTTTAAGAAAATTCTTTTCAAGTGATTTCTTTTATATAATTTCAAATAAAAAATAAGTAGGTTTTAAATTGTGTTGTTTCATTTAAAAAATGTGGGTCTTTAAAATTGTTGATTTCGAGAAATTTTAATTTTCAACTTAAATACGTTTAAGCATATTCAAGTAGCAGAAAGCTAACTTATTACCAGTTAAAACTTTCTAAAAGCAGATATATTTATATCTTATTAGGCATAATTAATATGGATATGGATAAATCTCAAATTATTTATAATTTGATATAATTAGATACGTGCAAATGACCCATTTTTCTGACCAATTTGTATGGTTTTATATATGGGACCTTATCAAATAAGATATGATTACGATTAAAATTTTACACGCTATTAGGCAAACTCCGAGGGATCAGAAAAATTATTTCATTATGAGCAGAGACCGGAAGTTTATGCAAATGCATGTTTTTTACCTTCAGTTAACAAAATATCTTTGCGAATTACAGAATTTGCGTTGAAATGGCATCGATTTGTTTGTGTATATTTTTATTGCACATTTTTACTTATTGTGCTTTAAATGCGTGTTTGTAGTTAATTTTTTCAGCTTTTTTTATAACTCTCTTAATTGTTTTCTTAAATTTGAATGAATATTTGGATTCAGAGAACAGCTGTTAGTGTCTCTTAAGAAAAATAATTAATTTAAAGTGCCTTTAGATGTTTTTTTTGTAATTTTTCTGTAAAAATCTCAATTTAGCTCTTTAGAGAGAGAGAGAGAGTTTAGCTCTTTAGAGAGCGGGAGAGAAATTTTAGTCAAAATTGCAAAAACTTGTGAAAAAGTTTTGAGGCTCTGTCAAAAAAAGATCATCTTCTCCGATGGCTTGTCTTAAGTGAGTTCGTATGAACAGATTTATTTTACATTGAAATTGTTAACAAAACATCGGTCATTTAAAATTAGTTCATGATAACCGAGTATTCTTCTGAATCGAGTTCGTCCTAAATGCGTTTTACTGTATTCATGCTTATACATTTATGTGTTAATATAAGGTTGCACAAAATTTGGAATTTTGGAAAATTACATAAAGGAACAATATTTATTTACCAGGAATCAAAAACGTGGAAAATCACTTCGGTAATTAACATTCTTCGATTTCCCTTCTAAAAAATGTAGAAAAATTATTTAAATTTTTTCTTATAAAATCTAAGTAATTTAACAGAAAACTTTAAAATAGTAATTTGATCAAATTTCGCTTAAAAAATTATCGAACAAAGATATCGTAAAAATGGAGACAAATCGTCAAAGTTGGAAGCGCTGGTTGTAGTGCTCTATATGATGGATATAATGAAATCTTTATTTGGAACTCAATACAGTAGTTTTAAAGTTTTTTTTTTAATAAGCATAAAAATATTGTTTTTCATAGCAACAATAGCAAATAAAAAATGCTAATATTTATAACACAACTATTTTTATGCATACACATAGAATATCATGTAGGTAAATACCACTGCAAATGTAGTTAAAAAGAAATAAAATTTCACTTGAAAAAAGGACTAGTAACATATTATTAAATTCAACTAACATTGCCACTTGTTTTTTACTGTCCAAAAAATAAACCACAAATGAAGAAAAAAATAACGCAAGATTTATTTGTTTTATATTTTTGAATAAAAAAACTACTGTATAAATAGAATGTGAAATCATAATACAGTAATTTTATGTGGTTTGTTTTTTTAAGTGAACTAAAGCTGTAGTCCAAAAATTAATATCTTCTACGAATTACTGTTGTTTCACTTAAAAATAAATATTCTGCATTACAACTCAAACAACTTCAAATATTTACAGCAGAAGTTTCCTGAGTGTAGCCATACAGTTTTTGGTAACATTATTTATTTTTGAATATTGCCATATAAAAATGCAACAAAACCCAACTACTAGCAAATTATTACAACCATATGTATTATTTTGGTGTAATTATAAGTTCGTTCATTTATTAGAGCGGCCCGATATTTCCGATTTCCCCACTTCTAAGATTAATTGTGTTCTATGTGGCATGATATAAAGTAACCGGTAGAGCTTAATTAATCGATTTTTAAAATTTTTCTAATCTATGATTTTAGTACTGAAGTAAAATGTGACCTAATCTAAAAAAAACATTTTTTGATTTTTTAAAAATTTTTCTATCAAACACAAGATTACGAGGGTGGATCAATAAGTCCGTGACTTTTTAAATGAAACACAGTTTTTGTTGGAAAAAAATTTATTTTTGAACATAATCTTCTTTTAGCTCAATACACTTAGTCCAACGTTTCTCCAATTTTTGTACCCTTTCCAAAAAATACGATTTTTCGAGGTCCATAAAATAGGCATTTGTTTGATCAATAATTTTATCGTTGGAGATAAATCTCTTTCCATCGAGCCATTTCATTAGATTTGGAAACAGGAAATAGTCACTAGGTGCTAAATCCGGAGAATATGGCGGATGAGGTTCCAATTCTTAGCCAAATTCATGGAATTTTGCCACTGAGACTGCACACGTGTGCAACCGTGCATTATCTAGATGAAAAATAACTTTTTTCTTGGCCATATGGGTTCGTTTCTCTTTTAAATCCTCGTTAAATCGGTACAATAAGTTGGCATAATATTCGCCGTTTATTGTTTTCCCCTTTTGAAGGTAATCGATGTGGATTATTCCTCTTACATCAGAATAAACTGTTGCTATCACCTTATTGGACGACAAACTTACCTTGGCCGTCTTTGGAGCCGGTTCTCCAGGAGAAAGCCATTGTTTAGACTACTGCTTGGACTCCGGAGTGTTGTAATGGATCCATGTTTCATCTACAGTTACAAAACGCCGCAAAAACTCATTCGAATTGCGGTTAAACAACTTCAAGCAATCCATTGAAGTTGTCACACGATTACGTTTATTTTTAATTGGGGGCAAATGCGACCCCCGTTGCAGACAGCTTTCTTAAACCCAACTGATCATTTAAAATCGAAACGACACTGCCATATGAAATGCCTATGGTATCAACAATCTCACGCACTTTTACTCTTCGATCGGCCAACACCATATCGTTGATTTTTCCGACATTTTCGGGTGTATTGACCTCAATTGGCCGTCCAGAACGTTCAACGTCATTTGTACTTGTGCGACCACAACGAAAGTCAGTTAACCACTTTTTTACCATTGAAATCGGTGGTGCAGATACCATCGAAATTCACTTTTTTCCATTTTTAAAAAAATCCACGAGGTTGTATGTTTTGAACAGCTGTTAAACGCAATGTAAATGACGGAAATTGCTCAAAATTTGACAGTAGTCTATTAACAGGTGTTACTTGATGGGAGCACGGACTTATTGACCCGCCCTCGTATATTCCAAATAAAAGGAATCAGTTAGTTCTTTATTTTGAGATAGCTATTTGAAACTTGATGATAGTGTAAAAGAAGGTTGTGGTGTTGGCATTTACTAATTTTTCGTACTACTTTTACTTTACAATTAATTACCGTACCGTTTTGTTGAAATTTGCTTTTCAGTCTGCTCGTCTAGAAATAGATAATTTTTCTTTAAAATTACTGATTTTGCTTTAACTTTTACGCACTTTTTGTTTGAGTGTACGATTATTGTAATAAAACAGTTTCTGTTTATAATTTTTTTATTGAAATTTTCCAGCTGTGCACTCAGTAGAAAGAAGTTCGCAGAAAAATTTTTGAACATACTTTACTATTTTTGTACTAATTTTTAGTACAATTTTTTTATTTTAGTAACATTTTTGCTCTTCTAATTTTACAAATTACTGAATTCTGAACTACGAGTGTTTTTTGCTGCTGCTTTTTACATAATATTTTTGAGAACCAGTTGCTCAATTTACCAAAAATGGTGCTAATCACAACAAAACACATCGGCCATTCCACGTAAAATCGGAAAAAATCTATCATTGGGTCTTCCGATTTCAATTCCGATTTCGCATTCAGATATTCTATGGAGCCACTTAAAGATTGGAGTGTTTAGTTTTACAGATTTAAAAAAATCTGCTGTTTTAAGCTCGATTTGGATTTTTTTTAAATAAAAAATATGCAGAAAGTGTGTAAATCTGTGTATTCGGACTTTCTGTAATATTGTAATATCACCATTTAATAGCATTGGAATGGTACGGTACTCTTAACAAAACATTGTCAAGAATTTAATTTTTTATGCATTTTCGCATTGCACTTTCGAACGTTTGGCCACTCTCGATGTAAAAAAAGAATCTAGTAATTGCTTCTACTAATTTCATTTTACTACGGTTCAGCAGACATGCCTTGCTTAATTTAGCACAAAACACCGCAAGGCTCAAAATAATTAAATTTCGAATAATAAAGAGTAATATCGAATAAATCCTAACACAGATTATCACTTATTATCAAAAAGTCGCCAGATAATGTGTATAAATTATTAGCGAAATCGGATCATTACTTTGTTTACAAATGGACTTTGAATAAAAAGTGAAAACAAAAAAGTAGCATTTTTACAAAAAAAACCTAAAATTTCGTAGAAAAAAATATACTTAATTGTTCAGAACTCCGAAAAACTAATTTATATAAATATTCTTTTTAAATTACTGATGAAGGCTACAAAGCAAGTTCCCAATACTGTCACTCTTTTTTGAAATGGTCTGATCCTATAAATTAGGGCACTAAAACTCGCAAAAAAAAGCTCCTTTACGCACTTTTTGTTCAGCTTCCATTTGTAAACAAAGTAATGATCCGATTTTTTCTGCACTTTGTCATTATAAAATGCAGCATTTCAAAGTTTCGGCCCACTCTAATCTATCTATGTATTACATGCAATAATGAAAATAAGTTAAAAACAGTGTCTATGCAAGTTACTATTTTTATAGTTATTGTTGTTAGATGGATCTGTTTACTGTAGTATATATATATATATATATATAAATATATGTATATATTTGCATTCACATATTGAGGGAGTGCAAAATAAATAGCAAATATAAGACCAACAAAAAAATAAACAAAAACTATATCTAAAACTATATCTATTTAAAAATCTGTCTATTTTATAGTGATTTATGATCCTAATGGGAATTTACACATTTATATTTGTGCATTAAATTTTCAAATGATTATTTGTATTATTTTCTCTCTAATAGATATGTTGCGTTCCAAGCCAACTGTCCCCTTTAAAAAAAAGTATATACCAGCAATGTCAAACTAACATCCTATATGACACTAACAAAAACTGCAACAAGTTTTCCAATTTTTCCAAAAACTAGGCGTAAGTCAATAATTTTGAACTAATTTTTAGTATTCTATTTATTATTATTTAACAGAATTTAGCAAATACTAGAAATTTGACAATATTAATATATTTTTATATAAAAACAACATTTTTTAAACAATTCAGAACTAGTTCCGTATTTTTAGAATAATACGAAACTCAATCTAAAAAAGCTTGAATGTTTTTTTTTATCGATCGAGAAAGTTTCATCATGAAACTTGAATAAGTTTTGGAGAAAATATTCTCCTTCATATATATTTAAATTTTTTAGTGGTGTTGGCTCTATATAAAGTACGTAGTAAATGAGCGCCAGAATATTTTTGCAAAATATTCCCTTGTGTGATGTGGTGCCAGTTTTGACAATTTTTATACTTAAATTACCAAAGAACAGACTATTTAACTTATTATTTTTCTTTTTTCATGGGGGACTTTAATTTGCCCACGTTTTTATAATTTTCAAGATTTGATATTATTAGAGCAGAACAAAACATTTTTGTTGTATAAAATAATGTCTTGCATGACAATCATGCTCCCATTTAATACCTAGTAGGCGTATGAGCAATAAATATTACATATGAAGGGCTAAGTGTAAAAATTTGATAAGCTACATTTATTGTTTTATGAATTGTTGCTGTTTTCTAGGCATCCATTGATCAATATTTGATAGAAGCCTAGCTTAAACACTTATTAAAAGTACCTAGAGTATAAACATACTGCAAAAGTCATATTTTTTTTCATTTTTTCCACCTTTAAAAGGTGAAAACAAACTAAAAATAAAATGTGACTTATCATGTTTTTACAATAAGCCCTTCATATAATAAAATTTAAGAAAGAAATATTGAAATATGTATGAACGCCAATATAAGGCGACTATTTTCTCCAAAACTAATATGAGTTATATTATGAAACTTCATGGATTGAAAAAAACTACTGAATTTTTTTTATAAATAAAAAATTTTTAATTAATGTAGGCCGATTTTGAGATAAATTAAATTTTGTATCAATCTAAAAATGCCTAACTAGTTCTAAATTTTTTTTTTTTGTATATTCTCCATGGAGAAATATATTTATAAAGTTGAAATTCCAGCATTTGCCAGTTACATAATAACAAATAGTATCCTAGAAATGGTCCCAAAATTTATCAATATAGGACCACGCCTAGTTTGCCAACTTTTTGGAAAACTTAAAATAATTTTAAATTTATAACGAGCTTTAAACCTACACTCAAAAAAATAAGTTAGTACAAAAGTTAGTAAAACGTCTTGTCAATCAGGCATACTATTTTTTAGCAAATTTTTTTGCTAAAATCGTGTTTTCAGCTAAAATTTTTGTTATACTTATTCAGCACTTAACTGTTTTATACTAATGCTTTACTAATATACTAATGTTTTACTAATTAATTCTGCTAAAAAAATTGTGCTGATAAGCACATTAATAGTGTGGACGACAACCAGATTGAAAGATATACGCAGAATGAAGCAGATGTCGCGGCATGTCAAGATGTAGTAGAGAAGAGGAAAATTATACTAAAAAGTACAACTCTAAAAAGACATATAAAAAAATCAACCATGGAAGACTTTTGTATCTCTTTTTCATACATAAAACAAAATTGAGGATTAAAACAACTTAAATTTTGCGTTGTCACCGGCTTGTGAAAATAATTGTCTATTAATAAAATAAAAGACAAAAGAATATATTTAAATTTAATATGTGTTTCTATAATAAATGTTAATAGATTAATAATCTAGTGTGGTCAAATTGCAAACAAACATATGCAGACATGTAGACAGAGTAAAGCGAAAGACAAAGACACACATCTTAGGTAGATTTGTATGGTTCCTTTTTCTTATTGCAAATAAAAGGGTTGTTTTTTTTTCGTTTCGTTTGTTTTTGTTTATTTTTTCGTTTCGTTTCTATAATTATCTTCGGCAGTTGCGTTCTTTAAAAGAAAGCATCATTTAGACAACGATTGATGTAAGTAGTTGAAAGAAAATTTTTGTTATGTTATATATATTTATTTCTATATATTTTCAGATATTAAATTAATTCATGTCGTCAATGTGGGAAAATGAAAATTTTTATATTTCGTAATTATTGTAAATTATTTTTAAAAGAATCACAAAAATATGTTTTATGATTTTCAGCAAATATATTAACTAAATTACAATTTTTTTACAATTTTTTTGCGTTTTTTTCAGTCTACTAAAATTCAGCAGAAAATTTATTAATTTTTACCAAGGCTTTTTTATTTCTAATCTACTAAGTGTTAGCAAAACTTTTGCTGAATCTACTAATTTTGTTGCTAAAAATCAGCTCGCTGATTTTCAGCAAAAGATTTTGCTGACATTAGCAATTTTTTTGCTAGCACCCTCCTGACTAAAATTTTGCTGACTCAGCAAAATTTTTTTCTGACTTTACAAACTTTGTTTTTTGAGTGTATGTATATTAACAAAAATAAATCAAATCAAACATATTAGCTAGGTTGGTACTAGTATTTCGATCTGGCTAAAGATCTCATCAGAACCCGAAGTTGTAGAAAAGCTAAAGCCTCCACAAAAAATATATTAATCATCAATTTTGCTCCATTCTTGTCTTCTTAGTAATCAAGCACGTAGTTAGTGTCCTTTCCGAACAAGCATCATGACGTTACAAAATAATTTTTTTATTTTGTCTATGAGAACTAGCACTGTTAGTTTGGCATTGCTGCTATATACTTTTTCCTGTAGCTGGGAAATTGGCTTGGAAAGCAGCATATATAAATTTGAAAACAGTGGTTTTATTTTTCAACTAATACATCTAATTAGATGTAAATATGTATAGTGTAGTTTGCAGTAATGCTAAAAGGGAAACTAAGTTAATACAATTTAATGGCATTGAAAAAATATATTAAGTTTTTGTTTTAATTTTTTTAAAAGTAATTCGCTATTCACAATGGGAATATTTGGTTTCATTTATAATAGGAATATACTTAATTTAAAATTTAAAATTATTTTATAATTAAATCAAATGGCAAAATTTAATAATCATTACACTCATTACATTTTCTAAAGCTGGCTACAAGTATTTTTTAGAAGAGTTTGGACCACCGAAACGAAATTATGGAATTCTTTTTTACTGTTCTTACCAAAGTAAACCTGCAAATTATAGGCCATTATTTGTAGAAATTTGTTAATATTATTTTTTTTTTATTTGGACAATACTGATATGAAAAAATTATTGAAAATAAAAAAGATTTATATTTCTTAAAAACCAGAATCGAAAAATATTTGAATTTTTATTGTAGCTTTTATAGAACTTTTATAGTTCGCGTTTGAATTTGTAAAAAAATTTGTTTGCACCATTTATTTAACATATAGAAAAATATATATTACAGCACCAAAAAATATAAAAATACACTGAAATAATTTTTTTGTTATATATAAGAGCTTTTTAAAGAAATCCGCGATTCTTTTGGAGAATATGCTTTTTTTTATCCGGTTTTATGATATTTAATTGGTATTAGGCTTACTTATATGCAGGAACTCATATTAAATATTTTTAAAATCGCCAAATAAAAAATTCATTATAACGATGCTCTTTGAGGCTGTGAAAATTTAGTTTTCTGAAAATGAAAATTATTCAAATTCGGAGGTCTTCTTGTCCTACCAAAAAATCTTTAGCGTTTTTTTTTTTTAATTTAATAATTAGTCACTTTCAGGAATGTGTTGATAGATCTATTTCTATTTTCCAGGTTCCCATCTTCAGAACACATTTTGAAAGAAGTGGCAACTCTATGCAAAGATTAAAGATTACCAGCACTGATCAAAAATAAATTTAAAACCTGTTAAGATTTTGGCATCAACGTTTTGGTTTAATTGTTTGGAAAAAACTGCCACTGTACACGATAGGAATGAACAAAATTAAATTTTTTTTGCACATTATCAATTTCGTACGTCTTAAAGATCCGAGCTATGTTTTTATAAAAAAAGTTAGAAAAAAAAATATTTCAATTTCTCAAAAATTTTCACCAGTTCATAAATTTTAAAGCTTACAATTTTTAAATGGGTTTTAGGGAGGTGCTTGTATACTCAGCAACTCAATTCACATAATGCGATAAGCAATTTAAAATATAATTGTGAAAGTCAGGCGCAAAAAACAGTACATTTTCCAAAACACGTATTAGAAGTCGACTTCCAGAAGTCACGGCTTGCAGAAGTTACTTGCAGCAATTATGTGGAAACACGTGTTTGTTGCTTGCTGGAAGTAACTTGAACGACTTGCTGTGAACTACAAGTGTTTTGAAGACTTGTAGAAGAAGTCGGGTATACGTGAGTAAACGGTTTGTGGTATTCTCTTCTGTTTTTTTTCTTACCTATTGCCAAAAATCGAAGAGTAATTAAAAGCCGGTCTTTGGGAGGTATAGCCAATCTCATTTTAGTATCCTGCTTTTGAATACTTGTTTGAATTGAAGATAAAATGTATTCAAAATCATCATTAGACATTCTCAGGAAATTTGTCAGCTGCATTGAGTCTTCGGTCCGGAATTCTTCAAGTAATGTATTTTGGAAACTTAAATCTACGCTCCGCAGCACCCAATTTCTCACCCAAACACTTCTTTTTGTTTTTTTTTTTTTTTTTTAATTTGTTTCTTTTTAATTAAATATTCTGCGATGGCAGCTGCCAATCTTGTTTTAGCACCAGACATTTTTATACTGTCATTCGTAAAAAAAGAAACTACTGCAAGCTGTACTCACATTGTGTGGAAACACGTCTGCAATTTATTGCAGCAAGTTCGTCGTGATAGTGGACACACGGCATTAGGTTATATATAAAAATTAAAAACTATGAGCAAAAACATAAAATTAATGACATTTTTCGACATTTAAATGGCCATCAATTCATTAGATGAGACTTTGCATGATGCCATAGTTTTTAATTGTATCTCAATTCAAAAAATA
The DNA here is from genome assembly GCA_021234595.1 of Delia radicum. Taxonomy (NCBI): domain Eukaryota; kingdom Metazoa; phylum Arthropoda; class Insecta; order Diptera; family Anthomyiidae; genus Delia; species Delia radicum. The sequence goes on from CM037852.1 coordinate 195,580,965, forward strand.
AGAGGGATCTTAAGTAAGTTTCAAGAGGTGTCGAAATTTTTTGAAATAGTTTATATATAATTTTTTTTTAACATTGTTATTTCCGTGAGCAATATATTCACACAGAAAATAAATTGTTTGAAATTCTATTGTAATCCACAACATTTAATCATTATTCAATAATTTTAATTGTAAGTACTTAAAAATCATCATCAGAAAAATTTAACTATAATGTGAACAGAAACTATATACAATTAACCAAAACACAGTCACAGCATTCAAAATATTGGTTTCTCTAATATTGAAAAAACATTATCTTCTATTAATACCAAGAACCAACCACCTATCGGAGATTTTGTTACTCAAATAAAATATTTGCACTTAAAACCAAATATTAGTTTTGGCTGCAAAAAACAATCACTCTTTCTAAAATAGTAGTTTTCTTTACCAATTTTAAAATAATATACATATAGTTTTTGTCACAGTTTTGGTAACTTTAATAAAATATTGAGATTACAAACGAATTTCTCTTGTACATACGAATCTAATTTTAGACATACATATTTGAAACAAAAAAATATTAAATTTTAAAATTTGAAAAAACAAATTCAAGTTGGGCTTAGGCTAGAGGTTAAGTAATTTTCAGACAAGTAGGAGGCTGCCGGTTCGAGCCCAGGTGCGTGGCATAATAGTTTTTTATTAATAACATAATTTTAAAATATTGTATAATTATTTTTATAGTCTTGGTAAATATAATATTGAGATTTGCCTCCGAATTTCTGTTGTACATACAAATCTTATGTTTTAAAAAATGTTTCAATTTGAAACTAAAAAATATTCAATGTTCAAATTTGAAAAAAAAAATTTAAATTGGGTTTAGGCTAGAGGTAAATTAATTACCTGACAAACGGGAGATCGCCGGTTCCAGTCCTGTTCGCAGCATAAGATTTTTTTTTATTTAATAAAATAAATTTTGTGGAACTCTTGTAAATCTATTTATAGAATATTGCACTCCACAAACATAAAATATTAAATTTTCTCAATAAAAATTCGAAATTTTTAAATAAATGTCGGCTGTTAATATAATATTAAAATCTAATAATAGTAATATTGCGTGGAACCACAAAAATTCGGTTGGCAACAAATTCGATTACAACTACAAAACAATTTTCTGTGTATTCCACTATTGCAAAAATTTAAATTCCTTTAAATTGTTAGCATAAAATTACTTTAATTAAACTCTTTTGTAATAAGTGCTATTACACTTTTTGCTTTCATTAAAGCCAGTTTCTTTATGCCTCCAAGAAGTATTTTTTTCACTTTTCTATAACCAAGGTAACAATAATATTGTATGTATAGTTAACCGTATTTGGTATTTCCTTATTATTGTTTTTTTGTATGTGTTTGTGTTGTTGTTTTATTAAAAGGACCTGGTAATTTGTTGCTTGTTGTTATAATTAGTACTGGTTTCTTTTTTTTTCATTTCGTACACTATTGTAAACTATACATATGCCACAAGCCATGGAAAGTGACGGTGACTATGACAAACACACTAAAGCGTAGGAAAGTGAAAAAAAAAAAAATCTCAATTAAATTCATGACTTGACATTAAACATAAAAGAAAAGTAGTAGTTGGAATAAATAAGTTAACAATGCAAAAAAAAGGAAAAAAAAATTGCAAAATAATAAATTATCACAAAGGTCAGTTGTGAAATGTTTTTTTTCTGTTAAATGGTGACACGTGAATAAGAAAAATATATTTATTTTTTAATGGTTTTAAAGTGAATTAAACTTTTTTTGTTTACCATGACGTATACTTAAGTGCATTTGTTAAATTAATTATTACTCATACGCATGGTAGTTCCAAGCCAACAATTATAAAAGTTACACTATTTTACAGTGTTAGTAGTGAGATATTATTACTACGAGTATATTTTGGGCTCAGATATAAAATGTTATTTTTTGACTTATATTTTTTTGAGCAAACATAAAAGTTATTATTTTATTTTTATTTTTTTAAGCAACTTTTTCTCTTCTTTTTTAATTTATGGTAACTAAAAATTTGCATAGAGATAATTTTTATTGGAATTCCTCGCATTGAGCTTTACAAAACTAACAAAAAATCTTTTGATTCAATTTGTTAAAAAAATCACAAGTTTTTGATCAAAAAATAAAAATAAAAAAATAATTTTAATTTTAGCTCAAAAAAAAAAACAGTCAAAAAATAAATTTTATATTTGCTCGAAAAAATAAAAATCAAAAATGTTATGCCACTGTTCTCCGAAATTTAAGGAATATGTGCTTTCAAACTACTAAACATATAGTTAAGAACCTCTCTACTCACTTCTTTTTAAAACTTAATGTGTTTTTTTTATTTATTTTTAGCTATTAAAAAATTACCTAAAAATCAGTAAAAATAAATTTTTTTTTTAGTTTTTACTATCAAAAATATTATAATAAATTTAAAAAAACTCCCAAATCCGTAAAAATAAACGATTTTTTTATTTCAACTATTAAAAAACTAACTCCTAAATTATTAAAAACAACAGTTTTTCTTAAAGTTTTTTCTATCATTAACTTTTTGGTTCAAATATAGATTTGTTTGTAAAAAGAAAATTTTAAATGAAAATAATAACTGGTACGAAACTAATAATATTTATGTGTAGGTTGTTTTATAATAAATGGTAAAATAAGTTAAATAAAATATTTCTTTTTAGTTTAAATGTATAGCTATTCCATAAAAAACAAAGCTAACTGATTACTTTTTAAATAAACTACAATCAGTTACTGTTAAAATATTGTGAGTGTATATGCTTTTTTGTTTTAAAAATGTAAAAATAACTTTTATTTTCGGTCACTGTTTTTTTATAATTTTTAAACCACTTTTCAACAAAATACTTATTTAACTTTTCTAAAAAGGTTCATATACAAACATTTCTTGTTTAAACATTATATAAAAACATATAGTTTTATATATCATCATATCTTTATCTTGCATTTGGTTTATCGAAATTTTTTATATGGACTCACGTATTAATATATTAATATATATCGACTGTTATATCACAGTAGATGAGGCATATATTACTATATATGGTATATATTATATAGCACGATTTAAAACATAATTTTAGATGGCTTAATACATGATACATTTAAAAAAAAAGTTAGTAAGAAAGTTAGTAAAACGTCTTGCAAATCAAGTATACTATTTTTCAGATAATTTGTTGCCTAAAACTGTGTTTTCAGCTAAAATTTTAGTTATTCTTATTCAGCACTTAGCTGTTTTGAACTAATGTTTTACTAGTGTTTTACTAATTTATTTTGCAAAAAAAAAAATTTTTTGCTGATAAGCACATTAATAGTGTGAACGACAACCAGATTGAAAGATATGCTCAGAATAAATTAGATATCATTTACATGTCAAGATGTAGTAGATACGACGTAAATGATACTAAAAAGTATGACTCTTGTATGACATATACCAAAATCAAACATGGAATATTATTATATCTGTTTTGTATACATAAAACCACATTGTGGATTTAAACAACTGAAATTTTGTGTTGTCAACGGCTTGTGAAATTAATTGTATATTGATAAAATTAAAGACAAAATAAAATATTTAAGTCTAATAAAGATTAAATGAGTATTTGTAAGGTAGTGTGGTTAAATTACAAACAATTATACGTTCAAGTAGACAGATTAAGGCGATATACAACGACACGAGTTTTAATGAAATTTTTGCACTTAACTAATGAAGTTTTCACAATGCGGATGAAAAAATTTCTTGAACTTCATGAAAAATTTTATGGTTTTTATGCAACTATTTTTAATAAAAAATTTTTCATTAGGCGTATGAAATTTTTAATAAATAATATGTAATTTTTTATTAAATTTCATAAAAAACTGAATTAATTTAATGAAACGAGTTCCAGTGACAATTCATAGACCTAATGCAAAAATTCATTTATATCATGCAGATAATTCTCTCAGTGTATCAATTGCAGTTTTAATGACAAATTTAATATTATTTTACGGTTGGGTCTGCCGATTATTCGCATAACTAATTTGTTCACAAAGTATTGTTTCATTTGGAATACTATATAGGTAAGGACCTCAGCAAATGTAGTTTAAAACAAATTAAATTTCATTTGAAAAAATGACGACTTCAGTAAATTCCACTAACATTGTTATTTGTGTTTTACTGTTCAAAAAAATAACCACAATTGTGGTAAAAATTTAACATATGCCGCGTTCTTTTTGAACTCTCCACCCTCAGAAAAAATGTTGTCGGATCTAGTTGAAACTTACAGAAAGTATTGTCCTATTAAAGATAAGAAATTCATGGAACAACTTTTTTAATTTATCGAAAAAATGGGCGAAGTGGGCGGGGTCAAACTTTCAAAAATGGGCATATTTTTGAAAAAGGTACTAATATATTGGAAATTTTTCAGCTGAACTGGATAATTTTAAAAATTTTAAATAAATAGTTATCGATAGACATTTTTATGGGCTACCGACTGGTGAAATTTTTTTTTTGAAAAATTTCAGAACTTAGTCTGAATTTATCCATTTGAAACCAAAAAACCGTTATATCTCAAAACACCCCCCGATTTTTATTTTATTTTTTTTATTTTTAAATTAAAGAACATGTTATTATCAATAGATGTGCAAATTTTCAGAGAGGTATATTTTTTTGTTAAAGAGATATTAAATTTTGAACTTAAGTTGCCGAATTTCCCTTTTTTATTACAAATGTTTTAACACACCTTACACACAAACATACTGCTTGTTGTTGTTAATTCAGCTTTCACGCACTGGCAGTTTTATACGCTTGTTGTTGTTAGATGAACTTTCATGTAAACATAACAGTATTTTATTCTAACTAGATGTAAATTGATTCACAATCTCTTTGACCGTGATACCGTGCAGACGTATTTTGTGTTAAAAATTTCTTTGTAAAAATAAAAAAAAAAAATTCCAAATTTAAAAACAATTTAATTCTTTGTTATTTAAAAACTGTTATTTTGCATACTTTGTATGTAAAACCCAATAACAAAGTTAATCCCTTTGTTTATCAGTTAAACTATTTATTATAAAAAAAAAAAAACAACAACAACACTGCTTACACTAATCCTCTGCAAGCCTGCAGTATGGGTAGTGTAAGCGAAGAATCTGATGCTAGTGATAATGATCACTGGCAAGTAGTGCATCAAAAAACACGATGTCGTACAGACTCCCCACCAACTCAACGTAAACGTGTAGCAACAAATGATCCGTGTACTAGCAGCAATATGTTCAGATTGCTTGAAAACAACAATGATGATGACCAAAACAACAACGAGACCCCTGAACCAAGACCACCACCAATATTCATACCCGATGTCACAGATATAAGGGGTATGCTCAACAACTTTATGAAAGTTATAAAACCAGAAGAGTTTACATACAAGTCTTTAAAAGACGGTCAAGTAAGATTAATGATAAAATCAATCAACTCTTATAGATCTTTAGTTAAATTGCTTGATGATAAGAAAATTAACTTCCATACTTATCAACTAAAACAAGAAAGGGCATACAGAGTAGTAGTAAAAAATTTACATTTCTCGACACCTATTGAATTAATCAAACAGGAAATTGAAAAGTCAGGTCACAAAGTACGAAATGTTGTAAATGTTAGAAGTAGAGTGAATAAAAATCCGATGTCAATCTTCTTTGTTGATCTGGAGCCAAACGATAACAATAAAGACATTTATACTATACAACAATTATTAAATGCAGTGGTTAAAATAGAGCCACCTCTGAAAAACAACGACATTGTACAATGTTATAGATGTCAACAATTTGGCCACACCAAAGCCTACTGTAGGAAAACGTTTAAATGCGTTAAATGCGGCCTTAACCATCCAACAGCTCAATGCACAAAAAAAGAAACCACACCACCACAATGTACTAACTGCTTAAAACCTCACACTGCTAATTATAAGGGCTGCGAAGTTTATAAAAATTTCCTTAAAATGCGGAACTTAGTACGAAGAAGAAATAATCACTACGACAATAATCAAGCGCCTGATTTTGATGTCAACGCTCATTATTTTCCCAATATTAGTGGTAATCACGTTATAAATAATAACTATAAAAATTCCAATCAAAACTCATACTCCCAAACTGTAAAAAATAATAATCATCAGAACGCAGCACTATCTAACTCTTTCAAAAGAATTGAAGCATTAATTGAAAAACAGATAGAGACTACAACCACTCTACTCAACATGATGTCCACACTTTTAACAAAATTATGCAATTAAATTTACGAATAGGAATATGGAACGCAAACGGGCTTTCTAATCACACACGTGAAGTTGAAGTTTTTCTCAACACAAACTACGTTGACATTCTTCTAGTTTCGGAAACTCATTTTACGAGCAGATCACACTTTTATATAAAAAACTACGATTTAATAAACACTAATCATCCCGATAACCGAGCTCATGCTGGTTCTTGTATATTAATCAAATCCAACATTAAATATGACATAGTGACAGAAGTTCAGAAAAATTTTCTACAGGCAACTAACATAAAAATTAAGTGTGAGAATTATGATATAGTTTTCTCTTCTATATATTTTCCTCCTAGACATACCGTAACTTGTGTAGATTATCAGCAGTTTTTTAGTTCATTGGGACAGAGATTTATAGTAGGGGGCGATTTTAACGCTAAGCATACATGGTTTGGATCCCGACTATCTAATCCTAAGGGTAGAGAATTATATAAATGTATACAAAAATATAACTATTCAGTACTGTCTACTGGATGTCCAACATATTGGCCTGCTGACCCCAACAAGCTCCCCGACTTGTTGGATTTTGCTGTATTTTCGGGGATTCCAAATCATCGCCTAGAAGTAAAGGGTATTGATGATTTGAGTTCAGATCACACCCCAATACTCATAAATTATAATACTTCTGTCAAGATAAATTCATCTCACAACAACATTTTAACTCCTCATACAAACATCCAAATGTTTCAGAACTGGCTTGATCAAAATATAAATTTAAATACTCGCTTGAAAAATGGAAAAGAGCTCGATGACGCAGTAGAGCAATTTACTAATCTAATACACGAAGCTGCATCTCTTTCAACACCAACGAACGTACAAAATCAATTAAATAATTTTCATATATCCACAGAAATTAGACAATTTATCACTGAAAAAAGAAGACTTCGGAGAAAGTGGCAACTCAGTAGAAGTCCTATTGATAAGAGAATTTTTAATAAGGCATGTAAAGACCTTAAACTTTTACTATATGAACACAAAAACAAGCTAACGACAGAATCTGTCCAAAAGATAAACAACTCTAAATATAATGAACATCTTTTATGGAAATCAACCAAATTTTTGAAAAGAGCAGTTAAACGCAATACAGTTGTAAAAAGTACTGATGGATCATGGTGTAAATCCAATAAAACCATTTCAGAAGCTTTTGCTGTACACCTGAGTAATACATTTGTGCCTTATTCTATTAATAGTGTTGAAGAAAGCAATGAAATACTAGAGTTCTTAGATTCACCATGCCAAATGGACCTACCGCTAAAACATTTCACTCCTACTGAAGTAAACTCAGAAATTACTAAGTTAAATAAAAAGAAATCACCTGGATACGACCTGATTACTGCAAACGTTGTCAATAAATTAAGCAGAAAAAGCATTTTATTTCTTACATTAATCTACAATGCAATATTAAGATTAGACCACTTTCCATCACAGTGGAAATGCGCCGAAATAATAATGATTTCTAAACCAAATAAACCTGAACATATGCTATCGTCATACAGACCCATAAGCTTACTTGCAATATTCTCTAAAATATTTGAAAAAATATTTTTACGAAGATTATTACCAGTATTAGAGAAACAAAACATTATACCTGATCATCAGTTTGGTTTCCGACATAAACACGGAACCCCCGAACAGTGCCATCGAATTATCAATGTTATTACAGATACCCTTGAAAATAAACGTTACTGTTCTGCTATATTTCTCGACATTCAACAGGCATTTGACAGAGTATGGCACCATGGCTTACTTTTTAAAATAAAGAAAGTTTTACCGGCTCCATTCTATCTCTTTTTTAAAAGCTATCTCTCCCAAAGACATTTTTATGTAAAAACTAAAGACGAAAAATCGAGAACATTCGAAATCAAAGCAGGTATTCCACAGGGCAGTGTACTCGGTCCAATTTTGTACACTATTTTTACTGCAGATATGCCTGTCACTGACGATGTTACAGTAGCTACTTATGCGGACGACACAGCTATTACTGCAACAAGCCATTGTCCAAACGAGGCATCGCGTTTTATTCAGACAGAAATTCATCTTCTTGAAAAATGGTTAACCAAGTGGAATATAAAAGTAAACTCGGATAAATCCAGGCACATAACCTTCACATTAAGAAAAGGTGATTGCTCAACCGTAACTATTTATGGAGAAGACATACCAAAAGACACTACTGTCAAATATCTAGGTATAATACTAGATAGGAGACTCACGTGGAAACCACATATTAAATCTAAACAAACTCATTTAAAAATAAAAACTCGTAGATTATACTGGCTTCTAGGTCCAAAATCACAGCTAAATTTAGACAACAAATTAAGAATATACAAAGCTATCCTGAAACCGGTCTGGTCATACGGAATTCAACTATGGGGAACAGCAAGTAAATCCAGTGTTGATATCCTAGAAAGATATCAGTCAAAAACTTTAAGACTTATCACTAATGCTCCTTGGTTTATAACAAACAAAGCTATACATAAAGATCTTAAAATGTCCACAGTTAAGCAGGAAATCAAAAGGTTCAGCGAAAACTATCTTCAAAGATTAAGCAACCATATAAATCCCTTAGCTATTGCTCTCTTGGATGATACTAATGAAACACGACGACTCAAACGTACACATGTATTAGATTTGCCTTTTAGAGGCTAACCTTTACACATTGTAAATATATAAATACCTGTTAACTATTTTTAATTGTATATAGTTAAGTAGTTCATTGGAGCTGCTTAACTCCTGTTATTTTATACTTTAGTTATTCAATTTGCTTATTGTCTTAAATTAGATAGATTGCAAATAAAGAAAGAAATTATTAAAAAAAAATAAAAAAAAAAAAAAAAAAAAAGATGTAAATTGATTGAATTGAATTTTCGGCAAAGTCAAAACAAATTAAAAATTCACCCGGTAAAAGATTTTGTTTTAGACTTTTAAAAAAGTTAGATTGTTTTTGAGCAATAAAATCATGAAGTTTTAATTTTGTAATTTTTTCACACAAATCTTCAATGAACTCATCTACGCTCATTATTAAGGTTCTTAATGTACATCTGTCAGTCTGCACCCACGACTCAAACTTTATTTCCTCAATACCCTCCTCATCAAAAACAGTGGTCAACATGTTTTTTGTTGCTGTTAAGCCTGGACAACTTTTACAAATTCCCAAAAAGCAATCACTTTTGGGAATATTGCAAACGATAGCATTTAAAAAATCTCTATAATTTTTTAGCGGGATTTGGGTGTTTTTTGTTAATTTGATATATTAACATTATCTAACATCATCTTAACATTTTCGTGATACACACAAACACACACTGTATGTGTTCCAGAGCTTCCCGCTAAAACACAATGAGCAGGTCTAAGTTGGGCAAATTTAGAAAATGATATTTCAACACCAACATGTTCATTTTTAAATAAAGTATACACTTCTTTTAAATTGCAAAGTAGCAATCTCTTCTGAACATGTTGACGTTTTCCATTTTCTTGTTTTAACGAAAGAAATTGATTCATTCCTGGCATGATTCTACTAATGTCATCTTGACCAAAAAATCTTTTACAAGACTAATGACATTTGGTGGTAATGAATTGCCTTTTTTTGGTGTTGGTGCTGTTAGTATACCAAATTTTTTTACGTTTTCGATGGTTTTTCTAGCTTGCCATTCTGACGAACCAAACTCTTTAACTATTTTCTTACGACCCCATTCTTTTGGAACTAAACTTAGAAGCATCATTTTTTCAGCTTTGCTATCTGAACTTTTGAATTTGTCCTTTATTTGGTTCAATACAACGACGCCTGCCTTGTGATCTTCATCGTTACATTTCTCCATCTTTGTGTTTTTTTTTTTAATTTTACTTTCAAAATCTGAATCTGTTTCTTTATCAGAATCATTATTCTTTGAAATAGAATTATATAAATTAAGTTTGCATGACTGGCATATCTTAGATTCATTTTTTAATTCTGGAAAATTATCCTTTAAATAGTTAGAAATCGGTACTAAATCTTTTGATACCTTGTGATTTGTCTTTTTAAGTGGATTAGCACAATAAAAAGAGAGTTTAACACGTTTCATCTTACAATATTATTATTTTTAGCAACTATGCTATAAAAAAAAATCCTCAAAAAGAAAAAAATTCAAGCGAAAAGTCTGTGTTATTTAATCAGTAAATAAAAACGTCTATAAAGATAAGAATACGAGATCAATTTACATCTAGTTAGAATAAAATACTGTTATGTTTATGTCTAACAACAACAAGCGTGTACAACCCAGCAAAACCACACATTACCAAATCATGGGTAAAGTAATGTATCGCCATAGGGCCTCATGCATTACTTTACACGTTACTTCATTGATGATTTTTACAGGCGATGAGCCTCAAGGTAACTCATTACCTTGTAGTGGGTAAAGTAACTGGTTATTTATATGGTTACGTGGTAGGCAAAAGTAATGTGTCTATAAATAGATTTTCATAAAAAAAATGCATAACATTTTTTTTTTACAGATATTTTTTTTTTTATTAAATAAAAAACTTGGTCATGCTGGGATTCGAACCTGGGGTCTCTGGTATTTAACAATTAGTTAGGCGAGAACTCTACCAACTGAGCTATCGATACATACAATATTTTATTGCTTAACATGTAGATGAGTTGTTGTGCTTCGTGTTTTCGTTCGTGATATCAAAAATATACACCTTACCATTATGCTTACAAAAAATCACAAAGTAATGTGTCTATAAATAGATTTTCAAAAATATATATTAATAATTACTTTACGTTTATAATTCATGCATTATGTAATTGATGATCGGTAAGTCATTATTTTATGTTTTGAAGTAATCCATGAGTGTCCAATTATCGGTAACTCATTACTTCTTGTTGGAAAATAATGATATGAGGAAGGAGTACGCATTACAAGGTAATGCATTACTTTATCGCACCCATTACCAAAGTTTTGCTGGGAACTGCCAGTGCGTGAAAGCTGAATTAACAACAACAAGCAGTATGTTTGTGTGTAAGGTGTGTTAAAACATTTGTAATAAAAAAGAGAAATTCGGCAACTTAAGTTCAAAATTTAATATCTCTTTAACAAAAAAATATACCTCTCTGAAAATTTGCACATCTATTGATAATAACATGTTCTTTAATTTAAAAATAAAAAAAAAAAAATAAAAATCGGGGGGTGTTTTGAGATATAACGATTTTTTGGTTTCAAATGGATAAATTCAGACTAAGTTCTGAAATTTTTCAAAAAAAAAATTTCACCAGTCGGTAGCCCATAAAAATGTCTATCGATAACTATTTATTTAAAATTTTTAAAATTATCCAGTTCAGCTGAAAAATTTCCAATATATTAGTACCTTTTTCAAAAATATGCCCATTTTTGAAAGTTTGACCCCGCCCACTTCGCCCATTTTTTCGATAAATTAAAAAAGTTGTTCCATGAATTTCTTATCTTTAATAGGACAATACTTTCTGTAAGTTTCAACTAGATCCGACAACATTTTTTCTGAGGGTGGAGAGTTCAAAAAGAATGCGTCATATAGGTAGTAAAAAATAAACAAAAATTTATGTTTTATTTTTTTAAATAAAAATAAAACTACTGTATGAAATGACTGTAAAATCATAATACAGTAATTTGATATGGTTTGATTTCTTAAATGAACTATATATGCAGTCAAAATCCAAATTTCTTCTACAAATGACTGTGTTTTCATTTAAAATTAAAGAAACTGTATTGCAACTCAAACAACTAAAAATATTTACAGCAGAAAGGCCCCGATTGTTGATTTCACCAATTGTGAAAAATTGTGGGCTTTATGTATATGATAGTATTGCAACCGAATTCTAACCAATTAATTTTCTGGGTGCAGTAAGACTCTTTTGCCTCCAGATTAAAAGTTTCTTCATTAACACATATAGTGTTTATATTTTTTTAAAGGAGTACGACATATAGTTGAGGTTTATGAAAATCATATTCTCCAGTTGGTCATTATTCACACCCACACCGGTCCGAATTCAAACAGTTTTTTTTAGTCAAATTTCAACTCAAAATTTCTCCAACGCAACACAGAAATTGGAAAATGAAAAACTGGTGCAGGTTCTCACTTCAGTCTAAATATGATATCATTACCCTTTTTATACATATGTTCAAATATTGACAAGACAGCAATACACCCGTAGAAATAAACCCGTAAAATAGAAAGAAATGCTACTAAAAATTAGTTAAAAATGAGCTTGCTAAAAGTAACAGATTTTTTTACTAAACAGCAAAAATAAATCTGTTGAGTTCACAAATATTTAGTTATATTTGAGCTAAATTTTAGTTAACTGAAAATAACAAAAAAAAAACATTTACTAAATATTAGTAGATGAAGTAATTTTAAAAACTGTGGAATTTTTAAAGTTTTTTTCAGTTTTTTTTTAATCAGAATAAATGTCAGTAATCTACAATTTTTTAGCAAATATTTCTGTTGATTTTAGCAAAATAAACTGTTATTTGCATTTTACTAAACTTGAGATAAATACCGAAATAATTTTGTTAATATTATATATTTTGTTTGCTATTTTGAATGTACAAATATTTAGTAAAATGTTTTGCTAATTTTTCAGAGCAAAATGATATTTTCAATTAACTCAAATTCACATCGAATATAATTTATATTTTGTAAAATTAACAGACTTATTTTTACTGTTCTTATTTATTACTATTTAGCAAAAAAAAAAAAAATGTTAAATTTACCAGTTTTTTTTCTGCAAGGCCATTTTTAACTAATTTTTAGTAGCTTTTTATGCAATTTTTACATGTTTATATCTATGTGTGTTTATATAAAAATAAAATTTTGTACAGTTTTTTTGGATTTCCTTTAGTCTTATATAAATTGTTTTTCCGTTTTAATAAAAAACAATAGCAGGGTACACCTCTCAGTATTAAATTTCATTACACTTTCATTAACAACATTCTATTGCAAAATAAAAGGTTGTTTCACTTTAAACTACAAAAATTTCATTGATGATATGTCAGAACATACGAATACAAAATAGCATAATAGGGAGCCTTTAAAAACTTTCGACACACCTTTCAGATAATAGTCATTCAAATTTCATTGTACTTGGTATTTATATTCATTCTCCTGGTAATATGTAGTTTACGTATTTTTGCTTTTTTCAAAATTTTTTATCGATCGCGATTAGTGGCTGCTCAAAGTTGAGTGTTTTTAGCAAATGTATAAGAAATATACAGTGTTTAATTATCATAATGTGTCAAAAGAAAAGTAAAAAGTAATTTGGTGTAATTTTAAAGATCAAATCCTCTTATTTAAACAGTGTTGCACAAAACATATTTTCTTTTGTGAAAAGGATAACGAAAAGGAAAAAATGTTCTTAATGACATTTCAAATTTTTTATATTCAAATAGTAGCCTGCGACAAATTTCAGTATATTTTACCAAGCATGTCAAAATCGATATGCATGTTAAACAGGAGACCACACGTAGTTAATCTTCGTACTCAGACTATTACATTATATGTCCTTTCAAAAGGACATTTAAAGTTAAATTTTTAAACAAATTATTTACTCATTAAATGATGGATATATGTATATAATATGAAAGATAATAAGCACTGCTATCCCACAAAATTACTTGTCATAATATTTTAGGACCAAACATTTTAAAAATTTCCTTTTAAAAATTTGATCATTCAACATTCTTGATTGTTTTAAATAAATTCGCCAAAAGAAAAAAAAATTAAGTTAAAGTTTTGATAGAACTGAAATACATAGTAAAATATCTGCTTTCTTTCTTTAGAGAAAAAAAAAATACGTAAACTTAATATTAACTAGTAGAATGATTATACCACGGTTTACTAAAATCAGAAGAGGTAACGTTGGAAATGACGTTTTTGTGTGCTCATTATAAAATGTCATAAACAGCCATAACTTGAAAAATTCGTCCAAAATTCCAATGTAATTTTCCCTGAATAGATTAATTGCTATGATTTAAGCCTAATTGGAAAATTTGTTTTTATTTCTGGAAAAGTTTTAAGTTTACAACGTTTTTTGCTTCTCCTGTCAATCCTTTGAAAGTGATGTTACGTTGTTTTGCATTTTATGTGACCATATATTCACATTATATTCAAATTTTATTTTTATAAAAATATTTGGCTAAACTCTACTTTATGGGGTGTCCTCATGAAATATTTTTTTTTTAATATAAATCTACACAAAATTATATTTAAATTGAGCACAATCATTTCGGAACTTAAAATTTTAACTAATTTTCACATGCTGCAAATAGCTAGACTCAAATGAAGGATAATTTGTACTAAAATGAAGGATCATTTTGTGTAGATTTATAATTTAAAAAGAAATCATGATTTTGAAAAAGTGAGCCGAATGATGTAAATATAAAAATCGCGATATTTCAAAAACTGCAAATGAGAAAAAATATTTTTTGACAGATTTTAATTCAGCGTACCTAATATATTAACAAATATGTACTTCAAATACAAGTTCGGCAAAAAGATTAAAATTGTTGAGTAGTGTAATTCAGATTGAGTTTTCAGTTTCCGTTGCCATTCAGTTTTCCCTGAAGATTTTGGGAGTTTTGGTGTAATGGTTAGTGCGTTGGACTGTTACAGAGATGGTCCCGGGTTCGATTCCCGGTGACGATAAGAACATTTTAGAAAAGTAATATACATGAGTTTTCTATCCCTCATATGGATAGCAGCGCCCGCATTCGGTGTTCCAATAGCACTTAACAACACCGAAGTAATGTAATAAATCAGGGCTATATATTAAAAGGCTTCAACAAGCAACAACTGTTGTAAGACTTATCATATCGCGCAATTACAGTGTTGCCATGTTGGAAGCCCTTCATCTTTTCCCACCTTTCACATCTCTACTATCCAAAGAAGCAACACATTAACTAATAGGAAGACTTTCCTGAGTGTTGCTTCTGATAAAAAAAAGAAGAGTTTTTTTCTAACCATTTGAATTAAATAAATCCAAAATGTAGTTCACACAGTGCTCAATAGATAGAGTTAGCTTCCACCTATTTTAACAAAGTTTTTCTATACGATACGTCTTTCGCCCTAAGTTTTTTACATTAAATTCAATAAAGCAGAACTTTATTATAAGTTCAAGTTTTAATTATATTTTATATAAAACAGTGTGGAACAGTATACTGGTGCAATTTATTAACTTTAAATTATATTT
Source organism: Delia radicum (assembly GCA_021234595.1). Taxonomy (NCBI): domain Eukaryota; kingdom Metazoa; phylum Arthropoda; class Insecta; order Diptera; family Anthomyiidae; genus Delia; species Delia radicum. Next base: position 195,596,486 of record CM037852.1, read on the forward strand.
TTGTACTTTACAAATGTTTCGCTCCAAAATTCAATATTCACCGATTGAATTTAATTAAATTACTTACCGTAGAGTAAGAAATTACCATTTATATTTTAGCCATTTATCCATGTTCAAGATAGAAATTAAGTATTAAAAAAGGTCAAGATTTTTTTTCTAAACGTATTTAAAACCAAAACATATAAGAAAAACTTTTAATGAAAATGAAAATTATTCAAGTTCGAGGCCATACTCTATATTTCTTTATTAGGATATTGTCCTAAGAAATAATCTATAGAGTTTTTGTTTTCAAATTTATTATTTGACCCTTTCAGGAATGTGTTGATAGATCTATGTCGGGAATTTTCTAGGTTACCATCATCAGAACACGTTTTGAAAGCGGTAACAATCCCATGCCAAACATCAAACATTCATATAAACTAGTTTACTCACTACATGAGAACTAATATATGAGCTTGAAGTTAAAGATTATAAACATTGATCAAAAATAAATTGAAAACTTGTTTGTTATGTGCAAGGTCCACCTCTGGTGGATATTCAATACACGTTTTTTGTTTTTTTTCTCCTCCTTTTTTAGTTTATAAACAAAACAGGGGGAGTAAACTAGACTGTACTTTGTATTTTATACAAGTTTGATATAATTTTTATTAAAAATAAAAATTATGTTTTTTTTTCGACCTTTAATTGTGCAATGAAAATGTATGTGTTGAATACATACTTCCAGAGGTGGACCTTGCACATAGCAACCAAGTTTTCAATTTATATTTTGATCAATGGTTATAATCTTTAACTTCAAGCTCATATATCAGTTCTCATGTAGTGAGTAAACTAGTTTATATGCCTGTTTGATGTTTGGCATGGGATTGTTACCGCTTTCAAAACGTGTTCTGATGATAGGAACCTAGGAAATTATCGAAATATATCTATCAACACATTCCTGAAACGGTCAAATAATAAATTTGAAAACAAAAAACTCTATAGATTATTTGTTAGGACAATATCCTAATAAAGAAATATAGAGTACGGCCTCGAACTTGAATAATTTTCATTTTCATTGCACAATTTAAGGTCGAAAAAAACATAATTTTTATTAAAAATTTAAAACTTTTAATTTTTTATTTTAGAAATGTTAAGGTTTAGAAGAATTATGAACGTTTTTCTCAAAAAATTATAAACAATATTAGTTTTCAAATCAGTCTAGAATGGACAGGAGTCATCAGTGATTTTCAATTTAAATTGTATTTTTATTTGTGTCTTATAACACAAGGCAACAATTTTGAAAAAATTTTAGGGGCTTTGAAAACCACTATACAATTTTGATGTATTGTGGTCCCAGTAGTACAAATATGGTTCAATTTTGAAATTCTATGGAGAGGTTTTTTTTTTAAAAATTTTTAAGTAAAATTATAAATTTTTTTAGACGTTTCTCCACATAATTAATGATAACTAAAAAAAAATTAGTCCGATATTATTCAAATAAATTTAGAAAAACTGAAATTTACATAGCCTTTAATCCGTTAATATATTGCGTTTCAATCGGCTCAGTAGTTTCGTAGTTATAATAAAAAATTGAGGGAAAAAATATTTTTTTTACGTGAAAATAGCAAATTTTTTTGTTTTAAAAAAATCATAAAAAATCGAAAACGGCAAAAATCGTTCAGATTTATTGCTTTATCGCAAAGCCACATGTAATAGGAACAAAATGAGATATCGATCATAAAAATCGATTGATTTTTTTCGAATTTATTCACAATTAATTGAATTCGCTCATTTTCACCTAATTTTAGTTTTTTGTCTGATATACATAAAATTGAGTAGTTAATGTTCTTCTTTCGATTGATTGAATTTTGAAAACATTTTCCCCATGCTATGTAAAATTTTCACATCAAAAATGCATTACATAGTAACATTCGTTTATTTTTTGGCAAAACCCTACCTAGAATATACTGATTCTATTCTTCGGAAAGACATTTGTGTTGGATGAGCTTAAATGTAAATAAATAAATAAATTAAATAGTAGAAAATTTATATTTTATTATTCACATTTATTATAATAAATAAAACAAGAAAATAAATAAATAAATATGTATTATAAAGTACAAACTCTGAAATTTTCTTTTAGTCGATTTTCTACTATTGTTGAATAACGAAGTGTTACTCTGAATACTCCAGCAAAAATCAGCCATCATGTGTGCATCCCAGCGACCCTGGTATCGTTCCTCCATTGTCCGGATATCTTGGTGGAATCGTTCGCCCTGTTCTTCACTCAAGTCTCCTAGATTTTCAGGAAAACGATCTAAGTGACTGTGCAGTTAGTGTACTTTGATGCTCATGTTGCATCCAAGATTCTGGAAGTGAGTTAACATCTCTTCAACGTGCGCAACGTAATCATACCCCTTGTTATTTCCTAAGAAATTTTGAATAACCCATACAAACGAATCCCATGCATTCTTCTCAATTTCTGACATTGAACTGCCAAATTCAGTATCGTTCACCAATTTGCGAATTTGTGGGCCATCAAATATGCCTGCTTTCAGCTTTTCCATACTTAGATTGGGAAACTTCCTTGAAATATACTGGAAACATTCACTATCTTTGTTAAGTGCTTTAACATATTGTTTCATCAGACCAAGTTTAATGTGAAGAGGGGGTAATATGATGCGATCTCGGGGCACTAGAGCCACATTTATAACATTTGGCGTACCTGGAACTAGTGTTTCCCTAGAAGGCCATTGTTTTCTCTTCCAATGTTCTGTTTTAGCTCTGCTGTCCCATAAACATATAAAACAAGGATATTTTGTAAAGCCGCTTTGTTGGCCTAAGAGGAAATTTACCATCTTAAGATCAACACAAATTACCCACTTATGTTCATCATACTTTATCTTCTTCATGACCAATGCAATTACAGAGTATTCTTCTTTGGATCTGACATATCTGATTGGTAAGACATACTTGAGGTTGAGTGTCCTGGTGAAGATGAAAGCACATGACTACAGCTTGCACCCCGATCTTGAGCATATTCTATTTCTTGTGAATGTATAACTGCAAGTGTAAACCCATCAGCAGACCTCGTGGGGTAAGACCATCGCATATGTTTTCCAAAACCGCTTTTTGTACTTAAACAAAAATAACACTCGGATGCGTGGTTCGCTGTTTCTCTCCATAGCATAGGCTTCAAAATTTCCAAGTGTCGTCTGTAAAATGAAAAAAAAAATTGAAATCAGGAATATGAAGAATTCAAATTTTAATTAAGAAATATTGTAATTATAAAATATTCCAAATCTATTAATTTATACTTACTTTACGTTAGAAGACTTCATAGATAAATTCAATCGACATGGAATGCATATAGTACTCGGTGTCCAATGCTGGTTCAAATTGTGCGGATAGATATTATAGCAATCTTGATATGACTTTTGCAATGAAGTTAAGAAGCACTTCCGTTTTTTCCCGGTGATATATTGGCCGCACACATAACAAAATAAATCTGGATCGTTTTTACATAAAAATGTTCTGGCTTTCTGGCTCATTTTTATTAATATTTGAAAATTGTTTTTAACTTCTAAGCTGTATGACTCTAATTTTTGTGTAGGTATTAAATGATGTTTGCGTTATCGCAAACACTTCTTGAATGAAATAAAAAGGGTCAAGGAGATCTTATAAATACTGATACTATAATTTGGGATAACCCTTTGTGTGGATACAGTTTGTGTGTGCTGCAAATTTTTTATTATTCTCAAGAATCCTAAAAAACATTAAGGACTTTTATGAAAAAAAAAAATCATCCGTTACAGGTAGCTAACGGAAAATAAGAGCACGTCAGCGTACACGCACATTTATGAGCGTTTTATTACTATCCTACCGCAATCGTAAAAATTAAACAATCTTTTGTTTATTACTTATTTTTTTTTAATTATTAGAATCATAAAAATGTCATAGAGGTTTTTCCCAAATTGGTTTTGCCAAAATGCGTGTCGTAAAATGCACCTGAGTTTTATGTTCTGCATTTTCATTATGTAGGTACAATTTTCTACAGTGCTTGTAAATATGCGATACCTTCAATTAATTGTAAATAAAAATGTAAAGCATGCATCGATTTTTATGATCCATATCTAGTTTAATTCGCATGATATGTAGCTTTACTACAAAAAAATAAAAAGTAATATGTTTTGCAGTTTTCGATTTTTTCCAGATTTTTGTTTTTAAAATTTTTTTTTTTTTAGCATTTTTTTTTTTTTTTGCTAACAATTTGTTTCATAACTTTGAAACTATTGATCGCATTAAAAAATTTGTACACGTTCTTTAAAGATATTGTAAACTTTAATTTTTGTAAATTTAATTTGACAAAATCGGACTAGTTGTTTTTGAGTTATGACAACATAAGTGGAGAAATGTCTCAAAATATTGTCAATTTTACTTAAAAAATTTTTAAAAAAAAAATTATCCATAGAATTGAAAAATTTTACCATTTTTGTACTTAGGCAGCCATGATGCATCAAATCTGTATAGTGGTTAGTCAAGCCTTTTTTTGCTGTTGAACTGTGTAATTGTTAGATTTTCTCTATATGATTAATTTTTAAACAATCTGAATTCCGTCAAAATCGTGTTTTATAATATTTTTGTTTGTATTTAAACTTTAATTCGTATATTTTTCTGTCATTATATTTAAAGGGTGTTTCATATATTAATATTGTTTTTTTGCTTTGCGCAAACCCAGTTAAATAAATCCAACTTTGTTTTTGGATTTAATAAATGCAATTTTTGTCTGAAAATTTTAAATCCAGGCAATTAATAAAAAAGCTTATTGTTTGTGTAAAGGCTAAAGTCTCTAGTTATAATACACTGTGTTGTTACTGTTTATTAAATACACAATAACAATATCTGACCATAACATTAGGGCCATAATTCAGTTTTGTTGTACTCTGCAATTTACAAATATTTTACTTTTAAATTTATAAAAACTAAAAAAAGCTTATTTTTCTATCTTTTATCATGAAAGTTAATTTTTTTTGTAAATCAAAGTCATTATTTAAATTTATACTCAAATATTTTATTCTATTTTCTTTTCAGATAAAAAAAAAAAAAATAATGTTAAACACAATTGTGTCTGTTTCTAAATTTTGTGGAAATATTTATTTGCAAAAGAATACAAAGTGCATTTAATCTTTTGAGTAAGATTAAAATATATATTTAACAAACATTTCTGTTGTTGGTACTAAAAGAAAACTCACGTTTTTATTTATTTATTTGCTATAATCTTTGGCATGTCATCTTAACAATTGTTGTTCAACCTCCTGCATAGATACCACCGCCCATTCTTGGTGCTCTTTGGTGTATTTTACTGATGAAATATGGATTTTATACAAATATTATGCAGTTATTTCCTAGTACTGCTAACAAGATTGTATGGTAAGTGGTAAAAATTTCTTGTTGATTTTTAAAGGATTTATTTTTTGTTATCATTGCTTTTGAAGTTTTTTCTATGAAAAAGAACAATTCCTTATACATACTTTGTTTTATATTTCTTCTTTTTTTAGTTGTTTTCAAATTGTTTTTTTTTACGAATTTTGATTGAAATTTGTATATTTGACTTTTAAATGCATAAATGTTTGGATTAAATCAATATTTTTTATAGGGAAAATTGAAAAGTTGTTTTAAAAGTTTATTTTAAGTGAATATAATGTCAAACACTACGTTGCATAACTACAATTACAAATAGCACACACAGAGAAAAAATTCGGTTACTACAGCCGAAATCGGTTGGTACATCTGAATATTGGTTTTCACAACAGAATTCTGTTAATAAAACTGAATTTTAGTTGCAACAACCAAAATATTTAGAAATCAAATTTGAATATGGTTGTACTAACTGCATATATTGGTTCTTATCACCAAAATACAATTTTCAATACGGTTGGCACTTTATTTCTCTGTGTGCAAATAAAGTAATATTATAGAATTATTTTTGTTTTTAATGCAATTTTAATCAATTTGATTTAGAAAAAGGTAAAATTTTAGCCTATTTATATAGAAGAGGCTTACGTTTTCGGGAAGTTGCTAGAAAAATAAACCATTCACATATGGTTGACACAATTTTTGCAAATAAACCGAGTGCTTATGATAGAAATAAAATAGGCGGCCCGAAAAAAAAGCTTTCGGATCGGGACCGGAGTAAAATAATCAACTATGCCAGCCACTCAATCAAGAGTCTCAATTAGATAATAGATGAATGTAAGGTAAATGTTTCCAAATCAACCATAAGTAGGCTCTTAAAGGATGTACAGAGAATTACTCTCCAAAAGCTGATATTTTTGCCAAGATTATTAACCCGTTACAAAACTGTTCGACTTCAATTCGCTAAACGAAATTTACATCCCAACTGGAGAAAGGTAAGACAATAATTTTGTGTTTAAACAGTCCTACCAACGACTGTTTAAACACAAAATTCTTTTAAAAGTGATTTTTTCTGATGAGAAAAAGCTCAATCTTGATGGTCTAGATGATTTTAACAGCTATTGGAGACACTTACTTAAGAAACCAAGATATTTCTGAAAAAGAAGTTTCGGAGGCGGTTCCTATATGGTTTGGGCGCTTTTTGATTTAACGGTATGGTTGCTTTGGCATTTACAAGCACCAGAATGAATTCTTCTGAATACATTACAGTATTAGAGGAGAAATTGGTGCTATTGATTAAAAATAGCAACGAATAAGAATTAATTTTCCAACAAGACAATGCCTCAGTACATGTAAGTCGACAGACGATGGGATGACTATCATCAAAAAATATAAGAGTATTGGAATGGCCCACATGTTCTCCAGATCAAAACCATCTTGAGAATGTTTGGGGAGTATTAACGCTTCTAGTTTATGCAAGCGGTTTTCATTTAAATGCGGTTTTCATCTAAAATAAGCAGTTACTGATGCGTGGAGATCTATAATGGATGAACTTCGAATAAATCTAGTAGACAGTATGCCTGATTGAATTTTCGAAGTATGAAGAAAAGTATTTTAAAACTGTTGCTTTAAAATACTTTTCTTAAATTTTTGTAAATTTTGATATATTAAGTTAAGTGTATTTATAGTTCCGAAACACAAATTGGTTTTTGTATTCCTATTTAAATAGTATAAAAGTAAATTAATTGTCTTTTTTGTTTGTTAAATGTTATTAATTTTCTTTAGTTAGTCTCTTTACAGGAAGAAGAAGAAGAAAACATTTTTATTGAAAAATTTTACGGACACAAGGGATACACCAGACTGCCGCAGTTTCGTCCCCCTCCTGGGACTCGTCAGTGGTTAATTTATGTGTCAATTGAACAAAGTATTTTATATTGTTAATTTTGCTCTATATGAAAAACTTTTTTTTTTTTTTTTTTTTTTTTTTTTTTTTTTTTTTTTTTTTTGGTGTCGTACTGTGATTTGAACTCACAGTCTTAGCATCAAAGCTATGCATCGTAATCTCACCTCTTAACCAGTTGAGCCACGGTCGACACAGCGTTGACTGCGACTAAATTGGAGTTTGGTCACACTACGTACACACAAGTATTGTTTTGATCAGAAGAGACAGAATTAGCTAATACCAATGCACAATTCATTTCTCAACTAGAATGCTTTTTCTTCTTAATCCTATCTCTTTTTCACAAGTAATTATCACATTTTATGATGCGCTTTATTCACATACAATAGTTGGATACCAAGTGTAGGTTAGAGATTGAGTCGCCGTTAAGCAAGTTTATTCAAATTTTATGTTAGAAAGTGTTTTGCAACCGTCAGACAATGACAATCGTAATTAATTTTTTATATTAATTACTGTAGAATATTTCTTTAGTTAGTCTCTTTACAGGAATTAATTGGTTAATTTTCAATTGGTTTTACTTTTATGCCGATTAAACACTCCTGCCTTTTTTAAACTTATGAAATTTAGTAATTTCACTAAAATGTGTAATTACAGTTTTTGCAATGCAGTGTAAACTAATCAGTTTTAATATTTATAAAATTGTGTTAGCGTATGAGTGATATATTACTCATACGTATTATGGACAATGTTGAAATTTTATGTTTTCCCATATTCCACCACAAGTATTTGTTGTTTAAATAAATATTTGTTAAAAAAATATCAAAGCTAAATAAATATTAAATAAGAATATATTGATGGCTCTTTTGAAAGAGGCCCTAACTCAAGTCTAAGTTATTTTACAGAAGAAGGACACAATTTTAAGTCACTTGAAAGTTATTATATTTTACTGTTGTTAGATTAATAGCATGCACATGCCTGTAAGTGTGAAAAGTTGAATGTTTTTTTGTGCTGTTAAAAGCAATAAAAAGTTAAAAACCTGAATAATCATGAAGTTTAGTTTAATTTTAAAAATTTATTCATTTGTTTTAAAATTCGTTAATTTTTACTTTTTTTAATTTCAATTCGTTACAGAAATGTAACAAAATAGTAAAAAGGAACAAATTGGGAAATATTTTTAAATATATTATTTTTTTAAATATGTGATAATTTTACTAATAATATTTGTAAAACTGAGACTATAAAATACTTATGTAAATGTTTGAGTGCGTTGAATCCAAATCTGACCTCAATCACATCAGGTTCATATATAACCCAAATTTTTAAAATCCTATCATCATAACCCAAATTTTTAAAATTCTATTTTTCGCTATATCCGTTTTCGCACCACGTTTACTCTAAATGATAATATGCATCCACAGAGACGTCATACAGTGCGTACAGAAGAAGTCCTTGCTGCTGTAGTGCGTAGCGTAGAGCAAGACCACAATCAGTCTATCCGCCATCGGTCAGAACATTACAGTCAATGGTGACCGCTATAGAACAGTGACTACTGACTTTTTCGTTCATCAATTGAACAACCATGAAGTGCAGGAACAGTGGTTTCAACAAGACGGCGCAACATGTCACACAGCTCTTGCCATAATTGATTTATTGAAGGAAACGTTTGGTAACCGCATAGTTTCATATTTCGGACCCGTCCAAGATCGTGCGATTTAACGCCGCTGAACTATTTTCTGTGGGCTTATGTGAAGTCGCTAGTCTAAGCCGATAAGCTCGAAACGATTGACCACTTGGAGGAGAACATTCGCCACGTTATTGCCAATATACGGCCACAAATGTTGGAAAAAGTCATCGAAAATTGGACTTTTAGATTAGACTACTTCCTAGCCAGCCGTGGTGGTCATATTCCAGAAGTCATATTTAAATTATAAATTAGTCTTTAGAATAAAGTAAATTTCATGCCAATTTAAAAAAATCATCTTTGTTTAATTCCATTTTAAAGTTCTATACCTCTACAAAAACCACCCTTTACTTCAATAACCACATCTTACAGAGTGATTAGTGGACTAGCGTTTCAACTAATTAATTTTTAATTTGCATTTTTATGAATTATATAAAAAAAAATTTTGGAATTTTTAAAATGCATTTTTATGAATTTTTTGAAAAAAATTTTTTTTTGATAATTAGAAATTGAAAAAAAAAAATTTTGGAATTTTTAAAATGCATTTTTATGAATTTTTTGAAAAAAAATTTTTGTTGATAATTAGCAATTGACAATTGCTTTCTTCAAAAACACATGGACAATAAGAACATATTTAAGTAATTTGTACGAAAATTTCTTTTCCAATGTAATAGACAAACTAATATCAATACAACAAGTACATATACAAAAAATTAATCATTCTCCGAATATTCTGAGTTACTTTGGACACAAGTTGAGTAATTCTCCTATGTTTGGCTATTTAAAATGCATGTGTTGCAATTTATGGAATTCTTCGAATTTAATTTTGAGGGCATTTTGTTTAAACAAATGATGCGGAAATCTATATCTACTGAAATTGAGGACGATGATGAGAGTCCTAAATAGTTTTTCTTACACAAAAAATTTATTGTCAATAAAATTTCAATTAAACTGTTGTTTGATTTCCAACTCATACAAACTTATAATCCCATAATGACAACAAATCAAAAAAAAAAAATATGCCAAAATTTTAAAAAAATCACCATAATAAAAATAAAGTTTTATTGAAAAAATCACGTGAACGTATTTGAAAAATTCGCCGACAATAAAAAAATGCCAAATTAGAAAGAATCGCTGAAGTTTAAGTAATCGTCAAAATTTAAATACACTGCTAAAATTATAAATAATATATAAAATTTAAAAAAAAGTCTAAATTTAAAAAAAAAACACCAAGATTAAAAAAAATTACAGCATTAAAAAAAAATCGTCGAAATTGAAAAAATTGTTCGAAATTAAAAAAAAAAAGGAAAATCAAAAACGAGTAGCCCTCATTTTTCCTCATTGAGGAAAAATTTCTTTTTAGGGGACTTTTTCAATTTAAAATTGTTATATTAATTCTTGGCGATTTTTTTTAATTTAGGCAATTTTTTTCATTTGATGTTTAATTTAATTTTGATTTTTTTTTTTTAAATTTCGATGATTTTATGAAATACTGGATTTTTATTTTTTTGGCTATTTTTTCTAATTATATCGATCTTTTCCCAATTTGTTTTCCATTTCATGGATTTTTGAAATTTATGCGTTTTTTCTTTTTTTAATTTGGCAATTTTTTAGGACTTAAGTGATTTTTTCATATATTAGCGATTTTTTTCAATCTTAGCGACTTAAGCGATATTTTTTAAATACTAGCAATTTTTTAAGTTTTTTTTCTCCAATTTTGGATATTTAGTATTTTAACATTTGTTTTTAAAAATTTTGGTGTTTTCTTCAACTTTAACGTTTTTTTTAAATGTTGGCATTTATTTTTCAAGTTGGCTAATTTCTTAATTTTTGCGATTTTACAATTTTAATTCATTAATGGCACGTCATAAATCCCTAGACATTTTTTAAAAAAACTTGGCAGATATTTAAAAGAATGCTTCATTAGAAATATTTAAAAAATTTTGATTTTGTTTCATTCTGTAAGCAAATATTTATTAAAAATTATTTAAAAAATAAGTTTTTTTGGGTTAAAATTTTTTTTTTTGGAAAAATATCGTCTTTTTTTAACCATTTTTTAAAATTGTCTTATCTTAGCCCTGAAATTAAAAATTTTATAATAGTAATATTGTGTAGAAAAAAACCCCAGCCATTGTTTTTGTTTTGAGTGATAACGGAAGAAGTTTTGGAATATTTCAGACTTTGTGTATTTGACAAATTTTTCGTCCGATCTGTAAGATTTTCAAAAATTATGTACAAAGGATGAATCAATTTCTAGCAGAGAAATACATTTTCATATTTTTTTCTTCTGCATATCAATCAAAAATATAGAAGATTAGGATTTTTTATATTTTTAAATAGTTTTTGAATAAGTTTCTATCAAAAAAGGTCAACATTTTATTTTTATGAAATAAATATTTGGCAACTCTGGATATCTCATCCATTTTTATCTTTATTTCCAATTGTAGTCAAGGTTTTGAGTAATTTAAAATTTTTAAACCACTTAATTGTCTTTATCCAGTAAAAAATGGCCGTTTGAAATACTTTGTCGAAAAAGAAAAGCTGTCTTAATAATAACCCAGCAAAAATTTTTCAAAAGGGTTTGTAATCAATCATTTTAGGCAGAACGCATTATTTACTAGATTAACTACTCAATTCTTTTAACAGGGCGTGAGACTAAAATAGTTGATTTTTAAGAATTGATTATTTTTTTTTTATCGAAGAACTATTTATTTTATATTTTTAAGAACTATATACATTTTTTAATAAAGAAAAAGAACCCTGGTAAAACTGCGAAGTACTTACACAAAAAAAAAAACTGTTCCCTAGAAAAAATAAGAAGTACTTACATTTAAAAAAAGAAGTAGTCACAAAAAAATTACGACATATATTCTTTTTGTGTTCTAACACGTGAACATGTGAATAGGGAGACCTTGAAGTGCTTAATTCTTTTTTGAATTCTCGTTAAATTGAAAAACGAATAAATTATATAAGTTATGAATTGAATTTATATTTCATGTAATTTTAATAAAACTTAATGTAGTGCTTTGCATAACACACCGTTCTAAAGATATCAAAAATTAATTTAATAAATCAAATGCATGTTATAGAGCCACTCCAAAATCATAAAAAAATAAACGATTCAACAAAAACATTAAAAAAACTATTAAATTTTTCCTGCAAATAAAAATTTGTTTGAAAAAATATATAAGATAAATTTTTTAAAATGGAATAACTTCTTTTTTCAAATATAGAACTACTTCGAATTACGCCCTTTTATTAAGAAAAAGTATATGATTACTTCTTGAGTACAAAAGGCTATACAAATAAGTTAATAATATGGTTATTTTTTGTAGGTAAATAATTACTTTGTTACTGAGTTCATGCTTTCTGTTTTAAATTGAATGAATTGACTATAATGCTACTTGCTTTTTTGACTCTATCGTTGGAATGTGTTTGGTATTGCGGTTAATAAATTTGGCAATGAGATATGTAAGCAAGTGTGGGCATTACATTCTTTTTGGAATGTGTAATTTTTTCCTGCGAACTTAAAGAAATTAATAGATTTTATTTAGAATTTAAATTTAAGTGAGTAAGCGTGTGAGTAAAGTATTACTGATATAAATATTACTCATACGTATGATGGGCAATTTAGAACTTTTATATTTTTCATATAACGCGCAGTATATGGTTTTAATAGTTTTATTAACAAAATTGTTAAATGTGCATATATCAATGGTGCAATGTAGAAAGGCCCTAACTCGAAATTTGATTACTTTAGAAAAGAAAGACAAAACTTAGTGAAACTTGAAACAGTGTTGGATGTAAGAGTGGTGTAAATATTTTAATTATTAAAAAAAATACAAATTTTATATCAAAAGCTTTTAAAATTCGTATTTCTTCTCCCTAAAAAAAAAAAAATAAAACAAACTGAGTTAAAAAAAAGTCAAGTTAAAAAGTCATCTGTATTTTGTTTGACTATTATTCCAAATTAGTTCTGAATTTGTCCCTTCAATGTCATTATCTTCTTGTATAAATATGCTGTTATTTATATTCTACATCATAAACATTTAACTTAAATATTTTTTCTAATAATTTAATTCGGTTTACCAATAAATATTTCAAAAACTAATTTTCTCTATTTTAAAGCACACAATTTATTATTAGTTTACTTTTGCTTTTTTCTTCCTAAGATAATTGTTCTTTTATTAGTTACTGCATTGCTAATTTAACTAATAATTAAATTTTAATAATATCAAATAGAGAAAATAATTATTAATTAGTTTTAAAGCTTGTGGCATAAATATATACATTAGAGTTCGTCACAAAATTTAATTTTGGGATATTATCACTTTTTTAAGGTTTTACAAAAGTAAAATAAATGGCGTAATTTTTTATTTTTTTTTTATTTCTACTCATTCCATATTCGCGCGGTGGTCAAAAGTGCTGATTTAGAGTTCCTTTTACTGCAGAGCATAAAGGGATGTATTTATATGAAATTTGAACTCCGCATTCGATTCTACGCCATCAATTATTGAAAAACCCTTTTTTCGCCGTTATTAAAGTGCACCGTTTTTGGCAATAGAGTGTACGAAACACTATTTTGTCAAAAATTTAAAAAAATTAACTGAAAATAATGGTAAAACAATTTTCGATATATCGCGAACCGATAGAAAGTTATTAAGGAATCAATTTTGTAAAAAATAATGACAGAATTATTTTCTAACACACAATGAAAAAGTATTTTGAGCGACGAAAAATGTTACAAATGTTTTCGAAGTATCGCGTCCCATTAAAAAGTTGTTAATCAATAAAATATTACATTTTAGCAAAGACACCATTTTAAAACTTAATAGCTTTTAACTTGGTTACCACTTTTGCACCATTTTTCTCAGCTAAAAATGTTTTGTGATTGCTTGTTCGTAACGATTCTGCTTCACTGGCATCCTCTATGGAACATTGTTAATTCATATTCCGGAAGTGCTCAGTGAGAAATGGGATGGAGATCTTGTTTCATAAAGAAAGATTAGAATCAGTCATCGAAAAACCTATTAATTATAAGTATCTATCATTTACAATTTAATTACCCGAAAAGAAAGAAAAAAAAAAACTAAAAGAAAATAACAGAATAGGATGCTAAAGCTAAAACAGAGTGGAAGAAGCGCTCGATGATAATTGCTTCTTCGGTCTTAACCCGCTCTTGACCTTTGCTGTCTATTAGAATACATTAATCAGCCCACTAATATTACTAACCTTATACTGCCTAAATGCTTCGGGGAATTAAAATTAACAATATTAGCAATTAATTTTATGAGCTTAATTTTATTTAAACATAATAATAACGAATGAAAATGAAAATTGTTCAAATTCGAGGACAAACTCTATATTGTCCTAACAAATAATGTGTAAAGTTTTTGTTTTCAAATTTCTTAAAGGACCACATTCAGGAATGTGTTGATAGATCTATTTCGGGAATTTTCTAGGTGCCCATCATCAGAACACGTTTTGAAAGAAGTGACAATCCCAAGCAAACATCAAACATTCATATAAGCTAGTTATCCCACTAAATGCGAACTTATATATGAGTTCGAAGTTAACGATTATCACCATTAATCAAAAATAAATTGAAAACTTGTTTATTATTTTCAAGCTCTAACTTTGGTAGATATACAATACATGCTTTTTGTTTTTATTCTCCTTTTTTTTACACTTGTTTTGGTTTTATTTAAAAGCAAGATGTAAATATGAAGTAAACTAAGACCGTACTTTATCTTTTTTACAAGTTTCATATCATTTTAATTTTTATAACGAACGATCAAATTTTCAATTTATTTTTGATTAAAGGTCGAAAAAACATAATTATTATTTTTAATAAAAACTATATCAAACATAAAAATAAAAGTTAATAATTATAGTTTCTGCGGTCATTGTTAAATAAAAAAAAATTAATAAAATAATTATTATAGAAATTAATTTTCAATGGATTTATATTAAAATTGGTTATTTGAGCTAACGTAATAAGTACGTCAAAGTATTTATTTGTGTTGGGACATTATGAAACCGAAATGAAAAGTTAAAATTCTTTAGATAAGAGTCTAGCAAAGTTAAAAATTATCTGTTTAAATATAAGATTAAAATTAAAAAATATTTAAATTATAATAAAAATGGAAGGCTAAAAATTATTTACTGAATTGTGATTTAGATTTGTTAATGTTCCGTAATATAAATTGTAATATAAATTTATGATACAAAATAAAAACATTAAAATGAAAAATGAAACATTAACCAAATTTGGACTCACCCATTATTTCATTGAAGACGCCAGGCCTGATGTATTAGTTAAAATCGGTGCTTTTACTTAGAATTTATTCTCAAATTTATATCAACCGTGTTAATTAGTATTTGTATTAAATATGATTAAATTTTAATGTATGTGAATGTATGAATGTTTCTATAAATAGTTAGTAACATACAATTTTGACCAATGTCGTCAGTCGGATAGAGATAATAATTTATATTAATTATACAACTACATGGATTATGTTTTATGTTTGATTCATATTAATAGTTAAATTCATCAATAAGCTGTTTTCTATAACCTAATGCATCTATAACAAAAATATATATATTTTTAAAGTTTTCCATTGCATTATTTAAAATATTTACTAAATCATTTTCAGTTATGGTGTTTCTTTTAAAATATTGGTAGGGAATTTTACATATTATTGGACTGATGGTGCAAAATATTTTCTGTTTCATTTCTATTACAAAAAGAGCATAAGCGGGACCGTTGCGTCTGAAATCTAGTTCCATTTAGTTCAATGAGGTCACACCTGACTTTGAATATATAGCTTACTGCCGTCGTATTATTATAGATTTCGAAATATGTTTGTTGCTCCTTGAAGTTGAGTTTTGAATAAAAACGGTTTGTTCCAGTTGCCTGTTGTAAGTTGTTTTCTCTTTCTTTTCTTTTTTGCCCAGTTAATATATCAATTCTAAGGCGTTCCCAGTCCTCTCTTGAAAAGCATTCAGAAATTTGTATCGTGCCTACATCACTAGCTAGTTTTACAATATGTTTGTACCAATACGATTTTCTTTCTATAGTGAGTTTGGTTAGCTTACTTGGTAATCGATTTTCATTATAATCAAATAAGATCTTGATAATGTATCTCAGGTGTAGATCTAGAGGATATATTTAATTATTTTCAATACCAGTTTACAACATCATAGCCTATGTTGCGGTAAATGAGGATAGTTTAAGTATATTTTTTAAGAAAAAGCGTTGAAGTTTGTCTACTTCTTCAAATAACGAATAGGCCCATACTTGGGCACCATAAGACTGGATTGCAGGACACACTGATTGAAAAAGATTCCATTTTACCTTTAACCCGATTTCTTTTTTTGATAAAAATTCTCTTCAAGTGGCGTTTATATTGTTTTTTGCTGATCTATTTCTATATGGTTTCTAAAAGACAGTTTAGGTGATAATGTTACTCCAAGATAAGTATATTCATTTGTCCCTCTAATAGGCTCCCCCTTAAATAACCATTTTTCATGAGCAGAAACTCTGCCCCCATTTCTCAGTACCATCTTTTCAGATTTATAAAAATATTAGTGTATCTTGCAAAATTGAATTAGTAGAAATTTCTTTTGAAAACTAATTTGAGTTTAAAAATAAAAAAAAAATTAACCCTAATTAACGAACTAAATTAATTGAGTTAACTATTTGGAATAGAAACACAATAATTGAACTAAAACGGAATAGAACAAAAATATGAAATCAAAAAAAAATTTAATGAAATTTCAAATCAATTAAATGAAAAATTTGACGAAATGGAATTGGACAAAACCGACAAAAAAACTTTATAAATTTGGAAAGTGTTCGTGATTAATTGAATTGTTATCGATCGATTTTAACTATAAATCGATTTCTGTTTCTATGATATATTACGATTTCCTTTTGATGAAATATATAATGACGTTTTGCTCCATAAAAGTTGTGGCGACTTTTCTCCCTGAAGATAAATATTAACGCAGTCGTTGTGTAAAACTAGCCGTTTGCTATCCAAGTCTCTAGTTTCACGATGCTCTCACAATTTATTTGAACTTATTACCAACAGGAAGAGATGACAATATAGAGGATGTTATTCCTGAGTCAATCAAATATATAGGAGTTATATATTATAGCATGCAGCTGTTGCACAGCCAAACAATTATGGGAAGATATCAGCAACATTGTTATCGCTATCACTTCTTCCACATATAGTTCAGCAATACAATATTTCTCAATTAGTAAACCGATATTTTGAAGTTTTATATTTGGATTTTATGATTAAATATTTAAAATTATAAAAAATACATTTGTTTAAGGAATTTAATTTATAAATTATAAATGAGAATTTCCTGAAAATTTTTAGACAACAAATTTCATGATGCTAATTTTATAATTTTATAAATTTTAAATCTTTAAAAATTTCAAAGAACAATACGAAAATTCTAACATATCTTTAAAATATAGTTTATAGGTTTTTTGAAAAAATTTATTTCGGGAAAATAGTTTTAATAGAATAATTTTTGGTATAGATGGAATGGCGAATTCAAATTTCATATAAATACAGCACTTATTGCTCTGTAGGATTGAAGGAGATTGAAATAAAAAAAAAAAAATAATAACGCCATTTTTTATTGATGCAAAAAACATTTTACAAAGTGATGATATCCCAAAAACAAAGAAATTTATACTCTTCTGGCTAACTCTAATATTTATACATGACAATGTAGATTGTATAATAATTACTTCTTAACCCTTTCACTACCAACTTTGTGTTTGTGGATATATTTCTTTTTTGACTTTAGATTATTGTTAGGTTTCCTTAAATTAATAAGGAAAAGGTTTTCCATGTATGCTCCTTGCCCCTCCTAACAACCAAAAAATGGGACCGAAAATTGAATTTTTGAAACTTCTCAGTCCATTTTTACCACTAAAACATTTTAATAACCATTAGAAGAAGGCGAGTGACAAATTTCGATATTATAACCCCTTTTCGGTTATAAAGGTTCATTAAAAAAACGGACTTTCTTAACAAACATCTCGGATATATAGTCTGATGAACAGTTTATCCATCATGGTGCGCCTGAGTCGATTTAAATAATCTTAACACGTATTGTTTTTCCAGAGGGTCTACAAACTATTTGCCAACAAAAACGAAATAATCTAGAAGACGCTTTTTTTTTTGCGGTCAATCAAAATTATCTAAACTTTAGTTTAGGGGCACTTCAATGATTTTGATAAAAAAAAATTGTGAACGATTTAGATACGTGAGCGTAGTCGCAAAGTTGATATTTTATTTGTCAGACACGCCCCCTTTGGAGGCGGCAAGGCTTAAAAGTTAAATTGTTAAAGTTTCTTTAAAATTACTTATCTGTTCGGGACAAATTATGTGTCATTCGAATTTTCCCAATGATGCGAGCGATTTATTTCACTTTAAATTTAAAGAATAATTTTTTCAAAGAGGGGCGTGCCTAACAAACGACTAATCTCACGTATCTGAATCGTGGCTAAATATTTTATCAAAATCGGTGAGGTGTCCCTAAACTGAAGACAGGAAAAATTTTGAAAATTTTTATTGGCCACCTAGATTTTCGTCTCTAAAAAGCAAATATTTTTATTGTTGGTCTGATGTCTTGTTTGCCATACCATATAATTGGCAAAATAAAGAGTTTTTGTTTTGTTTTTCGGTCCTTTTTAATTCTTAATGGATAGAACACGCTCCAAGCCCTGGCATATAAAAATGTATATATATCATGTGAAACAAGATTTTATAAGCTTTCCAGTAACATATTAATTGATTTTTGTTAAATTGAAACTTAAATTATTAACGCTTCAGCCTTGCCGCCTCCAAACTGGGAATGCCTGACTCTGCTCACGTATCTAAATCGTTACCATTTTTTTTTTTCAAAATCGGTAAGGTGCTCCTAAACTAATTTAGATTGGCCGCGAAAAAAACTTTTAGTTTAGTTTAGTTTAGTTTAGTTTATTGATTTCCAAAACAACAAGATTAAAAATCTTATAATTAAAGTAATGGATTTTTATATTGTAACATTATTTTTAAGGAACAAATTGGAAATTGGTTTTTAGAAACAGAATCCGTTTTCAGATTGGAGTAAAACGCAAATTTTATTTAAATTCACTCAGACGCACAGTGCCATATAATGATTTTTTTTTTTCAATTACACTCAGGGAACTTCTGCTTTAAATATTTGTAGTTGTTGTAGTTGCAATATAGTTTCTTTTTTTTTAATGTAAATGTCAGTCCTTTGTAAAACAAATTTAATTTTTTACTAACATTGTAGTTCATTAAAAAAAAAACAAACCACATTAAATGACTGTTTTGTAAATTTACATTCATTTTTCACAGTCGTTTATTGTTATTTTAAACAATAAAAAAACAAATGTTTGTTTATTTTTTACTAACATATTTTGTTCATTTTGACTACAATTGTTAGTAATTTTTTGAACAGTAAAAACAAATGACAAATGTTAGTTGAATTTAATGAAATGTTATTCGTCATTTCTTCAAGTAAAATTTGATTTGTTTTTGGCTACAATTGCTGTCGTCTTTAACTACATAATATCCTTAGTCTACCAAAATCCTAATGAACATATTTAAACAAAAATATAAAAATTTATTTTATTATCAAAATTTGTGTATTTATTTAAAAATGTGTTCACTGTAGTCTACAAGGGTAGGGAAAGGGTTAAAGAGACCACACAAATGTATGTATACCAGAGGCCAAAAATATATGAATATTTACATGATGCTAGAATAAAATGAAAACTAATTTGAATTGCAACATTAAATATATTTAGCATATTTATTTTAACTACTGGTAGCGTCTCCTTAAGTGTCTACAAGGACAGACAGACATTCAAATACACACAGAAGACAAATTTTCCCAAGTTAACATCATAATTATGAAAGTGGCCAACCAGAAACATTATCACTAGGGCAAGAAATTTCATGCAACTAAAAGAGGAAGATAGGTGCTTAAATATGCACATAAATTTCCACAAAAACAAAATAGCATTCACTAATTATGTCCTAAATGTTTTACTTTTAAATTTAAAAAAATTAAAACCAAAAGTTTATATTTCGATCTTTTATCGTAAATTGTGGTATGAGCAAGATTATTCAAGTTCAAGATCATTTGTTTTTGTTAAACAAAAAAACCGTGCAGTTTTTCTTCATTAATTAAAAATGTCTTCAGTCTTTTGTATTTCACTTCGCGTCACCGAAAATTGTCAGAACGCCAATGAAGAATAGGTAGAAGATTAACCGAAATTATAATTTTTAAAGAAGAAAAGATCAACGCTTTACCCGTATTGGTTTATTTACTTGATGAGAAGTAAAAACAGGAAGAATTGAACTAATTCAAAAATAAAATATCTTTAACTTGAATAATCTTACCCACACCATAAATTACGTACTAAAAGTCAAAAAATATGCACTTAAAATTTTCGGATTTTTCAAAATCGATTTTTTACTCGAGATCGTTGGTTTATAAATTATGAATGAAATCCAATATAAACCTCTGCCAAATGATAATGGTGACAAATTATGCAATTACGCAAACAAAAACTGACAAAATATGCATTTATAGCAAGATATGCAACAAAATTTTTTTATAACAAAATATGCAATAATATGTAACAACAAATCGATTTAATTTTATTGCAAATTCTTGGATTCGGAAAAGTATTTTGGTAAAATGGATTTTGGGCTACTGACTAAAAACATGTATTTTCATGAAGTCCCTTGCCCTAATTATCACATATGATGAAAATCGTGATCTAATCGAACCAAAAAGTGCAATTTTGGACTCGACCAACTCCGATTGAGCTAAAATTTGGTATATAAGTAGTAAACATAAAATAAAAAATACAACTTCTCTTCAAAAAATTCTAAAACTCATATCTCGAGAATAGGGTGGGTCGAAAAGTTTTAGAAAAATGAAATCCGAGATATATTTAAAAGACGATTGCAGGAGAACTGTCTAACCGATTTTAGTAAATTTGTTTTTGTTTGGAAGGTAATTAAAAATACTTTCTGAAAAAATTACACTGTAAAAAAATTTTGGTACACTGTAAAAAATATATTGAGATATTTTTTTCAAAGATGGCACTGGGGTCGAAGATCAAGCAATATTTAAATTTTTTTTTCGCCAAAATAGAGGTCTAGCCGTACACTAAAACATATCAATTTTTTCAGATATAATTATTTTTTTTCCCTGAGATATTTAATTTTAAATATTTGCACTACCTGTCAAAATTGAAAAAATGTACGGTTTTTGGCCAATAACTGGAGAGGGGTACTTCGGGCGAAAAAACTTTGTATGGGAGATAAGTAAAACTCATGAAAGCGCAACTCCGGTCTGAACACACCGGGGTTGTGGGGTCAGCCCGTTTCGAGAAAAAAAAGATCCAAATGGTTATATATCAAACAACTCCATAACCATGGCACTTAGGGCTAATTTTTAATTTAAAAATGTGCGTTACCTGTCAAAATTATAATGTTTGCAAAATTTTACATCATATTTTATAAATAAAAGAAGATTGTTCTGAATAAATACATTATATATATACTGTTTATTACCTTATAATAGTATAAAAAGTTACATGTTATTTTTCTCTACTAACTTTACTTAATTCGGAGACATCAGAATTGTAGTATTTTTTAACATAAAGTGTGGTTGAACTAACTGGTATGAACGCATGGAATGATTGTGTACCAACTATTGTGATTGCTTGGGAGTATCTTTTATTTAGTTTTTTTTCATTTCGACATATTCTTCTTCTGTTGAATATTCGAAACTCATTGAAGTTGAAAACGAATTCGATGCCCAGTTGTACAAGTCAGCTGATGTTTGAATGGTATCCTTATTGGCTAGGCTGAATCGATGAGCTGCCCTCTTCAATGTGCCCCCTATTCCATCACAAGCACTTTTTCCGTGACTTGTTGCGTGAAAGTGTCACTCTGCATCTATTTGAAAATCAGCTTTAAAATTACATAAATTTATAAAATTGTAATTATCTTTATATTGGGCTCCAGCTCCATCTGATACGAAAAATATTTTCTTCATCATCATTCTGTGGCCTTCTTTCAGAAATTTAATCATTTTATTGACGAAAAGATGCACCGCTATACTATCATGATTACTGCAATTAGAAATTATAACAAAGCTTTTGTGTTGTAAAATGTCATCAGATTTATAGTAGATAACAAATGGATGAATTGTAAATTGAGTATTATTCCAGTGATATCCTTGAACAGCATATTTAACGAAGAATGAATAATTCTCGGCGAAATCTAACTGCACTAAGAATTCGCCTTCCTGTAGCGATTGCTTGTTTTCCTTTAAAAATTGAGTACATACACATACATTTTGTTGATTTCCAATTCCTAACAGGATACATTGTTTTGGACGTAATTCTGAAAATTTATCAAACCCAATTTTTTGGCCTGGGAATCTTTTTCTAAACTGTAAATATGATTCTCTAAGTTTGGATAACAAGAGTCTCTTCTGAATTTGTTGTCGGTCATTTTTTTCCCCAATTGTATCATAATTTTGAGACCCAGGCATTATTCGACTAATATCATCATCTAAATAGAATGATATTATTTTTTCTTTTATCTCGTCTGATAGCGAATGCCTTCTGAAGTTTGGATCAGTAATTGAAGAGAATGTACACAAATTATGTTGAATTTTCTTATTTTGAATGAGTGCATAAGTGGTTATGTCTGATCCAAAAATGTTCCGAATTTCTTTATGGCTCATTTCAACCGGCAATATTGACAATATTTTTTTTTTATCCAAATCATCGCCTCTATTGTATTGAAATTTAAGATTTTCGATAATTTCATCATAGTATTTTATATTTTATATTTTATTTATAAAATATGATGTAAAATTTTGCAAACATTATAATTTTGACAGGTAACGCACATTTTTAAATTAAAAATTAGCCCTAAGTGCCATGGTTATGGAGTTGTTTGATATATAACCATTTGGATCTTTTTTTTCTCGAAACGGGCTGACCCCACAACCCCGGTGTGTTCAGACCGGAGTTGCGCTTTCATGAGTTCTACTTATCTCCCATACAAAGTTTTTTCGTCCGAAGTACCCCTCTCCAGTTATTGGCCAAAAACCGTAAATTTTTTCAATTCTGACAGGTAGTGCAAATATTTAAAATTAAATATCTCAGGGAAAAAAAATAATTATATCTGAAAAAATTGATATGTTTTTGTGTACGGCTAGGCCTCTATTTTGGCGAAAAAAAAATTTAAATATTGCTTGATCTTCGACCCCAGTGCCATCTTTGAAAAAAATATCTCAATATATTTTTACAGTGTACCAAAATTTTTTTACAGTGTAATTTTTTCAGAAAGTATTTTTAATTACCTTCCAAACAAAAAAAAATTTACTAAAATCGGTTAGACAGTTCTCCTGCAATCGTCTTTTAAATATATCTCGGATTTCATTTTTCTAAAACTTTTCGACCCACCCTATTCTCGAGATATGAGTTTTAGAATTTTTTGAAGAGAAGTTGTATTTTTTATTTTATGTTTACTACTTATATACCAAATTTTAGCTCAATCGGAGTTGGTCATGGATTTTGATGTTCGATTAGATCACGATTTTCATCATATAGAAAATCCATGCTTATAAAATTATAACAGTAGAGTGTCGCATATTTGCGAAATTTAATCGCATCAAAATTTGATGTTACTTTAGAATTGTGCGCTTTTTTCTATGTTTTCTTAAACCTTAAATTTTGTGTGACCATCGCTTTAATAAAATACAAATTCCTGTTCGATATCAAACTAATACTTATAAATAAAAGCATTTCTATTGTCAGTTTTAAAAGCTAGTTACAACAAATATACTAGAGAAAGTGTAGTAAATACACTGAGACAATTATCTGCATGATATCTATGAATTGTCACTGAAATTCGTCCATTGAAAGCAATTTTTCGTTTAAAGCAATTTTCATAAAAGTTTATTACAAATTAGTTATATTTATGTAAAAGTTGTATTGAAAACAGTTTTAAAAAAATTATGAAACATTTTCAAAAAGTTTAAGAAATTGTTCATTCACTATGTCAAAAAACTTGATTAATTTAGTGAAAACTATAATTAAAACTCGTCCATGAATACTCCCTATGTGCATGGCAGCATTAAAAAGCACTAAAAAGTGTCATTTGGCTTAAAAAATCAGGCCTATGGCAACTAAAATTTGACCACAAAATATAAATATTGAATCTAAACGTTCCGTTTATGCTTTTATTTTTTTTTTTTAAAGAAGCTATATGATATATTTACTTATTTAAGCAAAAAAAAATATTTGTTTAATAAAAAAGTAATGAATATTTTTTTTAATTATAATTTGAAGGAAATCAGCATTTTTAAAATGTTTAAGCGCTTTTGAATAAAACTGGTAAATTAAGCAAGAATTAGGAAACGAAGCTAAAGTTTTTCATTGTCCGTAAAAATACCACAAAGTAGCCGAAACCACAAAAACTATAAAAAATAAACCATTTGCAGCCATTGCTGCAAAAAATGATTGATTTCTTATGAAATATTAGATTGATTTTTAATGAAAAATGCTGCAAATTTTTCTATATCAATAAGTTTTCTTTTATAAAAAAAATTAAATCGAATTTCATTTATAAAACTTGTTCAGATCATTTCCAAAAAGTTCTACTGTATAACTCGGCTTCATTTTGGATTAAATAATCATTCATGTCAAAAATTACAACATGTGTTAGTTAGCACAACAGTGCGTATACGTACTGTATATTACTTATACGTAACCTAATAAACCATATCGCTTTTAGAGTGCTTAGCCTGCTATTTAACCAATTTTATCCCTATAGGGAATGGTCCCTTCCTGCCAGAGACCGGTCCTCTGCTAAACCCTACCCTATGTAAACAACTGACAACTTTAACATTGGCTTGCCATAGGAGGGGGTCATTTGTGCTGCTTTAAACCACATATTGGCATGCCACAGGACTAACCAAAGATGGGCATTATTTTTTTTTTTATTTATTTGTGTAGTAAAGACCTTAAATTGTCACATGCATTTTATTGCTCTATTACATCTTGCTCCTACCCAAAATTATCAAGCCTTAAATTAGGTCTTGCTTTTAAGCCACGGCAGTGAAAAATTAATATTTCCTGAATTTCAAGTAGAAATTCTTAATTTCAATTGACCTTTTCTGAATTAAAATACAATTGAAAAAGGAGTAGAGAAGCTTAATGAAACTTTTTTATTATAAAAATATTAATAAATTAAAAAAAGTTTACGAAAACACACAATACCGTATTTTCCAAAATTTTTTATAACTAATTTTTGAAGAATTTTAAAAAAGACCTTGGAACGATTAAAAAAAGTGTCGGAAAAGTGTAAAAAAAATTGCTGACAAATATTTGAAAAAAATACCGAGATACTTAAGTTTAACTCAGAAATTTGTTCTCAAAAAAGCAATTTCTTAAGAGATGAAACTAATGTTTAAAGAAATTAAATTTTGCGAATATTTAGAAAAGTATAGCTAATATTAAAATGTTCTCCTTGTCATGAAATCGATAAAAATTGATAAGTTGCATTTTCAATGCATTTGAAATGTTAAACTGTGACAATTTGCAGTTTCGAGATTATTTTTTCAAGAGATTTTAGTTATTAAAAAAATAAATTTTAAATTTTGGTTCAGATTGTATAAATATCAAAAAAGTACAATTTTTACGAATTATTGGGACATCTATGGCCAAAGCAAAAATACTTGCCCAGCCCATCAAATAATTATAAAATCCGAATGTAAATTATCGGAAAATAAAATTTCAAAACTATATATGGCAAAACTCCTTCAATATGTCCAGGTTTTTTCAATATGAAATATAATTTGAGCGTATGATTAATATTAATAATTTAAATGATATTACTCATACTTACATGTATTTTGTTTAACATGAATATTGTTATTATTTTAGGGGTGATTTTTTTTTGTTAGTAATGTCCAACTTTATTAGCTTTTACTTTTTTTTTTATATATAAATAAATTACTTTGTCAAATTTACAAGCATTTTAACAATAATAATTATACAAATTTACTATAAATTTATACATTTATTCACAGAGCAACAATAATATGTTTAGTTTCAACTGCATTAGTTTCAAATGTTAGACATACTGACAATACATGCTTAGATAAGGACATTGAGTGTGTGTTACAAAATTCAAGACATCTAAATGGTACAGTAACAGCAAGTGGCCAAATTTAAGGGAACGTACAAATTATTATGAACCCTTTGCCAACTGAACTTAAACAACTGAATATTTTTTGACGAAACTTTTTGCAGACTTCGGAATATGACTAGAAATAAATATGTGCTGATTTTAGCGATTTACTGCTCCAACTATCGGAGAAATATAGTTTTAAAACTAAAATATTAGCAGACTATCGCTAATGAACGAGTTAAGATTTTGCGTAATTTTAATTTGTATTTTGTCTTAAATCGTATTTCCTACACACAGAGAAAAATTTAGCTATTTGCCAACTGAAATTCGGATACTACGACTCAAATTCGGCTATTACGAATTTTAGACGGTTGGCACAACTTAACATTAGTTTTTACAACAAAGTAGGGTTAATTCAACTGAATTTTAGTTGCAACACCCAAAATATTCAGAAATTTAATGTAAATGTCTTTGTACTAAATGAACTTATAGGTTGTCCCAATAAAAATACAATTTTCAATTCGGTTGGCACTTTATTTCTCTGTGTGTACATAAATAATAACTATTTTAGTATAAACCTAAAACTGAATTTTTAACATTAAAAAAAAACTAAAAACAAAAAAATCGTAAGCAACCAAAAAAACAAAATTTTGTTTTTTACTTTTGGTGGACCTTGAGAAGCTTGGAGAATATCAAGCTAGAATTTATAGGCATCGCTAAAAATATATATTTGTTTAGTGTCAACCACAACAAGTTTTGTTAAAATCGTCCTGTGGGATTTCATCCATTCCTCGTCAAAGGGTTAAAAAATAAATAAGACTTAAAATAAAATGTCTAAAACTAAAAAAAAAAACTTAGATCTCATTTAGGAAAGAAAGAATTAAAATTAAGCATTTTTAATTTAAAGATTTTGTTGTCTTTAAAATTTAAACAGTATTTTACAGATCAGCTATTTTAAATTAAATAGATTTCAAATTGAAATGTTTTTTCTATGCAAGGCCCTATTTCTTTTTTTCTAACAAGCAAACTAAATATTGGTAAATCCACAGAGGTCCAATATAAAGAATGTTTTTTATAGAGGTATTTAACTTTGAAATGGAATAAGTCAAAGATGAATTTTTTAAATTGACATGAAACTTACTTTAATCGAAAGATAATCTTCTGGTATTATGATTTAGACTAATCTGGCTCGGACGTAGACTAATCTGGAGGTCCAATTTTCGAAGACTTTTTCCAACATTTGTGGCCGTTTATTGGCAATAACGTGGGATATGTTGCACCGCCTTGTTGAAACCACAGCTGCTGCACATCATGGTTGTTCAATTGATGAACGAAAAAGTTAGTAATCATGGCTCTATAGCGGCCACCATTGACGGATAGACTAAGTGGGGTCTTCCTCTACGCTACGCTCTACAGCAGCAATGACATTCTACTGTACGCACTGTACGACGTCTCTGTGGATGCATATTATCATTTACGATCTGTTTTTGTAAGACGTGTCACTCAAAAAATTCGTGTAAATGAGTGAAGAAATTCATTTTGGGGTTCTGTATCGCAAATGTCACTTTGAATAGAGTGAAAACGTAAGAGTTGTCGTTTTCGTCTCTATTTTTGGTTTCCATATTGCGATTTGAAACATCACAAACGTCAAAAACAGACGTTCACAAAAAAGTATTCGTCAAAGAAAATAGGCAACACAATTTAATATTAAAAAAAAAAAAAAATACTTTTTAACAAAAAACTTTAATAAAAAAGAATAATCATTTTTATTTTTACTTTTATTTTCATTTTTATTTGTAAATGTTTTTGTTTTTTTTTATACAAATTATATTTTTACCACCACTTTTATTGTTTTCTAAACAAAAAAATAAATAATTTTTCAAGCAAAAATCAGCTGTTTTTGTTTATATTTCATTTTTAGCAGGAGTGCCCAAAAGTTCCTTATGGAAGAGCAAACACCAATGCATTTAAAGAAAAACTAATTTTTATTCAATATTTTTTGTTGTAAAAACCAATACATACAAAGAAAAAAATATTTCAATGTTTACCAGCAAAGCATACGAAAGTGTTGTTGCTTTGCACTTGCGTGTATACAGTTAAGAACGACAAAAAAACTAATAAGACAAAGTTGTTTGTGTATTTCGTATTGCTAGTGCTGAATGCTCTATGTGTGTATTAAAACACACAGCCTATAGCTAAGTGTTTTTACAAAAACAAATGAGCACGAAGCGCATAGGGCTTGGGCACCCTTGATTTACAGTGTTGGGTTGCCATCTACCAACGAAAAATGAGTTATTTGTATATGAAAAAAGCTACCAAAAACAGAAAAATAATATCATGGCAAACTCTACTGTGTGACATAATATAAAGATTCACGTACTTAAACGTAAGTCAGACGAACGAATTATAAAAACTCATTTCCTTACGTATTCGTTCGGGTGCCACACGTTCGTCTGAAATTATACACATATTGTAAAAACAAGCCGTTAGACTCTAACGGTTAGAGTAAATGTGGTGCGAAAGCGTTGTATAGTTAATGGAATTAATGGTTCTGATGGACGATTGTATAAAGGACGTAGTGAGCGATACGTATTTAGAACAGAACCATGATTTCCAAAATAAATTTGCACAATTTGGAAGCGTTTTTCTGGCGTCAGTCTATTCATGTTGAAATGCCAAAACAAACTAAACATAAAACACTTGACATCTGCCA
Source organism: Delia radicum (assembly GCA_021234595.1). Lineage (NCBI taxonomy): Eukaryota > Metazoa > Arthropoda > Insecta > Diptera > Anthomyiidae > Delia > Delia radicum. Next base: position 195,625,447 of record CM037852.1, read on the forward strand.
AAATGGCCGTTAAAAAAGTGTTACCAACTTAAAGTTCTAAGTTCCTGTATAGAGGTTAAAACGTGGCGTCCAAAATTTAAACATTTTTTGGGAAAACATGTACAAAATTGAGGAAGTTCAGATATTGCCTATACTGTGATCCCAGGGTTGACACTTATTTTAAATATTTTAAATATGGGTTATTAAAGTTCGGGAAAAGTCGTTTAAAGCCGAACGATTACAACAATTAAATAAAACCCACACACCCCCTCGATAAAATTAGCTGTTTGTACCCGGTCTTGATCGGGACTTAAATACTTAAAAAAAAACACATATTAAAAACAGTTTTTTGTTGCATACCTTAAGATGGCAGGCAATACCGCTGAAATACCGTTATCGACTCAAGCCCCTTTCAGCTGACAACGTTATCCCTAAAATATAGTTACCGATATAATTGGAATACCGTTATCCGTAAAATACAGTTTCCTATTTAACCTAAATACCGATATCCCTAAAATACCATTGCCGAAATAACTAAAGTACCGTTATCGCTAAAATATCGTTACCGAAATAATTCAAATAGCGTTATACTTAAAATACCGTTACCGAAATAAGTAAAATACCGTTAACGTTAAAATTTTTTTATCGAAATAAATGGAATATCGATACCACTAAAATAACCTCACCGATACCCGGTCCATGCTTAATACCTAGAAAAGATAAAGTTATGTTCCAATTCCTAATCTTAATTATTATCTACGCTCAGGAGCACACGGATTAATTAAATAACTGTGCCAAAACTTTTAGCGGATACTGTATATTTTAACAATTATAGAAAGAATTTTGAAAGATTTTTACCAGATTTCGTTTTCGTTAAATACCAAAAATAACATAAGATATATTAGTTTACCATTTACTATGTCCATCCCCTGCACATTTATATGCAAAATAGTTGACAAGGACAAGTAAGAAGTTAAAAGCATTCTAAAGATATAAAATGAAACAATGACAATTCAAATGTCAAGTTTAGAAATAAGAAAGGGATACAATAAATGCAAAAGTTTAATGTGCCATACACTAAGAAAAAAAATCTGTAATGGCTACTGAATATTTTGCTGTTATTACGAGAAATTTAACTATTTTGAGCCTTGCGGAATTTTTGGCTAAATTTAGCAACATATGTCTGCTGTACAAAATTCTGTAATTGTTAAAATGATAATAGCTACAAATTTTACTAAAATAAAAAATTGTATTAAAAATTAGTACAAAAATAGTAAAATGCAATTAAAAACTATTTCAAATAACTTTTTTTCAGAGTGTATGCATTTTAATATTAAAAAGTCAACAAGATATTATCATTCATCAAATTAAAGATTGCATTTAGAATATTCATCAAATTAAATTAAAAAGATTCTTAAAGAGAAATATATTAAAAGAAATTAAAAAAATATTTTAAAATTATGGTAGATAAATACCATAAACTTTTTAATCTCTTAAATTCCTCGGCAGACATTTTTTAACACATCTTATAAAGGGTACGCCATCTAACGTTTTTTTTTTTTTTTCAACTAGTGCTTATTTCGTGAATGGTAACACTTAGCTCATGTCTGATTTGACAGATAATTATTTTTATCCTTCCGCTGAACGAATATGGTCCGTATGTACGTTATCTTGTGAAAAAAGTGAAAGAAACTGGCATCCTCATCGATAAACCAAAGCGTGAAAAGCCAAAAACAGTGCGTACACCCGAGAATATTGCTGCTGTGGCAGAAAGTGTGCGTGAAGCGCCATCAACATCAATTCACCGTCGTTCTCAACAATTGAACATTTCGGAGACATCATTGAGACGAATTTTGCATAAAGACCTTGGTATGACGCCATACAAAGTCCAATTGGTTCAGGAGTTCAAAAAAAAAAGTTATTTGGCGGACCCTTTATGTATATTAGTGTATCCCTTAAAAAAAGATTTGTCATTTCCCCCACCAGTTATAGGCAATATTTCCAAATGGAAAAATCTATTTTTTTTAATGTTAATCGGTGCCGAGTTTTGGCAGAAAATTACCCATTTTTGTAAAATGAGTATTCTTATTCATAAATCCCAAAATTCGAAATTCTGAAAAATTTAATTTTTTAATTAATTTGTTCCTTTAATATACTCGAAATTTTTCAGATCTAGAATTTTGACTTCATATTATATCATTAACACACTGGATTCAAAATTGACGCACAAATTTCATAAAAAAGCAAAAAACATGTTTTTTTTTTTAATTAATTTTAAACAGTTTTGAAAATTGCCAATATGGAGATGTTGTTTGCCATTTTCATCATATAATATTTTTAATTAAAGAAGAAGAAAGAAGAAGAAAATTATAATTCCTGTTTGTGTGTGGGCGACTCCTTTCCAGGACATTTTATGACAATTGCTTGTTTTATCAAAAATTGAACAATATTTAAATGTTTTTTTCTTAAAGTTTGAAGTATTATGCAAAAATATGCAAAATTTGATGAAAACATTAAAAATTTTGTTTAATTTTTGGCAAAATAATAATTTTTTTTATAATATGTCGGAAAGGTGTCGCTTTACACATAAACACGAATTATAAATTGTCGCAATTTATTTTGTTTTTAATTAAAACTATTATATAATGAAAATAGCAATCGACATATCCAAATTAAGCATTTAAAATTTTTTTTAAATTAATAAAAAAAAACATATTTTTGCATTTTTATTAAATTTGTGCGTAATTTTTGATTCCAGGTTAAAATGTGTTAATGATATACGACTAAATAAGTCAGAATTCCATATCTAACAAACTTTCCATATATATATATAGAACCATGCTGCATTCAGAAATTGTTGTATTTTTTATTTGCCCTAAACCACCCTGTAGTGCAAACATTGGCAACCAAAATTGAAACTTTGACAGCATAGAAATACTAGACGGTTGAAGATATTTGAAAAAAATTTGCATTTATGAAAATTAATTTTGTTTAAATTATCCGATTTTTTTTAAAGGTGTGGTTTTTGACAATAAGAAATAATAATCACTAGAAATAGATATAAATGTTTCCAAAACTTGATCATAAACTTGCTGGTCATTAGAATTCGGCCCTAGTGGGTCTAAAATTATCGATGTGCATTGGCATTACCTGAATAACTTAAATAACCTGATCCTTAAAATACCGTTACATATTTAACTGAAAACTCGTTATCCCTAAAATAACGTTACTGAAATAAACGAAAATAGTGTTACCGCTAAAATACCGATACCGAAATAAGTATAAAATAACTGAAATATTGTTACCCCTAAAATACCATTACCGAAATAAACCGAACTAGCGTTACCCTTACCTTAACTGCCCGCATCGATTCCAGGAATAAAACCATGCATTATTTTTGTTTTGAGTGCAAACGTAATAAAATTTTAAATATTTTAGACTTTGTGCAGATGAACAGTTCATCGTTAGATCGGTTAGGTTTTCAAAAACTATATACAGTATAAGAACTAATTTCCAGCAGATAAATTCATTTTCCTTTTTTTTTGTTTATCAATATATCAATTAAAAATAGAAATGATTAGGCTGTTTTATTAAATAATTTTTTAGAGTTGGGTATTCTACTTCATAGCTCATTTGCAGTTACTAGTCTGTTCTTTTAGCTCATAAGTTTGTTCGACAATTTTTTTTTCAATTATTCATATTGTTAAATTGGTTGTTTGACAAATATGCATTATATGAGTGAAAATCTTAAATAAATGGTTAAATATGAACTAGTTCAATATTAACCGTTTAGACTTGTTAAGCAAACAATTGCACAATATAACAATATAAATAATTAAAAACAAATTGTCGAACAAACATATGAACTAAAACTACGAACTAGTTCAATAAATCCAAATGAACGAAATGAAATTTAAATTTTTTAAAAAAAGTTCCATCGAAAAAGGTCAAAAATTATTTTTTTAAAATAATATTCACGATTGTAGTGATGATTCGCGATTGTAGTGAATATATTTAGGTTTTTTAATGACTAAGTAGCCTTTTTCCAGCAAAAAATTATAACAGTTTAAACTACTGGGTCGAAAAAGGAACACTTTACCAATACACTACCTTATACAATACAGTGTACGCATTTTTAAATAACTATTAAAATTTTGGTAATGAAATAAAACTTTTGATTTTTAATTAACTATGTTCATTAAGGTACGCATGCACTTTGCAATGTTATTGCAAATATTATTGCCAGTATTATTGCCATTTTGCCCTATACAGTGCAATAAGATTTACAATACTTTTGAACAAAATATGGCAACACTCTTTTGTTCTATTGCGGTGGTATATAAAAATTGCACAATGTGGCCATTACGCTTTAAATTATTTTTCACATTTCCTTGTTGATTTTTTCCAATATATTGTACAATCATCCAATATGCCATACTCACCGGCAATATTTTGCACAACAGCAAAAGTTGGACAAGAATATTGAGTAGTGTATGGGTACCTTTAGGCTTTTGGTCATTAAAAAGAAATCATTATGTGGAAAAACTGTTCATCATTGCAATGTAGTCGTGATAATTGCTAAGAAAGTTCGATTTTTCAATATACCTTTATTCCCAATGAAAGGGGCGTTTGGTGTTTCTCGTAAACTAAAAAGCTAAAATCTCGAAATTTGGCATGCAGCTTCATCTAATGACCGGAACAAAATCAAATACAGCATTTAAGGTTATTCGAATATTTTAGTGGTGGGCTAAAAAATATCAAAAATTCTAATTTCGGGCCAATGTTTCTATGCATAAAAGTGGAAAGGGGGAATACATTAACACCTGTTTATTTTTAATATAAGGACCCCAGCTAGAATTTCAAGTCAAAACAGAAATACATCCACAAACAAAAAGTGTATAGTGAAAGGGGTAAAGGAATAAATTAGTTAAAAAATATAACTTTCCAAAATTTGGAATTTTCAGAATTTTTAATAATAATACACTTTTTTGCAAAAATTTGCCACTTTCGGCCAAAATTCGGGATGTAATGATTATGGAATGTAATAAACAAAAATCGATTTATTTTATTTATAAACATTTGCAATAAAATTATGAGGTATAATTAACGAAAATCGACAAATCGTTATTTAAAGGGACATTCTATTATTATTTCTGTTATATTTCTATTATATTTTGTTTCTTTTTTTTGGCAAATTTTTTAACACTTAAAAAGGAATAAATTTACTTCTCAAAAAGTCCAGACTAGCTGCAAATATTTTTCCATTTAAATTATGTTAGTTTAAAGTTTAATTTAAAACAAAACAACATTGCTATAAATAAATAAACTTAACCAAACTGCACTTGTTAGCCGAATACAAAAAAAAAATAAACATCCTTATGGGCAAATGGAACAACAGTGAAAAAAACCGACCCAACAAAGGAAAAGAAACATTTGTTTCCTCAGTTAGATAATGTTTCTCAGTTTGCTTTTATGTTTTAAAAGTAAAAAAAAAGAAAACCTAGAAAGGCTTTGTAGACACCTTTGCAAATACTGTTGCAACCAACTATGTTCTGTAAAAAAAAAAAAAAAACGGTGAATTTTTCAAATTCCATGCTTCTAGCACCTTGGATTTTTATTTAACTTTTTTCCATTTCAGTTAGTGTTGCTGCTTGCTGTAGAGAAGAAATTGTTTGCCTTTTGCCTTGACTTTTAGTTTTTCTTAAGCTTTTTTTTACTTGCTTCGCTAGCCAGGTAAACAAACATTTCAGTTCCCTATTTTATATTATTTTTTCGTTGCAAAAAAATATATTAAAGAGTTCTAAATTCGTAAGACAACAAGCAAAATGCTAAGATTAAAGTTACCATAAATTTTATGGTCCATAAATCAGTAACAATAGTGCAAAGCCAAGGTAAACAGTAAACATTGCTACGAAATTTACGAGTTTGAATTAAAATTTATAGAAAACTAAGATGAATAAAAAAAAACATTTTTAGTTTTATTTCAGCTTGTGATTCTGATGAAAAAAGATGCTTAAATTATTATCGATTTCTAAGAAATTTATAATTTTCTTTGGCAAAAAGATCCACACTAACCTGGCAATATTTGCAATAAGGCAACATTTTTAATACTAACACAATCAGAGAATGTGTTTCATGATATTAATGTTTAAAATTAAAATTTAAATTAAATGTGTAAAATTTGACCAAAAAATATTTGACAAATAGTTCTATAAAATATGTCAGGTGTTTTAATGTTTATTATTAACATATTGTTATTTTTTGTATTTTCTCATAATATTTGCAGATTAATAAAACTATCCCTGAGGATGTTGGGAATATCCAACGAAACGTCGGATGAAAAATTAACAAATAGTTTTTTATTTATTTTTAAAACAAATGACCTTAGAAGCCCACTTTAGATATTGCTAAAAATCTAATATTTACTAAACAGGTCTGAAGAGACGGGTTAGAGGGAGTAGGGTACGTTAGGGGTACATAACTTTACCGTGTATATATATTTGTCCAAATACAAGTAAAACAAATATATTTCAAAAAAACGTTATAATAAAAAATGGAGTTTTATTTTTCTATTATAACACGGGTTTTAGGGTTAGGTTTTTGTTTTAGTAATTCAATTTAATTTTCATTTTAGTTTTAACTTTAAGTCTAAATTTTTAATTTGCTTTAATGCAAAGTTTTACCGTGTTTGTTTTTGTATTTAAGTTTTAATTTTAAATCACTTTAGTTTTAATCACTGTGGCTGCTTGTTCCTGTTGTTGATGTTGTTGAAGTAAGGCTGTTGAGGGTCTTGTTGTTAGATCACAAGTGAAGATCAAACCAAAAGCCGCTGGCTAATGTTGATCTTTTAATGTTGGCTGCAGTGACATTAAATTATACACTAGAGGGTGTTATTGTTGTTCATCAAAATGAACAAGGTCTATAATACTTATAATCAATTGAAACAATTTAATATATTTTTTTTGGTAGAGTTAATGAGGAATTTCATTATAGCCAAGAAATTTTATTAATATTATGAATTTTTTCATAAAATTTATTTCATAAAATTTCATAGTTTCATAAAAAAAATTCATTCGATTTCATAAATTATCTATTCATAAATTTAATAAAAATTTTATTTATAACTATGAACTTTTTTCAATAGCTTAATTTTTTATTTTTTTTTTCATAAAATTTCATACTTTCATTAATTTTCATACATTTTAAACTTTAGTTTCACGATTTAATTACCAAGTGTTCAACATATTCTATAAAGTGATTTATTACTTCAATGGATCCTTTTAAAAATCATATGAAGCGGCCCGTTGCTTTAGCTTCAATGCATTTTTCAAGGAACGGTTATTTCAAAAATGCTAAATTTTGATTTTCAAATGCGCATCACTTATGCACTTTAAGACAAAACCTACATAAATAAGCACAATTATGTAGGAAATTTCAAGCTAATTATGAAAATGTTTGATTTTTGAATATCGGCTGATAAATATAAAATTGGTAAGCTCGCGAAATTTTTGAATATTCGAGATGTCTTGCTTTGGAGTCTAATTTACTTCTGAGTATAATTTACCACTGATGGATCTAGTAGGCCTTTCTATGAAACATAAACTTGAAATTACGTTGGTTATGGCTGCGTCAAATTTCATGGGAATCTGATAGGCCAGTAATAAACGGCTAAATTATTTGCAATATATTTGTGAATCACATATTTGAAGGTACTTACATGCTAAAGTAGTGCGTTTTCTCAAAAAAATAACGATTTTAAATTATGAGTGTTAAAAATTTACTTCTTATATTTTCTCCATTGGTAATTCATACAAAATTAATTTTAATAAAGTAAGTTTTAGAAATTATATTTCAGATTAAATTTTCTAAAAATTGTGGTACACTATTGATGTGATTTTTGATGACATGAATTAAGTGCAATATAAATGAGCATATACAATTTAGATGCTCAGAGTCCATACTTTAAAACTGTATTAAAATTTATTTGTGGTATATGAATTAATAAGAAATTTTAAAGAAAAAACTTGAGTTTTGGTAAAAGTTAAATTCACCAATATTTAAAAACCCGCAGCTAATATTAAAATTTAGGGTTCATATACGTCCTAAAATCTATGAGTATTGATAAAGGTTTATTTATTTATTTTCCATATTTAGTTAAATTGTTATAAATACTATTCTAAAAATAAGCGTCAATAAAAAACCACGATTACTTTGCCCACTTTTTGGAAAAATTGTAAAAGTTGTTTAATTTTTTATTCGCATCATATAGGACAATTAATACTCTAAGGTTGACTCGGATAGGACTTTCCTGTAACAGCGCAGTTGGCTTGGAAAGCGCCATATGTGGATAAGGGCATTATGTGGATCAAAAGTTGATTACAAGCCAAAATATATACTTCAAAAAAGTATTAGTAGAACTCTCTTCAAAAACTTAATAGACTAGCGTAACTAATAACAATTACTTATGATGCTAATTGTAAAGGCCTTTAAAATAAAATTATGGAAATATCCTCATTTTCTGTAAACCTTGTACTTTTATACGCTTTCCAAAAACAGAATACAGTAGAATCTCACAAGTTAGAACCGTCCAGAAATTAGAACCGGCCATTCCAATGTATTGTACGCTCTGAAATTAGAACCTGTGGTTCTAATTTCTGGAAGTTTTGTTTTGTATTTTCACTACAAATTATTTTTTGCTCATTGAATAAAAAATAAAACTTGGAATCCCCGAGTTATTCGTGGTGAGTACAATTCGGTCATATGCATGTGAAATTTGATATGCTTGTACAAAATTAAATAACTAATGGCGTTTTCTTTTCTGGCAAAAATGTTACACTTTTTTGCACTTTGCCCTCAAATTACCTTTTTGTGTTCTTTTCTAAAATAAGGTTCACACTCTGAGAGGGTGCCGTGTTTCTTTCTGAAAAGGTTGCCTTATAAAAGGCAAAAAACGCAACATTTTCTGCCTTAAAAAAATTTACAGGGTTGGATGTTGCCCTGTTTTTTTGGTTTATCAGTCTCATATGTATCTATTGCAAAGTTTTTGGCGAGAAAACTCTCACCTTGGTAGCAGAGTGGTAGTGTGCTGGCTTTTGACACAGAAGATCCCGAGTTCGAACCCATATTGGTATCACATTTTTTTATATTTTTTTTTTTTTTTTTGTTAAATTTAATTTACGATTTTTTTTAATTTGTTTTTGCTATTTTTTTTAATATTTTCTTTTTGTAAGTATTTAATAATTTTTTTAATCTAAAATTCGCTTACAAACAAAATTATAAAAAAAAAAAATTAATTGAAAAAAATGTATGGAGCTAAATCCACATTTTTTAAATAATTAAAAAAACAAAAATTAATTATTAAAAAAAACATTAAATTTTTTTTTAAAGTTTGCTGGGATTCGAACCCGAACCTTAACAACACTAAAAAACAGATTTGTTTAAATAAATGTAATATGTGATGAAATTGTGTTCTATTCTGATTGTAAAAATGCTTTATTTTAATGGGGCGAGGGCAAAATTTCAAAAATGTTGCACATTGAGAAGGCAACACTTTTTTCCAGAAAAGAAAACACCATAATAATAAAAAAAAAGTTTTTTTATGTATTTAATATGTTCAATTAATTAAATATTATTAAATAAAAATAGTTTTGTGTTAAAATAAAGCTTACATAACTAGTTTTATTATAATTTTCTGTAAAAAACAATGTCCAGAAATTAGATCTTTTCAGAAATTAGAACTGCCCGATGTACAAAGTGGTTCCAATTTCTGAGACTCTACTGTACATACATATTATCTAATAAAACATAAAACTCATAAGCCATGAAATATATGTTATAACCCCAATTAGGTTAAGTGAATTAAGTTTGTTTTATTTATTTTTCCTTCTTTTCCTTCTCTTCTTAATACCAATAAAATAAATTTTTAATAAAACACTTTAACAAACGTAAATCATAAATCTCTAAATTACCATGTTCTTCGAATACATTTGTTGTATGTGTATGCAAAAATTACACATACACACTAACATAAGCCGAGGAAAACAAATCACTTGCAATGGAATGTGTAAAAATAAAATTGATATCCAAATGAACCGTAAATAAACGGTAACATATGCGTGAACAACAAAAGGCAAAAATAACAGAAAAAAAATCGAAAAAGTATTTAAGTATAAAAGAAAATGAAATTATTCGAATTGAACTAAAAAAAAAATATTTAAAAAAAAATATATAGAAAATGAATGTAATGCAAAAAAAAAAGCATGAATGAAAAAATGTAAGAAAACCGAAATGAAAATACACCATAAAAAATAGGCTGCTTCAAAATCATATGAAGAAACGAGAAGTAATCCCATTTGTTCTCTTCAATGCTAGATCGTTGTGTGTGGACCACACCAACATATGTTCCAAATTTCAGCGATCTCGAATGACGTTTTAAGGTCGCTAACAATTGTATTTTTTTTAAATAATATGTATGGAAATTTACATAAAAATTTAAAATAAAAAGTTTACATTTCATTTTGTAATGATTGATAATTACGTGCTTTAGGACTTTCCACGAATACTGAATAAAATTTTTATTCCCATTCAAAATGTAGAACAAACCATTAATACAATTTTTACCGATTTTCCAGATATCCGTGTTTTTAGTGATTTTTAGAAAAAAAATTATTTATTATAATGTTTTATTTTAAAAACCATTATACATAAAAATATATTCTATATACTAATTTAATCCTCTTTCTTAAAGCTTAAAGCTTAAAATAAAAATTAATAGTATTTGCTATCCAAGGGATTTTTCATAAAATATAATAGAACTATTTCTTCATTCGAAAATAGTCTTCTTATAAATAACGTTTTTGGGCAGATTATAAATTCTGCGGAGCAATAGTTTTATAATAAAATGCACCACACTAAAAGAAGTTTAAAAAAAAAATTAAAAAAATTGAAATCTGCACTCAAAAAAATAAGTTACTAGAAAAGTTAGTAAAACGTCTTGTAAATCAGGTATACTATTTTTTAGCAAAATTTTTTGCTAAAATCGTGTTTTCAGCTAAAATTTTTGTTATAATTATTCAGCACTTAACTGTTTTATACTAATGCTTTACTAATATACTAATGGTTTACTAATTTATTTTGCTAAAAAAAAAATTGTGCTGATAAGCACATTAATAGTGTGGACGACAACCAGATTGAAAGATATACGCAGAATGAAGTAGATGTCGCAGAATGAAGTAGATGTAGTATAGAAGAGGAAAATAATACTAAAAAGTACAACTCTAATAAGACATATAAAAAAATCAACCATGGAAGTTTTTGTATCTCTTTTTCATACATAAAACAAAATTGAGGATTAAAATAACTTAAATTTTGCGTTGTCACCGGCTTGTGAAAATAATTGTCTATTAATTAAATAAAAGACAAAATAAAATATTTATTTATTTAAACTAAATATTTATATGTGTGGTCAAATTGCAAACAAACATGTACAGAAATGTAGACAGAGTAAAGTGAAAGACAAAGACACACATCTTAGGTATGGTTACTTTTTCTTATTGCAAAAAGGGTTGTTTTTTTCGTTTCGTTTGTTTTTGTTTATTTTTTCGTTTCTATAATTATCTTCGGCATTTGCTATAGCATCATTTAGACAACCATTGACGTAAGTAATTGAAAGACAATTTTTGTTATGTTATATATATTTATTTCTATATATTTTAAGATAGTCGAAACTTTAACGCTATTTAGCGACCTTAATGTGAAAACTTTTGTTCATCGATTTTTGGTTATTTGCACTTCTAATACAAAAATATGGTTGCAATTTGATTGCGGCAACAAAACTATGTTATCTATAGCCACAGATAATTGTTTCAATTAAATTATTAGTGTATCAATCATAAATCACCAATGATATAGTTGCTTTAAACATGTTTTACTAAAAATGTCTCTTTTTCGTTATTGTCTTGTCTACAACCATATATTGTATTTATTCCTCTTACTAACTTCACACATATTATTATCTAATTTGAGAGAGGTTTTGTTAGAAATCATTTTAAATTTGTGGCAATTCTCATAGTTATAGTTGCGCCAACTATAAGATGATCAGTATATTTTTTATGAGCATCTTTACGCTTTAAGTGACACTCTTGTTAAAGTCTTTGTGAAAATAAGTAGTGATAAGGAGTCATTCACAACAAACTAGATAATATTTAACAAAAAGATATAAAAAATTGGAAAAAACGTAGTGGTGTTAATAGTAATGGTGATATTTTAAGTGAAAGAAGGAATAATTCGGTAGTCTCAACCCGGTCGACCCTGGGATTCTAGGCAAAAGTTAAATTGACACACATCTTTTAAATAAAGTTATTGGTAAAAAAAGCAATTTTGTTTCAATTTTTTGTACTCAGGGAAAAAAATGTTAAAGAAAAAAAAAACATAAAGAAATATCAAAAAAAGATTTAAACATAATACACGTGCTTTTTAGACTGCACTCCCAAATAATCATAATATGTTTGCAATGAATAGAATACGGTAATAAATGATGACGAAATTATTTTCCTCGATATAATGCAAATATTATGATTGCTACAAGGATGTTATGATAATTATAAATGTATTGTGAAACACACACATCTTTTAAATAAAGTTATTGTTTATTACGAGTATACACAAAAGTGTTAGAAATTAAGTAAAACGTGATAAAAAAAAGAATTTATTTTTAATTTTTTATACTCAGGAAAAAAAAATGTTAAAGAAAAAAAAATATAAAGAAATATCAGAGAAAAATTTACACAAAATACTCATGCTTTTTAGATTGTACCCCCAAATAATCATAATATGTTTGCAATGAATATAATGTGGTATTAAATGATGACGAAATTTTTTTCCTTGATCATAATATGATATCTTTTACTGTAATATGGTTATAATGCAAATATTATGATTGCTACAAGGATTTTATGATAATTATAAATATATTGTGAAATTATATTCTTAACAATATTTTTATGCTGCATATACATATTTTCATTACACTTTTCCTGACAAAATAAGATGTGTTCTGAAAATGAGTAAGTTTAGTTATGTTGTTTCATATACTAAAATAAAAAACAAAAATGTATGATGCCCTTCGAATATGGTTGCGCCAACCATTTTTTTCTTTGCATGTATATAGTCACACTGATTTTGCCTTGAAGAGGTGAAAAATTTCGACGCCTAGAGTTTTGAAGTTCCCTAATACACTTAGTGGGAAAAAAGTACTAATGCAAATAAGAAGCAAAAAAAAAATCATTTTTTTTTTATTAATATTTGTTTGCCAATATTTCAGTATATGTGTGGACTAGCTGTGTACTCAATGTACTTACATATGGTTTATGTTCATGCATGTTCTTGTTGGTTGGCTTAAGTTGGTTAGTTGGTTAGTTGCTGTAGTGAGTGTGGTATGGAAAAAAAGTGTAAAAATGCTAATGTTTGTGGTAGAAGTTAGTAGTGGCAATGTTAGGGAAATGAGTAATTTACCGAGTGGTTTATAAGCAAAGAAGAAAAAAATATTAAAAATGTAAGAGAAGTTTTATAGGAATTGAAAAAAGTAAATATCTTTTTTGCAACGATCTATTAACAATTAAATCGGATTACTTGCCATTGTATAATTTTTTCTTGTGCATGACTATAAAAAAAGAAAATCCAATAAAAAAATGCTTATACTTATTTGAAAAAGTAAAAACCGAACAAAATTTATACTATACATAATACACCTTTTTTTAAAAAGCGTTATCGTTATTTAACCAAATACTTTTTTTTTGAAAAAATCATTATTTTATCAAAAATGTTTTCATTTTTGTATTAAAAATACAAAAATTGTCTTTTCGGACTTTGTATATTTTCATATATTAATTTAGAATATTGTTCTATCTGAAGTTCTAAATCTAATATGATATTATCAATTTAGCTTTTATTTGTTGCTTTGTAAATAGTTGTATCACACTCATGATACATAATACAATTGGTTCATAGGCATCACCCTAATCCACAGTTGTCAGAAATAAGAAAACCATGATGGGCTTAACTCAAGCTGACACATTTCATACAACGTACAACAACAACAACGTACCACAACATAATTCACGAGAATTCGATTGCTTTAGCGATATTTAAAAATGTTTGTCTTTTAAAACAGCTTTTAGGATTCAGTTTACCAACTCAGCCATTTTATACACTAAACCAAAAAAATGCTCGTAAAGTTTATTTTAAGAATTTTATGGGACGAGTTTTTATGAAATTTTTCACTAAACTAATAAGAATAAAATTAAAAATTTATTTCGATGAGAATAAAATTTTAAATAAATGAAATTTTTCATAAAATTTTATGAAAAACTGCAATAAGTTAAAGAAAAGTTTCAATGTACGAATTCCAGGGAATTTTAATAGATCTAATACAAAAGTGAATTGATACAATGCAGATTATTCTCCCCATGCAGTTAAAAAAATATAAACAATTTCATCAATGTCAAATTGAAGAATATCTACTTAATGTCAGCCAAATATATACTAAATTTTAGTAAAATTTCATAAAATTTAAGAAAAAATTGACTAAATTTGATTACATATTTACCTTAATCAATAAAATTGTGTTTACTTGTTTTTCTTAAAAACTTTATTCTGGATTTGAGTTAAATTTTCTTTGGATCCAACTCATTACTGAATTTCTTCAAATTTAGTTTAAATTACATAAAATTAGGAAAACTTTTTTTTAGCGTATAGAATAGTTGTTAGGATAATATCCAAATAAAGAAAACTTGTATATTTTTCATTTTCAAAAATAAATGTATTTCAAATTTAATATTTTATTTTCAACTGTATAAAAAACTAAACCAGTATTTTTATTTTCAACACCCGGCTGAAAATGATCAAATGATCATATATGAATTATATATGAACATACCAGACATATATGGAATCGTATATGGGCGAACATATTCAAAGTGACGGGTCATATATGGAAATGTATTACACCATATATGATAATATATTTCATATATCGTTCCATATACTGCATATATATTCATATATGAGTTCATATATTATTTCATATATGAATTCAATGTCAGTTGTCCATATATGGAGACCCATACATGGCGACCCATATATAAAGGCATGGTTTTTTTGAACTTCACAATTATTATTCAAAATTAAAATCCTATATGAACGAATATTAGAAGTCTTAATAACTTTGGATTCAAAAATGCTTGTCTTTAAATGAAATATTTTATTTGGTTGTCAAAATAAATTGAAAATTACATTCAAAAACATTTACATCTAAAGTTTTTAAGATTTAATTAAGATTCCCGGCCAAAAATGTTCATATATGAAACCACACTCATAATCATCCATGCATAAAAATACGAAATTATTGTCAAAACTACAAAAAATTTCGTAAAATCAACAAATGTTCGTTTATTTGGATACTTTGACATTTTTTTCGTAATGTTACAGTTACGGACAAAAAAATAAAGGCAATTTTTTAGTAACACAATTTGACATTAAAAAATACAACAAATTTGGTAGGGCAATTTTCAATATAGTTTTTAGACTACAGTACAACAACTCTTTATTTTATGAATCCTTGGATCGAAAGTTGTTACATTACAGATTCTGAAAATATTCCGTCTATTAGATACAATCGCGATTACAATATTTCAAAAAGAAAGTGCAATGTTTATAAAATATTTCGTACAGTTTTTTGTCTATTTTTTGTCTATACCCAGCAAAAACATGGTAATGACTACTTTTTATTTTATACATTACTTTGTAATGACTACTTATTACCCTTTACATTACTTTAAATAATAAAAGAATAGGTTTCCAATACGAAACTAATAATGCATTACTTTCAAACAACAAATAATTGGTGAACAATAATATGTTATTCATCTTATTATTTCCGGGAAAAATATAATGATACAACATTTTTCTGCATTCTATTTTTAGACTCATTATAATTCGTATAAGAATTAGTTTTGTTATCTCTTCAACGAATTTTCATAGAAGAAAACTTAATTTATGTTTTAAACTATCAAACGTTATATGCCTTGGTGGCTTAGAGTACAGAACAGTTGCCTGTTAATTTGACGACCCGGGATCGATTTCATGTTTTCATAAGAATTAATAATATTTTTTTAAATTCATATTTTTTTTTTAAATCTATATTTAGCCGCATTATTTTTTTCTTTCTGGTAATGTCTTATTATTAATACACTTGTATGTCTATATGTAACACATTATAATTCATATTTGCGCAGTATTGCGACATTTCATATAAAAAAAAAAATTATAATTATAATATAAAGGGTAATACGTCCGACTTTCGAGTTTAGATTACCAGACTCATTATTTGGTAATGTATGCTTTTGCTGGGTACATTGCTATTATTTTTTTTAAATTGCAACATTAATGTTTGGATTGTGTCATAAAATAACGAGTTGTTCTTGGACTTTATCTAAAAATACTATTCCAAATTTCACCACCAAATTCGTTGTCTTTTTTAATATTAAATTGCTTTACGAAAAAGTTACCCTATTCTTTTTGTCATATATGGTTCGCTACATGTTCGAATACGTGAATTTATGGTATATGGATATATGTGCTCATGAACATATTTTTCATGAAGTAATAAAATGTCACTGACAAAGCAATTAAGTTTGTCATTAATATCGTTGTAAAATCAACAGTTATTCCACAAAATGTTCGCTAACTCCGGTAATTTTTAGAATAGTTAAACGTCTTATATGAAATTTAGGACACTACAACTTCTGCCGCGTCAGCTGGTGTTTTAAAAATATTTCAGAATGTATTCAATGGATTGAAAATTTTAATACAAATATGTGCTCAGCGGAATTTTTAGTTTATGCACTAACAAAAGATTTGTAAATTTTTTCCACAACTATATAAAACTTAGAAAGGATTAAACAAATGACTTATTTTTCTACTTCATTGCAGTTTCAGTAAGATATCCTGAAACAAACTTCTACCTTATTATGCTTAAATGAGAGATTATTTTATATGGTTTTTTATTCCTTTATTTTATGCCCAATATCTAAGTCTATTAAAAATTATGTATTTCAGACACAGCTTCTTAAAAAAGTTTAAAATAGAGACGGAGGAGATTAGAAAAATAAATTAAAAATCTAAAAATAGAATATTAGTGTTTGTTAGTGTTGTCACTTCTGAGTATAATATACAATAAAAGTAAAGCTAATAGGAAAGAAACGGCAATTTAGCAGCATTACATTCGAGGCCATACTTGGGTGTGATCGCTAAACGGTCATGACTTGGTATTGTTACGTTTGTAATGTAAACAGAAGCGCAGGTTTCATTCTTACAGCCGCAGGTTGTTAAAAAACAATCTGATAATTATAAGACACAAATAATAATACAATTTAAAAATGGAAAAACTCACTGATGACGCCTGTCCCTTAGGGTGTCCCATTCAAAAAAAAATTTTGGGGATCATTCTTAATTTGAATACTCATAAGGCTAAGAATTTTTGAGAATTTTTTCAGATTTTTCGGAGGTGGTTTAGAGGTCGCGCAAATCGATTTTTTAGCAAAAATCGAGCTTTTTGGGCTTTTTTCGAATTTTGCTTGAAAATTGGTAATAAAAATCGATATTTCATCAGCTTCTGAGTCAATATTCTAAAAGAAAATTTTCCGGTCTTTAATTTTATGTGCATAAATAATAAGTTTCGGCAATGGTTTTGCACATTTTGACCATTTAATAACGGTTTTTCGTAAATTTTCAACAAATATGGAAAAGATTGCTTTATAACTTTTAAAATTTGTATAAAGACTAAAAAAACTAATGATGCAGTTTAATAGATTATTAAGTTTTAAATTAATTAGCAGAAAAAAAATGAATTTTCTCTCGCCGTTCTCGAGATATACCCTTTTAAAGCTTTGTGCACATTGTATGAAATGTTTAATACTATAAGGTGTGAACTAGGTTTGCATTGGTTTAAACTTTAAATAATTGGATTTAGGAAATGTTTTTATAAATAAAATAATAGTTACTTACCACTCATACATAACAATTATATTAAAAACAAAGAAAAATTAGATTTTAAATCATTTATTAGAGTTCTTGCGATGCTGCTCTACCCCTGCAGAAAACTCTGAAAGTCTGTTTCAGAATTTGTGATATTGATATAACTATTAGCCAAGGCCACACCACGTTCTGCGACATCATTTACAACTTGCAATTGTTGAACTTTGTGCTTTGCTTCCTGAAATGATTTGTTGTTTTGCCATTTTTCTGGATCCGTTTGTAAAAAATCAGTAGAAATGTTGCAGGCTTCAAAAAAAGTTAGGCTGGCTTTTGTAATAAAACACTGAATTTGTTTATTTTCAATCATATCTTCTGTTAAATTTCCTTTCACTAATTCGTTGTTATTACTTGGTTCATGTAGGTTTCTAAGCATTAAACGCAAAGTTTTGGTATCTTCCACTTATCAGTTTACGAAAATTTTAATTGTATTGTGACTTGTTATCTCTAAACCTATAGACTATCTGCCAAAAATAGGGTTGTAGTTCCCTCAAATCCAATAAATCATGAATTTTAGTTCGAGCCATATCAGTGCCACCTAGTGATAACGGCTTTTTGGCTACTTTTTTTGCTGTCCACAACTTGGCAACACTTAAAACTAAGCTTTGGCATACAATATATAAATTTTCAAATCTCATAATCTAAAGTTTACAACAAATGGGATGCCCAAATCTTATAGTACTAAAAATTGCATACAATGGGTGCAAAGCTTTAAAAGGGTATAACTCGAGAACGGTAAGAGAAAATTGTATTGTTTTTTCTGTTTATTTATCTAAAACTTCATAATCTTTTAAACTGCATCATTAGTTTTTTTAGTCTTCATACAAATTTTAAAAGTTATAAAGCATTCTTTTTCATATTTGTTGAAAATTTACAAAAACTGTTATATAATGTATCAAAATATGCAAAATCCCTGATGAAACTTACTACTTATGCAGATAAAATTAAAGATCGGAAAATTTTCTTTAAGAATATTTACTCAGAAGCCGAAAAATTACCGATTTTTTAGCAATTTTCAAGAATAATTCAATAAAAGCCCAAAAAGCTCGATTTTTGGTACAAAATCGGTTTGCGCGACCTCTAAACCACTTCCGAAAAATCTGATAAAATTCTCAAAGATACTTTACCTTATAAGTATCCAAATTAGGAAAGATCTTCCGAGAAAATCCAAATTTTTATTTTTTTTGGGACAACCTACTGTCCATAAAAAGGCAGAAACTAGTCTAGTCTGATTTAAAAATTAATAGTTTTTATAATTTTTAGAGTAAAACGTTTATTCTTCTTCTTAACCTCAACATTTCTAAAATAAAATTGTTTAGTTGTATAATGAAAATTTTCAAAAATAAAAATTTTAAACAACGCCTATGTAATATTTATTTAAGTAATGGAATTTTATGCATCAAATGTTTGTACAACTTTTCGTGTCACTAAAATAATTTCCTTTTAATATGTTTTATTTTAGTGTACCACAAAGTTTTATAATAATTTTTTAAAGTAGTGGACGTGGTATATGTTACAGTTAAATTTTATTATACATTTTTTTTTTATTTTTAAACTTTGTGCTTCTATTGTTCAATAATAATTAATCGTTTTCATTCATTACGTAAATCGTTTTTACTACATCTACTACCACTACTCTGCCAAGGACTCTATTTTCTAAATATTTATTTTTTTTTTTCATCTCCACCACTTCCTGTGCATAAAAAAACAAGATTTTTGTTTTTAAATTTCATTGTTATGCCTTCATAAAGAAAAGGAAAAAAAAAAAAAGAAAACTTTAGCCATGGGACTGAAATGACTTTCATAATGAACTTTAGCAAATGAGTTGTATGGAATACTACACAACTAACTGGAACAACTGGACTAGATACTAAAATAACTGGTTGAATGAATAGCTGTTGTTTTTGTAATTTATTTTTGTTTTTTTTTTTTTTTGTTCACTCACTGGCTAAATGCCTGAATAGTTAGCTGGATATTAATCTGCTTTTTGCTCTTTTGAATGGCCACAAATTGAAAGTAAGAATTATATCCTTTTTTACAAACTTTGGAATTGTCTAATGTTTCTTCTTTTTTTGTATTTTCTCTCATATTCAAGCCATTTATATAAGCATCATCATCGTCATTGTCATCATCTTAATAGTCATTTCTATAGTAAAAATAATTTCTAAAAAGAAAGAACAAACGACAAATGTTTTGAAAAGCAGGAAAAATGAACACATTGTTAAATAGAATAAAAAAAAAAAAACACAAGAAAAACAGATTGAAATCAGTCTAAAAACAATTCAAGTGTAAAACTGCATTTTTACAATGGATTTTTTAGAAAATAAAATGAATAAAATAAAAACGTAATACAATTAAAGGTGGACTAGAATGAATGTAAAGAATGCTTTATTTAAAAAACAAAATTGTAAACTGCAGGTTAAAAGATCCAGATATTTTAAACATCTTTTAAGTTATGTTTAGTTTCCATTTTCAGTTAGGCACGGATACGTACACACAGAGAAAAGTTTTGCTATTTTCTAACTTAGATTCAGTTATTACGACTCAAATTCAGATATTATGAATTTCAGTTGGTAGGTACAACTGAATATTAGTTTTCACAACAAAGTTCGGTTAATGTAACTGAATTTTTTAGTTGAAAAACCCAATATTTTCAGAAATCTAATGACAGAACTGTTTTCAGCAGCTCAGCTGTTTTCGTGTAACACATTACTGTTCAACATGTTCAGTTTGGTCTTTAATTTAACCATGAATCGACTTAAAAACGGACAACACTTGTAGATTATTGAACTAATGTGAATGGCGAAAGCTACCGTGCGATGATTACACATTTTTTTTCCACCAAAATGGAAGAGCTGGACTTGGGTAACATGTGGTTTCAACAAGACGATGGCCCCATTGAGAGGCGAGTTTGGTGAACAGTTTATTTTACATTTGGAGCCGGTCAATTGGCCGCCTAGATCGTGCGATTTAACGCCTTTAGACTAATTTTTGGGGGCTGTATGAAGGCTTATGTCTATAGGGACAAGACCGCAACGGTTGACGCACTGGCAGCCAATATTGAAGAATTTAATCGTGACATACCGGCCGATATGTTGGAGAGAGTATGCCAAAATTGGACCAATGGTTCATACCATTTGCGGTGTAGCCGTAGTCAACATTTACATGAAATCATCTTTAAACATTGAATTACATAGATCGTTATATCGACTCAAATAAAGATTTCATACATTTGTCTAAATTTTATGTGTTTTTTTTAATCAAATCCGAAAACTCTTAAAAATACACCCTTTACTAACTGAATTTATAAGTTGTACTATTAAAATGCACTTTTCAATTCGGTTGGCACTTTATTTCTCTGTGTATATGATTTATATTTGTATATCGATTAAACATTAAATCACTAAACAATTCAAAAATTTCTATAAAAATGTCATTCCAAAATAGTATGCATCGCTATGTCCCCTATGAGGAATGAGAAGCCAATTGTCCTAAAAGTGACTGGTTAAAGAAGGACTTATCACAGGACTGGTAAAATTAAATACTGAAGTGGGTTAAGCAGTGTAAGTTGTCCTAAACTTACCAATCCTGTGACTGGTAAAGGGAGGACATACCACTTAACCAGAATGCTTATTAACAAGAAAAAGCCAGTTGACCAGAATTTTACCCATTGGAAGCAGTTTAGTTTCCGTTTATTTTATACGACATGAGCCTTTTGCGACAGTCTTGTGGTATGCCCATCTTTGGTTAGTCCTGTGGCATGCCACTATGTGGTTTAAAGCAGGACAAATGACCCCCTCCTATGACAAGCCAATGTTAAAGTGACAGTTGTTTACATAGGGTAGGGTTTAGCAGAGGACCGGTCTCTTGCACGAAGGGACCGATCCTGTGGCACACGCAGAACCGGTCCCATTCCCCATAGGGTCATGTCAACTCATACAAGGTGTTATGCCATGCCATGTCAACTCAAACATGTTGTCTTAGCATGTCACATTGCAACTTTAGCTAAGCTGTGTTGACCGCTGTTGTGAGCTTTTTTAAATGGTTTTTCTGTAGCAAATTTTTAATTCTGTTTGTTGTTTGCCTTAAATGCAAATATTGATTATTCTTTATTATTTCTTAATTAAAAGTTTTTAATCAAATAAATAATTGATCAAAAATTGTGCGAATTGAAAAAACCAGGGACCGTAACAGTTATAAGTGATATCAAAAAAGTTCCTTTATAACAGTTATTTTGTGGCTTAAAAAAAAAAAAAAAAACATCCAAAACAGTTATTTTTTAACGTAAAAATAAAAGATCGGATGAAACTCTTAAGAAGAGAGTTTTATTTCGCCTTCATTAAATAAAAATCTTTTAAGGAGTTTTATTTTTTCCGTCTAAAATAAAACTCATTTGAGGAGTTTTATTTTAAAACTCATTTGAGGAGTTTTATTTTAAAACTCATTTGAGGAGTTTTATTTTTCCGTCAGAGAATAAAACTCATTTTATGCAGATTGACACTCAAAGCTTCCCGCTTGCCGCTTGCCAGATCATTACAATTTGTAAGGCAGTGTAATCTTATCACTAATGAAAAAATCGTCATTAATATGAAAACATGTGGGTTTTTAATTTGTTATTGTTTGATTGCTATTATTAAATGGTTGTTGTTTTATTTCTTATATGTGTATGTAGATATCGAACAAGAAAGCGAAGGAAGTGATAACGAGGATGAAATAAAGCTTTCTATGAAATCGACAATTTTTCTCCAAGGCCCTTGTCGATTGATAAACCTCTTTTTGAGTTCTGGGAGGCTAAAAGAATACACTATCCGTATTTGTATACATTGGCAAAAACTATACAGTGTGTACCTGCAACCCAGGTAAGCGTGGAAAGAGCATTCTCTGCTCTTAAATTGGTATTGAGCGACCTGCGTTCAAATCTTTCCGCAGATATTTGGAAAAAGTTATGTTCGTTTAATTAAATAAATAAATTACTACACCATTATAGCAAATAAAGTCAATAAAAAAAGAAGAAAATAAACAACATGAGTTTTATTTTAGACGGAAAAATAAAACTCCTTAAATGAGTTCCAAAATAAAACTCCTCAAATGAGCTTTATTTTCTGACGGGAAAAATAAAACTCCTCAAAAGAGTTTTATTTCAGACGGAAAAAATAAAACTCCTCAAAACAGTTTTATTTAATGAAGGCGAGATAAAACTCTCTTCTTAAGAGTTTCATCCGATCTTTTATTTTTTCGTTGAAAAATAAATCTTAACTGTTGAGATCGTTTCCTTAAGATCACAATTCTGAAAGAGCACTTCAATACGAATCGTTTGGTATATAATAGTATACGTCTCCGTTGACTCTAACATAGAGAGTTTTTGAGTTATAGTTTTCGGGATAACTGTTATTTTCGGTCCCTGGAAAAAACTTATATGTTTCAATTTTAAAGAGAACTTTGTTTTTATAATCCATATAATGCAAACAAAATACTTTTTAATTTAAATAATGTCCAAAACTTTTATTTAAATTTTTTTTTTTTTTTTGTGAAGTCCTCAACAGAAATTCATTAAAGTTATAATAACAATCATAATTATCATAATCAATAGATGAATAATTTTTTAAAATTATTAAAACTGCAGCAAATAAATGGATATGATTTGGCATAATTAATTATAATTAATAAGTTTTTTTTTTACTATGCATACAGTGGACGAAAAAATTATAAGTTCAACTACAAAATTTTCAAGTTTTTGACCACATGAAAGTAACAATAATACAGCAGATGCCAAATCATATCCATTTATTTGCTGCAGTTTTAATAATTTTAAAAAATTATTCATCTATTGACAACGAAATAAATATAAGTAGAGTCATGTAAAAATCAGTTCTTCAGCAAAACATTTATTTTTTTTTTACTTTTTCCTCACTGGCCTATTTTAAAAATTCATTCCATTTATTTTAAGTACAATTTTGGTGTACTGCGTTCTTTTATAAAAAATGTACGCATTTTATTCTTTGTCTTTGTTCTTCATAGTCGATGTTTTTTAATGCAAAAAACAACTAAGTTTTGAAGCATATAGCACTAAAAGTGTTTTTAAGATAAATAATAAGTATTTGTTGGCAAATTTTGAAGAAAAATTGCAAAACAATTTGTGCGCTGGTATGACACTTTACATACCTTTAGACTCCAACTCTACTTTTTTGACGAAAACCGATCACATTCTGAAATGTTGCGCCTGGATAATATTTTTTTCTTTTAATTATAGCTCAGATTCAAATCAAAGCGTCTTGCAGATGAGCGCGTTAAGTGTTACTTGGTTCGGCTTACAATACTTTAGTAACTCAAATTTTAGTTTTTTGATTTTGCTGAACCTTATAGCTCGCAAGGTTCTGGCTTGACCCAAATTGTCATTAAAAAATGAGAAAATTGAAAAAGAGATGACTTATTGTAATAAATAGAATATAATTTTGTTGAACTGGGCAGATTTTTTAAATTTGTGGACTTTAGACTAAAGAAAATTGCATAATAATTCTGCATAAAAAGAATTTTTTTTTTTAGCCAAGCGGAATTTTGAACACACATTTGGACTACTCTTGGACTCTAAACTGGTCTTAAATTTGACCAAAAAATAATTACCTAGACGAAACAATACAGATTATGATCAATTTTCTTCAAAGAAGTAACGTTGGAGTCTTAAGTATTGTAAAGTGTCATACCAGAGTGCAAATTGTTTTGCATTATTTCTTAATAATTTGAAGGAAATATTTGTTACTTGTTTGTCAAATCATAAAAACACTTTTTGCGCTGAATTTTGCAAAAAAATTGTTGTTTTTATTCTTCTTAGTTTAAACGAGCTAAAGATCATTGATTTATTAATTCTTTATTTCCAATATTTCATCTCCACATTGGGTGACTTCTTCAGGGAGCAATTATTACAATTGGAAAAACTGTTTTAATAATTAAAAACTTATATACATATAACAAATTTTCTTTTACAAAAGGCAGGAAATCAAAAATATTTTCTGTCAATATGAATTTTCTGTCACAGAAAATATTTTTGATTTCCCGTCCTTTTTAAAAGAAAATTTGTTATATGTATAAAAGTTTTTAATTATTAAAACAGTTTTTCAAATTGTAATAATTGTTCCCTGCAGAAGTCACCCAATGTGGAGACGAAATATTGGAAATAAATAATTAATAAATAAACGATCTTAAGCTCTTTTAAACTAAGAAAAATAAAATAAAAGTAGATCAAAGGAAACTTAAAAAATTGTTGTTTTTAGTATTAAAAACATCGAGTGACGACTTTTTTTTTAATATAATGCATATTTTCGTTCATAAAAGAACGCTACAAAACAAAATTGTACTTAAACTGAATGCAATGAATATGAAAAATACAAGAGTAGTGAAAACTTAAAAAAAAAATTATATATTTGGCCGAAAAACTGAGTTTAACATCTCTGAACTTATATTTATTTCGCAGGCAAATAATGAATCATTTTTAAAACTGATTGAAAATGCAGCAAAAACTGCAGCTAATGGTTCGAAAGGCGTTTCATATCAACTAATATTATTGTTATTTTTATGTGGTTGCAACAACTTTTATATGCTGCCAATATTTTGGAAAATAAATCACCACTTCATGGGTGAACTTATAGTTATTATATTAGAATGCATAATTTGCAATATACGTCACATGTGTTGACATGTTCATTTCCTATGTTAATATGTGCTAAATCACTGTTATAACTACCCAGTAAAAATAACCTGGATTTGGTAAGCATTAACTACATTTGTGTGCTTCCAAAATAGCGCTTCGCGCCTTGCATACTAAAAAGCAATTATGGAAGGCATTCTGTCGTGCTTCCCAGAATGCCTTCTTTGAAGCGGTGAATAATGCTTACAATGAAGCAATAAAGTATGCATACCACGAAGTACTAATGTTGTCAACATACAAAAAAGCGCTTCTTAGTGACTAAGAAGGCATGAATTTTTTGCTTCTAAGAGCACATGAAAGAAGCGCTTTAAAAGAGAAATACCAAGTGGGACATTGCGAACAAAAATCATGCCTTCTTTATTTGATATCAATTAATACGACTTGTGTCCTCTTATGTCATTGTGAAACATGTGTGAGCGGCATATCATGAATTGACAACTGCATTATGTGGCACATGTTGCTTTGTTGTTTAGTTCAACATTTGCAGGACTTAATTTAACATAACTTATACGTAGGAGTACCCATAAGCAAGCAATAAAAACTGTTTCGGCAGTTGAAAAGCTGGTTTTAACTATAAAGTCTGTATAATATAAAAAGCATCCTATGTTTCAAATTCTTGTAACTACAAAAAAATTAAAACGATATGATGAATTTAAAAATTTTTTCACATTTTAAGGCAAAATATTTGCAAATTTACTTTTTTATGCCATGATTACTCTTTGTTTTCAATTCCAGTTAACCATTTATTTTTAACGGCAGAAAAATTACGGCGATTTTAAGTTTCAAGCAAATTAAAAATATTAAAATTTTAGTTTTTGCTTGGCTTTAATTAAGTCTACATCAATTTATAGATCTCATTGTATTTATCACATTTCAAAATATATATAACACCCTCAAAAAACATAATAATACTTAGGAAGAATAATTTTATCATATTTAAAACTGAAAAATGAACCGTGATTATTTTGCAAAACACGCATTTTTGGAGCTTTTATGATATTTAATTGGGTTTGGGGTTAATTATCGCATGAGATTATTAAAATTTTGTTTGCTCCACGGCGCTACGAAATAACCCCCAATGAAATAACCCCCAACGGCCAAAAATGAAATAACCCCCAAAAAAATTGTGTAAAATTATTTGGGGGTTTTTCATTTTTTTTTTTGGGTTATTTCATCTTACGGTTTGGAGATTATTTCATTATGAAGCAACCCCCAATGAAATAAAGCCCAAAATTTAAATTCTTTGGAGATTATTTCATATGCAATTATTTTGGGGGTTATTTCATATTTTTTGGGGGATATTTCATTTTGCTAAAAGTGAAATTTTTTTAATATTTGTTAGTTTTTCTGCGTGGGGTTTTCTCCTCCATGGGACGCGGCATGTGGCTTCGCTGAATAAAGTTTCCCTGCGCGCGTCACACTAGGGAAGATAATGAGACGCGCGCAGGAAAACTGTATTCAGCGAAGCCACCTGCCGCGTCCTATGGAGGAGAAACCCCCTAAGATCGGCCGCAGGCCGCCACGCAGAAAAACTGAACAGTGTAACAAAAGAATCAAAAATATGAAAACAAAAAATAAAAAAAATTTGGGACATATTTCATTTCTTTGGAGCTTATTTCATTGGGGGTTATTTCATTTCTTCCTTTGGGAGTTATTTCATTACGAAACAACCCCCAAATTTTGGGTGTTATTTCATTTTCACCTTTGGGGAATATTTCATTTCTTTTGGGTATTATTTCAGTTTTTTTTGTTGGGACTTATTTCATTTTTTTTGGGATTTATTTCATTGGGGGTTATTTCATTTTGTCGTTTGGGTGTTATTTCATTGGGGGTTATTTCGTAGCGCCTTGCTCCACAAAATATAAAGTC
The DNA here is from genome assembly GCA_021234595.1 of Delia radicum. NCBI lineage: Eukaryota > Metazoa > Arthropoda > Insecta > Diptera > Anthomyiidae > Delia > Delia radicum. The sequence continues at coordinate 195,653,087 of CM037852.1, forward strand.
TTTAAAATATGTTGAATCCTTTTTAATTTTAGTATTAAGCTCATTAAAATATTTTATTTGATGAACATTTTGGCGGAATTGAAAGAGAGCTTTAGTTTACACAAAGCGAAATGTGTTTGAAAAAACAATTTGTAAAATTTCAGTAAACTTCAATTTGAAATGATTCCAATAATAATTTTGCACTTCCAATAAAACTTAAAAGTCAAAAAAGTAAAATAAAAATATTTTGTTTTCCAATTGCATACAATTTTTTCTAAATAGATGAACATTCCTTTAATTTTAACTCTGCAAAAAAATGTTTTATTTATTTCAAATATTTTTTTTTAATTAGCAAAATTTTAGATAAATTTAAATTTGTTTTAACTTCCAAAATTAGTAAAAGATTTTTGTAAGTTCAGCAACATAAATAAGTACTAATTTCAGTTATTTGTAAAACGAAATTAGCCAAAATCTTACTAAAATATAAAATTGCACTAAAAATTAATACAAAAATAAAAAAGTCAGATTAAAAATTTGTTCTACTAACTTTTTTTAAAGCGTGTATAAATATACTGCAGACTAGTCAAGTGAATAAGCGGTTCTAGAATTAAGAAACTATATAAATTTAAGGAAATGAAAAAAGATTATATATAACATAAAAAATTTTAATGAGCTTTAGATTTGTTGCTGGGGAGCCACAAAAAGGAGACAAGTATTATTTTTTTTTGTTTTGCCCAATCTTATGTTTAACCCTTTGACTACGAATGGTTGATATATGTCCCATTTTTATTTTTTGTTGTATTAGCTACAATTTCGATTCGATTTTTTCGATTGTGATGCGTTTCGACAAAGGATAGATGTAGTTTTAACATCGTAACAACCACTTGGACCAATATGTTCCAATATGGCCTAACAGAGTGACCCCAAAGTTAAAAATATGAATATTTTTTACATAATTATTGGTACACATTTTCTCGGACGCTATTGGACGTAAGGGATTGAAATTTTGGTAAGACATGGTACAATTCTTCAAGTTTCACGAAACATTGAGATATTCGGATTTGATTCATTCCATCTTCTGCAGTACACTCATATGTACAATATGGGACATATATATCCCCTTGGTCGTCCGTCAAATGTAAAAAAGAGAAGGTTTTTTTCAGTTTTTTTATTTTTTGTTCATAAGGAAATTTAAGTAATTGTTGTTTGATTTTATTGAAATAAAGTGTTGTATATAGATTCGATTTCTGATTCCCAATCTGGTTTTCAAGTTTTTCTAGCTCTTAACAACTTTGAAATATCGTATTAAGTAATATATTAGGACTACAGTCAAAACTACTACTCAAGCTATTTTAAAAAATTTAATATATTCGTGTTACGCATTGCAAAATAATTACAAACCATGTTTTATATGAAGTAAACAGGATAACTAAAATAAACTCGAAACGTAATTCGCAGTTGAAGTTCGGTCGTGAAATGGAGAAGGCTGAAAATGTGGAGTTAAAAATTAATTTGTTTTTGTATAAAAACACATTTTTTTGAATAACAAAAATACCGGACTACTTTGTGCACCAGTGAATGTGTCTGCAAAAAACTTTTCATTTGATTTTTCAAGTCTGTAATTTTTACCAAACAATTCACTTAAGAAGATGAGATGATCTGCCATAACTCAACGATAAGTCGGTAAAGGAAGTTGAGAAAATTAAATGTTAATAAAATCGTGTTTACAACCAAAAAACTAAAGTTTAAACAAAAAAAATTAATTATTAAAGTTGGTTTTTGTACCGATTACACAAGGCAACAATTTTGAAAAAATTTTAGGGGCTTTGAAAACCACTATACAATTTTGATGTATTGTGGTCCCAGTAGTACAAATATGGTTCAATTTTGAAATTCTATGGAGAGGTTTTTTTTTAAAAAATTTTTAATTAAAATTATAAATTTTTTTAGACGTTTCTCCACATAATTAATGATAACTAAAAAAAAATTAGTCCGATATTATTCAAATAAATTTAGAAAAACTGAAATTTACATAGCCTTTAATCCGTTAATATATTGCGTTTCAATCGGCTCAGTAGTTTTGGAGTTATAATAAAAAATTGAGGGAAAAAATATTTTTTTACGTGAAAATAGCAAATTTTTTTGGTTTAAAAAAATCATAAAAAATCGAAAACGTCAAAAATCGTTCAGATTTATTGCTTTATCGCAAAGCCACATGTAATAGGAACAAAATGAGATATCGATCATAAAAATCGATTGATTTTTTTCGAATTTATTCACAATTAAGTGAATTCGCTCATTTTCACCAAATTTTAGTTTTTTGTCTGATATACATAAAATTGAGTAGTTAATGTTCTTCTTTCGATTGATTGAATTTTGAAAACATTTTCCCCATGCTATGTACAAATTTTCACATCAAAAATGCATTACATAGTAACATTCGTGTATTTTTTGGCAAAACCCTACCTAGAATATACTGATTCTATTCTTCGGAAAGACATTTGTGTTGGATGAGCTTAAATGTAAATAAATAAATAAATTAAATAGTAGAAAATTTATATTTTATTATTCACATTTATTATAATAAATAAAACAAGAAAATAAATAAATAAATATGTATTATAAACTACAAACTCTGAAATTTTCTTTTAGTCGATTTTCTACTATTGTTGAATAACGAAGTGTTACTCTGAATACTCCAGCAAAAATCAGCCATCATGTGTGCATCCCAGCGACCCTGATATCGTTCCTCCATTGTCCGGATATCTTGGTGGAATCGTTCGCCCTGTTCTTCACTCAAGTCTCCTAGATTTTCAGGAAAACGATCTAAGTGACTGTGCAGGTAGTGTACTTTGATGCTCATGTTGCATCCAAGATTCTGGAAGTGAGTTAACATCTCTTCAACGTGCGCAACGTAATCATCACCCTTGTTATTGCCTAAGAAATTTTGAATAACCCATACAAACGAATCCCATGCATTCTTCTCAATTTCTGACATTGAACTGCCAAATTCAGTATCGTTCACCAATTTGCGAATTTGTGGGCCATCAAATATGCCTGCTTTCAGCTTTTCCATACTTAGATTGGGAAACTTCCTTGAAATATACTGGAAACATTCACTATCTTTGTTAAGTGCTTTAACATATTGTTTCATCAGACCAAGTTTAATGTGAAGAGGGGGTAATATGATGCGATCTCGGGGCACTAGAGCCACATTTATAACATTTGGCGTACCTGGAACTAGTGTTTCCCTAGAAGGCCATTGTTTTCTCTTCCAATGTTCTGTTTTAGCTCTGCTGTCCCATAAACATATAAAACAAGGATATTTTGTAAAGCCGCTTTGTTGGGCTAAGAGGAAATTTACCATCTTAAGATCAACACAAATTACCCACTTATGTTCATCATACTTTATCATCTTCATGACCAATGCAATTACAGAGTATTCTTCTTTTACTTTGGTTGAATGTGCGATCGGCAAGGAGTGAAATTTATTTCCATTATGCAAAAGGACACACTTCAAGCTGCGTTTTGATGAGTCGATAAATAAACGCCATTCGTTTGAATCATATTTCTGTAAGCCCATGGCAGTCATCAAACCAGAAATATCTGTGCAGTACACAAAGTCATCCTCTTCAGCAAAATAATGAAGTAAGTCTTTTTCTCGAGTACGGTAATACGAAACTTTAGTTTCTTTAGTTATGAGACCTGTTTCTTTCATCCGGGACGCAAGTAATTCAGAAGATCTTTTCGACAATCCAAGGTCTCTAATTACATCATTAAGCTGATCTTGATTCCATGGTCTCGGCGAGAAATGTTTGTGTGGGATGAACTCGTCATTTTCAGCTGTAGATGGTAGTGCTGGATCTGACATATCTGATTGGTAAGACATACTTGAGGTTGAGTGTCCTGGTGAAGATGAAAGCACATGACTACAGCTTGCACCCCGATCATATTCTATTTCTTGTGAATGTACAACTGCAAGTGTAAACCCATCAGCAGACCTCGTGGGGTAAGACCATCGCATATGTTTTCCAAAACCGCTTTTTGTACTTAAACAAAAATAACACTCGGATGCGTGGTTCGCTGTTTCTCTCCATAGCATAGGCTTCAAAATTTCCAAGTGTCGTCTGTAAAATGAAAAAAAAAAATTGAAATCAGGAATATGAAGAATTCAAATTTTAATTAAGAAATATTGTAATTATAAAATATTCCAAATCTATTAATTTATACTTACTTTACGTTAGAAGACTTCATAGATAAATTTAATCGACATGGAATGCATATAGTACTCGGTGTCCAATGCTGGTTCAAATTGTGCGGATAGATATTATAGCAATCTTGATATGACTTTTGCAATGAAGTTAAGAAGCACTTCCGTTTTTTCCCGGTGATATATTGGCCGCACACATAACAAAATAAATCTGGATCGTTTTTACATAAAAATGTTCTGGCTTTCTGGCTCATTTTTATTAATATTTGAAAATTGTTTTTAACTTCTAAGCTGTATGACTCTAATTTTTGTGTAGGTATTAAATGATGTTTGCGTTATCGCAAACACTTCTTGAATGAAATAAAAAGGGTCAAGGAGATCTTATAAATACTGATACTATAATTTGGGATAACCCTTTGTGTGGATACAGTTTGTGTGTGCTGCAAATTTTTTATTATTCCCAAGAATCCTAAAAAACATTAAGGACTTTTATGAAAAAAAAAAAAATCATCCGTTACAGGTAGCTAACGGAAAATAAGAGCACTTCAGCGTACACGCACATTTATGAGCGTTTTATTACTATCCTACCGCAATCGTAAAAATTAAACAATCTTTTGTTTATTACTTATTTTTTTTAATTATTAGAATCATAAAAATGTCATAGAGGTTTTTCCCAAAGGGGTTTTGCCAAAATGCGTGTCGTAAAATGCACCTGAGTTTTTATGTTCTGCATTTTCATTATATAGTAGGTACAATTTTCTACAGTGCTTGTAAATATGCGATACCTTCAATTAATTGTAAATAAAAATGTAAAGCATGCATCGATTTTTATGATCCATATCTAGTTTAATTCGCATGATATGTAGCTTTACTACAAAAAAATAAAAAGTAATATTTTTTGCAGTTTTCGATTTTTTCCAGATTTTTGTTTTTCAAATTTTTTTTTTTTTTTAGCATTTTTTTTTTTTTTTTGCTAACAATTTGTTTCATAACTTTGAAACTATTGATCGCATTAAAAAAATTTGTACACGTTCTTTAAAGATATTGTAAACCTTAATTTTTGTAAATTTAATTTGACAAAATCGGACTAGTTGTTTTTGAGTTATGACAACATAAGTGGAGAAATGGCTCAAAATATTGTCAATTTTAAAAAAAAAATTTTTTAAAAAAAAATTATCCATAGAATTGAAAAATTTTACAATTTTTGTACTTAGGCAGCCATGATGCATCAAATCTATATAGTGGTTAGTCAAGCCTTTTTTTGCTGTTGACCTGTGTTATTAAAGAATAATAAGAAAAAACCCTGTTTTTATATTTTTCATTTTCCTTCACCTTCTCCTTCGTGGAGGAATTTAACAAACACGTGTGCCTATACAAATTTCGTGAGAACGAATTTGCAGGAAAATCGTGATCAAGATCTCTTCACTCTAAGAACGAAATGAAAAAAAAAGTAAAATGGGACAAACAAAAAATTTTAATTTTTGAGCTTAAAAGTTTTTAAATGCTTTTTCAACTTGGATGTGTTTTTTACTGAGAAACTTAGTTTATGCTGTACGCCAAAAATATTTGTTTGAATGTCTTACATTTTCATAAAATTTACTCCAATTCATTATAATTTTGTGATGTTCGTAACCTTTTACTGGTGCATTGACATCAATCAGCTTGGTATGTCACAAACTTTATTAAACTCCACTATTTTGTAAATAAGTGCTGTCCTCAAAATTCAATTTAATTATTGTAATAATCAAAAAAATTTGGTTTCACATTTATATTAATTTCATTACTGCTATGAAATTAACATAAATTTTGCCGATTTTTTCAATTTCGATAAAAATTCCCGTGAACTAAAAAGAAATGACTAAAGCAGTCTTGTTGGCTAACTAAAATTCAGAAAAAATCAAAACCACACATTACCAAATAATGGGTAAAGTAATGTATCACCATAGGGCTTCACTCAATACACTTTACTTCACTGATGAATTTTACAGGCGATGAGAATGAAAGTATTGTGTGGACTCATTACCTAATAGGGGGTTAAGTAACTGGTTACGTATATGGTCACCGGGTTCGAAAAAGTAATGGGTCTATAAATAAGTTTTCTTAAAAAAAAAAACTTATTAAAAAAAATATTAAATTTTTTTAAATTAAACAAATATCGCTGGTATTCGAACTTGGGGTCTTTAGGTTGTTAGACGAGAACTCTACCCACTGAGCTATCCTCACATATAATAATAACTTGCTTAAAATGTAAATAAATCAGGGACCGCAACGGTTATAAGTGATATCAAAAAGTTCCTTTATAACAGTTATTTTGTGGCTTAAAAAAAAAATCTCCAAAACAGTTATTTTTCAACGTAAAAATAAAAGATCGGATGAAACTCTTAAGAAGAGAGTTTTATTTCGCCTTCATTAAATAAAACTCTTTTGAGGAGTTTTATTTTTTCCGTCTAAAATAAAACTCATTTGAGGAGTTTTATTTTAAAACTCATTTGAGGAGTTTTAGTTTTCCGTCAGAGAATAAAACTCATTTTATGTAGATTGACACTCAAAGCTTGCCGCTTGCCAGATCATTACACTTTGTAAGGCAGTGTAATCTTAACACTTGCATTGCAATTAAAAAAATCGTCATTAATATGAAAACATGTGGGTTTTTAATTTGTTATTGTTTGATTCCTATTATTAAATGGTTGTTGTTTTATTTCTTATATGTGTATGTAGATATGGAACAAGAAAGCGAAGGAAGTGATAATGAGGATGAAAAAAAGCTTTCTATGAAATCGACAATTTTTCTCCAAGGCCCTTGTCGATTGATAAACCTCTTTTTGAGTTCTGGGAGGCTAAAAAAATACACTATCCGTACTTGTATACATTGGCAAAAACTATACAGTGTGTACCTGCAACCCAGGTAAGCGTGGAAAGAGCATTCTCTGCTCTTAAATTGGTATTGAGCGACCTGCGTTCAAATCTTTCCGCAGAAAATTTGGAAAAAGTTATGTTCGTTAAATTAAATAAATAAATTATTCAACACATTATAGCAAATAAAGTCAATAAAAAAAGAAGAAAATAAACAACATGAGTTTTATTTTAGACGGAAAAATAAAACTCCTTAAATGAGTTTCAAAATAAAACTCCTCAAATGAGCTTTATTTTCTGACGGGAAAAATAAAACTCCTCAAAAGAGTTTTATTTCAGACGGAAAAAATAAAACTCCTCAAAACAGTTTTATTTAATGAAGGCGAAATAAAACTCTCTTCTTAAGAGTTTCATCCGATTTTTTATTTTTTCGTTGAAAAATAAGTCTTAACTGTGGAGTTGAGATCGTTTCCTTCAGATCACAATAGATTCTGAAAGAGCACTTCAATATGAATCGTTTGGTATATAATAGTATACGTCTCCGTTGACTCTAACATAGAGAGTTTTTGAGTTATAGTTTTCGGGATAACTGTTCTTTTCGGTCCCTGAAATAAATTGTTGTGATTCGAGTTTCCGTTTGTGATGTTAAAAATAAACACCTTACCCTCATTCTTACAAAAATATCACAAATTAATGTGTCTAAATATAGTTTAAAAAAAAAATATTACTTTACGTTTATATATCATGGATTATGTAATTAATGATCGGTAAATCATTATTTTATGTTTCGAAATATTGTAAAAGGTAATTATTGGTAGGTAATCCATAATTGGTAACTCGTTACTCTATAATTTGCAATAATGTTGAAGGTAAGGAGTGTCCATTGCAAAATAATGTATTATGTAACCCATTACAGGTAACTCATTACTTGTTGTTGGAAAATAAGTATACACGTAAGGAGTATACATTACAAGGTTATGCATTACTTTATCGCACCTTTTACTAATGTTTTCTTGGACATTTATTATAATATCTAACTAAGTATAAAAATATTTATTTAAATTTTGAAGCTTTTACATTAAAAAAGTGAACAAATCAAGGAAAATAGTTTCAGAAAATTTATATTTCTGTTAATAGCTCAGCTTTTTGTTTAAAAATTGTAAAATAACTGTTATTTTCGGACCCTGTTTTTTTGTAGAGTCTCCCAGATTGGCCTTAGAACTAGTTTTTAGGATCGAAGTTGAATATAACAAGCACATGGAAATAAAATATTTTATTTCAATACTTAAAAAGAAAGTTTTTAAAAAGATTTTAATTTTCACAGTTTTTTTTTTTAGAAAAACAAATGCTTACAAATATTCCTGAATTAAGAGAGATTTCAAAATTTAAATATATTTAGCTTTCTCCTAACAAAAAGTAGCTTTCACTATTAAAACTTTAATAAATATTTATTTTGGAAATCTTGGGAATTCCCTGGAATGTTCAAAAAAATTTCCAAATTTCCGGGAGCTGAAAAAAATCGAGAATTTTAAAAAGGTACTTTTAAGCCAACTTTTCTCCAAGCAGCGATATGGAAATTACCTTTTTAGTGAATGTGTCTCCCATGTCTGGTGTTACCATTTTGTATTAGTTTTGATCTGAAAGTTTAAAACTATGAATAAGGAAATAAAGTTAATGAAAAGCTAGTTTTGTCTATATTTTTTATTTGTATAGTTTTGAGTAATTATTTTATTTATAGTTATTTAAATGGACAACAATTCCTTAGGTGAAGATTTTTCAGCCTAAAACTTCACATGTCCAAGTTTCTAAGTATAGTCTTCCTAACCATGTCCATCGTTTATCTCAATTCAGAAAGCCTTGAGAAATAAGAGGCATTTACAGTCAGTTTTAACAGGTGTCAAACATTTTTAAAAGTAGCTCATATACTATTCTCGTCTTCCTCTACTAAAATTTGTATTAGTACAAATAGAAAAAGAATGTTGATCTTACATCAAGCAATTCAGAAAATGAAATAAAATAAACTTTAAATTATGTTATGACTCTATATATCAAACAATAGTTAACATAAATCTTTTGTCTAATTGATTTTCATGGAGATTTAACATTTTGTATGAGTTCATTATTCTTTTTGAACCATAATTTATCACATAACAATAAAAACATCTAATGGGATTAGAGTATTATAGTATAAATTTAATCTTAAAGTTTTTTTCCATAAATTTTTTACAAAATTTTTATTTTTTATTTGGTATCAACTTTAACATGAAATATGTTTTTTTTAGTAAAAAACAACTTTTTATTTACCAATTATTTTCTATATAAAAACTTATATACAATTTTTATACAGAATACATTTTAATTCATTTTTATTTTTACTACGACTACAGCCAACATAATTCAGTTAAGTCCTTATAAATATTTGTTGTATTGATTAAGGAAATTTCATGAATAGGTTTTGAAAGGCCAAATTGCCTTAATTTTCTCAATTTTACTCGACCTATTTGATTTTATTATTCTCAAAATATCTTCCATATAAATTTTTTTGGTCCAGCTGGAGAGGTAAATTTTTGGTATTTATTTTGTAAAAATGTAAAATAATAAAATTTAGGTAACCTTCATTAAATATCGTTTGTTGTAAATTTAAAGTTTAGTTTTTATGAATACAAAACACACGCACCAGTCAAATGCAACAACTTTATTATTATCATTACTTTATAGTTTATTTTTAATATAGAAAAACTTTAGTTTTTTATGGTACTTTTGCACATATGAGTTTTATGTGGTATGAGCGAGTGTATGAGTGCATTCTAATTGGTTTTAAATTATGATTGATTGGAAATTCAGCTTGTTTTTTTTGGGGGTTTAAAAAAATATCTAAAAATATTTAGGTACTTCCGCTTTTTTGCAATTCAGCAATACCGTGCATTCTGTGCCGGACTCGCTTACAAGCTCTTGGTGTCAAAATGGCCCCTTAGTTGAAAAGTATTAGCATAACACATTATATTGCAAAGAATTTTCAACTAAGGGTCATTTTGACACCAAGGGCATCTAAGGCATAATTTAGCTGAGACTTTTTTGATTGATTAAAGGAATGACTTTGGCCAGGTATGAGGAATTAAAAAGAGTTTACATATTTTTTCTATAAATATATATAAAATTCCGCAGTACCTCCTTTACTCTCAATGGGGCACGGCACGCGTTAACGTTGTTAAATTTCGCCAGATTTTTTAGCAGAGCAGCTACACACATTGTTTCAAAATATTTCAAATCACGTTTCTTAAAATTCAATAGTAGTAAGTAAAGCTATGACATTTTTTGGAAAAATAAAATAAATAAGTCTGTGGTCATTTTGGGCCGCAGGTCCACACTGTTAATGATGTGAAAAAAAAATTTTTTTTTCAAACCTGAATTATTATAATAAACTAAAACAACAAAAGGTTGACAACAAATTAAATTTGTTATTACCAAAACAACAAGTCCCTCAAAATTCGCAAAAATCAAATCGCTGCCCTACCCAAGTGTACCTGGCGATATTTCTCAAACTTTGTATTTTTGTTGCCTATAATATAATAACCTATTACATGAAGTTCAAACCTGTCACCTTAGGACTGGCTAATGACACCTTAGGGCAGGTTAACGACATCCTAAAAAAAATATTTCATATCTTACAATTTATGAGTTCTTTTAATAAAAAAAATATGTTGCAGTAATTCATTTAAAAAACGTTTAGTGTGTGTCTTCGAAATTTGGGGTCAAGTGATATTTGGCACATTAGAGAGTGTGGAGCTTTCTTAAAATTATTTTTTTTATAATATGATTGCTATTATGATGAACTTCATATTTTTTTTTAAAGTTTTTTATTAACGAATTTATAACAAATTGTATTGACTCTTAATTTTGCCAATGACAATGATAACACGGCAATATTACGTTGCGAAAAATCGGAAGAAAACAATACAATATTTTTAAAATAATCCGTTTTCAGAGGTGTAGTTAGTTTTTCAAGTAAAATATCTTATTAAAAAGTAACCAGTTACGATTTTGTGCACTCTGTCGGTTAGCTGTTTGTTTTTTGGAACGCTTACAAAGCATTGACAACAATAGATAAGTAAGTCTGAAATTTTCGGTTGCCCTTTGTATTTCGAAAGGTTGGTGAAGGGTTGGTGATTTGTAGTCTTGTTTTTGGGTAATAAGGAAAGTATCCCTACCAACACACGTCGATTCTAATGAAATTCATATATATTGTAAATAATTAAATATAAGGAAGTACTATTTTGTTAGAATGTATAACAAAGATTTAAGGGTTTCAAAAATGGCATTGAAAATAATTTATTTTTAATTTTTTTTATTTTTATCGTTTCTATTCCAATTCAATATGAAAATTTGGTTTCAGACAAAAGTTCATCCAGCAAACAACTCAGTTCTGTATAAAAACTATTAAAATATTCAAAACTAACAAATATGACACGAGTTATGGTAGCTAAAATAATCGTTGAATGAGGAATTTACAAAATTTAATCATTAAAAATTAAATAATTTATCTTTGGCTTCGCACATTAACTGGTTTTAAGTTTAAAATAAATTAAAAATATTGCAATTAGAGTTTTGTTTGGACAATAAAACACTTGTTGTATTAATTAAGGAAATTCCATGAATAGATTTTTTGAAATGCCAAATTGCCTTAATTTTCTCAATGTTTCTTAATCTTTTTGTTTTTTATTATTCTCAAAATAGCTGCCATATTAATTTTTTTGGTCCAGCTAGAGATCCATTTTTGTATCTACTTTGTAAAAATATTAAAAACAAATTTAGGTAACCTTCATTAAATTTAGTTTTTTTAATTTTTTAATTTTTATGTTTTTTCGATTACAAACCAAACGCACCAGTAAATGCAACAACTTAATTGTTATCATAACTTTATTGTTTATTTTAATATATAAAAACTTTAGTTTTTTATGGCACTTTTGCACATATGAGTTTTATGTGGTCAGCGCATGAATGCATTCTAATTGGTTTTAAATTATGATTGATTGGAAATTTTGTTGGTTTTTTTTTGGGGTTTAAAAAAATATCTCAAAATATTTACTGCTTTTTTGCAATCCAGTAATACCGGGAATTGTGTACCGGACTACCATAGATGCTCTTGGTGTCAAAATGCCCCTTAGTTAAAAAGTATTAGCATAACACATTATATTACAAGGAATTTTCAACTAAGGATCATTTTGACACCAAGAGCACCTAAGGGTTAATTTCGCTCAGAATAGTTTTTTGTTTTAATCTCAATCTAAATTTGGCGAGATTTTTTAGCAGAGAAGCTTCACATATTGTGTCATACTATTTCAAATCATGTTTCTTAATATCCAGTAGTAAAAAGGCAAATCTTTGACGTTTTTTTTATAAATTGAAATAATCATTTTTGTTCAACCTTGAGTTATTATAATAAAATAGTACAACAAAAGTTTCAAAAGTAGCTAATTTTCGTTTTCAAACATTTTATGACAACAAAATGTATCTTTACGTTATTTTAATAATCAGTTTTATAATAATTCCTTGCGGTAAAGTGTATTTTTTTTCTTTTTTATGAATTAATAATCATAATATTACAAATTATATCCAAGTACCCTAACCGAGTACTAGCTTCTAAGGCTTTTGGTGCGTTGTAGCAAAAACATACCAGGGGGGCGCACAAAGTTGACGACGCAAAATTAAAGTTGTTTTAATCCACAATTTTGTTTTATGTATGAAAAACAGATACAAAAATCTTACATGGTTGATTATTTTATATTATGTCTCACTAGAGTTGTACCTTTTAGTATAATTTTCCTCGTCACTATTACATCGTGACATTCCGCGACATCTAATTCATTCTGCGTATATCTTTCAGTCTGGTTGTCGTTCACACTGTTGATGTGCTAATCAACACAATTTTTTTAGCAAAATAAATTAGTAAAACATTAGTAAAATATTAGTAAAATATTAGTAAAACATTAGTTTCAAACAGTTAAGTGCTGAATAAGTATATCTAAAATTTTAGTTTAAAACATAATTTTAGCAAAAAATGTGCTGAAAAAAAGTATACCTGCTTTACAAGATGTTTTACTAACTTTTCTACTAACTTATTTTTTTAGTGTAGTTCTGAATGGCGGTTAAATAAAAAGAGCAATCATTGTAATATACACTCAGAGAAAAAATTTAGTAAAGTCAGTAAAAAATTTTGCTGAGTCAGAAAATTTTAGTCAGGTGGGTGCTTGCAAAAAATTTGCTAATGTCAGCAAAATCTTTTGCTGAAAATCAGTAAGCCGATTTTTAGCACCAAAATTAGTAGATTCAGCAAAAGTTTTGCTACCACTTAGTGGATTAGAAATTAAAAAACCCTTGCTGAAAATTAAAAAAAAATTTGCTGAATATTAGTAGACTGAAAAAAACTCAACAAATTTTTAGAAAAATTTTACTTTACTTAATGTTTTTGCTTAAAATCATAAAACCAATTTGTGATTCTTTTAACAATAATTTACAATACTTTACAAAATATTAATTTGTTCATTTTCCCATATTGACGGCATGAATTAATTTAATATCTGAAAATATATTGAAATAATTATATATAACATAAAAAAAATTTCTTTTAACTACTTACATCAATGGTTGTCTAACTAGTGCTATCTTCTCAAGGAACGCAACTGCCGCAGATAATTATAGAAACGAAACTAAAAAATATAACAAAATATGATATATATAACAATTTTTTTTGCAATAAGATATAGGAACCATAAAAATCTACTTAAGATGTTTGTCTTTCGCTTTAATCTGTCTACCTGTCTGTTTATGTTTGTTTTCAATATGAATACACTAGATTATTAATCTATAAATAGTTAGTTTAGAAATACATATTTAATCTTTATTAAATTTAAATATTTTATTTTGTCTTTTTTTTAATTAATAGACAATTATTTTCACAAGCCGGTGACAACGCAAAATTTAAGTTGTTTTAATCCACAATTTTGTTTTATGTATGAAAAAAAGATACAAAAATCTTCCATGGTTGATTTTTTTTTATATGTCATATTAGAGTTATACTTTTTAGTATCATTTTTCTCTTCTCTACTTCATCTTGATATGCTGTTACATCTACTTCATTCTGTGTATATCTTTCAATCTGGTTGTCGTCCACACTATTAATGTGCTAATCAGCGCAATTCTTTTAGCAAAAGAAATTAGTGAAACATTAGTATATTATTAGTAAAACATTAGTTTAAAACAGTTAAGTAATTTTAATAGTACACCTGATTTACAAGACGTTTTTCTAACTTTTCTAATAACTTATATTTTGAGTGTACGTCACCTCTGCAGCTATTATAAATCTGTGAATTCTGAATTTGAAGACAATAAAATAGTTTGCAATCGATCTAAAAATATTGAAAATGTTTAGCAGTCAGAAATCACTAACGGTTTAGTCCGCAGGTGCAAATTCAGGTATATTAATAATAAAATTAGATTTGAATAGTTGTTTTTAATGTTATTGTTTTTCTTTGTTTTTTTTGAAAAGGCGAAAAATTCAAACTGAAACAACTCAAAACTAAAATTGGTATAAGAAAATTGTGTTATGAAAAATTTGATGACTGATGACATTAATTGTGGTTTTGTCGTATAAGTTTCATAAAATTTTTAAGTACATTTTTCTTTCAGTAAGCATATAAAGAAAAATTTTAAAGGTGTATTGGGCTGTTAATTTTTTTTTATCTAATTAGTGTATATTGCATGTTTTTTTATAAATAGTTGATTGTAAATTTGCTCACTTAAGACTTTATTATTATACACAAAATATGCAAATTTACATGAAATATGTCTGTTACAGAAACATTTTATAAACACTTAATCCGATAGATTTACATATTTTGTGCTTATTTAAATACATGCAGTGTGCGTATTTTGATTTAGTCACAAAATGTATTTCTACTCTACTCTATAGTAAGAACAGATATACCTACTAAAAATAGTGTTAATTTACATGAAAATTTATTAGAGTGTTGTTTTTATAAGAAGATCTTATATTATTATTTTAAAAATTATATATAAACCAGAGTATATCGTATTATATGAAATAAGATATAATCTTATGGCATAAGGTATAATTTGATAAAATTGTATGAAGACTAAATTCGCATACAACTAGATCAAATCACGTCTAACTGTATCTAAATAAATCTAATGTTATATGTGAGGTCACATTTAATTAGATAAACTTATGTAAAGAGCCATATCTGTTTTTTAAGCGTGTACTAAAATTATTAAAACTTTAATTTTTGAGGTATTTAGATATTATTGCATTGAGGCTTGTAAAGTTATGAAATGTTAACGCATTTGAAGCTAAACAAACTGCCAATTTGTTTACTTAATTTTTTACGACCTTACACTCAAAAAAATATGTTAGTAGAAAAGTTAGTAAAACGTCTTGTAAATCAGGTATACTATTTGTTAGCAAATTTTTTGCTAAAATTCTGTTTTAAGCTAAAATTTTTGTTATACTTATTCAGCACTTAACTGTTTTGAACTAATGTTTTACTAATATACTAATGTTTTACTAATTTATTTTGCTAAAAAAAATTGTGCTGATAAGCACATTAATAGTGTGGACGACAACCAGATTGAAAGATATGCGAAGAATGAAGCAGATGTCGCGGCATGTCAAGATGAAGTAGAGAAGAGCAAAATGATACAAAAAAGTACAACTCTAATAAGACATATAACAAAATCAACCATGGAAGATTTTTGTATCTGTTTTTCATACATAAAACCAAAATTGAGGATTATAACAACTTAAATTTTGCGTTGTCACCGGCTTGTGGAAATAATTGTCTATTAATTAAATAAAAGACAAAATAAAATATTTAAATTTAATATGTACTTCTAAACTAAATGTTTATAGATTAATAATCTAGTGTGGTCAAATTGCAAACAAACATATACAGACATGTAGACAGAGTAAAGCGAAAGACAAAGACACACATCTTAGGTAGATTTTTATGGTTCCTTTTTCTTATTGCAAAAAAGGGTTGTTTTTTTCGTTTCGTTTGTTTTTGTTTATTTTTTCGTTTCGTTTCTATAATTATCTGCGGCAGTTGCGTCCTTTAAAAGAAAGTATCATTTAGACAACCATTGATGTAAGTAGTTGAAAGAAAATTTTTGTTATGTTTTATATGTATTTCTATATATTTTCAGATATTTAATTAATTCATGTCGTCAATGTGGGAAAATGAAAATTTTTATATTTCGTTATTAAGTAAATTATTTCTAAAAGAATCACAAAAATATGTTTTATGATTTTCAGCAAATAAATTAACTAAACTACAATTTTTCTACAAATTTTTTGGTTTTTTTCAGTCTACTAAAATTCAGCAAAAAAATTATTAATTTTTAGCAAGGTTTAATTAATTTTTTTGTACCTTAAATTAATTAATTTTCTTTAAAACCAGTTTAAGCCAAAACGTTAATATTGTAATTGACTTTATTTCAACACAAATTCATTGAAATTTTTTTTATAATAAATTTTGTAAATTTTAACTTAAACATCAATAACACACCAAAAGTAAAAAAACTAAACAGTTTGAGTAATCAAATAACAATAATCCTTATATTATGACGTTTGGCTGTAACAGTAAAATGTAAAATCGGATATGTCAAATTTCAGCTTGCTTTATCAACTTGGCAAAAAATAACTTTTCGTTAGTAAAAAGTTAAAGAGTAACAATAAAAGGTATATTAACAAAAAATAAATAAAAAAAGACAAATATTTTTTTGCAAATAACCAACTGAGACCGAAAACAAAACCCACAGCTAAAAGTTAAAGGATTTTATTTTTGGGTATGCGGAATACAAAATATTTTCAATGTTTTACAGAAAACAAAAAAAAAAAAAAACAAAACAAAACAACCAAAAAATAACATCGGAAACGGAAATTTGTTAAAGTTGCAACAACGACGCCATAAAACTTAAGCCATTATACATATTGAAATTCATAAACATATAAACTCACACAAATAAATACGAGCATATCCAAATATAAGAGGGAGAAAAGGTAAAAATAGTCGTAAATGTTGTTATAAATGTAAAAAAAAAAATTTTGTTAATTTTTGTAGTTGTCGAATTGGTATTTGTTATATTTTTTTTATTCATCTGTGTGTATCGAAAAAGTTTACCAAAATATACTATTGCTTTTGTTTATGGCAGTATTATTGCATATTTTTACCCTACAATATGGTATGGTAGCAGTGAAGGTCCATGGGCTTCGATTTATTTAATTCTATAAGAGAATGTTCGCTAATATGAACCACTATCAGGTTTTATGGCTATATAGAAAACAAAATGCAATATTCTTAATCAAAAACAGTAGCTCATTGGCCAACTCTTTGGGACATAGTTGGGCCACAGATAATTTTATTGTGAAAACAATTATATTAAAGATTTATTGAAAATGAAAATTATTCAAGTTCGAGGCCATACTCTATATTTCTTTATTATTATTTATTATTTTAATATAATCTTTAACTTCAAGCTCATATATTAGTTCTCATGTAGTGAGTAAACTAGTTTATATGAATGTTTGATGTTTGGCATGGGATTGTTACCGCTTTCAAAACGTGTTCTGATGATGGGAACCTAGAAAATTCCAAAAATAGATCTATCAACACATTCCTGAAAGGGTCAAATAATAAATTTGAGAACAAAAAACTCTATAGATTATTTGTTAGGACAATATCCTAATAAAGAAATATAGAGTATGGCCTCGAACTTGAATAATTTTCATTTTCATTGCACAATTAAAGGTCGAAAAAAACATAATTTTTATTTTTTTAATAAAAATTATATCAAACTTAAAGATTTATTTTTAATGGGTTTAAAACAATTCAAAACGGGCTGTAGGTAAAATGACCCAAAAACAATAACGAAAAATACCCAAACGAAAAAATACCGAAAAGAAATGAAAATGGCCCAAAATTGAAAAATCTTAATTTCACCCAAAAACAATTGAAAAATGCCTAACAAATTTTATGAAAAATCACCCAACTTTTATTGTCATATTTCTTTATTTTGTGAATTACTTTTTCATGGCAAGGCAATATAAATACTTGTATATTAAAAGCTCAGCAGTATGGACATTAGGGTGTCCTATTAGAAATAAAATTTAAGCAATTGCAATCAAACGATTAGTATTAAAGAGCTGAATACGGGATAAATAAAGGAAACAATTTCGGAGGGTACTGTTGGCTCCCGACACACGATTTAAGATTTCCAAAATGGTACGTTTTGCTTAAAAAAGTTGTCTTACTTTTTGTTGAAAATAGGCTTAAATGTTTGGTTATGGCTTATTATGGACGTAATATTCATAATTTTTTTAAGAATATTTTTGGTCTAACACAGCAGCTTTTTTTAGTTTTCAGCAAGTAAGTAAGGGCTAGTAAGCTAATTTTTTTGTTAGAAATTCAAGATTTTGTTTAAAAATTTTACTTTTTATTGCCCTCAAAGTCCAATTGTAAGCAAGCTAATTATCAGATTACGCCAATATTTTATACACATAATTCGACGACTTTTTAACAGATAACTTGATAAGAAAAAGCTAAGCTACGCACTGTTTAAATGACGTAAAAGTGACGATTAATTGAAATTTAGAAATCAAGTTTTCATATTTAATTTTGTTATCGGGTAAAAATAAATAAAATTCTGCATCACTAGTTGTTAAAAGCAATTCACTAAGTTGTTTACTTTTTTTTGCAGTGAGCTGTCAAAGTTAGAACATTTTTCTTGTTTTTGCAAAAAGTGAAAAAACTAAAATTCTTGGCGATTAAACTGCTTATTTTTTATTTAAATCTTTCGAAAATAAAACTTTTATAATGGAACTTTCAACCTCAAATATTTTAGTATGCAGTAAATACTTTTTTTTGTTTAGAAAAAGTATACGTAAATATCTTTAAAAAAGGTCCAAAATTGGGACAATTTCCACATTTAATTGGCTGCATTTAGTTTTGTAGGTTTTAAAAAAGGCTATGATGGCAGTTTGCATTTACAAAAAAAAAAAAAAACGCGAGACAATGCTTAACCCGTTTCTGTTATTTTTGTTGTGTGTCTGGTTGTCATTCATTGATCAAAACTGGCAAAACGAAATTTCTTGTGTTTAAATATTGTCGTTTTCAATATTTTTGGTATTTTTGTTATTGTTTTTTTGCAGCAATTTTTTTTTTTTAGAGATGGGTGCGTGAGTGATTTTGATCACTTAAGCTCAGATACGCAAAATTTGGTCACGCACAATTTACAGTAAGCTAAAAATGTTTTAATACATTTAGCAAAATTCAAGTGATCAAATTGCATTTCAACCAGGACCACAACTGATCTACTCACGCCCACGAACTAAATTATCGTAATCACAATCTATGGAAACAATATAATTGATCCATGTATTTTATGTTATATTAAATTTATTTTATATTAATTAAACCAAATTAAAATTTTTAAAATCAAACTTACACACCTTTATTAATTTATTCTCCTCTCTGCGATAACACAAGAAAAAAAGATTTAAAAAAAAAAAATTATAGAGAGCACTTTGCTCGTAAATACAGCCGGGAAATGTCAAAATGTCAAAATTCGATAACACTGTGTGTAATTTTTTAAGTCATGGCAAAATAACCATATACGGACACCACTACATGATAAAAGAATAAAAAAAAGACCCGTGTCTCCCAATTTTTCCCAAAGTCATCTCCTCTTTTGTTTATGGGCCGCCAAAGATTTGGGGCCTCGGTATCATTTTCGCAAAAAAGTGATCATTTTCTCAGGCTCATATCTTGCAAACCGTTCAAAATTTACCTAAGATCTCAATAAACAAATTTCTAGAACATATAAACTTCCTAGAGATGATTCTTAACACTGTTTAGGTAGCGCGCAAAAGTGAAAAATTTTTTAATTTCATTTTTTTTTCCTTTTTTTCTCCTGTTCAGGTGCATAGGTAGCAAACCCAATTCCCAGGAAGTTTATATGTTCTGAACGGTTTGCAAGATATGAGCCTGAGAAAATTATCACTTTTTTGCGAAAATGATACCGAGGCCCCAAATCTTTGGCGGCCCATAAGCAAAAGAGGAGATGACTTTCGGAAAAATTGGAAGACACGGGTCTTTTTTTTTTTTAGTCTTTTATCACGTAGTGGTGTCCGTATATGGTTATTTTTTTTCGTGTAATTAACAACAAAATTCGTAAAGCGTTATTCTTTAATTTTTTCTTACAATAGTTGTTGCTAAAAAAATCGTTAACTTATCAACAAAAATTTTTCTCAAACTCTAGTTAACAAGTTGTCGCTACTTCACAAAACTTCATAGCAAGGAAAATTCAAAATAACTACTGTTGTCGGTATCTTTTGTCAAATATTAAAAAAAATACGGAATAAATTTTTCTTTAATTCAACCGACATTTCTATTTTGTTAACGAAATCGATCAAATCGTTAAGAAAGTTAGCGAATCACACTACTGAACCATTTATGTCTAACATGAGCAAGAAATATGAGCAGAAAAGAATATATCATTTACATATAGTGCGAACCGGTAGGCTAGTTGGTAGCATGCTGGCTTATCAGTGCGGGGGTCGTGGGTTCGATTCCCACCAGAGGCATTGTTTTGTTTTCGCTACAATGCGCTGAAAGCCATAGTAGCTAGTGTTCGGTTCGGGTAATAAGATATAATTTCTAATTATATGATAATTAATTAATAATAAAAAAAAAATTACATACTTCGGAATTAGAGTTATTAGTTTTGCCAAATATTTCTGAAGAAAATTATGATAAAGATTATAATAATGAAGATAGAGATAGAGAAGATGGTGATAAAGAAGATGGTGATAATTGCGATCAAGATAGTGATGCTGATAATGATGTTTCAGATTATGATAATGAAAATGAAGATAATGGAGGTTGTGATAATTGGGATATTTATGATGAATTTGATAATGCAGAATAACACAATTATTTAAATATTTTATATTATTTTTTCTTTGATATTTCTCTTCTAAAATACTGTGTTTTTATATATTTATGATTATTGATCAATAAAAAATTATAATGTTTTCTTACGTGACTACTTTCAGATAAATTTGCACATTTATGGGATGTAGTGAAATACAAAAATTGAATTATAAGTTATATTTATACTAATATAAATAAATAAATATAACATATTAATTCTTTGAATTTTTTAATAATATATTAAGTACGATCTAATTTCCAATTTGATTGATTAATTTATCGCTTTACGTTCTTAAGTTACAGCCAAAATTGTGAACTAAGATCTTTTTTAACCCTGCATTACTGTCCACATTCAACTTACGCCATTACTATCGTTGGATGTAATCCACCCCTAATATTAATATCTGTCATTCATATCAGTTAGATTCAATTATGCAAATAATATTTTTTTTTTCAATAATGAACTCCAAAATACAGAAAAAAAAAATTTAATTTATATGTTTGGCAGTTCATTTATTTTAAATAATATTTTGTTAATGTACATCTCCTTTGAAAAAAAAAAACAAAAATTCAGTCTTAATTGTGGATTCCACCCAGACGATAGTACTGCAAGGTTAAGGAAACCTATAAAAACAGGCTTAATAGGCTAAAAAAAATTGTATTCTATGATGATGATTATTCATCAATAAAGACGTTATAATATTCTCATTTTCTGACTTTTTTGAGATAAATTTGTATATTTATGGAATTTAGTGAAAAACAAAAATTAGATTTTAAGTTACATTTATACTAATATAAATGTATATTATATATTGATTCTTTAAATGTTTTGATAATACATTAAGTACGCTCTAATCTAAAATTTTAGTGATTAATTAATTGTTTTTCGTTCCAAACTATCAGCCATAATGGTCAACTAAGATATTTTTTCCAAAAAAACAAAAAGCGAATAACAAGATAAATTTTTTTTTTAATTTTTTATATTTTAAATTTTGTGTTTTTATATATTTATGACAACTCATCAATGAAAATTTTTTAAGCTTAAAACTTCATCTTCCCTGAATTAATCGCCAGTCTGGGTATCATCAAACCCTTGTATCTATTTAATTGATTTTATTTTCAATTAAAGTTCATCATATCTATTAAATATTTAATTGAAAATTGTTTCTAATTTCAAACAAATTTTAAGTAGACACTATTAAAAATTTAATTGAGAGTTGCAAAAAAAAAAATCGCAAAAAATTGGGAAAAAATCGATGAAATAAAAAATTGCTAAAATTAAAAAATAAAATCGACAAAAATTTAAAAATCTTCAACATGTAAAATAAGCCAAAATTGGTAAAAAAAAACTGATATCAATAGGCCCATTTTTCCAATAAATCTCTCTAATATATAAAAATATCGCCAAAATTAATAAAATACAGAATTTGAAAAAATCGCCAAAATTATAAAAAAGGCCTCAAAATATACGAAATAATAAAAATTGGCAAATTCACTGCAAAATTTAAAAATTAAAATCGAAACAAACTTTCGGTCCTATTGAATGCATCAATCAAAATAATTTGTAACTTTTTAATTGATTTTATTTTCAATTAAGTTCTTAATTAATAAAAAATTGTGAAAATTAAAAAAACGCTAAAATGAAAAAAAAACATCAAAATCCAAATAGAAAAAGAAATAAAAGTTGGAAAAATTTGCTAAAAACAGGAAAACAAGCTTTTGAAATTTTAAAAACTCACCAAATATTAAAAATCGTCTGTATTTGAAAAAATCGATCAAATAAAAAAAAAACTCAAAATTCGAAAAAAAATTCAAAATTTGAAAACAACTGAAAATATTAAAAAAAAAATCATTAAAATTGAAAAAATCGTTTATTTTTGAAAAAAAAACTCCAATATCAAAAAAAAGTAACCCTAAAACTGAAAAAATTACCTTAATAAAATTAAAAACGTTTATATTTCGAAAATATTTTTAATATCTTTAATTTTGACGACTTTTTCAATTATTGGTAATTCTTTTAAATTTTGGTGTTTTTTTTTTATATTTGGCAATTTTTTTGTGTTTTCCATTTTAACGCTTTTTTTTTTAATATTAACAATTTTTTTTTTAAGTTTTAGCGATTTTTTTTCAATTTTAGTGGTTGTTTTTATTTTGGCAGTTTTTAGCGTGTTTTTATTATGGGTTATTAATATTTAATACATATTATTAAACTTTTTATTGAAAGTGAGTTTAAAATTAAACAAAAGTTTAATTGAAATTTTTTAACGATAATTTTTTCTATGTAGTTAGTATGCGGAAATAGAATTTTTCAATATGAAAAATGTCTTAAGTTTTTTTTTTTTTTAATATCTTCGCATAATGAATATTTTTGGGGTTTCAAAATACAAAATGCATATGGGACAAAATTACATATTCAGAGAAATTTTGTATTAAACGGTCACAATTTACGTTAATGTTGACATTTTATTTTTTCCCCGTCATATTTTATTTCGTGAATTTGTCTGATTATTTAGTTGGTAAACCCCTTAATATGTGTATGCGAATAGAGTATTTTATTGGCGTGTTGGCTAAACTTTTCTTTTTTTTTTTTGTTGATTTCTTACTATTTTTGTAATTGAAATGCCAGTTTCGATTAGTCTTTAAGAGTTAAAATATAAAGACAACTTAGAAAAGAAAGGTGTGGATGTTGTAGTTTTTATTGCCTTTTCTTGTTGCCAATTTTTTCTATATATTTAGAAACAATAACACAAAAAAGTTAAACACAACATGTAAGAAAAATATCAACAATTTTTGTTTTAACTGAACCATAAAATGTTAAGTTTGTTTTTTTTTTTTAACAGAAAACGATATACGAAAAACGATTTGAAGGTGTGGTTGTCAATGATTGTTGGCACAAAGAAAAGGAAAAGAAAATTTAATGCTAAGAAAAAAATCATATAGGCAACCTTAAATCTACAATACATGTCAGATGTTGATTGAAGGGTTTCATTCTTCTTCTTTAATTTCATTTCTTTTAGCCAGGGTTCTCAGAAATGGTGACTTCTCGCCAAACGTGGCGATTTTTAAACTAGTTTGGAGATTTTTGAAATGGCGACGGGCGATTGTTGTGACGATTTTTCAAATGCACGACGATTTTCTTGGTGTTTTTACACACAGAACTCTTGAAATATATCAACAGAGTATGACTTTCCGCAAAAATTGCTAAAAAACTTGACTAATGTTACCAGAATAAAAATTTAAATCGCAAAATTTTAGCATTTAATTTTAGAAATATCTCGTTAAGTTAATATTTTACTAGTTTCTTGGTAACAATTTTTTGTGTGTAAGCAATTTGGAGATTTTTGAGTACAATATTAAAACTGACTACACAGTTTGTTACTCTGCTTTACAAAATCTATAGGTATAGAATTTTTTATGTTATGAAACTGTAAAGGGTGCTTTTATAGAGGTATATAACATTGAAATGGAATAAACAAATATGAATTTTTCAAATTGACATGAAATTTACTCTTTTCGAAAGATAATCTTCTGCCCCTATAATTTAAATATGACTCCTGGCATATGATGACTTTTTCCAACATTTGTGGCCGTATAGTGGCAATAACGCTGCGAATGTTGTTCCCCAAGTGGGCAATCGTTTCGGGCTTATCGCCGTAGACTAGCGACTTCACATATCCCCACAGAAAATAGTACAGCGGCGTTAAATCGCACAATCTTGGAGTCCAATTCACGGGGCCGAAACGTGAAACTATGCGGTTACCAAACGTATTTTTGTAACCACAGCTCCTGCTCATCATGGTTGTTCAATTGATGAACGAACAAGTCAGTAATCATGGCTCTATAGCGGTCTACATTGACGGATCGACTTATTGGGGTCTTCCTCTACACTACGCTCAACAACATAAATTACTTTTTCTGTACGCACTGTACGGAGTCTCTCCCACCAAATTTGTTGCCAATCGAATTCTGCCGGTTACGACAACTATCGTAATAGTAAATTATATTTTTTTAGTAGTGAAAGCTAATATTCAGTTGCCTAACTCAATATTACATTAACAAAAAGTTTTATTACGTTCCACAAAATTTTTGTGGAATTAAAAAGACTTTTTTGACTTTTCTGGTGTTGAAATGGGGCCTTCAGATTAATATTCCTCTGTCCTACTGATTGCACTACAACTATTTTTAATTTTCATTGCCTTATTTGCTATTTAAACATTAGAATATTGTTTTTGAATTAAAAAAACTTTTTGTGTTTGGTTTTTCCGAGATTTGAACTCGGAAGTTCGGAGTACAAGGTAAACTATCTATCCACTACACCACAACCAATTATAAATATTGAATGCTAAATTTGAATTTAAATATTTTGTTAGGAAAACAGACAAATTCGTGTCCCAATACCAATCATTAGTTGCTTCTATCCACAATTCGGTTGGTACTACTGAACATCTAATTTAGTAGCATATTTAGTTACGAATACCGCATTGGCAGTATCCATGTTTGATTATCGACAATTTTTTATAAAAATTGAAAGACGGTTCCAATTCCCTTGTATTATCACAAAATAAATGGTTGCTCCTAACGTACACAATTACTAACCGAATTTTATTTGAAAAGTTGATTGGAAATGCCAATATTTGGATAAATAGATTGTTTTTTAGTTCCCTTTCCTTCTTTTTAAATTCCAGTACAGTATTTTTGCTTTATTTATCGATTATTGGTAGTTCCAAATAAAATAACGTCATATCAAATAAATTTTTATTGTTTCGACCGAATTCCAATCAATACTGGGTGTTTCTTTCTTGTTGTTCGCCAAAAAGCATTTTTTTGTCTTTACCTTCTAACAAGAACTAAAAAAAGTGTTTTGACGATTTTTGGCGGCTAATGCAAAAATTAAGCAAAAACATTTATTGGTGGTTTTTTGCGATTTTCATTTCTCTGATTGGCGAAAAACAGCATAATATATTTGAAAACCCTGCTTTCATCTAATTGTTTGTAATTGTTTGTTTGCCTTCCTTGGGTAAAAAAAAATGAAAGCTTTTTTCTTATAAAGGATCTTTCTCTAAGAATAGAAACCACATCAAAAACGTCTACATAGTTTTTATAAAAAACCTCACCCTAATTGTTGTGTGCTCTTATATTAACTTCTTTTAAATTTTACAATTTTTTTCTGTTGATTTTTCCTGTTTATTATGGCTAATAATAACACTACTCAACAAATTTCAGAAATTTGCGGAACCTTGGTTTGCCAGACGTATTTAGACTTAGGAACGCTGAATCCAAATATGTCAAAATTTGTTTTCTCATTTTTAGTTTTTGAATTATAGCGGTTTTTATATTTGCATGATTCACCCCATTTTTTTAATAATATTTTGATATTTTTTTAAGATTATAAATGTACACAAAATTATTTTTCAGTTAATGTCGGTGCTAGTCTTAGTATATCTTACTGGAATTGTAAGAAAGTTAATAATTTTTCATGTTTAGTTTTATCCTTATCAAACGATATAAAAATTTATGTATGTTCAAAAATTTAAAAATTGTATAAGCTAGACATTCCAATAACCAAAATGGTTGTTTTTCTATTTTTCTTGGTTTTTGCAAGCGGTGTTATAAAAAGGCCGGTTTTCGAGAAACCCGGATTTTCGTCTAGAAGTATTCGGCATTTTCGAATATTTTGCAGCCTGAAATTTTTTACCGAATTATGAATTTTTTGGAAAATTTTCCATAAGTTTTCTCAATTTTAAATGCTCGCTGGTATAAAATCCTGTGATACAAATTTGCTTTCTTCCGTGGTTTTTTTACTTTGTACTCTTTTGTGATTTTGTTTTTGATTTTCCGATTTTGGACTTAAAAAACTACTTCTTTTCAGCTTTTAGTTGATTTTGTAAAGATTGTGTGATTTAAAATGATTATTACTTAAAAACATTTGGTTTTCTTTCAACTTTGAACTTTAAACTACTAAAACTGCAAAAAAAAAAAAATATTTAAAAAACAGGGTACTTTTTCCAAGTTTTTAGCTTTTGTTTGTTTTTACAATATTTCTTAGCTTTAAATATTTTGAATTTAGCTTCTTTTTTGTTCTTCCCTGATAATGACTGTGAAGGCTATAAAAGATTTCGCTTAAAAATGTTTTCTAACAGGTCAACCACTAATTTCAATTGAAGTTATTCAGAATCTGTAAATTTAGTTTTTAACTTCATAATTCCACATTGACTTCAAATCTTTGGGTGTCCCGGAAGACGTTCCTGCATGATAAACAAACTTATACTACTTTAATTTTGTTAAGCTTAAGTTAAGTCGAAAGGGTCTAAATAACTTAAATTTTAAGTCCTCAATCGCAAGCCGTTATGCATTTTTTCTCACACTATTTTATTTAAAAAGAAACAAAACGAACGAAGAACTTCTCTTCACAAAATTATTGATAAATTTCTTAAAATGAATGAAAAGCTTTAAACTTTTTTTGAAATTAGATTTTTTAGGTTTCTTCACAAAGTAACCGAAACTTTTAATAAATTAAATGACAGTTCTCATAAAACTTTATGAAAACTTACCTCAACATCATTTGACAATATCAAAAATTGCTTAAAATCATGCAGGTAGTTTTCTCTGTGTACAAACATTTCAAATATCAGAAATACAAAGTAATTTTTAAAAACCCGAAAAAACCGGCGATTCGAACAGGTTTTTAATTTAAAAAAACCGAAAACCGCGTTTTAAAAAATGGGGGACTTTAAGCATTAGAAAATCGATTTTTAATATATGACAAATCTAATAAATTATGACATTATAAATAATGACAGTCATTTAGAAATACTGTAAGAAATAAAATACAACGGCTTTTTAAATTTAGCCGATTTTTTTAAATTTGGTAAAATTTTTAAATTTTGTAATATTTTTTTAATTATGTCGATTTTTTTTTCCAAATTTAGTGATTTTTTTTAGTTTCACTGATTTTTTTTTTCTCAAATTTTGACTATTTTTTGTAAATTTGTTTTCCTCATACACTATATAAATAACAAAGTATTTTCAGTTGCTCCGCCTTTATAATGTTATTACGATTCGAAATAAGACGAAAAAATTTATTTTAAAAGTTTACCAATTGTATGCCATTTCCGTTTGTTTGAGCTTATTTCTCAGTGTGTGGATTACAAATAAACATATTTTAAATATTATGTAAAAAATATAATAATATTCCACCGGTCGCAATAAGTCAAAAATGTTGCTCCACTTTCTAGATAGAAAAATGTATAAAAAATTATGATACCTCAAAGTTAGATTTTTCAAACAAACCGTTAACAGTTATCTAAAATAGGTTAACAAATTCTGCGGTTTTGTTTGTATTTAAACTTGACTTAAGTTTTTGTATTTAAACTTGACTTACCCCAAAGCTAAATTTTTTTAAGTCTTTGAAAATTGCCATATCTTTTTCCAATACTCGATCAAAGCCAAATTTGGTTAAAATAAAAAAATTCTGGGTGCATAATTCCGGGAAAGAAATTTCGGGAACCCTTAAATGTATTTAAAAATATATACTTCAATAACATATTCCGCAAAAGTTAAAAATTGTTGAGTAGTGTAATCATTGTTGTGTGAGTATTTTTTTTTTTAAATCATTTATAGCAACAAATTTGTCATATTGCTATTAGCATTGTGTTTTGCTGACAATAAGTGCCTGTAACGTCTGACCTGTTGTTTACTTTAATGTCCTTGAAGCTTTATACAACACCCTCCTGTCGTGTACTTGTTGTTAATTTTGTATGTCATGGTGTGCTTTTTGTGTGAGTTTTCGTAATTGTTTATTTGGTTGTTTGTTGCCTTACAAAACGCAACAAATGTTTCAAAAGTTTTCGCTGTCACACCCTAATTGTAGAGTTCTTTTAATAAACAAATAATTATTTTCATTCAATTTTAATTGTAATGTCCAAATGTTAGTTGATGTGTAGGTGTCAAAAATGGGTGTGATTTTATAATACAAAAGCGGACAGAAGTTTATATTAAGTTTTAGTTAAAATGGGTTTTAAACTTAACTTTTAATTTGGTTAAATTTTTTTTTTACATTTTTTAATTAAATCATAAACTATCTAAATATTAGTTAATGATAGAGTAGAAGAAAATATTGAAATATATAATAAATTTATCACTTACGAGAAGGCTACCTCCAGGGTCAACCACTGATTTTTGATATGAAAATCTCCCAGCCATATGAACAACTAAAAGAAGTATATTGTATTAATTACTATCCAACAATTATGAAGATAAACCTGTAAAAAGGCAGTAAAAGCTTCTAAAAATTAGTAAACAATTATTATATATTGCTTATAAAATTAGAAGTTTTTTTGTTAAATATTGCTAAAATAAAAACACCAAATATAAAAAAAACGTTTTCTTCTTCCTGTAAAAATCGAACTAAAAACATTATTCAGTAATTAGTTATAATAAAATTAATTACGATTGTCGTTAAATGACGATTACAAACACTTTACCCCAGAAACAATTGCAAATTTTGCCTAGCGGCAACTCTATCTCTAACATACACTTGGTATCCAACTAATGAATGTGAATAAGGCGCAGTATAACTTGATAATTACTTGTGAATAAGAGATAAGAATAGGATTAAAAACAGGACGCATTCTAGTTGAAAAAAGAATTGCTCATACTATGTATCAGT
This sequence comes from Delia radicum, assembly GCA_021234595.1. NCBI lineage: Eukaryota > Metazoa > Arthropoda > Insecta > Diptera > Anthomyiidae > Delia > Delia radicum. The sequence goes on from CM037852.1 coordinate 195,682,803, forward strand.
GCTGCATTTTGAGTTTTTTTGTTTTGGGCCAAATTGACAATTTAAAAGGGCCAAAATACCTTTGATAGGGCCACAGGGATGATAAAGTTAGTACCATAGTACTTTTTTGGTACTATTTGATCCGGAAAAGTACCATGGTACTCTTTGACTCTTTTAGTACTATTTACATAGAAATAAAAATTAAAGATTGAATTTGAATTTTAACGTCTTTTTCACACACTTGCAATTAATACTATAATTAATATGCAATTTTATTTAAATTTAATTGTGAAAGACGTGGTAGAGAAGAATGAGTGTATTTTCTAAAAATCATAACTACGTTATAATTTTTTAATTTTCCTGAATCAGACTGCGCAGTTTCTGGTATTGAACATTCGTCAGTGACCCTGTTTTTTGAATAATGTAATATTTGTTATGTTTTTATTTGTTCGATTGCGTCTATATGAAATTTTCTGTGCAATCACTGACCGTGGTATAGATAAACTGCTTTCTAATGCCACATGCACTCGCACCACACGCTTTAGCGCACTGATCTATCGTCAGGTCGAGTTTTGTTGTGATTAAAACTAGTTTTATTTAATACACGGTGTTTTTGTTCTTGCATACATAATCTCAGAAGTACAACTCCAACAACACAACAGTTCTATTTTTAGAAACTTCAGAGAAACTTCAAGATTCACCATTAAATTCAATTACTCATTCATAAATTAGCATTTATCAAATGTATGTATTTGGACCCAATCGTTGTAAATGGAATTAATTAAAGATGATTTGATTTGAGTTCGAGTAAAAAATAAAGTGTTCGAAAATTAAAAAATAAATATCTTAAAAAAGTACAATTGAAAAAGGCCATTGAAAACATCTTCAAATTTGCATTGTGATTCTAAAATCGAATGAGTAATGAAATAGATTTCCTTGCAAAAAAATGTGAATTTAAGAAAAAGTCTGATAATTTTTATAAATTCTGTAACTAAAATCAACTAAATTTTGTTTTTATATACAAATAAATTTTAAAAACGTTAATTTATAATAAAAACTTGTATTTAGTACTATGAGGGCCGAAAAAGTACTATTTTTTATGCTGGTTGGTACTATTTGAAAATCCAATTTATCTTACCTGTAGGGCCATATTTTTTAAAAAAAGTCGATTATTAGATTTTTACTAAAATAAAAATTATATTAAATAAATAAACACTCTGACAATAAAGTTTAACATATTTTATGAATTCTCATACATTATTTCCGCTCTTGCGATAACATAACATTTTTAAAAAGCCTCCTAAAACACATTTTTTTTAATAAAAAATGAATTGCGGCCCTTCTTGTATTCAAAAATTTTAAAACCTGACCTCCTGGTACGAATATATATGATTTTGAATGCGATTTTTATAAAAAATTAAACAACTCCCCGTTTTTCATTCTCTAAGGAACTAAAATATGCTCTCATCGAATAAAAAAATCAGGCAAATTTCATAAAAGTGAACTAAACGGTTTAAAGTAGTTAGTTCAATTTTGAGCTGAAAGGGCCAAAATAGATAAGAAAGTACCACACGGCCATCAAGCAGTCAAAAGTGCCACAAATGGCCCTATTGTGCCACGTTTTGCAACACTGATATGTATTAGTCAACTCTGTCTCTTCTGATTAAAACAATACATTGTGAATGCTGTGTGTTCACGCCAGTGAACAATTTGTGATGGCAACACCGTTTTCAGACAGATGCTATATTTTTTGCGCAAACTCTCATTGTTCAATTTACATATAAAACACAACAAGTGAACAACAAGACCCTAAAACTAAGGTTAAAAATAATTGTGAATTTATAAAACAACACTGTAGTTGAACTACATAAAATCTATTTTAACTTAAACCCTAAACTTAAATCAATAAAAATATGAAAATGTATGAAATTGTAACGTTTAATTAAAAACTAAATGTGTTATATTTAAAATTTATTACGAGCTTTCAACCTCCGTATATTTACAAAAATAAAGCAAATCAAACATATTAGCTAGGTTGATACTAGTATTTCGATCTGGCTAAAGATCTCATCAGAACCCGAAGTTTTAGAAAAGCTAGAGCCTCCATAATAGGCAGAACTTTAACAAAAAACGTATTAATCATCAATTTTGCTCCATTCTTGTCTTCTCAGTAATTAAGCACGTGGTTAGGGTCTTTTCCTAACAAGCATCATGACGTTACTAAACTTTGAAGACCAAAAATGTTCTATTTATACATATAAAAAATGTTTAATGTTTACTCTGGCTCAAGTAATATTTTTTACAGTTATATTAGTTTTTTGTTTTTATATACATCGAGATTATTTTTATGTTATTTTAAATTTATAACGAGCTTCCAACCTCCGTATATTTACAAAAATAATGCAAATCAAACATATTAGCTAGGTTGATACTAGTATTTCGATCTGGCTAAAGATCTCATCAGAACCCGAAGTTTTAGAAAAGCTAGAGCCTCCATAATAGGCAGAACTTTAACAAAGTGTTTTATTTTAAATAAACATTGAAATTATACTAAACCCCTTTTAACCTGAATTAAACACTGTGATTGACAAACCTAAACTTAGCCACACTCATCGCTGTGTCGACCGTGGCTCAATACGCTAAGAGGTGCTGCTACTTCTCATAGCCTGATGTATGGCTGTGGGTTTGAAACTCACTAAGACACAACGTTATTCGGTTTGCAATTGTGGACGGTAGAAGCAACCATTTATTTTGTGATAAAACCAGAGAATTGGATAGCAAATAAGGCAATGAAAATTAAAAGTGATTGTGGTGGAATCAGTAGGACAGCAATTATTGCGGTGCAATCTCAAGGCCACGGTTCAATACAAGAAAACTCAGAAGCTAATTTCAATAAAATTTAGAGGAACGTAAAGATATTTATTTGGAATGTAATTTTAGGTTAGGCAACTGAATATTAGCTATCACGACTAAAAATATATTTTAACATTATGATAGTTGTCGTAGCCGCCAGAATTCGATTGGCAGCAAATTCGGTGGCCACAACTGACACTATTTTCGGGGAGTACAAATCATCAATTTAAAAAACTTATTTTTGTATTTACAAAAATCTTCTATGATGTTTAATATTACAAACAAAATTTTGTAATTTGTTTCTTTGTTCAATACCCTTATACAAACACCAACTTGATTATACGAAAAATGTAAAGTAGGTTTATATTCTTTAAAAAAGTTTTACGATTTTATTATCCAATTCCGAAAATTCAAGCAAAATTTATGTTGCATGTGTTGCATAATGTTAATGAGAAAAAAAAATTTGCCTGATTTGCATTCAGAGTACATAGTTCTATTAAAAAAGTTGTAGTTCAAAGGTAAAAAGCTGTCATAAAGCATAAAATAATTTAAGAATTTCGCTAAAATTATAAGAAAAATAAAATAAAATTATTATCAGGAGCTGCCAAAAAAGTCTACCTTTAACTATGAGTTCCAACTAAAAAAAAATGACTACTAATACCGTTAATCCATAAATAGCGTTACAAAATATCTAAAAATACAATTAACCCTAAAACAAGCCAACAAAATAACTTTAAACACCGATAAACTTAAAAAACCTAAAAAAATAATTTTTAAATAGGAAAAATTGCATTCAGATTTCAAATATTGCAAAAATCACCAGTTGATTAAAGTTGTTTTTTTAAATTTTTTATAAAAACATTAACGAAGGAGTTTACAGTTAAAACTGCTAAATGCTATCCCAGTTAATAAATAGTACAAAAACTTCGTTTCTGTAAAACAAAATATACTTTCCAAAATTTTAGCTCTACAAATATTTTTTAAAATTTCTTTGAAAAATTATGTACAAAGATTAAATATATTTCTAAAATTTTTTTTTAATATTTTTTTTTAGGAAAAAACTAGAAAAAATAGCTTTTTATGCAAGTCTACGACAAAATGCAATTTTATGCAAAATAATTGGAACAAATGGCAAAAGTAGCATTTAATTGCAAATGGCAGAAAAGACTTGTCTTACACTTAGAATACCATAGTTAAAAGCAAATAAAATTTCACTTAAAGAAAGGACAACTTACATTTCAGTAAATTCAACTAACATTGCCATTTGTCTTTTAATGTTCAAAAAAATAACCAGAATTGTAGTTAATTTTTTTAAATAACAAAAAACAACTGTAAAAAATTAAGGGGGGACATGACATTGGCGGTTTTTTGAAATCGACTTTTTTTCTAATTTTGTATTTTAGTAAATATTCTTAAGATTCTAACAAAAAAATTTCATCGAAAAGTTCCTACGGGTTCAAAAGTTAGAGCCGGATTAGTGAGAGCGCATTTTTAATTTTTAACCTTTTTTTTCTTTGTTCACAAACTTTGAACGCGTTTATCTCGAAACCATGTTTTTCATACTGGTTGCGGCACTAGCGGGTTCATTTTTTTTTGTATTTTTTTAAACTTGATTCGCTATCGTATGACACGAGCTTTTTCTTAAAATATTTTTTCGATTTTTTATGAATTTTTAAAGTCAATATTTTTTTCGAAAAAACACACTTTTAAATTTGGAACATCACCAAAAATTGAAAAAAAATTTAAAAAAGCTTTTGTCATACGATAACCAATTTTGATAATATTTAAAAAAGTAATTTTTTTCAAGATCGGACATTTTTTGCGACTTCCAGCGCTGCAACCACAAGGCCTCGTTTTTTCTCTGCCGCCAGTTTAGAGCTCTATAAAACCATGTTGGAGTGAAAAATATATTTTTTTGAATTTGTTGCCTTGTAATTTGTTCAATTCTCTACAATAATAAAAATTTTGGAAAAATGTTTGTTTTTGACTGAGTTAATGTAAACTCATAAAACAGTAATTTTATGTGGTTTGTTTTTTTCTAATGAACTCCAATTTTAGTAAAAAATTTAATTTGTTCCACAAATGACTGACATTTACATTAAAAATAAAGAAACTGTACTCAAACGACTACATATTTTTAAAGCAGAAGTTCCCTGAGTGTACTTATAATTAACCAGAAAGATGCATTAAATGAATTAAAAACTTTAGTTTCTAAATTTCACAATTCAACATATGAATTCTGTGCATTCTGCTCTCTAATATAAAGTTTTAAATTCTATTTTCAAACATAAAATTACAACATTTTTCTTAATTTCATCATAAACAGGGTGTTTTACTTGAAATATCATTACTCTCAACTAAGTAACGAACAGGTTAATTTAAATTTATACTAGATTATATCTTTGTTTATTAATTTAACTTAATTTAAATATTTCTGCTCAACGTTAATTCTCCTTTGACAAAGTGATTTTAAATATAAAATTTTCAAATTATTTTATTCCGTTTTGTTTTTCCTATCTAACACCATAATCAAATTTGAACTTTTAACAAAACATAATTTTCAACACTTTTCTTTATCAAACTAAACACGCACATATTAGGAAAACAAAATAAATAAGATTACATCTAATTTTCCTAACGAAACTGAAATAAACTACACAAAACTAATAGACTTCTTAGAAATTCACAAACATGTTTAAATATACACAAAAAATTAGAGAAAATCGAAAAAAAGAAATTTCAATAGTGTTGGGCATGCAAAACATGTGTCATCATAACATGCAAACTTAAAAATCTTATTTAAGAAATAGAAATTTAATCAAAACACCCAAAAAAGAATAAATCTATAAAGTCTGGACCAAAACTGTTTCAACTAGCATGAGTTTGTTTAATTTAACAAAATGCAGTATATAGTGAAATTTAATTTAAATTTTATATTAAAGATTTTTATAATATCGATAATAGTAACAACTGTCATAAAATTTTGGGTATTGTAAACCCAAAGTTCCCTGCAACTTGAGTTATTACTTCTTGTGAGTTTCACAAAGACATAAACTAGAAATATATACAAATTTATTTAGTTTTTGTAATCATTTTTTAATTTTTTTAAGTCTTTAGTTTAAGCGGAATTGTGTTAGTTGATGTATTAACAAGTGCAATAAATAACATGAGTTTTAGACCAGTACAAATAAATATATTTGTAAATCTAAATGTTAAAGTGTAGTAAAGTAATGCATGGTCACTCGCATGCAACGTTAAACAAATTTTAATACACACACACACAAATAAACAAAACTTTTCAAAACACTCACACATCAACAATTCCAATGAAGGTAAAAATAAAATCCAACATTTTTTACCAAACTTATTCGAATAAAAAAAAAACACCCATTTAGAAATATTTGAACACGTAAGTTTAGTTTTTATTTTTACGTTAAAGCACTTAAAGAGTTAACTTGATAAAATCATCATCATTTTTTATAAACTTAAAAAGGCCTTGAAAGTGCTAAAAAAAGAAGTGACTTGATATTGGCATAGAAAATACAAAAAAATAAAAATAAAAAATAGCTCAATGAAAGTAATGCTAAGTATGCGATTTTAAATATTTTTAAATAAAGTTTTTTTTTTATTAACAAATTAAAATAAGGAAATATCTAAATAGTTGGCAAATACATAATTTGTATTAGCCATTTTTACGTATGAGTGATAATTACTTTAATAAAATATTGCTCATACGCACCCCAACACTATAACCATCAACAAGAAGAATATGTTTTGTACTGTGCAATACACTGGATTACTTTTCAATAAGTTTCTCTGATCGAAACGCAAAACTTGTGTACCCGACGAAAAAAGTTTCGATATAATCATATATGATTTTATATAGTATCACATATAACTAAACAACACATCTCATCTGATCTGAAAAAATGGCTTATCTCATGGTATCTCAAGGGATCTAATCTCATATATTTTGATTCTAAAAATTTGTCTATCAAATATGATTAACCTATGTATAAATTGAAACAATTGTTTCTAATAAGATTTTTTAAAAACAAATGATCTAGAACTTGAATAATCTTGCTCACACCATAACTTATGATAAAAGATCGTAAAATGTACTTTTGGTTTTAATTTTTTAAAACTTAAAAGAAAAACATTTATTCCTTATATTTTTTTTTTTTTTTGAATTCCAGAGTAACGCAAATCGGTTAAATCAGCTGTTAATATAATGGTTCTGGTGGTAAATTTGTTTACTGAAATGTAATTTAAAAAAACAAAGTTAATTTTTGTAGAATTTGTTGAACAAACACTACGTCTGACCCGAAAAACAAATATAACCATATGACGAATTAATATAAAGTATACGTCTTTTTAAGTGCTACCAATTTTTGCTGACGAAACTACCCCACCTAGGCGTATGTACCTCACCAGGCGTATGTGCCCCATGCTTATATAATTTTATATTTTTTACACTTTTTAAAAATAAATTTAAAAAAAGAATCGTGTTAATATTAAAAATTAATATCAACGCTTCTAAGCCTTAAAGGGTATTTTGTTTTAATACACGAAATGAAAAAGCTATCGCAAATATACTAACTCTATATATTTTTTTTGTAACCCAAAAATCACAAGAACATGCCTATCCTCCACCACGTGTGAAGTACTAGAGTAAAATTTGGTGACAAGAAAGATGATGAATAACTGCACAAATTATGGAAAGGAACATTTCAATAACTCGTTTAAATACAGCAAAAATCGGTGGTGGCGTATGTGCCCCAGTGGCGAAATCTCCCTCTTCTATCCTATATTGCATCCAAGCAACTATTTAAATTTTAAAATTGAAAATTTGGAATCCATTATGTCTGCTATACAGGTTGGGTATTTCATTTGTTTCAACAAGCCGTTTCCAACTCTGTCTTCTAAACACCTGAACAGGGTTTAAGCCAGTTACGAAAAATATGGATTGACAGTGGTACTTTTAATTTAATAATGTTAATGCCTTTTAGCAATTTTAATTTGTATTGTTCAATGTATTTTCTGCATAATTTTTGTATAATTACCACAAAATTTTGTTTATATACCATATACTATTACATATGATCATATGTAGTAGTATATGGTCATATATATATCTATATCTATATCTATATCATATGATCAGATATAAAATATATGCTAATATATAACATATGAAACAATGATATATCATTGTATAATATTAGAAAAATATTATAAACTTAGTATAAGATATGAACATATATCGTAATATATTGCCACACATAGAGACATATATAATGATATCAAGTTGTACTTGAGTATATGCAAACTTTTTTCATTGGTTACTTATAACACAAACTCAGATGTAAGACTTGGTACCGATAGGACAATATCTCTGCCTCCAAGCTGAAAATTGAGGTCATGAAAAAATGGACATATTTTGAAAAAAGTATTAAAAATATGAAGTTTAGTTTAAATTATAATTTAAAAAAGTGGTTGTATATGACACTTGATCCAAAATGTTTAAATAAAAATATAAATTACCTACACACAAAAAATTTCCGAAGGAAATGCAATGAAAGCATACTTAGCAAAATTTTATTTATTAAAAGTCTATGGATTCTTTTTATCAAGTTTTGTATATATTATACATCCCATTGTATTACTTATGCATTTGCATTTTCACAATTTTCCTTAACTACTCCAAACGTAACAAGTCATTTCATTTATTATAAAATATTACTTAACCTTTCCATCCAATTATGCTAAATCTTTGCAAAATGTCAAACTGATGCTGCATACCGCTAACATTTTGTGTACATATTTTAATCAAACATTACTTGGTAAAATGTAACAAAATAATTTTGGACGAACAGATAAAAGAGCATTTCTGGTTCGTCCGTGTTTTCGAGAACAAAAAAAAATTACAACGCAAAAAAGTTTGATTTCTGTTTAATAAAATATGTATTAAATAAATAAAATTTAATTGGAACATAAATAAATCTTATAAATAGTGCATATAAAAAAGGAGCTGAAACAAAAGTATTATTTATTAACCAACTAAATAAACTCAAACAGTAATTATATTTTTTTCTAGTTCCAAATTATTGAAGTGGTGAAATTGGTAGTAATTTTTTATTATTGGTGCAAATAAGAACAAAGTTTAACATTTATTAGTAAAGGTAAAAAAGTAAAGGTAATGTCTAACATTAATGTCAGGTATTTGTTTTATATTTTATAAATAAAAATAATTTTAAACACATTAACAAAAAGAACAGCAATTTTAATGTAAAAAATGGAACAATTTTTAAACTACTCTCAAAAAAATAAGTTAGTAGAAAAGTTAGTAAGATGTCTTGTAAATCAGGTATGCTATTTTTCAGCCAATTTTTTGCCAAAATTATGTTTTCAGCTAAAATTTTAGTTATACTTATTCAGCAGTTAACTGTTTTGAACTAATATTTTACTAATGTTTTACTAATGTTTTACTAATTTATTTTGCTAAAAAAAAAATTGTGCTGATTACCACATTAATAGTGTGGACGACAACCAGATTAGAATTAGATGTCTCGGCATGTCAACATGTAGTAGTGAAGAGTAAAATGATATTAAAATTACAACTCTAGTAAGACATAAAAAAATCAACCATGGAAGATTTTTGTACTGTTTTCCATACATAAAACAAAATTTTTTTGAAACAACTTAAATTTAGCGTTGTCACCGGATTGTGAAAGTCATTGTCTATTAATTCAAAAAGACAAAACAAAATATTTATAGAGATTTATAATCTAGTGTGTGGTCAAATTGCCAAAAAATATACAGCAGGAAGACAGACTAAAGCGAAAGACAAAGATGTTTCCTTGTTCTTATTGCAAAAAAGGGTTGTATATGTTTTATTTTTTATCTGTGCCATTTGCGTTCCTTTAAAAGACAGCATCATTTAGAGAACCATTGATGTGAGTAGTTGAAAGAAAATTTTGTTTGTGTTATACATAATTATTTCTATATATTTTCAGATATTAAATTAATGCATGTCGTCAATGTGGCAATATAAACATTTTTATTTTTGTAACGTATTGTAAATTATTTTTAAAAAAATTACAAAAATATGTTTTATGATTTTCAGCAAATAAATTAATTAAAGTAAAATTTTTCTACAAATTTTTTGAGTTTTTTTCAGTCTACTAACATTCAGAAAAAAATTTATTAATTTTTAGCAATGATTTTTTAATTTCTGATCCACTAAGTGTCAGCAAAACTTTTACTGAATCTACTAATTTTGTTGCTGAAAATCAGCGAGCTGCGATTTTTTGCAAGCACTCTCCTGACTAAAATGTTGCTGACTCAGCAATATGTTTTTACTGACTTTACTAATCTAGGAATTCTTATAAAATAAAGTGGATATTTTTTTTTTTTTTAATAATTGACATCACTGTCTATCCAAGCGTCTAGCAAATCAACGCGATAGACGTATGGTTGGTATAATAGTATAAATGCCAATTGAAATTGAGTTGAAAATTAATTTGAAATCATTGCTTTTTAACACTATTTCAATGTTATATACACTTCCTTAAAGGTTTTTACAGTAAATGCGTTCTCATAGTCAATTCAAAGCCATTATTTCGTATACTCGTTTAAATCAATACGAATATTTCCTAGATGTTTTTTTTTAAATAATTCGATAGCAATTTAATGTTTTTAAGGTTCACAAATGTTAAAGGCTACATAGTAATATAAAAAGTGTTTGTTTAATTTGATAAATGCTTTTACCATTTGAAGGCATCTCTCGAATAAGGGCATTAAATCCATTTTCAAAATGTTAGGTTATAGCAAAAGAATTTAAAAAAAACTTATAAATAGACTTAAATAAATATTTTGAACAATTTTTAAATAAATAATAATGTACGCAAATACTAAACGAATTTTATTTGTACAGTTGATTGAAAATACAAATAACACCGTGAATGAAAAAAAATCAGCCTTAATGGTGTCACTGGGAACTGTAAGTAGACCATTAAATAAACGAAATCGCCAAAGGGTTTTGCAAGGTTAGTTCGAATTTCTTTTTTATGGCCTCTTGAAGTTGGGATATTTTTGACCATTTTTCCAATAAAAATTTAAATATATATATTGGAATGTTATTGTGTGTACTTATTATTCAATTTAACTCAATGTCGAACAATATATTTTTTCATATATTTCAACATATAGTAGGCGAGACAGTTGTGGTCAAATACAAAGAAGTCGTCAATAGACTTGCATTTATTGTCTTTTTCGGAACAGTTCCAAACAATTCTAGATCAAATGCATTAGAAAAATACAATTGATTTTTCAGAAAATACTTTAGATAGTTTCCTTTTGTGGAATAGCTTTATTTTAAAAACATGTGGTTAGGGAGTTTAATTGCAATACGAAATCCATAATTGCCATTATGTTCACATGAAACAAACAAAAAGATGTTAAGCTATGTGGGACTATCATCGTAAAGGTGACCAGTAATCAAATCAAATCAATGAAATGTAACGATGACGGCCCCAAAATTAACCGAACTTATGAATAAAAAGCGGCAGTAGTTTGGTGATAAGTGGCAACCTTATACAACATAAGTTTTAAGTTTCAAGCCGCCACGTTGTTTATTATTTATTTTGGAGCCATTAAAAATAAATGATCTTAGTGAATTTGTAAACATGGAAAAAATTGGCAGGGTTATGTAATTCAATACTTTCATTTAAAAGGTCTCAATCCAGCCAATATTAAAACCGATCTAGCTCTGGTGGAGTCTGCTCCTTTATTTTGCGGCTATAAAATATTGGATGGCAGAGTTTAAGCGAGACCGTACGAGCTGCCAAGATGAACAGCGTAGTGGTCGACCAATTGACGTGTCCACGTCAGAAACGGTAAATAAACAAAAAAGTCGGCTGATGGTACGTTAGCTGACTGAAAAATTGGGCATTTCAAAAAGTGCTACACTTCGCAAGTTGGGTGCCGCGTTTGCTCACAATAGAACAAAAACAGTTCACGCATCCACTATTGCGATGGCCAAAATCATTTTATCGCTAGATTTAGCTCTCTTGGATTATTTTCTATTGCCAAATTTGAAAAAATGGTTCGGTGGTAAAATATTTACCAACAATGAAGAGGTGGAATTTGAGGTTGATGGCTTTTTTTAAGGAGCCTGACAGTTCTTACTATAAACAGGGTATCGAAGCTATTGAATAGCACTGGGAAAAGTGTATCAAGCTAAAATGAGATTTTGTTGAGAAATAAAAAAAAAATTTCGGCTAATTTTGGTACCGCTCGCAATATACAATTTTATTGCCACCCTTACACATCTTCGCATTATGAAAAGCTTCTTGAAATCTGGAAAATAAAGAAGTTAATGAAGTGGTTTCCCAAATTATTTCTTGCCTCTGTGGAAGCAAACCGAAATTAGGTAAAATAGCAACACTTAATGAAATTTGTTATTAAAATAAAGATCATTAGTAAAATTGTACTTAATTTCATTCCCTCCAAGCGTTTTGAATGAAAAATAACATATGAAAACTGTTACAAATTAAAGCATTTTAAATTATTCCGAATTGACAGCTTGGCACTCAATTAAAGAAGTTAAAGAACGAATTTTGGGGAATAATTGATCTGATTGCTGCGAACAAACAATAATGGCGGCATTTCCTAAATTTTTTTTATTTGTTACATTTGAACAGAATAGCAATAAATCTTTTAAAGCAAATTTTTTTTAATAATACTATTTCTTAAAAAAGTTTTTGAAATAAATATTTCTTAAAACCCAATTCTAATCTTATGCAAACTATTTAGAACAAATTCCGAAAACAAAATTTAGATACAAAAGACATTCAGATACATTTGGTCCAAAATTCTTTGGAATTATTCCAAAAACAGTAAATGTATTTGTATTAAACCACCCCTATCTCGCCTACTATTTGTTGAAATACATGCAGAAGTATATTTTTCGTCATTGGATTCTATGGAACAATAAATACACACAATTTTCTTTCCAGCAAATACGTTATTATTTTATTTTGTTATTGGCTCATATTGAAAAAAATAAATGGTCTAAAATACCCCAACTTCAAAAGGCATTTAAAGGTAATTCGAACTAACTTTACAAAACCCTTCTCAACTTTCATTTCGCATTGAACCATTGACGCAGACTGCTATGACTCTACATTTGTTGCACAGTGTAATTGGATAATATAATTGCTTGTTAGGTTCTTTTTCTAGTTTAAATTTCCAATACCGTATATTTGCTGCATTAATCAATTTTCGGTAATTCCGAATAAAATAAAGTCCTACCAAAAAAAGTTTATGGTTTTGACCGAATGCAAAAAAAACTTTTTTATGGGTGTACATATTTGGTATTCATAAGTACTCACACTTGTCATTACAAATCTTATTACTTTTATATGGGGATTTCGTTCAAAGTAGTGACATATCATTACTTAATCTCAGATATGCTCGTCTCATAACGTATGTTATAACATATTGTAAAATACAATTAAATATGCCGTTCTACGAAAAATTACAAAGGCAAGTAAAATGTTATCTTACTATACATGATGTCATACGTAACTATATTGACTAGTACAAAACTGGATCACATTATACAAGATTATATAATGTTAAACATTGTTCACAATATCTTTGGCGTCAGTCGGTGGCAGCGCGGGTGCTCAGGGACGTGTGTAATAATAAATATAATAAATCGGAGTAAAATCGGAATATTTTTAAAGTCTTAAGATATGCAAAAAAAAATGTTTTTCTAATATGTGTTATTTTTAAAGTATTTGAGTCCCGGACAAGGCATGGTAAACCTAGTTAAAAATACAATAGATTACTCATAAAAATCATATCATAAAAGTTAATGCAACAGCATCATTAACTGTTTGTTGCGTTATAAGAGGTAGCACTGTTAAAAGCTGTTTATATTGATGTGGTCGATATATAAACAAATTGTCTTCTTCAATTCCTTACAATACAAAGGGAATGTCTTTAAAAAATACCATTGTTGTTGTATTAGTGGTTTTGAATAATGTCCATTTATTTACTCTAAACTGGGTTAACATATGTATACACTTACACAAATACACACAAACATACATGTATACAATAAATACCATCACACAATAAACCTCAACTAACACTTTACAAACTAAAAGTTTAACTGACCCGCATAAAGTAAAATGGAAATACAATTCAGAACTTGAAAGATCACCACATAGTAAATATATACGTAAATACAAATACACACATTCACACAAACAAACAAAAGACACGCATCAAAAGTTTGCTTTTGTGTTAAATTGAGTTAGTTTTGCATTTGTCAATGTTTAGACAACGATACAAGTGTGTGGGTGGCTTGATATGGGAATGCATGTATAAATGAGTGTGTGTTTGTGTATTAAGTTAAAATAGAAAATGATTGGTTGGTTGTTAAACAACACAACTTATCAAACACACCCTCACACAAATAGCATTCACATATACACAGACTGTGTTTTTACACAAAATAGGTGCTTGTTAAGTTAAATGGAGCCAAAGGATAACATGATTTTGTGTAAGGTTAGTTAAATGAAAACACATATAGACCACAAATGGCTTTTATACTTAAAGAAAAAAAATAAAATAAACATACACACACACACAAACAGCCACATGCATGAACAAAAAATTAAATTAGTCTAACTTGTTTTTGTTTTTTTTTTTAATAAACAATTTTATTTCTAACAACAAACAAATCTTGGATTTTATATTTTCAATAAAAATATATTCTTAACTTCTGTATTTTCTTTGCTTATGTTGTTTGCTTGTTAAAATAACTTAATTTTACACACGATAGATTTTTTATTATTGAACATCCCCATCATCAGCATCATCATTATCGCCATCCTACTCATAATAAATATTTGTATTTAATGTAACAAATATGACCTTTGACAACAAACATCATCAAATGACCAAACGAACATATGACAATTTACAGTGGGGAAAACGGATAAAAATTCTAAACTTTCTAGTCTGGGGCCATATTCATTAAAAAACATGTTTTTACGATACAATATTTATTTGATATACAATTTTTGTTGGCCCGGCTAAAAAAGTTCATATATGTTCATATATTAATTTATATGGTCATCCATACATGCTCATATTTCATAAATTTCTTATTTTTTTTAAGAAAAATTTCGTACCCCGGTTAAAAAAGATCATATATGTAAAAATATGTTCATATGTTGACATATTTGGTTGCGTATATGAGTTTTATAAACAGGAACTAACAGATAAAAATACGAACTACTCAAACATTTTAATTTTTTTCTCTTACAATTAAAAAAACTTTTTGAATTTTCTATTTAACAGTAAGATTTAATTAAGATCTTGTATTTTATAAATTGCTCAAGCAAATGTGAACGTGCAGTTCAACAATTCATACTAACGGAACGTTTTGAGTATTTTGATTTGGGATGTCCTGTTTAAACTATCTTTTAATTTTAAATTAGTTTACAATATTTTAAATAAAGTAAGGTTTAAACTTCTATTTACGCTTCATAAGGTTAACAATAATAAGAGCAACTCATTCCCACTTTTGTTCGGACTTATTTGTCAAATTGGTAGAAACCACTTCTAAACTTAATGAAATTTTAAAATATTTTAGGGGTTAAATGCGTCAATATTGTAGTAATGAAGACTAATGTAATAAAAAGAGATTACTTATTTTACTGACAAGTAGAGTATCGTGAATACTATTAATTCTCTACTGATGCAAATCAATTTAAATGCAATTTATGTAAGTGCTACAAAATAAAAATATAAATCAGAGTCCTTATGAATTAGATTTTGAGTTGTTTACAATCGCTCTTTAAAATATGTTTTTAAAACTGATTGGATACACAATTTTCATATGCTTCAAAACCTTTCCAGTAATTTTTACAACTTTAATCAAATATATCATATAAATAAATATTACAGTAGTGAGAAAAAATATTCAACACTGCTTCCTGCTATTTTTAGGTACATCTGTATGCTCGTAATTGCATCCAATAAGTCTGTTCTTTTTTTTATACTTCGTACGCTTAAAATAATAATAGTAATAATATTTCGTGGTAAAGTCATTATTTGCGATTACTGCATTTAATACTGAAGGAAAATCATTAAATAAGAATATGTACAGTATTATCCAGAGTAATTTTTCTCCTTCTGTTTTCAAATATATTTCTAAATCTTCTAAATTTGATTAGTTTTTCTTTTTTAATTCCCAATTTACAAGCTCCCATAGAATTTTTATGTGGTTGAGATCTGGGAATCTCAAAACTTGCACATGACTGCTTCTTAAAAAGTTGCGAGTTTAGGGACTTGTGGGCATTTCGTATTGGAATATAAAGAGTGTTTTTTATACTACTTAAAAAGTTTCGAGTTTAGCGATATCGTATTGGAATATAAAGGGTGTTTTTTATACAGGCATAGAACTTTATACAGGCATAAGTTGCAAACACTTTTTTAACTGGCGGCCATTTTGTCAGCTGTCAAGTGATTTATGTTTAGTTTGGTTTGGCATTTCAACATGAATAGACTGACGGCTGAACAACGCTTCCAAATTGTGCAAATTTATTTTGAAAATCATGGTTCTGTTCGAAATACGTATCGCGCACTACATCCAAATTACGGTCAACATAATCGTCCATGACAGCAATTAATTCGATTAACTATGGAACGTTTTCGCACCACGTTTGCTCTAAATGATAATATGCCTTCACAGAGATGTCGTACAGGGCGTACAGAAGAAGTCATTGCTGTTGTGGAGCGTAGCGTAGAGTAAGACCACAATCAGTCTATCCGCCATCGTGGCCGAAAAAATTATCAACCTAAAATATCTAATTAAAGATTTGATTTGAATTTAATTTGTTTCTAAACAAATATTTAATTGAATCAATAAATATTTTTATTGACTTTTAAATATATAAATACATATTTTGTTTTAGACGCAATTATCATATTATTTTTTCATACACTGTATGCATAACTAGATAATTTTCAGTATAAAATACCAAATACATTTGAAGTTAACAAACAAAACAAGCACACACACAAACAGATTCAGCATTGCAAAAAACACACATACCAACGTATAGATCACACACTTTTTTTGTGGGTATCATATTTTTTTTTTTGTAGAAGTTATTTATAACTTTTTTTTTCGTCTTAATTTTAATAAAAGGTTTAATTGATAGTATCCTTGCCGTTATGGGTGCAAAATCAATTAAAATATTAATTGATTCAATAAATTTTTTAATTAAAACCCGTTTTTAGTTTTTTTTGTGTTACTGACTTTTACGTTCATCAATTAAACAACCATGATGTACAGGAGCTGTGGATTCAACAAGACGCCGCAAAATGTCACACAGCTCGTGCCACAATTGATTTCTGAAGGAAACGTTTCTTAACTGCAAAGTTTCACGTTTCGGACCCGTAAATTTGCCCCCAAGATCGTGCGATTTAACGCCGGTGGACTATTTTCTGTGGGGATATGTGAAATCGCTAGTCTACGCCGATAAGCACGTAACGATTGACCTCATGGAGGACAACTTTAGCCGCGTTATTGCCAATATACGGCCCCAAATGTTGGAAAATGTCATCGAAAATTTGACCTCCAGATTATACTACGTCCGAGCCAGCAGTGGCGGTCATGTGCCAGAACTCATGTTTAAATTATAATGCCAGAAGATCATCTTTCGAATAAAATAAATTACCTGTCACTTTAAAAAACTCATCTTTGTTTTGTTCTATTTCAGTACCCCTATAAAGAACATCCTTTACATTCTTTTTCGAATGACAAAATTTTATTAAATTGCATATTTTTAATTTCGCTAAAAAGAAAATCGACAAAATCAAAACGCAGTTCTTTAATTGGCTCCAGAGAGTTTCTGCGTGCAAAATATAATTTAAATTGGAAGACCGGAGGTCGAAAAATATAGTTCTTTGGCCAATCTTTTGTGGATTGGCCGATATGTATTTGTTTGCCAAAAATAAAATTCAAACCTACAGTGCAATTTTTTTTAGTAAAAACAAACTTTACTTTTTCTTTTAGCTCAACAGCAGGTGCTCTGAATTCAATTTAACTTACTTATTTCTGTCAGACTAAATTGCAAAATAGTGCCCAGTTGTATGTATAAACAAAATCCCCATTAAAAAAAGGTCAATGTAATTTTGTGACCTTTAATTTGGATTATCAAAACATAGAAAAAAAAATTAAATACAGTTTCTCGTATTTGCTGTCTCTACGCTTTGTATGTTTTTTTTTTTTTTTTTTTTTTTTTTTTTTTTTTTTTTTTTGTATTATACTTGACTACTCTATTGTACACACTTAATCACTCGTTTTTACTGACAATTACACTTTTCAATATGTAATGTCCTTACATGCTAAAGAAAAAATAACATGACTGTATATGTGAAGGTTTGTGTTAACTATCCCATTCACATGTTGTTGAACAGATATTAACCTTTTGTATACTTTGACATCGACACTGATAACTAGTTACTGTCAATTTGTTGTATTTTTTTGTTTCTGTTTTGTTGGTGTCGTATATGTGTTATTTTAACAGATTGTGTTTTTTTGTTAATTTCATTTGAAGATTTTATTACTGTATTTAGTTGTTAATTTTTATTATCTCTCTGTTAAATATTATAAGAAATGGACAACAATGCTAATGTATTGTATAGTAATATAATACAATGAGTTCACTAACATAGCTAAAGACAATGCAATTCATAAATTTATCTTAACAGTGCACAGTGGCAGAATAAGGACATAAGTTCATAACTTCTTTACAAGGACATAACTGTTATAAGTTTTATGAGAAAAAAGTTAATTTATAACTATTATGATCAATTTTTCTTTTTTTTTAAGCGTAATTATTACTGTCCAATCCATATATTTTTTTTATTGTTTAATAATAGTTATAACTAACAAATAAAATAAAAATTTACGCACTCTAGTCAAGTTTACACTAAAAAAAAGTTTACCAAAAATTAAGTAATTTGAACAAAATTTTAAGAAATTCGGGATTGATTTGGCTCCAAAGAAAATTTAATTCAAATTAAGTATTCAGTTTTCTTAAAAACAAGTAAAAAGTAATTTACTTCAATTAGATAAATTTGTATTAAAATTTAGTAGTTTTTGTCTTACATTTTATGAAACTTTACTAAAATTTAGTATATTTTTAATTTCAATTAAGTATTTTTTTTTATCTAGTAAAATTTAGTAAATTTTTCTTAAATTTTAAGATGCTTGAACTTGTGCTAATGCAACAATTAATTTATTTTTAGTTCATAAGTTACACACAGGGACGAGTTTTAATGATATTTTTTACTAAACTGATAAAGTTCACTTCACAATGTGAATGAAAAATGCCTTCAACTTTATTAAAAAGCTTCATAGTTTTAATGAAACAATTTTTAATAAAACATTTTCATTAGTCGTATAAAATTTTTAATAATAAACTTCATTAATTTAATGAAATATTTCAATTAACGAGTTCCAGTGACAATTCATAGATCTAATACAAAAATTCATTAAAATCATGCAAATACAACAAAACTTTATGCTTGTCTGTCTCATTTTATTTGTAATATTATTTATTAAGTGGTAATTCGCAAAGGGTATATACTTTCAAAAGCTTAAATGTTTAGGTTTACCACCTACACTGAGAGAGCTCTCTGCATGGTATTAATGAATTTTGGCATTAGATCTATGAAACATCACTGGAACTCGTCCCTTGAAACTTTTCATTAAATTAATGCAGTTTTGCATAAAATTTATTGAAAAATTTTATTTTATTTATTAAAAAATATCGTTTTTGAAAATGAGATATTTTGGGAATGATCGTAAAACTAACCATGGTACATTTTGAGGGGTGAAGAAGAGAAACTTTTTTTTTGTTTTGACATATTAAATGTATCAAAATTAATAATTTAAAAAATTATCTGAATTTTTTGTATACTATTTCTAAATACTACTTAATACCAAAAATTAAATTATAATTATAAGAAACATGTAGATTAGTGTGTCCCTTAAAATAACGATTTATCGGTATCATTACACCCCACAGTTTTATTGCAAATGGTTTCCAATGGAAGAAATAAATTTTTTTTGGAAAACGTTAACCTCTGCCGATTTTTGTCGAAAATTACCCATCTTTGATAATAGTTTATTTTTATTAAGAATTCCCAAGTTTAAAATTTTTGGAAAATTTCCCAGCAACCGTTTCCTTCAATAAATCAATTGTGGCACGAGCTATGTGACATTTTGCGGCGTCTTGTTGAACCCACAGCTCCTGCACATCATGGTTGTTCAATTGAATAACGAAAAAGTCATTAATCATGGCTCTATAGCGGTCACCATTGATGTATAGACTGATTGGGGTCTTCCTCTACGCTACGCTACGCTCTACAGCAGCAATGACTTCTTCTGTAAGCACTCTGTACGCCGTCTCTGTGGATGTATATTATCATTTCGAGTAAACGTGAGGCGAAAATGTTCCATAGTTAATGGAATTAAGTGCTCTGATGGACGATTATGTTGACCTTAAAATGGACGCAGTGCGCGATACGTATTTCGAATGATTTTCAAAATAAATTTGCACAATTTGGAAGCGTTGTTCAGGCGTCAGTCTATTCATGTTGAAATGCCAAACCAAACTAAACATAAATCACTTGACAGTTGACAAAATGACCGCCAGTTAAAAAAGTGTTGCCAACTTAAAGTTCTATACCTGTTGTATAAAAAACACTGTTTACAACATAAACAAATTGCAGAAAAAAAAGAAAGTTTTTTTCATAATAGTCAGAGTGTTATCATTGGAGCAGGCGCGGATTCAGGGGGAAGGAAAATGTGATATTTCTCGCAAAATAAATTTTTTTAATTAAAAATACACAAAAGAAAAGATGCTTAACCCTGAACAAATCTACTTTTCACTTTTTAGACATTTCTATTGGATTTAGTTTTTAAACCAGCAAGCTCGAGAAATAAAGCGATTTTAAAAAATTGCACGTGCATATTTTTTGATTTTTATTGCATATTTTTGGATTTTTAGTGCATACTGTTTGTGTCTGTGTGCATATATTTTGATTTAAATGCATATTTTAAGCTCATATTTTGGATTCTTTACTGCATATTTTAAGCGCCAATTTTCCTTTTTTAGTAGCATGAAATTCCTTGCCCTAGTTATCATCAGCATTTTATCAAATCACAAAATAAAAGATTATTTTTGGTCAACATTTTATACTGTGCAGTAAAAGGATAATAGGTTTGTATGATGTAAAATGTATGATGAAAAATATGTTCAATTTTATAATTTCTTCAAATTCAAAAACATGTTACTAGTTTTTGCTGTAAAAAATTTTTCGAGCAAAAACTAAAAAAAATTTCCAATTAAAATTGTTAATTAGTGTTTTCAAGATTTTGTGTACTCAAACGGATTTTTGAGTGAAACAAGTAAAAATGGTTAAACTAATAACAAAAAAAAAAAAACATATAAAAAACAGTATTTTTGATTACATGATATTTTTTAACAAATCTTAACAATTTATGAAATTTAACTTCATTTAAAGTAAAACAAGAAAAATCTAAAAAAAAATATATACAAAAATTAAATTTCAATTGCATTTTTTTTATGAAATTACACCAATTTATTTATTTTTAATACACATGGTATTTTTAACGATTATTTCTATATTGTTTCCCATCATTTATTTGATTTTATTCTTTTTTGTTACTGTTTTACTGTTTTACTATGTTAGTATTTTAGTATTTTTATATGGTTATTGATCTCTATCACAATAGACAAATACTGTATAACATACATATTAAATAGTGATAGTGGCAGGAGTGTATGATTTTTTATTATATTTTATTGTCCTGGCCATATGTTTGTTCAATTTCCATTCACACTAACCAATCAACCCATAGACAATTTGTCTATGTTAACCAATCACTTGTACAATTGTCCATCCAAGCATACACATGAGTAAACGTATCCCTAGTTGATATTCGTTGTCCGTATTCCCTGGTTGAAATTTGTTTTTAGTCTTTTTTGTTGTTCGTTCCGTTGTTTTCTAAATTGTTATTCTTTTTTATTTAGTCAATAATATTATTCTTGTCCATTCACTATTTGATTCTAAAATATTATTCAGGGGTTCTCAAACGGTAAGAATATTTAGAATAAAATTTACATCATGATGTGAGCAAGATTATTCCAGTTCAAGATCATTTGTTTTTTGTTAAACAAAAAAACCCTGCATTATTAATTTATTAAATAAATGCAGACTTTATTTACTGACAGGTCCGTACTTGTGTAATGTGATTACCGTTACTGTTTGTATAGGTGGCAAGGTTCCCTATAGCACAGTTCTATATTTTAATAGCTGTGTGGGGGGGGTCAGCTTATAAATAGGCGTTCAAAGGAACTGCCAAAATATTGAGACTCATAAAAAGTAAAACACAGTTACTAGTGCTGTTTTTAGAACTCTAAATTAAAGTCTGATCTATTTCCAAATTTACATGTTCTTATATACTATTCTTACAAATCTAACTTATTGTCTAGTATTGAGTGATTTTAGGAATCACTCAATTTATTTTTATTTTTTATTCATTGTTCTTTTATTGTCAACATACGGTCACCAGATATCTGAGTGCAAGTGAAAGAATGCGGTCATAGTTTTCTGATTAGTCAGTGCCGCTAGACTGTTACTTGATGCCACTTGTAATGTTCCAAAACATGGTGATGTGTGTGGCATTCACTCTACAGTATTTGAGACGAAATGTTGGGAAATCAATATTAGTGGTTGGTATGCAGTGTACGCTTAAGGAGTACACTACACTTGTTTGATTTCGTGTCACCGAAAATCTTCAGAGGACCAGTATAGAAGGGGTAGAAGATTTAACAAAAATAATAATTTTTGAAGGAAAAATATCATCACTTTACCCGTATTGTTCTATTTATTTATTTGAGAAGGAAAAAAAAAATTGGAAGAATTGAACTAATTCAAATTAAGAGTATTTTTAAATTTAAATAAAAAAACATGTGTACTCGTGTATAGTTCCATATATGTCAATTTTAACAGGGCAAGATATTTATATATTTAAATTTTCATAACATTGCTAAACATTTTTTATATTTAAATTTTCGTAAAATTGCTAAACACTTTTTATTTTGTCGCTTTTGTTTTGCAGAGCCTTATAATGGGTGTTTCTAAATATTTGTTTGATATTTCCGCCATATTAATTTGAATCGCTCTTTTATATACCTCCCATCTACTCTATTCAATAGTAAAAATATCAAATCAAGAACCTGTTTTTCTAACCGACATGATAGATAAAATATTTGATATGGATATATAGATGTGTTTTGCTGCTTTTGTTTTCCGCTACACTGTATATGGCTATTGTTTCCACCATAAAAGACCCGCTTTGAAATTTACTGAGCACCATATTTCAGACTTTTTTTAAATTTGCATATGTGTTAGATGGCACTTAACAAACAACAGTAATTCTTAATAGGCCTAATCTTATATTTGAGGGTTGAAAAGTTTGGGTCAAAAGTACCAATTTAAAAAAATATCACATATCCGAATTTAATAAAAATCTGAAAAATGTTGTTCTGAAGTGTGTCTTTTATGGTGAAAAGTGAAAACAATAGCATTATATGAATCAAGTTACTCAAAATATTTATTATTTATCAAGTGAAACATTCTCTTTTGATACATTAAAAGGCTTTATATTCTTTTCTCGTAGTCATACTTTAAATAAAGTTTAATGGGTCGTTTTGTACCCTGCCCACTAAGGTTTCATGAAACGGTATTGCATTGCTATCGGTAGTTTAGTTTTAGTGTTTGCCAACCATGCACTTTACCACATACAGTTTTATTAACTTGCTGAGAAGTAAAAAGCTTAAAATTGGAAGCCTTGAACGAATTTAAATCAGAAATATAACATTTTTTACTAATTAAACATTGTTTGTGTAAATGCTGGAATCTCTAGTCATAATACATTGTGTTGTTAGTGTTTATTAATAAGCAATAGCACTTTCTGTCTATAGCATTAGGGCCATAAGTCAGTTTTGCCCCTACTATGCAATTTTTAAACATTTTGCTTTTAAATTAAAAAAAAAAAAATTTAAACCAAAAGTTTATTTTTTGACATTTTATCATAAAATATGACTTGAGCAATATTATTCAAGTTCAAGATCATTTGTTTTTTGTTAAACAAAAATTAAATCGTTTGCACTTCTTCTGCCCCTTCTACATTGGTCCTCTAAAGAATTTCTTTGCAGGACCTGTCAGTAGATAAAATCTGCATTGAATTAGATAAAGACATTTTTAATTAATAAATAGCATTGCATGGTTTTTCCTGTTGCTGTTAAATTTTCTTGGTCTTAATTCCACGAATATGTAATTTTTCTTCTCCAAGCATTTATAATTTTATCAGTTAAAAACTGTAATTTTTACAGAATTTTTTTACTTGTAATTTTAAAAATGTAATGAAAACAATACTTGTTAGGAAATATATTTAAAAATTTCATTGTTTTGATTGTGTTTTTTATACAGGTATAGAAATTTAAGTTGGCAACACTTTTTTGACTGGCGGCCATTTTGTCAGATATCAAGTGATTTATGTTTAGTTTGGTTTGGCATTTCAACATGAATACGCAACGCGTCCAAATTGTGCAAAATTTTTTTTGAAAATCATGGTTCTGTTCGAAATACGTATAGCGCACTACGTCCATTTTACGGTCAACATAATCGTATATCAGAACAATTAATTCCATTAAATATGGAACGTTTTCGAACCAAATGATAATATGCATATGATAACATATATGCAAACTGACTCTTTGGTGTATTTTATGGGCTGGTGGAATCATTGGTCCGTACTTCTTTAAAAACGGGTCAGAACGTTATAGTCAATGGTGACCGCTATAGAGCCATGATTATTGACTTTTTCGTTCATCAATTGAACAACCATGATGTGCAGGAGCTGTGGTTTCAACAAGACGGCGCAACATGTCAGACAGCTCTAGCCACAATTGATTTATTGAAGGAAACGTGTTTTAACCGCATAGTTGCACGTTTCGGCCCCGTGAAATGGCCTCCAAGATCGTCCACTTAACTCCGCAGGACTATTTTCTGTGGGGATGTGTGAAGTCTCTAGTCTAAGCTGATAAACTCGAAACGATTGACCAATTGTAAGACAGTATTGCCAATAAACGGCCACAAATGTTGGAAAAAGTCATAGCAAATTGGACCTCCAGATTAGACTACTGCCGAGCCAGCCGTGACGGTATAATGCCAGAAGATTATCTTCCGAATAAAGTAAATTTCATGTCAATTTAAAAAAATTCATCTATGTTTTATTCCATTGCAAAGTTTTATACCTCTATAAAAAAAACCCTTTATATATTTTTTAAAATTTTTAAATAATATATTTAACAGCATATTTAGCTTCTTGCTTAACTTAATTCGGATTTTTTAAAAAATATTTAACTAAACGTTAAAAGTTACTACATTCGTGCCATAGTTTTTTCAGCTCTGCCCTGATATTTCACGCAGCTTTATTTGTGCTTTTTATTGTAAAAAAAATTGCATTAAACGATTAATTGATTAATCGCCAATTTTGTTGATTAACCGTTACGAATAAGCTGTTAACCGAATTTAGCGATTTTGCAACTAGTGGCTTAATCAATTACATTTTTAACTGAAAATCTTCATAAATGTTACTCACATCTACCTATGTTTTATAATTTAATGGTCACTAAAAACTAAAAGTTTTAGTAACCCTGTCCTGATTCTTTACAAACTTACATTTTAATGGCCGTTGGTTCTATTATATTTGTGATTGGTATTGTTGTTATTGATGTTTGGTATACGTATAAGGAAACATGTGTGCATCAGTTTGTAGAAATTTGACATTAACTAAATAAATTGTCTATAAATGAAGATCTTAATTGTACTAGAGTAGAATATTTATGTTGTAGTCCATCTATTTCTGCTGTCCAATGATGTGTTGGAAAAATCGAATACATTCATTAAGACACCAAATGCTTTTGTATTGGGAATATCAAATTAAGTGGCTATTACTTTATATTATAATATGTACTTAATTAACCACTAAGAAATTAGTATAATAATATTTTCATCGAAAAACGAAACATTAACGATAGTTTCAATATTTATTTAATTTGCTACAAGTTTTTTAAGCTGTAGGGTGTGAGTATAAACAAAACGTTTACTTTATCAGCCATATCTTATCCTAAGATCAATGAATTGTTTTGCTTACAAGGGTTTGCCTTCATCAGATTGTTTTCATATATTTTTTTTTTTCAATATTTCTTAAACAAACTCCATGCGAGATATTTAAAAAAATTTAATTCGATGTACATATATTGAAAATATATCGGCCATTCCATGATAGATCGCTAAAAATCTGACCTTTGGTCTTCCGATTTAAATTATATTTTGCACACGGAAACTCTACAAAGTAAAGTCGTGAAATTCGCGTGTAAGTTTCAACAAAAAGTGTGTAAGTTTCAACATTCATAGTTTATATAATAAACTCGTGTATTGCATCATTATCATTTCAAATGCATTGGAATGGTACACTCGTCAACATTTATATCGCGGTTATTCAGCGTCAAAAAAGAAATGCAGTTTTTATGCAATTTATTTTCAAACTAAATTTTGGACACTCTAGATTTTAAAAGAATACTGCATTATTGCAAAATATGGAATTTTTACCAAAAAGTTGCTCATTCACTTTTATTAGGAGTTTGTGTATATTTAATGATTTTTTGAAGAAAAGTTCGTTGCACTTTTACAAAAACAACAATTTGTAATTTTTTTTATATTTCATATTTATTAAGATTAAATTTAAAAATGTAGAACGAATTGTGGGATTGAAAGGGTTAAAATATTTTTTTAACTCAAAATACTTTAGTAGACAACATTGTCTGTCATACAAGAAAGAATCTCTGAAGTATAATTAGTAACCTTCAAGATCTATACCTTTGAAAGGACACCATTCTCAAATTTATTTAAAATAATTATAACATATTTATTTGAAAATGGAGTACAATATGTTCCCCGTGTTTTTAAAGGCAGGCTAAAACAAATGAGCTGATGTAAGTACTTACTATTACATAATATTGAGGAGCAATAATGGAAACAAATAATTTTCGTATAAAAACAATGTTGAGCTTACTGTTTTCCCTAACAAGGATGTATGTTGTAAACAGCTTTTCCTAATACCTTATAATGAAGCAGCTTGTAGTTCAGAAAGTTTCATATCGTGGATTATAAACGATCTGCATCAATTTTTCCTAGTGATTTTCAATTGCGTTTGGTGGTGTCGAGTATTAAAGAAAAAATAATTAGTCATTTAACTGTTTCTGAAGAGCTAGCACGTGGACCGGTAAAAATAAAATAATTATATTATGCAATGAAAATGAAAATTATTCAAGTTCGAGGCCATACTCTATATTGTCCTAACAAATAATCTATACAGTTTTTGCTTTCAAATTAATTAATTGACCACTTTCAGGAATGTGTTGATAGATCTATTTCGGGAATTTTCTAGGTTCCCATAATCAGAACACGTTTTGAAAGAAGTGAAAATCCCATGCAAAACATCAAACATTCATATAAACTAGTTTTCCCACTAAATGAGAACTAATATATGAGCTCGAAGTTAAAGATTCAAAAATAAATTGAAAACTTGTTTGTTATGTGCAAGTTCTACCTTTGGTAGATATACAATACACCCTTTTTGTTTTTGCCTAACTTTTATTTTCACATTTGTTTCGTTTAAAAACAAGATGTAAAGGGGGAGTAAACAAGACCGTACTTTGTCTTTTGTACAACATGTAATTATATTATATTTTAAAAATTTAAACAACAAAAAACTAATATCTGCAGAATTTTATGTAAAATGAATTATGTATATTCGTATTATTACTTTAAATCGTGATAATGTATACATGAAAAACAATTGTTAATACGTAAAAATCCATAAAAACTAGTAAATATAAAACCGAAATTAAAATTTTTGTTTTTCTTATAAATAATAAGTTTATTTTTAAAACTTGTATTGAAAGCTATTTATATATGAACTTTGGAAAAAATTATGCCAACATTTTGATATTATAAATGTGTTTTCGTTAAGCAAAAGCCCCGGATTCTGAGAACTTTTTACTGTATGAATAGATTTAGAGAACATTTAAAATAACAAAGTCCTCAGAATCTAGACATTTTTCCAATGAAAAGACAAATTCGGAGCAATTTTTCAAGGAATCAATCTCAGGTCCTAGCCATAGTTTTTAATAGAAAAATATTCAGACCCGCAAAAATCTTTCTTTAAAAAAAAAAACAAAAATTTTTGAGGACTTTAAAATTATTATTTTTTTTTAATTTTGTAAACGATCGGCACTGCCACTCATGATGCATTAATATAATAGTAAGCATTTGCTGCACTACCACTAATTTGCATTACCATTTTGGAAATGAATAGGAAATATTGTTACAATTACAAATGTTTTAAAGTTAAATAATTGCTAAATACAACTGTACCTCTCTAATAGTCAAACAATTTAAAGCCACATTTAATTGTATAGGATCACACGAATTGGACAATTAAGAAAATTTTTTTTTGATAATGACGGGAAATGATGAACTCTGTTTTATTTTATTTATGCTTTATATTACATTATTTATATTTTTAAAATATATTTTTTTTTCAATTTATTAATGACGTTTTCATTACTATTGTAAGATAGTAAAGTTACAAATTATTTGAATAAAATTAGAATTTATCAACAAAATATTTATATTAGGCACAAAATGCTTGACTTTAAACATATAATGCCTATTATTGGTTTGTGTTTGTATTATTGTATGTAGAAGTGTGTAAAAAATAATTTCACGAATTTGGTGTTTATATTTAAACACTTTGTATTATATTAAACAAAAATTTACCCATTTTGTAGTAGTAAATTTACATACATTTTTTTTAGTTTACTTGCAGAATGTAAACTCGCATTAAATCTAATAAAGTGGAAACATTTGTAGGTGGGACTGAACTATAATGTCTAATATTTTTGTTGTTTCTTTCATTTAATTTAAATTTTCAACTATTTATTCTATTTAAGAAATTAAAATACATTTATTTTATCATTATAATTATTTAACACTTTGTAGTATTAGGAATTAAATACATGCACAAAATTAAACCTGTAATACAAAACTCTAAGGATGAAATGAACAAAAGTCAAAGCATTTAGAAAAACATTAATTTCAATCATTGTTCATGACTTTACAAAAATATATTGTATAAAACCTAACCGAAACAATCTCTTTTTAAATTAAGCCAAATATAAGTAAAAATACTTACAAAATGTTGGTTGGTGTGCAAAAGGACTCACGTGTGCTTTTAACAAGCCTTAAAATAACTTGGAAGAAATGTTTGTAAACACAAGACTTTCGATATCGAGTACTAAAAAATAGACAAACTTAAATCTTCCACTTAGGTTTCTTTTCAGACAGAACGACCAAAAATAAGTCAAGCCTTTAACAAAAACCCAATAAATACTGTTACTAACTAGTAAAGTAGTATTGCACTCAAATGTGTAGTTATATGACTAAACTCAAAAATTTTCGACCCTTGCTGAAACTGATTTTAGATGCCTCTTATTTATAAAGGTTTTTTGAATTGATGGACAGCGTTGGTTGACTATCTTCAAAGCTATGACGTGAATAGTTTCAAGTTGAGACGTCTTCGACCAAAAGAATTGATGGCCATTAAATAGTCGACCAAAAATTACTTGAAACTCAGAAACGTTTTTTTTTATTAATTTTATTTTTCTTTTCATTGTTCTTAACTTGCAAAGCCAAACCAAAATTGACTCTCCAGACTTGCGAGATATATGCACTGAAAAAGTAATATCGATATTGATGATTGGCGAAAAGTTGTATGGTGGTTTACACGTGAAACGAAAATTTTCCGATTTTTAAACTTTCGCAGTTTTTTTTGTAAGGTTTTGGAATTGAGTTTTGAGAAAGTATTTAAAAGATGGGTTAATTTTAAACAGTTCACAGTCGGATAAAAATGAGTTCACAGAAAAACTGCTAAATTTGGCAGATTTTTTTGTTAAATATTTATTAAATAAGAACATCAAAAATAAACCTGTTAACTTTACAAAATTTTAGTTATATTCGATATGAATTTTAGTTAATTGGAAATAGCATTTTACTCTGTAAAATTAGCAAAAACTTTTACCAAATATTTGTGGACACAAAATAGCAAACAAAAATTCTAATATTAACAAAAGTTTAGCTATATATTTTGCTAAAGTCAAATTTTTGGTAAGAAATTCTAGATTGCTGATTTCATAAGGAAATACTTTTATTTGCATTCAATAAAAAAAAAAACAAAAAAAAAGCTTTAAAAAATTCTTATTTTTTAATGATTTTTTTGTCTACTAATATTTAGTTAATATTTTTGCTGATTTTATTTTGTTACTTTCAATTAACTGACATTTAGCTCAAATATAACTTAATATTTGTAAATTCAACTGATTTATTTTTGATATTCTTCTATTACCAATATTTAGTAAAAAATCTGCTAATTTTAGCACTGTTTTCTGCGTTTTTTAACGTTTAATAACGTTTTTAACGCTTAATTCTACGCGTACAAAAGAGATTTTGCCCTACAAATGACAACACTGCCACAGCGACAGTTTTTTCTATACACATTTCTCTTTGTGGTAACTAAATCAATATTTGATTTAACAAGGCCTTGCAAGGGGAGTCTCTGAAAGGGTTCTCTCCGATCTTAATTAAATTTAATTTAAATTTGCGGAAAGTCAATGAGCTGATTGTTAGAACAAAATTAGTAAATTTATCAAATATTTGGCTAACAATTGGTTGATTCGCTATAAATATTTAACTAACTGAAATGAAATAGACTTTTTGCTGTATCTTAGTGATATAAAAACATCTAAAAAACGAATAAACAGTCTGCTATATGTATATTTTTGGAAAATAATGAAATATTTTTATTGTTTTACTATTTAGAAAACCAAATTTTACAAAAAAAAAAAAAATAGTGTAAAAATAAAAAGGAAAATAAAAACAAAAACCGTGTATTGTAAATCCATCAAAGGTAGACCTTAAACAAAACCAACAAGTTTTCAATTTAATATTGATCTGTGGGGGTAATCTTTAACTTCAAGTTTATATATTAGTTCTTATTTATTGGCATAACTACCCAGCAAAACTTTGGTAATGGGTGCGATAAAGTAATGCATTACCTTGTTGTGTGTACTCCTTACCTGTATCATTATTTTCCAACAAGAAGTAATGAGTTACTTATAGTTGGTTACATAATGCATTATATTGTAATGTATACTCCTTTCATTCAACATTATTTTAAAACCTAAAGTAATGAGATACCGATAATTGAACACTCATGGACTACCTTTTAATGATACCTCATTATATTTTACATTACTTTAAAACATAAAATAATGGCTTTCTTACATAATGCATGAATTATATACTTAAACTAATTATTAATATATATTTTTGAAAATATATTTATAGACACATTACTTCATGATTTTTTGTAAGCATGAGGGCAAGGTGTATATTTTTGATATCACGAACCAAAACATGCAGCACAACAACTCATTTACATTTTACATTTACATTTTGTAACCAATCAAATATTATATGTATCGATAGCTCAGTTGGTAGAGTTCTCGCCTAACTAATTGCTAAATACCAGAGACCCCCATGACCACGTTATTTATTTAATAAAAATAAAAAAAAGTTATTTATTTAATTAAAAAAAATTATCTGTAAAATAAATTTTTTATGCATTTTTTTTATGAAAATCTATTTATAAATACATTACTTTTTTCCACCATGTAACCATATAAGTAACCAGTTACCTTACTAACTGCAAGGTAATGAGTCCACCCATTACTTTTAGGCTCATCGCCTGTAAAATTCATCGGTGAAGTAAGGTGTAATGTAATGCGTGAGGCCCTATGTTGATACATAACTTTACCCATTATTTGGTAATGTGTGGTTTTGCTGGGCAGGTTCTTTCAAAACGTGTTCTAAAGATGGGAAC
This sequence comes from Delia radicum, assembly GCA_021234595.1. Classification (NCBI taxonomy): domain Eukaryota; kingdom Metazoa; phylum Arthropoda; class Insecta; order Diptera; family Anthomyiidae; genus Delia; species Delia radicum. The sequence continues at coordinate 195,714,832 of CM037852.1, forward strand.
CTAAAAACTACCGAAATAGATCTATCAGTACATTGCTGAATAATAAAAAGTATATCAAACTTGAAAAAAATGGTTTTACTTAATTTGTTAATAACTTATTTGTTTAATGTATACTTTCAAGACAAGTTACCAGCTCATATTTGGCAAACATTTAGTGTATTGTACTAAAATTTTGCAAAAACTGGTATTATGTAAGTTTATTCCCTAATATATAATTTCATTCCCACTAAAATTTTACGATCAATTTCTTAAATGAAAAGCTTAGGCTTTCCAACAAAAAAAAAATTGTATTGAAATGCTTCGTCTCCTTCAAAAGTTATAGATTTTTTGCAGATTGATTTTCCACTGTGCGCCGTTAAAGATAATCGATAAACACGATTGAATTCATCATGCTTAAACATACACGCAAAAGATTATTAATGTCATACAAAAAAATTTTAAATATTTTACCTCAATGTGTCGAAAATTTTTGAAGTTCACCATATACTGTTCTATATTTAATAGCATTAAATAGAATGTAAATGAAAAAAGTGAAATATTTCTATAGAGAATCAAATTTAGGTATGGATTTCCAAGGCTAGATTTGTATTTTATTTGTATCTACTTCTGGTAGACAGACAGGGCCAAGGTTGTTTTATTTGTTATAAAATAAAATAGCAAATACTCCTACAATTTTGGGAATTGAAACATACAAATGTGAAAATGTGTATTCTATTTTATCTTTTATTCAATGTAGTTTATATGTTTCTAAAATCCATACTTTTTTCTGTTTAATAATGTGAAAAGAAAAACTATATACACTACTTACGTACATATATGTAATAAAATGGCTTTCCGAAATTTTTAAAAACAGCACTCAAACCATGCGTATTAACGATGTAATTATGGAGAGAATACAAAAAAAAAAAACTTTCAAAGTTCATGAAAATGTAATTCAACTTGTAGCAAACATATTTGTTTTCTTCCAAAATTCATTACAGTCCGCGTTTAGTACACACAGAGAAATAAAGTGCCAACCGAATTGAAAAGTGTATTTTAATGGTAACAACTTATAAATTCAGTTAGTACAACGATATTTACATTAGATTTCTGAATATTTTTATTGTTGCAACTAAAATTCAGTTGAATTAACCGAACTTTGTTGTGAAAACTAATGTTAAGTTGTGCCAACCGCTGAAATTTATAATAATCGAATTTGAGTCGTAGTAACCAAATTTCAGTTGGCAAATAGCTAAATTTTTCTCTCTGTGTAGCTGCTCAATATTGAGGGTTTTTAATAAATGTGAAGGAAATTTGTTAAAAACCCTCAGTAGAAAATTAAAAATGTTCTATTATTTTAAACATCCAAGGCCTTGTCTTTAAACAGTATTTCCCTAAATTTGCGAATATCTCAAAAAACCTATAATTGATTGTTTTCAAATTTATTTAGCATCTATCTTAACATATCACTTAAAATATATAAAAATTTCAATATGGAAATCAGAAGGGTTCAAATATATACGGAATGTTGCCGAAACATCTTTGATATTTGCTATAAAATTTTCTTCATTCGCATATATGACATCCTGCTATTTTTAAGCAAGATTTTGTCAAAGAATTCAAAAAGAACAAGTAGGAGAACTTATTAGTAGGGTCCTGAAAAGCAACCACCTCTGTTTCTGTTTAGTCTTTTGATAGATCGTTTCCAAAGAGTAGTTTTAATGAAGCTTCTTAGTCCAACTAAATTATTTGTTAACCTACGCCAACTAAGTAAATGAGCAAAATGAAAATATAAATTACTGCTAGGTAGGCATGTATTTTTTTCAAAATGTAAATAAAATATTATATTATAAGCATTATGCTATAAACACATAGACGACTGCAGCTACACGACTACAGCCTGTCAAAAATAAAATACACACGTTTATATGAAAACGATTATTTTGGCACCAACACAACTACACGGCTACCCGACTACTTTTGCCGCTGTAGTCAACTTAGGATAATTTCTATTTTTGTTGGCTGCAAAACAAAAATAGTGTTGACAATAAAACAATATATGTAAAAAATTAGTGCTTAAAAATATTTTATTTTGTTAAACACAAAAAACGTTGCAACATTAAATGGTATAATTGCAGGGGTTAGATAAATTTATTTACACGTTATAATAATCTATATCAGGAGTGCCCAAAAGTTCCTTATGGAAGAGCAAACACCAATACATTTAAAGAAAAACTAATTTTTATTCAACATTTTTTGTTGTAAAACCAATACATACAAAGAAAAAAGAAAAAAATATTTCAATGTTTACCAGCAAAGCATACGAAAGTGTTGTTGCTTTGCGCTTGCGTGTATACAGTGAAGAACGACAAAAAAACTAATAAGACAAAGTTGTTTGTGTATTTCGTATTGCTAGTGCTGAGCGCTCTATATGTGTATTAAAACACACAGCCTATAGCTAAGTGTTTTTACAAAAACAATTGAGTACCAAGCGCATAGGCCGTGGGCACCCCTGATCTATATATATAAAATAGAATGTGTGTTTGTTTATTTGTTTGTTTGTATGTATGTACCTTATAGGAGACCAGACCACTGGACCGATCTTCCTGAAATTTTCTCAGTATGTAACTGGAACTCCGGAATGGTCAATAGGATACTTTTTTTTGGCCACGCCCACTTTTACGCCCACTATTTCATAATTTGAAATTGTATACACATGGTGCTTTAGCCTTGGGATAGAAAGCTGAAATTTTCACCATGTAGCACCATGTATTCTTTGGAACATGACAAAATTTCCTGCACTTTTAGTTTTAAAAATTTTGCCCAGGAACGTGGTAAAAGGGGGGATAAAAGTGGGAAAAAGTCTCCCCATTAGCGGCCTCACCGAACCCTATAGGATAGATACCTGAAATTTTCACCATATGTTCATTCTGATATAACCAAACTTTCTGCAATTTGACTTTTTGGAATTTTGCTCAGGAACGTGGTAATAGGGGAAAAAGTCTCCCCCTCAGTGGCCTCACCAAACCCTTTGGGATAGAAAGCTGAAATTTTAACCATGTGTTCTTTCTCATATGTCCCAACTTTGGAAAATTTACTTTTTACAATTTTGATACGTAACGTGGTAAAAAGGGGGATAATAAGGGAAAAAGTCTCCCCTTTAGCGGCCCGACCATGTATTCTTTCGGATATCCTCATAGTCCTAGAATAAAGGCGATAGAAGGACAAAGAGGCGTTGGGCTTCCCAAGAAATTACAAATTTAAAAATGATTTACTAATGTGAATTTATTTTTTTAATTATATATTTGCGTAAAAAAATTTTCTTGATTTAAAGAATTAAATACAATTAAAATTTGAAGGCAAAGCAACGTTTGTCGGGTCAGCTAGTGTATTATAAATAAGTAATTGTATTTTAAGTGAACTTTATATACGTGTCTACAGCCATGCATGCTGTTCTATTTTAATAAAGCAAAAAAAAATGTAATTGGCACTACTGAAATAAAAATTCATTTGTATAAAAACAGCTTTTTATTATGTTGCAGTCGTTTCCAAAATAATAAGTAGCTGGCCACACGGCGACGATTGCAGTGAACGGCATTTGTAGTCGTGTAGCTCTGCAGTCTGCTGTGGTCTATGTGTTTATAGCATTATTGTAAATATTATTCAGAAGTGAAAAAATTCAAAATGAAAGTGGTTAAAAAACAGTTTAAGAAAAATTGTCTATGACATACTTGGACGATAACCGATTGCTACAGCATTTCCTTAAGCAACAAGTACCACGAAGCACAATATATTCCGCATTCAAACGGTTTGAAAATGGAGTGGCATTAACCGGGATAAAAAAATAAAGGAAGTTTAGGAAAATTAACCGCAGCTGAGCTTGGTAATTTGGGGCATCAAATCGTAAGTTGGCCAGAATATTTCATGTTTCCAAGAAAATAATTTGCAAAAACTTACTACAAATGAACGTGAAATACTACCAGAGGAAGACAGTTCCCAAATATAGTAAAAACTAACTGGCAGGGATGTATACCCACAAAATGCAGACAACTGACCAAAAACTTTATGAACACAAAATTTTCAAATAACTTTGCACGATAAAATATACTTTTCTTTTGCTTGGAACAACGGAAGTATTAATTCTGTATTTTATTCTGGTGACATGCTAAAAACTACGGACAAGATATGGTACTAGTGTCGATAGCCATTTCGGCAATATATACATATCGCACACCTAGTTCAAAAGTAACTTAACTCAAAATTTAAATTTTTCGGGTTTATATGCTTAAACTATGCACAATGCACATGTTTATCTATAAAAAAAAATATCAGTGTATTTTGTTGTTGTTAACTGTTGCTAATATTATTTTTTTTCGATTTCTGAAAAATGAAAAATTTTGAGTTGAGTCACTTTTGAACTAGGTGTGCGATATATCACAACTTTACATCCATGTTACAATATCTATGGCTGAAAACGCTGATGTTTACAGTAAAAAACGTTTAGTAAAACTGGCAAAATGTAAACTGGAAAGTATCAAGCATAAAATACGCCAAATAGAAGTTAACTGACCGTTGGTTCTTTGCAAAAAGTGAATTAATAACACATGCCGAAAAATTTTATGAAATTTTGTCTCCAAGAATCAGACTGCACTTTTCCGAAGGTTGTAGACGTGCTAAATACGAATCTTACCTCAGAATAGCCATATCGCGTCAGGTTTTCGTGTTATACTAACCTAAATGAGGTAAAAACACGTTTTGGGTACATTTGAGGTCCTGTAACTTCCAGATCGTTACAGTATCTAAAAGTGCTACTCATCCACTACAAAATCGATTTTGAAGTTTTTAAAAATCTTCATTTGTCACTGGAAGTTACAAGATCTCAAATGTACAGAAAAAAATGCGTTTTTTATACTTTTAGGTTAGAATATCTCAGAAACCAGACGCGATAGCGCTATTCTGTCAGATCCAGCACGTCTAAAACTTTCTGGAAAGTATATTCTGATTCTTGGCAAGAAAACTTTGTCGGCCTGGGTAGTTTTTAGTCTAAACTGTGTTATAAAAAAAATATTTAAAAAAAAAGAAAAATTTGTTTTTTAATTACAAACGTTTTAAATTTGTACATTTACTAAATTGGCATAGGTTTGTTGAATTTTTTGTTGGAGATTTTTTCAATGAAGCTAAGACGGGGTAATGCGGGACATTGTGGGGTAATTTTAAACACCATAAAAATATACTAAAACAAAAAACAAACAATCATTTGTTTTATTTTTTTAAATAAAAAAAAAAAAATGTTGTATAAAATAAATGTAAAATCAAAACAAAGTTTGGTATTTCTCATCAACTACAATTGTAGTCAAAAATTAAATTTCTTCTACAACTGAATGTTTTTTTAGTCTAAAATAAAGATACTGCACTGACAGAATTTTCTTAAAAATTAATTAATGAAACGATTTTCATTAAATGAATTATAATGGAAACAGATTTTTTTTCTGTTACAATTTTATTTATTTATTTATTTTGATTTAATATTTTGTTCATTTGTGTTTATATTTATTTATTTATTTTGCTTTTCTGTTTTTTACATCTCCCTGAACACGACAGAACCCGCAACCACCAACGTGTAAACAGTACGGCGTTACCGATTGACCTAAATATAATTTTTTTGCGGAAATTATAGCATTTCAATTTTAATGATTATTAAACTTAAAATATAAGTTCTTCGCCATAACCGTTACATTTATAGCTGACAAATGTGCAATATAAACTTAGCGAATTTACCCCATAGGTGGAGGTATTTTAGCCGATTTGAGTTACTTTGGAAATCTTAAAAAAAAGAAATAGAAGGAATAAAAAGATTTTTTCAAAAAATTGTTTGTTGAGTAAGGACAGTGCTTTAAAGTAAAAGTGGCAAATGCTACCACTTCTACTCTATGTGATTTATCAACCATTTGCAGAACTAACATGAATACGAGCCTTATTTTTTAAAAGATGATCAAAAGGAAAAGCGCAGGAGTTTTTTACAGTACGTATGTAAATGTATATAAATGCTTGTTGATAATGCTGTTGTTATTGTATGGATATAGAGGTTTGTATCACCGATGGAAAGTTCAGTACTACTTGATTTTCAATAAAAATTATGCTTAATAGTTCATAGCGCATTTCGAAATCATTCATTTAGTTCATTTATTAACACTTTAGTATTAAAATAATTTTTTCCAATAGTTGAAAGATAGTGCAAATATGAAAATCTGATGGAACTACATCTTTGGTATATATTAACAGTACGAAGGATAATTTTATCAGTGTGTGTTACAACTCAAACAACTACAAATATCTATAGCAGAAGTTCCCTGAGTGTACTGTTACAGTTTAACGCTATTTAGATTAAACCATACTACAAAATATATGATTTTATCAGCATATTTATTTATTTATTTATTATTCTTTTAAATAACCGAGCCCATAGGACCATATATGACTAAAAAATAACTACTACACAAGAGTATTGTATTGTAGTGATTTTCGATATACACTATTTTCCAAGCGAAAAGTTCTCAATTCGGTTTACACGATTTTTTCCGGAACGTGTCTATGGTATAAATCGCTGGGTGCTTTTGGTTTTTCGATAATAAAATCTATACAAGTCAAAAAAAAAACAACGAAATATGAATCTACTTCTTTTTACACTTTGTTATCAATGTATAAAACTTTCATCAACATCGGGAATTTCATGCAGTAAACTGTTAAAGCTTAAATTTTATGCACTGGGCAATCAGTTAGATTATCACACAAACAATAATCTATCTCGATTCAGAAAAAGTACGGTGTAAACCAAGGGATATATTTAGAATAAATGATATAGCAGTTTTTATAATATTTAGGGAAAGGTGTTCATTGTTGTTTGTTTAATGATTAACATAAAATCTTTTTAACTGTCAAATTAAAAAGATAATATTTAGCAATAAAAAGCGTATTTTTTCTGTTTGAACAAGTTAAAAAATTCAACAACCATTGCTGGTACAATGTTAACTAACCTTTATACAAACAAAAACAAATCTCTACATATTTAGCAAATCATCATCGTATTAATAAAACCGCAATAAGTTTTTTTTTCTAATGAAAATTCATTTGTTAAATCACTGCTTAATGTCTCATTAAATTGTATAATTGTTGTGCTTAACACATTCACACACACACACACACACACACACACACACACACCCACACACACACACACACACACACACACACATTAAAAATAAGACATGAATTTTGTTATACCACAATATTTCTAACAGATTAACATACACGCAGCCTTGTTAAAAAAGTGAAAAAAGAAAATCCTTTTTAAATACACGGCACACTTGCGTAAAATAATACGTTAGTAAAAAAATCTATCAAATGTAGTTTAATAAGATTTAACAAATATTTAGAAAAAAATTTGTTGTAAAACTGATTTTGTATACTCATTTATTTAAATAAAAAATTTTAAGTGATAAAATATTGTTCAAATTAATGTGAACATAAAATAATTTATTTAAATATTCTTGTTTTCGTAGTTGGCTATATGTGTATGTCAAAAGTAATTCCAATTTCGATATTTTGCTTTAATAGTACGAGTAATTACCCTATGGGGAATGAGGAGTCAATTGACCTAAAAGTGACTAATTAAAGAAGGACTTATCAGAGGACTGGTATGATTTAATACTGAAGTGGGTTAAGCAGTGTCAATTGTTATAAAATTACCAATCCTGTGACTGGTATAGGGAGGACATACCAGTTAACCAGAATGCTTATTAAGAAGAAAACGCCAGTTGGCCAGAATTTTACCCCTTTTAAGCTGATTAGTTTTCGTTTATTTTATACGACATTACATTTGCGATAGGCTTGTGGTATGCCCATCTTTGGTTAGTCCTGTGGCATGCCACTATGTGGTTTAAAGCAGGAAAAATTACCCCCTCCTATGACAAGCCAATGTTAAAGTTGCCAGTTGTTTACATAGGGTAGGGTTTAGCAGAGGACCGGTCTCTGGCACGAAGGGACCGAACCAGTGGCACACGCAGAACCGGTCTCATTCCCCATAGGATAAATAGAGACATAATCTATATTATTTTATTTGAATTATAGCGATTGCTAAGCGATTTATTTGGACTTCATGCAGACTTGTATGCTTTGAATGGTCCGGAAACTTATCGGTTCTCAATCCAATTGGAAATCCGTGGGCTATTGAAATTGCTTGACTTTAAAAAATATATTGCACAACGAAAACAAAACTTATTGAGGAGGTAAATTAGATCTGGTTTAAGATTAGTAAATTTCGGAAAACTATAAAACCCATTTGATACCATGCCTAAACAAGTATTTGATACCATGCCTAAACAAGTACTGTAATTTTAAAAATTTTGTATACCCAATTTTTAAAAATTCGTTTGTTCAATTCTACATAATTTATTGTTAAAACATAATAATTAGGGCAAGTTTATTTGGCATTTTCCAAAAACTGCAGCATTTGCCATGTTTTCAATTATTTTCCAAAAATGCCATTTTTGCTAAATGCCAATTTCTACCTTCTTGCAATATTTTTTAGATTTTCTTCTATAAGAATGCCTTAAAATTGCCAGATTGAAGAGTAGCAGAATTTATGAGTTTAAATTTTGAAGATAACGATTCATTTATTGCAAAGCAGTATTTCTTAAGGATGTCAGTTACATTTCGTTTAGCTAAACCGATCACGAATTTTGTCCACCATTTCCAATTTTATTAACAAACATTTGCTGGAACAACTTTTTCTAGTTCAGATCTTCGGTCAAATTTCAAATATCGGATCAAAATTGCAATAGCAGTATTCCAGTTACAAACTGCGTTAAACTAAGATTAAAGATAATCTTAAACCTAAAAACTCGGCATAAGTGTCGTGTTATCTAGTTTCTAGTTTTGATATAATTTTGGGATCTATCTCCAAAATTTGTTGCAATCCATGTATCCGAATGTAAGTCAACCTTGGATTAAAGCTGAAAGTATTGTTGTGATAATTTCACTGAAATTTGTGACGCATTAAATATGCTCAGTGACGAGGATGCAGAGTCTACACGCAATGCAAAATTGATATTTCAGAAACCTTTAATAAAATCTGATTTAGCTTATACAAAGTAATTTCGAATGTTTTTGTTCAAGCATCACCAAATTGATAAAAAAAAACAGCCTCCCTATAAAAGAAAGTTTTGATGTTATAGATTGCGTTAAGGAAAATATTAATGAAGCCAACAACAAAGAAATTATTGAAAAATTTATAAAGTTTTTAATCGAAATAGTGGCCTACAAACTTTGACTAAAATAAAAAAATATATATTTTTTTTAATACGAATGAAAAGGATTCATACATTGAAAACTAATAACCTTCGGAGTTACATGTTTTCAAATATGCTGCAGTTACGTGATGTGGAACTCGTATTTCCAGTAAACTCAACTGCTCTGTCACAATAGCAGAGGAAAAAGAAAATTGAATAAAACTTTAAATTTAACTTATTATTTTTTACACATTTTGTTTTGCTTTTTTGACATTTCTTGTGCCATTTTTAATTGTTTTTCGTGCTATTTTACATGCCATTTTTAACTTTTTTCGTGACAACAAAATGAAACTGTTTTTAATATAACATTTTCATTAGTCGTATGCAATTTTGAATAAATAAAATGAAATTTTTCATAAAATTTTATGAAAATTTTCATTATTTAAATGGAAAGTTTCAATGGACGAGTTCCAGTGATATTTCATAGATCTAATGTAAAAATTATTAGATGGAATTCTCTCAGTGTAAACTATTAATTCAAAGTGAGTTTGAAATCAAATCATTAAAATCAAAATTTTATTGACAATAATTTGTTCTGTGTTTTTATAAAATTTTAAATGAATGGTTTGGCTCAATTTGGAAAATGCTTGAAATTTGACAATATAAATAGATTTTCTTTATGAAGAATATTACAAAAATAAAAAATAAATAAATGAAAAGAATCACAACTGCATCGGAATATTTAGTGTAATAGAAAAATCAATTTATTTAAAAATCGGCACACAATTTGGAGAAAATATTTCGTTGAATAACGTCCTTCAAAAATAATAAGTAATGTATATTAATAACACATGACGCGTATGATGAATTGTAACTATTAGTATTTATTGCTCATACGCCATGTATTGCTGTAACATACAAATATTGTAATAACTACACGGCATGACATCAAATAAAGTAATACCATCAATTCTATATATTTCGGGCGTGCTGATTTCTTTAGTGGGTTGGATTTTTTTTTATTTTTGGTACAGTTTTTCACAAAATGACTTTAAAGTTTGACGCTTCTTCATGCTGTTTTTAATATACAAAAATTGCAAATGCAATTAATCTGATTTCCTTCTGCTGCAATCTAAGGTGAAGATCAGTACACTCATGATAAGCCCATACAAATAGTTGAAAATTGAGCTGCTACAAAAGAAAAAGTACCTAATTTTTGCGCTAACAGAATTTTCAATGAAGTTGAGAGTAAATTTCAACAAAACAACAAATAGACAAGAACCGTTAAAGTGATGCGTCAACCATTTAAAAAGACTACACTTCAGGAAACATTATAAAAATTGAGCTTTTCACATTTTTAGAGAAGAATGAGTGTATTTTCTAAAAATCATAGCTACATTGTAAATTTTCAATTTTTCTGAATCAGACTGCGCAGTTTCTGGTATTAAATCTTCGTCAGTGACCCTGTTTTTACTTTTTTTTTTTGAATAATGTAATATTTGTTATGTTTTTATTTGTTCGATTGCATCTATATGAAATTTTCTGTGCAATCACTGACCGTGGTATAGATTAACAGATTTCTAATGCCACATGCACTCGCACTACACGTTAGACAAAGCGCTTTAGCCCACTGATCTATCGTCAGGTCGAGTTTTGTTGTGATTAAAACTACACTTAGGAAATTATGTTGGTAAAGACGACTGCAATTGTAGTCAAAAACAATTGAAATTTCATTTAAAGAAAGGACGACTTACATTTCATTAAATTCAACTAACATTGTCATTTGCTTTTTAATGTTCAAAAAATGACTAACATTTGTAGTAAAAATGAACCACATGGTAGTAAAAAATAAACAAACATTTATTTATTTTCTTTTTTTTAAATAACAAAAAACAACTGTAGAAAATGAATGTAAAATCATAAAACAGTCATTTGATCTGAGTTGTTTTTTAAATGAACTACAAGGTTAGTTAAAAATTTTATTTGTTCTACAAATGACTTACATTTACATTAAAAATAAAGAAACTGTATTACAACCCAAACAACTACATATTTTTAAAGCAGAAGTTCCCTGAGTGTAGTTTTATTCAATACACGGTGTTTTTGTTCTTGCATACATAATCTCAGAAGTACAACTCCAGCAACACAACAGTCCTATTTTTAGAAACTTACCTCACTCTAATGTCCACTGTTTTCCCATATGTTGTAAGTGATGTAATTGATTTTATTCGGCAGATGAAATTGCACGTTTATCCGGAATTTTTACGAAGATTTATTTCGTACTCTTGAAGATTTTTTAAAATTGAATATTTGCTCTTTCCGAGTATAAACTTTTCTGACATATTAGTTTGAGTGTCTGAAAAAGTAAATCCGCTTTAAATTGTTGTATGTATGTATGTGCGAGTGTGTTCTGCATGAAGTAGGGTAGAAGGGGAGATTTCTCCAGTGGTTCACAAGTACCACTCCCTATTATCTCCAAATGTAAGAGAGACAATAAAAATGCTTAAAAGACTAAGTTTTCAGTTTTTGATCATGTTTTATATATCCAAGTTTAAGCTGTTTAATATACAGGTAGTCGCAAAAAGACACATATTTGTGTTTTAGAGGGGTTCATAGATGCAAGTAAGTATTGGTGAAATAAAAAATATATGTTTTAGTATGATGTTCTGTTGTTTTCATTAAAAAATTTCCGATGGGGTTTCCGCAAAAAGGTTTAGAGAAGTATAAAAAAGTTGTGGCTTACATTCACCATCCTGCAGCCATAGCAGTTTCCTTGGAACTATTTCAAATGGGCTTGATTCACAAATGGTTACCGTTCGCCAAGGACAATAAATATAGTGAAACCTATAAATAACGGACTCTCCTACACCTCTCATTAGTGAACATCTTTGGATCAAGGGAATCATCAAATCACACTTGGATTAAAATGACATCTCATATCCGCATTATTTTCTAAACTAATATGATTCAATTATAACGTAATTATGTCCAAAACCCTCCTAAAATTGGACACTTTTAAAGTAAATCCAATTGTGAATTGTGCCCCACGAGGTGGGGAAGTTTAGCCGTTTTAGTTTGCTCTGAAAAACCATAAAAATATTATATAAGTCATAGCAATAATGGGAATTTTATGCATTTAACTGAAAGACAGAATGTGTAAATCTCATGTTAAATAATATTTTTTCAAAAGAATTTACTGATGTGGTAAAGACAGCGCTTCAAAGAAAAAATTGGCGATTGGTCCCCAGTCTACCCTACTTGTTTAAAAAAATTGTTTGTAACTTTACATTTAAAAAATGGAATAAAAAAAATGTAAAAAAGAGAGAAAAAAAAACACTTAATGAGGTGCAGTCGTTTTAAATAAAGTAGCAATTAATTAAGTTGATTCACTTGCAAATCCTAAATAAACTATTTGTGCGGAAAACCGTTGAAAATACAACAAAGTAGAAAAATAAAGTAAAGAAAAATTGCGTTTGGAGGATTAAATCATCACCACAGGATAAAAGTTGTGCTTTTACTAATTTATATTATACAAAAAAATTGTAAAAACGAATACACTTTTTAGCTGGTTTAAAACTCAATTAATTTACCTTGAGTACAAAATCTTATAAAAATTACCACAGATTTGTTAGTACGAGTATTTAAGAATATTGTTAGTAATAGAGATAAAGACTGAGATCGAAATATGGTTAACACGAAAAATTCGCAATAACTTTTTAACGAACTCATTAATTTCAACAAAGCTAGACATTTATTTAAAATAACTTTATGCAAGTTTATATTAAATTGAAAGTAATTATGAAACTTCAAATTTAGATACAATTTATAGGCATAATCTAAAAAATCCCATTTTAGGCATTTTACTATATATTTTATAGAGGTTGGTTTATAGAGGCGTGTAGTGGCTGTCATAACGGTTTAACAAAGAACCAAATATCTCTCAATCGGGAAGACATTTTGCTGTGCTTCTCCGAATGCATTCAATGAAGCAGTAAGAATGCATAATGTTGTCAATACACAAAAAAAAAAACAATTTCCCTTTCCAACGAAGGCATGAATTTCTTGCTTCTTAGAACACACGATATTCCAAGTGGGACATAGCGAACAAAATGCATTCTGGAATTTTTTCGGAAGCACTCTTAAATCATGCCTTCTAGAACTGCATCAGGGAAAGTTCTGTTTTTTTGCTGGGTAGGACCATTTGGAGTAGGAACAAAGTTTTAATATCAACTCGAAAATTTTCATTCAAAATATCTATTAAAATAATGTTAAATGAACATCAACATTTAAAATATAAAACTATAAACATTTTAGTATGACATACAAATTTTTATAATCATCCATTGATTCGAGTGTTTGGATAAACTACGAAATCGATCCCCACTTATGATATACCGTCAGAAAGCTATGGTGATGTATATTGCTATAGGATATATTTTATTTTCACTCTAATTAAGTGGGCGTGTATTTTAAGTTTTGCAGAAAGCCATTTTTATCGATTGTAATAAAAAATAGTATCATATGAAAACAATATTAATTTCAAACAAGCCCCGTTTAAATTATTTCGATATCTTAGCTGTCAAGCCCAAGTTGTTGAATTTAGAATCGCTATCTGTAATTCACTCTGACGTATACTTAAGGTTATTTCGTCTTTACATATATAATCATTGATGTGTATGTTAGTGATCTAATATCGCTTACACCAATAGACGTATCGCAGCCGTATTCATAACTTATGCTACTTTAATATTCCGATGAGTTTTTAATTTTTTTTTTGGGCACGGTAGGTATCACTGTTGTCGAGATATTTATGAAAGCGTTTTTATGACTGTATTTACAACCCGCTTTCGCATAATTCAGATAAAATTGTACTGTACATTTATATAATTGCATCAGATCAGATCTGAACCCAAACAAACAGATACACTTATATGAGCCCATATTTCGGATGAAATTGAATAAGAATGGGAACAGTCCCTCAAGTCTAGTACTTCAAAACTAACAATGTCTAAAATGTTTTGCTTTTTAGAAAATACTTACAGTGCTCTGGAATCAGTTAATGAATACATTAATTCTATGTCATCTAAATCCACCAAAGAAAAATATATCGAAACTCTCAAGAAACCTATGTGATATATTCGAGTCCATATAGCCACCGCTATTGCAGAGGAACATTGCCCGTGCTGCAATAAACGTCATCCTATATACAAGTTCACAACTTTATCATCAATGAACAAAAAAAAAAAAAATATTGTAAAGCAACATTGCTTATGCCGAAATTTTCTTCGTACTGGCCATATGCAAACAATAGGTGTGTTCGATAACACAAGCATTTTTAAAAATTTGTAAAAGTTTTTACTGCAAGGTGTTCGTTTCCACAAATACTCAGTAAAAAATAGAAAGAAGAGAGAGTAAAATGACAGGTTGTTGACAAAAAATTTACAATTTTTTACTGGATAAATTTTTGCCAGTAAGAATTTATAAGAAGAAAAAAGCATATGATTGAAAAAATATGCTTGTATTTTTAGTAAACAAAAAAAAAAATTTAATTTAAATTTTAATTGTCTATGTATTCAAAGTGCAAAATGTTAAAGAATTAACTATGGACGAAATTAAAAAAACATTCTAAATTATTTCTGGTCGACAATTTCAATTAACTTTTATCTTTTTCATAACGACCAGTTGATTTTTTTTAATATTTGGTATTTAAAATCAGCTTCGTTCGTTTACTTTTTTGTAAATTTGTCTTACTCTCTGTAATTTTGTTACTGAGTAATTTTTACTGGACTTTACTGGGAAAGTAATCGAAAACATTTAATATGTAAACTCAACACTAACTGTCAAATTTGTTGGTCGACTACATCACACTATAACACATAACGAGTTTGCAACAGTAAGTGGATCTACTACAAACATTTCGAATAATAAAGTTCTTGATAGTACCAACGATCAGTTTTTTGAAAATCCTACTACCTCTACAAGTACCTCAAGCTCTGTAAGTACTCACATATAGAATACTAATTCAACTAAATTTGTTCCAGTTTTATTAGCAACGGTTAAGGTTTTAATAAAAATGGGAAATACATTTCGGAAAGTTAAGGCCCTTGTTGACAACGTTTCCTAAGTATATAGTAAAGCTAACTCCAATTGCCTTACAGGTGAAGACATTGTACATGTTGATCGCTTAAGCCGTTGGAAATTAGTTGAGCTTCTCAAGAAATAACTTTGGAATCATTGGCAAAAGAAATACATGTCCAAAATGGAATAAAATTTAAAGACATATTAAAGTTGGAGACCTTGTACTAAATTGCACGAGAAAAGTTATCTTGGCCAGTGGCCTTTAGCAAAAGTTATTACATCCTGTTGCAGATGGTTTAGTCAGGGTCAATTTCCAAAATATGCCTTGTCCCTTCAACTGAAGTTCCAACAACATCTCAAGAAAAATTAAATATCTGCATCGCAATTTAAAAATATTCGTTCTTGGCGGGGCAGAATGTTTCGGATTTTTTCCTCACCCTGCAATTATTGTCCATGTCCTGTGTCTCCTTTCTTTTTGAATACAAATGAATTTGAAAAACACATAATCCCAATAAATATATACTATTCGAAAAATGTCGAAAAAGTATCGACAACATATGTTTTCTGTCAAAATGCTAAATTTAAACTCATAAAGCAGTCTTATGATTTGAAAAAATTTTGTTAGGAAAAAAGTGCTTTCGTTTTACTTTATAAATTGAAAATAAAAATGGTTATGTGAAAGTCAAAGCACCAAAATTCGTCTTGATTTCACTTTCATGGTAAACATAGGACAGAGGTGAATAGAAAAATGGGAACACTTTAAATTCTTTTATTATCATTCAATTGTTATTGCTTAAAATATTAGTCCATATTTTGAATATTAACCCATTAATACCCATTGGCAACTTAAGTTGCCAGCAGAATTGTTACAATTTAGCATGCTCTGAACAAAAGTGTGAGTGTACAAAAAGTTTGTCACAAAATTAAAAAAAAAAAAAACGTCTGGGCATTAATGGGTTAATAAGCATGTGCCACTCATTGTATGTAATTTATAAACACAAAATTAATCCCTTTGTTTGTTAAATTTGGTTATCCGTTTGTTTATCTAAAATATCATCTGATATTATCAAATTAATAATTAGCAAGAAGAAAGTGAATTCAATTGTGTTACTCGTATAACTTTTCAGCAATATATTGGGCTCAACTGTATATGGGACACTTTCCACTGTGCAAATGTTATAAAATGTGAAACAAAATTTTGGTAACTTTAATTTCTTGCAAATGCAAAAATGTCTATACGGCCAAGCATCAACATTGGTCAAAACACTCTCAACAGTGAATCGTTAGGAACACAATACCAAAATTAAACACCGCAACAAAGAGTATAAGCACGGGATAGATTACAATCGGTACTGAAATTATCGATCGCGATACTGAAATTACAATGGGGGAGGTGGGTAAAGCTCATCTATACGTTTCAAGTAATTTTTTAATGTTTCGTCTTTTCAATGCCCATTAATTTCTTATATGAAGACTTTTCAACGTGAAACTTTCCCAACAAAAAATTAGGTTGGTTAAGTTGGTTATTTTGGAGACACAGAAAAAATAAAAACGGGGTTCAATTAAAAATGTTATTAAATCAGTTAAAATTGTTATTGATTTTGTTCTTATAACGACAATGATAATATTAATTAAAACTTTTATTGAACATTTAAAAGAAAAAGCTATAAATAACTATCTACAAAAAAAATTATGATACTGAAAAAGTTTGCTTAGAAACAAATTTAATTCAATTCAAATCAAATATTTTATTAGATGTGTTAAGTTGATAATTTTGCCTGTGTATGCTTTGTCTGTTTGTGCTTTCCTAAATACCTTCTTTCAAGCAGTAAATAATGCATACAAAGAAACAGTAAAGAATGCAGAAGCATTAATGTTTTCAATACACAAATGTTCATTGCCTACGAAGGCATGAATTTATGGCTTAGAGCACATGAAAAAAGCGCTTTTCACCTACTTAAATGAGACTTACCAAGTGGGACATAGCGAACAAACATCATGCATTTTGCATTTGCTTTGGTAGCGTTCAGTAATTAAATAATGCCTTCCAGAACTGCTTTTTAAGCACTAGTTTTTGCTTTCATACACTCAAAAAAATAACTTAGTAGAAAAGTTAGTAAAACGTCTAGAAAATCAGGTATATTATTTTTCAGCAAATTTTTTGCTAAAATTGTGTTTTCAGCTACAATTTTAGTTATACTTTTCAGCACTTAACTGTTTTTAAATAATATTTTACTAACATTTTACTAATGTTTTACTGATTTATTTTGCTAAAAGAATTGTACTGATTAGCACATTAATAGTGTGGACGGCAACCAGATTGGAAGATATACGCAGAATGAAAGATTTTTGAATCTGTTTTTCATACATAAAACAAAATTGTGGATTGAAACAACTTAAATTTTGCGTTGTCACCTGTTTGTGAAATTAATTGTCTATTAATTTAATAAAAGACAAAATAAAATATTTAATTTTAATAAAGATTAAATGTGTATTTGTAAACTAAATGCTTATAGAGATTAATAATCTAGTGTGGTCAAACTACAAACAAATATACAGCAGGTAGACAGCAAAAAAGTGTTGTATATGTTATATTTTGTTATTTTTTCATTTCGTTTCTATAATTAGCTATCTGCTGCATTTGCGTTCCTTTAAAGGATAGCATAATTTATACAACCATTAAAGTAAGTAGTTGAATGATAATTTTGTTAATGTTATATATATGTAATTATTTCTATTTTTTTAGATATTACATTAATTCATGTCATCAATTTGGGAGTATGAACATTTTTATATGTTGTTACGTATTGTAAATTATTTTTAAAAGAATCACAAAAATATGATTTATGGTTTTCAGCAAATAAATTAACTAAAGTAGTTGAGTTTTTTTCAGTCTACTAGTATTCAGCAAACATTTTTAGCAATGGTTTTTTATTTTCTAATCCACTAAACTTTTGCTGAATGTACTAATTTTGTTGCTAAAAATCGGTTCGCTGATTTTCAGCAAAAGATATTGCTGACATTAGCAATTTTTTTGCAAGCACCCTCCTGACTAAAATTTTGCTGACTCATCAAAGTTTTAGTCATCAAAGTTTGCTGGCTCAGCAAAAAATTTTTTGCTGTCTTTACTAATTTTTTTTTTAAATGTTGTTTTAAGTAATGTCAAGCTAATCCAATACATCGTTTCTTTCCTTGAGAAAGAAGAGGCCTCTTAAGTCTGGTTCTCAATGGCTACTAACCCAGTTTAATTAAACTTTAAAGACTATCATCTAAAATGTGTGTAGAAAGTTTTTAAAAACTTTCAATATCTCATTTATTTTGAATTCTGTATATTTTTAAACAATAAGAAATACAATGTTGGGCCCCATTAAATGGAATTTATAAAATTGGAGTTTATAATGAGGAAAACAATTATCTTTTTGAGTAAAAAGTTTTATTTTATACATACAAAGTATTTCTCGATTCAAATTTAACAACCTTATTTTTTTTAACCTTCTTTTCTTTCATCTTCTAGTACTTCATGCAGTTAGCTGGGAAGAATGGTGGACTTATGATGGTATATCAGGTAAGTTTCTTCTTATAACTTCAACTCTACTATTCTTTTTAAATTAATGCAAATTTATGGCACTACTAAAAAAAAACGTTAAAATTTAAATGTCAACTATGAATACATATTTGGGTTAAATGTTAAAACAAAATACAAAATTTTTACCTTTAGCTATAAAAACCATAGACAAAAATATTAAAAAAATAATGTCATCCTGCATTATACAACAAAACAAAAAAAAAATAACTTTTTTTCAACAACTAAATATGAATATTTTTGTTTTTGTATGAATACACAAAACAATAAAAGGTAATGTTGAGCTAAAAATGGAAGTGTCTAACTGTCTGGTCTGCCTGACTGTCTGTCTATTCGTTTCTCTGATGGACCCGTCTGTTTATGTCGTTTTTATACTATTTTATAGTGTTTTTAAAAACTCCCCAGGTAGAAGTTGCCAAACATATCAAAAAGATATTAGTGGCAAACCACTGATATTTTTGTAAAACCCAAAATTAGCAAATGTACTACTCATATTGTACTAGGAACACATTATTTTTTTGCAAATCCTGTGTTTTGCCAGTGCCACCCGCAAAATTCTTTGCAAATAGCATTATTTTTGATTTACATTTTATTATTTATCGCACATTTAAATATGATTTAAAAGACTAAGAGCTAGTTTTTGGGATGTAGTTCAACCTTGTTTAAAGTTTTAACGAAGTTTAAACTTAAAATGCTGTTTTTGAGATCAAGTTTATTTTATTTTAATTGTAGTTTAACCGGCCAGCATTGGCCGTTTAAACTGAGTTTTGAGCTGTCAAGACATAACAGCTGTGAATGAAAATTGTACAGAAATAAAACAGCTGTTAAGTAAAATTCCAAAAAACAATATATAAGAAATTTTCGAAAAATGTTTTTTTTATAAAATTGGTCTTATTTTATCCGCCAATTGAATTAAAAATTTGATTTCTTTTGCTAAAAAAATTGTTTCTCCATCTGCTGCCTTCCATTTTTACATTTATTTTAGAGTCCATTTTATATTTAACTACAACCAATATTAAACAAAAAAAATATTTAATTGTTGGGCACAAAATAAACAAACATTTTTTTTCCACGCGCTTGTTTTGTTTGTTTTTCATTTTTGACATTCGCAAGTGCTACCATATTTGTTTCGAAAATGGCATAAAATATGGTAATCTTATTTAATTTGCGATTTTTTAAGCCATCACTGAAAAACAGCATGGAAGTTTAAAAGCAGTTTATATCTTAATAAAGTTTAACTAAACAGAAGTAAAACTAAGTTTGATCGTCCTCCCAAAAACTGGATCTAAGACCAAACTGTATTGCTATTTTTTAAAATTTCTCAAAATTAAATGATTTTAATCTATTTTAAAAACTCCAAATTTTTTGAATTAGCAACGTTATGCCAACTGTTGCAAGTTCGCTCAAAGCAACGGTTGGCCACTGTTATCAATCGGTTAATAGGACAATAATGTCACGATTGTTAAGCCCACGTTATGCCAACGCATACCCGACCGTCACCAACGCCTCGCCAATAATGTGCCCATTGTATTTTTATGCCTGGGTCACTGTATTTGAAAAACTACAATATAATTTGCAATGAATTGAATGTGAATTTTATGCAGTTAAATTCAGGGATGGAAAAGTTTTGCTTGCTTGGGCTCGGGTTCGTGCTCTATTTAAAAATCAAATGAGCGTAAAAAAAGTTCGTTCGTTTTTTAAAACGAGCTAAAAAATTTTAACTCGCTCTTTCGTAAAAAGTTAACGAGCCAACAAAATAAAGCTCCCTTCCTTTTTTAAAACGGCCGAGCTTTATTATTAGGTATAAAACACTAAAAAGAGCATTTTAAAAATAAATGCTCTTTTTCAAAATATAAAAAGTGCATCCTTTTCAAGTAAATTTGTTAATATGTTTTGCCTTTGTTTACAAAACAATAAAAGTTAAATACTTAGATTAAAAAAAAATTTATATAAATTTAAATACGTCATTTCCAATAGCAATGTGGCAATTTCTACAAGATTTTTAACTACACGATTTATAATTGCATATGGGCAATTCCAGAAAAAGGTCAACCACGTGTGAAAAATGCATAGTGCTCAGCACTTTTTATTTGTTTTCAATAATAAAGCTTAAAGGTCTATACTTTATAAATGTAAAAGCATTTTTAATTTTTCTTATTTCTTGACCGAAATATTCATCTTCAAAAAAAAACATTTTTTCTGAGCCTTTTTGCGATTTATATCAATTTTTTTTTTTATTTTTGTTCTTGTACTTTAAAAATATCCTACTAACAATTACCTTATCTCAACAAATATTGTTCTCAAAGATGCTTTATCGTTTTATCAATTATCAATGTGCAAGGAACTACATTGATGGAGTTAATCTTTCTTATCTAATCTACAGAAGAAATTGAGGGTTCTTCAACTGAACTGGCAGAATGTTCCAAATATGAAAGGAAAGCCTGCATTGATTTTAGTATTTCGACAACGAAAGCATTGAGGTTGCTCGGACCTCTTAATCATTAAAATCTATAATTAAAATTAACTGAGAAAATTCAACTTTATTATCGATTATACAGTGGTGTTCAAAACATTTGCAACTGAAATCATGGTTTAGGTAATTATAATTTTTATGATCAAAAAGATTCGTGGTATAAGTTTTGTTTTTTTTTTATTAAATTCAGTTATCGCATATTATTTCACAAATACAAAATAATTATTCATAACTTCTCAAAAATAACAAAAAAATAATTTTAACAAAATAAGTCGATAGTGCAGTGTTCAAAACATTTGCAACTCTTAAAGTAATTAACAGGAAATACAAACAATGGTTTTAACGCTCAGGATTTTGTAGCGTAGCCATTATTTTTATAACTCCTGAACACCTCTTAGGCATTGAGGCAATGAGCTTTTAAATATAATCGTCAGAAATTTCATTATATTGCTTCTCCAACTCGACGAAAAGTTCATCCCCATTTCGGAATACTTTATTGCCGATATTCCGTTTTACAATCATCCACATGTTCCCAATTGGGTTGAGATCTGCAGCCAAACTTTTACAACCCCCGCCGTGTGTTTTGGGTCGTTGTCGTGCTGGAAGGTCCATGAGAGTGGCATTTCCCATTCAGCATACGGAAGCATAACTGAACTCAGAAGATCTCTATAGAATGTGGCCGTCATTGTGCTAGTAATGCGGTGAATTGGGCCAATCCCATTTCCTGAAAAACACCCCCACACCATAATGTTTCCAACTCCGTGCTTCACTGTGGCGGTTGTGTATCTGGGATTAAACTTTTCGCCTCGTGGTTTTCGAACATTGGCTCTTCCATCTGATCCCCGGAGGTTGAATTTAGACTCATCTGACCACAATACATTTTTCCACTGCTGTTGAGTCCAGTTCAAATGGGTGCGTGCAAAGTCAAGCTGAGCTTTTCGGTTTTTTTTTCGACACAAACGGTTTTTTTGTACATCTATAACTTCTAAGACCATATTCTCGGGCTCTTCTTTTAATGGTGGGAAGACTGTCATTTATTAAAAGTTCAGTTTTAGCTTCTCTCGGAACTGCTTTGGGATATTTCGTAAAAAATTTCTTGATTTTCCGATCTTCTCTTACAGTTGTAATACGGGGTCTTTCACCTTTTTGAGTTGTCTGGATGTTACCACTATTAACAATGCGGCAAATCGTTGATTATGGAACGGAGTACTTTGTAGAAATTTCTTTGTGGGAAAGTCCATTTTGAAAATCATTTAAAACTTTTGATTTAAAGTCAGAATTGTATTTATTTCCTGGCATTTTTTACAAAAATTATTTTTACGATGTTTATGCTTCCAACATCTTATTACAACTATTAAAGAACAATAATTATAATAAATTTGTTTAAAAAATGTAACGGCCTGAATCTCATATTAAAAAGTAATGCGATTACCGTTATATCCTAGCATTTGTTAGTATTAATTGTTTCGTTAAGAGTAAGAATAATGAGAGTTGCAAATGTTTTGAACACCTGCATTTTGAATACATATATTATTATTAATTTTTTTGTTGTTTTAATGTATGAAGAATGTATAAGAATAAATTTTAGTAACTAAGTGTGATTTGAAGAAAATAAATCAATGAAAATAACAAATGCGATCTCAGATCCAAATGTTTTGACCACTACTGTATATCCTAAAGTTCCTAATTGAGAATATGGAACTTTATTTCGATTTCATTTTTGTTATTATTATTACCTTTACTTGAAAATTAATTTATGTTATGGTTTTTTTCTTAATTTTTTTTTTTAATTAAAGTTGAATCTTTATTATTACCAAATTAAGTGTATTTTGTTCTCTTGGAAAAAATTTTTGGGTCCGTCTTGTCGCGTCTGTATTTGTACTTTACCCAATTTAAAAAAATTAAAAGAAAATTTTCATATTTCATAAATCTACACATAAAAGATGTGCTTTCAACGTAAGAAGATTTTTGACTACACCATTTCCAATTTTTACTACAGCACTATAAATTGCATTTATAAATCCAAAATATATAACTACACTATATCAAATATTAATTAAAAACTTTAAATTTTTATATATCTGAATATACCTACATTAGGAGTACTTGCAATTTTATTGCACAACTAAAATAAATCAAACACACTTTTTCAAACTGCGTATATTTTTAAGATGATGATAAATTCAGGGAATTAAATTAGAAACTAAACTACTCTGGTTTTGGTTTCGAAATGCATCTGCAAATTGGCTGGATAGATTCGATGACTCAATTTCGGAAGTATTTTTTGAAATAAATTTGTAAATGGTGTACCTAAGTTCTTTATTTCATCATTAAGCTTTCTTGCGTTGTTGAAAAGGTCCTCTGAAAATCGTATAGCTTAAATTTTTGGAAATACAATTAACAATTTCACAAAATGAAATGAAATGAATTGAAATTGTGTTCAAAAGTTTATTTTCGTGTGTTCAAAGTTTACTGGAAATAGTGTATAAAAGATGATTTGTTTAATTTTATAAATATCTTTTAAATTCTCCAAAAAAAAAAAAAATTTTAAATAATTAGCTAAGTTTCAGTATACGATTTCCTTGTAAAGTATTTAAATACAACTGGAAACAGTGTTGTCAAAAATTTTTAAATAAAATTTCATATTCACCTTATTAAAAGTGGATTTATTTACATTAAGGTTAATTTACTTAATTAATAAATAATAATGAATTTGTAAGTAGAGTAGCTGCTTTTTATTTTAACATGAAGTCTTCGCATTTAACTTTAATAATACTACTGCAAATGGTGTAAAAATATCGAAATACAATTGCAAACTAATAGAATCTAGTTGGAAAGAGAGTCGTTATGAGTTTTTTAATTTAGCTTTTCAAATACAATTGGATATGATATATTTTCCTTCTCTTTAATGTCTTCCTTATTTAGTACAACTGGAAATGGTGTATATAGGTTTATTTACAATAAACTTGTAAATGGTGTAGAAAATGAATTTAATAAAATTGAAAATAGTGTTGCTATGTTCTATTGTGTATATATTTTTTTTTTTGTAGGAAACGGTTTATTTGTTTATTTACTGTATTTTAGATGTAATTTTAAAATATTCTCCAATATACTTGTAAATGGTGTTATCGAATTTCACCAACAGGTTTCTTACCTAATGTTTAAATAGATGTGGAAATTTTGTAATTAACTAATTTCGAAATACGATCTTAAATTCAAGGACTTATGTTAGAAATGGTGCAGTTAAATTAGTTTTAGAAATTCAATTGCAAATGGTGTAAACAACTTAGATGATCTAATTTTAGAACTATTTTTTCATAATTTTTGTTTTTTTTTTACTAAATAGGTTCAACTAAAAATGGTGTAGACAAATAATTTTTCAAATACAATTTAAAATTTACGCAATTAAAATGAAAATGATGTTTATAAGATTTTTGTCTATTTTTTAAATGTAACTAGAAATGGTGTCAATTAGTTCATAATCTTAATTTTAAAATTAGCTTTGGAATTTTCTGAAAAAAAGCTTGTAGAAGGTGTAACTCAGTTTCATCGTAAAGCTACCTTGCCGTGTTATTGCAGACAACTTCAAACGGTGTTGTTAATAATTCCCAAATGCAATTTTAAAAAATCGGAATTTAATTGAAAATGATGTTGTGAAGTTTCATTTACTAAATGTTTTAATCTAAATGGAAATGGTGTACATAAATAAATGTACTTAATTTTAGAAACTCAATAAAATAAACTTGTAAATAGTGTCAGTTTTATATAAATATTAACTGTAAATGCTAAGCTTTCTTAATATAATGGAAATGGAAATTCATGAAGTCTAATTGAAAAGGGTATCGTTATATTTTTCTTTTCAGTAAAAAATAAAATAAAAGTGGACATGGTGTTCTAAAAGAAAGAAAATTCTTTTAGACACACACTTCGAAATGTTGTCATTAATATCTATTTATTTTGTATTATTTTTCTCTTTAAAAAGCTCTATCAAATTTTTGTTAACGAGCTGCTCGATGTAAAAAGCTGTATAACATTTTTTCTACAAGCCTTATAATTTTTAAAAGCCCTTTGTTTATTGTTGTAACGAGCATTTTTATTTTTGTCTCGAGCTTTTCCACCTCTGGTCAAAATACAGAAACTGTGTTCAAAAGTTTCAAAATTTGGCTGTATAAGTGTAAAAAAAAAATAAATTTTTACATGTTATGATGAGCAAATTATAATAATAAATGTAAAATAATTGTCTTTAGTTTCTTTTTTTTTCTAAGGAAGTGGAAGCGGTGGAAGTTTGCAAGAATCAACAAATTTTACCCCAAGAGTTACATAAATGCCCTGATAATACTTCCTTCAGCCCCCTCACTAATAGATATTACTATTCTTAATTATCTACATTACATAATTACATTTACTTTAGTATTACAATTTATCAACTATTCCCTTCACGACTACTTTTATTAATAATTTACTAAATACTTATTTTTATTAGAATTCTCTTTTATTTGTTAATTAACCTTATTTTATTTATAATATAAACTTAGACTACCCCTGCGGGAAATGAAGGGTCGATTGATCCAAAGTGACGATTTTGTGATATATGATTGGGTGGCACGTCACGAAACTGGCGAAACCGAAATTGTGGTGTACCAAAAAGTGTTAATTTGTGTGAAATGACTAATCACGTGACTTTAGTAATGGTGACAAAACATTGACAAGTTGGTATCAGGTATATCATGTAACTGGAGAAAACGTAGCATAACATTATAGTGTACTGAAGCAACTAGGGCCGATGCAGTTGAAGTTCTTACTGGTCATTGAACTGGTTCAATCCCGTTAGTAGTTGCTGAAAACATGGCAATTAGTGCCAAAGGATTCAGTCCCTTGACTGCTACAAATCGGATATAACACTGAAATAAACTTATTTTAAAATTGATTTTTGTTGTGCCTTTTTGAAGGTTTTTTCAACAGGTGACATGACACACTGTTTTGGATAAGTGCAGTGACTAGTTCCGGATGGGCTATTTCGCAACCCGTACATAATATGACACACGCTGAATAAAAAGTGTCAGGTTAATTGCTAATTATTTTTCGAAAGCCCGGAGACATGCACCCCTTAGACCAGTGCAGTGGTACGTCGCAAAACTATTCCTCTAAAACTATCCCTATCACAGAACACACTGCTCTTAATATATTACTAGTTTTCCTTCAAACATTTTTCTCCAGTTCTATCATACGTACACCTACACCAGCCATGTGATAAATTTTTTCCACTAGTTCTGTTGCATATCACATAAATCCTAAAATGGTCATACTTTGACACTACCTACATCTAACTTGTCCCGTAGCATATTCATTTCAGTCGGTACGGTGATAGGTTACCTTGGTCAAGTTAATCCCACGTCTCACAGTGCTCCACAGGTGGCAATTGTCATCTCTTATGACAAGCCCATGTTAAAAGTACCGGTCACTTTCATATAACAGAACCGAAACAATGACAGGTTCATAACCACAAAGTTCTAGTCACGTGACCATACCAGTGACTGGTCCATTTCCCGTAGGGACACTTTATTTAAGAACAATATAAAATAGACTACGATTGAAAAATCGGAGTCAGTTACTACTTGAAGTTTGTAAAGTAAAAATCTGAATTTTGAAAAAAACGTTAAAAAATGCATAGAAGAATTAAATTAATAATAAAATTAAAATATTTAATTAAACATTAATACTCGTTTTAATTAAATAATTCAAGGAATTTATTTGGTGTGCCCGACAAACCCACACATTACCAACTCAAATTATAAATTAACATAAAATAATTAATAAGGTTCTGACCATAAATTCTATATATTTCGGGCATGTTGATTTTATTGGTGTACTATATTTTTCTATGTATGGTACAGTTTTTCCTAAATTTTACTTTAAAGTTTAACGCATCTTCATGCAGTGTTTAATATACAAAAATTTGCAAATGCAACAAATCTAAGTTCTTTTTGTTGAAATCTAAGAGCAAAACCAATTTCAATATTTATGGTACATATTTGCTTGCCAAAGAAAGATTAGCGCTGTAAAGCGTTTTTTTTTTATTTTTTTCGGTTTTTGCGAATTCAATTAAAAGATTTAGTCAAATAAAAGATTTAATCTTTTGTTCTCGCAGTGGAAAGAGTCATTTAAGTGGATTTATATTTGTAAGAAAAAAGTTATTTTATTAAAACGCTTTTTATGTTAAACTCACGATTTTTAAAAAATGTTACATGGCATCATAGCTTTCTAGGATGACCCCAATTCCCAGATTTTATTATGATATGTAAATATATTTTGAGAATATATTTTCAAATTTTCAGCTAAAAATATTTTTATTTGTAAAAGTTTTCTGAACAAAAACCTCCATATTTGAAACAAAATTGGGTTTTTGTTATAAAAACCTTTTCAAATATAAAAATGTTTGTCTGATTTTTTTGCGCATATGCTTTTCAAAAGCATTCAACATATCGTATTAAAAGTTGGGCTCTGAGTTCATTTTGGAGAACTATGCTTTAATATAAAATGGTTGACAAATCACTTCTTTTGGATATGAGGCACCATAATAAAAAAAATGTTTTCTTGCTAAAACACCTCTTTATAATATGCTCTTTCTTTTGCATGACAATTTGTTAAAGCGAATTGCTAGTTTAAACCGTAAAAACTTTGGAAAATAAGAAAAACTCTTAAATATAGGGTTTAACCTTCTGTTTTGTGAATCAAATATCTAGTGTCCGACCTAACAATTCGGCCAAAAAACTATATCTTGTCGGTTTTTTGATATCTAGAGGCAATGATGACTAATTTTGGTATTGGTAATATGTTTGTTGAGCCCATTTAATTCGATTTTGTGTATAAAATTTAAGAGAAAAGCCAAAGTTTAGCTATAAAGTTAAAAGTTCGGCCACCGAACTATTTTCGATTTGGCCGAACTTTCAGAGGCCGAACAGTGAATTCATTGCTTAACCCATTTTGTACCATTGATCGAGATCTCGACCACAAACTTTTGCTCTTTTTCATTAAATAATTAAAAATATTTGGTAATGGAATTTATTTTTTTTTTAATTTATAATTAAGTTTCATGTATTGGCTTTTTGACCTGAATTTTTTTACCTCCCCCCGCCCCTTTTATAGTTCCCCCTGGGGGGACACAAAAATATACTAAAAATAGCATATTTTTAAACTACTTGTTATCAGTTACAAAAAAAAAAAAAAATAAAAGGGTTAATGATTTAAATAGCCAACCGTTCAAATAAAATTTTATGTATACAAACTATTTTGTAGTATTACTCTAGCTTATCGCCAGACAGCCTTGAACATGCCTGGTCGAGTTCTCGACCGCTGGGATAATTAGTGCACTTAATTTATTTTTAATACTTATCTATAAGTCTATTTTTTTTTTTTTTTGATTAATAATTAAAAAACGTGTATATTTTTCAATAAAAGTTATTTATATTTTTTGGAGTCAGTTATTGGGTTTCTAAGTGAAATACAGTGGAACACGATTATAACGAACTCGTAGGACTCGCTATAAACGGGGTAAACACGTATTGTAGTAAATGCGTTGGGACAAAAAAAATGGTTCGTTATTAAAAAAGTTCGTTATAACTGGTGTTCGCTATAACCGTGTTCTACTCTACCATACATTATAGCTGCAAGATGTTTATAAGGGGAAAACCAATTCGCTTCGGATACAAATATTGGTGTTTGTGTTCCTCAAAAGGGTATCTGTTTCAATTCCTACCATATGCTGGAGCATCGGATACATATGATAAACAACTTGGCCTAGGCGCTAGCGTGGTTATGAAACTAATGTCGGCTTGTGAGTATCCCAGGCAACATACTGTTCATTTCGATAACTTTTTCACCGTTGCCTTCTAAAAGAAAAAGGTTTTTGTGCAACTGGCACCATCCGCGCAAACAGACTGGTAGGTGCAGACCTAAAAACAAAATTATCTCTACATGATATTGATTACGCCTTCGACCAAGAACATAAGATTTCATTGGTTCGATGGAAAGACAATGCAGAGGTCACTTTGGATACGAACTATGACCAAATGGAGCCGATGAGAAACGTAATGCGATACGATATAAAACAAAAAAAAAAAACGGATCGCTGTACCCCAAGCCAACCTTATTGCTAATTACAATAGGTATATGGGCGGAGTTGACTAGCATGATAATGCTATCGCAAATTATCGAGTTGGAATCAGAGGCAAAAAGTGGTGGTGGCCACTTTGGGTTACCAGCTTGGACAGCGCCACTGTCAATGCATGGAAATTGCATTGCATGATTGCTGAACAAAAAAAGGAGATGCCCATTTGTCAAATTGATTTTAAAAACTTCATAGCAAAATCTCTGTTGTTATCCGCTGAACCGGAAGCTAACACCGAATCAACTTAGTCTGATGGAGAAAATGGAAGTGACGACGACTTCAGAGACCGCCCACCAACATGTGGGTAATTGCTTCAAGGAATACCACAAAGATTTAAAATATATTTTTTTAAATAAAAATAATAACTAAATTCATCGATCTTTTTATTTATATGTAGCATTACTAACCATTTAGTTTATTATATTTCATCATAACATTTCATATCAGAGTGAAAATTTATTGCTCTAATTATCCCAGCGGTCGAGATCTCGACCAGTCGTTTTCTCAGGTAATACCAGGTAAAAAAAAAAAAAATCCAAGAATCATTTTTGGCCTATTTCCAACTTGCCATGAAAATTTCATTAAGAAATAAAATCATTTATGTAGCTTGGTACAAGATGGGTTAACTACAGACTTTTCTTTAAATTTGACACTCAAAATAGCATCTAATCAGTCCAATAAACATTTTTCCATCCGCTAAATTTGTCCATAATGCTTTAAAATACCGAATACAGACCAAATGCATTTTCTGGCCGAACTGTTAGTTTTGACACTACATATATCTACCTCAAATATGAATACAGGGGTTGTCTTTACATTTCAATAGGAGATAGTCAGATTGATTGCATTTTAAAAACTTCATACGTAAAATATTTCATTTCCATGCCTCAAATTTCAGTCATTATGTGAAAAATAAGTTAGGCCATAAAAATCGGCATGTGTGAGATATTTCGAATTGGTGGTTATAAGCTAACTAAATTTTAAAAATTATGATTTTGTCCTCCTGTGTTATTTTAATACGCTGATAATAATGCATAAAATGTATTTGTCAAAATAACAAAAACTTTCGTAAAATAAAGTTGTTTATTTCACAAAAGATTTCGTTGTTTTGATATTTTGTCGTATTTTTGGAATGGATTATTATGAGTGTACTGATTGTAAGTAAAAATGTTTTTAAATTTGAAAACATTTTTCCCAACATGCGGATTACTTTCATTTGTGTTTACTTTCATAGAGAAAAATGTGTAAATTAGTTATTTAAGCATTTTATGTGTATGTAATTCAACACAAAACTTTTTTCTATTTATAGCAGTTAATTTACATGCATTTCTTAGAGTGCATTTAACAATAAACATTTCAAAATTTAACGCAATAATTTAATGTTTTTAAGTTTTATTAAAGTGCGCCCATATGAATTTCGATATTCCGAAAGATTAAAGGTTTTATCCATTTTGCTCTGTCTCCCTCAGTTTACAAGATATAGCTAATATTCTATAATGAAATTTTGATGAAAAAAAAATCACGAGGTCCAAAATTAAAAACAAGGCACAGTGGGGTGTATCACAAATATTTAGGAAATAATTTAGAGAAATCGAATAAAATTTTCGGAAATCCATCAACATTTTTTTTTAAATATTAAACTTTTATTTTGCAATAGAATATTTCTTAATAAATGTATTGTAATGAAATTAAATACTAAATTGTACCTTGCTTTTAAAGCAAAAAAAAGTGATACAGAACTAAAGGGAATCCTACAATTAAAAAAAAAAAACTGTAATTAATTTCTTAAAATGGGATTTTTTACATTTATTCCTGTAGTGTCCACATTTGAAGCGATGTTAAAAAAAGGATAATGCTAGCATATTTTGACTAAATTGGAGGACCTGCAGCTGTTTTTCATTTTCGAATTTCGCAGCTGTTTTTCATTTTTGAACTCAGAGAAAAATTGGGTAAATTTGAAATTTGAGTAAAAAAAATTTCGAATTAGGAGGCGTCTGGGGTGAGAACAATAACCAACTGGGCAATATAATTTTCACAGAACGCAACTATGTGCAGAATTCTTTGAGAAAAATATAAACACGATATGTGTTCCTGAAGAAACATTTAATCTGAAGGCAAAAGATTGTTGCTACATTTTTGACCAAAAAATTACTAAAATCACTTTTTTTATAATTACCAACTTTAAACACGATAATTCATTGAATAGCTCTTGATTAATTAAATAACTTGTTGATAATATAACCAAAACTTTTCAAAACTTCTCAAAACTCAAGCTTAAGGTTACGTTGATTATACAAGGGAACAAAATTGAACTTTTTTTGTGTTAACTTGAAATTTATAGCAGATTTTTACTAATTTGAGGTCGCTGATTTCAAATCTAATCTAAATTTTTCTCTAACAGCTCGACTTTTCGAGATATACCGTTATGTCCAAAATAAAGGCACTTTCGCTTCATATATTGGAATAACTTGAAAACGGTTCGCCATATTTAGTTAAAAAAAAAATCCGAAACTCCCCAACAATATTATCTTTAAGCAGTGCTTACAATGTTTTTAGATTTTCCCAGTAGTTTCAGAGATATCGTTGAAGTTTTAAAGAAAAATAAAAATTTTTTTTGTTCTTTAAAAATTCATAAAAAATAAAAATGCGACAAACATCACAGTTTTGGTCTAAAAATATTTTGTTGAATATATTTCGAATGAAATGAGCTTTATTTCATTACAATCGGTGCACAACTTTTGATTTTGTTCACAATTTACTGAATTGATAAAAATCGCGATTTCCATACAAAAATAATATTTCTAAATGTGTAAGTGTTTGCTGCTGTTCTATTTATGTAATAAATATGTTATTGTAGTTTTTTTTAGGTCACTGATTTCAGATATTAAGTCAGATTTTTTCTACCACCTATACTTTTTAATTTAACAATAAAAGAGGATTTTAAAGAAACCTATGAACAAAATGAGACATAGATCATAAAAATCGATGAACGTGTTTCGCTTTTATTCACAATTAAGTGAAGGTACCTGATTTTGAAGTGAAGGAAAAAACGTTCATTAGTTGGAATTAGAATTATACTAAGAATTAAAAAAATTAAGTGATAAAAAATGGTTATTTCATTTTTATGGTTGCGGTAGCAAACTCATAAACGCCTTCAAATTGTCTTTTTGTAAGAAAGACTGGCCTTCGAGGGAAGCTATGGTTCCAGGTAAGCTGGCATTTTTGATGAGAGATATTGAAAGAAATGCTTGGAATGAATTTGTTTGGATAGTGCACAATTTCCTGGGAAACAAAAAGGATGAGCACTTCCCGGACCACGTGGATAACATGTTGTCACATTTCCAGCAGCTTGGTTGTAATATGAGCATTAAGGTGCACTACCTACACAGTCATTTGGATTGTTTCCCTGAAAATCTTGGAGACTTCAGTGAAGAAGAAGGTGAACGTTTCCATCAAGATATCCGTACTATAGAGGAGCGGTACCAGGGTCACTGGGATACGCATATGATGGCAGACTATTGCTGGATCAATAAAAATAATTCCTCTAAACAAGATAATTTAAGAAAATCTTATAAAAGAAAATTTTTCGATGAGTTGTAATTACATTGTAATATTTGTGTATTAAAAATTTTTATTTTTCTTTAAAATCCTTTTTTATTGTTAAATTAAAAATTAAAATGAACAAAATCAAAAATTGTGCACATATTGCAATGAAATAAAGCTCATTTCATTCGAAATATATTTAAATAAATGTTTTTAGACCAAAACTGTGATTTTTGTCGCATTTTTATTTTTTATGAATTTTTAAAGAACAAAAACATTTTTTTTTTTTCAAAACTTCAACAATAGCCCCGAAACTACTATGAAAATTTTAAAACAATGCAAGCACGGCTTAAAGATTCTTTGTTGGGGAGTTTCGGATTTTTGTTTTAACTTAATATGGTGAACCGTTTTCAAGTTATTCCAATATATGTAGCGGAAGTGCCTTAATTTTGAACATAGCGGTATATCGCGAAAAGTCGAGCTGATAGAAAAAAACCAAGTGCAGATTTGGATTCACTGTCAAAAATAACCTTAAAAACAACATTCAGTTCTTAATCAACAGAACCCTTGTTCCCTTGTGTTATCGTTGTAGTAAGAAATGACTGAATTATTTCCAAAATATTTATGTTACAACCCACTGTGCGGAGGTTTGACAATAACTTTAGATTTTGAGGAAATAAAAAATTTTGAATTTGGTTTTGTGATCTGATTAATTAAAGCTAAACTGAGAGAATTCTCTGTATGATATAAGTGAATTTTTGCATTAGATTTTGTTTTTGTGGAAGAAATATTGATGTTCAAATCAAAGAATATTTTGCCACAATTAATGCAATGTGGCCAACCATTTGTCACTAGAACTCGTCCATTGAAAATTTTCATTAAATTAGTGCAGTTTTGCGTAAAATTTAGTGAAGAACTTAATTTTATTTATTAAACATTGCATTACATTAATATGTCATTACAAAT
This sequence comes from Delia radicum, assembly GCA_021234595.1. Classification (NCBI taxonomy): domain Eukaryota; kingdom Metazoa; phylum Arthropoda; class Insecta; order Diptera; family Anthomyiidae; genus Delia; species Delia radicum. The sequence goes on from CM037852.1 coordinate 195,748,908, forward strand.
AGTTTCGATAAAACTATGAAACTTTGTCATAAATATTAAGAAATTCAGATCATCAGATTAGGGAAAAAAATTCAATAAAACTCATTCAAGAAGTTCCTTCTGTATACGGCTCCTAACTTTTTTAAATTTAAATAAAAAATAATAATCATATTTATAGATCTTTGCCATGTAACTAATTTCATACTAAATTTTTTTTATAACTTTCAACAATAATTAAAGTCCAACACAAAAGAATTGTTTTGCATATAAATCATTTTAACCATATTTAACTGCAATCACTTATGTATTTCTTAGTAGGTATACTGCGTTTTTGTAAGAGACAGGACATTTAGTTTTGTATCACACACAGAGAAATAAAGTGCCAACCGAATTGAAAAGTGCATTTTAATGGTAACAGCTTATAAATTCAGTTAGTTCACCGATATTTACAGTAGATTTCACAATAGATGGATGTTGCAACTAAAATTCAGTTGATTTAAGCAAACTTTGTTATGGAAACTAATGTTCAGTTGTACCAACCGACTTAAATTCATAATAACAGATGTTTAGTAGTATCAACCGAATTTCATTTGGCAAATAAAAAAATGTTCCCTATGTACACTAAAACGTATGTCGTCTATCTCTCCTTGGCCACATAATTTAATGTTATTTTTTTTTTTTATTTTATTCTTTCTTTACTTTTTTGATGAAACGTGATAACGACACTTGTTTTATTTAAAAATTTTCACGTTGAAAGAAATTGATGCTGAACAGGATGGTAGATAGGAATTATTTTAAAGGGAGTATAAAACGAATTACAATATCTATCAAAAAATGTTTGAGATAAAAAACTTACAAGGGTTTGGGATCTTTCCGATCTTAATGAAATTTGGATATGTGATCAAGAAAACAAAAATAAAGGACAAGTATTTTTTAGAGGCCCATTCTTACGATTAAGGGTTAAAAAGTGTTTCAAAGATTGCCCCACTTTTTGATTTTTCGGCTTATTTTGAATTGTTTCAGAGAAATTTTAGACACATGGGTTACAAAACGGAAGAACTTCCGGAGCCACATTAACTGGTATATGAAACATGTCTGATAACTTTGAAGTATTTTTGTTATTCAAAAAAAATGTGTTTAAGTGATATTAAATAGAAATTTTGTTAAAGAATTAATTTTTTTCAAGTATATCTAAGCTGCTGTCAATAAAATCTGAATTTTATTAGTTTCATAAATGTTTCCTTACAAAACTGTACTCATTTTGGCCCCATCTTTTAACACATAAATGTGAGATTTTCGTGTTCTCTTTTTGTTTTTGCTTCATCACATATACAAATATCATTAAGATCGGAGATAACCTATCGGGAGAATCCCCTTGTTAGTCCATTTTCAACAAATAGCACTTTTTTTTAATAGATTTATTTGTCTGCGGTTTTGTTAATGATACATTTTCATTATATATTCAGAAATTTCATATTGTAGTGTATGATACCACTTCATACTGTATTTTAAAAGAGACTTTATATTTTCAAGTATAACTTTTGAATCCGCTAAAACATTTTGCTTATTTTCACTACCAAACTGCATACAATTTTAAAAACCCAATTTGACAAAAAACGTTTCTATGACAGCGGGGATTATTTTACATTTCAACAGAATGTAGGACATATTGAATCCGCTGTTCTTGATGATCAAGAACATATCGCTCATTTACTTCAAGAGTGACATAACTCAAAACAGACGATTTTGCAGAAAACGTGTTTAAAGTTTTCAATACATATCTGCCTCGCTCGACCATTTTAATGTATTTTTCTCTAAGTGAGAGTTGTGTGCGAATTCGCTAATTATTGAGAGACCCATGAGTAGCACAGTTTTTCTATGAAGTATATACTCTTTGCACCCACTTTAAAGAAAAAATAAAATATATTATCCTCTATCTCGAAAAGTATAGATAATATTTATATGAAATTTTTATATAATATAGAGCATGATATAACGAATAAATCTGCATAATTAACTCAAAAATCGTATTTTTTGACTTATGACAGTCTTGAAGTAAATGAGCGAAATATAGTTTACGGGTTCCAAATGTTTTTATGAGTCATAAACAAAATGAAAAAATGATTTGTACCCTCCTTCGCAGTAGGGAGTATAAAAAACAATTCTAAAAATTGGTTATTAAAAATTGAGGAATCAGAACCCGTCAAAGTTTTTATACGCTTACCTTTAAGTGTCTTTGAATTTACTTTTGCATATATTTAGTTTTCGCATTTAGTGTACCTTTACCCCACCACGACTATGATGTTTCACACATTAAAAGATATAAAAAAAACTTTAAGACATTTTTATAGATTTCCCTCTTAAACAAAAATAGTTACCTTATTCTTTTATCAAGATTATTTTTTTTTTCTAAAAAATTTCTGCCAATTTTATGCTGCGTTAGCAGTCACATAGCATAACTGTCTCATCTGCAAGGAACAGCACGTATTTCGATGCATTCGTAAAATTTTTGTTAAAGCAAGCTCAACAAAAAGATACAAAGAGACGCCGCTTACTGAAAACATATGTAAGGGAATATTCTCTACTGTGGCCTGTTCCCTAAAATGGACTTTTCGTGTTTTTTCGTGACATAAAGTTTAATTTCAGCATTCACAATTATAAAATATTTTCGACTAGAATGAACACAATGTTCTTGGTTATATTGTGTTGTTTCAAAAAACCCGAATAGAAATTGTAATTATTCGTAAAGATAAAAAGTGAGGAACATAAAAGTTTTAAAGTATTTTCAAAGTCGAATTTCTGTAAACGGTAATAATTTTATTCACATAAAAAATATACATAAACGGCTTAATAACAAAAATTAAAATTAGTTTTAATTAAAAATGTTTGTCGATTTACTTTTATAACAATTTTAGATGTTTTTAGAGAGTTTTTTAATTTAGGTCCACTTTAGGGAACATTAAAAATAATACAATACAGTTTTATTAGTTTTTTGTTTTTTTCTCAAGCTTAATTTGAATGTTTATTGGGTAAAGTATTTTTGAGAGTTTTGTTAGATTTTTGGAGGAGATAATAGGATTTCCTTCAAAAATCGGGATTTTTTACGTTTTCTGAATTATACTTACAAATTTATCAATAACTAAAATTTTCATAGCTTTTGAGTGAAATTTTTTAAAGAAAATGTCCAAGTTTTTTTTTACGTATATAAACCACAAGTTTAGGCAATGCTTTCGTACATTTTCGTACCATACACTTACACTTTTTCGTAAAGTTTCTACGAAGATTGAAAAAACTAGTGACACAGTATAAAAATTGTTAAATTTTAAAAATATTTGTAAATAAAATTGAATTTGCTCTTACTGTTTCAGAGTTATATCCTTTTAAAGCTTTGTATCCATTGTATAAAACAAATAGCATTAGAAGCTGTTTGCCATCGGATTGGCATTAAACATTGAATTATGTGATTTTGCGTGTTGCGCGGACTATTAGTTTTTGGGTATTTTGTATCTTGCGGGCAAAAAGAAAAACTTAACGCAAAAAGTCTTATAATTAAGAGATTGTTCGCATTTCGCGGATTCGCTTTTTTAATATATGATACCTTGAACGAAAAAATAAGTACTAAACTCGAAAAATCTCATAACTCAAAATAGAAATGGTTACGTGAGTGAATTTCGACTCACACTTACTGAGACCCACGAAAGAAATATTCCACTCGCTTACAATCACTTACGAGCAATTTTTTCAACTCACACACGTTCACGTTATTAAATTCAGATTTTTTTGCTGAAATTCTACTCACACACACTCACGCACTATATCACTCACGAAGAATTTTTTTCAACTCACACTTACTCACGTTCACGTGGGTAAAATTGTATTTCGCTCACATTCGTGCGTGATTTACGTAAAATTCTGCTCACGTGCCCTTCACCAATTCAAAGTTTAAAACAAATTCAATTCAAAACTACACTAGCAATATTAGTGCCCAATTTGTCGATTTTGCTCTTTAATCTATTACGACTTATGGTACTAAAATAAAGAAAAAAAAACGAGAATTTAAGCAATAATATTTGCAAGTGTATTCGGCACTCAGGCTTGCCGTTACTTTTATTCCATATCCCCAAACAAATTAAAAAATATTCTCAAAACATCCTCAATTCGAAAAAATGTTGAACATAGTAGTAGAGTTAAAATTCTTTATTAAATTTTCTCATATTTACCATGTTTGGCAGATACTTTTTATCGATGTAAAATAAAAAAAAATTCTCAAATACAACAATGTGAATTTTTAGCTAAGTCAAAAAAAAGCCGAAATTTAGTTTACAGGTAAAATTAGTGTTTAAATATAAAAAATATAACTGAAAAATAGTAAAATGCAAAACTACCTTTTGCACACATATCCTAAATTCTCAAACTTTTATGATTTTGCAAGGAAACTGTTCTTCTAAAAGTCTTTAGATTATACGTATTTTTCCATACTGTTAATATGACGATTAAAAAAGCCAAATTTGTATTTAATGCTATATAAAAAAAACTACGAAAGTTAAATTGATGGATATAAACCGGAAAAATTCATTTTAGGAGTCGTGAACAAGACCACATATTTAAATGAAGTTATACAGAATATGGCTCATTGTAAACAAAAAGAAAACATTAATAAAACAGATACATTTTTAACCGTATAGATTAGGGTGGGGCGATTAGTATGGAAGGGGGCGATTAGTAATGGGCGCTTCGCGTTTCTGATTCTTGGGATTGTATTGAGCAAAAAAGTCCACTAGACCATACGTCTACGGTGAAAATCGAGCTTCCAGATTTTGCCTTTACGGCAAAAAAGCCCAATGTAAGGCAAAAAAGCCCTATTAAAAATTAACCCCTTAAACCCCACCCACAAATATGATTGATGCATTAATCTGCTAGAGAATCTTCCAAAGAAGAGATTGATACCATAATCTTGGATAAGCTCCTACTACTTCCTGAGATATGTCCCATCCCACACATTGTTAATTTCACAAAATACGGCTAAAAAGTCAAAATCTGGAAGCTCGATTTTCACCGTAGACGTATGGTCTAGTCGACTTTTTTGCTCAGTACAATCCCAAGAATCAGAAACGCGAAGCTCGCATTAAGATGTTCAAATCGCACCACCATAGTATAGATATTTTTTTTTGTTAGTTTTTGATTCAAGAAAGATACTTTTTTTATTAATCAAATTTAAACAAACATTTTATCTTTCAGAAATATATTTTTATCTCATTTTTTATTAATTTGATCTTATTTGTCTAAGCTATACATAACATTTTTTTAAGCTTTATCAGCGGTTTCCTATAAAATGCTTTAAGAAAATTTTATTTTTTTATAAAAACCACGGTAAAGTTGCTTGAAAAAAGCAAGTGTCATAAAGGCTTTAATTTGGTTGATTGTGTTGTAAATATTTATAAAAAATTTGCAATATCCCCAATAATTCCACAAAGTATTTTTGAAATCAACATAAAATGCTTTGTCCACAATTGAAAATTTCTGTCCCAAAGACCAACAAAAAATCCACAAATTTGGAGACAAACCCCTAAGTCTGGCAATCCTGTCCGTACATTAGTTTTATGCACTGGGTACAAATATGTAAATGGGTACAACACTGGAACAGTAAAAAAAAATTAAAAATTTTTCTTTAAAAAATTATTCAAAACGCTTGTCCCTAAATTTGGGGACAAACCTCTAAATCTGGCAAGCCTGTCGGTACCTTAGCTATATACAATGGGTACAAATATTTAAATGGGTATAACTCTGGAACAGTAAAAGCAAATTAAAATTGTTTCTTTATAAAATTATTCAGAATTTATTAATTGTTTTTAACCGCGCCATTAGTTTTTTTATTTAGTAAACAATTTTAAAGTTGTAAAGGTTTTTTTTTTACAGACTTTATTAAAAAATTTCGAAAAAAAATTAAATATATGACACGAAAATGTACAAAAGCATTGGGTGTTTGAACATCTGAATATTTTTTGAAAATCGGAAAATAACTTTTTTAAATTAATTGGCACAAAATAATTGAACTTTTTTTTTTTTATATCCCCAATACGAGGTGTAAGGGCCACATTAGAGAACATTTCTTTACACGTAAAAAAAATATATCCATACTGCATTTAAATCCGGTGACAAAATACGGATGATACCCAGCTGCATAGTTGGCATAACTTTGCTGTTGTCTGCTGGTGCTGTTGCTGCCAAAACTTACACACTTATACTTGACTATTCTCGTCAGCATCATCCTCACTGCCATTCGTGGTATACTTGCAACCATACAAAGCATAATCTTACGCCTTCATGCAGCTTCCAGATCTCATTAGGATTTCCCCGGAAATATTTTCATATACACACTATTATTTACGAACATTTTCATTCTCACTGCCATACATTCTCATTCAAGCTATTCATGGTAACAATACTTTGCATTATTATGATATCCTCGTAGTGTTGTTATTTCCGCATTACTTCAAATAATTTCCTTTTCTCTTTACTCTTTATGTTTTTTTTTTTACTTGCTCTACTTTTCTTCTGCATTAGTATAAGTACATCTTAGCAAAATCAGTTATGGTTTCCTTGATTTTAAAAGCTCTCTTCCTGATGCTGTAGATGAAAAATAATTTGTGATTTTTGAATTTCATTGAAGTATACGGTTTGGTTTTTGTTCGCTTTATAAGTGATTTCATTGCATTATCATTAGTATATTCAACAATTTGTTGCAAGAACAAAAACATTCATTTGTATGTTTTACAAGAAAATGCTAATTTTAGCATTACGAGGTAAACACAAAATTCTAAGAAGTTTTTGGGGTTTTAATTAATAAGGATACTACAAGCAAATGGTTATTATGATAGTACACAAACGTTTAGAACTTAATAAATTTTTAGTATATATAACCATATTTATTTAAGTATTTATCTTTATAATGTTGTAGCAAAATTATAGCAATTAAGTTATAGCACTTGATATCATGTCTTATCGGCCGATAAGTCTCTTATCTATTTTTTCGAAGGTTTTTGAAAAACTATTTTTACGACGATTGCAGCCAATTTTGGATAATAAAAATATTGTACCTGAATATCAGTTTGGATTTCGGAATAAACATGGAACACCTGAGCAGTGTCATCGTTTAGTTAATGTAGTTAGAGATTCTCTAGAGAAAAAACAGTTCTGCTCTGCTGTATTTTTAGATGTAAAACAAGCTTTTGATAGAGTTTGGCATCAAGGTCTTCTTTTTAAATTAAAGAAGGTTCTTCCTGCTCCCTTTTTTTTAATTTTAAAATCTTATTTACAAAATCGTTCTTTTTATGTAAAAGTAAATAACGAAGTTTCAAATGTTTGTGAAATTAAAGCAGGCATTCCACAGGGTATCGTTTTGGGGCCTGTTCTTTACACTATTTATACTTCAGATATGCCTTTGGATGATGATGTTATTGTTGCTACATATGCTGATGACACTGCCTTAATAGCAAATAATGAGTCAAAAGAGGAAGCCTCAAACTTGGTCCAGAGGCACCTTAACAACATTGCCTCTTGGTTGAAAAGATGGAACATTTGTGTAAATGCTGAAAAATCTCAACATATTACATTTCCAATGAGAAAAGGCGATTGTCCTAATATTTTTCTCAATAATGAACAAATTCCAAAAACCGATTGTGTAAAATATCTTGGTATGCACTTAGATAGAAGATTAACGTGGAAAAATCATATAAAGAAAAAAAGAGATCACTTGGACTTAAAAACAAAACGAATGTATTGGTTATTAGGTGGAATATCAGAATTAAGCCTTGAAAATAAAGTTTTATTATATAAAACTATTTTAAAACCCGTATGGACATATGGCATACAACTCTGGGGTACCGCAAGCAACTCCAACATCGAAATTCTTCAGCGGTATCAATAAAAAACACTTAGAATGATAGCTGATGCGCCTTGGTACATAACTAACAATATCATTCACAAGGACTTACGTATACTAAAAGTTAAAGAAGAAATAAATAATTTTAGCTCCAGATATATGGAAAGGCTTAGTAGTTATCCTAACCCGCTTGCAATAAGTCTGTTAGATGACAGTAATGAGGTAACAAGACTAAAAAGACACCATGTTCTAGACCTTCCTTTTAGAAAATAAACATTGTAAATTTTTGTAAATATGTATAAATGAAATAAATTAAATTATATATAGATTATCCATGTATATATACAAATTTTTTAGATGTTTTAGTCTCAGTGGAGATAAAACCTATGTTAATATTTATATTAAGACAATTTGCTTATTATTGTAAAATAGATTGCAAATAAATATTTGAAAAAAAAAAAAAAAAGTTATAGCACTTGTGATGTTTTTTTTTTGCAATTATCAAATTTTACCTATCCTTGGGAAGCGCATTTTTTTCACGGTTCTCTCATAAATCTTTTTGAAGTTCGATACAATTTTTGTGTTAAATTGAACTTTAAATTAATATTTCGCTAAAATTGTTAAGTAATTAGACTATAACGATGGCTACCGATCTTAACCCTACAGTACTATCGTCTGGGTGGAAACCACTCATAAGGCTAAATTTTTGTTTTTTTCAAGAGAGATGTACATTAACAAAATATTATTTAAAATAAATGAATTGCCAAACATATAAAATTAAATTATTTTTGGAGTTCATTATTGAAAAAAAAAAATATTATTTTCATAATTGAATTTAACTAATATGAATGACAGATACTAAGAAGTAGTGGTGGATTACACCCAACGATAGTAATGGCGTAAGTTGCATAAGGATAGTATTGCAGGGTTAAAGCACACAATGATGTATTTGGCATCTTCACAAGGATGAGCATTTTTACATGACATTTAGTTGTGATAACCACTGAAAACTTCAAAGCTTAATTGCTGATCTGTAAAATAAACTGATAATAAAGTTATTTTAAAATCGAGAAAAAAAGTTTTAATAATTTACATACCTGCAGCGCAGAAATGGCAAATTTTATACACCTGTCGGCCATTTAAATATTTGCAGTATTTCAACTATTTTTTTGGAATATATTTTACTTTTTTTAATGTTATTTTTTTATTATTTTTGATAATGAGAACCAGTTCACTTTATTTCGGCTATGTTTGTTTTTTTTTTTCTTTATGGTGACAAAAATTATTAATATGATTTTTTATATATTGTTTTATTTGGGTAGAACAACAGAAACTCTATTATTGAGCTTTTTTTTAAATCGGTACATGCAACCATTATTAGGTAAAAAAAAACATTTAGTAAGGCATTAGAAAAGAATTATTTTTATTTTTTATTGGAACAACTGGCATATAAAGGGTGATTTTTTAGCATCTTTCTTTTTGGCAACACTGTTTTTGGCAGCTCAGCTCTTTTCGTGTAACATGTTACTGTAAAACATGTTCAGTTTGGTCTATAATTTAACCATGAATCGACTTTCAAATGGACAACGCTTGCAGATTATTGGATTTTTTTGTCAAAATACATACTCGGTTAAGAAAGTGCATTGTGCACTTCTTCCAATTTATGATCAGTTTGTTCGACCTTCTGAAGCTGCTTTTCGGAATCTTGTGACTAAATTAAACGGGTGCATGAAAAAACCCCCATTGAAATAACCCCCACCGTCGAAATGAAATAAGCCCCACTGAATTTGTGCCCACCGAAAATAAAATAAGCCCCACCGAATTTGTGCCCACCAAAATGAATTAATCCCCACCAAAATGAATTATTCCCCACCAATGAAAATGAATTAGCCCCCACCAAATTTGGTGGGCATTAAAATGAAATAATACCCACGTATTAAAATGAAACTTTGCCCACCGAAAATGAGATAAGCCCCACTTTACATTATTTAGAAGATATAAGGGGTCAAAGTTGGCACATTTTGTCAATACGAGGCAAATAATGAAATATGGCTTCGCAAGCTTAAGTTTTTCTGTGTGGCGGCCTGCGGCCGTTCTTAGGGGTTTTTTCCTCCAGTAGGACGCGGCAGGTGGCTTCGCTCAATAAAGTTTTCCTGCCCGCGACACAAAACAATAAACATTTTTTTTTAATTTTTTTTTTTCACGTTGAGATTAAATAAATGGAATATTGATTTAAATTGGATAACACGATATTCTTTAAAAGGAAATATAGCCAACTTGGTTTTATTTCCATTTTTGTTGGAAATAAAGTCAACCTGTGAATTTGACTTCATTTCCATTTTTGTTTTATTTCAGTTGGTGTTATTGGACCCCACCGTGTCCTTCTAAAATATGGATACACCTTTATGTCAACATTCTGTAAAAGGGCAAATTATTAGTTTTTTAACCAACTAAGGAACCTGGTGATATGGGCACGAATGGATTTTTAATAAGAAGAAATGTGTTTTTTTAATTGAAATAACGTATTCTTTTTTCGTACTTTCTAATATCACCTTTACAAAATAAAACTAGTACTGTAAAAGTAGGAATTAATTCACCTTTACAAAATAAAACTAGTACTGTAAAAGTAGGAATTAATTCAAAAACCAAGAATTGATATTAGAATTAAAATGAATTAAACCCCACCAAAATGAATTAATCCCCACCAATGAAAATGAATTAACCCCCACCAAATGTGGTGGGTAATAAAATTAAATAATACCCACGTATTAAAATGAAACTTTGCCCACCAAAAATGAGATAAGCCCCACTTTAAATTTTTTATAAATTTGGTGGTGCTTATTTCATTTCGGCGGTGGGGGTTATTACAGTGGGGGTTATTGCATTCACCCAATTAAACCACCAACACACATACGTAGAGTGCGGGCATAGGAAAATATCGCAGCTGTATTCGCCAGTGTTGTTAATGACCGTGAATTATCGATTCGGTGCCGTTCGCAGCAATTGGGCATCTGTTACTTCACCACGTGGAAAATTTTGCCAAAGGATTTGGGTGTAAAACCTTTTAATATACAGGTGGTACGAGAATGGAAGCCACCCTACCTACTACAACTGCTAACTTTTGGTGAGTGGGCGCTGGCGAAGTTGGATGAAGATCCAATTTTTTATCGGAAAATTGTGTTCAGCGACGAAGCTCATTTCTGGTTGAATGGATACGTACTTGGTGTGAAGAGCAGCCAAAAGCATTGCACGAACTGCCGAAGACGCACTGGAAGCCAATATTGAAGAATTTATTAGTGAGATAAGGGCCGATATGTTGGAGCGAGTATGCCAAAATTGGACCCATCGTATGAACCATTTGAGGCGTAGCCGCGGTCTACATATACATGAAAATGTCATGAAACATTGAATTATATGGATCGTTCTATCCACTCAAATAAAGATTTCATACATTATTTTAAATTTTCTGTACTATTTTTTTTAATCAAATCCGAAAGCTCTTAAAAAATCACCCTTTAATTCATACTGCTAATTTATAAGGGTTATAGATAGTTTCAAGGTTTATATATGGTTACCACCAACAAATAAAATTATACAATTCTACTTTTGTCGGGAAAACAGATTTTCGCGGTAGCTGTCTGTAACCTCCTTATAGATATTTCGATTATACAAAATTTTCTGTCGTATCTTCCAATTTAAATAGCAAACATTTTATCTTTTTTTTAGAGAAATTCACAATTTAAATGACAATAATGTGTGTGATTGAAATTTTTTGGTTTTAATCATTATTTAGAAAGAATAAACAACTATTTTTGGCGAAAAGTCTTGAAAATATGTTTTTTTTGCCGAAAATCAATTCTTTTCGTAGTTCCTTCTTGGATTTTGTCAATTTCTCTTACCATAAAATCAAGCAAATTTGTAAAAGTTTATGGGTTAAAAACAGTATTTAACAATTTGAACTAAGAAACAACAAAACAACAAAACACTGTGGATAAAAAAATCTCAAGTTTTTTGTCTTACAAAAAATGTACATAATTTATGGTAGTTTCGATTGATATTTTATTTGGTGTAATATTTAAATAGAAGTTTAATATCAACTAAAATGAATATAATTTATTTGAAGTTATTTTGTAGTTATCGGTAAAATTTAAACTGTTTAACTTAATAACACTGCATTGTATCAATAGCACTTATGGTAATACCAAATCAAATATTTTATAACTTGTCTATGCAAAGTATCACACGAATGTATCACAGCACATCAAACAGAGTGCTTCGAACGTGATTTGATTTTTAAGATACTAGCTGGTGTTTTTCTTTTTTAAAGATAATTTTAAATAGAAATTGCGGATATAAAACTTGAATATGCTCTTTAGCATGCAAGTCTGTAAACATCAATGAACATAGAAAAATCGTTAAATTTTAATACAATGATGACAATATATCCAATATAGCAAAATAAACGTTAATGGGTCTTTTGTAAGGAACATGAATCGAAAGATGAGGAAAAGTATATTCCAGAGGAAATTGCATTATATGCTCTACAAAATATCATCATGATATCAATTCGGCAGAGAGACAGACAGGCAAAGCAGGCAGTCAAGTCAATAACAAGTGATTGTTAATGATACTTTTATAGTTTGTTTAAACCACTTGTTGAGATCATTTATAATCGAGTATTTTGTTAGACAAAAACAACAACAGCAAAAATACTCGTAATAATACGTGATTTATCGTTAAAATGTATACATTTTATAATAAAAGTTAAGATGTCTTATTTATGTGTTACACTGCTCGATGGCCAAAAAAAAAAAATAAATATCTATCTTTGAAGCAGATTTCTTTTAATAAACCTACACAAAAAAAATAAGTTAGTAGGAAAGTTAGTAAAACGTCTTGTAAATCAGGTATACTATTTTTCAGCAAAATGTTTTCAGCTAAAATTTTAGTTATACTTATTCAGCACTCAACTGCTTTGAACTTATGTTTTACTAATATTTTACTAATGGTTTACTAATTTATTTAGCTAAAAAAATTGTTTTGATAAGTACATTAATAGTGTGGACGACAACCAGATTGAAAGTTATACGGAGAATGAATTTAATGTCGCGGCAAGTCAGGATGTAGTAGTGACGAGAAAAATGATACGAAAAAGAACAACTTTTGTAAGACATATAAAAAAAATCATGGATGATTTTTGTATCAGTTTTTCATACATAAAACAAAATTGCGGATTAAAACAACTTAAATTTTTTCTTGTCACCGGCTTTTGAAAGTAATTGTCTATTAATTAAATAAAAGACAAAATAAAATATTTATATTTAATAAAGATTAAATGTGTATTAATAAACTTAATGTTTATAGAGTTCATAATCTAGTGTGGTAAAATTGCAAACAAATAGACAAACTAAAGCGAAAGACAAAAACACACATCTTGTGAAGATTTTTATGGATCCTTTTGCTTATTGCAAAAAAAGGATTGTTTATGTCATATTTTGTTATTTTTTCGTTTCGTTTCTATAATTATCTGCGGCATTTGCGTTCCTTTAAAAGATAGCATCATTTAGACAACCATTGATGTAAGTAGTTTGTTTGTGTAATACATACATAATTATTTCTATTTTTTTTTTTAGATATTGCGTTAACTCACGTCGTCAATATGAAAATTTTTATATTTTGTAACGTATTGTGAATTATTTTTAAAAAAATCACAAAAATATGATTTATGACTTTCAGGAAATAAATTAACTAAAGTACAATTTTTCTACAAATTTTTTGAGTTTTTTTCAGTCTACTAATATTTAGCAAAAATTTTATTAATTTTTAGCAAGGGTTTTTTAATATCTAATCCAAGTTTTAGCAAAACTTTTGCTGAATCTACTAATTTTGTTGCTAAAAGTTAGCTCGCTGATTTTCAGCAAACGATTTGGCTGACATTAGCAATTTTTGTTGCAAACTCCCTCCTGACTAAAATTTTGCTGACTTAGCAAAATTTTTTGCTGACTTTACTAACTTTTTTGAGTGTACACTTGGCATAGCATGTAGTAGGGTATTCAAATTACTCGGGTTTGGTTTTGTTCGAGTAAACGAGTAACTCGATTTTGAGGTTTTTAATTTACTCGATTAATCGAGTAAGATTTTAAAATAACTCGAGTTAGTCGAGTTACTCGAGTAACTATAATAATTTTATTTTATTAAAAATATACGAAATTAGGAGTTCCGAAAAGTTATCTATCAATTTAAAATTTAATTTAAAACTAAAAATAAGTTCCTTAATAATATACAATACTTTTGTTTCTTTCGTTTTCATAAAGTTCGACTTTAAGCATTTTTTGAAAATATCTAAAAATTATAAAAAATAAATATTCGATTTTAGTTTTTTTGCTAAACAGATAAGGTTTTTTGAATATGATTTAGTTGAATAAAGATCCGAATGAAAGAAATAAGTAAATTCGACATGTACACTGATAGATACAATAAATTTAATATCATTAATACAATAAATGTTTTGATTAAAAAGTCACTAAAGAAAGTTTCATTTAATAAGTGAATTATTTTCATTAAATAAATTGTAAAGGGAAAAATACTTTTTCCGCCATTAATTTAGATTTAGATTTTTATATTTATTTATTTATTTAACCTTTTTTTACATCTCGCGACGTGAACCAGTAGCCATGGTTGGTACACCAACATGTTAACAGGACCATGTTACCGATTGACTGATATAATCAATATGATGTGTATATTTAGACTTTTGTATTAAAATAGCGTTTGCCAATAGTTGAAGCGCTTTCTGCAGAAATCTGATGGAACTAAATGTATATATATAAAAATGTTTGCATATTTGAAGGAACAACCAAAAACATTTTATGAAAATTTCATTTAGTTCATGAACTTTTCATTAATATAAAGAAAATTATTCATTAAATCAATGAATCCAACTTAAAGAAAGTCATTCGTTAATAGTATGAAGGAAACAAATAATAACACCAATAAATTATGAATTAAGTTCCATTAGATCTGGCAAAAAAATGTCATTAAAATCTAATTGTTTTGCGATTATTGCGATTTTTTTTTTTAATATATCAAAATATAGTTTAATTTCCGTAAATCGGAGATTTTGTTCATAATTTATATATTTTTTTATAGCTTCGATGTTTACATAACTAATCGTTTATTTGAATACCATAATGTCTGCAATTTTTCAAGCATCTCGGTGGAAAATATTTTTGCTTCAAAATAACCAAAGAACAACAGTTTTTATCTTTACAGTGTTCCCACATCGTGGTGCCACGTAAAAGAGTTATACCCTCTACTAAAAAGTGTGGTAACTGCCACATGGCTATATATTTCATAAGTTTTTTTTAAGTACGAACAATTTATTTTGTTTTTATAAAATATTAACTGAAATAGAATAAATTTGTATTCACTTGATTATATCGAACAAAATTGTTAAAGTTATTCTTTACTTGAAATTGACCATTTTAATTTACTCGAACAATTGCTTGACTTAAATTTATCGATTAATCAAGTAACGGTTAAATAAGTTCAATACCCTAGTATGTAGGTAAAAACCACTGCAAATGCAGTAAAAAACAAATTAAATTTCACTTGAATAAAAAACTACATACACTTCATCAAATTCAACTAACATTGTCATTTTTTACTATTAATAAAACGAACCACAAATATAGTAAAAATTAACCACAAATGTGGTAAAAACTTCAGTAACGTTTGCTTGTTTAAGTTTTTTGAATAAAAACAAAAAAACTGCTAACATTAATGTAAATTCATAGTTCAGTCATTTGATGAGGTTTGGTTTTTGAAATGAACCACAAATGTAGTGAAAACTTAAATTTCTTCTACAAATGATCGTTTTTTCTCCTAAAAAGTGGACGAGTTCCAGTGACAATTCATGGATCAAATGCAAAAATTCATTGATTTCATGCACATAATTCTCTGAGTGTAATGAATTTTTGATGCAGAAAAAACCTCAGATTCTAAGGATTCTTGTTCATAAGAAAATCAATATATTCTGATGACTTTAAATGTAGCAAAATCTTATTTTTAAAGATATTTTTCTTTTAAAACTCAACAGATACTGACCAAATATCGCAGTAGGAAGATGATCTGATTATTCGTAAATAAAAGCGCTCAAATTATGAGGACTCCTTGCCTAGGGAAGCGCTGAGGCCTTTTATCTATGGAGAATCTCTCCGATTCCTAAGACATTTTTCTTCAAAAAAACATTAAGATTCCAGTTTGTTATACATGACCCTCAGATTGAAGGGACTTTTTTAATGTATTTTATTTGTATTGCACTTATTTATTCGTTAATAAAAAATTGGAAAATAATGGAAACAGTTTTTCTTTCAAATTGATGGAAATATCTAAAAAAAACTCGGTTGGATCTACTGAATACTAAATTGGTTCGGGTTGTACCAGAGTAATACGGTTGGGCTAACTATTTCAAATTATATTTGTAAAGAATGCATAACTAGGAATCTCGGTAGCTACAACCGAATTATGTGATAGTACATGTGACTACCGAAATTCGGTTGCCGACAAATTCGCTGGGTACAACTGTTCTGTGTTTGTGTAGAAATCAAAAAAAGTTTTTACTACAAAATGATTTTGTACTAAAAATTTGTATATTTAACAACTTTAAATTGTAATATCAAATGTTTTACTAATTTTTTTACTAACTTTTTTTATTTGAGTGGTTTTATGTGTTATTAATCGAATTTCTTTTTCTTTTATTATATTTTCAGGTCCCGCCTTTTGGGGTTTAATTAATCCCGAGTGGTCTTTGTGTAATAAAGGACGAAGACAATCACCAGTTAATTTGGAACCTCAGCGTTTACTTTTTGATCCTAATTTAAGACCAGTACATATAGATAAACATAGAGTAAGTTTTGCAAAATTTGGGCCACAGAAACTATTGACAATATTTTTGAAGATCAACCATATTTTATGTCATACTCTCATAAAAATCTACGTATAAAAATAGTCAATATTTTCAATTTAACGATAATTTTTCTAAAATAAACCAAGTTTTCATTATATGACTTAATTTTTGTTTTTTTTACCAACCACAACCATAAAATCTCTGAAACGATTTTTAAAGTTATAAGAGGTAAAACCGCATTTAGCTTTATTAATCCTTTGTGATTCATAGCTTTACAAATCAAATATTGTGATTGACAGTTGTTTTAGTCACCTGTGGTTCAATTAAAAAATTACTGAGTTTAATTTTAAAATATTTATTTTATTTCATTTGTTTTTTCTCTAGATAAGCGGTTTAATCACCAATACAGGTCATAGTGTCATATTCACAGCGGGTAATGATACAGTTGCCAATTATGATGGCATGCAAATACCAGTTAATGTTACTGGTGGACCACTATCCTACCGATATAGATTTCATGAAATTCACATACACTATGGTCTACATGATCAATTTGGTTCCGAGCATAGTGTTGATGGTTACACATTTCCAGCTGAGGTAAGTTTTAAAGATTCCATATTCTATGTATGACATTTAAAAACTTGTTCTTGTTATATTATCAAAATAAAATCAATGTTTACAAGTCAAATATAATTCCATTACATACAAAGCTTCTTAACTACTCATTTTGGTTTTTTTTTCCATTGAATTTAATTTTAATAAAACAAAGAAATAAAATCAGTTGTTTATACATGTACGTAATAATGTTACAAAAAGTAAATACCCAATTTTTTTTATATGGTTATGAAAATGTTACACAGAGTTGGTAAAGCCTGTAATAAAAACCAGGAAAAAAACTTGGTTTTTTCTAAAAATTTTATTTTATTATATTTTTTTTTTTTTTTTTATATTGAAACGTTTTAAATGATTTATATTTCATGTAATTACAACTAAAGGATCCGCCATCTAACTTTTTTTTGCAACTAGTGCTTATTTCGTGAATGGTAACACTTAGCTCATGTCTGATTTGACAGATAATTAGTTTTATCCTTCCGCTGAACGAATATGGTCCGTATGTTCGTTATCTTGTGAAAAAGGTGAAAGAAACTGGCATCGATAAACCAAAGCGTGAAAAGCCAAAAACAGTGCATACACCCGAGAATATTGCTGCTGTGGCAGAAAGTGTGCGTGAAGCGCCATCAACATCAATTCACCGTCGTTCTCAACAATTGAACATTTCGGAGACATCACTGAGACGAATTTTGCATAAAGACCTTGGTATGACACCATACAAAGTCCAATTGGTTCAGGAGTTCAAAAAAAAAAAATTATTTGGCGGACCCTTTAGTATTATTAAAAACTAACAAGTAATATTATTCTAAAGCTATATACAGTTCAAGTAAAGTCCACTAAATCTTGTGGTTTATGGCGTTTGAGCCTACGAGTATAAAGTGAATTGTTGCTTAGAGTAGCAGCTTGTGTATTTATATGATCTTGTAATCGTTTCGAATGTGATGAGGCATATTTTTGAATAGTCTGATACACAGTACTTATGCCTAAGTCCCTCTGTGTAGATCAGAATTTTGTATGTACAAAGGGGCATTAACTATACTCTTTAGTACTTTATTTTGAAAACATTGAATATTTTCGATGTGAGTTTTTGCTGCACATCCCCAGAGTTGCACTCCGTTGCACCAAACCGGTTTAATGATTTGGTTGTAAACAAGAAGTTTATTTTTAATTGATAAATGTGAACTTCTTCCAATGAGCCACTGTAACTGGTGAAATTTAAGGTTCAGTTCTGTAGTTTTAATTTTGATGTGCTCTTTCCACTTTAGTTTAGCGTCTAGGGTCATTCCTAGGTATTTGGCATAATTAGCGTGAGGGATTATATTTCCAGATACTGTTATTGGCAAGTAATGTATATCCTTATTGGTGAAGTTTACAGGCGTGGATTTTTTTTTCATTTAAATTTATTCGCCATTTTTTGGACCATGTCAGCAGCATATTTACTGATTGTTGTAACTTTTGTGGTGATTCTTCTTCATTTTTACCAATTGACAAAATGCAAGTATCATCTGCAAAAGTTGCGATTGTTCCATTATATGGTATTGGTATATCTCTTGTGTAAATAAGATATAGAGTAGGTCCGAGTATACTACCTTGTGCTACTCCAGCCTTTATTGGATTAAGTGAAGAGTATGAGTTACCGCATTTTATTCTAAAAAATCTATTATTTATATATGATATAAGAATATATGAATATTGTTTCGGAAGACATTGTTCCAGCTTGTAAATTAAGCCTTCATGCCACACCTTATCAAATGCTTGCGCCACATCTAAGAAGACTGCAGAGCAGACTTTGTTTGTTTCAATAGCTTCTTCGATTGAATAAGCTATACGATGAACCTGATCTATTGTCGAGTGTTTCTCTCTAAAATCGAATTGATGGTTCGGAATTAATTGTTTTGCAATTATAATTTCTTTAAGCCTTTTGTTGAAGAGTCTCTCAAAGAGTTTTGACAAAGTTGGTAAGAGTGATATAGGTCGATATGATGGGACTTCATTTGCATTTTTTCCCGGCTTTTGAATCATAATTACCTCAGATACTTTCCAGTATATTGGTATATATTTTAATTTTATGCAAGCATTTATTATATTTTTGAGTTTTACGATTGCTTCATAAGGAAGTTGTTTAAGAATTTCGGAATTTAGGCCAGTTTTTATTTCGTGCTCTATATCCTGTGTCAATTAATTGTATTTCATCATCTTCCTGATTTGGTGTAATAAATGATCCTGCCCTGCCTTCATAAGGTTGAAATGTATTGCAGAGGTGTTGTGGGAAAGCTTCAGCTTTTCAGGATCTGTTCTTGCCCAAGCTCCTGATTGCTGTTTGATTGGAGCATTATGAGTCATAGGTCTGTTTAGATGTTTGGTCGATTTCTATAAGAAATACTCGTTTGATTTATTAGGTGAAATCTTCTCAATATATTTATTGAATGACGAATTTTTGATTTCTTTTACTTTGGAACTGAGAAGTTTATTAAGATAATTAAGTTCTGCTTTATTATATGAATAAAAAAATAAAGCAGAAAAAATTTAACTTGAAAACTATGGCAACTAATTTTTAATCGAAATTTTTATAGTTTATTCTAATAAAGAAAATTTTCTCAACAAGTCTATGTGATACTCAAAAATCTGACCTGGTTGTTAATAAAAATAGCTTATATTTAGCTCCTTTTTAAATGATTGTCAATTAATAAAAAAATAGTTTTGCAAAATTTTTCTTTACTTATCTAAAAATTGACAATATTTTTTTTAATTATTTAAATTTATAAAAAGTTTTAAATGTTTTTCTATCCATCCAAAAAGTTTTACAGTGTAGTTCTTCTTCGTTTTGGAGCGAAGATTCGCTGAATGTTGTTAATTTTTAGTATTCAAAAATTTGCTAGTTACAACTACAAAGATTATTATGAAACATATAATACACGCAGTGAATAAATTGGTTTGAATTCCATTGTAACCAACAAAATTTAATCATTATTCAATAATTTTAGTTGTAAGTACTTAAAATTCATCATCAGAATAACTAAACTATATTGTGAACAGAAAATATATGAAATTATATTGGGTTTCCTTATCAATAAAATAAGGACAGAAAAAATATTATCTTTCACATTACCTTTACCAACAACCAACCACTTTTCGGAGGTTTTATCGCTTGAATAAAACATTTGCAGTTAAAATCGAATATTAGTTTCGCCTGCAAAAAAACAATCACTATCTAAAATATAAGTTTTCGTTACCAATTTTCAAATAATATTAAGTTTTTTAGTAGTTTTAGTACCTCTAATAACATTTTAAAATTAGCAACCCAATTTCTGTTGTACATACAAATCTAGTTTTAGACATTAATATTTAAACTTGAAAGAAAAAAATATTCAAGATAGAAATTTGAAAATAGAAATTCAAATTGAGTGTAGGCTAGAGGTAAAGTAATTGCCTGACAAGCAGAAGGTCGCCGGTTCGAGCCAAGTTCACGGAGAAGAATTCTGTATTAATTAAATAATTTTAAAATAAAATAAATTTTTTATTTTATTTATGTATTTAAAATACACAAACTTACTGAGATATGATATTCTGACTTCATGCGATATCATTTACAGACATTAGCCTGGAATAAAAAAACGTTAGCTACTAACTCTGACTTTAACTGCTACATTTGATAATGTTTCCCCATTAAGTTTTAAATTTAACTGTTTGTTAAATTTTAACTGGACATTTAGTAATCAGGCCTCAGTTTATAAACTTGCTGATTTGGTAAACCTAATTATCAAATCAAACCTATTTGAAAAGCAAAAATTTCTACTTACCAATATACTTTGTATATCATTAGATGTACACGCAAAGAAAAAACATGGTTGAGGGAACCATATTCGAAGAGCATCATACATTTTTGGATTTATGATTGCGACAATCATGTTACTATGGTTGTAACAACCATACTTTTATCTGCTTCTGTATCATAATATGATAATTAGATTGCCATATTATGGTTCCAAATATATCCCAATATTATCATATTATGGTTCTGGAAATTTGTATGAATTATCATAATATGAGCCCTACAGTATTCTCCCAGCATTCTGTTGAAGCTGAAATAAAAAGATATGTGTGTTTTTTAATAGTATATTTATTTAATAATTCACATATTTAAATGAACTTAGGTTTAAAATAATTTAAGTAATCCAATTGTCTTTGCGCAGGAGAATAAGCTTTGTGAAATATTGTGTCAGCTATACTAGCTATACATGTGATTACAGCATAAAGCAAGCATAAAAATATTGGTAAGAATACAATTTCACAATACATTAATAATGATCAAACCATGTTTGCAGCAATCATAACAACTGCATTATAACCATAGTATAGTCCAAGTTATCATATTATGATCATGAACAAGAATTTCGTCATCATTTATTACCATGTTATGATTATTGCAAACATATTATGATTATTTCATACTACATACTTAAAAGCACGTGCATTTTGTTTAAATTTTTCTTTCACATTTTTTTTCTTTAACAATATTTTTTGCGTAATTATAAACAGTTAAATAATAAAGCACTTTTTTTATCACTTTTTTATAATAAACAATAATTTTATTTAACGGGTGCGCCATTTGCCTAGACTACCAGGGCAGACCGAGTTGAGATTTCAATTTATTTCTTCTTTCACAAACAAATCTGCATTACAATTACCAGCACTACGTTGTTTGTGAGCAACAATTAAACTTTTGCCTAGACATATACGGTAGACCGGGTTGAGACTGCAAACTTATTCCTTCTTCCACAAAACAGATCACCATTAAAATTAACACCACTACGTTCTTTGTCCTTTATTAATGTCTTTTTGTTTACTATTATTTAATTTGTTGGAGCTGACTGTTTCCCACAACTTCTTTTCACAAAATCTCAAACAGGAATGAAACTCAAAGAGCGAATACTATCATAAAAAAACCAACTGATCATCTTATAGTTGGTGCAAATCTAATATGGCTGCAGTTATATAGAAGAATATGATAATAAATACTATAGTATTATTGTAGACAACACAATAATATGATAACTGAAAAAAGAGAGAAATTTTTACTGGAACATGATAAGAGCATCCATATTATTGGTGAAATATGATTGATGAAATAATAGTTTATTTGAAAAAACCATTTATTGCTGTAGGAAACATAGTTTTGTGGCCGCAATCATATTGCAACCATATTTTTTCTCTGCGTGTAGTATGTGTGTTTGTTGTATTACAATTTGAAAAAAACGACAGATATCACAACAAACAATGTTTGGATGAGAAGAGCCGTGGTATGCTAATTCATCAACATTTTTTTTAATTTTAGTATTAAAAATACAAAAATTGTTTTTTCAGACTTTCTATATTTTACATATTTAGTTAGAATATTTTTCTACCTCAAGTCCAAAATCTAACATGATATTGTCATATAAGAGTGTATTTGTAACTGAGTTTGTTGCAACACCCAAAATATCTAGAAATCACATTTGAATATGATTGTTCTGACCGAATATATTTGTTGAAGGGACCAAAATACATATTGCATACATATTGTGTGTATATTATAATTTTATCAGAAACACATTTGATTGTGAAAACCATGATATTCGTTTGATGTAGCCAAAGCATTCAGTTGGCCTGAAATTCGGTTGTCACGATGAATCTGTTTTTTTTTCTGTTAACCATCTTGCCAACTCCGAATACTCCGAAAGCTAACAATTACAATATAATTTTTAAGTTGTTTTCTTGAATTATTATTTTTAAGAAAAAGTTAAATTGAAGAGCTCGTTGTAAAAACTTGTTAAGCCACATTTATTTAATTGCTGGTTTTAACTGTTTTCTAGTCACCTATTGATGAGTATTTGATAAAAGCCTTGCTTGTACACTTAATACAAGTATCTAGAAAATAAAAGTCCTGTATAAGTCATACTTTGTGCATTAAATCAAAACTTTGGGGGCAAAACCAAGTAAAAATTAGTATGTGGCTTATCAAGTTGTTACAATGAGCCTTTCAATTCATTAACCCATTCCTGCCTATTGGGTATTTAAATACCCAAAAAGGAGCCATCTTAAAAAAATTTATAGCTAAGGCCAGGTAAGAGTTGCATCAAATTGATTTTTACAGGTAGGTGGAGAAAGGATCAAAATACTTTAGGAAAATGTTGATGTAAAATTGGGGGTTGGTAATTATCTGTTCAATTGTCTGCAAATTTACATATTCCGAAAAATTTAAAGAAAGTATTGAAATTGCCTCTGAAAAATTGGAGAAGCGACACATCGGAAAACTTTATTGTTAGCTAATAGTGTTAGATATTCTTTAAAGTGAAAATTTGTAGCTGGGTAGGACCACTCACTTGGGCTACAGGTATGATTTCATGACATGACCATTAAAATACGTATTTTACAGTTTTATGAAGTACCCTTGCTTGAAATATCGATTATTTTCAAGTAAAAATGAAGAGTTTTACATGAAAGAGCATAACAAAATAATTTAATTAAAAACCACAGAGGAATTATTTTATATCAGTGGTTAATTGATAAGTCCTAAGTATGGGAAATCGAAAAAAAAATTATATCAAATAACTTCCAAAACCTTAAGTAAAGAATGTGTGAAATTTCATCGATATTGGACAATGGAATCGGGGGTCAGGCATTAATGGGTTAAAAAAAAAAAATATTATTTAAAAATAAAAATAGTACCGAAAATTTAAAATTGACAATAATTTTTAAAATTTGTTTCCAGAGTATGTTTAAATGTGCTATTTCCGATTACTGAAATGATTTTGTTTTAAATTCTTTTGTCCATATTTATTCAAGTTGTATTAAAAAAAATATTAAAATGTTTACTAATGCTCTTAATATATATAAAATAAAACAATAATTGACATTTTAATAAATGTATTGTTCTACAGACAAAAAAATCTCTTGTCTAGTTTGTCAAGTGCCATTTATTTACCACTTCAGTGTTATATGACTTTGACATTATTTTCATAGTAAATGTCATTACACATGACTACAAAAGAAACAAAAACGATTGAAGTACATATAGATTTGTTATATGTGTTGTTTGTTGATTTTTGTCCCCCCTTTTATATGAACATTATGACAGTTGCCATCGTCATTGGTTGCTTTAGCTTCCCTTTTTATTTTCTATAGAGCTTATATTTAGACTTGTTCCCCCTTTTTCACTGTCATTTGAACATATTTTGTTAGATTTGTAGGTTAAATATTTATCTAGACAAACGAGCGGAAGTATATTTGATCAGTTGTAACATACTGATACAGTTACACACACAACAATCACTGAAGTCGTACAACAAATGTAGAGTGATTTATTTACACACATTTAAGTCGTTACTCATTTTACTGTTTTTATATTTTTCTAAGATTTTTTTTTATATTTTTTGTTTGGGTTTAAATATGGAGTAGATTTTGATTTTATTGTACATTTTATTAAATGTTTACATTACGAGTTGCTATTAAAATATCGTTAATACGAAGGCGTATGAGTGATATATTCATAAAAGATATATAAAGTATACGTGCTTTAGCACGCATCCGTCATTAGTCAATTTGACACAGTTTTCCTATTGAAAATGTTGAAAAAAAATAAAAAAAACTATTACTACCTCTGGAATTAAAAAAGATAATTCTTTTATATCTTTTAGATTTTGGGGGCCCCCTGCACTCGTAGTAACATACAAGTGTGCATACTCTAATGAAAGGAAATTTCCTCAGAATTTCAAAACTAATATTATTTTTAGGATATATTATACGTACCGCCCTCTACACCGGTCTACAAATTTTGTCTGCCGCGCTATTTTCGAACACACTTTCAAATACATCGAAATTACAGCAAAATAAATTTGTTTGATAAAATCGCAAAATGAATAAACTTTACTCAGCGAAGCCGCTATACTGAAAATCCCATAGAAGGAAACCTCTAAGCCCGGCCGAAGGCCAGTCACACAGAAAAACTTTACTCAGCGAAGTCGGGCTTCGGGTGGACTGGATGAGAATACCTTTATCCCTGGGTAACGCAAACGATAGCAACTAAAAAGTCATATTTTCATATAAAATTCGTTATTTGAACAACAAATTTTACAAAAATATCAAAAAAAAAAAAAAAGCACTAAAAAACTTGCTCCCCATTTTTGTACTTAAAATATATTTAAGTTAGCTCTAGAGAGCTCTACGTATCGTGGATCATAAAAATAATCGCAGTTTTGAGGAAATTTGAATTTGAATTTAATAAATTTTTAAAAAAAGCAAAAAGCATTTTCCAATTTTTCAATTTTAAGTAGCGATGGGCGGAATTTGGTTACACGTCATCTTAAAAATTTACATCTACAAGTAATTTTGTGAGCTAATTGTTATATATCTGGGTGGAACTTCCACTAGAGGTGTTCATTTTTCTAAACCTGGGGCCTGTTTACTGCCTCAAAATTATGATTTTTAGAAATCAGTTTCCAGAAATGACAGATTCATAAAGAAGTGGTTTAATTGAAGTTGGAATCTAAGAAGAATTTTATTTCCATCGATTTTTCAGTCATTTGAGAAGACCTTTCGATATTAATACAAAAAAAGACTTCAAGCTATTTAATAGTTCTGTAGAATTTCTTAAAGAAGGCCCATGTTATTGAATTAATGAAGAATTTAAAAGAGGAAAAGAAATTGTTAACATTTCAAGTGTTGGTAATTATTGTGCTGAAAGAGACCATGTTAAAGTCACAAAGGATGCGGAGCAAAAGTAGCACTTAATGAAAGTAATATAAATTTTGTTTTTTTTTTTACTTCCTAGCTGTTTGTACCCGGTCTTGCCCGGGACTCAAATACTTTTAAAATAATACATAATAGAAACAAATTTTTATTGCATACCTTAAGATTTAAAAAGATACAAAGTTGTCTCCCATACCTAACATTAATAATTACACACTCCTCCTAGAAGCTCCGGCAACGCCACGATCCCGACGCCCCCGCGACCGACAGGCTGCCACCTCATATATTGTAGTGTGCCCAGTTTTTTTAATATTGTGAAAATTCTTAAAGCACAATATTATTCTAATTTAATTTTAAATTTCTAGTAAAGTACATAACCGTGGATAATTTTCCAATAATTATGAGAATTTTCTTTCAAATTTGTGCA
This sequence comes from Delia radicum, assembly GCA_021234595.1. Lineage (NCBI taxonomy): Eukaryota > Metazoa > Arthropoda > Insecta > Diptera > Anthomyiidae > Delia > Delia radicum. The sequence continues at coordinate 195,775,443 of CM037852.1, forward strand.
AAGTTTGTTTAAGGAGTAAACAATAACTAAATGTCTTTATATACAGGTACACTCAGGGAATTTCTGCTTTAAAAATATGTAGTTATTTGGGTTGTAATACAGTTTCTTTATTTTTAATTAAAATGTCAGTAATTTGTAGAAAAAACTAAATTTTTACTAATCTTATACTTCATTTAAAAAAAAAAACAAACCACATCCAATGACTGTTTATGATTTTACATTCATTTGTTCCAGTCGTTTTTTGTTCTTTAATAAATGTTTCTTTATTTTTTACTAACATATTTGGAACAGTAATGAACGTATGACAAGGTTAGTTGAATTTACTGAAATGTAAGTCGTCCTTTCTTTAAGTGAAATTTCATTTATTTTTAATTACATTTGCAGTGGGGTTAACCTGCATAGTATTCTAAGTGTAATCTAAAACTATTCAAATTACTTAAAAAAATATATTGCGATATTTTAGATGGAGATCTAATTTAAATTTGAGCAGAATCTGGTGAAAAATAATATTTTATATAAATTTTAAAAATGTTCCAACATAAGCGACATCTCTTAAAAAGTAACAGTTTATATTCCGAAAATTTATAATAAACCATGTATAAACTTAGCCAGTTAACTGATAAAATATTCGAATAACTAATTTTACACAAGATTTACATTTAAGTAAAAAACAGTGCCACTTTGATGTGTAATATTTTTAAAAGTATACATTGTTTTCTTTCATTTACGCCTTTACATTTTAAATGTACGCTCTTTGTTCAAAAGTTATTGTAAGTTAAAACAGTTGGTCTTCAAATGGGCGCGGTAGATGATAAAAATGTTGTGACCCCCGCGTAGCTGTAAACATGATGAGTACCAAATTTGAACGAAATCCGTATGTAAACAATAATTTGTTTAACAAACGACTAATGTTGGATATGCAAATTTCACATCTTTTACGAAAAATGGTTAATCAATAGAAAATTGTATGGCAAACTTGTCCGTGGCAAAGGGATATTGTATACAACGATTTAGTGATATCCGTTAATAAATTAAAACATACACCTAAAGCGTATCTAAAAAATTAAAAAAAGCAGGCGTAAAAATGTGGCGGGTCAAGAAAAATATATGCCAATCTTACATGTGATATAAGAATCATGAAAATTCGAGCGAAATCCGTTAATAAAATATAAAAATTTAGTGACCATCCAATTTGCCCTCAACATTTAGAGAAACATCCCAATTTTTACTCTTAACTTTCAGACCGCTAAGCCGAGTTTACATTGCGAGTTAATATTGAAATAAAGTTAATACGATGGCGTATGAGTGTTGTTATTCATTGGCAGGATATTACGTATACGTATGCGTACTCTTTTAATGAAAATTCGTCACTGAAAATTTTTTGTAAGAAAATTATAAAAGTAGTGGCTGTCGTGTGAACAAGTTGAGTTTTTCAAGTGCATTCGAACACTTTTTTAAAATATATTATGTATACACAGTGGATATTATCATAAACTATGCTCGGGTATTGATAATGAGTTTTTTTTAATAAATTCTTCAAAAATTATTTCATATAATTGCAATAAATGCATCTCATGATATGATTGCTTAAGTATCAGATTTATCAAACCAAATAATGGAATTATAAAATCAATTTAAGGTTTACATAAATTAAAACAATGTTAAAGAGAGTGTGATATCTCCAAAAAAAAAAAAAACATACATACACATTTTAAACCCAATACATAAGAATGGTGTTCACCTTCACGTACTTCTTTTTCGTCTATTTGTAATAATTTACATTTCTCTAATGGTCATGATGTTAATGTTAAGCCTGTTGTTATTGCTGCTGTAAATGATGCCCCTACTGAAACAACTTCTTTCTCAAAATGTAAATAAGCAAAACTTAAAAGTAAGAATACGACGAGCAAGTCTCTGTCTTTCTGATGATTCAATTAGTAATACTGATATTGCAAATGTTGTTGTTCTTATTGGGTTAAAATCCAATGATCGTATACGGAGACCTAGCCTCTGCTTTTGATGTGTAATATTTTTAAAAGTATACATTGTTTTCTTTCATTTACGCCTTTACATTTCAATTGTACGCTCTTTGTTCAAAAGTTATTGTAAGTTAAAACAGTTGGCCTTCAAATGGGCGCGGTAGATGATAGAAATGTTGTGACCCCCGCGTAGCTGTAAACATGATGAGTACCAAATTTGAACGAAATCCGTATGTAAATAATAATTTGTTTAACAAACGACTAATGTTGGATATGCAAATTTCACATCTTTTACGAAAAATGGCTAATCAATAAAAAATTGTATGGCAAACTTGTCCGTGGCAAAGGGATATTGTATACAACGATTTAGTGATATCCGTTAATAAATTAAAACATACACTTAAAGCGTATCAAAAAAATTAAAAAAAGCAGGCGTAAAAATGTGGCGGGTCAAGAAAAATATATGCCAATCTTACATGTGATATAAGAATCATGAAAATTCGAGCGAAATCCGTTAATAAAATATAAAAATTTAGTGACCATCCAATTTTCCCTCAAAATTTAGAGAAACATACCAATTTTTACTCTTAACTTTCAGACCGCTAAGCCGAGTTTACATTGCGAGTTAATATTGAAATAAAGTTAATACGATGGCGTATGAGTGTTGTTATTCATTGGCAGGATATTACGTATACGTCTGTGTACTCTTTTAATAAAAATTCGTCAATGAAAATTTTTTGTAAGAAAATTATAAAAGTAGTGGCTGTCGTGTGAACAAGTTGAATTTTTCAAATGCATTCGAACACTTTTTTAAAATATATTATGTATACGCAGTGGATATTATCATAAACTATGCTCGGGTATTGATAATGAGTTTTTTTAATAAATTCTTCAAAAATTATTTCATATAATTGCAATAAATGCATCTCATGATATGATTGCTTAAGTGTCAGATTTATCAAACCAAATAATGGAATTAAAAAATCAATTTAATGTTTACATAAATTAAAACAATGTTAAAGAGAGTGTGATATCTCCAAAAAAAAAAAAAACATACATACACATTTTACACCCAATACATAAGAATGGTGTTCACCTTCACGTACTTCTTTTTCGTCTATTTGTAATAATTTACATTTCTCTAATGGTCATGATGTTAATGTTAAGCCTGTAGTTATTGCTGCTTTAAATGATGCCCCTACTGAAACAACTTCTTTCTCAAAATGTAAATAAGCAAAACTTAAAAGTAAGAATACGACGAGCAAGTCTCTGTCTTTCTGATGATTCAATTAGTAATACTGATATTGCAAATGTTGTTGTTCTTATTGTGTTAAAATCCAATGATCGTATACGGAGACCTAGCCTCTGCTTTTATCAAAATTCTGATATTATAATTAGTAATGATGCCACTGAAAACTCCAAAGAAAAATTCGACATCCCAGCAAACAGTTTGGAGAGGTTTAAAGTTAAATCAAAAAGGAAAAGCAAATGTGTTAAATTTGGAGATAATGACAACAAAGATTTAGCTGTTATTAGTGACAAAAAGTTGGTTCATCTATATTCTTTTAAGACAAGTGTAACTACGGATAAATTGGGTCTTTTAAAATGTTATAAATTAGTGAAAAAGAGTGCTAATTTGAATGAATTTAGGGAAATATCTTTAAAAATTGCTGCTGAATATTAAAATGAGCTTTTTAATACTAGCTTCTGGGCAGCTAACGTTACAGTTCGTCAGTTCCAGTTTTTTCATAAATCTTAATCTTAATATAAATAGAAGTAGTTATTTTTATATACTACAAACTATAATTTTGTTTTTAAGAGTACACTCAGGGAACTTCTGCTTTAAAAATATGTAGTTGTTTGGGTTGTAATACAGTTTCTTAATTTTTAATGTGAATGTAAGTCATTTGTAGATCAAATAAAATTTTTAACTAACCCTGTAGTTCATTTAAAAAAACAACTCACATCAAATGAGTGTTTTATGATTTTACATTCATTTCTTACAGTTGTTTTTTGTTATTTAAAAAAATAAAAATAAATAAATGTTTGTTTATTTTTTACTAACATGTGGTTCATTTTTACTACAATTGTTAGTCATTTTTTGAACATTAAAAAACAAATGACAATGTTAGTTGAATTTAATGAAATGTAAGTCGTTCTTTTTTTAAATGAAATTTCATTTGTTTTTGACTACAATTGTTGTCGTCTTTACCAACATAATTTCCTAAGTGTAGTATGTAAGGAATATATGTATGTTCCATTGACTGAAATAAAGAAATAAAAATTATAAGTCCAACAGACCGTCTCACCAAAAAATGTTTCTTTTGTCCACAATCAAAATGTACCTTAGTTTGTTTTATGATGATTCCCAAAATATTTCGTGTCTAGCATTGAGATCCCGTGAGCTGGACCCTTTTCAAAAAAGTATATTTTTTTTAGTGTTTCAAAGAATTTTTTTAGTTAAAGTACTAAATGCAACGAATTTATTCAATATTTGTATCATGTGGATGGTTCTTTTATGTGCATCCAACGGTATGTAAGACATGTCACCGTTTTTCCAGACATATAATTTTTTTAGGGATATTCTGTAAAAAAATGATTTTTTTAAATTTTTTGTACGGAGATTTATGTCATTTAAATGTGAATTTGACATAGTACATTTAGTGCATTTTTCTCGGTGAACTGGAACAAATCTTGAGCACAATTTTTATTTAATCCAATCTGCAAATATATTCGGTTTCTACTTGATGTAAGTAAGGATAAAAATATAGCTTAGGAGAAAAAGTTCAAACCTCGTTTTTTCGCGGTGTAACATTTTTCGCGATTTAAAAAAAAATCACGCAGTTTTATATTTTTATATATATCGAACTTAAATTGCTGCATTTTTAAAAGAAGAAACTTTGTAAAATTTTCTATACGCGAAATAAAATCATGAAGCCAAAAAAATTCTTACATCAACTAGAAACTCAGTCGGATTGCAGACTACATTAATTAAAATTTTTTTTCAAAATTTTAAAAATACATTAAGTTTCCAAATTTTGTATTTATTTACATACATGAATGATGCACTTTACTAAAGAAAAGATTTAAAACCGAAATTCAATTGATTACAACATATTTTTCATACAATATTTATTTTTTTTTTGCTTAAACCCAAAAAAACTTTGAATTTCAAAAAATTTAATTTTAATTTGTATGTTTAATAATTCTTTTTAATAAGTTAAATTAATTTATTTAATACTTTCTCAATTCTACATAAATCCTTTAAATATAATTACTATTTAAATTTGTAGTTTTTCCTAATTAAAGATATTTAATACCAATTAGTAATCAATATACAAGTAATTAAATAATTTACCCGTATATTTTAACTTATAAATTTATAAAGAAGACAAGCGTATCATTATCGCGAACTGAAAGCAATTGAATATGTATATAAAAACACGTGCTTATGTAAATGCTTATAAGTGTTTGTGTGCGTACTTAAGCCACAAAGAGAATGGCGAACAAAAAAAAAAAAAAAACATTTGAATTAAAATATGCTTGTACAATGTACACCTGCATGTTTTGTGGTGATTAAATTTTAACCACAAAACCAAGCTAAAATAACCACGAAAATCATGCTAAACTAGGTAGCAAATAAAATAATATACAAACATATATATTTATACATATTTCTCACACACATTTAAATACAATACACTATAGGTAAGCAGTCCGTTTTGTTTGCAAAGAAAAGTCTTAGAGACAAAGTTTAAAAAATAAAGGATTTAAATGAAAAATATAACAATATTTATCACGCGATTGTTAAACTAAAACAAGATATCTTACGGTGTAATTTGTAAAATTTAATCATCTTGGTATCTTAAAAGTTCAATTATATACGGGTAGACTTCTAACCAGTAACGGATCCAGGGGGAAGGAAAATGAGACATTTCCTAACCCAAAATTAATTTTTTATTTATTAAGATGAAAAAAGTAGGGGCCGTAATTATTATTTCTTTTATCAAAAAGTCAGACGCAAAAAGTTATTTTTTGACTTTTATGTTTTCGAAAGCAATAATGAAAGTTATTTTTTGACTTTTATTTTTATACCAAAAATAAAAGTTATTTTTAGATTTTTATTTATTCGCACAACTTTTTACTCCTCCTTTTCCTAAATTTTTGAAAATAAAAACTCCCATGCAGGTAATTATTATCGGGATTTTGCAATTTTATGCATTTGTTATAAGTTTTCCAAAATTAAAAAACAAAAACTAATTTAATTAAATTTATCTATTTAAAAAAATAGCTTAAATTTTTTATAAAAAAAAAAAAAATAGAAGTCAAAAAATAACTTTAATTTTTGCTCGAAATAATAAGAGACAAAAAAGAACTGTTATATTTGCTCGAAAAAATAATTTGAAATGCTGAGCATTTTCTGAAAGACTTTTGCTCAACGATCAATATGGTACACTTAAAAAAGTTCTTAATTATGATATTTGTTTTTTTTTTTTGTTTCAAAATCTATAAATAACTGTTATTTTCCTATTATATTTTTAACTAAATTTTATTTCATAAAATATGTATAGCTTAAGGGAAAGTGTGATTTATTTTTTTTGGATGCATTTTTAATTTTTTTTTTTATGAAAAACTATCTGTTTGTACCCGATTTTTCCCGCGACTCAAATACAGTAAAAACTAATTTTTGTTGCATTCCTTAGGACTTTAAATATATGTATATTAGGCCGGGTCGCAAAAAAATCGCTCAACGTTCAAGGAAAATCGTATTCTAGGGATCAAAATAAGAAACTTTGCCGAAGGAACCATACCTCTAAAACGAATTCTGATGTCCCGACTTTTGACCCGTACGGTCAAATCTTGAAAAATTCCACTTTGACCCATTTAGAGTGTCAAAATCTAATCCAACCCAATCGAATATAATTTATACATTCATCTGCTAGAGCGTCTTCCGGAGAATAAATAGAGACCCTAATCTCGGAAAGACTCCTCCTACTTTCTGAAATATCTCTATCCCGAGATTTGTACATTTTGCTATATAAAAACACGGCTAAAAAGGCCCTCTTTCAACTTAAATTTCAACCCCTTAACGGTCAGCTAGAATGATGATTTATGCATTAATCTGCTAGCGCGTCTCACGGAGAAGAAGTAGCTCCAATAATCTTGGAGAGATTCCTCCTACTTTCTGAAATATCAAAGTAGGCTTTTTCAAAATTTGACCTTTTGGGTCAAAAGTCGGGACATCAGAATTCGTTTTAAAGGTATGGTTCCTTCGGCAAAGTTTCTTATTTTGATCCCTAGAATACGATTTTCCTTGAACGTTGAGCGATTTTTAAATCGACCAGCCCTAATGTACATACATTTTTTCTCCGATTACTTTTCTTAACTATTACCCACTCCCAGCAGCCAACGCGCTTCCCGCTCCCCACTCCACCACAGACCCGCTCCCAACACTTCCGCTACCGATGCGGTAGCGGAACAAATAATCAATAGCGTTTTTTTTGTTTTCAAATTGATAGATTTATGTCGGGAATTTTCTAGGTTCTCATCATCAGAACACGTTTTCAAAGAGGTAACAATCCCATGCCAAACATCAAATAAACTAGTTTAACAACAAGAGAACTAATATATATATCAGCTAGAAGTAAAAGATTATCACCATTGATCAAAAAATAAATTGAAAACTTGTTTGTTATGTGCAACGTCCACCTATGGTGGATATTCAATACACGTTTTTTGTTTTTTTTCTTCCTTTGATTTTTTGTTTTGTCTATAAACATAAACATGGGGAGTAAACTAGACTGTACTTTGTCTTTAATACAAGTTTGATATAATTTTTATTAAAAATAAAAATTATGTTTTTTTCGACCTTTAATTGTGCATTCAAAATGAAAATTGTTCAAGATCGAGTCTATACTCCATATTGTCCTAACAAATAATCTATTTTCATTTTCATTAAAAAATGTTTTATATAAAGTGAAAAATGCATTTAAAAATAATAAAAAAGTGGGAGTAAAAGAAGTTGTGGTCGATGAAATGTATATGGCGCTCTTGTCTGGGGTTTGCAGAACACGAGTACCAGTTTTGAGAAAGTTCCAGTGAGAAAAAAATGTTTTATCTAAAGAAAAATAATGAACTCTCAAATTAACAAAAGTGGGAGTAAAAGTAGGCGTAAAAGAACATGTGCACCAAGTTTGAGCGAAATCTGTTGGAAAACAAAAATTTCATTAGTAAAAAAATATCAAATTCATATTTTTATGAGATTTTTGTATGTATTATTGATCTTTTAAAATTGCATTTCATATTCAGGTCTGAGCTCACAGTTAAATGTTACTATTACAAATAGAAAACACAAATTGTTAATATATGTAAGAGAAAACGAAACAAAAAATCTTGGGGGATTAGCGATAGAGTGAGAGTGCAAGTTTGCGTGGTCGGTAAATAAGTATATGACGACCTTCCTCGGTGTAATAGGATCAAATGCACCAAATTTCTGAGAAATCCGTTAAAAAATAAAAGTTTGTATTGCGAACAAACAAACAGAAAAATAATTTTATATAAAGGGTCCATCTACCGTTTTTATTTTCAACTAGTGAATGGTAACACTTAGCTCATGTCTGATTTGACAGATAATTAGTTTTATCCTTCCGCTGAACGAATATGGTTGTGTATACGCTTGAACAACGCTGGGAAATATTGCGACATTACTTTGAAAATCATGGTAATGTTCACAACAATTGAAGAGGAGGATATTGGCAACATTTGGTTTCAACAGGACGGCGCTACGTGCCACACAGCCGAAAATACACTCGATGTTTTGCGCCCTGTTTTTGAAGATCGCATTATTAGCCGCAGAGCTGATGTCGTTTGGCCACCTCGGAGCTGCGATTTGACACCGTTGGACTATTATTTGTGGGGTGCCGTTAAAGATAAGTGTTACGCCAACAAGCCAGATACAATTGACGCTTTAAAGGACAATATTCGTGAAGCCATTGGTGAAATACAGCTGCACACAATCGATAACACAGGTCAACAGCAAAAAAAGGCTTGACTAACCACTATATAGATTTGATGCATCATGGCTGCCTAAGTACAAAAATGGTAAAATTTTTCAATTCTATGGATAATTTTTTTTTAAAAAAATTTTTTTTTAAAATTGACAATATTTTGAGCCATTTCTCCACTTATGTTGTCATAACTCAAAAACAACTAGTCCGATTTTGTCAAATTAAATTTACAAAAATTAAGGTTTACAATATCTTTAAAGAACTGTACAAATTTTGCGATCAATAGTTTCAAAGTTATGAAACAAATTGTTAGCAAAAAAAAAAAAAAATGCTAAAAAAAAAAAAAAAATTGAAAAACAAAAATCTGGAAAAAATCGAAAACTGCAAAAAATATTACTTTTTATTTTTTTGTAGTAAAGCTACATATCATGCGAATTAAACTAGATATGGATCATAAAAATCGATGCATGCTTTACATTTTTATTTACAATTAATTGAAGGTATCGCATATTTACAAGCACTGTAGAAAATTGTACCTACATAATGAAAATGCAGAACATAAAAACTCAGGTGCATTTTACGACACGCATTTTGGCAAAACCCCTTTGGGAAAAACCTCTATGACATTTTTATGATTCTAATAATTAAAAAAAAATAAGTAATAAACAAAAGATTGTTTAATTTTTACGATTGCGGTAGGATAGTAATAAAACGCTCATAAATGTGCGTGTACGCTGAAGTGCTCTTATTTTCCGTTAGCTACCTGTAACGGATAATTTTTTTTTTTTCATAAAAGTCCTTAATGTTTTTTAGGATTCTTGGGAATAATAAAAAATTTGCAGCACACACAAACTGTATCCACACAAAGGGTTATCCCAAATTATAGTATCAGTATTTATAAGATCTCCTTGACCCTTTTTATTTCATTCAAGAAGTGTTTGCGATAACGCAAACATCATTTAATACCTACACAAAAATTAGAGTCATACAGCTTAGAAGTTAAAAACAATTTTCAAATATTAATAAAAATGAGCCAGAAAGCCAGAACATTTTCATGTAAAAACGATCCAGATTTATTTTGTTATGTGTGCGGCCAATACATCACTGGGAAAAAACGGAAGTGGTTCTTAACTTCATTGCAAAAGTCATATCAAGATTGCTATAATATCTATCCGCACAATTTGAACCAGCATTGGACACCGAGTACTATATGCATTCCATGTCGATTGAATTTATCTATGAAGTCTTCTAACGTAAAGTAAGTATAAATTAATAGATTTGGAATATTTTATAATTACAATATTTCTTAATTAAAATTTGAATTCTTCATATTCCTGATTTCAATTTTTTTTTTCATTTTACAGACGACACTTGGAAATTTTGAAGCCTATGCTATGGAGAGAAACAGCGAACCACGCATCCGAGTGTTATTTTTGTTTAAGTACAAAAAGCATATTTGATGGCCCACAAATTCGCAAATTGGTGAACGATACTGAATTTGGCAGTTCAATGTCAGAAATTGAGAAGAATGCATGGGATTCGTTTGTATGGGTTATTCAAAATTTCTTAGGAAATAACAAGGGTGATGATTACGTTGCGCACGTTGAAGAGATATTAACTCACTTCCAGAATCTTGGATGCAACATGAGCATCAAATTACACTACCTGCACAGTCACTTAGATCGTTTTCCTGAAAATCTAGGAGACTTGAGTGAAGAACAGGGCGAACGATTCCACCAAGATATCCGGACAATGGAGGAACGATACCAGGGTCGCTGGGATGCACACATGATGGCTGATTTTTGCTGGAGTATTCAGAGTAACACTTCGTTATTCAACAATAGTAGAAAATCGACTAAAAGAAAATTTCAGAGTTTGTAGTTTATAATACATATTTATTTATTTATTTTCTTGTTTTATTTATTATAATAAATGTGAATAATAAAATATAAATTTTCTACTATTTAATTTATTTATTTATTTACATTTAAGCTCATCCAACACAAATGTCTTTCCGAAGAATAGAATCAGTATATTCTAGGTAGGGTTTTGCCAAAAAATACACGAATGTTACTATGTAATGCATTTTTGATGTGAAAATTTGTACATAGCATGGGGAAAATGTTTTCAAAATTCAATCAATCGAAAGAAGAACATTAACTACTCAATTTTATGTATATCAGACAAAAAACTAAAATTTGGTGAAAATGAGCGAATTCACTTAATTGTGAATAAATTCGAAAAAAATCAATCGATTTTTATGATCGATATCTCATTTTGTTCCTATTACATGTGGCTTTGCGATAAAGCAATAAATCTGAACGATTTTTGCCGTTTTCGATTTTTTATGATTTTTTTTAACCAAAAAAATTTGCTATTTTCACGTAAAAAAAATATTTTTTCCCTCAATTTTTTATTATAACTCCAAAACTACTGAGCCGATTGAAACGCAATATATTAACGGATTAAAGGCTATGTAAATTTCAGTTTTTCTAAATTTATTTGAATAATATCGGACTAATTTTTTTTTAGTTATCATTAATTATGTGGAGACACGTCTAAAAAAATTTATAATTTTAATTAAAAATTTTTTAAAAAAAAACCTCTCCATAGAATTTCAAAATTGAACCATATTTGTACTACTGGGACCACAATACATCAAAATTGTATAGTGGTTTTCAAAGCCCCTAAAATTTTTTCAAAATTGTTGCCTTGTGTAATGTGCTTAAAAATTGGACCGATCGTGTAGGCTACTGCATGGCCAGCCGAGGCAGCTATTTGAATGAAATTATTTTCCATTATTAACCGGAAGGATTGTGCTTTCAAATAAAAAAAGAAATTTGAGAAAATATTCAGTAGTTTTTTTTTATAGCATTTTCAAAAAAACAAGTTATTTGGCGGACCCTTTATATATATGTATTGTAAGTATCTCAAAATATATAAAAATTAGAAATTATACAAAAAATTCAAATTTTTCTATACAAAAAATTACATTTTTTTTTTATCAAAAAATCGAGAAAATAAAATGATATTCGAGTCACAGAAAAGGCAAAATTTAATTTTATATTTAAAAAATTTAAAATTTTTAAACATGGATAAGTACCATGTTTAAAAATTGTAAAGGGGGAAACAAATTTCCAAATTGCATCTAAAAATTGCATCTGCATAAAAAAGGTAAAAAAAACCAACAAAAGGGGGATAGGCCGCAATGGCGTCCAGGCCAAACTGCTTCTTCATTTACATAACCGAGCCCTTAGGGCCTTATTAGGCTAATTAAAGCTACTAAACAATAAAACTTCTCAGAAAACTATAAATTTTCGTTGTTTTTAGGATAGTATCACTTTTTAAAATGTTTTGGCATCAATAAAACAAATGGTGTTATTTATTTTTTCAAATACCAACTCCTTCCATTGGCGAGCGGCGAAAAAAAGCGTTAATTTATGGGTTATTTTCCAGCAGAGAAAAAAGTCCTGTATTTATATGGAACTTAAATTCACATAACGACTCTACACCAAAAATTATTTAAAAAAAAAACATAATTGCCCGATTTTAAACTGCACCATTTAGGAAATAGTGTGATCGGAAAAAATCAATCAGTTTTATCAGTTTTAGCAGAGAAAATTTTAGCTTTATGGTAATCCAGTTAAAAGTTATTAAGTTTTAAAAATATTGTCATCAGAAAAATGCAATATTTTATTAATTATCAACTTTTTAACAGGCGGCGATTTATCGGAAATGTTTGTGGCATTGTGTGTGCTAAAAAAATATTTTTTTTATTTTTTTTACAAAATTTATACGTTAATAACTTTTTAGCGGTTTGTGATTTGCCAAAACTTTTGTACCGTTATTATCATTTTTTTTGCGTGATTGGAAAATGTATTTTAAAAAGTTTTTGAAAAATAGAATTTTTCGTCCACTCTATTGACTAAACAGTGCACTTTAGAAACCGGGAAAACGTTTTTTTTTTTTTTTTTTTTTGTATTAATGAATAATCATATAATTAAAAATTATATACTACTACCCTAACGGAGCACTAGCTACTATGGCCTTCGGCGCGTTGTGGCGAAAACAGACCAGTGCCTCTGGTGGGAATCGAACCCACGACCCCCGCACTGATAAGCTAGCACGCTACCAACTAGCCTCCCGGGGCGACCGTTTTTATTTATTAATTTTGGGAAATGAATGTCAGGTTCAAATTTCCTATAAATTATCCCCTTTTTACTCTGTAGTAAAAGGAACCCTAAATTAGAATTTTAGGCCACCGCGCACCAACGGAGGGAGTTGAAATTTAAAAAAAAAAATATAACGCCATTTTTTTATTGATTCAAAAAACCACAAAAAAAATGATGATATCCTAAAATAAAAATAATGTGACGAACTCTATTATATGTATTTTCCTTTATTTATATAAATTATAACTTTTAAACAAATTTATTAACTTATATAACAATTCAAATTGAAAATAGGGCGTCTGTATGTGAGCAAGATTATTCCAGTTCAATATCATTTGTAGTTTCTTAAAAAAAAACGTGCAATGTTATTTATACCAGTTTTTAAAAAAATTATAAAAAATCAAAAAATATATCGTTACTTATATGCTTACCAGTATAGACAAAATTAATGAGTCTAAAAAGAAATTGCCAAAAAATTAAAAGTTTGTTATAATTTTTATTAAAAATAAAAATTATGTTTTTTTCGACCTTTAATTGTGCAATGAATATGAAAATTATTCAAGTTCGAGGCCATACTCTATATTTCTTCATTAGGATATTGTTCTAACAAATAATCTATACATTTTTTTGTTTTCAAATTTATTATTTGACCCTTTCAGGAATGTGTTGATAGATCTATTTCGGGAATTTTCTAGGTTCCCATCATCAGAACACGTTTTGAAAGCGGTAACAATCCCATGCCAAACATCAAACATTCAAATGAACTAGTTTACTCACTACATGAGAACTAATATACATATGAGTTAAAGATTATAACCATTGATCAAAAAAATAAATTAAAAACTTGTTTGATAATAAATTTGAAAACAAAAAACTCTATAGATTATTTGTTAGGACAATATCCTAATGAAGAAATATCGAGTATGGCCTCGAACTTGAAAAATTAAATTTAATAAAGAAATATTTTTTATTGAATTTTTTTTTTTATGAAATGGGCTAACACGAGATTCGAACGTGGGACTCCAGGTTGCAGTCAATCGCTCTACCATCTGAGCTATCTTGATATGTTATACGTGGTAGATAAAAACATAACTAACTTGCTTGCACAACATTTCATTACATTTCAGCTGCCATAAACTCAAATATAAGCCCTGCGGGAAATGAAGGGTCGATTGATCCAAAGTGACAAATATGTGATATATGATTTGGGGGCACGTCACGAAACTGGTGAAACCAAAATTGTGGTGCACCAAAAACTGTTAATTGTGGTGAATTGACCAATCACGTGACTATAGTTATGGTGACAAAACATTCACTGGTTACTACCAGATATATCATGTAACTAGAGAAAAAGTAACATAACTTCAAAGTGTACTGAAGCAACTAGGGCCGTTTCAGTTGAAGTTATTACTGGTTATTGCACTGGTTCAAAACCGTTAGCAGTGAATGAATACATGGCAATTAGTGCCAAAGGATTCAGTCCCTTGACTGCAGACATAACACTGAAGGAATTTTATCTGTACCGACTATGTGACAGTAAAAATGAAGACGTAACACTTCACTGGTTTAAAAGAACTGAACACGGAACTTTGACCAGGGCTGCCAGATATGGCGATTTCTCGCCAAACGTCGCGATCTTAAACTTAGTTTTTTTGCTGGGTATAGACAAAATAAGCTAATTATAAAATTGATTTTTGTTGTGCCTTTTTTAAGGTTTTTTTAACAGGAGGTAAGACACACTGTTTTGTAAAAGTGCAGTGATTAGTTCCGGACTTGCTATTTAGCAACTCGTGCATAATATGACATACGCTGAATTAAAACTGACAGGTTACTTGCTAATTACTTTTCGCATGCCCGACGACATGTTCCCCTTAGACCAGTGCAGTGGTACGTCTTAAAGCTATTTCAATCAAACTACCCCTATTACAGAACACATTGCGCTTAATATGTGACTAGGTTTCCTTCAAAAATTGTTCTCCAGTTCTAAGACAAGTACACCTACACCAGTCACGTGATAATTTTTTTCCCAATGGTTGTGTTGCATATCACAGAAATCCTAAAATGGTCATACTTTGACACTACCTACTTCTAACTTGTCCCGTAGTATATTCATTTCAGTATGTATGGTGATAGGTTACCTTGGTCAAGTTATTCGATACGTCACACAGTGCTCCACAGGTAGCAAATTGTCACCTCCTATGACAAGCCCATGTTAAAGGTACCGGTCACTTTCATATAACAGAACCGAAACTAGGAGAGGTTCATACACACAAAGTTCTAGTCACATGACCACACCAGTGACTGGTCCTTTTCCCTCAGGGAGTCTTTAAAATAAGTACTTATGGGCAACTCATTATTTTATTTGTTGAAATAATGCTTAAATTTATTAGTTATTAGTAGATCTTTATTATTTGTATTAAAGTAATGCAGAGAGTAAGCTGTCACCATTACTGGTGATCCGAAATGTAATGATATGTCAGTACCGTTTCTACACTGGAACTGGCTGGGCCATTTTTTAATAATTCATATACTAATTTTAGCCCATAGTGCGTTAAAACCAATAGATAAATATGCTTAAAAACAACAGAAACAAACAAAAATCTAATGAAACTAATAGCAAACATACTATATAATCCCTTCACTGTTTACGTTAAGCGTAACATTGGAAACTGAAATAGAAGTAGCAATTTTAACATATTTATATTCTATGGCATGAATGAATTAGTAAGCAAGCAAAAAAACAGCACAAGACACACAAACAGAAAAAAAAAACTACAATATTATTAGCAGCGGCATTTATGTCTAGCAATCTTTGTAAGGTTTTTAGCAGGATTAATTAAAATTACCAATTAAGAATTCATTAAATTAGATAAAAATTCTTACAGATACTAGATACGAAGAGGATACACACAGACACATATAAATTCTTAGAATTCTTATTAAAGAACAAAAGAAATTAAGATAAAAATTGTTATTTTTACAAAGTACGAACAAATAACAATGTCATGTCTGTTGTTAATGTCTCTATTACAAGTTAAAGGATTCAGGATTTATAGTAAATGAGTAATTTTGTGTAAAAGTAGTTAAATGTTTGTTTAGCTAACGGCCTTTAAGTGTGTGTGTGTGATTGTGTGTAAGAATATTTGTTGAATCTGTTAAAGTGTGTTCGTATAGAAACTTTTTTTTTCTTCTTATTTGTTTTTAACTGTTGTTTAATGGCCTAGAGGCTATTTAATATTCTATTTAACGCTGTTGTTGTTTTCTTTTTTCGACAAACTAATTTGGCTCACATTTCATTTCATTGTTTTTTTTTATTTTTATTTTTTATTTTTTTTTTTCTTTGCCAAAATTTTTATTTGTGTATGGAGAAGGTTATACCAGACAAAATTTTAAATGTAAAAATTTAAATACAAGAAAATATTGTAGGTAAGTAACTCAATGAAAATAATAGATAAAGAGAAAATAAAAATATTTAATAAAATATATCGAGGGCTTATATTCAATACCGTCTATCTACAAAAACACAATTTTTCAGGAGAGCCAAAAAACTGTTTTATTCGCAAATAAGCTACAATTTCGATGAACTAATCTTCTACAATATTAACAGAATGTGTCTAACAAACGTTTTAACTAAAAAGTTTTTTGAAATTCGCTTTATTTTAGCTTCTATGATAGAAAGACGGTATTGCCTCAAAAATGAAATCATTGTGTAGGAAAATAATATGTAGATATACGGTATTGCCTTATTTTAAAATTAAGTTTGTATTACGGTTTTTGTATGGGGACCCCGAAAAAGGTGGGAGATAGGGGGTAGATATGTTCACAAGAATTGTTGGGTATAGAAAAATAGTAGGACCTGTTCTAACATTTGAACCCTTCAGGGAGCTAGGGGTTGTTTTTGACTAGTTTTGGCATGGGTGTCTCAAAAAGGGTGTCAGATAGAGGGTAGGTGTGTTCAGAAGAATTGTTTAACCAGTTTAAATTCAAAGACAATGCTTTTTATAATTTTTTTATTATAATTTATTATAATTTTTACTGCGCGTGGCTAAGATTATCATAGAAGTAGTGATACTCCTCTGGAATTACCGCCTTTAACTCCTGTAAATGTTTCCATTTGTTTTGCTGAATTGGTAGTCGACGGGTATACAATTGTTTTGGTTCTATGTGACCTTCATATTGCTTTATTCTTATAGGTAGTTCAGTGTAATTATGATCAAAATTCACTTTAAACTTAATGGTACCACTTGGGGAATATAAGAGAGATCTTAGTTGGGATACTATCGTATCATTTTTTGCTCGACCAGGTCTAATACTGGAAAATCGAATAAGGTTCGTATCCTTATAGTTCTTAAAAAAATCATACTTTAAATGTAATGCATCAAATGGCATTTTAATAATTTTGTTCTTGATTTTGACTGTTTTGCGGGCATCTTTTGGATTTTTGCGGGCATCTTTTTTTTTAAGAAAAACAGACGTTGCAAAAATCACCGTGTGAATTGGGCATTCGATTTTAAATCGAGGTGAAGTGGTCAATTTCAAATCAGTATCAAATTGGTACATTCTGGCTTCTGTTTTTGAGTTTTTGCGTTTGAATTAATTTATTTGCATACTCATTTGTAGCTAGAAAATAACATAAAGGGCACACCACCGCATACACAGTGTATTATGGTAGGTATTGATCGTTCGACAAGAGAAGTATGTATCCGAAAAGCGAACAGTGAATAAATGGATATCAAACAGAGAAATAGCCTGAAATTAAATAAAACTACAGAATTCTATGATGTAGATAGACGGTATTGCCGTCATAAATAAGTATCTTTGTAGATAGACAAATGATAGAATACAGGATATATAGTACTAAAAATAGTTTTTTTCCACTGAAATTTTTACAGTACATGCAGATGGGGTCACAGATGAGATTGGCATAAAAAAAAATTTCGTGAAAATGTAGATAGACGGTATTGAATATAAGCCCTCGATATATTTAACCCAGGAAAAAATTACACATTCCAAAAAGAAGGTGATGACCACATTTGCTTACATATATCATTGCCAAATTTAGTAACTGCAATACCAAACACATTCTAATGATAGAGTCAAAAAAGCAAGTAGTATTGTAATCAATTCTTTAAATTTAAACCAGAAAGCATGAACTCAATAATAAAGTAATTCTTTACTTAAAAGAAAATAACAATGTTATTAACTTATATGTATAACCTTTTGTACTCAAGGAGTAATCATATACTTTTTCTTAATAAAAGGACGAAATGAGGAACTCATTTTGAAAAAAGAAGAAATACAATTTTAAAGAATTTATCTTATATATTTTTTCAAACAAATTTTTATTTGCAGGAAACATTTAGTAGTTTTTTTAATGTTTCAGTTAAATCGTTTATTTTTTTGAATTGTTCTAGAAAAATGATCATGTTGACTTCTGTGATATTAGTGGACCTTTAATTAATTTAAATTTATGATCTTGGTTTATTAAATTAATTTTAGATATCTTTAGAACGGTGTGTTATGCAAAGCACTACATTAAGTTTTATTAAAATTACACAAAACATAAATTCAATTAATAACTTATATAATTTATTCGTATTTCAATTTAATGAAATTGTAAGTACTTTATATTTTATCTAGGGAACTATTTATTTTTTTTTGTGTAAGTACTTCGTAGTTTTACAAGGGAAGTATTTCTTTATTAAAAAATTTATGTAGTTCTTAAATATATAAAGTAAATAGTTCTTCGATAAAAAAAAAATAATCAATTCTAAAGAATCAATGATTTTAGTCTCACGCCCTGTTAAAAGAATCGAGTAGGTAATCTAGAAAGGAATGCGTTCTGCCCAAAATGCTTGATTACAAACCCACTTACATTTTTGAAAATTTTTTGCTGGGAACTTAAGGAATTTAAGCAATAGTGGACGAAATTATTATACGTTTACAAATGAAATTCTGAGTTTTGTTAAAATTATTTGCAACATTTGCAAATGTTTGCTACTAGTAACAATAGTAACAATAATAACATTGCTAAGCGGCCAAAAACTGGTATCTTTGAACAGGGTGGATGATATATAGCCCCCAAAAAACTGCTGGAAAAAATATAAGAATACGACACAAAATAACTTTAAAATAACACGGTTTGTAATTTTAAATCATAGTTTAATTAAAAAGGAATTTAATTTAATTAATTATCGCAATTAAAATATGTGCTTCAATCCGAAAATGATAAAATTGCATAAAAGTGTTATAAATCTTCTTCCGAAATGTTAAAGAAAAAGTTTAAAAAGTCTTACATATTTTTGTTTTAAAATAACTTTGGTAAAAAAATTTGAAAATTCGGTTCACAAGAATTAAAGTAACACCAGAATTTCGGAACATGAAAAGTATCGTTTTTTTTTAATTTTATCATCAAAATTCAGTCGAAATTCCCTCTCAAAATGTATAATAACCAATGCATCCGCCAATATGTTCTAAAAAATCAATATTTGGTTCATAGAAAATAAACTAAAAACCGAAAATATGATTTTAAAACAAACATTTTCTTTAAGAATTCGTATTTTAAAACTTATTTTTCAGTATAGTTGGAGTAACGTTGAGAAATTTAATTTAATTTCCAACAAAAGATTTAATTTCCAACAAAACAATAAATTTAAATTTGCAAAAGTGCGCCCCGGTAGGCTAGTTGGTAGCGTGTTGGCTTATCAGTGCGGGGGTCGTGGGTTCGATTTCCACCAGAGGCACTGGTCTGTTTTCGCTACAACGCGCCGAAGGCCATAGTAGGTGCCCGGTTAGGGTAATAGTATATAATTTGTAATTATATGATTATTAATTAATAAAAAAAAAAAAAAATAAAAAAAAATTTCCAAAAATGGCTTAAACTTTCAAAATCAGTGTTGAAAACCCAAAAAAAAAAAAAAAACATTTTTCATTGAAACATAAAATTGTTCGATAACTAAAACTAAATAAAAAAAAAAATCGCTATAAAAATATGCTTTGTACTAAAAAGTACTATAATATGCTCAAAAATAAGAATTTCATTTTATCAAAATTAATATTTTTTTTTAATCGAAAATAATATTTTTCAGTATTCCAGAGTTTTTCTGCTAGAACAGCAGACAATTTTCGACTAATTCTAGATAGTTATTAGCATGCAAACCTGCAATATACTGGGTTGCATAACTATAATTACAGCCGATTTTTGCTATTTTTTCTACTAACGGGTCCGCCAAATAACTTCTTTTTTTTTTGAACTCCTGAACCAATTGGACTTTGTATGGCGTCATACCAAGGTCTTTATGCAAAATTCGTCTCAATGATGTCTCCGAAATGTTCATTTGTTGAGAACGACGGTGAATTGATGTTGATGGCGCTTCACGCACACTTTCTGCCACAGCAGCAATATTCTCGGGTGTACGCACTGTTTTTGGCTTTTCACGCTTTGGTTTATCGATGAGGATGCCAGTTTCATTCACTTTTTTCACAAGATAACGAACATACGGACCATATTCGTTCAGCGGAAGGATAAAACTAATTATCTGTCAAATCAGACATGAGCTAAGTGTTACCATTCACGAAATAAGCACTAGTTGAAAAAAAAAACGTTAGATGGCGGAACCTTTATTACAAGTATTTTTTTAAAAACGTTAACTGTTTTTAAGAATGTGATAACTGATCTCTTATTGTGCCAAATTTAAGAGATTACTTAATCGATTTAAGAGAAAAATTGTGTAGTAATATTTTGTCGGAGATTAATAACTATAATTTCATATAACGGAAAACAAAGAAGAATAGCAAATAAAAAAAAACAGCGATTTATTTTGGTTTCTTGTGCAATTTTAATCAATTTGTATTTAATTTGTTAGCCTTATGGAATTTGGCTATTTGCAATTGTTTTTTCATTATGAGTAAAAATTAAAAGTTAAAAAGACTACAAAAATAACTTTTTTACAAAACAAATGCTAACTAATCATTTAGACATGTTTTCTGAATTTCAAATGTTAAAAAGAAAACAAAAATGCTAAAATAACAGTACACTTAGGAAATTATGTTAGTAAAGACGACAGCAATTGTAGTCAAAAACAAATGAAATTTCATTTAAAAAAATGACGGCTTACATTTCATTAAATTCAACTAACATTGTCATTTGTTTTATAATGTTCAAAAAATGACTAACAATTGTAGTAAAAATGAACCACATGTTAGTAAAAAATAAACAAACATTTATTTATTTTTATTTTTTTAAATAACAAAAAACAACTGTAAGAAATGAATGTAAAATCCTAAAACAGTCATTTGATGTGAGTTGTTTTTTTAAATGAACTACAAGGTTAGTTAAAAATTTTATTTGATCTACAAATGACTTACATTCACATTAAAAATTAAGAAACTGTATTACAACCCAAACACCTACATATTTTTAAAGCAGAAGTTCCCTGAGTGTACTACTGACTGTTTTATACCTAAGGAACGCTTATAAATAGAAATATAACACACCCAGGCGAATGAGTGATATAAAAATATTTCGTATAATTTGTATTGCGTGAGTGGTAGTGGTGCAAACCATATTTTTTGATTCATACTTTCGAGATAGATACTATGATGACAAAGGGGTCAAGACGTATGAGTGATATTTAGGTTTTAATAAAAATAAATTCTACGCTTGTATGTGTTGCATTTTTAAAACTTGCTGTTGCATACCTTAGGGCGACTTAAGACGACTGAGTGATTTTTATAATTTTTCTCATTTATAAACAGAGAAGAAAAATATTGGAAAAAACAAAAAAAATAGTTAAGCTACAAAATGTGAAAAAATTAAAATTTTAAAATTTTAAGGAAAAAAGCTTTTAAAGCGAAGAATGTCTGAAAAAAAAAAAAATTTTAAAGCTCTAACATCCTAACAAAATGCTGTTTTAAGCCCAAACATTAAAAATCCAAAAAAATCACACAAAAAATGCAAATATGATTAAAAATGACAAAAAATTGCAAAAAAAAAGCAAAAAGAAAACATATTTATTTATAAAGTATAAGCTTTGTTTATAACGTATAAGCCTATTATTAATTCTTTCCATTTTTACAATCGATTTTCTTTAAATAAAACTAATTTTCTGCATATAAAAATAAGTTTCATAAAAAATTAATTTTCAAAAAAAAAAATTCCTTAGTTATTAATTTTCGGAAATTGTTTAACGTAGATCATACTTATATGTTTAACAACAATAACATTTTCGTCGACGTAGTTTATTTTATTCAAACACATAAAATAAATCGAATAATTGAACTGCAAAAGCACGATTTCAATGAAATTTGTTTGCTTTTTACAAAACTTTTCTTAAGTAAATCTTTGAAAAAATAATGTTTTTATTTGGTTAGGCTTTAAAACTCTTGACAAAACATATTTTACTTAATTCTTGACGAGCATTAAATGTCCTTGTAAATCAGGCGAAATCAAGGGCATCTGGGAAGCCTAATTGGAAAAAATTGGAATGCGGATAAAAATTCCATTAAGAATATTTGGGGAGTATTAACCCGTCGAGTTTACGCTGAAACACGTCATTATGAAAGCGTTGTTCACCTAGAAGAAGCAGTTATTTCATTTATTTATATTGTTTATTTTATTACTTTTAATAATTTCATTCACGAATAATTTTTTTCGTAGCCTCGAACACTTTAGTAGTGAATTCTACGGTTCTGCGAAAATATCACGCAAGAATAAAAAACATGTTTATGTTTAATGTCCTAATTTTTCGGATTAAAATATCCATCTCAGAGTTCCCGTACCCGTTCGAAAAATCAGAAAAATTTCCTTAAAATTTACAGAAACACATTATAATTACTAGACCTACCCAGTTAGAAACTGCAACTGGTACAAAAAATCAAGCACTGGCATACCACTAGGAATTGTTAATATATAACTGGCAAAATACTTGTTTAGGACGCTTTACAAGCATTTATTAAAAGCGTTTTGCCAGTATTTGTTTTACAATCATTTCAGTGGTACACAAAGAAAACATTGGCAAATAACTGGATGAGACTGCTATGCCAACGTTGGCTAAAAGTGTTTCCCAGTGCTACTCAGTTAGAAATTGACATTGGTTCAAAAGTCTATCCAATGGTAGAGCATTTATTTTATAAAAAATTATGATGCTTTGTTGAAAAAAGTTTCTGGTCAGAAGGTTCCGCTTTCTATGCCGGTTCCAGGCATAATATTTTTTGTATTTTTTTTGATGGCGCGCAAAATAGTTACATTTTATTACTAACACTCTTGCCAAAAATCACAAAATATGTGGGTACCTATATGCTTAGCAGTATGGACAAAAAATAAATACAAAAAATCAAAAATAGAGTTGAAAAAATAATGAGTCTAGAAATAGATGCTGAGATCATTACTTTATATTTAAAGTTCTTTTGGGTAACATTATTTTTTGGATTCAAATAATGGATTTAACTATTTTTTAGTATGTCCTTACTATTGTTGTTAAAGTAATGCAGAGAGTAAGCTGATGTCGTTATTGGTTTTGGGAAAACTATGGATGTATCATTAACGTA
This sequence comes from Delia radicum, assembly GCA_021234595.1. Classification (NCBI taxonomy): domain Eukaryota; kingdom Metazoa; phylum Arthropoda; class Insecta; order Diptera; family Anthomyiidae; genus Delia; species Delia radicum. Next base: position 195,799,149 of record CM037852.1, read on the forward strand.
TCTACACTGGGATATTAAATTAATAAAATAATAAAAGTTTTCAAAATCTAAGTATTTTTAATAACACAGTTTTTAAAAATGCGCCATTTTCGATAGCGATACGTCACGGGTTAACGTTTTCCAAAAAAAAAGAAAACCCAAATTCTTGTCTTCCATTTGGAATTATTTGAAATAAAACTGTTGGTCGGGAGATGCTGTAATAAATGAAAATCGGCAAATCGGTTCTAAGGAGCATCCTACTCTATAGCTCACAGATGTTGTAAAAGTGGATATTGACAAAAAAATACGCCACAAAATGTGAGTATGTGGTTTGAAAACAGTTTATTTTCGATTTGAAAAAAATCTAGTTTAAAAAAAAATTTGTAGAGACATTTTAATGTTAGGACAACACAGGTCTTAAAAATGTTAGAGAGGTCAGGGTCCCATAAACATTTAACACTTAAACATACTTTTGCAAAGTTTTGAGGTCTGATGAATCCGAATCTGACCTCAAAATTTCTCCATCGCATCAGGTTTTCGAGATATTTTTCCAAAATTTTAGAAAAACCGGTTTTTTTTTTTTTTTGCTATTTTCGGGATGTTATAACATTTTCCCAAAATTTGTTATGCCATATGAATTTCCTCCCTATTGTCTTCAAAGTTTTCGGGTTATCAGATTTTTAAAATATCATAACCTAAAATTTAGAAAAACACATTTTTCTGCTATATTCGGGACGTTATTACAATGCATATTATGACTTTATTTCTCAATTTGTTGTGTGCTCTAAATTACCTCCCTATTGTTTTCAAAACTCAGGTTTTCCCTTTTGAGTATCTAATTCCATTACTGGACTAGGTTATACATGAGTTTTGAAAATAATAGTGCAGAAGGCCAGATAAGGATTCAGGGGACCTCAAGCCTTGTATTTGGAAGCAATTGTGTATTGACCTTTCGTAAATTTTGTAGGCTTGTGTTATTAGATTAGATCAGAAGGCACTATGCACCGCGACCAATGTAGGTCTTTTGTGCTGCCTAAGGTTACCTACAGATTCAAGCTACCTATAAAGCCAATTATCCTATTAGGCAAAATGTTCGCGATGTCGGAAGGCGAAATGAATCGATCACCTAGAGACCTAAGTCTCCTATCACAAAGCCTGGGACATTCGCAGAGAACATGCTCCGAGGTCTCAGACACCAACTCGCAAAACCCGATTGACCCTTCTTGTGCAGATGGTATCTGAGATTACAGTGTCCAGTTAAGTACGAGGCCAGGGTCCTCAAACAACCCCTTTCAAGCGACAAGAGTCGCCTCGACCCCCTACTGGAAAATGAGATCAATCTTTTAGCCTGGCGCTGACCAGGAGAGTTTTCCCAGTAACCAGAGAATTCAGACTCTCTCCATGCCCTGAGCATTTCTCTAACATACCCCGCAGGTATTCCACAGAATGGTTCAGGACCAATAAAGGGCTTTCAGGCCCCGCGGTTGGCAAGACAATCTGCCCTCTCGTTGCCCTCGTGCCCCTCATGACCAGGAATCCACCCCAAGGTTAGAGAGTTGCCTCTACCGAGCCTATTGAGAGTCTGAATGCATTCCATGACCAACCCGGACGACACCTTATAGGCCATTAAGGCCCTCAGTGCAGCCTGACTGTCAGAAAGAATATAGATGCGAGATCTGCGAGTTCCCCTTCGCAGGCATTCCACTGCACAGACACAAATGGCCCAAATCTCCGCCTGAAAAATGGACGGATATTTTCCCATAGGTAAGGCACGCTGGAACCCTGGTCCGAAGACGCCCGCACCCGTATTCCCATTCGACTGCTTAGAGCCATCAGTGTACCACACCTGAGAACCATCTTCCGGTTCCCAGGATTGATTGGTCCACATGTCTCTGTCAAACAATAACACATCAAAATATCTATCAAAGATCCACTCCGGTGACACTTTGTCCGCAACCTTAGAAATCGGGTCATCTATTAGGATTCGCGCGATCCTCATGTGACCCCTTAGGTCGCCACCCATCATGCCACCGAATTCACTAAGTCTAGAGGAACCCATACTGGCAGCCTCCATTACAGAAATATGCAATGGCGGGATCCCCAGCATAACCCCCAAGGCATCCGTCGGGCAAGTTCCACCGGCCCCTGAAATGCCAACACACGCAAGACGGTAGATTCTCTTAAGAGCATCCCTTGCCTTACTCTGTTCAACTTTTGGCCACCATGCAAGGGCAGCATAGGTGATCATCGGTTTAACAATAGTATTGAACGACCAGTAGACCATTTGTGGCCTTAGGCCCCATGTTCTCCCGAAAAGCCTCTGGCAGGCATAATATGCCCTGGTGGCCTTCTTGGAGACGTGGTCAAAATGTTCGTTCCAGGTGAGGGAGCTATCAAGAGTCACTCCAAGATACTTAACACTGCTAGAGAAGCCATCCGTTACGCCCTCAACGACCGGCATAGACAGGTTAAGTTTTCTCCTTCTCGTGAATGGTACCAGGATTGTCTTCGACGGATTGACAGACAACCCCTTTTCCCGGCACCACGAAAGAGTGAAGTTCAGAGCCTGTTGCATACGCTTGGAGATGGTCCTGTCATCCCAGCCTACAACGGAAATGACAAGATCATCGGCGTATCCATAGGTCCTGAAACCCAAGTCGTTCACACCCTCGAGTAATTCATCAATGACCAGTGTCCATAGTAAAGGCGACAAAACGCCACCCTGAGGACACCCTCTGGTCGCATTCACGGTCCTACAAGTAGTCCCTATTCCGAACGTGATTATCCTAGAGCGGAGCATCTCCAATGTCCAATTAATTATGATTGGAGGAATGCTCTTCCTAGCCATGGATACCCTAATCGCATCGTAGGACGTGTTGTCAAAAGCGCCCTGTATATCAATAAATGCACAAAGGGCAATGTTCTTTGCCTCCAGTGCCCGTTCTATTGTTGTGACAACATGATGGATAGCAGTTTCGGTAGACTTACCCCGTTGATACGCGAACTGTAGCTCATGTATCGGCTTTCGTCTGAGGTAAGTGTCCCTAATATACTGATCCAAGACTTTCTCCATTGTTTTGAGGAGAAACGAGCTCAGGCTAATTGGTCTGAAGGACTTAGGTAGCTGCTCAGACTTTTTCCCCGCTTTCGGTATAAAGACCACTCTAACCTCCCTCTAGGGTCTCGGTACATGTCCGAATAATAGACTCGATCTAAATATCCTAACCATTTGTGGGACAATTAAGTCCATCCCTCTCTGTAAAAGACAAGGATAGATCCCATCTGGACCCGGAGATTTAAATGAAGAAAATTCATCTATCGCCCACTTTACCCGGTTCTCCTGAAAGATTGCACCCGCCAGGCGTACGTACCTACCTGTCAGGTTCGGGATTCTCTGAATCACAGCGGACCCGCAGTTGTCAACGCATCCTGGGAAGTGAGTATCGAGCAAGAGTTTACAAGTTTCAGTGGGAGATTCCGTGTATGAGCCATCCGGCCTCTTAAGAGTGCAGAGACCATTTGTATGATCCTGTGACAGGGCCTTTTGTAGTCGCACCGCCTCCGGAAGATCAGAGATCTTCTCACAGTAGTTGCCCCACGTGGTCCTTTTGGATCTGCGTAGTTCTCTATTGTACTCAGTGAGTGCGGCCCTATAGGTGATCCAGTCACCTGTTTCCTTTGCTCTGTTGAACAGTCTTCTGGCTTCCTTTTTAAGCTTCTCCAGACCATCATTCCACCATGGAACGTCCCTCTTCGTCTTCCTGGTCTTTTGGGGGCAGCTCAAAAAGAAAGCAGAAGTTAGATTCAATTGCATTTCGGATGCCGCATGATCGATCTCTCTAGTACTCAGAATGAGCCCTTTAGAGACATCTGCATCTCGTTCCAAATTGTATCGGAAATCCTCCCAGTTCGTGCGTCTGGGATTACGATAAACCTGGCATGAGTCCAATGCACTAACAAAATCAAATACCAGATGTTGATGGTCCGACATTGACAGTTCATTGGATACATGCCAGTTTGAGATGGCAAATGACATATCAGAACTAGTAAGAGTGAGATCCAAGACCTCTGTCCTAATAGAATTCCTGAAAGTCGGTTCGTCACCCCTATTCACTATGTTTATATTGTTACTTAGGCTTGTGTTGCAATAATTCTTAAATTTTTCACAGATGTTATTAGCATAGATTTTTCTAAAATCGGCAATATATTGTTTTCAACCTCAGTTTTTGTGGAGTGTTTTTTGTCAATACCTAATTCTAGACCACCTGGGAATTATAACTGCCAAAAACTCTGGAGCAAGCATTTTCGTCTGGGGTCGTCTAAGGGTTAAGAGTTTTACTCTTTAATCAATTTAGCTCCACTTAAATTCATTGAGATTATACTTTAAAAAATAAATATGTGGCCTTAACAAACATAGCAAGATGATTTGCATAAGCATTCTTCCCATTTAAGATTTTTTTCTCTCTTCTATTTTCCATTCATATTTGATTGGGGTTAAATAGCAGCAGTTGTTGTTTCAAAACATAGTTACAAAAGAAAAGAACAAACTATATTTCATAATAGTTGTAACAAATTAGAATTTCAATTAATTTTTATGTTGCTTCTCTCTAACAAAAAAATAAAAAATAACAACTTACAAATTGTTGACAAAAACTCGGGATAAATAGAAAAACGAAACTATGTCTGAACACTGTTTGCCATTTTTTTTATAATTATTTCATTTAAACATAAAATTTATGTAAAATGTTGTTGCACTTATATATGTACGTACAACATAAATACATGATTTAAAGCCATGCATACAAATTGCCTAAAGCTCAACCACAAACAAATGGCGCGCCATTTTTTAGTCTTCACAATGCAATGACAACAATATTTTAAGTGGCAAACAGTGTTTGTGTATGCGTTAGTAGTTGTGTGTATGTGTATGTTTTAGTGGGTGAATAGAGTTTATCTAGTCATTGGCTGTGTGAACATAGTAGTGGTTAAATGGTTGAGTCTTTTTTATGCTTAGACTTTAGCATAGACTTGGCATTATGCTACAAAATGGCATTGTTTTCATGCTTTAGTACATTTGCCCGGTTTTGATTTGTATGTCATTTTATGACTTTCTCTGACTGTCTGTGTGCCTGTCTGTTTGTATGAATGAGTGGCTAAGCAAGAAGTTAGAAAAATATTCTGAGCAAAAAATATAATGTCATATTTCAAATTTTGCAATTGTCATATGACAAATGGCTACGGGGTTTGTTTAAATTAAACCATTAATTTTGTGCAATTTTTTTGTTGTTGTTGTGCATTTGTGTGGTGTTGAATTGTAAAGATTATCAGTTTGTATCTGTGTTAACTGAGACAATTAAGAATAAGGCTTTATTTTGCACTTGATTGTAAAAAATTTATTTTCTTTTAAATTTCAAGCAATATGCATATGAATATCGGCCTTGAAGAAATATTTTTTTAACACTTAACAGGAAAAAAATCTAAATCAAATTTTAAACCAGATTTTCTAAATAACCTTTTCACTAAATGACGACAGCGGATAACAAATGCTTTTGATAAGTCTTTATATTAATAATTTTAATACCAATGCATTATGGTTGCAAAAACTACTTTTCTTGGACAAAATTATTAAAATAAAAAAAATTGTATTTTTTAGTGCAAAATATAATTTTTCTGGAAATTGCAATCCTTTTGTGCATTTTTGTCACATTATCCCTTTAATGCACTCTCGTATTTTTTTTTTTTTTGTTTTTTAAGAGAAGCAACACCAGGAAAATCTTCCAATTTATTAATGTGTTGGAAATTGGATAGTGGAGGGATGAAAGGTGAGGAAAGATGAAGGGCTTCAAATATGAGAGTTGGCGATTTTATTGAAGCTTTTTTTTTTGGTTCATAGCCCTGATTCATTATTTTATTTCGGTGGGGTTAAGTGATATGGGAACACCGAAGGTGTGAGCTGCGATACACATGAGGGCTTGAAAAGTCATACATATAGGAAATAAATCGGAGTTTTTAAGGAAACGGTGTTGTTGAAAAAATAAATTTTTTTAAAAAGTCGCAAAAAGTTGCAGAGCCTGAAAAAGTGTAAATCATTACCAGATATCAGTTTAAAAAAATAAAAAACTTAGTATAACATTTTTATTTTAGTAGATTTATTTTGCTGAAATTTAAATCTATTTTTTCGTGATTGTTTTAAGTATATATAAAAATGTCAGGACTTAAATTTCGTTAACATAACGCAATTACATAAAACATCTCGAATTAAACAAAATGTTTTATTAATAACATTAAGAACAAACCATAATAATTCCTAATTACTAACATGCGTGTATATATACATATACAAGGTGGCGCAAAAATAATCGTCCGATGTTTTTTGGCTGTAATTTAAAAAAAAAAAATGAAAAACTTTGATTCTTCTTGTGGATTATTTTTATTTGGTATTTTAATTTTTTTTACATCAAGTCGAGAATATGATGTCATGTAAATGGCCGCCGCCACAGTTGATTGTCCTTTGAGCCCTTTTTATGGCTTTTTCCATCACTTTGGCCAAAACTTCCGGCGATAGGTCCTCACATTCTTGACGGATATTGTCTTTAAGAGCTGCAAGAGTCTGAGGCTTGTTGACATAAGCCCGCGACTTCAAAAAGCCCCACAAAAAGAAGTCTGGAGCGGTCAAATCAGGCGATCTTGCTGGCCAGTGCAAATCGCCAAAACGGGAGATTAGGCGCCCGGGAAATGCATCCTTCAGCATATCGGTTGTGGCACGTGCAGTGTGTGCCGTTGCACCGTCCTGTTGCAACCACATGTTTTCCAATCCCAATTCATCAAGTTGCGGCAAAAAGAACTCGTTGATCATTGCTCTGTAGCGCTCACCATTCACAGTAACCGTTTGGCCCGCGACGTCTTCGAAGAAAAAAGGTCCGATGACTCCTCCAGCGAAAACAGCACACCATACAGTGACTTTGAGCGGGTGTAATGGCTCTTCGTGGGTTACACGCGGATTTTCAGTGCAACAGAAGCGTAAATTTTGCTTATTTACGTACCCGCTAAGATGGAAATGGGCCTCATCACTCATGATTATTTTTGATGAAAAATCATCTTCCTCTTGGTGGTGATTAAGGATGGCTTGAGCGTATGTTACACGCGATTGGCATCCATTCAAATATGCTTAGTTGGTTCCGTCATTATTTGATTGGCAGAATCGCAACAGTATCTGTTGATGGAATTTGTTCGGACTATTTTATACCAACTTCAGGTATTCCACAGGGCAGCATCCTTGGTCCTTTATTATTTAATATTTTTATAAATGACATTAGCGATTGCTTTAAAAATTCAAAATTTTTAATGTATGCTGATGATCTCAAAATTTTCAAGCCAATTTTTTCTGTAAGGGACGTTTTTGACCTTCAGGAGGACTTGAATAATCTAGTTCATTGGTCAAATTGTAATGGTTTACCCTTTAATATTTCTAAATGTTATATTATGTCTTTGCATAGACGTCGAAATATTATAATTTCTGATTACAGAATGTTTGGTAATGTATTGTCATCTGTTGATGAAATTTTGGACCTTGGTGTAGTTTTTGATATTAAATTATCATTCACCAGTCATTTAAATTTTATTGTACCGAAAGCTTATTCGCTTTTAGCATTTATTCGACGTAATTTGGATAAATGTTTTGATCACATAACGAAGAAAGTGGTTTTTGCTTCGTTTGTTAGATCTAGATTGGAATATTCTTCATTTATTTGGAGTCCTAATGCTGCTCTTCATATTGGTCGTATTGAGAGAATTCAAAGAAAGTTTGTCAAGTTTGCCCTACCATGTTTTAACTATCCGAATCATTTTAACATTCCTTCTTTTTCTAGCCCTTCTTACGCAGATAAGTGTGAGTTTATTTCTTTAAAAACTCTGGAAACTCGTCGTATTATTGCAAGTTTAACTTTTTTACATGGTATTATTTGTGGTGTTATTGATTCTCCTGAGCTATTAGAGTTAATTTCAATATATGTTCCACCAAGAAGTTTTAGAAATATAAGTAAATTTTTCATATTGATATACACTTAACTGAATATGTATTAAACGAACCACTAAATAGATCTATGAGATTATTTAATATTTATTGTAATAAGTTAGACATAAGTGTTTCTCACTCCCAATTTAAAATTTTGTTAAATAATTTATTTTAAATATCTTAATTTTTATATGCTAGTCTGTAAGGATATTGTATCCATAGACTTAAATAAATAAATAAATAAAAGATTGGCGGTCAGCAGCTAACAGCTGATGCACCGTCTGGACTTTGTACGGAAACATCTTCAAATCTTGTACCAAAATTCGCTGTAAAGACCGTCGACTGATACCCACTTGCGTGGCACGTCGTCTGGTCGATGTCGACGGCGCTTCCATGACATCCTCGGCTACAGCAGCAATATTCTCTGCAGAACGGCTACTCCGGGGTCTGCCACGCCTGGCAGCATCTCGTGTTATGCCAGTCTCTTCGAGGCGAGCGGCTAAACGTCGCAGTGTTTCACCAGTAGGCGTTGGACGGCCAGGAAATCTGCGACGAAATTCACGTTGTGCCAAAGTCACCGACCGATTATTGGTCAAATAAATAGTCACCAATATTCCGCGTTCTGCAGCAGTGTTTACTAACGTGTATTTCGCATGTGTTTACTACACAAATGTCAAAACAGAACTGACATTAGGGGCCAATCGCAAAATTTATAGCATTTTCTGATAGGAGGATTACTTTTGCGCCATATATGTTTGATATCATTTTTATTATTAATAAAAATTTTTTTTCGACAATGAAAATGAAAAATATTCAAGTTCGAGTCCATACTCTATATTTCTTTATTAGGATATTTTCCTAATAAATAATTTATAGAGTTTCTGTTTTCAAATTTATTAATTCACCACTTTCGGGAATGTGTTGATAGATCTATTTCGGGAATTTAAGAAGTGACAATCCCATGCAAAACATCAAACATTCATATAACCCAGTTTTCCCACTAAATGAGAACTAATATATGAGCTCGAAGTTAATTATTATCACCATTGATCAAACACAAATTCAAAACTTTTTCGTTATGTGCAAGCTCTACCTTTGGTAGATATACAATACACGCTTATTGTTTTTATTCTCCTTTTTATTTGCACTCTTGTTTTGTTATGTTTTGTTTTGTTTAAAAGCAAGATGTAAACAAGACCCTAATTTGTCTTTCTTACAAGTTTGATATTATTTTATTAAAAAAAATTATGTTTTTTTGACACTTTAACGTTAATGTTTCCTTTTTATCTCCTTTATTGTCAGTTACTGAAATATTGGATGCAATAAAAAAAAGTTAGTAAAGTCAGCAAAAATGTTGTTAACTAAATCAATAAAATCTGTGTCAAGAAAAAAAAAATTGGTACTGTTAGCTAAGGTCGCTGATTTTCATCAACAAAATCAGTAGATTCAGCAAAAGTTTTGCTAACATTTAGTTGATTAAAAATGAAAAAAATCGTGCTAAAAGTTAACAAAAATTTTGCTGACTTTTAGTAGACTGAAAAAAACTCAAAAATATTTTTTTGTGATTCTTTTAAAAGTGATTTACAATAAATTGCAAAATATAAATGTGTTCATACTCCCACATTGACTACATGCATTAATGTGATATCTGAAAATATATACACAAAAAAAAAAAAAGTTTCGTTTCAAATTTTTTTTAACGTCTATTTAAAATATTTAACTAACTTTCAGGATTATGTTTTCCTGGCATCGCGTTTTCAGCTAAAATTTTAGTTAAGCGCTTTTACCAAAAAACTACTTTTGAATTTATGTTTAAGTAATTTTCATTGCTACCAAAATTGTGCTGATAAACACATTAATAGCATGGGGAACAAGTAAAAATACTAGATGTAGATGTCGCAGTATGAACGAAGTAGAGAATAAAGAAAATATACAAACAAACACAATCATTATAAACTTACACAAAATGCAAGCGAAATTGATTTCGTTCATTTATTTTTTTTTTTTTTTGTGAACTACACAACACATCAAACAAATGCACACATGTGCACATAAAAATTGTGAAGATTAAATAATTCAAATAAACTAATTTTAAAAAATTACTAAATGAATGATATTTTGATAAACTTGAAAATTAAAGATGCAGGCAAAACTAAAATACGCATTTGTGCTGCTATACAAAATAATATTTTAATAAATTGAGGTTGCAGGAAAAATTTAAATTTAAACAACGCTTTGGGCCGACTATAGATAACAATAAATGCCAGTCTCGGGTATTGGTTTCTAAAATATAAAATGTTTTAATGACATTAAGCAAAATTTGGAATATTTCTTTTTTGTATTTCAGAATTTTATTCATTCAAATATATTTAAATGTCAGCAAAATAAATTAACTAAATTAAAAATTTAATACTAAGTTTTTCAGTTTTTTTTTTTAATCTACTAAGCTCCAGGAAAAAATTTTGTTGATTTCAACAAGTAGATTATAATTTGCTTTGAACTAAGTGTCATCAAAAATTTTGCTGAATTTACAAATATATTGCTAAAAATCAGATCTCTGATGTTCAGCAAAAAACTTTTGCAGACCCATGCAATTTTTCTTCAAGGAGCCTCCCAGGAAACATTTTGCTGACTCAACTAACGTTTTTGCTAATTTTATGGACTTTCTTTTTTGAGTGTAGAAATAATAATAATAAATAAAATTATCTTTAAACTACTTTCATCAATGGCTGTCTAAATGATAGCATCCTCGAAAGGAAAACAAATGCCGCAAATTATTTTGGAAAGGAAACGAAAAAATAACAAAATATGACATACACAGTGCAACACGAAAAAAAATAACCATATACGGACACCATATTCTAGAAATTTGTTTATTGAGATCTTAGGTAAATTTTTGTAGTTGATTGTTTCCTTGAATTTTAAACGGTTTGCTACCTATGGACCTGAACACGGGAAAAAAAGTAAAACAAAATCGAATTTTTTTAAGTTTTTTGCGACTTTGATCTGGAAGGTGAAGTTTTTTTGATTTTATATGTTCGCAATTTGTGTTCTTTATGACAAGAGCTACAACTTTGCCATAGAGAGTAAATCGAAATTCTGAACGGTTTGCAAGATATGAGCCTGAGAAAATGATGACTTTTTTGCGAAAATGATACCGAGGCCACAAATCTTTGGCGGCCCATAAACAAAAGAGGATATGACTTTGGGAAAAATTGGGAGACACGGGTCTTTTTTTTTTAGTCTTTTATCATGTAGTGGTGTCCGTATATGGTTATTTTGCCATGACTTAAAAAATTACACACAGTGATATACAACCCTTTTTGGCAATAAGAAAAAGGAAACATAAAAAATTACCTAAAATATGTATCTTTGAATTTTGCATTAGTCTGTCTACCTGTACGTATATTTGTTTCCAATTTGACTACATTACATTACTAATCACAATGAGCATTTAGTTTACAAATACGCATTTAATCGTTATTAAATTTAAATATTTTATTTTGTCTTAAATTAATAGACAAGCTGGTGACAACACAAAATTTAAGTTGATTTAAGCCACAACTTTTTTTTATGTTTGATAAACAGATACAAAAATTTGCTATGGTAGATTTTCTATATGTCTCACAAGAGTTGTACTTCTTAGTATCATTTTCGTCGTCATTACTATATCTTGACATGTCGTCATTACTATATCTTGATATCTTATTCATTCTGCGCATATCTTCCAATTTGATTGTCGTCCACACTAATAATGTGTTTATCACCACAATTTTTCTAGCAAAATAAATTAGCAAAATATTAGTAAAACATTAGTTTAAAAATTTTAGCTGAAGACATAATTTTAACGAAACATTTGCTGTAAAATTGTGTTCTATATTTAAAACACTTTTTACTAACTTTAATACTAACTTATTTTTTTGAGGAAGCTTTTAACGAAGCTCACTAATATTTGCACACCACAAACTATTTAATTTATTGCTTCAGTTATTTATATTTACTTGGCTTGCTAAAATTAGTAACAAATTTCTATAATATATTGTACTTATAGGATTTCTACGAGAAAATCTCAATCTGTCTATATTGATTGCCAGCAATATATACGTGTTTATTTCTCTATTAATTCTATAGTTGCATACATATAGCCCAGCAACATTACATATCGTCACATAAAATGCAAAAGGCGTAACTAACATATTTACTTTTTTATAGGAGAAACAAAAAAAGGCCACAAATATTTTAACAATATCGTTAATAAAATTGATAGTTTTAATCATACAACGAAACAATTTTGTGGAGAAATGTAGTTCGATGAATTTTTTACAGAGCAACCAAAAAAATGTATGAATAAAAAACCAATATAAAATTATAACTTTATTTATAAAAGCGCTATATTTCATCGTCGAGGTCCAAATATATTTTGTAGGAATATAGTTTAGCCAAATGAATCACACTCATCAATAAAACCAGTTTTAGAACCTATATTAGTAACGCCATTTTTCATTTTAGATGACGATATGTTGCTAAATTTAGACATACAAGAAAATTTGCCAAATTAAAATTGTTGGTTAAGTTCTTTGGTTTTGTTGTTATGTATCGCATTTAGTTTTCTTCGATAAGATTAACATACATACTTATAAGACATATGTAACATGTCAATTAATGACAGTTTATATATAAAACATTTTATGCATGTATAAGGCTTTCCATAACAAACGAACAAGGTTAAAAATCCAAAAACCAAAATTTTCTGGTGAGGTATTAAACGTGCAAAACTGTAAAAAAATTGAGTTTTGTTTTTTGGTGATATACAAATATAGGCAATACAAAATTACAAAAGTCCATTTAAAAATATTAAGCAGAAGTACCCAGCAACATAAGAGCTGAGGAAGAAGTAGTAAAAACACCACATCTACTGAGTCGGATGTGGTGCAAATTTAGGTGAATCATTAATGATTTTAACATTGTCGTGTCATTGGGCGGATGGAGGGAATAGATAACTTCTTTAATAGCATTTTAAACAGTGCACGGATGCTATTTTTCAATAGTTCATGGAAGGTCTTTTTCAAATATATATTAACATTTTTATTTAATAAAAATGTGTAGCATACTTTAGGGATGTATCTTTAAATATTAAAAAAAAAAATCATTTGGTGCCAGCGAGTATTGAACACACGAATCTGAGTTACGATCTGCTGTATTAAAGTAGACCGCGCTACCATTTGCACCAAAGTTACTTATGCAGTACAACAAACTTAAAACGAACTTAAGTTGAAAATATTGATATATTTTTATGAAAACAAGAAAAATATGCTACACAAATATATAATAAAAAAGATAAAATAATGATTTTTAAAATATTTTTATTATTTGATTTCGTATCACTGAGATATAAATTATTTTTAACATATTTTTAAGTTTTGATGAGGTTAAAAAAAATATTAAGAAATAATAAAAATGCTCATTTAACAATTTTGAATTCATTGCAAAATTTTAAAATATTTTTTTGATAATTAATTTGACGAGAAGTGTCTTTAATAAGATAATGACAATGAGAAAAAAAATATTGGAGAAGTAGTTTAACTACAGATCGGAAAAAGTGGCCTGCAATGAAACGATTGTGCCTTGGAACGTAAGATCTTTTAATGTTTCACGTATTTTTTCTAAAGATTTGAAGAAAGAGGTCGGTAAAAACTGTATAGGTAAATTAAAGTGATATATTTAAATAAAGTAAAAGGTTTTAATTAATTAATTTACTAATTAATTATTAATAAACTACCTTTCAAAATTTGGCTTCCATATTTTTTGGTTTTGCTAATTTTTTGCGATCCGAAACAATAGAATTAAAAACTCAACTAGATTTTTGAAGCCAAAATTAAATTTTTTTACCTAATTTTTTTTTGAATATTGCACACGTTTCAATTGAGGTACACCTGAAAAGTATATCTTGAAACAAATATGAAAAATTCGATAAACTAATTTTTAGCAGTGAAATAAATCTTTGCATTTTCTTATCAACATAACAAAAAAAATATTAATTGTTATGTTTTACAAAAGGTTCCATCGCAAAGACAAAAAATAGCTTTTTATCAAATAATTATTTGTCCACTCTGGATAGCAATTTTCTAATTTAATTTAATTTAATTCTTTATGATTAAAGTCAAGATGTTAATTATTTGGTAGTTTTTAAATTACTTAATTCTCTTAAAATACTCAGAAAAACTAAATTAAATAAAAAATACTAAAAAATTAATTAGAATTAAAAAAAAAATTATCTCCCCGGCCCGGAATTGAACTCGCAACCTTCTGATTGCAAATCCAACCACTTACCACCTCAACCTCCATATAAAAAAAAATATGTATGAACTTATAAAAAAGTACTTCTTATGATGTTATTAATTTAGATACCAATTAATTTATATGGTGATGCAAATGCAGTTGAAAATAACTTTAATTTGCCATTTTTGGCAGTTGTTAACAATAACTTCTATTAAAGTAAAAAATGTGCGTATGCTAATGCTTTGGAAGTCAAGTTAAAGCACTACTTCCGCTTTATTTTGCTGGGTAGGAAAGAACTGTACTTGAAAATTTGCTTTATTGGAACAATAGTATATGTTACAGTTTAATTTATAATTTCATAGATTTTCTAAATAGTTTTTTTTTTAAATAATTTTGTTTTCAAATTCCTGAACATTAGATTGCGTACAAAAAATAAAAAAATACATCGTTTAGTTTTTTACTGTTTAAGTCCACTAACGAATTTAATTAAATCCCGATAAATCAAAAACTCATGGCGTAGAAACGGTAATGACATGTCATTACTTTTCTCACTACAAATTACCAGGTTGCTCTCTGCATTACTTTATCACAAATAATAACGCATACTTCTAAGTAGTTAATTTTCATATTATTTCAGTAAAAAAAGTAATGCGTTACCCATAAAAACTTATTTATATCATTATTTCGAATATAAATTGATGATTTAAAGTAATAAATAAACATTGCACGGTTTTTTGTTTAACAAAAAACAAATGATCTTGAACTTGAATAATCTTGCTCACATCATAATTTAAGATAAAAGATCGAAAAATAAACTTTTGGTTTTAATTTTTTAAAATTTAAAAATAAAACATTTAAAAAATTGCAGAGTACGGCAAAACTGATTTATGGTCCTAATACTATAGTCAGAAAGTGTTGTTGTTTATTTAATAAACAATAAAAACACAGTGTATTATGACTAGAGATTCTAGCCTATACACGAACAATGTTTATTAGTTAAAAATGTTTTATTTTTGATTTGAATTAGTTCAATTCTTTCAATTTTGTTTTTTACTTCTCATCGGGTAAATAAAAAAAATACGGGTAAAGCGTCGATCTTTTTCCTTCAAAATTTGGGTGGAATATTCTAGCCCTTCTACATTGGTTCTCTAATGATTTTCGGTGACGCGAAAAGATAAGTAGATAAAGTCTGCTTTAAGTTAGCGGGCAAAAACTTTTTTGAGTAATAAAAAAACATTGCACGTTTTTTTGTTTAACAAAAAACAAATGATCTTGAACTTGAATAATCTTGCTCACATCATAATTTATGATAAAAGACCGAAAAATGAACTTTTGGTTTTAATTTTTTAAAATTTAAAAGTAAAACATTTATTTGCAATAGTTTTGGAAAAGAAATGGTTTAAACTAAATAATACTATAAATAATGTAGTTTATTAGAAAACAGAAAAGTTTTAATTGATTTAGTGGTAATGCCGGTTTTAATATCATGTTTTTATTACTTGGGAATAAAATAAGTGGAAATATTTACGGCACATTAATTCCGCTTTGAACGTGAATTGCCTTAGATGCAAGCAACTCAAATCCGCTAGCTTCCATCCATTTGAAAAGTGCCGCTAAAGTTTCACCTGCTTTTATGATTTTTGACGTGTAGTCTTCAAATTTTAATTACATCAATTTACGGAAAAGTAATAATGTTTTTTGGTTTAAACCATTTAAGAGCTAAACCATTTAAGAATTAAGCATCTACCAAAAAAAAAAAAAACACTAAAATTTCTCAAACATTTAAGATTTCGTTTTAAACATGCTATATCAGATCAAAAAAATATGAAAAGCTCCACATGCTCTATAATCTTTATTTATTCGGGCTTTTAGCGGTTAGTAAAACACAATGAAGTCTTGCGATTTCTATATTTACTGCAGTATTTCCATCAACAATTTTAGAGTGTCGTGACAAAATATGTTAAAATAAAAATTCGCGTAATTCACTCCAGAAAACTTATGATCATAATTTTTGAACGGTAAAATGAATAGTAAGAATCGACACGAATGCGTACTGATAAAAACACTCGTAAAAAAACCTCCTTTAGCTAAAAATGCTAAATTAAAAAAAAGTCATTTTGCAAAATGAAAAAACTCGAAAAGTTAAAAAAATTTAAATTGAATAGCGGCCGTTTAAAGAAACATGTAATGTGGTAAAATACTAAAATCACACCATGTTCGGGACACGTGGCAATAAAACTGTTTTTGTGCCTCTCGAAAATTACTTTTGTTAAAAAATCATGTTTTTTCCATTTCAGTGAAGCTCTTATTCCGATTGTCTTTATGGCACTTTATCGCCACATACAGCAATCTACGCACAATTTAATAAAGTTTTGTTATCAAATTTCTTAGTAATCGATCTGGCTAAAAAGCTAAAAACAAGTGAAAATCGAAAAAAAATTTGGTTTCAAAACATTAACACCATATAATTTTTTACTTATTTGTTTCAAACCATCGCACAATAGGTCAAATCGAAATTTTTCTGTGCGAAATTAATAACTACTACAAAAACAAGGTATTTAAACCAAAGCCTGTAAGAATTTCATAAGTAAGTTTAACCCTATTTAAAAAAATGGAATTTAACCCATTAACGACCAATAATTAACCCTTTTTCAACCGTTACAAAAACATGTATACAAAAACAAGGTATTCAAACCAAAGCCTGTAACAATTCCATAAGTAAGTTTAAACCTATGTAAAACAAAAATTAATTTAACCCATTAACGACCAATAATTTACCCTTTTCTAGCCATTAAAACACAATACATTGAATTGATTAATTTTTTTTATATTATAATATTTAGGAATTGCTTAAATCTAATTCATTTTGAAAATTTAAATCAAAAAGGGCTTCTTCACTTTCATCAATTTCATCAATATCATCAATTTCTTCGTCTTGCTTGCTAAGCTGAAATTCTTCTGTGGATTCAATGCAACATAATAGCTCAATAACTTCAGGTGGAAGTGAAGAACGTTTACGCTTTTGTAAGCGTCTGGTTAAAAATGTTGGGAAATATAAGGGAATAACCGAAGTAGCTAAAAGTGATGCATCGCAGTTTTTTGACGAACTTGGCTCATTAAATGCTTGCTTAAATTGAGCTTGACCAGTGCTACTATCAAACCCGTAGCTTAATATTAATTCGGAGCATAAAAAGTGTGTCTCCTCCGCTTCCATTACAGCTTGAACTACTTCTTTTTGCATTTCAACAATTCTTTCAGCCGTATGAAGTAAACTAGATTGCAACGAAACTTTAGCAAGGGTCTCATTTGCTGTTATACCCTGAAGTCGGTAATTTAATTTTGCGGCTGCAATTTTATTATAGTGTGGATAAATATCGCAGTTTCTTGATTTGCTTTCATGGCGTATTGCATTGTATTGCTCTTTAGGAAAGGAAAGCTAAAGCCTCATCCGCAGAAAGTGGAATTGGTATTTTAGTATCGTGATTACATTTTGTCCGCATTTTAGATGGTCTTGTCGGGCTTTTCATACTTTCTTTCAGGACTGCAGCCAAATCGGAATCACCTTGTTTACGAGCCGATGTTGCTGCTGCACGAACTAGAATTTTAGTATAAGCTTTCTCAGTTGAAAGATTTGCGGCTTCTCTTCTTTTTCCAAATTCTGATTTTGCGCTGAATGGGATAGCTGGACGTCCAACACCGGTAGAAGTAGGTTTTTTTGAAATATCACTTACCACAAAATGTAATTCAGAATTTAGCCACGTATGATTTTGATCCTTAAATACATTAATCTTTCTGTGACATTTTTCCCACTTTTGAGCCAATTTTATGGATAAAAATATTTTTATCCATTTCATTCGAAATAGTGTCAAGTTTGATTTTGTCAACAACGTGTTTGAAAACTGCATAAAATTTGTCTTTTTTGTTGCATTCTTTTCGCCATATTTCAAACAGATCGTTTTTTTTTTTTGATACAGAGGTTACCTACAAAAAAAGGCATAACTCATAAAGCGCAAATAATCGCAATTTGTTACAAACACAATTAACTCATTACATTATATTTAATCCAGTTTTTTAATTTGGTAGAGGTCAGATGGGGTCAAAATTATTAAACGCTTACGGAATGTAAAAATTTAAAAAACAACTGAACTTTTTTAAGGTAATGTTGTCTGATGAGCTCTTTTTAAGTATATCGACATAAATAAAAAGCAGTTATAATTAAAAACAGTAGTACTTACCTTTCTCTTTATTTTCCATTTAAATTAATAAATTATAATAAACACAAATCGAGAAATACAAACTTAAAGTTGACCTTGCACTATTAAACACTCTAGCACGTTTGTAGAAAAAATTGCATTGATTGACTTTGACGTACAAATATGTAACGGTGCTTTTTGTTAACGCAAAAAAATCATCACACGTCTTTGTTTTGAAGCATTTCGAATTAAAAAACAACAACAACAATAGTAAAAGGGAACTTTGATTTTTATCAATTTAGCACAGAAAAAGCTGTCATTTGACCTAATGTGCATCGGTACATATAGGCTAAACTTATTCAAGTTTAGTGAGTTTTCATTAAGCAATTTGAATTCCTAAATGGTAAGCTGCAAAAAATATACCCTTAAGAATGCAATATTTTCAGTGTGACTTAAACGACTTTTTGAGAATTTTTAACTTTGAGCGTTAATAACTATTAATCTGTTGCTTCACTTATCCTGAAATTTTGCAAAAAAAAAAAAAAAAAAACTTTTAATCGTTAACTAAAATATATAAGCAGCTACGCTCTGACATAAAAAATGTAGAAATTATTACAAAATGTAGTCAGTTTCATCAATAAGAAAAATTTTTGAAAAATGTTCATGTACATCAATAATATTTTAATGTTATTTTTAATGGATAACAAGCTTTCCACCTCCGTAATTTTACAAAAATGTAGCAAATTAAACATACACACAGTGAAAAGTGTATATTAATGGTAACAGCTTCTAAATTCAGTTAGTACAACGATATTTATATTTGAGTTCTTAAAAATTTTTGGTTGTTACAACTTAAAGTTAAAACTAATATAAAGTTTTGTCAACTGTTTGTAATTCATAACCGAATTTGAGTCATAGTAACAGAATTTCAGTTGGCCAATAGTTACAGTTTTTTCTGTGTGTATTAGCTAAGATGATACTAGTATTTCGATTTCGATCTGGCTTAAGATCGCATCTGAACCCAAAGTTTTAGAAAAGCTAGAGCCTCCACAATTTAGGCTTCTTTTATATTTTTAACTATTTTTTTAATACTATATTTTTGTTTTTGTTTTATTAGTTACACTTTTTAAAGGATTTTTGCAAGTGTGATTTGTATAGACAAAAAATAAATATAGCTTTCAGATCAAACCAAACACTTGGACAAAGTTAAAAAATAAGAATATTTTGGTACATATTTTCTCGGACACTATTGGACATAGGGGATCAAACTTTTGGCAGGACAGTTTCAAGAAACGTAAAGTCATATGGAATTAATTCATCAAATTTCCTACAGTTCACTGCTACAACATGGGACAATATTGGGTATATTTGCTAAATATTAATAAAAATAAGAAGAGCATAAATAAATCTGTTAACTTTACAAAATTTTAGTTGTATCGATGTTGTCGATGTGAATTTTAGTAAATTTAAAAAAGCATTTTACTCTGTAAAATAAGCAAAAACTTATGCTAAATATTTGTAGACTCAAAGTAGCAAACAAGAACTGCAATGTTAACAAAATTTGTGCTATATTTACCATATTTTTTCAGCAAGACCATTTTTAACTAATTTTTATAAGCATTTTTTCATTAAAAAAAATAGTTTAAAAAAAAACTGTAAAAGTAAAAAAGTTATAAGCATTTCAAATCAGTCAGCCGAAGTTGGCTCACCCTGTATCAACCGATATTTATTAAGATATTAATATGAACCACATCAAAAATTTTCGGAAAACCAAATCTAAGATAAAACTATATTTGATCATATGTGCTATCACATATATCCATACGAAGCTTTATAAAGCTATATGTTTTTTAATAATATTATTTGAAACAACCCAGGAAAAAATTACACATTCCAAAAGAAGGTGATGCCCACACTTGCTTACATATCTCATTGCCAAATTTAGTAACTGCAATACCAAACTCATTCCAACGATAGAGTCAAAAAAGCAAGTAGTATTGTAATCAATTCTTTAAATTTAAACCAGAATGCATGAACTCAGTAACAAAGTAATTATTTACTTAAAAGAAAATAACAATGTTATTAACTTATATGTTTAACTTTTTGTAATCAAGATTAATCATATACTTTTTCTGAATAAAAGGACGTCATTGAAAGTAGTTCCTCATTTTGAAAAAAGAAGTTATACAATTTTAAAGAATTTATCTTATATATTTTTTCAAACAAATTTTTATTTGCAGGAAAATAATACTAAAAACAGAAATTGCATGTTGCCTCAATTTTGTTAAACTGTGGTTAGATATAAATTAGGGAAGCGCACGTGAGCAGAAAATTGTGAGTGGAAGTTGAAATTACTGACGTTACCGTGAGTGAGTGTAAAAAAAATTTTCGAGGGTGATTGTGCGTGAGTCATATTTTTGTTTTTCAATTTTGAATCGTTCTTTTTTTGAAAAATTTATATTTTCGTGGTTTATAGCTCCAAAATTATGACAAACCCATGCTATAATAACACTTCGATGTTTCACTTTTTAGGATTTTATTTCCGTATGAGTTTTGATCGTTATATTTGAGTGACTTAGGAGAATCACGTGTGAGTAAAAGTTGAATTTACTTATGGAACTATTTCTTTTTTTTTAAATGTAAGTCCTTCTTATTTTTTCAAGGGAAATATTTATTTTTTTTTTTTTGTGTAAGTACTTCGTAGTTTTACAATGGAACTATTTCTTTATTAAAAAATGTATGTAGTTCTTAAAAATATAAAGTAAATGGTTCTTCGGTAAAAAAAATAATCAATTCTAAGGAATCAATTATTTTAGTCTCACGCCCTGTTAAAAGAATAGAGTAGGTAATCTAGTAAGGAATGCGTTCTGCCCAAAATGCTTGATTACAAACCCGCTTACCTTTTTGGAAATTTTTTGCTGGGAAGATACGATTGTGTATGAACGTTTTTATTCGGGTAATTATTTTTTTAAATTTTATTTAAAATTATATTTGTTATGTGATTTAAGTAAATAAAATTTAATCTTAAAATATCTAATTCGATCCATCAAAACTTACTTATATTTTTGGATGGAGTTAGACGTAAATAGATCAAAATTAATCCCATGGTATATTTCGGGATCTATCAGCATCTTAAATTAGATTTTTTCTTTTTTTTTTCTTTTTATTAATTAATAATCATATAATAACAAATTATATACTATTACACTAACCTATGGCCTTCGGCGCGTTGTAGCGAAAACAGACCAGTGCCTCTGGTGTGAATCGAACCCACGACCCCCGCACAGATAAACAAGCACGCTACAAAAAAAAAAAAAAATTAATATTATTGGATCTCCTAATTTTGAGAACAATTTTGAACGTATTGAATCCAGTAATACTTTTGAGGGGTCTAACCTAATTTCGAGATTAACTTGGATAAGAATAAATATCGTTCTATGTCAAATGAGATCTTGAGATTTTATTTGAGACATAACTTTTTTTTAGCGGTTATATTATTAATTATAAATAGTATTTAATTTAGTCAAAAATTAGGTAAAATTTGTTATAAAATTATGGTGTTGTCATCATTTGACGTTGATTGTCATCATTTGATAAAACGCAAAGAATTAAATCAAACAAGAAACAAATTGCATTGGAAAGGATGATGTTCAAAAAGTCATATTATCGACAATAGCCCTCTGCAATGACTCGATTTCATTCCAGAGGGCTAAAAAAAAAGTTGTACTCTATATGCTTTTGGCAGAGGAAATCTTTCTGCTTTGCGGACTACAGAGAACGTTATCACAGACAAACAAATATCAGAAAACTTTTCGTAACCAATAATGTGGTCTGGTGTTTATCTTTACGTATACTTAATTTAAATTAAAAGTTACGCATACGCTTCCGTAATTGTGTTTTAAATAAATATTTATAACAATTTTAAAAATATTTAAATATTCTACTATTTTAGTGTTACAAAATACATATTCATAAAAATATTTCGTTTTCTATATGCAAACAATAAGAAATTACGATAAACAAAACCTGACCAATATATTGTAATAAATACAAGAGCAATTACAAATGCACACATGTATTTTTGTAAATATTTCGAAAATCCTTGTGATCCTTTCGGTTTTTGTATGTTTTGGGTATGTATGCATTTTGTTATTAAAACACAAAACTTATAGTATGGTCTACCGCACACACACAGACTTAATTGTTAAAATGCACTCAAAAAAAAAATTGGGTAGCAAAAAATTTAGATACTTTAAATTTTTCAAATTATTTTAACACGCATCCGTCGCTTGTGTCAATTTGACTCAAATGCGCAATAACATTTCAATTGGAAAATTGTTTCAAATTGACACAATCTATATCAAACAAAACGCATTAAAACTGAACAAAATTTATTTATTTACAACAACTAAATAGCTCCCTTCAAACATATATGTTCATATTTTTGTTTAAGTGTATTAGTAACCTATTAAAATTTGAATGTAAAAATTTTAACATTATTTTTCCATCATAACTATCATCATAAGTTTTCTTTAAAACTTATTTTGATCATAGTACCTTTCCAAAATAAGTCCGTAAATAAATTAGTGACAATATAGTTTTTGTCTTTTACATTTTTCACAAAATGAGTGATTTATAAAAAGTTTGTTTGAAAATAATTAAATATTTTCAACAAAATCCCTCTTGAACATATCAAAAACTAATCAACGAATCAAAAGTTGGTTGGCAGACTTTTTTAAAAGTAATTCAACGGTTTAAGGGAGACTTGGCCATTGAGAAAAACTTTGTCTCAGAAAGAAAACGAGGTGATACAAATATTCCCTAAAAAGTTCCTGTTATGGCAAGCAATATGTGTGGAAACAGGAGCAAGGATGTGGAAACAGGAGCAGGTTAGTTTTAACAACAGGGCCAATAAAATCCGACGTTTACAAAAAAGAATGTTTTCAAAAAAGACTGCTTTTATTTATACGCCAACACAATACGTCCTCATACTTCTGCCTTAACTTGGCATCTTTCTACTTCAACAAGAGGGCCCTTGAGTGGTTTGAAGCAAATAATATTGTTTTTGTACCAAAAGAGGCAACTCCCCCAAACTGCCCGGAGAAGTTTTTTTTAAAAGGAGGTATACTTAATTATATCACTCATTTACTAAAATACTGACTTAACGACAAAAACACGATTTAAATAAAACTTGTTTAAAATTTTCAAGCCATATCTGCCTCTCTTGATCCTTTCTCTATTTAGTTGGTCGCGTTTTTTATAAATAGGTTTTCTAATTCATATTTCTCTAAATGAGAGTTGAGTGCGAATTATATAATTATCGAGGGAAACGTGAAAAGAATAGATTCTCTATAAAGTATATACTCGTGTACCGACTTTCCAGAAAAAATAAAATATATTTATTTTTAACCCGAAAAGTATACATTATATTAATATAAAATTTTTACACAATATAAAGCATTATGTAACTAATAAATCTGCATTAATAACTCAAAAATCGCATTTGTTTGGCATATGACAACCTTTTAGTAAATAAGCGATATAAAAATGAGCTTAGAAAGTATTTTTAACACGGTGCCGTATTAAACTTTACAATAATTTCTGTAAAACCATTTTTAATTTTATATACTGTTCTAAAAACTTCAGAGCATATCTAACTACCCAGCAACATTTTGTAGAACATACCTTTGAACCTGTTCTATAACAGTTTCTGTTACCACCGGTTCTAGAAGAGGTTCTTGGGAGTCAAAATGTAAGGTGTCACTGTCCCAGAACCAGTTCTATAACTGGTTCTAGAACCCGTTCTAAAGCAACCTGTACTAGTTTGAAGGTAAAGAACCAATTGCAAAAGGGACAAACTCCATGTAAAAATAATCGGTTGCAGAACAGAAAGTAGAACCTAATATAATACAGTATAAGTTGTTCTGCAACCTGTAATTTGGAGTTAACCATTTTACTGGGTATGTATGGTATATATATAACTATGTATGGAAACATAGTTACTAATATTTCTTTATGTATGACGGCATATTTGAAAATGTTAAAACACTGAAAATTATACGTAATTGTATCCATAATTATATTATAAAATACCACTCTTGGCTATATCACATTAGTCTAAGTAAAATTATATAATTTTCTATATAACTTTTTTTACTCGGGAAGGGTAAATTTTGATTATCATATCTTACACCTAGTTCAAAAGTGACTGAACTCAAAATTTTTAATTTTTCAGAAATGGAAAAAAAAATTTTTGCAACTTTATACCAATTCGAACATAAAGGAAGATATAACTGTTCTTTAGCAACAGTTAACAACAACAAAATGCACTGATGTTTTTTTTATTGATAAACAAGTGTATTGTGCATAGTTTAAGCACATAAACCGGAAAAATTAAAATTTTGAGTTGAGTCACTTTTGAACTGGGTGTGCGATATATACGTATATACTTACGAACATAAAGAATGCCAACGAACCAATTTTTACATTTTGTATTCATCATAACATATGAAATGAAAAGATACAAACAAGATTTGTGCATCAAATGAAACACAAAAACATAAAAATTAAAAAAAAAAATGGAAAATATCTGCGATTCGTAACGAGATTTAGCGATTTTTGGCTTTTTGTCAAAAGGGACCGTTATAGGTTTTGAGAACTATATTTTTTATCGTTATATTAGTTTTTTGTTTTTATATACATCGAGATTATTTTTATGTTATTTTAAATTTATAACGAGCTTTCAACCTCCGTATATTTACAAAAATAAAGCAAATCAAACATTTTAGCTAGGTTGATACTAGTATTTCGATCTGGCTAAAGATCTCATCAGAACCCGAGGTTTTAGAAAAGCTAGAGCCTATATAATAGGCAGAACTTTAACAAAAAACCTATTAATAATCAATGTTGCTCCATTCTTGTCTTCTTAGCAATCAACCACGTGGTTAGGTCTTTTCCTAACAAGCATCATGACGTTACTAAACTTTGAAGACCAAAAATGTTCTATTTATATAAAAAATCTTTAGTGTGTACTCTGGCTCAAGTAATATTTTTTACAGTTATATTAGTTTTTTGTTTTTATATACATCGAGATTATTTTTATGTTATTTTAAATTTATAACGAGCTTTCAACCTCCGTATATTTACAAAAATAAAGCAAATCAAACATATTAGCTAGGTTGATACTAGTATTTCGATCTGGCTAAAGATCTCATCAGAACCCGAGGTTTTAGAAAAGCTAGAGCCTATATAATAGGCAGAACTTTAACAAAAAACCTATTAATAATCAATGTTGCTCCATTCTTGTCTTCTTAGCAATCAACCACGTGGTTAGGTCTTTTCCTAACAAGCATCATGACGTTACTAAACTTTGAAGACCAAAAATGTTCTATTTATATAAAAAATCTTTAGTGTGTACTCTGGCTCAAGTAATATTTTTTACAGTTATATTAGTTTTTTGTTTTTATATACATCGAGATTATTTTTATGTTATTTTAAATTTATAACGAGCTTTCAACCTCCGTATATTTACAAAAATAAAGCAAATCAAACATATTAGCTAGGTTGATACTAGTATTTCGATCTGGCTAAAGATCTCATCAGAACCCGAAGTTTTAGAAAAGCTAGAGCCTATATAATAGGCAGAACTTTAACAAAAAACCTATTAATAATCAATGTTGCTCCATTCTTGTCTTCTTAGCAATCAACCACGTGGTTAGGTCTTTTCCTAACAAGCATCATGACGTTACTAAACTTTGAAGACCAAAAATGTTCTATTTATATAAAAAATCTTTAGTGTGTACTCTGGCTCAAGTAATATTTTTTACAGTTATATTAGTTTTTTGTTTTTATATACATCGAGATTATTTTTATGTTATTTTAAATTTATAACGAGCTTTCAACCTCCGTATATTTACAAAAATAAAGCAAATCAAACATATTAGCTAGGTTGATACTAGTATTTCGATCTGGCTAAAGATCTCATCAGAACCCGAAGTTTTAGAAAAGCTAGAGCCTATATAATAGGCAGAACTTTAACAAAAAACCTATTAATAATCAATGTTGCTCCATTCTTGTCTTCTTAGCAATCAACCACGTGGTTAGGTCTTTTCCTAACAAGCATCATGACGTTACTAAACTTATATTAATCTAGAAACTAATATTTCTTTCGAAATATTTTGTTACTTTTGATACTTTTTCATGAATTCAAATTTTTTGAACTCAACGTTTTAGATTGGTTTCAACGTTTAGATTTCTCTTAGGTTTTAATCTCTTTTTGAAGCTATTTGATATTATTTTTGAAAAGTCGTTAAATTTTTTTGAATGAGCAATCATACAGTTTAAAAATATTTTTTAGTCAGAAAAGAAGTACACACATATTTTGAAAGTTTGCGCGAACTTTTAGTAAAAATTATGGTCGCTTTGGTAAAATGTTACCGTTAATCACATATTTTGGTGGGTTTGCTCCATAATTTTAGTTACCTAGGTAATCGATAGGCAGATATATAAAAAAGATGAGCCCTTACTACTTTTAAGAGATACTAAATTTTCCCTTCTAGATCTATAATGTACAATTATTTCGATGTCAAAAGTACTTCAAACCATAAGCAGATATTGCAATTAAAATCAATTCAAAACTCTTCAGCACACTACAATTTTGTTTCCTCATTTCTACGTTTTTACTACTTTGATGTATTCTTTGGATCCTATATATGATATATAGTACGGAACTCGGCTCCATGAACGAAAATAATTTAAACTTTTATACACTCAGGGAACTTCTGCTGTAAATATGTGTTGTTAGTTGAGTAGTAATATTTATTTTTAGGTAAAAATGCCAGTCATTAGTAGAAGAAATTTCAGTTTTACTACATTTGTAGTTCATTAAAAAAAAAACCAAATGCATAAAATTACTGAACTATGAATTTACATTCATTTTACTAGTTTTTTTGTTTGTATTAAAAACAATTACACAAATAAACGACAGTAATTTTTTTTTACATTTGTAGTTCATTTTATCAACAGTAAAAAACAAATGATAATGTTAGTTGAATTTAAGGAAATTAAGTTGCCCTTTTTTCAAGTGAAATTTCATTTGTTTTTAACTAAATTTGCTGCGGTCTCTACTAATATAATATTCTTTGCATAACAATAAGACAAGTGTTAAGTGTTAAGTTTTCTCGAATTTTAACTTTTAACGCTGATATTGGTCATACAGTTTATTCTACCACTATGTTAGTACTTTCCCATACAAAAATTTATCCAATATTTTTGTTGATTTAAGTTTTTTTCTATTAAAAATACAAAAGGAGGGCTCATGCCACTTTCAAAATAATAATTGTTTTCAAATCATTAACTTTTAAAAATGCTGCCTCTATATTTCTTAAGTTTTTTAAATTATTCTACTTTTGTTTAATATAAAAAAAAAATCGTCATGTATTGTACACATTTCCATCGTAAACTTGTTTTTTAAAAAGAGATTCCAAAGAATAACTAAAAATTTGTTGTTTTGCAACGATTTCGACATTGCATAATCGTTTATACATTTTTCAAAAAAAAACTTCTGTGTTCTAAATTTTCGCGAATTTCAACATTCAACACTAATATTGGACATAAAATTTTTCAAACATTATTTTAGTAGGTTTTCGTCCAAATTTTTTTCAAATCGCTATCTAGCAAAAATTCAATCACCAATATCTCTGTTGTTTTTGAAATTTTAAAATTTTTTCTTTTAGGTATAAAAAGATACCCTTGTATAGTACCTAATTCCACTCTTAACTATTTTTTTTTTTGAAAATGGACTCATACCACTTTTAAAATAAATGGTTCAAATTACTTTATATTTCATAATTTTTGTTTAAAACATACGAGTGATCTGAAATAAATCATGTTTTGACTTTCTCGATTAACTCGACTAATCGAATAAAAATTTTCCAGTTATTCGTTACGGGAAATGGGCCATTTTATATTACCCGAACAATTGCTTAATTAATATTTATCGGTTAATCGAGTAATTGTTATCCGATGGAATACCCTATTGTATATGTATGCATTTTGTTATGGAAGCACAAAAC
Source organism: Delia radicum (assembly GCA_021234595.1). Lineage (NCBI taxonomy): Eukaryota > Metazoa > Arthropoda > Insecta > Diptera > Anthomyiidae > Delia > Delia radicum. The sequence continues at coordinate 195,827,687 of CM037852.1, forward strand.
TTATAGTATGGTTTACCGCACACACACGAACAAATTTATTAAAACACACTCAAAAAAATTATGTAGTTAAAAAATCCACAAAACTTATCTTACAGTTATTAATTGGAATTAGAAATTGTTTATTTAAACCAGAGTTTAATCAAATTTAACGTACTTAAACTTAGCAAAAAAAATATATTTGTAAATATTTTTTTTTACAAGGTTTGATTTTGTTTAGCTGTAATCATAACATGTTTAAATGTATGTATGTAGGTAACTGTTGCAAAACATTCACTTTCTCTTGATAACATACTTAAAATGAATGTAAGTATAATCGAAATGTATGTGAAATTTCACAAAAAAATTACCTGCTGAAGACTACTAATAAAATATGTAATGAAATTTTTAGTTTTCGAATATTTTCCGAGAAAACCTCATATGAATACTTGTGGAACATGTAAAATTTTAGTAAAATTCTTATAACCTCATACAAAATAATTTACTTTAGATACTGTTTCCGTTTGTTGTCGTTATTACAGTTGTTGTAGTTGCTGTTGTCATTGCTAGGTTTAATCGTATTTGTGTTGGTATGGGTGATGTTTCTTTTGTTTTTTTGTGCACTCACACACACTTTGTTTGGCCTGATAATCATTTGTATGCCATACCCAACCAGTATGAGATGTTCTTTGTATATGTACAAATATGCATTTGGATATGTAAAGTATACATAATATTTTGTGGTAGTTATTTGTCTGCATTTTGTTGATATTTCGAATTATATTGTGTAAACTTATTCCAAACAAGAAATGGTTTTTGTATTCATATATAGAACCTACATAAGAGTTTGTGTAGTAAAGTGTAAACTACCTTGTATTGTTTGTTTGAATATAATAAGTATAAAAGATTATAACCAGGTGTGGATTAAGCCCTTGCCTGTAGAAGTAACAATTTTTTGTATATAATTCAATGACAGATTATAGTTCTTTTATCAACTAAAATTTTTTTAAATATTTATAAGTTTTTCATATATTTTTCATATACCCTTTCCATTAAAATTTTGGTCGGTCTATTTTAGTATTTCAAAATTTACTTGCAACAGAAAAAAATATGTTGCATTTATGAGGGAAGTCTGCTTGGGCGGAAAATTAAGCAATTGATAGAACATAGTTATGTCATTGAGTCGATCCTAGTATCCTAAATGATCATAATATTTTGCAACTAATTGTAAAGGTATGTTCCTTAATGTCGCCAGTTACTAAAAGAGGACGTATGGTTGTTATTTTGTGTATGTCAGAACTGTCATCGAGTTTAATTTCCAATGCACGATTTGTATGGAGGCAAAAAAATCGTTCAACGTTCAAGGAAAATCGTATTCTAGGGATCAAAATAAGAAACTTTGCCGATGGAACCATACCTCTAAAATGAATTCTGATGTCCCGACTTTTGACCCGTATTGTCAAAGTTTGAAAAATTCCACTTTGACCCATTTAGAGTGCCCCAATCGAATCCAGCCCAATCGAATATAATTTATACATTCATCTGCTAGAGCGTCTTCCGGAGAAGAAATAGAGACCCTAATCTTGGAAAGACTCCTCCTACTTTCTGAAATATCTCTATCCCGAGATTTGTATATTAGCTATAAAAACACGGCTAAAAAGGACTCTTTCAACTTAAATTTTAACCCCTTAACGGTCACCTTGAATGATGATTTATGCATTAATCTGCTAGCGCGTCTCCCGGAGAAGAAGCAGCTCCTATAATCTTGGATATATTCCTCCTACTTTCTGAAATATCAAAGTGGGCTTTATCAAAATTTTACCCTACGGGTCAAAAGTCGGGACATCAGAATTCGTTTTAGAGGTATGGTTCCTTCGGCAAAGTTTCTTATTTTGATCCCTAGAATACGATTTTCCTTGAACGTTGAGCGATTTTTAAATCGACCCGCCCTAATGCACACGCTTGTCTTAATTTTATTGTGTTGTTGCAAAAAAAAAAACACGCAATATAAAGTGCATTTTTTCGTGAAAAATTTTTAAAGAATTTTCAAAGTTGGATTTTTGTAAACGTCCGACAAAAAAAGTTTATATATAGTAATATATAACTAAATATATATAATTACATATGTGACCATATGTACCGATATATATTTATATCTCATATTGATTTTAAAGAAAAGTTTTAATACAGCGATATATCATCATATATGTATCGTTATATCTCATACTATATATAAATTGATATTTTTTCTCTCATCATAGGTACTTGAAAAAGCTAAATACGAGCCGTAGTAAAAACATCTACATAATATAATCATGCATTATTTCATATAAATATATATGTTATTGTATGATATTATATGCGAATACATATGTTTATGTGTGTTTTTATATAAATACATCTTCATATACACTTTCTAATACGATGGCACATATAATTATATATTATTACATATCGACCAATTAAAATTATATGGCATATACAGTTATATATGGTTAACCTAATTATGTACGAATACATGTATAATTTTATATAACACAAATCAAAATTATATACAATAACATATAGTGTAATATTAAAAAAAATGTATTTCATTCCGGATAAAATGTTATCTTGACCTATTCGTAGTTATATATCGTTCCATACAAGAAAAATGCACGCTCAAAATAGTTTTTAGTTTAAATTAACTGAAAATGATATTTAAAATAAATGATTAATTTCTCAAAAGCCGGTTTACTTGGTTTTCATTTAAATCAAATGTTTCTTTTTATTTATTTTAAAATATCGTTGCAATAACTATCAAATGAATAGTAAGTTAAAAATAAATGTTCAAGTTCTAACTACAAACCAATTAAAATAAAAGTTATATTCAGTTATTTGAAATTATTCCAGTTTTTTATTTTTGTGTTCTACAAAGTGTATTCACGCGCACATTTATGTAAACTTTTTCAATTTCTTATAATTTGGGTTGAGATAATTTCGCATATAAACAAACCATTTAATAAAAAAACAGATACGAATTCTTTTATATATTTATTTTTTTAATAATGTAAATTTATAATAACTGTAACGGAAACAAATAAATGTTAATATTCTGTTTTTGTGGTTAAATTTGTGTGAAACTTTAAACAAATGAAAATAATAAATGAAAATGAAAATTATTCAATTTCGAGTCCATATTTCCTTATTAGGATATTGTCCTAACTAATAATCTATAGAGTTTTTGTTTTCAAATTTATTAATTGACCAGTTTCATGAACGTCTTGATAGATATATTTCGGGAATTTTCTAGGTTCGCATCATCAGAACACGGTTTGAAAGAAGTGACAATCCCATGCAAAACATCAAACATTCATATAAACGAGTTTTCTCATTAAATGATAACTAATGTATGAGCTCAAAGAAAGAGATTATCACTATTGATCAAAAATAAATTTAAAACTTTTTTGTTATGTTTACCATCTACCTTTGGTAGATATATATATATATATATATATGTATGCGTAGCGCATACTTTAGGGACATGGCCAAAATTGTCGCCGGAATATGCGGTGTATAGAAAAAATTGTCCTCATCATAAACGCTAGATGTATGAAAAGGCGCGAAAATTTTGGGGACAGTCCCCAAAGTAAGGAAATGTCCCTAAACTATGCGGGGGAACGAATAAATGTCTCTGGACTATGCGCTGTGCATACATATAATAATATATAATATATATATATGTATATATATATAATAATAATATATATATGATATAATATAAAAATATATAGTATTATAATACACACTTTTTGTTTTTTTCTCCCCTTTTTGTTTTCACACTTTCGACATATTCCTGAAAGTTTCAGCACATTCCTGAATGCGGTCAATTAATAAATTTGAAATCAAAAACTCTATAGAGTATTTATCCGGACAATATCCTAATAAAGAAATATAGAGTATGGCCTCGAACTTGAATAATTTTCATTGCACAATTAAAAGTCGAAGAAATATAAATTTTATTTTTTTATAAAAATTATATCAAACTTAATAAATTAAACTAAAAATATCGGTAAATGTTAGTAAATTATTTTGAACGAAAGTATAAAAAAGTTAAAAAAAAATATTTATTTGAAAAATAAATGCATATTACTTTGTTTTTAACTCAACTGGTTAGCGCGTTGGACTGTTACACAGATGGTCCCGGGTTCGATTCCCGGTGACGACAACATTAATTCAGAAAAATAATATGTATGAGTTTTCTATCACTTATATGTATCGCAGCGCCCACCTTCTGTGTTCCCATAGCACTTAACCCCACCGAAGTAAAATAATGAATCAGGGCTATGAAACAAAAAGCTCCAATAAATTCGCCAACTCTACATCACGTGGCGACCAACAACTGTTCTAAGGCTTATCATCTAATAGGAAGAATTTCCAATGTAAAATACACTAAAAGCAGGAAACTACATAATATTCTGAGTGTAGATAATGTCTGTATATCAGACTGTTCCGAATTAAAAAAAATTGCGAGTTTCGTCAAGTACACAAACAATATGTATTATTGAAATTATAAATATATATAAGAATATCAATCAAACCAAACTAATTCAAAATAAGTAGTTTAAAACAGGTCAAGTAGCACGAAACCCCATTAAAAATGGCCCAAGATATGTCAAAATAGCTAAACAAAATGTGTAATAAAATATATAATATTAGAAAAAAAAGCACCAAAATTAAAAAAAAAAAAAAAAAATTAACGAAATTGCCAAAATTTGATAGCATCGTCAAAATTGAAAAAAAACACCGAAATAATATTCATACGTTTTGAATTTTATTAACATACTAGCGATTTCTTAGTATAGAGCCCAAAACTAAATGTCACATCACCCTAAAAACTGTGAGTAATTTGTTGTTGTAAATTTTTTAGATTTTTTGGTCAATATGTAATTTTTTTTTAATTAAGGTCCAAAATTTTAGCCAAAAATTATATTTTTAAAAACGATAAAGTGCCCGAAATGAAGGAAAATTAAATAAATGCTTTAACAACTGACAAAAAATATATATATTAATCAGCTTTTAAATTAATAACATCCTAAGAAGTGATTTCTCTTAAGTCATATATTCTTTTTTTTTTAACCCTGTAGTACTATCGTTATTCAACTTACTCCATTACTATCGTTGGGTGTAATTCACCCTTACTTATTAGTATCTGTCATTCATATAATTATGCAAATAATATTTTTTTTTAATAATGAACACCAAAATACAGAAAAAAAATTTAATTTTATAAGTTTGGCAATTCATTTATTTTAAATGATATTTTGTTAATGTACATCTCTCTTAAAAAAAAAACAAAAATTCAGCCTTATGAGTGGATTCCACCCAGACGATAGTACTGCAGGGGTGCTAAGTGGTTGGGCTTGAGGTGCTAAGTGGTTGATCGATTCCCAACTGGGGAGATATTTTTTTTTTTTTAATTTCTGGTTAGTTTTTCTGTAATTTATTTGTATTTAATTCAGTTTTTTTGTGTACTTTAAGATAACACCGTTCAACAAAACCAGAAATATCTGATGCTTCGGCGTTTCTACGTATAATTTCCGAATGACTTTAGGACCTAAAAATTTCAAAGTTAGATACAGTTGTAGAAAATTTAAATTTTTTGACAAACTTTTTGCAAAAAATAAAAAATAGAAAATTATAATGCTACTTCTAAAATATATTTGAAAAAGACCATCCATGAACTGTTGAAAAAGAGCATTCATGCACTGTTTAACATGCTATTAAAGATGTTATAAACTTACTCCAGCCGCTAAACGACACGACAATGTTAAACTCATTAATGATTTACGTAAAATCAGTTTTATTAGTTTTTTATTTTTATATGCATCAAGATTTTTTTTATGTAAATTTTAATTTACAGCGAGCTTATGACCTCCATATATTCACGAAAATAAAGCAAATCACACATATTTGCTAGGTTGATACTAATATTTCGATCTGGCAAAAGATCTCATCAGAACACGAAGCTTTAGAAAAGCTAGAGTCAGAGTTTAAAAAAAAACCTAATAATCATTAGTTTTGCTTCATTATTGTATTGTACTTAGTAATCAAACACGTGGGTTGGGTCTTTTCCTAACAAGCATTATGACGTTACCAAACTTTGAAGCAAAAAAATATTGTTAGTTTTTACTCTGGCTCAAGTAATATTTTTTACAGTTTTCTGTATTTATATACATCGAGATTTTGTTTTTTGAAATTTTAATGAGCTTTCAGCCTCCGTGTATTCACAAAAATAAAGCAAATCAAATATATTTGCTAGGTTGATACTACACTTAGAATACTATGTAGGTAAAGACCACCGCAAATGTAGTCAAAATCAAATGAAATTTCACTTAAAGAAAGGACGACTTACATTTCATTTAATTTAACTAACATTTTCATTTGTTTTTTAATGTTCAAGAAATGACTAAAAATGAACCACATGTTAGTAAAACACAAACAAACATTTAGTTTTTTAAATAACAAAAAACTACTGTAAAAAAACAGTCATTTGATGTGGTTTGTTTTTTTAAATGAACAACAAGGTCAGTAAAAAATTGAGTTGGTTCTACAAATGACTGACATTTGCATTCAAAATAAAGAAACTGTATTACAACATAAACAACTACATATTTTTAAAGCAGAAGTTTCCTGAGTGTAGTATTTCGATCTGGCAAAAGATCGCATCATCACATCTACTGATTCGCCGAATCAGTAGATATGGTGTTTTTAGTACTTCTTGCTCAGCTCTTACTTTCTCTGGGATAGGACAAAAATAATGTAAGTTTACCACTGATGCGATATATTATTTCCAGTAGCGTGGCATTTGGCTTGGAAAGCCAATTCTTCGATTTGTTGTTTCATCTTCTAAATAAGTCGAAATTATTTTAAAACTTAAATAAAAATCTCATACAACCTTCTGTGCAATGTCAATTTTATTTTGTGTAGGAAGCTCTTGTAATTTTTGTAACTGAGGGGATTCATGATAGGTATGTATAAGGTGTATGTGTATACAATGCTTATTTGCAGGTACTTACTAGTACCTTTAAATTTACTATAGCATTTTCAATTGTATTATCGTAAAAATATTTTTTTATATATAAAATATAATATTGTTTGGAACACAATTAAAGCTATTATTTATTTTAATTTTATTTTATATATTTGAAATATAGAAATAGAAACCAAATCATATTGTAAAATAAACTTTCCAGGATTGGTAAAACATTAATGCCACTAATGTGATAAAAATACAATGTTTTTACAATATACAAAATGATATGAATCCGGCTATTGAATTTTAACATTTGTTTGTTCAATTTTTGTTGTTTAAACATTAACAAGATTATTGAACATTTCCTTGTTAGTCTTACATGAACATACAAGTGCAATGTACAAAAGTTTTTACACATGTACCGGCATGAAGGCATACATACAGACAGACAGACAAGACTGTAAGATATTATTTGGATTTGTACTTCAACATAATGTCAATATAAATTAAAACATCTTATGCAGTAAAATATAAAATAACAAAATCAACACAGAGAGAATTTTTCGGACTAATTTTGATAAATATTTTTTACTAATCTAATGAAGTTTTGTTCATAATGTGAATGAAACATTTTTTAAACTTTATAAAAAAAAAAGCATCAAGTTTTATCCCATTCTTACCAACGTGACTTTAAAGACACGGCGATATTTAAGAGCCTATAACTTTTGCTAGGAAGTCGATATAACAGAGCAGTATAAACCATATTCAAATATAAAGTCTTGGCTTCATACATGGGCTAAAAGCTTTTATATTTGTTATTCCAGGGTTGCCCCATAATGATTTGAAAACAACTATTTTCTATCTTTTTCTCACGCACTTTTTTCAAAACATATTTAAAAATATTAGCAAGACCGTCGTAATAAATTTAATTTATTGCTATCGATAAAGAAACCTAAGACATAAATATAAAAAAAGTTGTCATTCATCGTATTGTTTTTGAAAAAAAATTACTGATCGAATCAAGATTTTTCCGTTTTTATAAAAATGAAAGTATGCGTAAAATTAATCGGTTTTTGTTTTTAATATCAAAAATGTGCGTTTAATTAGCAAAGTAACATATAATTTTTGGCAATTAGAGTTTCCAAATAAAAATTTAAACAAACTGTCTAAAAATAACAAAATTTTTAAAAAATTCTTTAAATTAGTGCTAAAACAAAGTTTCAACGTCAATTAATTATACTACCACTAGAGGGCGCATTAAGGCTATAAAAGTTACTTAAAATGCGTACTGGGAAACTAATTTATCTTTCCATCAAGTTTTGTCAAAAAAGTTGCACGTAATCTATGCTTGGTAGAAAAGTGTTTCATGAAACTGTTTTTAATGAAACATTAAATAATATAACATTTTTCATTAAATGTTATCAAAAATAAACAAATCCAGCAATTTAAAGAATAGTTCCAATGGTTGAACTTCAACTTGATAAAAACCATATAATTCTCTCAGTGTACAATAAGCAACAAACAAGGGTGAAAATAAAGGATTTTTTCATTAAAAAAGTAAAATGTAAAACTGCAAGGTTTGCCAACGACTATTAAACTATTATAAAATAACACTGAAGTTTTTAAATCGATATTTTTATTTTTCTTACATTCATGTGTGTATTCTTTACATTACTTTACTTTACTTTTTTTTTTTTTTGCTTTAATTACAGATACAAATATTTGGCTATAATTCACAATTATACAACAATTTTTCGGATGCCTTAAATAGAGCACAGGGCATTGTTGGTGTATCCATACTACTGCAGGTAATTAACATGTCAATTTGGTTTAAAAGAAAAATCAAATATTTATTTTATATGTTTATTTTCTTCTCTCTGATCTCAGTTGGGTGATTTATCGAATCCTGAATTACGTATGTTAACCGATTCTTTGGATCGCATACGTTATGGTGGTGATGAAGCCTTTGTTAAGCGTTTGTCTATACGAGGCTTACTGCCAGATACCGATCATTATATGACTTATGATGGTTCAACCACTGCACCCGCCTGTCATGAAACTGTTACATGGGTTGTTTTAAATAAACCTATTTATATAACAAAGCAACAGGTAAGTTAGAACGACAATGACAATGTAATCCTTCTTAACTAAGGTCACTTAAATTGAGGGTGTAGTTGAAGAAAAAAAGTCAGCATTAAAGAACTTTGTGGATTCGTTTTTTAATAAATTAAAATCTCAAAGGATTTTACAATCACTACGCAGCAATGTTTATACAAAAAACACTCCTTAAAAAATGATTAAAATATTCCAAGACCTTGTTAGTGGGTTTAGAGATAAGTTAACATAATTATTTATACTTTTATTAAATATAATTGTTCTAAGTCCCTAAAGTGTTACAGGCTTTGGTTATATTAATTGGAAAAGACTCGTCCTTATGCAGAATTCTAAAAATATGTTATTTAAAAAAATCTAAAAATATATTCCATTCTATGTTTAAATGTTAGATGTAAGAATGTAAAGGTATACAGGTATATGACTTTAAGTTAGCAACACTTTTTTAACTGGCGGCCATTTTGTCAGCTGTCAATTCATTTATGTTTAGTTTTGTTTGGCAGTTCAACATGAATAGACTGACGCCTGAACAATGCTTCCAAATTGTGCAAATTTATTTTTAAAATTATGGTTCTGTTAGAAATACGCGAATTTTGCAAATTTTGTTTAGCGATGAAGCTAAATAAACAAAACTGCCGTATTTGGAGTGATGATAATCCTCAAGTGTATGATGAGATACCGTTACATCCAGAAAATTGACTCTCTGTTGTGCTTTATGGGCTGGTGGATTCATTGGTCCGTACTTCTTTAAAAACTATGCTGGTCAGAACGTTACAGTCAATGGTGACCGCTAAAGCTTCATGATTACTAACTTTTTCGTTCTTCAATTGAACAACCATGATGTGCAGGAGCTGTGGTTTCAACAAGAGGGCGCAACATGTCCCACATCTCGTATCATAATTGATTTTTTAAAGGAAACGTTTGGTAACCGCATAGTTTCAAGTTTTGGACCCGTGAATTGACCTCCAAGATCGTGCGATTGAACGCCGCTGGACTATATTCTGTGGGGATATGTGAAGTCGGTAGTCTATGCTTATAAGCCCGAAATGATTCATCACTTGGAGGACAACATTCGCAGCGTTATTCCCAATACACGGCCACAAATTTTGGAAAAAGTCATCGAAAATTGGACCTCCAGATTGCAATACGTCCAAGCCAGCCGTGGCGGTCATATGCCAGAAATCATATTTAAGTTATAATGCCAGAAGATTTTCTTTCGAATAAAGTAAATTTCAAGTCAGTTAAAAAAATCGTCTCTGATTAATTCCATTTCAAAGTTGTATACCTCTATCAAAAACACCCTTTATTCTGGACCCTAACTAGTTTTAATACAAACAAATGTTAAAGTGTTTTGTTTGCAAAATCCGAGCGCTTGTATTTAAGTCAGCACAATAACGAATTACTTAAACTTTCAGATAAAATTTCTTACTTTTATTTTTAAACATACATTTTATTTAAGCACAATTTGAAATTCGTGTTGACTATAAAACTTTTCCTTATAATTAAGAAATTGATAAAAGTTAATAAAATTGGTCATAATTATACAAACACATTTTAATAACAAAAATTAATTATTTTTAAAAAAAAGTAACTTGTGATTTCGAAGAATTCTTCTGCAGAAAATCCTTCCGATGCTAGGATTTGTACTGCAGTGAATGTTATAGATTATGAAGAATTTTTCCTTCATTAAATCATTAAATTTTAACGACTTTACCTGCACGAATCCCTGTGGAAAATATTTTAGACTCTACGAACTTTAGCTTTAGAAAACAATTGACCTTTAGAACTACTGAGAAATACTCACATTCTAAAAAAAAAAAAAATCTCCTGTTGAGGCTTTTCCTAGCCCGACAGAAAAAGGTGTAACTTGAAAGTTCGAACACCAAAAATATTTTCTTGATTTTGTATTTGGGTTGCAGCAGCCTAATTTCGCTATAAAATTGTGCATCCCCCAAAATGTCGATGATGAGTTTAAAAGTGAAACTGATCACCAAGAAACTGGTCACCAGGAATAAGTTACATAAGTTTTTGGCCAGTGCAACAATTTCATCAATATTTATGAAACATTTCATAAACAACAATAATTATAATGACCATATCATGGTCTCAATGAACTTTTTTCTACACAAAAATAATGAAATCCTTACTAATACAAAATATACTTCATATATATAATGAAGCATTTCATAAATATGAAATTGATTTTGTTTTTTATAAAAAGTTCCATGAAACGTGACATTGGACGAAAATCTATGAAACACTACATAAATATGACAAAGTTTTTCGTATGAGTGTAGCGATTGCTTTGAAATGTACTAAATATGATTATGTTAGATTAGACTAGAATGGCACTATGCACTATGATGAAATTGATTTTATTTTTTAAGAAATGTTTCATAAATACTATGAAACTTTACATTGGACGAACATCTATGAAACATTTCAAAAATATGATGAAGCTTTTACTTTGAGTGTAGCGATTGCTTTAAAAAGTACTTATCGACTCCAAATATAACTTATATCGATGGAAAGCCTGTTCTTCTACTTTGCAAATGATATATAAAACTGTATAGTAAGGCATGTCACAGAAAAGTATTTCTCAATTTTTTTTTGTTTTTCAACAACAACTACACATACGATAAGAAAGATAAGAAGAGATAAGAGATAAAGATAAAAGGATTATTGATAAGAAATATAAGCGAAGTTGAAATTCAACTGCTAACGTATAAGTGTTTTAAATTGTCAAGAGTTTTTTTGGAAAATCAAGATTTTTGTGGTAAACGTCAAGCATTTTTCAAATTAGAATCTGGCAACGCTACTCCAGGTGACAGTTTGACTAACATTGGTTAAACACTAAGCAGTAAAAAAATCCACTGTGCGTATGTGTAATATGTTTGTATAATAAAAATCACTCATACGCCTTAGAAACTATTGCTTTACCATAAACTGTCTCTTATCAATTAGCCCACCTAAATATCAACACAACATACGTTGACGTGTTGACTCCTTTGTTTTGTCGCTTTGGATTTTTTTTTGTCGTTGTTGTTATTTATGTCTTGTTGCCATTTATTGTTTTACATTATTTATTGTTTGATTCTTATACAGTGGACGAAATAATTATAAGTTCCCCTATGAAAATATGAATTTTTTCCAAAATATTTGCAATATTTAAAAGTTTTTGCTACCACATAAAAGTAACTATAGTACCAGTAAATCTGAATCCATCTCCATCTATTTGATGCAGTTTTTGCTGCATTTTTAAAATTTTTAAAAATTATTCATTGATAGATAGGGAACCATAGCATGTAAGGTTCTAGTTTGAACAAAATTGTCATTGCTAATGGCGAGAAGAGATGACTATTTGTAAGAACTATAATATAATTTTGTAGAATCAAGCAGCTCTTTTAAGCTTGTGTACTTTAGAATAAAGCTTCTTGGATTAAGCAAATTGCATAATTCGTCTTCCTAAAAAAAGTCGTCTTAGCCAAGTGAAATTTGGTACATACATTTGGACGACTCTTGGACTCTAAACTGGTCCTAAATTCAACAAAAAAAATATTTTCCAGGCGAAACATTTCAGATTTTCATCAAATTTCGTTAAAGAGGTAGCGTTGGAGTCTTAAAATATGTAAAGTGCCATCACAAATTGTTTGCATTATTTATTCATAATTTGAAACTTACTTATATCAAGGAAATCATAAAAACACTTTTAGCGCTGAATTTTGCAAAATTTAGTTGTTTTTGTATTAAAACACATAGATTTACAACTTTTTTCAACAAATTGCATATTTTCGTTTATAAAAGAACGCTGTAAAACAACATTGTACTTTAAATGAATGGAATGAAGTTGGGAAATACGCGAGTGATGAAAAAGTAAACAAAAATTAAAATATTTTGCTGAAAAACATGACTGAAGTTACATTTATTTCGCTGGCAAACAACGAATGATTTTTAAAAATTATTAAAAATGCAGCAAAAACTGCAGCAAACTGGTCGAAATCGGTTTGGTATTAACTTATATTATACGTATTTTCATGAGCGAGTAAAAACTTTTTAATGTTGCAAATATTTTGGAAAAAAATCACATTTTTATGGGTAAACTTATAATTATTTCACCCACTGTAGTTTACATATATTCATTCATAGACTGTCGCAATGTTTGTATGCATGAATGTTGTTTGGCAACCCTTGCCAGTCATCTTAACGCAACCAAACCATGCCTCTGTGTTATATGTAGTAACTTCGGTGATTCGTTGTCTGACTTACAAGGAGAGTCTTCCGATTGGTTCTCTCCGATCTTAATGAAATTTGGATATGTGATAACAAAACAATTAGTGACACGTATTTTTTAGCGGCCCAATCTCATGTTTAAGAGTTAAAAGTTGGGGCCAAAGTTAATAAATTTTAGAATGGAATCATGTCTAAAACTAACGAAATTCTGATTTTTTGAACGCAATTTTGTTGTACTAGAGAGAACACACATTTTAGACAGTCAAAAACAAGCTTGTTAAGTCAGCAAAAAATTAGCAAAATATATTAGTAAAACATTACTTCAAAACAGTTAAGCGCTGAATAAGTATAATTAAAATTTTCGCTGGAAACATAATGTTATCTAAAATTTAGCTGATAAATAGTATACTTGATTTACAAGATGTTTTACTAAATTTTCTACTAACTCATTCTTTTTGAGTATACCAATATTGCCTATATAGTGTGTTAGGGTTGCCATTTATTTAAAATATTTTAAATATTTGTTACAAAAATCTTCAGAAAAAGACCGAACAATTGCGAATATTAGAAAAAGCTCAGTAAACCCTTTGATTAATTTTAATAAGCATTAATATTATACATGGGAGTAATGCATTAATTGAACTAATGAAATGAAGATTTCATTACCATTACATTGATATCAATGGTAATAAAATTATTTTCATTATCATTTTTTTAAATTAATGATTTGAAAATTTAATTTCATTGATTAATTAAAATGGTTTTAAAGTCCATTTGCCATTTATAATAAACAAAATAAATACCAACTAATACCATTGAAAAATAGGTTTTTAATATTGTGAAAAATCTTTCAAATCGGGGATGGAAAGCCTAAATGACCTCATGCTAATTTGAAATAAGATATTAATTTTCATTCTAGTTTCTAACCAATTAAAGTAGAACGCAATGGAAAGAGTGAAATTGGAACACTTAACACAAAACGGATAAAATTGTGGCTCCTCAGGCGTATTAAGTATTTGAACGTTTTTCGATATTTTGAGATACAATCCATTTTACAAAATGGCGTTTTTTTAATGGCCGATGTTTCCAAAATTAAGCGAGGTAGAGCAAAATGGACAAAATTTTTGCTCCATAGGAGTATTAGTACACAGTGATAATAAAAATATGCTAATGAAAATCCCAGTAATAATAAAAATCCCGATGATGGTACTGGTAATGAAATTTCAATGGTAATAAAAAGTTCCCATGTATGATTAATCAGGTGCGGTTTCAAGGGTTGGGGGCGGGGAATGGGAAATTCATTCAAAATGATATTTTTTAATACAAAAATGTAAAAAAGAATAAAATATTAATTAAAAATACTCTACGTCCAAGACTTTTTCCTGGATCCGCGCCTGGATTAATATACATATTTGTTTGGCTTAGTCCAATTATAATTCTTTACCCAAACTTAAAACACGTTTTTTGAATAACAAAAATATTTGAAAATTATCCGACATATTTTGTATACTATTAAAAAGCTCCTTCATGTGGTATCATACAAGTCGAAAATTTCTGTGAAACTATTCAAAACAAGACAAAAAAAAAAAAAGAAAAATGGGGTAAATTTTACCCCAATTATAAATATGAGATTGGACCGATATAAAATAGGTGTAAATTTTCTTTGCCTTGTCTTTTTTTATCCAAATGTCATTAAGATCGGATACAACCCATCGGGAGACTCTCCTTGTTATTCTTTTTGTTTTTGTATTTTGTTTTTGTATTTTGTGCTGTTCTTTTGTGTACTTTCCTAGAATCTGTCGGTTCTTTATTCTGTGTGTGTAATTTTTCTGTTTTTCTTTTGCGTGTTTCTTTGCGCGTTACTTTCTTTAACATGCAAACCGTGTCGTTGTTTGGTGATTATTCCTTTTCATAAGTGGGAGTGTTTGACTTTTTGCTGCCAAGTGATTATGTTCGCTTAGACAAGCAAACATTTAAAGGTTTGCCAAGTTGTTGTTTTTCTTTTCTATTATTTTTATTCATGGTTATTCTATGAATTGACAGTCATGTTTTTGTAATAACATTTACACACTATTCGAAAATATTTCTTAAGTCTTTATTAATTAATTGATTTAAATCTAAATTTTAATCTCAAATTTAATATTAAAATAAAGTTGGGGAATAATGTTTTATTTTAAGCAATTTAATTGCTACAAAAGGAACACATCATTTCTATATTATCTATTTGTTATTACTGGCGTAACTGTACGTAAGGGTAATACAAATTATGATGTTAATACTCTATCGCAACCTTTCTACAATCTCTGTGTGGAGTCGCGCGAATATGGTCGATTTTTTTTTCGGTGGAATCGATATTGAGGAGTCTTGCACTCCTGATGTTCCGGGCATGAAAATAAAGTGTGACGTCCGTTGCAATATGCATGTTTTTCAAGTGTCAAAAGCAGCATTTAAGTGTCTCTGTTTTCTAAGCCGATGTAAGATGTACTTCACTCCATCCGACTTACTAATTATTTATTCCACCTATATCCGACCGAAGAAGGAATACAACTTCCATATATGCGCAGAGTCCTCGAAGTCTGTTTTGGAGTTTCTGGACCGTGTGAAAAGGAGGGCGTCAGCGCTAATCAATGATAGTAGGGTATCAAGCTCTATTGACTCATTAAAGCATCGCCGGATTGTGGGTTGTGTAACACTGTTCTATCAATATTACCGTGCACTCATAATAATCCATGCATAAAAATACGAAATTATTGTCAAAACTACAAAAACTTTTGTAAAATGTACAAACTTTTGTTTATTTTACAAAAAAATTGGTTGTTTTAAAATTTTTTCGTAATTTTACGCATGTATTATTATTAGTGTGGGAGGTGTTCTGCGGAGATATGTGAACTTATTCCCAAGCCGGTGTATTCATTCGGAATACTCGTTTCCATAACCTATTTTCCCACTATCAACACAATGCCTGCATTAGTACAATTGTAATAATACATGCACAAAAAATAAAAAATTATTGCCAAAACTACAAAAACTATTGTAAAATGAACTAATTTTCGTTTATTTTACAAAAAAAAATGGTTATTTTGACATTTTTTTCGGAATTTTACGCATTGACTATTTGCGGTGTAGGAGTAAAAAAAAAAATACTCTAATGGGGAAACTCTGTGTTGCAATAACATCATACCATGCGCTCGTCTCGAAAAGTAAATAATTACACAAAACAGGATTAGGGTGCATCTCGAAAACTAACGCATAAAAAAGATAAGTTTTAGACAAACTTATCTTTTTTATGCGTTTTTTGTGCCTCTACATTGATAATAATCCATGCATAAAAACACGAAAATGTCAAAATAACAAAATATTTCGAAAAAATAAAATTTTGTTCATTCTACCAAAGTTTTTGTTGTTTTGGCAACAATTTCGTATTTTTATGCATGGCTTATTATGAGTGCATTTAAGAAGATATGGATATTTTCGATTTTTTTGGAAAAGCGAAATAAGGCGATAAAGTATCTAAACGTCAATATATATTATTCAAACCTTAATATGTTGCTACTGTTACTTCATAAAAACCCGTCTATTAGTTTATAATTTAAGACGATTTTAATGGATCAATGTCATTACTAATGATAGAGCTTCCGTCTTACACACAGTTAAAAATTTAGCCATTTGCCAAATAAAATTCGATTGTAATGACTGAAATCGGTTAGTGCAGCTGCCTATTGGTTGTCGCAACAAAATTCGGTTAACACAACTGAATTTTAGTTGCATCACAAAAATATTTATAAATCACATTTGAAATTAGTTGTACTAACCAAATTTATTGGTTGGATCAATCAAAATACAATTTTCCATTCGGTTTATAATACACGACCATATATTTTTTGAATGTGTTTTAAAATTTTTTCACTGAAAGTATTTGATTTTTTTCATTAGGTCTATGAGGTGTCACTTGAATTCGTCACTGAAACTTTTCATTCATATTTCGTTATTAGGATATTGTCCTAACAAATAGCCTATAGCGTTTTTTTAAATTTATTAATTGACCACATTCAGGAATGTGTTAATAGATCTATTTCGGGAATTTACCAGGTTCCGATCTTCAGAACACGTTTTGAAAGAAGTGACAATCCCATACAAAACATCAAACATTCATATAACATAGTTTTCCCACTAAATGAGAACTAATATAAGAGCTTGAAGTTAAAGATTATCACCATTAATCAAAAATAAATTGAAAACTTGTTCGTTATGCGCAATCTCTACCTTGGGTAGATATACAATTCGAACTTGAATAATTTTCATTGCAAAATTAAAGGTCGAAAAAACATAATTTTAGTTTTTAATAAAAATTATATTAGACTTGTTTATGAAAAATTTTATTTAATTTATTAAAAATTGCATACGCCCAATTTTTCATACACTTTAGGAAGAAAACTTCACAAGGTTGGAGAAAAATGTCATTAAAGCTTCTGCAAAAAAATTCTCTCTGTGTGATGTTGCAATATATATTTTGTCATGTGATGCTTACAATGAGCTAAGGGAAATTTTACGAAATTCTAGGATTTTACGATTTTCAAAATTAAAAATTTCAATTTAGTGGCAAGCAGTTTTTCTTGTTGATTTTTTTTTTAAATATACTCAGAAGTAATAATGTGTTCGCGTGAATCAACTTTTTAGTGCCGATAAAGTTATGAATAAAAAACAGAAAGTATAGATTTTCTTTAAATTGTTTAACTTTTCGGGGATGCGATTGCGCGTTTTCGCATACCCTTTCTGTGCTAAGTTCGAAATTGGTTTCCAAATGTTTGCAAAGCATCTGGTTTTTCCGTAAATTGAGGTTAAAAATGAGAAAAACTCAACTTAAAGTTGAATCGCACATGCACGGTTCAAAAAATTGCGGGGTCAAATCTTATTTTAATGATAGATATAAGAACCCGAGTATGGAGTCTAATACAATTATATCTCATTTGATAAGTTCTCATATATAAACATATACAAATTGATAAGAACAATGGGTCATTTATATTATATCTGACTTCTATTATATCAAATCAGATATAATTCTATACACTTTTTTCTGAGATTTGTCCATATCCGGTACATAAAATGATATCTAATTGGATATAAATACCCTGTCAGAAAAACACAAACCGACCACCGCTGGCAAGATACTTGGAAATTTCCCTGTATATTAATTGCTGGAGCCGCTCATGTTTATTATGGCGGTATGAAACAACACCCCAATGAAATAAGTCCCCAAACCAAAAATGAAATAACGCCCCATTTTTTTTGGGCTTTATTTCATTATGAAACAATACCCTAAATAAAAATTAAATAAACCCCCAACCAAATGTAACGACACCCCGACAATTGCGCGATGTTTTTTTCAGCCTTTTTAAAATAAAAAGATTAATAATATTTAGTATATCAATACGGTTTTTTTTAATATTTTTTAGTAGTATATCACAAAATAAAACTAAATTTATAAATCGTATAATCGCACGCAGAAAAAACTTTATTTCGCGAAGCCGCCTGCCGCGGTCTTCTGAGGAAAAAACCCCTAAGAGCGGCCGAAGGCCCCCACACAGAAAAACTTGTTTTTTCAAATTACTTGATGTCTTAAAAATATAAGATTTCAACGAATTCGACATCTGATTTGAAAAACAAGTTCTCTTGGTGGAGGCCTTCGGCCGGTCTTAGGGGTTTTTTTCCTCCGTAGAACGCGGCAGGCGGCTTCGCGAAATAAAGTTTTTTTCTGCGTGCGACATAAAAGAAACTTCAAAATTACTACACGGTATAATCTCACTTACTAATAGCAAATAACTATTTACATTAATAACTTGATAATTCATGCAGTAATTATTACGGTTATTTGCTTATATTACTAAAAAATTGTGCTTTTTAAGAAAATGAAACAACACCCCAAAAATATTATTTGGGGACTTATTTCAATTCTCATATTGGGGCCTAATTTCATTATGAAATAAAGTCCCAAAAAAAAAAAAAATGAAATAAAGTCCCAAAAAATTAAATAACACCCCAATTTTTTTTTATCGAAATTGTTGGGGCCTTACTTTATTTTCGGTTTGGGGCCTTATTTCATTGGGGTCTTGTTTCGTACCGCCGTTTATTATATAATAATTGTTATTTTTACATAAACATTTTTTATAAAATATAATAATATTGGAAACAGTGTTTTATTTAACTCAAAAGTAATAATAAAAAAAATTCGATGGAGAGTACTGAATATACTTAAATAGTATGGTAAACATAATTGGAAAAGTCGAAAGCTGTAACCAATTAATGTGATAGTACGTGTAGCTACCTGAATTCGGTTGGCGACAAATTTGGTTCTTAAAAATCTATGAAAAGCAACTAAATTTATTATTCAAAGGCTCTGGATACCAACATAATAATGCGATCCATTTAGCACTTACACAAAATAATAGTAGTACTGGTATCTACCGATTACGCAGGAATACAACTATTTCGAAATATGTCTTTTAATAAATAAAAAATTTAATACGTCTGAGATTTGCATCTAAGTTAAAATTTCATATAAAATAAGTACGATAGAGTCCATTAATTGTATGCCATGTGACTTAGGATACTAAAAGTAAAATTATATGCTAATAACTTAAGTTATAAGCACCATAAAAAAATTGCCAAAATAATTCTAAAATCTAACAAATTTTAAAGTTCTAAATTATTCAAAACCTTCTGTGCTTAAACAAAAATCGAAATTATATAATTGATCTTTTCAAACGTCTTTTCCATATTTAAACTTTTCCACCCGTTATAATACCACCTAAATTTTATATAGTCACATTAAATGATCACTATATCCTAAATCATTTATATGCAGCGAAATGACATATATAAATATTAGAGTTATAGTAACATTAGCGATATAGTCCACAATTAGTGTGTAACTGAGAGATGTTACTATAAGCGAAAAGTACTGTATTTTCTTTTTTTCTCAAGGCAGAAAACAGTCGTAGTTATGGCCACCGAATTTGTTGCCAATCGAATTCTGGTGTTATGACAACTATTTTTATATTTCATTATATTTTAGTCGTAAGAGCTAATATTATTTTTTTTTTATAATATTATATTCCCATCAATGATGAGTGTTAAATTTGAATTTAAATATTTTTTAAGGAAAACAAACATATTCTAAAACCCGTTTTGCAATACCAATCATTAGTTGAGTCTATAATCATAAATTCGGTTGGATCTAATGAAACCCTAATTTAATGTCATAATTGATTGCGAAACCCGCAATTTTATTTGTAAAATTGATTGGAAATACCACTTATTTGACAAAAGGATGGGTTTTAGTTCCTTTTCCCTCTTTTTTTATTACTACTTGAATCTGTTCACCGACTTTTGCAGCTATATGCTTTTTTGTTTCAAATTGTAAAAATAACTGTTATTTTCTGTTCCTGATTTGTATTGAGAAGTCAAAATATAAAATAAAGGCAGAAAAAATAGAAGCTGAAATTCAATTTTTAATGTTTGTTGGGTAATTTGAATTTATGAAAGGATTATTCAAATACAATGGAAAGAACTTGAACTTAAAAAATATATAATTCAGTTTATGACAAGTTTTGTTTATGTGTGATTTGGCTTAAATGGTAAGGCGATGCACTATGCTTCGTTCCCATATAACGAAGGGACAAAAATAGAAGGAGTAGTCAGATATTTTTGAAATTTGGTACACTAGCATAAAATAGCTTAGTTAAGAAAAATAAGAATTTTTGGAAAAATCGGCCCTAGGACACGCCTACCTCCCATGTGTTCTGAAATTGAAAAATATAATTTTAGCTTCAATAATGCCCACAAAATTACAAAGAGTGGTCATGCTGATACACATGCAACTAGCAACGTGTGTGTAAATTTTTATTTAAATCGGACTATGGACTAAAGGTCCTGCTATATATCCGTTTTCTTAAAAACGCTACCATTCCTAAAAAAATTGTCTGATCGTAATAAATTTTGGTATGTAAATTGATATTTGCAAGATATATATTTGTGCCAAATTTGGGTAGAATCGGATTATCAATGTGGAAAATACAAAAACATCATTTATTGAAAAATAGGATAAACCGGTTAAAATGCTCTTGCAAAAATAAAACTATAAGGATATTTGAAAGATAACATAAATGAAAAAATTAAAGAGGAAAACTAGCAATGTAAACGTCATTAAAAAATTATGAAAAAATCATATCGCACTTCCATCAAAATTTTTATTTTTCCACTTTTCGAAAAAAATTTACGAGTAGTATTCATATCCGCTGTAAAAATATCGTGCTATTTTGCCTACTTTTTGATAATGAAATGGTTGGTTTAAAAATTCTTTTTCATGTGCCTTTAATATTAAATTTAAAATTGTTTTGCTTCTACTGAACATTTTGAGTTAATACCCTCCTGTTGATTAAGTGCGATATATTTTGATAAAAAAATTAAAATTATATCTGCTTTCTCTCCATAACTTATTCACTTTACTATTAAAAAACTGAATACTTTGTATTAAGTTTTTTTTGTTAAAATATGAATCGCCTATCTTATGTTTTACATATTTATACACCTCTGATATTTTATTGTTTGAGGATGCTGCTATCCAACAATCAATTATATCGGAATTTTTTTAAATATTTGCCATCACCACAGATTAGTTACAAAATTTATTTTTTAAACCTTGTTTACATTACAAATAGTATTTTCATCCACTAGCACTCACGATCACTTATGTTAAAGGCAATTAAATTGGTAACACTTACGGTTTTTATACAATTGAAACTTTTATAGAAAATAAAAATTTCTCTCGCATTTCCGAAAATTTAATATATGGTCGTATTAGCGCTGCTGGAATATAGTTACTATCACACGCGTGTATTGTAACTTCAAAACAAATGTGTCACGCTATCATCTCTAATTTGAAAAATATAAATAACGGCAAATAATATGATAAAGCAAAACAAAAATATGAAACAAAAAAAACTTCAAAATCGAAGTCAATCGCAACTTACACTTTAAAATAGTAATTTAAATATGAAACAGAATCTAATTTATAGTTTAATTGGATCTAACTAATTATTAATGAGATATTTTACATAACATGAAGCTACAGTTGCATACACTGTGCAACAAATTTTGGGTGTCCGAGTTTATCTTAAATGTTAAACGTGTTAGTGGTGTTCCATGAGGAGGGGCTGAAATGACCCCTAAAAATGGCAGATAGAGGGTTAATTAGTTCTATGAAAAGAACCGTCATCAAATTTTATTAAAATCATCTATTAGCCTTGTATTAGATTTAATACATTTTTTTTGACTTACTCAAAACGCCTTTAAAAAATTTAAAAACTTCAGTGGGCCATAAAAAAAAACTCGAGCTAAATTTTGAAAATACTTCAGTGGTTTTGGTCTACTAATGATATAATTAAATTTTTTTATTTTTTAACATGTAAAATATAAAATTGTGTTGCGCAATGATATTAAACACTCTTAAATGCCTGATATTTGAGTAAAAATCATAAAATTAGGCATTTCAAAAAACGCATTTTTTTTTAAGTTGTGGTAAAAAATAGGCACTAATTTTTGAATACCCTCTTAGCTAAGAGTATAAACTTACAAAAACAGAAAAAAAAATATCTAATTTTATATAATTTTTTTTATACTCCATCAAACTTAAGTAATTTTTGGATTTTCAACAAAAAAATGTGTTTTTCAGAGCAATAAAAAAAGTTATTTTGTAAAAAAAATACTAAATTATAAATTTTAATTTAACTGCAAATATATCAAAGTACTTGAAAACAAAATTTCGAGCGACTTTTTAAAAAAATGAATTTTTCAGAATTATTTTTGTGAAACAACTAAAACTCATTTTTCTGTTAAGTAATTTTTGGAAGAAATTATCTGCTTTTAACGCCCTCTCGTGGTGGCAAAAGCAATCAGAAAAATTTTTTTTGTTAACATTTATTTGAGATACCTTATTATCTTTCAAAAAATCTGTATTTAAAAACAATTTGAGACAAAAATTTTTTTTTGATTTTTGTCTATGGGACAAAGCATAGTGCGATGGACTTGCAAACAAAAGGTTGTTGGTTCGAATCGTGGCTGGTATTGGAACAAAATAAAAATTGCTTTTAAGTCTAAATGAAGAAAATGAAATTACAAGAAAAACTAAATTAAAAAACAATGTGATCAAAGCAAATAAAAGGAAAAGTCGAAATTTATTTTCTTGTTTATTTTTACGCATTTTATTTATAGCAAAATAAGTATATTCAGTGTTTTGACTCTTTATCAACTTGCAGGTTTTTTATGAAAACACTATCATTTTCGATATTATATCGAATGCGATATCGACTTAATATTACGGAAAAATTATTCTTTACCGATTCGATTTCGACACATTTTGAATACTGGGTAGTTTATATTTTAATTTATTCAATTATTTTAAAAAGTCCCAATATTTCGAGCAAACGCCGTTGGTCATTTTCCTGGGGAAATAATAATATAAATGAGAACGTGAACTGTTTGACTCGTTATTGTTTTAGTATTATTATTGTTGTTATTATTAATCCAAATTTGTCAACATGTTTCTTTTTCATTTGCAGTGTTTTAAATATCGCGGTTTTTATAGACCAGATTTAGACTACGCTTGTCTAAATCTATTAGAAAATATGTATTAAGTATTATTTTAAATTTTAAGTTCTTTTCTATATAGTTCATAACATTTTCAATGGCTTTGCAAGTTTAATACAGAAATTTGTGTATTGGAATGTCTAGTTAATGCACAAAGATAAAATTTTAAATTTTTTAAACATCCATAAAAGTTATAAGGATTAAACT
Organism: Delia radicum; assembly: GCA_021234595.1. Lineage (NCBI taxonomy): Eukaryota > Metazoa > Arthropoda > Insecta > Diptera > Anthomyiidae > Delia > Delia radicum. The sequence continues at coordinate 195,851,874 of CM037852.1, forward strand.
GAAAAAGAACAAATCCTTTCAATACCAATGCGATATCCTAATACAAACAGAGGCATAATTATACTCAAATTAGAGATAATTTTTTGGACATTTAGTTTCTTAAAAAAATGTCATGATTTTGCTATAAAATTTCCAAATTTTTTTTTTTTTTTTTTTAGACTTATTGAAATTGAAATTGTCTTTATTGAAGTAGTAAAATAGTGTACATAATTTTTGGTAGTTCGCTCAATTTACAGAAATGGTATACCTTAATTCTAAAACATTATAATTACACAGAGTGGAAAGAACTTATATGACTAATTAATTTTAATTTACGAAGGAAAATTCTACTATTAAAAACCTTCGAATTTATAAGAAATAAAAAAAAAATACATATATATAAATACATATGTACGATATATACTTTAACGGTATATAATAGAAAAGACATTTAACATTTATATAAATAAATTAATAATTATTAAATTTTTAATGGAAAAAAAAATTGTAATATTTACTCTATTAGCCCTGTAATTAACGGATTTTCCGAAAAACTACAGCGACTGCTGAAATTGTCGTTGATGTCGTGGATTTTAGCTGACAATATTTTAATATTTGACTGACTATGTAATCTATTTGTGGAGTAGTCCCATGGTAACTTTAACATCATTCTCAAAAGTTTGTTTTGACATATTTGTAAAGTTTTAATATGTAATTTTGCACAATTTCCACATACGGGGCATGCATATAAAAGTATAGCTCGAAAAACTGTTTTAAATAATAAAACTTTGTTATCCATAGATAAATTAGAGTTTCTATTAACTAAAGGGTAAAGTATTCTGATTGCTATGTTAAATTTGTTTTTAACAAAAGAAATATGATCTCGAAAAGTTAATTTGGTATCTAAGAGAACTCCTAGGTACTTAACATTTTGAGACCAAGGAATATTATATCCTGACATTTGCAAAGATGTTCCCGGAAAGTTGCACTGTTTTCTCTTTCTCGTGAAAAAGATGGAATCAGTTTTGTTTGCATTTAGCTTTATTTTCCATTTTAGCATATAATCGTTAATTTTTTCCAAAGCATTTTGAAGATTTGTGATAATTATTTGTGGAGAATTATGTGATGAAAAAACTCCCACATCATCAGCATATAACGAATAGCTGCAATTTTCTAAACGTGTGAAATCTGAGCAGAATATAATATGAAGGAGTGGGCCTATTACAGACCCCTGTGGGACTCCCGCAGGAATAAGAATATTGTGCGAAAAAACGTTATTTATGGAAACACAAAAATACCGATTTTCTAAAAAACTTTTTATAAGTTTAACAAGGTTTAAAGGAAACCTAAAATTTACTAATTTAAAGATTTGGCCAGCATGCCAGACTGAATCAAAAGCTTTCTCCACATCTAATAGAACCAAGGCTGTTGATTCTTTACGATCAAAAGCCGGCCTAACAAACATACAAATTCTTTTAACTTGATGTGATGTACTATGTAAGCTTCTAAAACCAAATTGTTCATTTGGTATAAGACCTTTATCATCAACATAAGTTTGCAATTTATCTCGGATGACCTATCAGTAAACTGATAGGTCTGTAACTATTTACCATATTTGACGGTTTTCCGCTTTTAAGGATTGGAATTACCTTGGCTCTTTTCCAGGAGGACGGAAAATAATGAAGGTAATAGCTAACTATTTTTGGTGATTCCTTTAAAAGAATCATCTTGATTTTGATTGGAGCAGGATTTTACAATGTGACTAATATAATCACAATTCACAAAGTCACAATTGAGACTTACAATACTTGTATTATTAAATCGGTCCATAAAGGTAGATATCATCTGGTTATTAGAAGGTGTTCCAAGATTAGCAGATGCGTTATGATTTGAAAAAAACTCCTGTGCTAATGCATTAGCTTTGTCTTGATTTGAAACAAATGTGTTATTTTGCAGTTTTAATGGAGGAATAGAAGGATGTTTTTTACGTAAAACCTTACAAATATTCCAAAATGGTTTATCTCCTTTTTTTCAGGGAAGAAATTTTACTATTCCAGACACGATTTCTTAATGCAAATATTTTTTTTTTTGAATAATTTTAATTAGTTTGTTCATATGTTCTTTATCAGTAGTCTGCCTATACATAACCCACTGCCTTCTGTTGAAATTTTTAATTTTTATTAAATGTAAAATATTATTTGGTAATTAATATTTTAATATAAATTTAATATAATTTCCAGAAAATGTTTTGGTTGGTATGAAGCCTGCCTCTGCATTTGACAATTTACTGTTAAACAATGTAATGTTTTCATCAACCATAGCAGTAGTAAAGTTTTCTTGAAAATTAGTTGGTAAATTTGAAAATTCTGTTTTTAAATAAGATCTGAAACTATGCCAATCAGCTTTACTATAGTCAAGATCTAAGTTGTTATTGCGATCTGAGTTGAAATCTAATAAAAATTGTACCAGTAGGTGGTCTAAACTAAGTCTATTTAAAACAGATGGATGTGAAACGAGGTAAGCTGTATTTGTCAAAATAAGATCGATATTGGATGGAGTTGACCTTGAGGAAAAACGAATATGTGTGGGATCATCAGAATTTAATATTGAGATCGGAAAAAATGTGGTAAATTCATTTAAAATATTACCCCAATTGTTCGCTCTCAGACAACCCCAATTTCGGTGTCTGCTATTTAGATCACCACAGCAAATAAATAGTCCATTATTATTACAGATTTTTCTCAAATCAGTTTTAAATTTACGTTGAAGTTCAGGTGAACTTTGACCACCCGGAAAATAAATACTGTACAATTTTACTTTTGTTAAACTGTTGGATCGAATTTCAATACCACCATTTTCAATAATTTCCGTGTTAATTATGGGCAATTCAGAGTAAGGAATAGATTTTTTTTATTAATATTGCAACACCTCCTCCTGTTGCAGATTCTCTATCAGAACGCACTATATTATAATTAGGATGAAAAAATGTATCGGTACTTTTAAGCCACGTTTCTGAAAGCAAACATATATCTACATTTTCTCTTTGAAGGTGATCAAAAAGTTCAATAAATTTATTACGAACACTTCGACAATTCCAAAAAATATTAATCATTTTGTTAGTAGCCATTATATTATTTGTTATTTCGGTTTACACCTAGATACTTAACAGCTAATTGAGCGATTACGTTAAATTGATCATGCTTATTTTTACAATTCTTTAGACCTAAAACTAGTTCCGATGTTAAACTTGTTATTTCCTGCTCTGTGAACAAATCATCAAGCTGTTGTGAACCATTTTGGTTTGACAAAGGTTGACTCCATGTAGGATTAAATGCTGGAGTTAATCCAGAAGATGGCTGAGAGCTCGAACTTGGTCTCAAAGTATGAAATTCATCGTTAAAATTATGTAAAATATTTACTGCACGATTTGTTGAAGAAGCATTTTGACGGTTTGATGGAACGATATTTTGTTGTCTAGAACTTTTGTTATTTATTTTATCTCTAATTTCTAAATATAATTTTCGGTTTGGGCTTGTACTATGAGTGGATTTGTGGTTCCCATCGCAATTAGCACACCGTAATTTATTTGCATCGGGACAAACGTTTGTAAGGTGTTTGCCGGCACAATTAGCACATTTGACATATACAAAGCAGGATCTTTCCCCATGCCCAAACATCTGACACTTTTTACATTGAATTATTTTGTTTTTCATTCTTCTTTGATAATCCCATTTAACTATGGTTCTAAACAGAGATTTAACTTGTTGTCGTAGGTCGTTAAGTTTTACCGTTCCTCTCTCAAAAGAAATAATGTAAAGAGTATCTTCAAAACGATCGAATTTTTTTATAACTGTTTTGACATCAGTGCATTTTAAACCCAGTGAAATTAGAGATGACTTCACTTCATCATCTGTACGCCCTTCTAATCCATACATTGCAACTTTAAATTTACGGTCATTTTTACTCTCATGAGAGACAAATTGAAATTTGTTCTCAGTAAGAGTTTTTTTGATTAATTCATGTGTTGAAAGAGAATCACATGTTATTTTAACACCAATAGAAATTTTTTTAACAAAATAATTAAGAATTTCTTTTTTTCCAAATATTTCTTGGATTTTATTAATATTTTGTCCTAGTACTTTTATTGGGGGTAAATAATTTGTATTTTTATTTAAATGTGTACTCTGGTTATCGCTAGAGTCTTCCATTTCACCGGAATCATCTGCATTGTCGTCCAGAGCCTGTAAAGGCATCCAATAATTATTCCTCGGATTTCTTTTATTAACATTAGTTTTTTGAAATTTTGATGAAGACATTTCGTCGACATCGCAATTGTTTAAACCACTTTTAGGAATTTTGGTTTTTTTATTTTTTATTTTTTTTTTATTAAGTAAGTTTTAATTTTTGTAATGTTCAATTTTTTGCACAAACACACGTACGTCACACTCGATAACACAAATCGAACTGATTCCAAAAATTTTAATTTTAAAATATACAAACAAATTTGGTGAATGATGTTAATATAAAATCGCAGTATTTCAAAAACTACAAATGAGAAAAAAAATTGTTTACCAGATTTTGATTCAGCGTACATAAAATAGATCTGTTTCAAAACCAATGTTTTTTTGCTTTAAGATGCATTAAATATTATCTATTTAATTGAATACAAACGCTTAACTAAATATTTCAACTTTTTCAAGTAACCGTTATATAATTTTACGCTCCATAAACTTAACTACATAAATATATTAGTAAACAAACACTAAATGATAAAACACACAATGAAACAAATAACAAATTTTCTAAAGCATTATACATGTGTAATATTATATACTTGTATGAACCAATAAATAAGATAGTGACTGTATTATACAAATACAAATACACATACTCACACATAAGTAGAAAACATAGATGATGGCAGCCAACAAGATAAGCCCTGTATGATATATAAAGTACACTTAATTGAAGGAAGTGTATAGAGTGTAATAGTCAACAGCACTTAATCTACTTAAACTGTTTATCAATTGATTTTTTAAGAGACAGTTTATTTTAGTACACAATAATGTGTATACAATGTAATACTGTTTATATCATGCAAATAAAAAAACGATTTTTACTAAAAAAAAAATAAAAATAATATAAAAATTATATTCCTTTAAATGCTATGTATCGGACATTGCACCGAAGACCGGTCTAAACTCTATGGTATCTAAAGATTGCCGTTTCTATAAAATATCTGATATTCGATAGCAAACGTGTGCTTAAACCGGTTAAAAATTATTATATATGGTTAGTTTTTACAACAGAAACTTTTAAAGGGCCCTACACACTACATTTTTTACTCATAATGTCACGTCATAGATCCGATGAACATTTTTCGACCAAACTTTGAAAATATACACAACCATGGCTTCATTAAGAAATTTTTGTAACTTTATTGAATGAAAGCACCTCTAGTGAAATTATTGTCAACCAAAGTTGAAACTTCGACAGTATATAAATCCTAGGCCGTAGATTTTGCATAATTCTGTGACAAAATCTTAACCGATTTTTGAATTCCTTAGAAAATATCTATCAACCCTAAAACTACAATTTGTATAAGTGTACACTTAGAATACTATGTAGTAGGTAAACACCACTGCAAATGTTGTTAAAAACAAATTAAATTTCACTTAAAGAAAGGACAACTTACATTTCAGTAAATTCAACTAACATTGTCAGTTGCTTTTTAATGTTCAAAAAATGACTAACAATTGTAGTAAAAATAAACAAACATTAATTTTTTTTTTTTACTTTTTTCAATTACAAAAAAGAACTGTAAAAAAATTAATGTAAAATCATAAAACAGTCATTTGATGCGGTTTGGTTTTTAAATAAACTACAACGTTAGTAAAAAATTAAATTTTTTCTACAAATGACTGACATTTACATTAAAAATAAAGACACTGTATTACGCCCAAACACCTACATATTTTTAATTCAGAAGCTCCCTGACTGTAGTAGTGTTAAAATAAAAGCCAGTTTTGAGTGAAAACGAAATAAATTTTTATCCTGAATCGGAAAAATGGCACAAAGTTGTTGTTGTGTACAAAAACAAATTACATGTGCAAGACAGAACATCTACTTTGCGCCGTCTTTCTGAATCGGGAGTTAATATTTTATACTATATTTTAGACTTTGTCTATTTGAAAATTTAATTTTCGGATCGGTCTGGTTCTCAAAAATTACATGCAACTGATGAACTAATTATTAGCAAAGAAAAACAATTTTACATTTTCTCATCACCAATTAAAATATATATAACAGAATTGGTTTTATTTTCAATTAAGATTTTAGACACAATTAAAAAAATTAAACACAAAAACTGTAAATAATCGTCAAAATTAAAAAGAACTCCTAAATTAAAAAAAAAAAATCATCAAAATTGAAGATAACGAATAAAAGCCATAGTTTGAAAAAATTGCTAAAAATTTAAAAAATTGCCAATAATTGAAATAATAGCCAAAAATATAAAAAATCGCTATAAATAAAAAAAATTGCTCATATTTAAAAAATAATTTAAAAATCAACATAATTGGATAAATCACTAAATTTAAAAAAATCGCCTAATTTGAAAAAGCACATAATTAAAATTAAAACGATTTATATTGCCAAAAACAGTTTTAATTTTTTTTAATTTGGTTGATTTTTTAAATTTTGGTGATTTTTTTTTAATTGTTTTTTCTTTTTAATTAAGCGATTAGTTTCAATTTAGCGATTTTTTTTTGTTTAATTTTGGAGATTTATTTTCCATTTCAGCTATTTTACCTTTATTTGCAAATTTTGTTGAATTTTTAAATATTAGCAAATTTTTTTATTTAATAAGTTTTTTTAAATTTCAGAAATTTTATTTTTTTTTAATTTCGGTGATTTATTTTTTATATGTTGGCATTTTTTCTTTGTCATTGTGGCTTATAAAAACTGGAAATTTTGTTTAATTGTGACAAGCTTTTCTCAAAAAATCCTTAACAATATTTAAACCCCGGGTCCCAAAAAGTGAATGTGCAGCTTTTTAGTAAAAATTAAATATTTTATAAATATTATTTTTTTAAATCGGGAGTGGCCATATTTTAGAAAAATTATTTTAAAAAAAATGTATAACTCGGAAGACTACAGCTTACGTTTTGGCCGATCTATCGTGGAATGACCGATATATATTGCATTTTTTAAATAAAAATGTTAATTTTTCTTCAATTTAATGATGAGACAAAGAGTTAATAAAGAGAAAAGTAAAAGCTGTTTTTATACGGTCACTTAGTACAAGTCACATAAAAACATTTAAAAAGCACTTTAATTACTTTTTAATATGTGACTTTACGCATTTATTACAATGTGCATGTTACACCCTCTTACATTCGCACAAAGGCACACACGCTGTAAAAGCAATAAAAAAATAAATCAACTCATAAACATGATGTGTTATCTTTTATTACATGAGGGTCATATTAAAACATTTAAAATAACGTAAGGTTCAATACTTTTACTACTCGTATTTACCACTACACTCTCCCATATCTACATGGCACAGGTGTCATTGCCACAATTAATGTTAATGATTTTCATGGTATAAACACACAATATACGTAACATACATGTATTGCAGCTCATGTATGTATGTATATATAAAATGCTGTATATATTGTGGAATAATCCAGTCAGCTTCCTGTTATTATTAACACTGACTCAAAAGGGAGTAGAAACAATTTTAATACTTGTGTGATAACATATTAAAGCATCCACGGGACTGGATTTACACCCAGGTGTAAAGCATGAAAGAAAACAATTCAAGGCGCAAAAAAATCAGCGTAAATATATCATATTAGATTCCAAATTATAGTTGTTTATTGAAAAACGGGGTTAATAAATTACAAACATTTTCGATGTCGGTAGGCACGAGGGCGGATCAATAAGTCCGTGACTTTTTGAATGAAACACAGTTTTTTTTTCGAAAAAAATATTATTTTTCAACATAATCTTCTTTTAGCTCAATACACTTAGTCCAACGTTTCTCCAATTTTTGTATCCCTTTCAAAAAATAGGATTTTTCGAGGTACATAAAATAGGCATTTCCGTTTTTTTTTTTTAACTCCTCATTAAATCGGTCCAATAAGTTGGCATAATATTCGCCGTTAATTGTTGTTCCCTTTTGAAGATAATGGATGTGGATTATCCCGCGTGCATCACAAAACACTGTTGCCTTATTGGCCACGATTACGTTTATGGTCAATTTAGAGCAAACGCGGCACCCATCTTGTAGACAGCTTTCTTAAACACAACTGATCATTTAAAATCGAAACCACACTGCCATATGAAATGCCTATGGCATCAACAATTTCACGCACATTTACTCTTCGATCGGCCAACACCATATCGTGGATTTTTTAGAAATTTTCGGGTGTATTGCCCTCAATTGACCGTCCAGAACGTTCAGCGTCATTTGTATTTGTGCGACCACAACGAAAGTCAGTGAACCACTTTTTGCCATTGAAATCGATTGTGCAGAGTCCCCACAGTATTTATCAAGCTTTTCCTTGGTTTGATTGGCAGTTTTTTTTTCGCAAAAAATAATGTTTAATGAGCACTCGAAATTCACTTTTTTCCATTTTTAAAAAACCCACCAGGTTGTATGATTTGAGCAACTGTTAAACGCAAAGTAAATTACGGAACTTGCTCAAAATTTGACAGAAGTCTATTAACAGGTGGTACTTGTTGAGAGCAGTGTTGCATTTTATATAACTACAAGGGAAGTTCGAAAAGTCTCGGACTTATTGATCCGCCCTCGTATATATATAATAAAACGATTTTTCGAATTCATATATTTTTTTAGCCTCTTGTGGGTGTTTTTATTTCAGGGTTCCAGCTTTAACTTTCTATCAATTTACCCAATTTATTACAAGATTTTATAAATAAATCATAAAGCATACTTAGTTAGATTTATAAACCACTCCATCGATATGGCCAGACCTCTAAGGTGGAGCGTTTACCCTTCGTGACCATCTCCGTAGAAATTTCTAAATATTCCGTCGAAGCGGTCTTTCACTCATAGTAATAAACCTGGAAAAATAACAAAACAAAAATTAAAAAAAATTAGTTAAAAATGATTTTGCAGAAAAGACTGATAAGATAAGCAAATTTTTTTACTAAACATTAGTAATATAAGAATAGCAAAAACCAATATGTTGTATTTAAAAATATTTAATTATATGTGAGCTAAATTTTAGTTAATTGAAAGTAACAAAATAATCTACTAAAATCAGCAAAAACATTTACTGAATATTAGTAAACAAAAAAATTACTAAAACATGTGAAATTTTTAAAGTTTTTTTTAATGCGAAGTCTGTCCTTATGAAATCAGCAATCTGTAATTTTTAAGCAAACATTTCTGTGGATTTTTAGCAATATTAACTGTTATTTGCATTGTACTAAATTTGATGTAAATAGCAAAAATTGTGTTAATATTACAGTTTTTGTTTGCTTTTTTAAGTCTACAAATATTTAGTAAAAGTTTTTGCTTATGTTACAGAGTAAAATGCTATTTTCAGTTAGCTAAAATTCAAATCGAAAATAACTAAAATTGTATAAAGGTAAAAGATTTATTTGTTCTGTTTTTATTTTATTAATAGTTAGCAAAAAAAAAAATCTGGTAAATTTGGCAGTTTTTTCTGCAAGGTAATTTTTAACTAAACTTTAAGTATTCTTCTTTGCTATTCTGACAGGTTTATTTCTATGAGTGTATGAAATCACATACCAATATTTGACCTCCTCGCTTTAGTGGTTTAGCCTTGCTATAAAGCGGAAGATTTTCCATCCTATCAACCACTATTTTTACCAGCTCCATTAATCCGAAAAGTATCATATCAGTGAGTCAGGTCATATTCGAATTCACATACACAGAGAGAAAAATGTTGTAATTTTCCAACTAAAATTCGATTCGAATTTTGGTTTTTACATTAAAACTCGGAAAACACAATTAAATTTTCGTTATAAATACCCAATATGTTCAGAAATCACATTTTAATGTGGTTGCACTAACCGAATTTATTGGTTGTTGCCAACAAAATACACTTTTCAATTCGGTTGGCAATTTACTTTTCTGGGTATATATTTTAAATTTCAAATTAAAGTCCTCCCTTGAGTGGTTTAGCCAGGACGCCAAGCGGGTGACGTTTCCCTTTCCCTATAGGATTTTAAAAAAATCCGGTCGAAAGAAATGTCTGCTAGGTATTTAGAACCCACATACCAAATTATAAGTCTGTTTGCTTTGGCAGGGCTGTCAAGGGGGAGACTTTGTCCTCCTTTAACTTTTATTTTTTTTTAAATTCCAATGAGCAGAATTTTAATGAGTTTGGTTTTGTTCAAACTTCTAGCTAAATGGGTTTGGGCATTTCGCCAAAAGGAATGCTGTATTGCTGGATTAGGAACACACGTAATAATTTTCGAGTTCCTCGCTGTAGTGATTTCTTCAAGGGGATGACTTTGCCCTTCATGCATTTCACTTAAACATTTCCAAAAATCCTACCAAAGCAGATGTCTACGTTCAATTAGGAACGAAGACATTAGCCCGACCACCAAAGGGAAGACTTTCCCCTTCGTGCCGCTCACTGTAGGGATTTGTAAGTAGCTCGTCTAAGTAGATGTCTAAGCCCGATTAGGCACCCACTTTCCAACATTCAAGTTCCTTTCGCGCTTTCAACCCCCAATTTTGTCACGTTCATGGCCAGAAATCCGAAAAGTGTCAAATCTGTAGGTTAGGTCATATTTAAGAGAACATATATTTTTAATATTCAATTTCTTATTTAATTCGTATGGGCAGGCCGCCAAGGGGGAAACGTTTTACCCTTTTAACTCCCATTTTCTACCATGTTTTGGTCAGAAGTAAAATACTATTATATCAGAAAGTTATGTCATATTCGAAGGAATATATATTTTAAATTTAAAATTTCTGGCCCAAAGCGATTGGGCATGCTGCCAACAGAAATACTTTTCTGCTTTGTAACCCTCATTTTTAGCACATAGATGGCTAACAATTCAAAAGTATCATGCCTGGTCATATTCGAAGTAGCATATATTTTAAATTAAAACTTAGCCTCAAAGGCATTTGGCAGGCCTTCAAGAATCAGACTTTAGTAAAACGTCTTGTAAATCAGGTATACTATTTTTTAGCAAATTATTTTGCTAAAATCGTGTTTTCAGCTAAAATTTTTGTTATACTTATTCAGCACTTAACTGTGCTAATAAGCACATTATTAGTGTGGACGACAACCAGATTGAAAGATATACGCAGAATGAAGCAGATGTCGCGGCATGTCAAGATGTAGTAGAAAGAGGAAAATGATACTAAAAAGTACAACTCTAATAAGACATATAAACAAATCAACCATGGAAGACTTTTGTATCTGTTTTTCATACATAAAACAAAATTGAGGATTAAAACAACTTAAATTTTGCGTTATCACCGGCTTGTGAAAATAATTGTCTTTTAATTAAATAAAAGACAAAATAAAATATTTAAATTTAAAATGTATTTCTAAACTAAATGTTTATAGATTAATTATCTAGTGTGGTCAAATTGCAAACAAACATATACAGACATGTAGACAGAGTAAAGCGAAAGACAAAGACACACATCTTAGGTAGATTTTTATGGTTCCTTTTTCTTATTGCAAAAAAGGGTTGTTTTTTTCGTTTCGTTTGTTTTTGTTTATTGTTTCGTTTTGTTTCTATAATTATCTTCGGCAGTTGCGTCCTTTAAAAGAAAGCATCATTTAGGCAACCATTGATGTAAGTAGTTGAAAGAAAATTTTTGTTATGTTATATATATTTATCTATCTATATATATATAAAATTGAATGTGTGTTTGTTTATTTGTTTATTTGTTTGTTTGTACCTTATAGGAGACCAAACCTCTGGACCGATCTTCCTGAAATTTTCACAGCATTTAACTAGGACTCTGGTATGCCCACTTTTTTAAAATTATGTAATTGCTCCCATATAGTTTTTAACAGATTTACTTCAAATTGTATACACATTATACTCCAGGCGAGGTAGAAATAAACATTTCTTTCGCCACGCCCCCCTTGCACGCCCCTTTTCACGCCAAATTTTGTTTGAAAGTTTTAAACTTTTTGTTCTCTGTACAAATTTGTTCCTTCCAACGGATTTTTTTTTATTTGGTAGTATATTGCTCTTAATACTGTTAACGTCGCCATATAACTATGAACCACGCCCACTTCACCGCCCCCTTTTTTTAATTCAGATACTTACTTATACCACTAACAATGTTTGCTATACCAAATAATTTTTTTGTAATATGTATTTACCTAAAGTTTTATACACTTTTTATCTACAGGTAAGGTAGCCATACATTTTTTTGTTACCAAATCCCCCTTTTTCGCCCCATTTTACCTTAAATTATAATTAATCTGCTTTCAATCTATATATATAAAATGAAATGTGTGTTTGTTTATTTGTTTGTTTGTACCTCATTGGAGACCAGACCTCTGGACCGATCTTCTTGAAATTTTCGTAGCATTTAACTGGGACTCTGGCATGATTAATAGGCTATTTTTTTTCGACCATGCCCACTTTTCTGTATTATGTAATTGCTTCCATATAGTTTTTAACACATTCACTTCAAATTGTATATACATTATATACTCAAACGCCACGACCCCTTTCATGCTCCATTTTGTTTAAAAGTTTTAATCTTTTTGTCCTCTGTACAAATTTATTCCTTTCAACGGATTTTTTTTTGCAAATAATGTATATGGCAATTAATTTCACTAATTAATAAGGGTTCTGAATGGCTGTCTTAAGAATAAATAATATTTCACCAAACGGGATCTATGTTTGTAGCCATTAAAGTTCTAACTTTGATCGCGTCTATTTGAGTAATTACAATAACGATTCTGATTGGCAGTTTAAAGAAAAATTATTCTATTTCAGCAAGCGGGAGCTTTGCTTGCATGCCTTGCATTTATTTACTTTCAACACTACTGGTCACTCAGCTATTTTTAAAAAAGTTATTAGCCTTAAATACAATTTTAGGCAGAACAACGTCTGCCGGGTCAGCTAATTTATACAAATAAAATTTTAAGGCAAAACAACGTTTGCCGGGTCAGCTATTTTCTATATATTTTCAGATATTAAATTAATTCATGTCGTCAATGTGGGAAAATGAAAATTTTTATATTTCGTAATTATTGTAAATTATTTTTATAAGAATCACAAAAATATGTTTTATGATTTTCAGCAAATAAATTAACTAAATTACAATTTTTCTACAATTTTTTTGCGTTTTTTTAGCAAGGCATTTTTATTTCTAATCCACTAAGTGTTAGAACGAACGGGCTGACTGTTTAGCCAACTGCGGAGCTCGTCGACAATTCATTGGCCCGGAACCCTTCTGTGGCGTACCCAATGGGTATGTCAGAGAGAGGCTCAGAAGATGGAGGGAGTCGGAGTTTGGGGCCTATTGGGCCAGATCGCCTGGGCAACGACAGGCGATGCTGTTTATATCTCCCTCTGGGGAGAGATCGCGGAAACTCTTGTCTATGACGAGGGGCGAACTAAGGACCGTAACGGGTTACCTCACAGGACACTGTGGCCTTAGGTATCAATTGTACAAGATGGGACGATCCTCTACGGATACGTGCAGGTTTTGTGAATTGGAACCCGAGACCTCTGAGCATGTTCTCTGCAAATGTCCGAGGCTCTCCGACAGGAGGGTACGTTATTTTGGTGATCGAATAGTGACGCCATCGGACGTTTGGAACTGTTCGCCTGGTAGGATAATTGGCTTCGTAGGGAGCCTGAACCTATAGGGTGTATTCGCTGGCAGCACAAAATACCAATTTCTGGTCGCGGTGCATAGTGCCATTATAATCTAATCTAATGTAAGTGTTAGCAAAACGTTTGCTGATTCTACTAAGCAATACATTAGCAATTTTTTTGCAAGCAACTTCCTCACTAAAATTTTGCTGACTCAGCAAAATTTTTTGCTGACTTTAAAAACTTTTTTTTTGAGTGTATAACTCCCTGTTTCTACCACGTTCCTGGCCAGAAATGTAACAATTATCACATTAGTAAGTTATGTCATAATCGAAAGAACATGCATTTAGAATTTCTACTCAAAGTGGCTTGGCAGGCCACCAGAAATGATACTTTTCAATCTTTCACCCCGATTTTTGACACGTTCATTATCTGAAATCGAAAAACTATCATGTCAGAGATTTAGGTCAAATTCGAAGAAATATGTATTTTTTATTTCAAATTCTAGTTTTAAACAGACAGCCAAGCAAAGACTTTTTCCACCTAATAGCATAATTTTATTTTTTTTATATCAACACAAAATTGGAATTCACGCCTTAAACAAGATGAGTTCTGGGTTACCAGTAAAAAGATATCAAAATGATGTCTTTATTAAATAGTAATATTTTATTGCTTAACAACCTTTTATCGCGATATATCGAAAAAATAAAAACATATTTTAATTAATTTTTACAAAATTGATAAGTATTTGTAATAAATTTTTATGAGGTCGGGATATATCGGTTATTTTTGTATTTTTTTTCTCATTGTAAATAGGTAGTACGTTTTTATTGTAAATGATAAAAAAACATTTCAAATGTTTTTGAAAAAATATAGTTTTGTCTAGATCGTCTATTTCAAAAAGGGATAAAGAAGTATTTTTTTTTATTAATATCTGCTGTAGAGTTGAATCGTTAAATCAGATTTCATGTAAATACTTTTTTTGCGCTGTTGGAAAAAGGGCTTAAAGTCAACATTTTAAGACGCTGAGTCGAAACTTTTCAAAAAATTTGCGCTGTTCTTATTTTTGAAGCAAAAAAAAAGAGATTATAACCCAAAATACAAATTTAGAAATGAACTCTAATAAATATATATTGGATATATCTTCAAAACACCTTCCATTTGGGAATCAATTAAAAAAAAAAACAAAAAAAAAAGCCGGTGTAATTTCTGATCACTTCTTGCCCCCTTCTTAGTCGTGAGATTTGTCTGCTTAAAATGTGCGCATGCTTTTCTGTCATCTATATCACCTATCCAAAGACCATTCAAATCGTTCTGAACCATACAGCAGACCTTCCGTGTGAGTTTGTCGTTATACTTAAATGGGGGTAAGGTCCATTGTGTTTTGTAGTTACAAACATCAGCAAAAACTAATTTATTGTGTTGGAAACTAATAATTCTCAGGGCTCTTAAGATAATTTCTAACGGCCTTCACACTTATGTACTTCGCTATTACATATTCGCTATAACAGATTTACTTACAAAAAAAAAACTATATATTTTCAGGAAACAATTGCCGGCATTATTTCCGGTTGGCTAAATGCAAACCAAACAGTTGATTTTAGTATTGGTGTCTGTATACAAAAAAAAATAAATATCATCACGACTACGCTGCTCTTAAGGCAAATAGTCAAACGTTGTGGTAGTACCTTTTTTAATATTATCAACCATGTCGCCAGTATCATCACGCCATCGTTATGCGATTACTTCCTGCTGGCATCTGAGTTAAGCTTTAATTGCAATTTCTGGTGTTCAAACATACAAACGAATACATACATAAAAGTCTGATACACAAAAATTTATTTAAACTTCACAAAGTTGCTGTAATTTTCTAAGGTGAATTACATGTTAAATAAATGAATTCACCATTTACAATGTAAAGTTAAAGGAATTTATAATTTTAAATTTGTATTACAATCAGAAAGCTTTTTGAAGAAAATTTTTTTTAAAACAACTTGTTCCTTATTATTTTGAGATAAGTAACACAATTTTAATATTATAATAATTATTAGGACTTCCACTTTGAATTTATTAGAAATCAATTCAAATCTTCTGTTTATACCTCTCCATTTTGATATCAATTTATAATCTTTAGAAATATTTGTGAATTTTTTGAAATACAACTTGGAAATGGTGTAGGATTTTGCATCTTCTCATGTTATTTTTGCAAAAAAAAAAAATCCAATATATATGTATATGTATGTGTTGAAATATATGTATGTGTATTTAACTTTAGTTCCAAGTATGCTCTTGTGCAACCAAGTGACTGAAATTAACAACTTCTGGGCCACTGTTTTGAAAAACTTGTGTGTGTGTGTGTATTTGTGTGAAGTGGTGTGCTACTCTACTCTAGTCGAGTTCATGTTTTCTTGTTTTTCAACTTTTTTTTTGTTAATTTTTTCATTTTCGTTTTTCGTGAGGTATCATTGAACTCATTAAGTCAGCTTAGTAAGCTTATACATACTCTGATGATTTTCCATGTGCATGTGCGAGTGAGTGTAAGTGTGTGAGTATGAATTGGAATATGTCTGCAAGGGTAAACTTAAGTGTCACAGATAATTAACGTTAGCGACAAGCAACTTTTTATTTTGAAAAATATTGTAAGCATTAGGTTGTTGCGTTGCTGTTAGTTTTTCTGCTTCTGTTGAAGCGTAAAGATTTATTTTTTTTTTTTTAACAAGCAGTCAGACGGAAAGATAACTTAAATGATTTTTAAGGTGTTTTAAATAGGAAGAATAACAAAAATTAGAAATATTTAAAGTATTCGGTTTAAATGAAAGATTTTAAAAATTAGGTTTTAAGATTTGTGTTTAATCTTTAAAAATGTTGTGTTCTTCATTTGCGAAAATGTAAGGGGTACAATTCGTGTACTTAAGTTTAGAAATAAGTTCGAAATCTGAGAGATTTAAAAACAAACCTGGTTTCTGTAACCACCTTATTCCCAGTAAGACACGAAAAAATTGTGTTTTTGTATTAAACTGATATCGTTTCTTTTAACATTGCTACGAAAATGGGTAGAGATAAGCAGTCCAAAACGCTACTATTTTGTGGTCTTGATCGTAACATTAACTTCATTGCAAAAAAAAAAAAAAAATATTGTTAATTAAAAAAAAAACTCCCCGATTTGATATTCTGCATAAAAAAGCTAAGGCTTTTAAAAGTCGTTTTAGCTTTCATTAGTTTTGAAAAAATTTTCTATTTAAGTAAACCTTTTAACTCAGCTAACTAATAGGTTCTTAAAGGACTTATCCCAAAACAGGTCAACTGATGGCATATTACTGCACTATATATTGCTTTTGTAGTAAAGTCGTCTTATTTTATTTTTCTTATATATTTAAACACACACTCACAAAAAACTAAAACTTTTGCTGTTAGCCAGCTAATAAATATGCACAATAAAGTGCAACTCCGGCAGTAGAGCGTTTGTCTTGTAAGCCAAATAGTCAGTGATCGGATCCAATTATTCAAATCGATCCATATACACCAAAAATGTCTTTTAGAAAACACTTAGAAAAGAGAACGTTGTCAGCAAAAAATTGCATTAACTCAACCCGGAAAGACTTTTTGGCCAAAAAGCATATAGGCCTTAATGCAAAATGGAATTTATTCAAATCAGTATGCCGTGCTATACAACCATATGGTGCACAAATGTGGGGATTTTCCTTATTCGAAGACGCATATAAGCTACAGAGATATTTTATTAAAAAAAATTTTAAAATTACCACCATTTACACCCACATATGCAGTGATGTTAGAAACTGCCATGGAAAATAGTTATATTTACACACTTGATCTACACCTCCGATATATTATAAAAACCATTTATGAATATGATAGTAATCGACTGCCAAACCAGCTAATAAAACTTATAATGCAGCAAGGAACGTATTGGTATAAAAACATTGACTCGTTGGGTAGAGATGGGTAGAAATGTTTGTTCAACTAGAATTTCAGAATGCTCAACAAGACAGAGTTGGGAACTTTTACGAACAAATATTATAACCGGCTTAAAAATCAAAGAAAGAGAGTTTTACGTTGAAAAGGCATATAATTCAAGCCGTTTTTATTCCAAACTCAATTACAGGGAACCACAAACCTATTTTGATATCACTAATATGACAACATTAAGTTATATGTATATTCAAAGCTAGATGTGATTTCATTGAGCTTAATGGAACAAGGTTTCAACAAAACAGATCTCGCTTATGTTCGTTATGTAATCTAAACGAAATTGAAAATTTTTTTCATTTTATAGCTAAATGTCCTATATTAAAACAAATAAGATACCAACATTTTTAAAAGAACTACCCTATCTGAAAATGAGTTAATAAATATATTAAATACAAAAGATAATTTTAAAGATTTATCCCGATATATTATAAATGCGATAAGGTACAGGAAGATGTTAATAAATGAATTTAATTATTAATTTGTATGTAACATTAAACACTGTTTGTTAAAATTGGTTAAATAATATCTTTTTCCGACTGACGTAGTTAAGGCATAGTCGTACGTTCTGTTTTATTAAACTTATAAAACATTGTAATACAGAAAATTGAATTTGAAATAAAGAACAATTAACTAACTATCTATTCAAAAATTTTTTGATTTCTTTGTCAATTTAATAGTTTTGGGTTCTTCAAATACAAAACCATTGGCAAAATGGCACATTTAAATCAATACTCACTTTAACATTCCACACTTTCCTTAATTATTACATTTAAATTCCTGAATTTGAGTGATTTATATGAATCACGCTTAAGTGTGAGTGCAATCTGAATAAACTCTTGTTCACGTAAGTGAGTGTGAGTAGGAGAAAAATACTTGTGAGCTATTGTCGATATCTTATTTATATTATAATACGTATTTCATACCACCCAACACATCACAAGGTGTGTAAATTGTGTTATTTATCCCCTCCTATGACAACGCGTGTTAAAGTGGCTGATCGTTTTCATATAAAAGTACAACCAGAGATCGGACCCTTCAATATTTTTACTTTTCCATTTTACCGTACCATTTCCTCCTTACAATATATGCATTTATAGCAAAATATGCAACAGAAATTTACAAAGTATGCATTAAAATATGCATTTATAGCAAAATATGCTTTTATAGCAAAATATGCAAAACAATGCATTAACAAATTAATGCCATTTTGTTGCAAATTGGTGGATTTGCAATGATATTTGCTGAACATTGTTATCCATCTAACGACAACAATTATAAATTTTTCATGAACTTCCGAGCAGTGGGATGATTGATATAATAATAAATAGTGTTTCTAAGATTTCTTTTTTTTATATTTTACTATAAAAATAAACTTTATACAATTTATAAATAAAATATTTTTAAAATTTATGCATATATTTTTTTTTATCACGAACATAAAAATGAATTAATGGCTAACTTTCTGACGATATGTATTCATAGTTTTCAAATACTTAACCACTTTTTAAAACAAAATTTACTAAAATTGTTTAAATAAAATATAGAACGTTAAAAAATCATTTAACGATTTTAAATTCATATTTTTAAAATACAGCGGTAATGCTGGTGCCGCGAGTTGTGATACTACTATCAAAGACTTTTAAAACATGAAAACTATTAACTGGTCTCTGAATTCGAATATGGAATCAAATTTTTAAAAATCAAAATGATAACTGATAATAAGCGGATAATTTTAAAAAAATTACTGTATACTAATTTAAAATTATATTTTTAAAATTAAAAATGTCGGACCCAATATGGCGGATTATTTTCAAAAAAATTATCTCTTTTGTTGCAAATCCCATATTATATTTATAAAATAAAAAGGAATTATTAACCCTTAAGAAGCACTCTTCAAAAAAATCAGAAAAATTTGATGCATCGGCGTTGCGACCTATCATTTCTAAATGACTGTAGGAAGCATATCACGAATATGGTCTTAGAATATTTAAGTTTTTTGATAAATTTGTTTGTATAAAAATTAAATTTTTTGATAAACTTTTTGCAAAAAACCCAAATTTGAAAAAAAAAATAATGCAACTTTTTTGAAACATTCAAATAGTGCGAACTATGCCTTTTAATTTGATATATTATATCTTTCGAGAGATGCGATAATATTCCTCATGTATTTAACTTTGAAATTTCTCATTTTTCACGATTTTGCCAATAAAAAAGCTACGACAAAAGTAAGATCCAAAATTGTAATACGTACTTAAAGTTAGCGGCACGGGTAACACAATTTCTGTTTTCGTCGAAGGAAAAATAGCTTAAATTTAAAAATTTGACAAGTTTTAACTAATAAAATTTTGACAAAAACATTCAAGTATGGCTAACACACGCTTTTTAATCAATACGAACCAAGTTCTAGCTAACTGATGTGCGTTTTCCTAAAAAATAATGATTTTAAATTATGCATGGTAAAAATATACTTTTTAAATATTCTCCATAGTAAATATGTACAAAATTTATTTAAATAATAAAGTTATAAATAAGCAATTTCAAATTGAATTTTCTGAAAATTTTGATACACAATTTCTGTGTTTTTTAATGAAACGAACTAACAAGGAAGTTGTCCCGACCTGAACTCGCAGATTTTAATGAATTTTGGATATGTTGTAAAGGAATAAAAAAAAGCGACATGTAAATTTTTTTTAGCTGTTTAAGGGTAAAAAGTAGGGCTAAAAATTAAGTTGCTTTTGTATGAAAACTTGTCTAACTACGTAAGCGCCTTCTATCGAATATACAAAGAATAAGAAAGCAAAAATTTTGATATCCATATTGTCTATATAGTGGGCCCAGTGCTGCAACATTTTTAAATTATTTGAAATATCAATTATTTTTAGCTTAATGCAACTGAAATTCCCTAACAAAATACGAGATTTAAGGTTACTTAAAACGCATTTTTTTGAATAACAAAAAATATTTGAAAATCTTTGGGCATAATTTGTACACCAGCGAATGTGTCTTCAAAAAGCCTTTCATTTGATACCAAACAGGAAAAAGCGTAAAACGGCAACACTTAGTAATGCCCAAACATAAGATTGGGCAGCTAAAAAAAACAACACGGTTCCCCTTAAAATTTGTATTCTCTACAAGATATCTGAAGTACATTACGACGTCAGGGATACCTCCCTTGTAAGTGAAATATAAATTACAGTCGACCCTCGGTTAACGAACGCCTCGCTTAACGAACATTTCGCACAACGAACACATTTAAAAAAAAAAAATGTTTCGCTTAACGAACAAAGTTTTGTATAACGACCAACGCAAAATGGGATATACCGAATTGCGCGAAAAACTTCTGTCGGTGTTCAGCTTTCGCATCACTTGTGTTCATACAATTTAGAAGACGTGTTGAGACATACAAACATATAGTACATGTTCATTATTTGACTTTGTTAAAAAAGCGGAACTACCGAATTGCGCATAAAACTTCTCTGTTTGTGTTTAGCATCACTTGTGTTCATACAATTAACAAGACGTGTTGTTATTTTTTGTGAAAGTGTAACGTAACATTAAAAAACATCACCCAAATCAGACAGTGGCTAAACGCGCAACAGATTTATTCAAGGATAATGCTGTGTCGCATTTTCAACAAATTTTGAAGCGTCGCCAAAAACAAACGACTCTAGACAGTTTTTTGTTAAAGAAGAACTAGGTATGCGTCCAGGTATCATACAAAATTATTTTTTTTGTAATTTTTTCCTTTTTTCCATTGCATATTGTCTCATTTCCTTAAAAATGTTGATAAATATATGTTATGTTACTATCAGTAAATATTGATGTTGAAATATGTTAGTGTGTACTTTTTCCGTCTTGGAACGCATTATTTTATTTTGCACTGATATATATGGAATTAATGGTTTTGCTTAACGAACGTTTCGCATAACGACCACGCTTCTGGAACGAATTGTGTTCGTTAACCGAGGGCCCACTGTACTATTATGTGTTATAATTCTGCAAATTCGGCTTAGCTATTTTATAATATTCACAAAAAATAAGTTTTCATTTTAATTTCGTTAAATTTGCGAATATTTCAAGACCGGAGCTAATATTAAAATTTTGTGTTCATAGTCGTGATATACGTCCTAAATGTCCGATTCCTTTTTCGTGTATCGCTGTGTAAAACCTCAAATGCGGTATGGCGAATAATTTTGTTTTTTTTTAAGTGATAGATTTCTTAAAAAATAATTTACCAAAAAGAGTTTTGACACGCTTAATCAGAATCTGATATAAAATTTGATAGAAAAAAAAAATTATAAATCTGTGATATTTATAAAAACAAAATGTGTTCAGTCTTTTAAGTCTCTTTGATTATCCCCCTTTAAAAGCGTAATATTTGATCAAAAGTGACTATTTAATCTTTCTACTGACTGCATATTCATTTTACACATATAATTATATACAATTTTATAATTAAATTTTATGTTTATCTCTACTTTTAGTTACACGCTTTACGCCGTCTAATGCAAGGTAGTCCAGATCATCCAAAGGCTCCCTTAGGTAATAATTATAGACCGCCACAACCTTTATTGCACCGACCCATACGCACAAATATTGATTTTAAAACATCCAAAGCAAATGGTAAATCAGCCTGTCCCACCATGTACAAAGAAGTTTATTATAAAGGTAAATTAAATGCGAGAACACACACAAACACCACTCGACAAAACAAAATTATATATTGTGATGAACAAGAAAAAGAAAATGTTGCGACAAGAGAGTTTGTCACATGACAAACAACAGAAAAATTTACACAACATTCAAACTCGGCTCCAGGCGAGGTATTTTAAATTATAATAAGAAAAAAAAACTATTTCAATAGAAAACAAAATTTATAAGATATTTTGTGCACAATTTTTTTTTTGTGTTCAAATTTAAATTTCGTAAAATTTCAAAAAACATATTTTGTGAAATGAACACATTTTTATAAAATTTTTAAAACATATTTATGTTGACTAGTTAGAAACCATTGATAGCAAACACAAAGTAAGATTTAAGCTAAAGCTTTAAAAAAGTGCTCTTGTTATGTTTCAAGGACATAGAGGACTCTAATAGGATACCTGTAAAAGACATCGTCTTAACTTGAACACGTACACTTAAAAAACTATGTTTGTAAAGACAAATTAAATTTCACTTAAAGAAAGGACGACTTACATTGTCATTTGTTTTTTAATGTTCAAAAAATAACTAACAATTGTACTAAAAATTAATCACATGTTAGTAAAAAAAAAACATTTATTTTTTAAATGACAAAAAACAACTGTAAAAATTAATGTAAAATCATAAAACAGTCATTTGAAGTGGTTTGTTTTTTTAAATGAACTACGAGGTTAGTAAAAGAATTTAATTTGTTCTACAAATGACTGACATTTACATTAAAAATAAAGAAACTGTATTACAACGTAAACAACTACATATTTTTAAAACAGAAGTTCCCTGAGTGCATTATCGAATTTTTGTGAAATTTGTCAGAAAGATTATATTTAGTAGTAGTAGTAAAGCTTTTAAGATTTTTCCATATATATTGGAGTTAACGTGCGTTTGCGCTCAATTACGCTTTTCGAAAAAGGGAAATTGTCATATTTTCTTAAGCAAAAGCACAAAAAGTGAAATTTTTGGACTATGGTTAAAGCCATACTTGGGATTTTAGCATTGAGGCATTATTTTTTCATATAAATGCCAATGCTTTGCCATTAGCATTGATAGGGAAAAATCAATGCCTCAATGCTTTTCGCCCATGTATGGTTAAAGCTTGGTAAGATTAATAATATATGCTAAAACCTATTAACTTTTATGGATTAGTTTTTGCGATTCGCTCTAAGCCTATTTTGGCCATTATCGCCTAAATTAGTCAACAATTTGGTAGCAAAACTTAGTGTTTTACTTGCCGTACACTTGGTATACATATTATTGCAAAAAAGCTTAGGCAGGTTTGAGGGTTAACTAACAAATTTTATAGCTATAACTGAAACACTGTTGAAAAATTCAGTTGCCGCAATGAATTTTCTTTCTGAAATATTTTAAATATATAATATATATATATATATAGGTTTGTTTTGTGCACCCCGGTAGGCTAGTTGGTAGAGTGCTGGCTTATCAGTGCGGGGGTTGTTGGTTCGATTCCCAAAATAGGCTACAACGCGCCGAAAGCCATAGTAGCTAGTGCTCGGTTAGGTTAATAGTATATAATTTATAATTATATGATTATTAATTAATAAAATAAAAATAAATATATACGTTTGTGTGCAAATATACTTGTATTCAATTATTTTAAAATTGTCGACTAGTGTTTTCTATAATTTTATGCAAAAACTACCTACACAAAGCAATTTCAAAATCACATGAACATGATATCATAAAAATTCAAAAATATTCTGTTTTTTTACAGCTACTAGTTGGAAACAACATTAAACGTGAACTACACTGGAAAACGTACAACATGTTGTCTTTTAACGCAGCTGCATGTGTTGTTAGCAATCACAGGCTAAAGGAGAAGAGTAATAATAAAATATAAAAAAGCGTGTAACAGGAGCTTCCACTTATATAATAAAATAAAAAAAAAAAAACAAATTCTATATTTGGTAAATAGACAAAAAAAAAAAATAATTATATAAAACTATAAACAAATACTATTAAATTTGTAAAATAAATAAATTAGTACTTAATTAGTAATAAATAAATCTAATTAGGTTAATCTTAAGCTAGCAAACAAAAATCCAAAAGTAGCAAACAATTAATAGTTTAACTATCATACACTGAAAAAAAAATCCATGTAAAATTTTACGAATAAAACTTTCGTACACTGATAATAATACATGCATAAAAATACGAAAAAATGTCAACATAACAAAAACTTTCGTAAGATGCACGAATAATTGTTCATTTTACAAAATATTTCGTATTTTTGACATTGTTTTCGTATTTTTAGCATGGATTATTATGAGTGTAGTTATTTTTACATTTATAGTAATTAAATGTGCTAAAGTCCCAAAACTTATTTAACAAATTGTGAAAAGCAATCTGATGTAGGCGTGTCCCTATCCGGATTCCATTCCTGCCTAAGGAAATCTTCAGGGGACTTTGTTATTAGAATTTCTAGAGATATTTGCTATGTTAAATCACAAACTCAATGAGAATTTCTTGTCCTCGTCTAGGAGCGAGATTCAAAATTTAAAATATCAAAGAAAAAACAAAAACAACAACAAAAAATTGTCACAATAGGCTTTGTCATCTTCCAAATACTACTCTGTTTTTTTGACCGACCTAGCAATGTAGTGACGTTTATTCAAGTAAATCAACAATAGAAAATCATATGTTTTCTATTAGTGTCAGTTACATTTAAATTTGCACAAGCACCTGCATATTTGTTATTTAAATTTATTTTCATCGGGATAAACATTAATTGCATTTATAGTAATTAAATGTGCTAAAGTCCCAAAACCTATTTAACAAATTGTGAAAAACAATCTGATGTAGGCGTGTTCCTATCCGGATTTCATTCCTGCCCAAGGAAATCTTCAGGGAACTTTGTTATTAGAATTTCTAGAGATATTTGTTATGTTAAATCACAAACTCAATGAGAATTTCTTGTCCTCGTCTAGGAGCGAGATTCAAAATTTAAAACATCAAAGAAAAAACAAAAACAACAACAAAAAATTGTCACAATTGGCTTTGTCATCTTCCAAATACTACTCTGTTCTTTTGACAGACCTAGCAATGTAGTGACGTTTATTCAAGTAAATCAACAAAAGAAAATCATATGTTTTCTATTGTTTTCTATTTTTTTTTTTTTTGAATATTTACGAATATTTTGTATATTCTACGAAATTAAGTTAAGGCAAGAATTTACTAATTTTACGAAAATCTTTCATGCACTCATAGAAAAAATACTTACAAATAGTTGATAATTTAGCTACGACAACAGAAAAAAGTACCTAAGTTTGCTCCAGCAGAATTTGCAATGAAGCTGAGAATCGTGTTCTGCTAAATTAAGGTGACCTAAATTTAAGCTTATAAAAAATTTATTTAAAAATTTTAACTAACTACACTGATAATAATCCATGCGTAAAAATATAAAAAAAATTTCAAAATAACCAAAAATTTTGTAAAATAAACGAAACGAAAATTTTTAAATGTTACAAAAGATTTCGTTGTTTTTGACATTTTTTTTCGTATTTTTAGCATGGATTATTATGAGTGTAGTCTGTCTGTTCAGTACATTTGCTAGCTAAGGATATAGCTAAATTAACAGAATTTTTCAACAGAAAATTTCTGCTGAAAATGTCTCTCCGGATCTGACTAATGGCAGGTCCATATTTATTATTAAAGACTATTGAATAGGTACGGAGTAACTATTTTTGATCCATTTGGCTTCATCTCGCATAGTTTTTGAAATATAGCCTATTTTATGATTATATAAAAAAAAAATTATAAAAATGAAATGTTTTAAAGAAAAATCCAGGCCTCGAGCTCAAACATTTTATTTTTATAATTAAATTGCAAAGGTCGAATAAAAAACAACTATAATTTACTAAAACGGAGAGCACGCCGTGATAACATCAAAATGGTTTACAATAAATTTAAGAAGAACAATAACATCAGGACAAATATAAAAAAGTATAAGACAACAAGAGACAAGCACTTAAACTTAAAAGCGTCGATCACTTTTCTTATAAATTGGAAAGGTCGAATAAAAAACAACTATAATTTATAAAAAAAAAATCTACAAGTGAGACACAAAAATTATTTTCGTCATTATTATTGGTTTTAGTTAACTAGCAAATTTGTAAATTTGAGAATCGCGAATTACTAAATATTATTAGGTTGAAAAATAAGTTCAAATACGAATGAAATTTGTTGTGCTGTGCAATAAGATAACTAATACCTTTGGCTAACTATACTGAAAACGAAAGCAACAGAACAAATTAGTTCTTATCTGAATTAGAAAACTTTGAGCAGATTTTTCTACTTACTATTTTTATACGTGTATTTTTTTTTTTTTTTAATAATTAATTATTTTAGTGCACTCTTAAATAAGAATTTAGCTTTGCGAAGTACTTTGATAAAGTATTTATAATACAAAAAAATCACTCAATAAAGAACAACTACATATTATCAAAAATAGAATTAAAAATTTTTCTTTTTTAAAAATTACTTTGGAGTATTATTCAAAATAAAAATAATTTTTCAAAATGAATTTTTATCAAAAAATTATATTTTATAAAGATGAAACAATGTGTATGTTGAAGTACTCCAGTATTGTGAATTCACTTCTATTTTTAAAACTGGTTTCATAAAATGTTTATAAGTTTCTGTTTAAGCCCCTAGTGTACATTTGGAATCTGAAAACGCTCAAAAAAGAAGCTTTAAACCTTCTGAAATCATAGCCTAATGAAGGTGTTTTTCTTTGCCGTTGACGCCTATTTCGGAACGCTCTCTTATGACCCATAAAATACTCCGAAATATGAGCATTATTAGAAATTTCAAAATTTTTTTAACCATTTATGAGTCATTTATGATTAATTTGTGAGTCATGTAAAAGTGTTGAACAAAGTGGCGAATTTATTTAATATATTTCATTTATGACTCATTGTCAGAAATTTGAGCTCTCGAAAAGTTAATAATTTTTGAGTCTTTTATGAGTCATAGTTTTTGAGCGCTCAGAAATGTGTAGGCTAGGCCTTAACAGCAAATGAATTGATAAAATTTATTATAGATTAATTAAAAAGCTATCTTGGTTTTAACCCTCTAACGGGTAAGGCTGCCTTAGGGCAGTCTTCATAAAATGTTGTGGTACATTCGTCAAATGCGCGTTTTATACTTATAAATTAATATATTTCAATAGAAAACTAAATTTTCTAAATATTTTGCCAAGAAGTTTTTCGTGTGCCGTCCACGGTTTGGAAGCGAGAAAGCTTCAAAATCAAACTAATTATTAAAAAAAAAAAAAATAGTTTTCAAAAATCTTAAAAACCAATTTAAGTTGTCTAAAAACTCTTTATAATAAAATATAAGTAAGATTACAGCTTTATATTTAATAATCAGTCCCTACTTTATTCCAAGGACTCACAGGCTTTTATCAGGATTCCTCTAAAGGACATCGTCTTAACTTATAGACTAATAGACGGCTTTTTATGAAATTTTGCAGAAAGAAGACATTAAGTATTAATAGCAAAGCGTTGAAGTTTGAACAATATAAATAAAAGTTTAGATAACTTTTTCGCCTAATTTCGCTTTTCCTAAAAAGCGAAAATCGCGTTATCTTCTTTAATAGGAGCAGAAAGAAAATAGTTTTTGGAGTGTGTTTATATCTTGGTAAGAGAAATAATTTTTGTCCAAAACTTCTCTTTTATATGTTTTAGTTTGCAAAATGCACAATAAAATATTTTGGTTAATATCGCTTAAGGTAACGATAACAATTTTGTTGATGAACTTATTATTTGTTTTTCGAGTGAAGCACATGGTATGAACTTAGTTACAAAACATCTTTTGCCAGTTAAATAAATTATATAAATTATGTAAATGTACAAAAAGAAAAATTGAAAGTTTTTCTTAATTTAGCGATAAGTTTTTATTCAATAAACTAAGAATATTTTGTTAAATAAATATAAAAAACTTTATTTGATTAAAATGTTCTTAAAATATATATAAAAATGTTGTCTCGTGTATTTTACTAAAAAATGTCGTGGTGTGAAACAATGAAACTTTTTCGTAAAATCAAAAAATGCTTCGTTAAAAAAACATACAAAAAGTTCGTAATTTGAGTGTATTTTATGAAAGATTTTCACAAAAAGAAGTTCATAAGATGCACACGAACATTTCGTAGATTTCGAATATTTTACGAAATGTTTTCGTAGTGCTAAATATCGAAAAATTTCGTACAATATGTGGATTTTTTCTCAGTGTAGCTATTAAATATATTAGTCAATTGAATATTTATAAATACTTAACAAAATTAAAGCGACAAATGACAATTAAATATTACAAAAAATAAACTTAAATACATAAATAACAAAAGAAAATTTATAAATAAAATTGTAGAATATTTTATTTTTAAACCTGGAGTCGAATTACGGCATTAGTGTTCGTATTTTTTATTTTTTTTTTTTAAATTTGAATGAAATCTTTTTGATCAGGGATGTTGTAAGTTGGTCCTTGATTAAAAAGCAGTATTATTATTTTTGTAGTAAATCATTAAAAATTCTGTTTTCGAACGTTTTCGCTCGATCACGAATACCGTAATTCAGCCCCAGTATTCAATTTCTTATCAGAAATTGTATTTAATTTTTTTTTTCGTTTTTTCGGAAATATCAGAAATTGTATTTAATTTGTGTAAATATAAATAGTGCAATATATTTAACTAACTTTTTGATTTTATAAAATATTTTTTAATTTCTGCTTAAAGATTTTCTATATTTATAAGCAACAGTTGTGCGGACTTTTATAGCAGTCATTATAAATTGATCGTAACAAAGTTTGGCAAACACATATCGCTCATTTGCTAAAAGACTGACATAACTCAAAAAAACAAAAAACACGATTATGCAGAAAACGCAATTAAAGTTTTCTATCCATATTTGCCTCGGCCGACAATTTCTCTATTTATTTGGTCACGTTATAAAAAGGTATTTTAGGGCATTTTGCTCTTAGTCAGAGTTGGTTGTGAATTCGCTGATAATCCAGAAACCAGCGAGTAGCACCCACTTTCCAAAAAAAACTAAAATATATTCTCATCTAACTCGAAAAGTATACATTATATTAATATGCAATTTTTCCAAAATATACATATATATAACTAATAAATTTGCATCATTAACTTAAAAATCGTAGTTTTCACGTATAACAGTCTTTTAGTAAATATATATATATTAACGGCTTGTTTTTACAATACGTGTATAATTTCAGACGAACGTGTGGCACCAGACCGAATACATAAGGAAATGAGTTTTTATAATTCGTTCGTCTGATTTACGTTTGATTACGTAAAGCTTTATATTATGTCAAACAGTAGCGATTGTCATGATATTCTTTTTCTGTTTTTGTTAGCTTTTTTCATATACAAATAACTCATTTTTCGTTGGTAGATGGCAACCCAACACTGTAAATGAAATATAAACAAAAACAGCTGAGTTTGGCTTGAAAAAAAATTTATTTATTTTGCTTAGAAAACAATAAAAGTGGTGGTAAAAATATAATTTGTATAAAAAAAAAACATTTACAAATAAAAATGAAAATAAATATAAATATAAATGAAAATAAAAATGGTTATTCTTTTTTATTAAAATTTTTTGTTAAAAAGTATTTTTTTTTTTTTAATATTAAATTGAGTTGCATTATTTCTTTAACGAATACTTTTTTATGAACGTCTGTTTTGACGTTTGTGATGTTTCAAATCGCATCGTGGAAACCAAAAAAAGAGGTGAAAACGACAACTCTTACGTTTTCACTAAATTCAAAGTGACATTTGCCATACAGAACCCCAAAATGAATTTCTTCACTCATTTACACGATTTTTTTGAGTGACACGTCTTACAAAAACAGACCGTAAATATCCCAATTATTTCGTCGTCGAAATTACTTATACTCGAATATACGTATATACATATATATAGGGCGGCATTACGTTATATGAAAACAAATTTTTGTCGGGATATTAATGAATTTCGGGCGGAATATTATGCCACTGACAACTATTTCACGCACAACAAAGAGCTCAAAGGTCAGATTTTAGAATATTATATATTTTGAACAAGATTTGTTTAAAGAAATTGGTTTTTTTTCTCGCAGTTTTCTTAGAAAATTGCTACACTTGTTCTTCTATACACTCATAATAATCCATGCTAAAAGTACGAAAAAATGTCAAAACAACGAAAATTTTCGTAAAATAAACAAATTTTCGAATATTTACCGAACGATTATGTTGTTTTGAAATTTTTTTAATATGTTATGTTTGTTAATAATCAAAAAAAAAACTTTATTATTTAACCCTTTTGTGCCCAGTTGATCACAAATTTTAATATTTTTGATATTGTAAAAACTTTGGGTTCTGCAAATTTTTTCAATAATCTGAGATGTGCTATCAAAATAGTTATGAAAATTTTAAAATCATTACCCCTTTTCTCCTATTCGGGTAAAATTGCTTATTACTCAAACGGATTTATTAAACTAAGATTTATTAAAAATAAAAAATGCCCACAAAGCTCCACTTTTTTAATTAAATTATTATTATTATTTTAACCTGTAAATTGTATTAAATAAATACATAAAAAATTCTATAAACCTCTTAAATTTTGTAAATTTGCTTCTTTAGAAAATAGCAATATACAAATTGAAACAATATAAATGCGAATGTTAACATGCAAATCTTAAATTATGTTATATAAATTGTCATTATTTAAAATACATGCCTCCGATCCTCATATTTTCAAATTTTTTCATGACATTCTTGAACTAATTCCTCTTTCCTATAATTAAGTTTGCAATTAAAGCATGAGCACGATAAAATGATTTCATTTTAGTTTTATTATAACTTCTTATCGTAGAAAGGCAAAATTAAACTTGATGCTTTGACAATTCAGCGCATGTCTCTCAATATTTTATACGATCAAAACCAATAGCGATACATTTCCAAATTTAGCTTTTTAGCCGATTAGTTTTGGTTACTTATATTAGCGAAATTTTCGTAAATTTTACGCTATAAATTACGGTTGTTTTGTATTCAGGTATATTATAAATGCTTTTTCAAAAATTTTAAAATTTATTAATAAAATAAATTCATTAAAACCATTTTTTGTGAGTTAGAGGTTTTGCTAACTGATGAACAAACTTCATATAATTTTGTATGAATTAAGATCATATTATGCACTAGACAATATCCCGTATTGAAGATTTCGTTTTTGACTCTTTCTGGTACGAATAGATGACCTTTAATGTGGAAGATCCCTTTTTTTAATCACTAATTTTTAAAACACTTTTCCGATCATCATAGATTTGTTTAGAGGAGACCAAATTTCATCATATCGCATTCTGCAGATTTTTTTTTAATATAACACCAAGCATGACTGAATCTTAGTAAAAAAAACTCTCCAATATGAAGTAATTTTTTTAATATTTGATACTTAATATTTTTTAGAACTCAAAGTAGCTTGGTTTTATATTTTTTAGATGTCAGTATAATCTTAAAGTCTAAAATAGAATTTCTAGTGCTTACACGAGCTCCATAATTTACATACAGCTTCGTAAAAATTTTATCGTGTCCACACTTTATATTCTTTCTTTAACGACAGTACTCATAGTTATGCCATTAACTTGTTTTTTGTTTTAAATCTGTAGAAATATTAAAACTTGTTAAAAGTTTATTGGTGTTTATGGAAATAAATTATCATTCTCTGGCAGGGAAATTGCAATTAGGAGAAAATATGCGAATTAGGAGTTCTTTTTCACGGCTGACAATATGTTAATATTTCATAAGGGCGTTGCATTGAAGCGTGCTTGCTTAGCAATCAGAGGGTTCCGGGTTCGAATCTCGGTACCACCAATGACATTGTTTTGTTTTTTATACAATTATTTTTATTTATTTTTTTAATTTTTGTGGTACAATAAACATTTTTTTTAGCAAATATTGGATTTTTTTTAACAATTAATTTTTTTTTTTCATTTAATTTATTATGAAATTTTATGTAAATATAAAAAAGTTTCAAACAGAAAAGGTTTTCTTAAAATATTACCTTTGTTACAAACTGATTTGAACATTTATATTTTAAATAAACTTATTACATGCATTTTGTATAGAGATTTTACAATAAATTTGCGACAAAATAGTTTTTTCTTTGTTCTTTAAATTAATTTTGAGTTTTTGAAATATCTAACTAATATTTTATTAAATATTATATTCATATTTAATTAATTACTTATTAGAGCAAATTTTTAGAAAAATCGATATTGATAAATTCGTACTAAATAAAACTAACTTTATTTAAAAAACATATTTATACATGCATGCACCTTTTGGTGAATAGTATATCATCAAGGAAGAATAAGCCTGCATCTATATCAAGCTATAGTTTGGGGTAGAGCGTCAGCTTGGCATGATTAAGTTCGTGTGTTCAAACCCCTCACCAGCCACAAGATTTATTTAAATTCAAAAACAATTAAAAGCAAGTGAAAAAGAATATCCTTTCCATTGGTTTAAATTTACATTGATTGTTATTACAAGGAACAACTCCCTTCCTATAACAAGCCAATGTAAAATTCACAGATGAAAACCTAAAATTTGAACAACATCCGATTCAACATTTTTAGCGTTTGTATTAATCATTTTTCCTAACTATTTTTGCTGGGACAGTTAAGTTTTTACATTTTTACATTACATTTCCTAGACGAATTTATAGACAAATATTCAATAAACAAAAATTTGCATATGTTAAGTTTCAAAGTGCTAACAAATGGATAATTTTAGCCCTCAGGACACAGAAGGATTAATTTTTCACAAAATATTATAAATTTTTTTTTAACAATATTATAAAGAACCAATGATCCAATTTATAAAAGTTTCCAAGAAAAATAAACAAATTTTAATAAAATTACTTAATAAAAATACAGGTATGCTAAAATCTGACTTTTGACCTCTTTGAGACACCGCTTAAAGTTGTCTAATTTTTCTAAAATGTTCACTATTATCGATTTATACAAGTGTCACAATATTCCGCACGAAAATGGACGAAAATACAGTTTTTTCTTTTAATGCAACCCTAATATATATACCAGACATCGTCAGAAGAGTATAAAATTTCTTTGTTTTTGGCATATCATCACGTTTTAAACGTTTTTGGATCAATGAAAAAAATGGTGTTATTATTTTTTTTTAATTCCATTTAATTCCCTTTTCCTACAGAGCAAAAAGAGCTGTCTTTATATGAAATTTGAATTTACCTTTCGATTCCATACCAAAACTTATTTTATAAATACTTTCTTCTGGTTCTACTGTGCACCATTTAGCAAATACAGTAGTCGGAAGAAACCAAATTTTAAAAAATCACCCAGAAAAAAGTTATTAAGTTTACAAAATGTTGTATGTACTAAAATGCAATAATTTATTGACTAACAATTTTGCAAAGGGATAGCGATACATCGAAAATATTTGTAGCATTTTTCGTACCTCAAAATACCTTTTCATTGTGTGTGTTAAAAAAAATAGTTGTATTATTTCTTACAAAATACACACCTTAATCACTTTTTAGCGGTTCACGATATATCGAAAATTTTTGGACCATTATTTTCAGCGTGTAATGCATTTTTATTTGTGTGACTAAAAGTAGTTTAAAAACGTGAGTTTTCTGTGCACTTTATTACCCAAGCGGTGCACTATAAAACTTAAGAAAAAAGTTTTTTTTTAAATAATTTTTGCCATAGAATTGAATGTCGAGTTCAAATTTCATATAAATACATCACTTATGCTCTGCTGCAAAAGGGACTCTAAATCAACGTTTTTGGCCACCGCTAGTATGTGGAAGGAGTTGAAATTTTAAAAAAGCAATTACGGCTGTTTTTTACTAATGCAAAAACCATAAATAAAGTGATGATATCCCAAAATTAAATGTATGTTTATATAAGTATTAAAAATTAATTTTTCCTTTTCAACACCAACTTAATACACATTTCGAGGCAATCCTTTAAATGGTATTTAAATGGTACACACTGCTATTTAAGCGGACATAACTGTATTGAGAATTCAAACGCCCACCACATAATGCTTTGATAACTTCTAGTAAAAGTCAGAGTATTTAAATAAATATACGTAAATAATTGTATTTAAATATTTGAATATATGTAAATTGAAATTTGTAAAAATTTTAGATTGATTTTAATACAAACATTTATGCTGGAATTTGATTTATATATGAGAAATTTCAAAAATGTTCGACATCTGCTAAAATTGACTTTAGATGCCTCTTATTTTTCAAGATTTTTAGAATTGAGCGAAACGATGGACAGCGTTCTCACATGCTTAGACATCGGCTAACACATACACAACTGGTTATTAATGTCATAGAAAAAAATTTTTCAAAATATTTTGCCTCAAGTGTCGAAAATTTTTGAAATTCCTCATATGTTTTTTTAAGCTTTATTGAAAATTATAAGACAACTCATTAAGTACACACACAATATTTTTTCCTTAAAGACTACTGAATATACACATTAAATTAGCTGAAAATCAGTTAAAAGCAGGACTACTTACTTTTCGTTTAAAACAATTGTATTTCTTAGTTTATTTTTAAGTGTTGAAAAATTAATTGACAAAATCCATGAAAACAATAGACGGTTTTCGTTTATTTCAATACTCAATATAGTATAACAAATTTTTGTTTTAAATAGAAAATTTTACCTGAATATTTTGACAACTACGGAAAGTCCGTTTATTTGTTTATTTTGTTTATTGAATGACAGACAGAAAGTTAAAAATATATTTCTTTGGTAATTTAACTGAATATTCCATTGAAACAAGTTTACCGACTAAACTTTTAAATAACTGTTGATTTTTTTATGGAAAAGTTCTTGTGAATGTAATAATTGTTTTACAATATGTTTATAAAACTTCATAATTTTAATCTTGTAGTTTTTAAATTTTGTTAGTTATCGCCAGTTGTTCAAATTGTAATTTGAATAAATATTGAAAAAAGAGCAAATCACACGCAAATGTGACCACAATTTAGTAGCTGTTAAAAAAAAAAAAACATTAAGTTCATTATTTTTTATATTTTTCTCTATTAAATGTATTGTACATAATACGGATAAAGTATATAGAAAAAAAATTGTATTTATTTATAATCAATACACAATAAACCTTATTGGCTTAAAATATTAAAAAAAAAAAAAAATAATAAAATAATTTTGCTTTAAAATTGTAAAATATCAAAACTAAAAAAATATAAAACATCTGATAGTTTTATAAACTAATGATTAAATCATATAAAATGAAGATATGTATATATACAGTAGAGTGGCATTTTTCTGTATGAAGAAAAACTCTTATATTTAATGGTTAGATTATTGTAGAATTGGGTCTAAAAGTTATGTGGTGCAAATTTGAGAAAAATCTGACCGCTTTGACCCGTGGCGCCCCGTTACCACAATTACCAATATTTCAAATTTTTTCCTAAAATATATCTTGCAACGCATAATTTTTTATTTACTCGAGCATGCTGAATATTTTGAAATTTTTGTAATCGGGCTTACGAGTTTCGAGGTATTACGATTTGATTTTCAATAAAAGTGGTGTCTTTTTCCTCTATTTAAGAAATTTTTTAGAAATTACATATATTAGAATTTTTTGTTTTTGCATTCCAATACTACACAAAACATGCTTTCATATGATCATAATTCTGACTGAAATATATTTAAAAAAATTAGTTTAAATTTTTTTTCAAAATATCAGAGACTTTGCGCGCAGGTCCCCAAGGGTTAAATAATCCGATTTCTCTTAAATTTCTCTTCAAAAAACGGTTGGGCCTTGTGCTACATCAATCAAAACATTAATTGATAACAATCAAAAGTCAGAGTAAAATATTCATTCAATGCACACTCAAAAAAAAAACAGTTGTATAAATGCATCCGAATTTTTGTGGTTCCACGTACTATCACTACTATCAAATTTTTATACTATTGTAACAACCGACATTTGTTTACAAATTTCGAATTTTTATTGTAACAATTGAATATTTTATGTTTATGGACTGTAATATTCTATAAATAGATTCACATGCGTTCAACAAAATTTATTTTATTAATGAAAAAATTATATGCCTCGAACTGGGCTACTTTTGTCAGGCAAGTACTTTACCTCTAGCCTAACCCCAATTTATATATGTTTTTTTTTTTGTTTAATTTCAACTTTGAATATTTTCTAGTTTCAAATTTAAATATTTGTCTAAAAATAGATTTGTATGTACAATAGAAATTCGGTTGCTAAAACTGTAGTAAAAGTCAAGTCGCAATATCTCGAAAACCGTTATTCAAATTTTAAATGTTTTTATAATATTTGTGCTTAGCATGCCAAAATTAATTAAAAAGTATGTGTCGCAAGACATATTTTTATAAAAGCAGTTTCAGTTTTCACAAATCGAAAACTTTGTTCGCGGAGCGACACGTATTAATGCTATCCGATTTTACTCAAACTCGCACCACCTAACTTTTAGGCCTAGTTCTACAATAATTAAAAAAAACAATAATTAATAAAAATCGAAAGTTGAAAAAAAAAATGCCGCTATAGTACACAGGTGAACTTCAAATTAAGTGTGGGCATTTCAATAAAAAACTATAAAAAAATTTTAATTTCTGAGCAACTACTTTTAGTTTAGCCGACTTTTATTACAAACTATGAAAGCTGCTTAAATATAGATTGACAAAATTTGTTCTGAAAACATAAATCGGGGTTTACCTGTTTATATATTTGTGTAGTAAAAAAATCAAACAGAAGTGTATGTTAAAGTAATATTTTAATTTTTTTCGATATCATTGTTTTTAAAATGTGCTGTGGCTAAACCACAAATGATTAAATTTAATTCATGTAACGTGAAAAAATATTCAAACATATTTAGTAAAATACACTAGGAGAAATTAAATCAAAGATATAACAATTTTTCTGCGAATCTCAATTGCAAGCAATTCATATTTTAAATATGATATAACTTACAAGGGAAGGTAGCCTGACCCGGACCGTTGGATCTTAATGAACTGTATATATGTTGTAGAGAAATAAAATGTATGTGGCTCGTATTTTTTAGCTGCCCATGTTTAAACGTTTATACTCATATCAAGGGCACTACACCGAAGGGACACGCCGATGTTAATGAGATTTATATATGTTACAAAGAACATAAATATAAGGTTGACCTGTTTTTTTTATGTGCGATCTCATTTTTATTTTTTTTATGGTAATGGCATTTCTTCTAAATAAACCATAGGCAAATGTAGTATCACCTGAAATGTATTTCAGAGAAGCATTGAACTTTTTTAATAAAAATTTAGATTATTGTTGTTGTTGTTCCAAAAAATGTAGTAATTTTTGGTTACTTTATATGGGGATATATACCGGTAGGGCCTTCAAACTTTACATGTATTAATCCTGCTTAAATTTAACTCGACACGTATATTTTCTTTTTTCGATATTCAGCCTATTTCAGATTTGATCGGGTTTTTTTCCGAAATACCAACATTGTCCATTTTTTGAGATCTATATGTAGAAAACATAGAAAATATGCATATTGTACATCATATTTTTAGAGTAAATTCAATTTATATAAATTTTGGATTTTATTTTGTATATTTGAGGCATGCTCCCATACAAAAAATGCCAAAAATATCGTTTTTTTCAAATATTTTTTTTTATCTAAATGCAATCTTATTTTTACTTCATGTTGGGTTCTTTTAAATAAGCTTTAAAACTATTTATAATTTTGTATATAAGTTACATAACTTAGTCGTAAATTTAGCAATAAAGTTAAGAGATTATTTTGTTTGTTGAATGTAATGTCTCGGTTTGAATTAAGCCACTTATCTGTTTCTATTGCAGACAACTGAGGATTTGGGTGATGCCAGTGAAACAATTGCATTGTCTTCATGAAAGTGCTCAAACAAAGCAACAAATAAAATCAAAATAACTTGTATTTTTTAACAATAATTCTAAAAAAACAAATATAAATCAAAATCGTGATTTTTTAAATTAAATTCACAACTGTTAAGGTCTCTGGCGTTTTTATTTTGAAATCCTTATAATCTTACTCAAAATTATAAGAAGTTCACGCATCGTTCAAATTTGTACAAGATTTTACTGGAAGGTGTTCGTTTACACAAATACTCAGTGAACTTGCAAATTTTTTCTGATTACATTTTGGTCTTACTCTCTGTCATTTTGTTACTGAGTATTTTTTAATGAACTTTACTAGAAAAAACTGACCTAATATCAAGTTGAACATTCTTATCGAAAATATCTATTGAAATTACCTATAATCAAACTATGTAAATATTACAGCATCATTTAAAATATCATCAACATTTATAATATCAAACTTCAAAAATTTTAGTTTGATATAAAAATTTTTGGTTGTTAAGTATATAAAATTAAAATTTAACTGTACGTTAAATTTAAGTTTGGGTTTTAATAATCGGACCATAATATCTAGCACCCTGTATATAACAAATTTATTTTCACTGGATTGATTCATATCAAATTATATCGAACTCAATGTAATATAATATAACAACACGATCCACCATTTTTCGGATCAAATTGAATTTCAATTATATAAGGCTATATCAAATTTGATACATTTCTTTGTTGCATCATATAAATTTTTTTTAATCGGTTAGATTTATATTCTTATATTTCATGGTTTTGCGGTTAAATTTCGAAAAATTACAAAAAAATGAGGTAAATTATGTATATTGACATCATTTACCTCATTTCAAAACTGCAAATGGGACAAACAAATATTTCAAAAACTGCAAATGAGACAAACTAATTTTTTGCCAGATTTCGATTCATCTTAAATAGGCCTCCCGAGTAAAAAAGTTTATATAATAATATATATATAAAATATAATTATATTTAAACAGATACAATTTAATAAAAAAATATCCGATTCTATCCGAGTTTTGTCCCGACATAACTACATCAAATTATGTTTGATACAATTAGATACATAATAATTCAAATATGTTTAAATTAAAAGATATTAACTTACATATATTTGACCTCCATAAAGCGGGTTCAAAACACAAAATGTATGATCAAAATTTGTAAATAACTTTAATTTGATTTAATATTTTTTTAGGACATCAAATTTTCGTTTTGAACTAAATTGTTAATCTTAATTCAATTCCAAAAAAATACGATGCAAAAATTACTTCTTTTTGTAGCGTTCAAGCAGTATTTCCGACATGCGGAAAGCAGTATTTCTGACATGCGAATTCGCCTTTCAACGTCTCTCGGCTTCAACTCATATGGGACCCAATTTCCTTGTTTTTGAATGAATCCCAATGCTTTGAAATGTAGTGAAATGGCTTGTTGTGTGACTCCCAATGATAATGCTAGTTTTTCTTGCATTTGACAACAATCTTCGTCAAGTAATGCTTTCAATTCCTCATATTCAAACGGCTGACCAGGCCTCTCCTTGTCTTCTGTGTCGAAATCACCACTTTTGAATCGCGCAAACCATCGTTCACAAGTTTTTTTGAGTTGGTGCATGTTGACCGTAAGCTTCTAAAAACAATCGATAACTTTCAGGAGCCGTCTTCTTTAAATGAAAGAAGTTTATCAGACTTCCCCGCAAAACATATTTTTTATTCACAAAATTCGACATTATTATAGCGATTGAAAACAATGTGTACTTTGGCGTCTATCGAATACTGAATTATAATGACAGATGTTTCCTTCAAAAAATACCATATTTGTTATTATTAACACAAACCATATGTGATAGTTATGCCATATGGTGTCCAAATCGACATTATTAACTTGTATACCCAATAATTATGTATTATGTTATATCTAATTTTATAAAAATTTAAAAAATGTATCAACCATGTATATATAAAATTCAGAATAGTATTTTTTTATACACGATTGGATGTGCTTATACATGAATTTTTTTGATAAAACATTTAGAACATATTATTATATATAAATACATGTGCTATTTTATATGATCATATAGTTCTATATTAAAGAATATATCGTTATATATAATTTTTTTTACTCGGGCTGTTAAAAAAAAAGCTGTCTTTCAAAGCCAATTTTTTTTTTGGTCGTTGGTTAGTGTAATTGTAAAATAAAATGTTTGATTTATTGAAAAGTTGCTTTAGTTATAAAGATATGCTTTGATTAAATTTCTTTGAGTGTATGTAACACAGAATTATTTTCACATACATTTTTTTTTTTATTTCACTCAAGTGTATTCAAAACATTATCGTGTTTTTGTTATTATTATAGCTAAAGGCACTTAATTATGTCATCATTAATTAATAATAATGGCAATTTTATGACAATAAATCACTTAAACTAACTCAAAATACTCATAAACACATAATACACATTCACCAACACAATCGCCACACATAAACATTGTCATACACAAAACAACAAAAAAAAAAACCTTAAATGCCACAATACAAGAGACACATTTTCAAAAATAAATTATAATTATGTACTTTTGTATGTGAATTTCATATAACTCTTTGTTTCTATGGATGTATAGATTTGCGTGTGTGTAGGACAGTAAATATGACGATAATATGCACTTTTACCCAGGTTGCCCTTGTAGCTATTTTCCGGCTAGATCTAGCGATTACTTTTCCATATAGCTATAAAAAAAAATAGCTAGATTGTATCTAGCAGGCAAATGAAGCTATTTGTTTTACATTTTGGCTATTTTTTTTCCTAGCTATTTTTAGTCACTTATTTTATTAATTATTTTCAGGACTTATCGTTTTTTATTTCAGTATGCTAGTAAGTTGCCTGTTAAGCTATTTTTGCAGCTGAACTTTGTGTTTA
Organism: Delia radicum; assembly: GCA_021234595.1. NCBI lineage: Eukaryota > Metazoa > Arthropoda > Insecta > Diptera > Anthomyiidae > Delia > Delia radicum. Next base: position 195,893,245 of record CM037852.1, read on the forward strand.
TTTCATCAAGCCATACAAATATACATTAATACCAGGCCGGAAATTCCATGCATTTTGATTAAGTGTTATTGAAAATTTTAAATGTCTAAGATTAAAAGACCAATGAAAATTTAAATTTTTTAACTAAAAATGTTGTAAATTAAAACCATATTACTTTAGAAATGTTGAGGTTAAGAAGAATTAATTAATTAATTATTAATTAATAATCATATAATTACAAATTATATACTATTACCCTAACCGAGCACTAGCTACTATGGCCTTCGGCGCGTTGTAGCGAAGAAGACCAGTGCCTCTGGTGGGAATCGAACCCACAAACCCCGCACTGATAAGCCAGCACGCTACCAACTAGCCTACCGGGGCGCACAGGTTAAGAAGAAGAATAAACGTTTTTCTCTAAAAATTATAAACACTATTAATTTTTAAATCAGACTAGACTAGTTTCTGCCTTTTTATGGACAGGCTCATCAGTGATTTTCCATTTAAGTCTCTATTTCACATATTACTTTCTAGTTTTTTGTAAAATTATAAAACAAGAAAAAAAGGATTGTTATCGGAATAATCTCAACACACATTTTCACTTCTAACTTGTTTATTTCTAAAAGCAAAATGATTATTTTATTGACAAAGGATACATAACAAGTTTCATATACCGTCTTTTGTTTTAAATTGGTCTGCTCCCAGCAATTACGATATTTAAAATACCAAACAAAATCCGAATCACTCACTTCTTGTTAAGATTTGATTTGTAAGCGAAATAATTAGCCGATCGGTTTATTATTTGGCACATATAATCTGTCAAACATTTGAATCCTAATAAAAAAAATCGTAAAAATAATTTTTTTAAATTTCCCATTACACGATTTTAAAAATCTCATTGTACAATAGGAGTCCGAAATACCCATAAAAGATTCTTCAAGCCTTATGCAATCATAGCAATATGATTGTAATTTTCTGTGCCACCGCAACCTCTTGAGCGTTCTTTTATAACTCATAAAAGCATTATTAAAATCTTCAGATTTATTGAGCCAGCCATAAAAAAATTTTGTGTCATATGTGAGTGTTGAAAAAATTATGATTAAATAATTACTTAATTATGATTAATTAATGACTGAGAAATTTGAGCTCTTGCAAAACTATTGCATTTTAGAGTCTTTTATAAATCATAGTTTCTGTAATGTACAGAAATTTGTTGACTGGGAATTATTTAAATATATTTTAATTGCAACTGCGGTTTTATAAAGTTTACAACTGCAAAAATAAAAATTTTACAAATTTAAAAACAAAGTTGTGATAGCAATTATATGGCTACATATTTAAGTTTTATGGCTTTAACGGAAAAAGTCTAAGAGCTTTTTAAAGGAAACCAAAACTGGGTAGTTTTGAGGGAGTAGACTCTTAAAAACTCTTATATTTTAAAACAAATAATAAACTTTTTGCGTTTTTAGAAAATTTAGCGATTTCTAGATATTTTAATTTTAAATCTATCTATTTTTTGCGTTGTAGAGTTGACAACCTTGACTTTAACACAGACACATGGTAACACAATAATTTGTATTTTGGTCTCGACCTCCTCCATGCAGTAACAAGCATACTTGGTAGTATTTCATTATCAATGAAATTTCATTAGCGTAAAAAACAAACTAACTATCAACGAAATTTTTTTTACAAAACTAATTATAAAGAAATTAAAGCAGAATAAATAAAATTCTTGTATTAAATTAAAGAAAATTTTATCATGTTTTAAAAATGAAATAAAAGTTTACTTCCCTTAGAAAGACGAATAGAATTTTCGCTATAAAAGTTCTTGCTAGGTTTTGGACAATTGTAATAACACACTTTGTGTGTGCAATTGAAGGGCTTATTGTAAAAACTTGATAAGCCACATTTGAGGAGCATCTTTTCAAAACATGATTATTCCACTTTTGACAAAAGTGATTTTTTTTTTTGTTTGGGAGCATTGAACTGAAAACTCAGCGAAAATAAAATTTTGCGAAATCTCCATAATTACACCAGGAAAAAAAATTAAATTGCATGATTTCATCAAAAGTAGTTTATTACACTTCAAAATGACATTACATATTTTAAATATACATTTTTGGAACAAAATATGATTAAGCCAGAGTTTTTTTTTTAAATTTTAGTTGTTTCAAGATGAACCCAATGTAATAATTTAAAAATAAATAGAAAACACTGTGTAATTTTGTTTAGTTTTATTTATTTAAAAATGAACCAAAGGTTATTTTGTTATTTTAATTCAACATAAGATATCTGATACCTAATTAGTTTCAGCAAAAACAATATTAATCCGCAGAGGTTTGAATCAAAACATGATTATTCCAATCAGCCGCTTCAAAACAAGATTATTCCATTTCAAATCTTGCATTTATTCCAAACATATAACTGCTAAATTTTTGAATCCTGTATAAAGCTAATCTTCATTAATCTTGTAGTCTATAATAATGCAATAAAATGTCGGGTTAAATATATAGGGGCATACCTAAAAAACTATTTTCTCAATTTGTGCGAAAACACAAAAAGTGGAATAGTCATGTTTTGAAAAGATGCTCCTCCTTTATTGTTCTATAGATTTTTGTTGTTGTCTGGACATCCATAGATTAGTATTAACCAGAAGTCTTGCTAAACCCTTATTGCAAGTACATAGAGCATAAATATTCTGCAAAAGTCATATTGATGCATATTTTTAACCTTTTAAAGGCAAAACCAAGCAACAAAAAATGTGGTTTATCAAGGTTTTGCAATTAAAACCCTTCAATCATAGTTTTGTACTTAATAATAAAACCAGGCGTAATACGTGTGTATGAATAATTAAAAGTAATAATGAAAATTTAATTTAAATATTTTCAATAAATAAACACATAAAAAAATCTCGTACAAATAGTTAAAATTCAGCTACTACAACAGAAAAATGAACCTGAATTTGCGCAAGCAGAATTGTCAATAAAGTTGAGAATGGTAAATAGCTAAATTAATGCGAATTTCAACTAACTAGACTGTTTAGCTAAGTCAACATATTTTTTTAAGCTAAATCAACAGAAAATTGCTACTACAATGGTCTATCCGGATCTGACCAGAGGCAGGTTCATATATATTACTTGCAAAGTAAAGATTTTTGGTCCATTGTGCTCTAATAACTTTAGCTAAATAACTGATTTAAACGATAACAGCGGTACAAATTAGGTCAACTAAATTATAACCCGTATAACAGACTTTTGAACTAACTTTTTTTATAAGTGTAAAGAAAATCTTATATATGAAAACTTTTACTAAATGGTCATCGCTTACTTTAAAAATGACTTATTATCCTTGATGGTGTACTATATTTAAGATAAAAATGCTTTATGTGTTTCATTGCAAGTAGGGGTTTTCCCGGGCGGGATTTTTTCATTACCCGAGTAAAATGGGCGCTGTGGTGTAATTTTTAGCGAGTTAGACTGTTACACAGATGTCCCGGGTTCGACGGCAACATCAATTAAGAAAAATAATATGTATGAATTTTCTATCCCTCATATGTATGGCAGCTCCCACCTTCGGTGTTCCCATAGCACTTAACCCCACCGAAGTAAAATAATGAATCAGGGCTATGAAACAAAAAGCTTCAATAAGTGCGCCAATTCTCCATCGGGTGGCGACCAAAAACTGTTCTAAGACTTATCATCTCGCGCAATCACAGTGTTACCATGTTTGAAGCCCTTTATCTTTCCCCACCTTTCATCTCTCCACTATCCAATTTCCAAAGAAAGCAACACATTAATAAATAGGAAGAATTTCTGAGTGTTGCTTCTCTTTAAAAAACAAAAAAAAAAACGGACAAAACTGTTTCAAATTACTTCTAATTGTGTTTAAATCGATCTAATATGACACAATTAGATGTAATTTGTTGCAATTTAATTGGGCCATTTTTCGAATGACATTTTATATAATTAATTATGCGGTCAGGTCAAATTAGATAAAATTATATAAAAATGTATGGCCCATGTTTATAAAAAGATCTTGTTATTTAATTTCGTCAAAACAAAAGCAGATTGATTGTTTTCGAAAAGTTTCGAATGCAAAAAACTAATGCAAAATCACTAAACTTTTAAGACATTTTTCTCGAAATCTATATATAATTAATGGTCAGATCAATATTAATTTTTTCTATGTCAAGCCGTGTAATAATAATAAAAATAACTTGTTTAGTGCTTGTTTTGTTTTTAAGAAACAGGTGAATTTGACAAAAATAGGTTGAAAAACACACGCTTTTAAAATTTTTTTATTAAAAATTTTCTGGATGAGTTTTGGGACATCTATTTAAAACTAGAAATATAAATATTTAGATGTTACGTTTTCCATACATATTTTAAATTAAAAATGTAAATTTTTATTTACCAATAATTTTTTAATATTTAAATACAATTTATAAATTGGCAACTTAAAATCGTTTGAAACTTGTGCGAATTAATTTTTTAAATACTAAAATTTCAAATTTGTACGAAAATCAAAACGAAAAAATATAGTAATACGTCTTGAATTTTTGAAAAAAATTTAATTTAACCCAAAACCCGATATTGTGGTTTTTACCACATTAACTGTTATATGAGAAAATCTTTAAGATGAACCAAGACAAAAGGACGATTTAAAGACTGCACGAGAATATAGATTAGTGGTTATCATTGTAACTTAAAATAATTCCAAGTTTCCTAGTTTTGCGTTTTTAATAAAAAAGTTGACAGTTCTTGCTTTGACATGGGGAGTGTTTCGGGTTACCACAATAATTTTTATAATAAAAGTGGAATTTTTCAACAATAAATTATATAAAATTTAGAAAGGTTGAGGTTAAGTAGAAAAAAAAATGTTTTTCTAAAAAATGTTAAGTTTTCTTTGATCTTCTTATTCTTCTTATTTTAAACGAGCTTAAGATCATTTATTTGTTACTTGTAATTGTTTCGTTCCAATATAAATGATCTCAAAATAAAAGTTTTTCTCTAAAAAAAAAATTATAAACACTATTAATTTTCAAATCAGACATGACTATTTTTGTCCTTTTTAATGGGCAGACGTTATCAGTGATTTTGTACTTAAATTGTATTATTATTTGTGTCTTATAATTGTCAGATTGTCTCTATATGATAAATTTTTCTATTCAACAACCTGCCGGCCGTAAGAAACGAACACGAGTTTCTTCTTACATTACAAACGTAACAATACCAAATCATAACCGATTAACGATCATACCAAAGTATGGTCTTAAATACAATGCATCTAAATTGCAGTTTTCTGTCCTATAAATGACTATTATACTCAAACTAACAAACACAATCATTATATTTTTGTTTATTTTCTAATCTCCTCCGTCTCTTTTTCGCAACGCTACCAGATTGACGTATGATTTTTATGTTCAGTGTGGCCAAATTTGCGTTTTATATTGAGACATCGCTACGGGGTAAATATTGTAATGTATTTTAGTACAGTGATAGTTTAACGTCATATAGACAGTCGCAATTAATACTTATTTACTATTAATTTGACAAATTTAATTTAGAAAGGTTGATGTTAAGAAGAAGATTAAACCTTTTTCTCTAAAAATTCTAAACATTATAAATTTTCAAATCAGACTAGACTAGTTCATCCATTATAATTGTCAGATAGTATCAATATGATACACTTCTCAACAGCCTGGCGGCCGTAATTATCGAAAAAGATGTAGCAATATGATTAAAAAGAGAAAACATTCCAGTTGAAAAATAAATTGTTCATACACACAGAGAAATAAAGTGCCAACCGAATTGAAAAGTGTATTTTAATGGTAACAACTTATAAATTCAGTTAGTACAACGATATTTACATTAGATTTCTGAATATTTGGGGGGTTGCAACTAAAATTCTGTCGAATTAACCGAATTTTGTTGGGAAAACTAATGTTCAGTAGTACAAACCGACTGACATTCGTAAGAATCAAATTTGAGTCGTAGTAACCAAATTTCAGTTGGCAAATAGCTACATTTTTCTCTGTGTGTAGGTATTAGTTAAGTTTATCTCTTCTGATTAAAAAAAAAAAAACAATTGTGAATGCTGTGTTTGACAAAACTCCACTTAGTCACTCTCATCGCTGTGTCGACCGTGACTCAACTCGCTAAGCGGTGATGCTACGAGTCATAGCCTGACGGCTGTGAGTTTGAAACTCACTACGATACAAAGTAAATTTTTTTTTTCATATAGAGCAATTTAAAAATAAGCAGTCAGGAATATTCATTGAATTCGTTAAATTTTTGAACAAAATTGTATTCTTCTTCATCTTCCTGCGAAAATCTAACTAAAAAAACTCTTCAGTAATTAATTATAATAAAACTAATTACGATTGTCATTATATGACGGTTACGAACACTTTACCCCAGAAGTAAAAGATTGTATTTTTTTTTTAATTTTCCAATACCGGTATGGGTTACATAATGTATTACTTTGTAATTGACACTCCTTACCTTCAGTATAATTTCGAAAGATTTATTTTTTTTTTTTTTAATTTTTTTATTTTTTTATTTTAAAGAGAAGCAACACTCAGGAAATTCTTCCTATTAATTAATGTGTTGTTTTCTTTGGAAAGGTAATAATGGAGAGATGAAAGGTGGTGAAATATGAGGGGCTTCAAACATGGCAACACTGTTATTGCGCGAGTAGATAAGTCTTAGAACAGTTGTTGCTCGCCACCTGATGTAGAGTTGGCGAATTTATTGAAGCTTTTTGTTTCATAGCCCTGATTCATTATTTTACTTCGGTGGGGGTTAAGTGCTATGGGAACACCGAAGGTGGGCGCAGCGATACATATAAGCGATAGGAAACTCATTCATATTATTTTTCTAAATTTATGTTATCGTCACCGAGAATCGAACCCGGGACCATCTGTGTAACAGTCCAACGCGCTAACCATTACACCACAACGCCCACAATTTATATTATTTTGAAACATAAAATAACGACTTATCGATCAGCATGAAATAAAAACATAAAGTAATATTTAAAACATTTTGTTAGAATATATTTTTAGATACATTACTTTGCGATTTTTTGTAAGCAAAATTGTAAGGTATACATTCTTTACATGACAAACGTAAACTCGAATCACAACAATTCATTTACATTTCAAGCAACTTATTTTATATGTGATGATAGCTCAGAGTTCTCGCCTAACAACCAAAAGACTCCAAGTTCGAATCCCAGCGAGATCACGTTATTTACTTAATTAAAAAAAATGTTTGTAATAATTTTTTTAAATAAATTTTTTTTATATGAAAATTTATTTATAGACCCATTACTTTTTTGAACCCGGTAACCATATCAGTAAACAGTTACTTAACTTCCTATTAAGTAATGAGTCCACACATTACGTTTAGTCTCATCGCTGAGTCTCATGTACTGAGTGCAACCCTATGGCGGTACATTACTTTACCCATTATTTGGTAATGTGTGCTTTAATAAAACCAATGCGTAAATTAATAAAACCAATAATAAAGAAAATAATATTGAATATATTTAAACTGAATGGAAAGGTCAACGAGAAACGGAATGGATGACACTTCTAGATGACAATTTTTTTTGATTTTATCATATTTGTTTCCTATTTTAACGGTTTTTTTATTTAAGTGATTTTTCTAAATTTAGACGTTTTTGAAAAAGCTTATAATGGAAATGGAAATTATTTTTATTTAACAATGCATTGATATTAATTGCAATGATATATAAATTCAATGCAAATAATATGAATTTATAACTAAAAAAATTGTCAATTATTTAACCTACTAAATTATTTTGTCCCATGTATGAGTAGTAGTAGTAGTATGTTTGTTAGTTTTTTTTGTTTAACATTGGGCTATTTTGTTCAACTAACACCGTATACATAGATGAATTTAATTAATCTTACGACCGTCATTTGCACACAATTGCAATTAACTTGCAACTTTGCTATAATTACAAATGACCTCATGTTTTGCTACATATCAACATCACAACACTAACTAACCACCAATACTATTATCATAGTCGTATACTAGGCGGTACAAAAGGCGGTAGATTAAAATGGGGTCTATAAATCTGGAAATATGAGAGAATATAGTGAACAAAAAAGTCGATTTTGAATATCTTACTGCACAGAAAAAGTTATTGTCAAAAAAATTTCAATTAAACTTTTGTTTGATTTTAAACTTACTTTCAATTAAAAGTTTAATAATGTCTATTTAATGATTAATTGAAACTGAAACCAAAACAAAAAAAAAATTAAAAAAATCACCAAACTTAAAAAAAAAAATTGATTAAAGTAAAAAATTAGCTAATAGTTAAAAAGTCAAATTGAAAAAAAATATCTAAAATTTAAAAAAGTCCCTGAAATTAAAAAAAATGCTAAAACTGAAAAAAACGGCTAGATAGAAAAAAAAATCAGCAAATTGAAATAAATCGCAAAAAATATATTAAATTTTTGCTATTTTTTTTTTGACAATTGTTTTAGGATTTTATTGTAATTGGCGATTTTTTAAATTTTCGGGATTTTTTATAATTTTAAAGATTTTTAATTTTTGACAGTGTAATTTTCAATTACAGCGATTTCTTTAAACTTTGGAGATTTTTTTAAATTTTAGCGAAAAGTCGCCAAGTTTTTCGGCGACTTTTTTTTGAAAATATAAATTATAGTTTTAATAGTATCTACAAAAAATTTGTTTGGGACAGAAAAAAATATTCAATTAAATTTTTAATAGATGTGATTTAAGCCTTAGTTAAAAATATAATCAATTAAATATCTACAAATTAATTTAATTGACATTAAAATTCTCTTAATAGGACCGAATTCAAACAAACTTTTAATTGAATCAACAAATACTTTAATTGAAAGTCGATTTCAGTTTTTTCTGTGTATACCATGTGAAAAACGAAATATATATGAACATACATCAGCATACAAGTTCTGTATACTACCATACATGATCTCATATGTGACCATATACCTGAGGATCCGAAATTTAAGGGTATACTTATATATGAGCATATATGAATCATACACTAACATAAATGATCATATATGAGAAGATACGGCCATATACCCTAAAATTTTGGATTCGGAGATATGTGGTAATTAATGAGATCATGTATGTTAATATATTGGATTATGCATGTACGTAAATGATCATGTATGTTCAAGTATAATCATATACAATTAAAGTTCTGATCATGCATATTCATACATATTTCGATTTCCACATGGATACATACAAATTTATGTTCACTTTATTTTTATTAATTTTTGGTATAAAGTATAGAATTTTAGAACTTTTTTTAATTTTAAGTTGATTTTTTCCCTTTCAAAATTTCAATAAAAAATTTTATCTTATGCCACTGTCATAAACAAATTAAAACGTATGTATTGGACCCAATAAATTAAGATATGATGTTGAAAACACCACTACATGCTACATATTATGGTTGTAACAAAATTACGTGTGGCTGTGGCTGTGTGTGTGTGTTAATATGTATTTCTATGTTTGTGTAACGTTTAAATTGTTATTTTATGAACTACAGTGCGTATGAGCAATATGACATTGAGTTTATTATTACTCATACGCCATAATGGCTTATTAAAGAAAATCCATCAAACGTTTCAAACGACCAACAATGCAATAAATAATGCATTTCACCTGCAAGAGTGATACAATATTAACACACCTCTTATCAAACATAATTTGCATATTTTTTGACATGCAAACGACATGTGTGGGTACGAGTAACTGTGGTAAAATTTATTTTATAACAACTTTTTTTTCTAAATGGTTTTTGTATATTGGAATTTGGTTTCTTTAAAATTTTCTGAATAATTTACACATAAATTTTTTAAATAAAACAATTTATACTTGAAAACATAAAAATGCTACTTAAAAGTACCAAATATAATAATAAAAAAACTTTAAATCAATTAAAAAATAATATTAAAAAAATATGTAAAAAAATTTATAATACACTTATGTAGGGGAAAACTCATATAAAAAATTGCTATAAGATAAAAATGTTGTAAATTTATTTAAATAGAAAATTGTATAAAATTTGTAAAAAATAAAACTATATAAAATATTGCTTAGCAAAGTGTTTATGTTTCATTATATAAATACAAAATAAATCTAAATTTGAGATCAATTGAAGGGCTCAGTGCAAAAACTTGATAAGCCACAAAATTAAAATATTGAAATAATCAGATTTAAATTAAAAAAAATAAAAAATAAATGTAGAAAATAAGGCTTAAATTAAACCAGACTGTAAACCCACATAATAGGTGCTTCAGGAAGGCTTCCATCACAAATCCGTTCATGGATGAAAATAAACTATCGTAAACTGCTGTTTGAAAAAATTGTGGCTTATCAAGTTATTGCATAAAAATAAGTAAAGAAGTTAAAACCTGAAAAAATTTTAGCTATTTATAAGGTCTGTCTAGATTTAGATAATTGTAATAAGTGCCGAGATGTGTTTTCTATTACATTTCCGTTGCTGGAAGACTAGAAGTCAGTGAAAATAATTTTATTAAAATTTGAAAAATTTTGCAAAAATTTTATTTGCAACTTTTTTATTTCGTAGAAATAAGTATTTTTGAGCTCCAGATACTTGCTGTAATTGACTGTATGTATCTTCTATTACATATTTGTTACCGGGAATCTAGAATATAGTAAAAACCATTTTATATAGTTAATGTGGCTTATCAAGTTTTTTGCTAAAATTTAATTTCCATTTTTTTTATGAAAATGAAAATTATTTAAGTTCGCGGCTATACTCTATATTTCTTTATTAGGATATTGTCCTAACAAATAATATATATAGTTTTTGTTTCAAATTTATTAATTGACCACTTTCAGGAATGTGTTCATAGATCTATTTCGGGAATTTTCGAGGTTCACATCATCAGAACATGTTTTGAAAGAAGTGACAATCCCATGCAAAACATCAAACATTCATATAACCTTGTTTTCTCACTAAATGAGAACTAATATATGAGCTCGAAGTTAAAGATTGTCACCATTGATCAAAAATAAATTGAAAACTTGTTTGTTATGTGCAAGCTCTACCTTTGGTAGATGTACAATACACGCTTTTTGTTTATATTCTCCTTTTTATTTTCACACTTGTTCTGTTGTTTACATCTTGTTTTTAAACAAAACAAAACAAGTGTGAAAATAAAAAGGAGAATATAAACAAAAATCGGGGTTTCTGAAATTACAACATCATCTGTTGTCACAAAGTCTCTATCCACCTTACTTCCAGCAATACATTAGCAAAAAAAAAAACTTCACCTTTGCTTCTATTTTCTTCAGAATTCATTGCTTTGTTCAGAAGTGTAACTTAGTTCTTGAGTCAAAAATTATTGAAATATAATCGAATTGTAAAAAGTAGCATTTGCATTAGATCGAAAATTAATTCGAATATAGTTTAAATCTTTTAAGTGGTTATTGAAAATGTGTTAGGTAATACAATGAACTCATAAAATCAGCTTTTGAACTCTTGTAGCTTATCATGTTTTTGCACTAAGCCCTTCACTTGTACTTAAGTTAATTAATGTTTAAAACAAATATCAAACTTCTAGACTTAATTACACATAAAAGAAATAAAATATTTGTAATAATATATTTCATAGTAAATATATTTATAAATAATATGTTAAATAAAAATCCAATATTTGTATAATTAACATATAATTATTTATAATTAGACCGCTTACAAAATTATAATAAAAGAAATTATAAAAGAATGTATAGAAAATCAAAGTTTATTAAGTTATATAAGTATCTATAAAAATTGAAATTGTATTGATTTAAGAGTTGGTTTATGATTGATATTTAATGAAAATGAAAATAATAAAAATTAAATATATTAAAGAAATAAGTTTTTTTATTACTTTATAAACGATATTTATGGAGCATTTATAGGTCACGTTTACACAAGTTCGGTCATATCGCTCATTTACTTCAATAATAAAATCATAACTCAAAAATTTTGATTTTGTAGAAAATTCGCAATTTACTCCTACCTTGAAGAAAAAAATAACGTCCTAATTTCTCTCAAGAGTTGAGTATACAAGATATCAATGCGATTTTTTTACACAATATAATACGTGATATAACGAATAAGTCTGCATCATTAACTCAAAAATCATGTTTTTTGAGTTGTGACGTTCTTGAAGTAAATGAGCGATATGTAAACAATGAAGCTAGTGATCTGTTGTTTTGTATTTCTTTATTCTTGGATATTTGACATCAAGTTTTAGAGTAATCAAATATGCAAGTTATTGTATTTCAATGATGGCTCAAGCCATAATAGTGTTTGGTGCACTACACTATCTTTTTCTCTTGCCCTTCATTAAAAACCTACAGAAAGAGTGTACATTAGCGCGTCCCGAAAATTTTTTTTTTTAGCTTGCCCCCCCAAATGATGGGGATTTAGGAGCCTTTTACGGGAAAAATAGCAAAAAAAACCAGATGGCTACCGGATCCTAAAGATTGCAAACCTAGTGCATTCTGAAAAAAAATAATTGTTTTTGATTTTCAATAAATTGACGACAAAAGTTGCGCAATACAGAGTACATTCCGGGAAAAATATTAATAAAATTTCCGTAGAGCAATTTTGGTGCAGCGTAGCATCTTTAAGATTGAAATGTGAGTATTTGTTTTTTTTTTTCAGCTTAATTAGTCTCAAAAGCCACGAAAAACAGAACGCTTTCGTTAAAACTATTTAAAAAAAGTGATAGAGCTATTCTGGTGCAGCACACAGTGGGACGAGATGGAATTTTTTCGAAAAATTTACTTGCAGTTCGTAATTTTTAATTTATTTATCTTTAATTTTTGCTGCTGTTAACCATCCTGCCCGATGTTTTAAGAAAAGTTTGACTATGTTATTATCTTCTGTTTTTTACTATTATTACTAAAGCTGGAAATTTAAAATACAAAAAGTAAACAAAACTTTCTATTTGCAAAAATGACGTTTGAAATGCAAATCAATTCTAAATTAAATAAAAAATCATTTTTATGCGATACCTTTTAAAAGTTTTACAGGAAAAAAAAAAACTAAGAAATATACTCTTTTTCATGACTTTCGCTACAGAATTTAATCAAATTAAAAGTTTAAATTAGCAAATCTGGCTTGAAGGGTCAATGCGAAATTAAAAAAGGTACAAGAGGCAAAAACAAATGTTAAAATCGCTTAAAAACTGTGGCCTGCAAGAAAATTTTACAAAAAAGTACATCTCATTCCACTGTGCGCTGGACCAGAAAAGCTCTATCACATTTTTTGAAATAGTTTTAACTGATATCCTCTAGTTTGCGCAGCTTTTGTTATAAATTTAGCTTGAAAGAAAGAAAGAAAAAAAAACATATACTCACTTTCCATCCTTAAGATGCAACGCTGCACCAAAATTGCTCTACGGAATTTTTTTTAATATTTTTCCCGGAATGTACTTTGTATTCCGCAACTTTTGGCGTCAATTTTTTTTAAAGTCAATAATTTTTTTTTTTTTTTTAAATGCACTAGGATTGCAATCTTTAGGATCCGGTAGCCATCTGGTTTTTTGTCTAAAAATTTTTTTGTTATTTTTCTCGTAAAAGGGTCCTAAATCCCCATCATTTGGGGGGGGGGGGGCAAGCATTTTCAAATTCGAAAAAAGCCAAATTCGGGACGCGCTAGTGTACATGCTGCAATTTTGCTTCCAAAGTTGACCTGTTTGTTGTTATCCATAAATTAGTATTTTATAAGTTCAATGTCATATTGGTGGAAATATTCTTTTAAAATTGTTCCAATATAAGATAAAACAAATCAATCGAAAATCGGGCTTTTAATTCAAATATACATGGAACACTTGGCAGTGTTTGAAAAACATGTCTTTACGACAAAGCATTTTAAATCAATCACAAAAACCGTAATTCCGAAAGAGTGTAATAGTCCAATTTTCACTATTTATAAATCGAGGTCATTCAATAACTCCATAATTCTTCTTGCCAAAGCTTATAACATATTTAATTATTAACTACAATGCAAATTTTTTATTAAAATAATACTTAGTTAAATATGAATAAAAATAAATATGATAAACATAGAGAAAAGTTCTTAATCTTCGTCTGAATATTCTGAGTTGTAATGAATGCAGGTATAAAAGCTGGCCGTTATTTTATGATTGGAACCCGGTTTTTATTAGTTGGTTTAGTAACATGATGTTTCTGAGTATAAACCTTTGAAGCGCCGTCCATTCTTTAAGTTTCATATAATATATGGGTTTTACTTAATCATACTCCAAGATAGGCTTTTTGTTGAACTTTCGGGTCGTACTGTTTCACAGTAATAATAATTTACAATACATTCCATACAAACAACATAAAGAAACTTTCAAATTGTATACGTACCAACACGTCTTAAATTTCCACATTATGACCAAAGTCACAAAAACTGCCATAATTTTTGCTGAAAAGCAGTACGTCATTAGTAACACACACAACATAACAATATTTTTTTAAAAAACTAGTATTTTGTTTTTTATGTTAGAAAGGTTGAGGTTAAGAAGAACTATAAACATTTCCCAGACAGAAATTGCCAATGGTCTGAAAAATCAAGCACTTTCAGAGCACTGTTTGCCAATGGTCCAACAAATAAACAGCTGGCAAAACACTGATTTAAAACGCTCTGCCTACGTTAGTAAAAAGTGCTTTGGAAGTGCTTAATTAACAAAATTTACAACAGTAAAAATAATAAAAGCACTGGCACAGCTCTGGCTTAGAACGCTGTGCCAACGTTCGTAAAAAGTGCTTTGCCAGTACTTGATTTACAAAATTTACAACCGTAAAAATAAAAAAGCACTGGCACAGTACTGACTTAGAACGTTTTCCCAGCATTGGCAAAAAGTGGATTGCCAGTACTTATTTACAAAATTTACAACCGTTAACTTAATAAAAACATTGCCACATTCCTTGTTCACAACAAGAGTGGAAAAATTCAAAACTAAATTGCAATTTATGATTTGAAGTTAAGAATATTAAGGCCTTCTATTATAGTCAGCACAAAGTATAGTTTTTGTACTAAAATTTTAATTAAGAAATTTATTTTCAAATTTCTTTCTTTAGTGAAATTGTAGTAAAAAATCGTGCTAACTTTTCACAAAAACAATTTCATAAAAAAAATATTCAAGTATTTTGTAATTAACTTAGCTGAAGCAAGCATATTGTTATTTCTGTTCAAATTACCAAAATCATTCAATAAGAAATAATACAACTCTTTACTGAAGTGAATTACTAAGTAGGACTTTATTGTTTGTTTTTGGTTTTGGTACTGGCAAAGCGCTTATTGCCAGTGCTTTGCCAACGTTTTAAAAAAAGAAACGTCCAAGCCCTGTCCGGTGTTATAATTTTGCCGTTGGCAAAGCACTTATTTTATTATTAAAAAAGCATTTTATTGGTTGTTCTAACAATGCTTTGCCAACGTTTTAAAATTATGGTTTTGGTACTGGCAAAGCGCTCTTTGCCAGTGCTTTGCCAACGTTTTAAAAAAAGAACGGCCAAGCCCTGCCCGTTGTTATCATTTTGGGGTTGGCAAGGAACTTAAATCTTCAGATATCCAACGCTCTGCCAACGCTCATACAACCGTTGAAAGCACCGGGCCAATGCTTTTCCGTTCGTATTTTTCTGGCTGGGTTTTCTCTAAAAACTATAAAGACTATTAATTTTCAAATCAGACGACCAGACTAGATTTAGACTTTTATAAGGACAGGATTCATTCATCAGTGATTTTCCATTTAAATTGTATTATTATTTGTGTATTATAATTGTCAGACTATGTCTATATGATACATTTTTCAACAGCCTGCCGACTCTAAGAATCAAACCTGCGCTCTTTTTACATTACAAACGTAGCAATACGAAGTCATGACCGTTTAGCGCTCACACCCAAGTATGGCCTCGAATCTAATGCAGCTGAATTGCAGTTTTCTTTCCTATTATCTTTTCTGTATATTGTATATTATACTCAGAAGTGACCAACACTACCATACACCAATATTCTATTTTTAGATTTTTGTTTATTTTTTCTAATCTATTTTTGTTTACAAAAAAACAAGAACACTAATAGATATTTTTTTTTTTGTATGATTTTTTACTTCCAACATAAGAGTAATTAAAATGTGGATTGTCCAAATTGATAAAAATTTATTAAAGTATAAGACACAATAAAAATGCATTAGTATGGGAAAACATACAAACTCCCAAATTACCCCACGTCCCAAATTACACCTCCTTCCCCTACTGTAAACAAATTATACCTAAGTTTCCTGCACGGAGAGTTTTGTTATATAACATCATCGCTAAACCGTCTTAAAATTGAATAAGGATCAAGAATATATATACTGTTTGGGGTCTAGGGCCGATATTTCGAAACATTGTAAATGTAATAATAATCTGATATATACTCTCATCTCAGTGACGTGGGAAATTGCTTAACTTAACAGATTTTCGGTGCAAAATATTAGTTAGATAATAAATATTAGTTAGATAACAACAGCAAAAATACAACCGTTAAATTTAAAAAATTATTGTTATATTCTAGTTGAATTTTAGTTAACTGAAAATAACAATCTTCTCTGCAGAAATCATGACATATTTTTCAATATATTTGGAGACAGGAAAAAGCAAACAAATGCTGTACTATCAACAAAATAGTTGCTATGTTTACCGTTACCGTTTTGCTAAAATCAAAGAAATATTTGCTTCAAAAATTGTAGACTGCTGGTTTTGGAATGGAAAATTTTTATTCGGACAAAAATATCTGAAAAGATCTTTGAAAGTTTAAGTTTTTGTAATTTTTCGCTACTAATATTTGGCAATTATTTTACTGAATTTATCAGATAAATTTGTAACTCTCGATTAACTATAGTTTATCTCAAATATAACTAACTTTTTGTAAGTTCCATAGCTTTATTTTTGTCGTTCTTATCCTACTAATATTTATTAAGCAATTTGCTGGTTCTACCAGTTTTTCCTGCAACGTAAATTTTAACTAATTTTTAGTAGTTTTAGCAAAAAAAAATCCCTAAGTGCAGTATTTTCAAGTAATTTCTTTCTATTAAAATCTTTTAATTGAAATATTGTTAAAAACTAATGGACCAACAATGTCAACCACTTTAAAATACATTTTATTTAATTTAAAAGGAGAAGCTTAATAAAGCACCATTCTGCTTAATATAAAACAAATAGCTCTCTAATATGAAGTATATTTGCCATTGTTATTGTATCTTAATACCAAACATGCAACAGCGTGTTACAATAATAATACAAAATAAGCCCACAACAGGAAATTACCTTAAGCTAAATAACAGCTACAACAACAGTAACAATAACCGTCTACTAACAAACTGTGTAAAGAAGATTAATAAAATAAGAATTAATTTAGCTGATAAGATTTAAATTGTCATACCAAATATCGTAACAAACAAATTGAACAAATTGTTTATTTTCCTTTATACATATTTTATTTTTTTTTTGTTGTAAAGCTCCTTTTTTATGGCTATAGGCCAGGGCTGACAAATCTATGACAAGTGGCACGCGATGTCATTTTGGGTGGCACACTGAGAGAATTATCTTCACAGTAATGAATTTCTTCGCAGCTTAAATGAAAATTGTCACTGGAACTCGTCCATTGAAACTTTTCATAGAATCTTTTATTAAAGTCAATTTCTTTAAAATATTTGAGGAATTAATGAAATTTTTCATAAAACTAATGAATCATTTCGAAAATGAAGCGTTTATACAAAATAAACTCAATGAGAATCTTTTAGTCTGCCCTAGTGTACAAACTGTCTGATCTGGTATCCCTAATTATAAAATCAAACCTATTTGAAAAACAATAATTTTACATGTCGATCAGATAGTTTATACACTAAGGCAGACTAACGGCTTGTTTTTACAAGTCGTTTTACACACACGAAAGTGTGGCATCCGAACGAATACGTAAGGAAATGAGTTTTTATAATTCGTTCGTCTGACTTACGTTTGATTACGTAAAGCTTTATGTTATGTCAAACAGTTAGATTTGCCAACATAATGTTTTTCGCATTTTGTTTACTTTTTTTCATATACAAATAACTCATTTTTCGTTGGTAGATGGCAACCCAACACTGTAAATGAAATATAAACAAAAACAGCTGATTTTTGCTTGAAAAAAAAATTATTTATTTTGTTTAGAAAACAATAAAAGTGGTGATAAAAATATTATTTGTATAAACAAAAAAACAAAAACATTTGCAAATAAAAATGATGCGGTCAATTGCCATGGGTTTTGATAAAGATTTTTTTATTAAATTTTTTTTTTAAAAAGTATTTTTTTTTTTTTTTAATATTAAATTGTGTTGCCTTTTTTCTTTGAAGAATACTTTTTTGTGAACATCTGTTTTTGATGTTTGTGACGTTTCAAATCGCAATGTGGAAACAAAAAAAAAAAGCCGAAAACGACAACTCTTACGTTTTCACTCAATTCAAAGTGACATTTGCGATACAGAACTCCAAAATAAATTTCTTCACTCATTTACACGAATTTTTTGAGTGACAACTCAAGATTTTGGTGATGCCAATAAAATATTTGTATTGTCTATCATTAAAATTATCCGAAAAACAATTTTTATATTTTTAATACAAAAATTAAAACATTTTAAGAAGTTTCCTTAATTTAGTAAAACTCTACATTAATGTAGTGAGAAATGCATTTTCAAGCAAATGATTTTTTCAAAATTAATAAAAGGCTACATTAAAATAATTAAGCATTTTATAATATATGTTTTACACTTGAGAATTAATAAAAATTAAATTAATAAAATTATGAAATTTAAGGAAAAAATAAAAAAATTAAGTCTTTAAAATTAGTTTATAGCTCTAAAGAAAATTTTCATTAAATTTATAATTTATTTTAGGAAACTATGAAATTTTATGAAAAAAAAAATTAATAAAAATTTGTTAATATTAATAAAATTTATTTTATATAATGAAATTCTTTATTGAATCTGCGAAAAAATTGTATGAAATTGTTTCATTAATATCATGAATGATAATTCTTTCAGGTACCTCAAAATTTTCATATTTATTTAAAAAAAAAAATCGATTTTATTAAAAACTATTAAGCCAGAAATTGCCGATTGTCGGAAAATCGAGCACTGGCAAATCACTTTATTTTTAGTACCATTGACAGAAATTCAAATTAAAGTACTAGCAAAGTCCTTCTTTAAAACGCTTTAGCAACGTTGGCAAAAAGTGCTTTGTCAGTACTTTATTTAAGAAATTTGCTATCGTTGAAGCAATTAAAGCAATGGCAAAGCCCTGAATGATTTTCCAACGCTGGCATAATGTGCTTTAACAGTACTTGTTTTATAAAATTCACAACCTTAAAGATAATTCAAAACTAGCAAGTACCTAGTTTAGAACGCTTTCCCAACGTTTGGAAAAAAGTGCTTTGTAGGTACTTTATTTATAAAATTTACAATCGTAGAAACAATAAAAGCAATGGCAAAGCCCTAATGTGGAATTATTTTCCAACGCTGACATCATGTGACAGTACACAGAAAATACATTAACCCCGAACAATGAATTTTTAAATTCAAACACCCACAGATTGCTTATTACAACAATTTGACGATGTTAATGCTAAAACTTAACCATCGCAAACTAGTCAGAGAGCTGGCCACCTGCAGCACCAGACAGAGGTGGAGGCCGCAATGTCAGATAAGCATTTATAATGTTAATTTTGCAGTAAACCGTAGTGTTTTTAAATTTAATTTTTGTCTTTATTATATTTAAAAATTCAGATTTTTTTTTTTTGTTTGATTTTTTGTTTACAGAAACAAATTTGTTCATAAATAGTGTGAAATTAAAATCACTCGGGTTTGGTTTTGTTCGAGTAAACGAGTAACTCAATTTTGAGAGTTTTAACTTACTCGACTAATCGAGTAAGATTTTAAAACTACTCCAATAATTTCAATACAAGGGCGAATCAATAAGTCCGTGACTTTTCGAACTTCCCTCATAGTTACATGAAAAGCAACACTGCTCCCATCAAGGACCACCTGCTAACAGACTACTGTCAAATTTTAAACAAGTTCCGTCATTTACTTTGCATTTAACAGCTGTTCAAAACATACAACCTCATGGATTTTGTTAAAAATGGAAAAAAGTGAGTATCGAGTGCTCATTAAATATAATGTTTTGCGAAAAAAAACATTAATCAAACCAAGGAAAATACTCCGGGGACTCGCACCATCGATTTCAGTGGTAAAAAAATGGTGGTTTTCTGAATTGAGGTCAATACACCCGAAAATGTCGAAAAAATCCACGATGTCGTGTTGGCCGATCGAAGAGTAAAAGTGCGTGAGATTGTTGATGCCTTAGGCATTTCATATCGCAGTGTGGTTTCGATTTTAAATGATCATTTGGGTTTAAGGAAGCTGTCTGCCAGATTTGTTTGCTCTTAAATGACCATAAACGTAATCACGGACAATAAGGTGATGGCAACAGTTTTTTGGGTTGCACGTGGAATAATTCACATCGATTACCTTTAAAAGGGAAAAACAATAAATGTCGAATATTATGCCATCTTATTGGACCGATTTAACGAGGATTTAAAAAAAAAATTACCTCGAAAAATCCTATTGGAAGGGACACAAAAATTGGATAAACGTTGGACTAAGTGCATTGAGTTAAAAGGAGATTATGTTGAAAAATAAATATTTTTTTTTGCAAAAAAAAACTATTTCCTTAAAAATGTCACGGACTTATTGATCCGCCCTCGTAGTTTTACTTCATATTTTTTTTTTTAGTTCATTATAAAACGCAAAATAGTACAAAATCAGAAGCTCCGAAATGTACTTTATGAAATTTAAAAAAAAAGTTAGATAATTAATTTAAAATAAAAAAAAATTTCTTATATAATAGACAATCGAGGTGTTTTACATTATTTTCTTTCGTTTGTACAAAGTTTGACTTTAAGAAAACATTAGGTATATAACGTTTAGCATTTTTTGCAAATACCTAAAATAATATGTCTATGAATTGAAAAAATATCAAATAAAAATAGCATAAATTATATAAATTTTTAATTTATGTGATTAAGTTGAATATAGATCCGAATGAAAAAAAATGCACGGCCCAATAATGACATATTAAGTACAATTTGAATCTTGCAAACAAATTTAATACAATCTAATAGTTTGCCGATTGTTTCGATTTTTTATTTTTTGTTGAATATTTAGTTAATTTAAAATTCGCTTAATTTCTGGAAATCGGACCCTTTGGTATTAAATTTGTTTATAGTTTCGACCCTTCATTTGACTATAATAATAATTGTTCAAGGATATTTATTATCTATTATTATGGAATGTTTTTGGCATTGTTTTCGGCACCAATGCCTAAACCAAAATTTCAAAAAAAATATATTTTGTAGTGCCCATATTGTGGTGCTATGTAAAAAAGTTATAGCTTTTCTACACAAAAACAATATGTAAATTATTAATGTATATCAGGCGCGGATTCCGGAAAAGATTTTGTGGAGGGACGTTAGTTTGTTTTTTATTGAAAAGTGTTCTATTCTTTTTTATTTTTTGTATTGAAAATTTTTATGTTGTGAGAGGAAATATCCCATTTTGTATCATTCGCGGATCCCGGAAACGCTTTTAGGAAGGGAAGTTAGATTATATCTTAGTAATATTTATGTTTTTTTTTACATTTTTATATTGAAAATTTTTGTTTTGGGGGAGGAAATGTCTCATTTTCCCTCCCCCTGGATCCGCGCCTGATAATATGTATCATATTGAACTCCAAAATAAATATTTTCGGTTTGTTCATGTTTCCGATATAAAATTTTAATGCAATTAGAAAGTCGAAAGAAAGCGAAATGTCGTTGTATAAATAAAATCCGAAGCAATTTTAGCTTTGTTTATAAAATAAAAACTGAAATAACATATATTATGAATTACTCGATTATTTCGATTAATCGACCAAGATTGTTCGAGTTACTTGTTACTCGAAGTGGCTCATTTTAATTTACTCGAACAATTGTTTGATTAAAATTCATCGATTAATCGAGTAACCAATTGAATACGCTAATAAATAGTATGAACTTATTTCATTGTTCTTATTTCATAATATGGTAAACAAGTTACTACCATATATGAATTTTTCCTTAATTTACAATTTCAAAAAATATTTATAATAAAAGATATTTTGAAATAGAAACAATGTCAGAAAAAAATTATTCTTGTAGTTGGAGAAGTGCTAGAAAATTGGATAAAAGTGGAAAACTGGCTGTAATAAGAATAGATGTAAAAATATTTGCATACAAAAAGTGCTTACAAAATATAAATAATAGGTGGCACAGAAATAGTTTTACCAAAAACTGTCTCTCTTTATGGCACGCAACAAAAAATGCTTTCCACCCCTGCTATAGGCCAAACCAACCAACCAACACAACCAGTAACACAATATTATTTCAAACACTTAATGCTTGTCATATTAGCTATGAATACACTTACAATATGGTGTTTGTATGAGTGTTTTTTGTATGGCTGTTCATCTATCCGTCCGTCTAGCTGGCATGTCTGGTATTTTTTACTTAAAGGCCAACAATTTTTCACCATAATCTGAATTTTAGTATATGTATGACACAAAAGATAGCACGGTTTCTTTTTAATTCCAAGAAATGGTACGCAGTGGGGTATTTGAAAAATATAATGGTAATAAATAAACTGCACAACCCGAAAAATAAAACAAGAGTACCGACCACATATCCTAAATATTTCTGCCATGCTGATTTTATTCGCATACCCAGTTTTTTCAATTATGTGAAAGATTTTTCTCAAAATTCCATTTAAATTTTGCATTTTTAAACGAAATTTTTTTGCCATAAAATTTTAAAAACAATATATTTTGTCTAAGTTTTTTGTGGTACATTCTCCATTGAGACCTTCAACAACATTTGGTAATTAAATTTGTTCCACAAAAAGAATTAACAAGTAAATCCGCAGTTTTCCTCAGATTTCACTACATTTTACTATTTTTGCACAAGTTATCATCCCACTTCGCAAAGTATCAAATCATTTTTGTGAATAAGCTAAAAGACACATCTGAAGTATTATATCATGAGAGAAACAAAAAACAAAGTGGCTTGTATAAAGGAAAAACGCGAAATGTACCTATAATATATATGACTGCAAACGAAAAGGATGACCTATGAATTCATATGTCAGTATAAACAAAAACTTTCATTATAGTGAATGTCTAAAAAATATTTTAAAATTTTATTTCAACATTATACAAATTAGTATGTGTGTATGAATAACATTTGAAAATATTTTATAGACTGTATGTAATGAAAGTTTTGTTTAACTAACTTTCGCAAATATTAACTTTTCTGGCTGAATTTTGGTACACGTAATTTTACATATTAATTTTAGGCACATTTCGCGATTTCCTCATGAACCACACTTTATGTTTTTTCCTATTTTACAGGAAATAATTGTAAAAATTTGTCTCAAAAATAATTTGATCCTTGGGCTGATAATTGTTCAGAAATAGGAAAATGTTGTAAAGTCTGAGAAAAACAGCGGATTTACAATGATGCATATTAAAAAAACAAATTTGATTGAAGGTCTCATCAGAATTTACCATAACAAATTAGAGAATTTATCTAATTTTTAAAATTTTATGTATAAAAAACTTCGATAACACATGCAAAACTTTAATGCAAAATAATACGTGAAAAAGCTGGGAACGCCATTAAAATAAGAGTATGCGAAATATTTACTACCAATAGTCGATACTCTTGTTTGAGATTTTGGGGGTCAGTTTTGTAGCACTGTGGTACAGAACTTTTAAACTACTGGACCGATCGGTAAGAATCAAAATGAAAATTTTTTTTTTTTTTTTTTTTTGTTCTTTATTTTTTTTTTATTTTTATAAGATACAATTATATAATAAAAGTTTACATAAATTATATACTTAAAAAAAAAAAAATATAAAAGAACTTTCGACTTTGACAATTGTCGTCAGTCGGATGAGTGATTTCTGATAATTAAAAACATTTTACATTTTGCATTTGTTAATAATTAAATTCATTAATTAAAAATTTTCTATATTTGATAGCATTGGTAATATATTTTACTAGATTATCCCAATTTCTAAAAGCGCCATTAAGAGTTGCAACAATGAGTTCATTTGGTAAAATTGCATATCCAAGATATTGTAGCCGAAGATGTTTTAATATTGGACATCGTCCCAAAAAATGTTGTATGTCTTCTGTTTCATTCAAGTTACATAATGAGCATAGTCTTATACTATTAGATGTGAATCTAGTGCCATTTAGCTCTATCATGTCACAACGCGCCTTAAATATCCACATTATTGTGCTTTGATTATGTTCATCAACCATATATTTTAGTCCTTTCGTGTGATCAAGGTACTTATAAAATCTGTCAGTTCCCAAAGCACTCTGAATATTCTCTAACTTAGTTGACAATCTTAAATTTTCCAAAAGCTGATTTTTCTTGAGATTCCATTCTGCATATGAAGAGGTCCCAAAATCCCAAATTATATTAAACTGATCACTAATACGAATCAGATTTGTTACCCATGACAGATTCTTCTCGATTAGCTTAATAGACAGTTGGTGAGGCAATCTACTAGCTTCATATTCAAAAAGAGTGCGCCCAATATATCTAAGATGGAGGTCTAATGTATATAGATGCGCGTCTTGCATATTTGTCTCCAACATAAGTGCATAAGTTGGTGTAAATGAAGGTAGGTTAAGAATTTTTTTAACAAAATATCGCTGTAGCTTATTTACTTCCTCAAAAAGAGAACTTCCCCACACTTGCGCTCCATAAGTTTGAATAGAGCGGCATACCGCTTGGAATAGTTGCCATTTTGCCCGAATAGAGATGTTATGTTTGGACAAAAAGCTACTCCAAGTTGCGTTTATACTATTCTTGGCAGCTATATTTTTAATCTCAATATGTTTCTTAAAAACCATTTTAGGGGTAAGTGTCATTCCCAAGTAACAGAAGTTGGATGCAATCTTTATCTCATTTCCATTAAAACGCCATTTTTCTTGGTTAGATATTTTTCCACCATTTCTGAAGACCATTATCTCGGATTTACTCAAGTTTACTTCAAGATTCCACTTTATACAATATCTTTCCAAATTAATAATCATATTCTGTAAGGTTCTTACATTATCGGCCATAATCACTATATCATCAGCATAAAGTAGCAATCTTATGTTAACACCATCTATATGAAGACCTCCACATAAAGCATCATGTAGGTCATTTATATATAACGCGAAAAGCAAAGGTGACAAAAGACAGCCCTGCTTTACACCCGATCTGGTCTCAAACTCTTCAGACAGCTCCTTTCCCGTCCAAACAACAGATTTAGTAATTCTGTAAATAGCTTCTATAACATTCACAAACTTTGTTGAAACTCCCATCTCATAAAGCTTATAAATAAGCAATCTTCTTGATATTTTATCAAACGCCGCTTTAAAGTCAACGAAAAACGCATATACTTTCCTTTTTTCATAAAACTTTAAATGGACTATTGCAGATAAACTATATATATTGTCTACCGTGGAGTAGTTTTTCCTAAATCCAGCTTGATATTCTAATAGGATATTGTGTTTATCAGTCCAAGAACTCAAGCGTTCATTCAGTATACCCATCATAATTTTGGCAACGCAATTCATAAATGAAATACCGCGGTAGTTATTTGGATCACTGTTGTTTCCCTTTTTATAAATTGGATAGATAACGCTAGTTATGAATTTATCATCAGTGATACCTGTTTCCAGAATAGTATTATATGCTTTTGTCAACTCCTCTAAAAATGATACTGGTGCATTTATAAAAAATTCATAAGGAACTCTATCTATTCCTGGTGCTTTATTACTTTTAGTTTTCAGTAGCATTTTTTGAACTTCAGCCACAGATATTTTTGCATCTAGATCGGGGTCTTCTTTCAATTCCGCTACGTAAAAAATATCATCACATAGCTGCGGCGGATTTAGCAGATGATCAAAATATGTTCTAAAAACTGCTGCAGTTATGTTTGGACATGGATTAACTATATCTCCCCTTATTTCTCTAGCTAAGTTCCACCATTCCTTACTATTATTTATTTTACATATTTTAAGTTCAAGACTTTTATAGTACAATGATTTTCTTTCTTCGCATATGTTTTTATATTTACGATTTGCAAATAGATATGCCTTCTTCTCAATTTCATCAGACGATCTTCTGTATGCTCTTAGTAGTCGAAAGGACTCATCTCTGGCTTCTAAGCATGACAGATCAAACCATTTATCTTTGAAGTTAACTGATTTTGTTTTTAAATTGTTTCCAAAGTTGCCAGATGAGATAACTATTAATTCCGTTAAATCATTTAACTTAATTGCTGGATTCTGTTGCCTTAAAACCTCTAAATTGTGTTGTACTTTTCGCTGGTAATTTTCCTTTTTATTCTCATTCCACCTCAATTTAGGTAGTAAACCGCATGTTTGCACTTCCTGTTCATCCATATCAATTTGTAAAACCAAATGAATTGGTAAATGGTCTGACCAAATATAATTTTCTACAAAAAAAACCATCCACGTGTTTAAGGAGATCATTTGAAATAGCACACACATCGTTAACTGATTGTCCAACATTACTTATATAGGTAAAATTCCCCATTTCATCACCTTCAGTTATGCCATTTAATACAGTGATTCCATAATCATCACAAAACTCCAAAAAATGTTTGCCTTTGTTATCCACCGTTTTATCTTTAGATCTTCTAACACTTTGCCCACATTTAAAGGTAGTATAACAAATTCCTTCATATATTTGTTGAGTTTCACCAATTCTTATATTCAAATCGCCAATAATTAATGGATTTACAATATTTTTTTCTACAAATAATCTCCTTACGTCTCCAAATTCTTTTTCCCAGTTCGCACTACGCAGATAAAGTGGTATAATGGTAAAGATTTCTTGTTTAATTTGTATATTTATTGTGATTACTTCGGATATTTCGTTAAAACTATGCTTTAGACCTGACTGTATAAGACTATTTTTTACTGCATACATGCAACCTCCAATACCCCTTCCAAAATTACTTTGTCGTTTTGCGGGTTTCCAGAATAAATCAAAATTTCTAAAATATTTCCTGAAATTGTTTAATTTGTTTTCCTCAACATGGGTTTCCAGCAATATAACAATATCAAAACTGTTTATATAATTAAAGAACTCACTGTACAACAATTTGTTTCCCAACCCGTTGATATTATATGATAAAATATTAATATTTGGAATTTTTTTACTTTTTTTAAATGTATTATCAATGCTTATCAAATTAGAATTACAATTTTCTTTAATTAGTTGGACATTTTTTAGTTTTTTGAATTAATTTTTAAAAGAATTTGAGAATAGTCTATGTTTAAATTATTAACAGAATCTTCTCCATATATATTTACCAATTTTTCACCCGCTGGTTTTTCTCCACACATGAGTATTTTGCTGTTGTTCCAATAGAACCAGTTGCCATCAACCACCAGTTTATCTCCTCTGACGCTAACTTTCTGGCTTTTGTTGTACAATAAAAGGGATTTGCGCAGTTCTAACATTATCTTTTTATCTTGTTGACGCTCCATGGATAAATTACGATCAATAAAGATAGACGTCCCAGCAAGTTTTTTTGTACGCTTTAAAACTTCCACAACCATTCCAGCTGACCTCATTTCAACCATTACGGTCATTTTTCCGTCTTTCTCAAATAACTTATTTGCATGATCAATCTCGATTTCCTTATTTAGCACCATTTTTTCTCTCAAGACTTTTTTAACTGCGGCAATTATATTTGTTTGGCATTTTAAACCCCTAACAATAAGTTTTTTCTTTCCCAAATCTTCTTCTATTTGTCTTAATCTACGTTGGTCAGCATCTCTACTTTCCTTTAGCTTAATAACTTCATCTTTCAGTTCCCTATTTTCGACTTTTAGCATATACACTTCGGTTTTTACCTCATTTATATGCTGTTTGACACCTTCAAGATCATCTTTGGTTGGCAAGTTTATCATTTTTTCGTCTAATAGTGCAGACAACGAATTTGTCATTAGTGCCATAAGCTCTGTTGTATGAATATTACCAATAATATCATTTGTTTTTGCTGTTTCGGGTGAGATTTCAACCAGTCTTCTTTTCGAATTTTGCACAACTGAGCCCACTGTGTTATTAACTTCTTCATCTTCAAGCATAATGAAAGGGAAAAATAATTCTGATATGGCAACACTATGTTAAAAAACCAATATTTTGTTAGAACGAGAGCAGCTGATTTTTGTTTACAACACGTTTTATTTGTTTCGCTTGCTTATTGAGTGATGTTGAATTTAAACTTTCCAGTGATTATTTATAAATATTAAAAAATTTATAAAATTAAAATGTGAATTTTAACCACAATATGGCATACAACTATTCACAAACAACAACACAACGACTTTATGGGGCTCCAAACTGATTTTGTCAAGTTCCGGTAATACGCAACCTTTGTAAGTATGGATTTGGCCAAGAAACTTCAGGACAAGCAAAAACACACGTCTTATTGCCACAAACAATCACTCAAAAAAAAATGAAAATTGTAAAAAAAGTGTGAGTCATTTAAAATATTGTGATTGAGCTACCCTGTTTTAGTACAGGGTGTACTTACAGGTTGTCAAATTTGACTACCTCTTATAAACAAAAAAAGTTTTTAGTGCGACTAACTTTGTAAATGTGAATCGATTTCCACGATTTTTAGCCTGCAGAAATCTACGTTGCAAAAAAATTTCAAGGTTGAAATTTGAAAAAACAACTTAAAATTTCAATTGAGGAAAAGTAATTGATAGACAAGCAGGAGGTCGCCGGTTCCAGCCCAGTTCCTGGCATGAGAATTTTGTAATAATAAAATAATTTTAAAATAATATATTTATTTTCTCTGAAACCCCAAATTCCATAATTTTACAAAATATTTTTTTCCTCAAATCAAAAACAAACACAAAACATTTCGTAAATTTAGAAATGTTTTCGTTTTTTTAACATATAAAAGATTTTAGTTGTACAAATTGAAAAAAAGCACATTTATATTGGGTTTCGGTGCAGGTTTGCGGCATAACAATTTATTTTTGTTAATAAAAAAAAAATGTTGTAGATCGCATGTGAGTCTATTTATAGAATATTACTATCCATAAACATAAAATATTCAATTGTTACAATAAATTTAAAAATAAATGTCGGTTGTTTCAGTAGTATTCAAATGCTATTGCTTAGTACGAAGAACCACAACAATGCGGTTGGCAAAAAATTCGGGTGCAACTACAAAACTCTTTTCTGTATGTACTGTGATAGGATATCTCCTCTTCTTTAAAAGTGATTTATATTTTCAAATTAAAATTTAGTGTTTTTTACCATGACTTTGTTTGGTTTATTTGCGCAAAAAAACCTGTAATAGTTTAGTCTTGAAATATCCTTGAAATTTAAAATTTATTAATACATTAAATTTTTTTTCAAAACTCAGTCTTTTAGAAAATATTAGAAGTTGTATTGATTTTTTTATAAAGTTCCAACGAAATTGTAGAAAAAAAAAAATTAAAATGTTTAATAATCTTTTTTGTATTTAGTATTTTAAGGATTTTTCACCACTAGTATTATTAGTACGGAGAATTCTATATATTTAAATTAATTAAATAATAAAGACCTTTTTGGCAGATAAACCAAAAAAAAAGAAAAAAAAAACATTACAAAAAACTAAATTTTAATTTTTAAAGTTAAATAACTTTTAAATTAGAGGTGATAACCTATCACTGTATGCATGTTTCTTTTTTACCTTACAATGTACATTACTATAGCATAATCGTACGTATCGGTCCAAATTTTCAAATGTTACACTGCCCAAAATATTTGTTATACACTTTGACAACATGTAAGTACACCCTGTACTAAGGCAGGTTGACCCAATCACAGTATTGCAAAAGATTAACACTTCTTATAAAATTTCAAATTTGATTCATACATATCGGAAGAGTAGTTTAGAAGTTCTATATTTATTACAATAACTTTTATGAAATACTCCACTGGATGAGTTGTTTAGAAATAACCATTATTTTTTTCAAATACCCCACTGTTCTGTAGAAGAAAAAGAGAGAAAAAATTACGAAAATATGCTTAAGGAAATAAAATGAATAAAATGACCACAATAGGTGTCAAGCAACAAATGCCTCCAACCATATGGACAACAAAGAATATGTTGAAAAAAATGTAGAGCATAATAAGATGATAAAATGGATTTTCGGTTTTTCTTTATTTTTTATTTATGTCATACGATAAAATCTTTTCATTTCCCATTTGAATTTCCTGCCATTACTCGTACTTCTTATACCAGCCTTATAGCCAGCCAAAACAGACAGATGTTAATATCGTCCTTATGTTTAAGGCGAAAGAACACACAATTGTCCAAAGTTGCCTTTGTAAGGGTTGGCTAAAAATCTTTTGGCTCCTACATACAGTGTGATGTTAAAAAGCATCGTCTTATATTTTACATTAAAAGCATAAAGCAAAGAATTTTTTCATAAGTCCTACAAATTCCCATCCGGCATCCTTTACAATGCTGTTAATACATAGACACCATTAGGCCGTAAAGACTTTCACTGTTAACAGCAGCAGTGGCAGCATGTGTTTTAAATACCTTTCAGTTCTCACATACACATATACAACAATAGATATTAATTTGTAGATTGCAATGGTAGTTAGTAAAATTGGTGGTCATAACAAAAAAAAGAGCTACCAAGGGGGTATCCCAACCCAAAAAAATGTAGATTTTAATGAACTTTGGCTACGTTGTAAAGAAACAAATAAAAAATCTCACGTTTAAGGGTTGAAAAGTGGGGTTGAAAATTCATTCGTTTTTATATTAATTTACGAAAACTAGATTTATTTATACACACGGTTAAAGTACACAGGAAAACAAAAATTTTGATAACCATAGTGGACCCAGTGTTGATATATTTTTGTAGTGTTTTTGAAATATAGGGGAAAAAGGCTTTTCAGAAAAAGGTGCATAAAAACCCAACGATTTTAAATATCGGAAAAACCTCAAAAACCGCCTCAATTAAATTAAATAGGCATTACTACGCATTAATTTTAGCTTAATACAACTACAAGTCATTGATAAATCGCCATATTTAATGTTACTCAAAACACATTTTTTTTAATCACAAAAACTCTTGAAAGTCTTTAAATATAATTTGTGCACCACTGAATGTGTCTTCAAAACACCTTTAATTAGATAACAAACTTATCTATTATTATTTAAGTTCAACGAAACAAGCCGAATAAGACGGAAAATTAGTATTCTCTGTCTTCTCTACAATATATTATTAAGTTTATTAAGATCTGCCGGTCGGGATACCTTCCTTGTAAGCCAATGTCTAAGCGGTGGTAGGAACATACATATTTATTTAAAGTTCCTCTCTTAAGAGGTTTGGCTAGACTGCGAAGTGGGGACTTTTTTCTCTTAACAATTTCCAAAAATGCATTCTAATCCTATGTCTATGAGGGAGTAGGAATCCGAATACCAAAGTTCAAGTTCTTAGCTTCGACGGTAGGGAGACTTTTTGCCCTTTTAGCATATATTTTTACCACGTTCCTGGATCATAACTATGAGTGATTTAAATTTCTACACTGAGGGAATTATCTGCATTATATTAATGAATTTTTACATAGAAGCAATGAAGTTGCACTAGAACTCATCCATTTAAAATTTTCATTAAACTAATGCAAGTTTTCATAAAATTTTATGAAAATTTTCATTTAATATACTAAAAAGTAAAAATTTTATGAAAATTTTCATTTAAAATACTAAAGTTAAAATTACACCAATTAATTCCCTGCAGGTAATGTCAATAGTGAAAAAGTATTGATTGACTGTGTCACCAGTACTACTAACCAAATATTCCCCAGGCAATGTAATTTGCTATAGACATTTAACATGTACGTGTCATTGAAAATCACTAGTGACATTAGAACTATTGACTAGGTAGTGAATAGGTAGTTCTTATGGGACCATATGTAGACTTTAGAAACATAGATTCACTAGTGACTAAGTAGTTCTTATGGGACCATATGCAGACATTGGACCAAAGATTCTCTAGTGACTCGTTAGTTCTTATGGGACCATAGACATAAGAGCCATAGATTCACTAGTGACTAATTAGTTATAATGGGACCATATGTAGACATTGGAACTAAAAATTTACTAGTCAGTTAATAGATTTTATGGGACCATATGCATAAACTTAGTTTAAATAAATACATATATTTTGTTAAAGTTAAATTATGAAGTTTTATTACAAAAAAACTATATTCAAGTTTTTTAAAGCTTAAAAGTTAAAAGGTACACTATGCTGCAGTCTTTTTGTTTACTTTTTTAATTTAAAGCCTAGTATGTGGCTAGGTACATATTCCTTATTGTCTAATCAAAACGACTTTCATGGAACGCACTCTAAGAGCATCTGATTTCGATGAAATTTTTATATGTTAATGATTTTAATTATGTTTCTTATAAAGAAACTATACAGAAAATTTGTATCTTTGAAAAGAAAATTGTAAGAGCCACTCAATGGCACCACAATTTTTGGTGTATTTCTTGGCACTTTTGTGGTAAATTATTAAAAAAAATATTTTGTGTAAACTTCATCATTATTTCATTATTCATTATTTTCATTATTTTAACACTTAAGTTTTTCAGCCAAACACGTGTATTTCAAACAAAAAGAAATAGAATCAAGAAGAAGAAGCAGAAGCAGAACTACAAAATTCATCTGTCACAAAATGTCTACCCATCAAAAGCAAAGTAAAAAGTGTAGACGCTTAGTTGACAAAGTCAACAAAATAGTAGACAAAAGTGGAGACTTGGAGACACTTGACCCCAAGCTTCCTGCAGGGTTACTACAGTGAACCAGCACTGAAAAAATATTTAACATTATTTGTTTCAAAGTACACTCGAAAATCGTTTCAAGGTGCACTTATGACAGTGTTTTGAAAAATTTATACTGTTAAATTTATTCACTAAATAGGTGTACCAGTTTTAAATTCCAGGCTTTAATAAAGTTTAATTTATTAACATATTTTAGTTCGGAATAAAAATATTTCACTTATACAAATTTAACTGACTTCAAAATTGGTCTCAAAATTTACTTTAGGCGTTTTAAGCTACACCACCCCCTAGTGCTATGTATGCTTATGGGCACAAGGCTAAATAAAACACTATCTAGAAGATATTTTTTCAAAATGTGCAAAATATCCGAAAAAAATTTTAAGTTTCAAGGTACACCAATGCAGAAAGATCGTTTACATGTCTTTATTTAAAGCTGAGAAGACTTACCCAATAAATTATGTATATGTTGTATGTTGAGTATCTACAACCGCTCCCACAACTTAATTGGAGGCGTGCACAATTTTTAACAGTGGGTTAAAATTGATATTTTCCATAAAAAGTTTGCAAACTTTAGAAGCAGCTGGGGGCTTTTATATAAAAAGAACTTTTAGAGAAGTATACACACTTTTTACATTCAGAAAGAAAATATTTATCTGTTGGTGATTTTTTAAGAAAATATCGCAAAAATTTGATTATTTTTTTATTTTCTACTTTAAATATGTAGTTTTTGAGTGGAACAAGATATTGTATTCATTTTTTTTATTTAATCAAGAATTTATTTAGTTAAATAACAAATATTTTAAAAAAGAAATTGGTTCCGATTTCGTCCCGCTATTTGCAAAACACTGGACCTGAGTCTGACCAAATTTGGTTATACATAAGAGTTCCCGAATATCTCTAGAACTATTGGAGACAACCCAAACATGTGTTTTGTTAGTCTCTACTAGCAGTTTACAAATATATTGATTTTTTGATAATCGGATGAGAAACTAAAAAATTTCGCGCACTCAACATATTTTATGCAAAAAGTACCATAATTGGGGGAGTCGTATTGCCGCCACCGGGGGTCAGGGAGGTTCAATATCATAACTTAAGCTCGATGTTCCCAATTTCATTTCAATCGGACTACTAAGTAAGAAATTGCCGAATTATTACCAAAAATTGTGTGATATATCCTACTGTCACCTGTTCGAATACGTTGTGTAGTGTTCCAAACACTTTTATGACATGAGCATCACTAAATTGAAACAAAACTTGATGTCAAATATCCAAGAAGCCACGAATTCAAAACAGCAGTTCACTCGAAATGTGTCATAATGCGTTTCTGTGATTACATTAAAAAAAGTTTGTTGAAAAATTTGTTAAACGTATATTCAAAATATCTAACTTTAAGCAATTTTTTTTGCTGACATCGTCTTTTCATCTAAAATTTTAGTTAAACACTAAACAACTATTGTTTAACTAATTAACATTGGTACCAAAAAACTATTGTTTAACTAATTTACGTTGCTACCACAATTGTGCTGATATACACACTTAAAGCATTGAGAACAAGTGAAAAGACGAGATGCAGCTGTCGCAGCTTGTAGAGAAAAAAGAAAAGTAGAGAAAAAAGAAAAGATTCAAAAAAACACAATCATTACAAGGCTTACACAAAATGCAAACACGCTCTAATTCGTTCATTTTAGTTTCTAAGAAAGTTATGCATGTGCGTAATAATAAATATGTTGAATATTAAAAATATATAATTATAAATATGCTGAATAAAAAAATACTAATTCGAAAATTGAAGATGAATGCAAAAATAAAATATGATTTGGTGCTACTGTACAAAACAGTAGTTTGATAAATTGTATTTTAAAATTATCTTAATTTGAAAAATGTAAAATTGTGTCGTACATACATATACATTAGGGCGGGTCGATTTAAAAATCGCTCAACGTTCAAGGAAAATCGTATTCTAGGGATCAAAATAAGAAACATTGCCGAAGGAACCATACCTCTAAAACGAATTCTGATGTCCCAACTTTTGAAAAAGCCCACTTTGATATTTCAGAAAGTAGGAGGAATCTCTCCAAGATTATGGGAGCTACTTCTTCTCCGGGAGACGCGCTAGCAGATTAATGCATAAATCATCATTCTTGGTGCCCGTTATGGTGTTAAAATTGAAGTTAAAAGAGTGCCTTTTTAGCCGTCTTTTTATAGCAAAGTGGATTGAGCTATTTCAGAAAGTAGGAGGAGTCTTTCAAAGATTAGGGTCTCTATTTCTTCTCCGGAAGACGCTCTAGCAAATGAATGCATACTTTATACTCGATTGGGTTGGACTCGATTGGGGCACATGGATTTTTCAAAATTTTGCCCTACGGTTCAAAAGTCGGGACATCAGAATTCGTTTTAGAGGTATGGTTCCTTCGGCAAAGTTTCTTATTTTGATCCCTAGAATACGATTTTCCTTAAACGTTGAGCGATTTTTTTGCCTCCATACAAATCGTCCCGGCCTAATATACATAGATGTAAATAATTGTGAGTTATAATGATGGTTATTTAATTAATAAGATATATTGTTCATTTCCAGGTTTTTTATTTAATTGCATTATGATAACGATGTAGAAGTGATGACATTTTATATTTAAAACAATCACAAAAAAATAAACTTATATTTCACAAAATAAATTGACTAAAGTAAAAATTAAATACTAAGATTTTTTAGTTTTTTTCAATCTACTAAGCTCCAACAAAATTGTTTTTTGATTTCAACAAGTCGATTTTCATTTGCATTGAACTAAGTGTCAGCAAAACATGTTGCTGAATTTTTAAATTTTTTGCAGAAAATCAGTGAGCAGATTTTGGAGACGTTTGATGACTCAACTAACTTTAGTGCTAACTTTACAGACTTTTTTTTAGTGTACTCATGCCCGTACTGTTAATCTGACGATGATTTAGAATGAATCGATACCATTTGCACAAATTAAAATTGTTATGCTGGTTATCAAAAATGTTGTTATGTTCGCAACCACCGAATGCAAAAAAAATTAAATACATTTTCTTAAACTTTCAAAATCAGATGTTGTCCTAACATTTACCAGAAATTTTTTATTCTATGGCAACCTCCAAGCCATTTTTTGAGTGGTCGATTTTAGGTACTTTTAAAAATTTGCTATAAAGTTTTTGTTTCAAATTATTCAAATTTTTTCTAGCTCAATATTGTGAATTGATATTTTATCTTTGCCAACCTATGAATATGACAACAATACATTGATTTAATGATGAGTTATGGGCAAAAAAGCTTATTGATGGTAACCGGCAAGCTTTTCCCCTACTTTATATTTTTAGTTTTTCAGTTTTATTTTTTATTAGTTTTTAATTAACTACCATTTCATTTATTTACAGTAAAAGTAATAAATCTTGAATTTATTCATATGTACTATATATTTTTTTTATAATTAATAGCATGCTCCCAGGAGTACATAATTAACATTTTTTTTCATTTTTCATTTATACGTACGTACGTATGTACGTACTTTCATGAATGTATGACATGACATACATTCCATACATTTATTTTATTATTGTTCTTTGTTTCATATTGTATTTTTCGGTTCAACATTGTTATTGCTGCTTCTTCTTTAAATTATTATAATGCTTAAATATACAAACGGAAAAAAATACAACAAAAAGAAAGGTGAACAACACACCTTTTGTCACTTACCAACTCATCATATATACACATTAGGGAGCCCCTCAAAAAGCTATTTTGTTCTTTTTTTGTTTTCGTTCATTACACCCGCAGTTTTATTGAAAATGGGTTCAAATTTAAGAAATAGGTTTTTGTGCAACACGTTCAATCGAGCCGAATTTCGTTCGAAAATGGCCTATGTTTGAAAAAATTATTAAAATTTTTGCAAAATTTTAAATTTTGAATAATTAAATGTTTGACTTCATTCATTCCTTAAATATACTCACAATTATTTAGGTATGGATTTGTGACTAACTCACTTTATACTGAAAGCAAAACCAAGCACAAAATTTAAAGAAAAAAATCAAAAACGTGTTTTTTTAAATAAATTTTAAAGGTTTTTTAAAATGTCTAATTTAGAGATGTCGGTTTATATTTTTATAATATAATAGTTTTCATAAAAGGAAAAAAAATAAAGTTAGTTTTAAATCAAAATTAAAACCAAAAGTTTTTTTTTTTATCTTTTATCATAAATTATGATGTGAGCAAGATTATTCAAGTTCAAGATCTTTTTTTTTTTGTAAAACAAAAAACCGTGAAAGGTTTATTAATTAATTAAAAAAGTTTTCTGTCTACTAATTTAAAGCAGACTTTATCTACTGACGAGTCCTGACATGTTTCATTTCGCGTCACCGAATATCTTCAGAGAACCAATGCAGAAGGTGTAGAAGATTTTTACCCAAATTTTGTGTATTATGACTAGGGATTCTAGCCTATACACCAACAATGTTTTTTAGTTAAACATGTTTTATTTTTGATTTGAATTAGTTCAATTCTTCCAATTTTGTTTTTTTACTTCTCATCGGGTAAATAAAACAATACGGAAAAAGCGTTGATCTTTTTCCTTCAAAATTGGGTGAAAATCTTCTACCCCTTCTACATTGGTCCGCTGAAGATTTTCGTTGAAGGGAAATGAAACATGTAAGGACCTGTCTGTCTGTCTGCTTTAAATTAGCGGACAGAAAACTTTTTTAATTAATTAATAAACATTGCACGGATTTTTGTTTAACAAAAAGCAAATGATCTTAAACTTGAATAATCTTGCTCACATCATAAAATAAAGGAAAAAAATTAAATTAAAAAATCCTCCTTTAATAGAGGTATTTTGAAAATCGATTATTTGGTTTACAGATTTCACGAATATTCGGTTACTAATCGGTATATTCGGCATGTTTTTACTATTCTGCCGAATATCGAATAAAATCAATATTCGGCAAAATTATTCTGTTGAAAAAAAAACGTTAAAACATGAAAGTTTATCTAAAAAAATAAATTGAGAAAATCATTTTTTCATATATCATTTTTCTTTAAAACGTCAAACACGGCTGTTTGTATTGGTATGAGATGATCTTTTAACCATAACAAGTTCTAATAATCCAATTTTTTCCTATAGAACAGTGCACTTATATATAAAACTGTATGGAGTATTCGGTTTAAACTAATCACCGAATAGTCGGTGTTTTCCAAAGTGGCGAATACACTATTCGTGGCATCTCTAACGTTATCAAATGTCGAATTTTTTTCAATTTATATTTTTGTTCCTTAATTACAACTACATTCCAAACCGGGTATAACGAATACTCGGTAGAGCGTACACGCAATGCAACGGACGAATATAACTAATTTTTCTGAAAATTTATATTCGATATAATGAAACAGATGGTAATAAATATGTTAAACCTAAATAAATAGAATAATTGTAATAAGAAAAAAAGTTTTTTTTTTGAGTTTTAATTTAGGAGTTTATCCACTATTGCACTTTTATGTTTAATTTTCAATAAACTCAGCATTTTGAAAAATGTTAAATGTGCAGTCGATTTAATACAAAAAGTTGTTGCGATATGTCTAATATTTCGATATAGCGAATTCGGGCCCGACAATATATTGGGATGTCCTCAATAAACAAGTTATTGATTTTCTAATCATAACGACTTTTGGTTTTGCCGTTTATTAATTTTTCGTAAAATCCAATAAATTTGTTAATCAAATCAATGTAGTGGTTTATGAATTTAAACAAAAAATAAAAAACTTTTCGGTAAATCAATAAAACTCTTCTTCACAAAATAAATGAAATTTTTTTTATGAAATTCAAAGTCTTATATTTTTTATGAAAACATTTTTTTTTAAACTTCTTTATTGAGTGTAAGAAAATTTACAGAAATTTTATATTTCTACCTACAATTTTGTAAAAGCTTGCATTAAAATTTCATTGCATTATTAATAAAATTCTGTAATATCATACTGACAATTCTCACTGTGCAATATCGAAACTTGTGTCTCCAAATGCCAAAAAAAGGATCAAACATATTTGTTGGCAAAAATGTCGGTCGGATACTACACTGAGAGAATTATCTGCATGATATTAATGAAAATTTTAATTAAACTAATGCATGTTTTCATACTATTTCTTGAAAAATTCACTCATTCACTCAATGAAGAAGTTTCATTAAAAAACTAGTTTCTTAAAAATATTTCGTTCGATTTATAAAGAAAAGTTGCATTAGTTTATTGAACATTATCATTAGTTTAGGTCCAGTAAAATTTTCTTTGTGTATAATTTATACTCAACAATCATATTTTTGAAGGTTGATGTGTTTGTCATAAATATTTATTATTCTGCAAAAACATTCCGACGTAAAAAAAAATACTCTCGATTTGTACGACAAAAATCGGATTTTTACACAATTATCCATTATCTAATTAATTTGAACAAATAATGCTTTTATTGGGTATTCGGCATATTTAATAGTACACTGAGAGAGTTCTCTGCATGATATTAATGAATTTATGCATAGAACCAATGTATAAGCTTTTCGTTAAACCAATGCATTTCATTAAACTAATGCAAATTTTTATAAAATTTATGAAGAATATCATATGAAGCATATCAATGCACAAGCTTTTCATTAAACTAATGAAAATTTTTTTAACAATTATGAAGAATATTATTCTATTTATTTTTTAAAGTTGAATCCACTAAATGAATAAGTTTCTTTAAAAAATTTGTTTCATTAATTACTAATTTTAAGAAAATTTCGTTCACGTTTTGAAGAAAAGTTTCATTACTTTACTGGAAATTTTCATTATTTTTCGTCCACTAAAATTGTCTCTGATGGGAGATTTGACAAATAGAAGGAGCATGGCTGAGCTAAACTTCACTTTATGGGGCAGGTTGTCCCATACAGAATTAAATTAGAAATTTTTATAGTGAATTTTCATTGTTGATCTATAAATTGTGTGTGAGATGTTGGTTAGTTCGGTTAAAGATCATAAATATTTTTTCCATATTAACAGAAAAATTATAATTTGTTTGTGATAATTTAGTTTAATTATCAGAAAAAACACTTAGAAAAAAAGCTATTTGACACCTGCATGAATGGAGTTAACTTACTAGCCCGCAACGGCCTTCATCAACATTCTTCGTGCCTTAAAGTGTTATATTTAATTAAAAACGTAACGTGACTTAGTTTGTTGAGTATGACGAAATTAACTGCGAACTTATTTTCTATAAAGCTATGTTTAGTTCTGTTAATTATTACCATTATCGGTTCTATTATCGATTAAGGGGGACGGGGTGCGTGGGGCCACCAGGCACTAAAAATTGGTACGCGTAGTAACACAAAAGTGTGGGTACTCTAATGAAAGGAAATTACCTTAAGATTTCAAAAATGAGATTATTTAGATCTATGATACGTAGCGCCCTCTGCACCCGCTTACAAATATTGCCTTCCGAGCTATTTTCAAAAACACTTACAAAACACAATATTATTGACATATGCAAAAAAAAAAATATTTTGAAGTAACGTTTGCCGAAAACAATCGATTTCTTCCATTAGTAATCAATTGCAATAAAACTCGAAGGTGTAATGATAAATCTATTCTTAAAGGACAACCTAATACACACACTTATTTTTACCCCCAGCTGAGTATTTGTGTGTGTGTATTTATTCAACACGCACAATTTTTTTTTTTCTTTTTACATTTTTTTTAACCTTCTGGGATCATAAGAGCTCATTGTTTTCCGTATTATTTTGTGTACGTGAAATTTTAAGCCAGTCAATAAGTTTACTTAAAAGTGTATCTTACTATGCTTTGGTGTGTGTGCCTGAATATGTTATAAGAGCATGTGTGTGTGTTTTTTTTATTTACCGTTGTTTAGGGAGTCTTTTGGCAAAACGTTATCGCTATCGTGATAATCAATGTGTGACAATTATGCGTGTTTACATTGCTACTTTTTCATTGTCACACATTTTTTTTTTCGCTCTTTATGTTATTGTTTCTTTTGAGTTTATTTTACTTCTGCTTCCTTTGCTATAAAGATATCAATGTTCGTTTTTGTTCTATTGAAATCATTTGCATAAAATGTTATATCATTTTTTAAGGACATAATAAATTTTAAGATTAAGACACATATTTAATCGTTTTTTTTTTTATCAATAATTTTTGTTTTTTTTTTTTTAATTTTGTAATAAATACGTACACTGAAAAAAATAAGTTAGTACAAAAGTTAGTAAAACGTCTTGTAAATCAGGTATACTATTTTTTAGCAAATTTTTTTGCTAAAATCGTGTTTTCAGCTAAAATTTTTGTTATACTTATTCAGCACTTAACTGTTTTATACTAATGCTTTACTAATATACTAATGTTTTGCTAATTAATTTTGCTAAAAAAAATTCTGCTGATAAATACATTAATAGTGTGACGACAACCAGATTGAAAGATATACGCAGAATGAAGCAGATGTCGCTGCATGTCAAGATGTAGTAAGGAAGAGGAAAATGATACTATAAAGTACAACTCTAATAAGACATATAAAAAAATCAGCCATGGAAGACTTTTGTATCTGTTTCTCATACATAAAACAAAATTGAGGATTAAAACAACTTAACTTTTGCGTTGTCGCCGGCTTGTGAAAATAATTGTCTATTAATTAAATAAAAGACAAAATAAAATATTTAAATTTAATATGTATTTCTAAACTAAATGTTTATAGATTAATAATCTAGTGTGGTCAAATTGCAAACAAACATATACAGACATGTAGACAGAGTAAAGCGAAAGACAAAGACACACATCTTAGGTATATTTTTATGGTTCCTTTTTCTTATTGCAAAAAAAAGTGTTGTTTTTTTCGTTTCGTTTCGTTTTGTTTGTTTTTGTTTATGTTTTCGTTTTGTTTCTATAATTATCTTCGGCAGTTGCGTCTTTGTAAAGAAAGCATCATTTAGACAACCATTGATGTAAGTAGTTGAAAGAAAATTTTTGTTATGTTATATATATTTATTTCTATATATTTTCAGATATTAAATTAATTCATGTCCTCAATGTAGGAAAATGAAATTTTTATATTTCGTAATTATTGTAAATTATTTTTAAAAGAATCACAAAAATATGTTTTCTGATTTTCAGCAAATAAATTAACTGAATTACAATTTTTCTACAAATTTTTTGCGTTTTTTTTCAGTCTACTAAAATTCAGCAAAAAATTTATTAATTTTTAGCAAGGCATTTTTAGCAAAGCATTTAAGTGTTAGCAAAACTTTTGCTGAATCTACTAATTTTGTTGCTACAAATCAGCTCGCTGATTTTCAGCAAAAGATTTTGCTGACATTAGCAACTTTTTTGCAAGCACCCTCCTGACTAAAATTTTGCTGACTCAGCAACATTTTTTGCTGACTTTACAAACTTCTTTTTTTAGTGTACGCTTTGGCGGAATTGGTACTGCGCTTTAGTTGACAGAAGGCGAAATGTGTTGGGAAAATGAAAATTATTCAAGTTCGAGGCCATACTCTATATTTCTTTACTAGGATATTGTCCTAACAAATAATCTATAGAGTTTTTGTTTTCAAATTTATTAATTGGTCATCAGAACGTTTGAAAGCAATTTGAAAACAAAAACTCTAAAGGTTATTTTTTGTATGACCATATTTCGAAAAATATTTAAAATGTCAAAAAATTTGTTAAAACGCCTTTTTGACTCGGAGGTGCTATTAACTCAGTTAACGCATTATGCGAACCAATTTAAATGTAACTGAGAATATCAGACACACAACACATACATTTTCAAAAAATAATAGGCCATTTCTTTATAGTTAAGTATATCTTCATCAAAGGAATTGATGGCCATTTAAAAGTCGAAGAATTAAAAAAAGTACTTGAAACTTTCAAGAGAGTCATTAGACTTGGAAGATACATCTACTGAAAAAGTAAGTTCCATATCGCTGCTTCGTGAAAAGTTTTGCGATTTTTAAACTTTCGCAGTTTTTTCCATACGTGTGCCGTTTAATTGAATTGAGTTTTGAGAACAGTATTTGCAAAACGGTGTAATTTAATATAGTTTGAGTTTTGCCAACACTGATAATTATCCATGCGTAAAATTACAAAAAAAAAATGTCAAAATAACCAAATTTTTTGTAAAATAAACGAAAATATGTACATTTTACGAAAGTTTTTGTAGTTTTGACAATAATTTCGTATTTTTATGCATGGATTATTATGAGTGAAGTTGATGTCAGCTCACCAATTACTGGATACGAACATCACAAACTCATATGGAATTAGCGCAGATTTTGTTAAAATACATATTTTTGCATCTGATATTTACAATTATATTTCACATCGTCTAGCGTATTGTATGGCTGACAAGGAAAGTACTCGAACATAAACACTCCGGTTTTGATGAAATTTGGATATGTGAAAAAACAAAAAAAAAACTCTAAGATCGACCTGTCTCGGTTTTCGGCCGTCTCGGTATATTAATGGATCAAAATTGGGTTCAAAAATGGACATTGATTTCTTTTTTTTGCTTTTTAAGGTATTTGAAACAAAGTAGCTATATGCAAATGTGGCATCGTTGGAAAAATATTTGAGGACTTTTTCACGGTAAATTTTCTTTTGGTACTTTTTGATTTTTTAATTTCTTTTGGCTTAAGAAATATATAATTTTTGGCGTACGTACTGCTATGGCTGCCAGATTAAAATATTTTTTTCTTATTGAGTTTTTTTTGTTTTTTATATTCCAGCCACTTTATGTTTAACAAGATTATTCCAAAAACACCATTTAGTATTCTATTTTAAATAGTTTCTGTATTAAACATAGACAATATGAAC
This sequence comes from Delia radicum, assembly GCA_021234595.1. Lineage (NCBI taxonomy): Eukaryota > Metazoa > Arthropoda > Insecta > Diptera > Anthomyiidae > Delia > Delia radicum. The sequence continues at coordinate 195,937,123 of CM037852.1, forward strand.
TTTAAATTTCATAGTTTTGAAAATACTTTGTTTTTTTCAATTTCGTTAATTTTTAATATGCTTCCATACAAAAAGTTAAAAAATATGAAATTTCTACATAATATTTTATTTTTTTATATGAAATGTGTTACTTATTTCCAAATCAGGTCATGTATTTTTGTATTAGCTTTTGAGTGCTATATAACATGATATACACTTAATGTACATAAGTGCATAAAAAGAGAATAAAAGTTATTTGAGTTATGCTCCCTTAAAATAAATTACCAAGAGCACATTATATTTGCAGATCATACACACAGAAAATAGATTCGTTGCTATAACCGAATTTTTTGCCAACCGAATTCTTGTTGTTACATGTACCAATAAAATATTTTTTATACATTCAATTGGAACGACTAATATTTGGTGATGAACATCAACACCAAATATTAGTCAAAAATAAGTACACCATATCCATCAATTTTTTTTTTTTTTAATTTTTTTATTTTATGTTATTTGAAGAAAATGTTACAATACAGTTTATTTAATTAAAATATTAATATCAAAAAAAATTATAAAAAACTCAAGATTTTTGTAGCTAGTTCAGCATCATCTTGAAGACTGTTTTCTATTTCAAAAACTTGTATGTACGTAGAATAATTTTTTTAGATAGAGAAAATCCGCAGAACCTCATTTTTATTTGCACAACAAATCGTCAGAAATTTAAACACTTCTACAGAAAAAAATTGCCGCATCTTGGTTTTTTGCAATAATCTTTTCTTTGGATTTGCAATAGAAAAAGTTTTACCTAAAAAACACAAATCATAGAATTTTTATAAGAAATTTCTACAACTTTTTTCTATGAAAAGGGAATTTAAAATCCGAGAAAATTACGAATCTGCGTTTTTTTATAAAAAAAAAAACAATAAAATCTAATGCGTTTTTAATGGAATTTTAACACAAAAAGTTCTTGTAAAGTTATTGATTTCATTTAAGATTTTTTTTAAATTTTTGTTTAACCTGTCAACATTTCAACATTTTATATATATTTTCTTAATTTTCAATATTTTTTGTGTCACGAAAAAGTACTTTCCCTGATTTTCAATATTTTTTTAAAAGTATTAAAAATAAAATAAAAATTAGGAATAGTTCTTTTGTTTTTACTAGAGATGTCACAAATATTCTGTAACTATTTGGTACTCGCCTTATTTTGACTATTCCTCCGATTACCGAATAATGTCACTATTCGATCTAATTATTCTGTCAAATGAAAATAGCATAAAAGTCTGTATTTTGTATCTTAAAAATTTAGAAAGTCAAGTTTCTCACAAACATATTATTCTTAAAGTTGTCAAACACTTCTGTTTATATCGATTTCAGATTGTCTTTCAAGATAAAAAAGTATTAAAATTCATTTTAATTTCGTCTATATCTAAAATAAAGTGTATTTTTATAAACAATTTATATGAAAATGAATAAAAGAAATTTTCGGCAAATCTTAGTTATGCGGTGAAGTGCCGAATACTCTATTCGTGGTATCTCTAATTGTTAATAATATATGTATGTGTAATATTAAAATTTTTAATAGGAAATAGGCACCAGAACTGGTAAGAATATTAAGTTAACATGATTTTTGAATAAATTATACAAATATTTATGAAAAAAAAATAAATTTAAAAGTTGGTAAAATGTACAAGTTTTTAAATAAACAATAAAACAATAAACTTGTACAAAATACACAATCATTACAGCTTAAATAAGTTTTTTTTTAATCGCTAAAATTAAATTTGTTTTTTAAATAAATAACATAAGATGTTTTTTTTTTTTTTTTTTTTTAAATTCATAAAAAAAAAATTATGAAAAAAATAAATGTTGTTTTTTGTATATTTGCAAGGAAGCTTTCTTTGAAATTGAATTACTTCAGGAGACAATTGTTGATATACGCATTGCCTATGAACAGCAAAGAAAATGACCTTACTATTGCAAACAATCATGTTAAAGTTGTAATAAAATGGTAATGGAACATTTTTATAAGGTAGCGTAAATCATATAACTTATATCCGCTTTTTATGCACTTAAGGTTTGCATTCGAAAAATTATTAACACAGAAAAAATTTTTTAAAAAGTTAATCGCAAAATGTATGTATAAAACCTTTTTTATTAAAAAAAATAAATATTCTAGTTTACAAGCAAAAAATATTAGTTTTATTCTCCATTTATAAATTTATTCACCTTTTCGGGAAACCCTCCAATTGAGGTCTTTAAAGTAATTTCGATAACCTTCTCGGATCAGTTTTTTCCATCTCCGCTTAATCATCCATGCCTAGGACACTGTTTTTGTAGCCCTTAATTATCTTTTAGCAAGATCCCAATGTCTTTCCACTGGTCCTAGCGCCAGCCAGTTTTAGGGGTTTTGCCTCCCTTGGTACAAAAGCAATGTTATTTGTGTCATACCAGTGAAGAGCTCTCTTGCTGTAGTGTCAAGATACTAAGTCAGACCGGAAGTATATGTGGTCATACTGTCTTGGCGTATAAATATGAGGTGTATTTTTTGCAAACATTCCTCTCTATGAATTTCGGTTATTGTTGTTTCTGTTGTTACAAATGAATTGCTCCTTTTTTCACAACTGCATGATGGGAAAAGGGTCAAATAATAAATTTGAAAACAAAAAAATCTCTATAGATTATTTGTTACACTCAAAAAAAAAAGTTTGTAAAGTCAGCAAAAAATTTTGCTGAGTCAGCAAAATTTTAGTCAGGGGGATGCTAGCAAAAAAATTGCTAATGTCAGCAAAATCTTTTGCTGAAAATCAGCGAGCTGATTTTTAGCAACAAAATTTGTAGATTCAGCAAAAGTTTTGCTAACACTTAGTAGATTACAAATAAAAAAGCGTTGGTAAAAATTAATAAATTTGTTGCTGAATTTTAGTAGACTGAAAAAAACGCAAAAAAAATGTAAAAAAATTGTAATTTAGTTAAAATATTTGCTGAAAATCATAAAACATATTTTTGTGATTCTTTTAAAAATAATTTACAATAATTACGAAATATAGAAATTTTCATTTTCCCACATTGACGACATAAATTAATTTAATATCTGAAAATATATAGAAATAAGTATATATAACATAACAAAAATTTTCTTTCAACTACTTACATCAATGGTTGTCTTAATGATGCTATCTTTTCAATGACGAAACTGCCGAAGATAATTCTAGAAACGAAACGAAAAAATAAAAAAAAAAAAAACGAAACGAAAAAAAACAACCCTTTTTTTTGCAATAAGAAAAAGGAACCATACAAATCTACCTAAGATGTGTGTCTTTGTCTTTCGCTTTACTCTGTCTACATGTCTGTATATGTTTTTTTATGGTTGATTTTTTTAATTGTCTTATTAGAGTTGTCCTTTTTAGTATCATTTTCCTCTTCTCTACTACATCTTGACATGCCGCGACATCTGCTTATCAGCACAATTTTTTTTAGCAAAATTAATTAGTAAAACATTAGTATATTAGTAAAGCATTAGTATAAAACAGTTAAGTGCTGAATAAGTATAACAAAAATTTTAGCTGAAAACACGGTTTTAGCAAAAATATTTGCTAAAAAATAGTATTCCTGATTTACAAGACGTTTTACTAACTTTTCTACTAACTTATTTTTTTGAGTGTAGGACAATATCCTAATAAAGAAATATGAAGTATGACCTCAAACTTGAATAATTTTCATTTTCATTGCACAATTAAAGGTCGAAAAAAAAAATATAATTTTTATTTTTAATAAAAATTATATCAAACTTGGAATATTTTAATCATGACGAGCTCATTTTCTGCCTCATTGGACAAGTCTCAATCTTTTTGTGAAAAAATTAAAAGACAAATTCTAAACTCCCATTAATTTATTTACTGACATGTTTTTTAAAGCTACAATGATCCCAACAATTTTTTAATGAAAGTTTATTTTTAAAGAAAGCTTATCGGTTATAGCGATACCGATGCAAATGTAATACAGATACCGATACCAATATCGAATACAATACAAATGCCGTTATTCGTTTCGGTGGCCAACCTTAAGTAGAACCGGCATAATTGTTGCGTCGTTAAAGATACATGATTAACGCGAATGGATTTTATTATATACACAAACGGTTATTCATGTCATACAAACATTTTTTTAAAATATTTTACCTCAAAGTGTCGAAAATTTTGCAAGTACCCCATATATGTTTCAAATATTTGAGTGTTAAAACAATTGATATGTATACGTGGCTTATGAGCAATAAATAATTTGTATTATTTATTGCTCATACGCCACGTATTCTATATTCAACGAATGTTTTTCCAAAACGAATACGAGTAGTGTTGCCAGATTCAATATGCAAAATGATTGATATTCACAAAAAAAGTCTTGATAATTGAAAACATCCATACGTTAGTAGTTGTATTTCAATTTAATTATTTTTTTTTTTTATAAATATATATTTTTTTTATAAACAGTATAAAAAATGTTATAAGAAATAATCAGTTGGAATAATGCGATTCATTATTCAATCTTTTAAAACAAACTGTATATCTTAGATATTTGTTGATCCAACATCCTCGACATTTTCCATATATTTTCACGAATTAAATGTCTTAAAGTAGTCCGCAATCGTTAAAACCAGCTAAAAGAAAATTGTAAACAATTCTTCAGTTGTTTAATGTTTTTATTTACACTGTGCAAAAAGAAATTATATCCCTAACGAGACCAGAGACAACACAAAGATTTTCAAAGCTTAGTCGTACTTCATTTTTATCGTCTTATGAAATTTGGCTATTTTCAACTGTTTTTTTTTTTTTCATTATGGTTGAATATTAAATGTTAAAAAAATTATTTAATGCGGACAAAAATATAGTTTTTAAAAAATTTTCGAATTCTAAAATATGTATAAATTTTTTACTCAAAAAGCATTTAGACTTGCTTACTTAGTTTTAAATGTTAAAAAGAAAAAAGTGCTAAAATAACAGTACTGGCTGTTTCATACTTAACCCAGCAGAAAGTAGGAAGCAGTAAAAACCGCTTACTGCATCCTTACTGGTTCTCCTACTGCTTCGTAAGATGCATAGGTTCTGAAAGAGCAGAAATGAAAGGCCAAATTTCATTGATGGTTTACATCAATTTTGGTCGTGATATTCAAAAAGTAATGCAATGAGCATTAAGTTTTCAACACTTACTATTTTAGCGAAGCAATAAGTAAAATTGCGGAATTCATTCATTTAAATATTTTTAATACTCTATAATATGCTCTTTCGAGATGGTATAATTTGTCAACATTTTTTACACACAGAGAAAAATTTAGCTATTTGCCAACTGAAATTCGGTTAATATTACTCAAATGCGGTTATTACGAATTCCGGACGGTTGGCACAACTTAATATTAGTTTTTACAACAAAGTTCGGTTAATTCAACTGAATTTCAGTTGCAACACCTAATCTAATCCTTGTACTAACTGAACTTCCCAGCAAAACTTTGGTAATGGGTGCGATAAAGTGATGCATTACCTTGTAATGTGTACTCCTTACCTGTATCATTATTTTAAAACAAGAAGTAATGAGTTACCGATAATTGAACACTCATGGATTACCTTGCAATGAGACCTCGTTACATTTTACATTACTTCAAAACATAAAATAATGACTTACCGATCATCAATTACATAATGCATGAATTATAAACGTAAAGTAATTATTAATATATATTTTTGAAAATCTATTTATAGACACATTACTTTGTGATTTTTTGTAAGCATTACTTTGTGATTTTTTGTACTGTAAGGTGTATATTTTTGATATCACGAACGAAAACACGAAGCACAACAACTCATCTACATTTTAAGCAATAAAATATTATATGTATCAATAGCTAAGTTGGTAAAGTTCTCGCCTAACTAATTGTTAAATAAGAGAGACCACAGGTTCGAATCACTGCATGAACATGTATTTATTCAATAAAAAAAAAGTTGTTTATTTAATTAAAAAAAAAATATCTGTAAAAAAAATTTTTATGCATTTTTTTATGAAAATCTATTTATAGACACATTACTTTTTCCCACCATGTAACCATATAAGCAACCAGTTACTTTACCCCCTACAAGGTAATGAGTTACTTTGAGGCTCATCGCCTGTATAATTCATCAGTGAAGTAATGTGTAAAGTAATGCATGAAGCCCTATGGCGATACATTACTTTACCCACGATTTGGTAATGTGTGGTTTTGCTGGGTTATAAGTTGTTACCATTAAAATACACTTTTCAATTCGGTTGCCACCGAGATATCTTGAACAAAAATCATTACATTTATCACTGCTACTGTTTCCACGGAAGCAGTATTTTTTTCTGGGAAAGAACGCAAAGAAGGTCACTGAAGAAACAATAAAAACCATATTGGCTTTGAAAAAGTAAAAATAGTAATAAAAACAAAATAGTTTTTTAACGCTGTTAATAAAATGTAAATTTGTATAACATATTACTTCATACAACGTTAAATTTATTAAAATTGCTCGATTACATCAAAAGTTAAATTTGTTTATTCGTGCACTAGTTTGCCTAATCTCACTCCTTAGAAATTTTTTATAAATCAATAAAATAAATCAATTAAATGAAAAAACTGGGTACGCGATTCAAATCATTGACCATTAATATTTACGGTCAATTGTCGATACTATTGTTTTAATTTTCGAGTTGCTCAGTTGTATTTAAAGCAAAAATACACTCATAAAGATGTTAGTACATAAAAAAGTTAGTTCATGAAGAAGTTAGTTCAATTTTTTCTGTTGTTATCGTTTAAATTCGTTATTTAGCTACAGATATTAGTTATCTCATTTAAACAAATTTTTTTATCTTAAATTCAGTGACTCTCAAATTCATAAACTTTGCCAGTTAATTTAAGCCACTACTGTTTCACTTGCAGATGGCGTTTTTTGTTCATAGTTTTTATGTTATAATCATAAAATTGCTTTAACTAAGCGAGATAGAGCAAAATATAATAAAAATCGTTACTCTGTATCTATATATTAGTAATCATTAATTAATACTAGATATATAACCTAGTATCAAATATAGATGTGCCTCTGGTCAGATCCGAAAAGATTTTTTTAGCAGAAATTGAAAACAATATCTGTTGATTCAGCTTAAACGTTAGGTTGATTTATCTAAATTCTCAGTAAAATTAACTACAAGTGTCAACTCAAACTTAGTTCTTCGTAGTATTAATAAACCGATTTCAATAAAACGGATTCATTGATTTTATGAAAATTTTCATTAACTGAATGAAAATTCATTAATATTTTTAATTTTTTCATTAAAAATTATTCTAATCAAATTGTGTTTGCATTATGTAAATTAAAATTTTGATTGTAGAAAAGTCGACAAATTTTCATTCATTTAATGAATTTTTTTTTAAGAAATCATGATTGATTTGAATGATTTCAATGAAAAAACAATTCATATAATTTATGACATTTTCATTGAGGCTATGAAACCTTTCATTAAAATTGATTTAAGGAAACATGTTTACTTGATTTACTGAAACATTTCTTTAGGGAATTTTTTATAAAAAAAAATGAAGGAACTCATTAATATTACGCACAATGTTATATCAGTGTACAAATCTATTTTTAAACAAATATATTTAAATTCGAAACTAAAAAAATATTTAAAGTTCAAATTTGAAAGAACAAACTTAAATTGCGTTTAGGAAAGAGGTAAAATAATTTTGTGGAAAACGGGAGCTCGCCGGTTCGAGCCCATTTCACGACATAATAGCTTTTTATTTTTTAAATAATTTTTTGGAACACAAGTGAGTCTATTTATAAAATATTACAATCCATAAACATAAAATATTAAATTTTTACAATAAAAATTCGAAACTTGTAAACTATTTTCGGTTGTTACAATAGTTGTGTCATTTAATAAAAGTGATAGTACATGGAACTACAAAAATTCGGTTGGCAGAAAATTTGGTTGCAACTTCAAAACTGTTTTCTGAGTATAAAATGTAACCAGTAGTTTAGATGTAATTCATTTTTATAAGCTAGATTGGTAGTTGTTCACACTGTGTGTCCATAACGACTACAAATAAAATAATCCAAAATTTCCCAAATATTGCTTTTAGACCGAATTATTCGGTCGGACACTATAAATTAGTTTATTTTTGTTGGTAAATTTAGTTTTAAATTTTCATAAATTCATATTAAAAAAATTATAATTTCATTAATATATTTTCATAAAACTATGCTCTAGAAAGCATGATGTGTCTAAAATGATTTCACTTTACGCTTAAAGCTTTTATGACATTTGTATTGCAAAATAAGCAAAACTAATATTTCAATGCCATAAATCATAAAAACACCATTGGCACTAAACATCTGCGTTTAAACCACCTGAATACAACATGCATTCAAACAAAAAATACAGGGTGGTGCAAAAGTCGTATTTTTGAAATTTTAGATAATGAAAGTCTATACATACATTCATAGAAATACACCTGTAAAAATTAGCAGAAAAGGCTATTAAAAATTATGTGAAAATGATCGTGCAGAAAAAACTGCTAAAATTAGCAGATGTTTTTTATAAATATTAATAAAATAAGAAGAGCAAAAAGAAATCCGTTAACGTTACAAAAGTTTAGTTATAATCACGTTGAGTTTCAGTTAATTCAAAATAGCAATTTCCACTGCTAAAATCAGCAAAAACTTTTACTAAAAATTCGTAAACAAAAACTCTAATATCAACAAAACTTTTCCTATATTTACCTTAAATTTAGTACACTGCAAATAACAGTATATTTTTCTAAAATCAACACCAAATGTTTGCTAAAAAATGTAAATTGCTGATTTCAGAATGGAAGATTTTTAGTCGAATAAAAAAAAAAAAAAATTTAAAAAAAACTTTAAATATTTTTTTGTGATTTTATTTGTCTACTAATATTTAGCTAATTTTCTGCTGATTTTAGCAGCCTGTTACTTTCAATTAATTATAATTTAGCTTTAAAATATCTAAATATTCGAATATTCAACAGATTTGTTTTTGCTATTCTTATCTTATTAATATTTAGCACGAAAAAAACTGGCAATTTAAGCAGTTTTTTCTGCAACGCAATTTTTAACTAATTTTCGATAGTTTTAGCAAAAATGTTTACTATTTTCTGTCTATCAGTGAATGATACAGATCACTCTTCTTCTAAAATGGGTATTTGTAGAGCGCTAAACACATCAATATACTTCATCGTCACGGGTCAGAATATAACATTCATATGGGAAGTTTCATCTGAAGTGAACGAACTTTTGAAACCGATGTCTTGGGAATAAAACTTGCACCAAGTTGTGTCCTATTGGGTGGTAGTTATGACACAAAATTTCAACTTTCCGAGTTATAGGATGTTGAATTTTCACATTTTCGTTAAACAACCCTACCCAGAAAATTGTAAAATCCAAATAACAGGTTGCAGAACAACTTATGCTGTATTATAACAGGTTCTAATTTCCCTTCTACGAGTGGTTCTTTTAATATAGAGTTTGCCCTATTTGCAATAGGTTGTTTACTTCCAAACAAGAACAGGTTGCTTTAGAACCGGTTTTTGAACCAGTTATAGAATTGTGAAGCCTTACATTTTGACTCCCAGGAACCTGTTCTAGAACTGCTATTTAATTACCTATTTTAGTTCGAAAAATTTGTCCAAAATGTTTTTGATAGTTTCTTCTTAAATAAAAAAAAAAAATTTAATATATAAGAAAATAATTAACTAAAATATGTTGTGTTTAAATATTAGTATACATGCCGAATTCGCAATTCGTTCCCAGTAATGGTAACATTAGCAGTAGGACTAGCAACCCTGCCAAATCAAAAAGCTTTAGGATTTAAAGCTGTTGCTAAAACTTATAAGAAAATACGAAAATTACTCATGTTTTTCGGGTAATTAATTAAAATCACCGATTTTCTGTGGTTGGTTGATATATATATATACCTGATGCAACCTTGAGTTTCTTGTGGGTGGTGGATCAGAATGAGGCAGAAGATAACCTAATCGATTAGCTCGAAAGTGCGGCACTCCCTCTAGCGCTGACCCCCCCACAAGTTTTTTTGTTGCCATAACGAACAAGTAAAATTTTGTATAGTCCCAATATTATTTTTAAGGCTTATTTTTGACCCCACCTTTTTAGCCATTAAAAATAAGAGTGGACTATAAGGAATTGCGCTTGTTCGTTAGTGAAATATCATGTAACACGTATCAAAATTTAATAATAAATCTGAAAATATTATTCTGTAAATTTCCTAGTGGAGGTCAAAAGTACTCCCTTACAAACCTGCTTGCTGGTAAGCAACGTTTTTTTTTACTGAGAATTTAAATAAAGTTTCAAGGGTCTCTACGCCACTAAGGGTCTCTACGCCACTGAAAATATTATTCTGTAAATTTCCTAGTGGAGGTCTCCCTTACAAACATGCTTGCTGGTAAGCAACGTTTTTTTTACTGGGAATTTAAATAAAGTTTCAAGGGTCTCTACGCCACTAAGGTTTAAAGATTTTTAAGATAAAAGTAAAGATAGTTATTTTCTAATTAAATTTAAGTCACATTGTTCTGAAAATGATGCAAACTTTAATGAAAGCATTACAATTTTTTTTAATTTTTTTTACAAAATAAGCAATTTTCAAAATTTTCTTTAACAACAACTATTATGTTATAAAAATAGCAACTGACATCTCCAAATTAGGCATTGAAAAAACAAGATGTTTTTTAGTTTTTATCAAATTCGTGGGTCATTTTGTAATCTAGGCTAAAGTGGGTTAATGGTATCCGATGAAGTGAGAATTGCATATCTCAATAATTTTGAGTATAGTAAAGGAACAAATGAAATAAAAAATAAATTTTTTTGAAAACTTTTCTCCAATATAGGTTATTTTTGTCCGACTTGCGGTACGGGTTAACGTTTTCCAAAAATAAAATGATTTCTTCGCTTTGAAACCATTTGTAATAAAATTGGGAGGTGTAATGAATTTTGTGTAGATCTTAAAAAAAATTTAATGATTCTGCGGTTAAACTTCGGTAAATGAATTAAATATAAAAAGTGCGATATTTTTGGAAAGGAGAAAAAAATATTTTGGAAAGATTTGGATTCAGACATGGTTCGGCAAATATTTGAAAATTTTTGAGTAGTGAAATCAAAAAAATATATACAAACAAATAATATAAAAGTATTAGGAAATCGAAGAACGATTTTGACAACACCTTGTATAACACACTTACAAAAAAAAAAATGTACAATAGTATCATCTCCTCTCTAAACAGAAATAGCAGCAATAGTAGTAGTAGTAGTGAGTGGTAGAAGTTGTTATTACTTATGCCATGTTGTTCATGTTTCATAATACCACTTCAATTTAAAATGCATTACACTCATACCTTTTCTGGTTTAACTTTTTTGTATTCATATAGATGCAAGTGTATGTATGTTGCATAAATGTATGTGTATGTGTCGGTTTGTGGGTCATATAACACCAGTTAAAAGACAGAGCAGCAGCAGTTCAAATCGATTTTTATCTCAACAACCATAAATCGTTTTCCACTTGAACCGCAAGCTAAAATAGAAATATCCATACATTTATTTCTTCATACTGTGCACTCACTAGCTAATACATATAAATTTAAAGATATCTACACATTTACTTTAACTTCCTGTACGTACAGGTAGGGTGGTGGTACATTCGTGCAACTGTGAACAATAACTAAAACCTTTGAGATCAGACTGCCGCCAATGTCAATAGCAATAACTACTGCATACCAGTATTACGTTGAGTTAAAACTACAACAACTTTTGTATAGCAGTAGTAGCATCAACATTAGGATGTCCCTTAAAAACAATTTTTCGATTTTGGTTCATTGCACCTAACAGTTTTATTGCAAGATGGTTAGAAATGGAAGGACTCTTTTTTTTTGTGTACTTCAGCCGAAAATGGCCATTTTTGAGAACAGGTGTATTTTATTATTAAAAATTCTCAAATTTTGAAGAATTTTATTTTTTATCTCATTTATTCTTTAAATATACTCAAAATTATTAAGATATGGAATTCCGACTTCAATGGATATCATTAACTTACTTTAGCCTGGAATCAACAATTATGGACAAATTTGATAAAAATTTAAAAACATGTCCTTTTCAGGTCATTTTATGAAAATTGATTATTTTTTAAAAAGATGAACAAAATGTTAGTGTTTTCATCAAAGTTTGCATGATTTTTGCAAAAAAGAGCACCCACATTTGACTAGACTATATTTAACCCTAAGTGGTCTGGGTACAAAAAAGACATATGACACGTTATTTTAATTATGCTAACAAGATTGCAAAGCTTTTAAATTGATCAAAACAGTGTTCCACTTGATAAAAATAATTATTTCCTGTAGTTTGATTTACGAAGGGTTTTTGGTTCCATTTTTATGCCAAAAAGACCCACTAGAAAATTTCTTTCAGATTTTTTCATTAAATTGATTTGTCCACAACTATTTAACCCTTAAAAGTAAAATGGAACGATAAAAATTTGCGTGTGGTCGTTAGTTTAGTACAGTTTATCACATATCCAAATTTATGAAACAAATTGCATAAAATATTTATGTGTATCAAGCGGAAACTTTTTTAATCAATTTAAAATTTTGTTAACAAAATATAAATTACGTGTTATGAGTCATTTTTGCACCCAGGTCACCAACGGTTAAAAATTATTTAAATAAGAGTTAAGATAATTAGTCAAATCAAATTTGAGTGAAAATTTTCCGAAAATTATGTAAACTTTGATGAAAGCATTTAAATTTGGTTTAGCTTTTGGCAAAATAATCAATTTTTTTAAAATGTCATGGAAAGGAGTTACAACCACGGGTTATAATTTTTTTAATTTATTTTTTTCTTAATTATAACTATCATAACCTATGTCAATTCAGTGAATGGACAATTTTAAAACGCTTGTAATTAGACAACGATTTTTTTTGGGAAAAATATTTTTATTAATAAGTACACAGTACACAGTAAATTCTTAATTAAATTTTTGTAGGGAGCCAATGGACCGCGATCTTCTATTTGGCGTATTTTATGATTATCAAACTAAAATATCTAAATAAAGGTTTGATTTGAATGAAATTTGGTTCTAAACAAATATTTAATTGAATCAACTAATATTTTGATTGATTTTTAAATATACCCAGGAACAATTTTTAGAACAGATTATCATCGGTTACATGGAACCGGTTCTAGAACAGGTTACTGGAAGTCAAAATGTAATGTTTCACTGTCCCAGAACCAGTTCTATAACTGGTTCTAGAACCGTTTCTAAAGCAACCTGTTCTAGTTTGGAGGTAAAGAACCTATTTCAAGTAGGACAAACTCCATATAAAAAGAATCGGTTGTAGAACAGAAATTCGAACCTGTTATAATACACTATAAGTTGCTCTGCAACCAGTTATTTGGATTTTACTATTTTACTGGGTATAAAAACATATTTTATTTTAGACATAATTCTCAAATAATTTTTACATAAACTGAATAGTTAAATAGAAACGTTTTAGTATAAAATACCAACTGCAGTATACAAACATAGCAAGCACACACACAAACAGACACAGCATTGTCAAAAACACATATACAAAAGTGTCGTTCCACGCTCTTTTGTGTGTATCTAAATTTTTTTTTTTTTTTTTGTAGATAGTTATTTATAACTTTTTTTCTTTTAAATTTTTAATAAAAGTTTTAATTGATATTATCATTGCCGTGATAGGTGCAAAATCAATTAAAATATTAATTAGTTCAATCAATTTTTTAATTGAAACCCATTTGTGTACAATCATGCTTTATTACACTTTACACTGCTTTTAATATTATTTATTTTTTTTTTCAATTCTTCAGTGCATTTGGCTTCGCAACCATTTTCATACACTTTTTGTCATAAAAGACCCAAAAAGTCCAAAATTGGATATAGGCTTTTGGGACGCTTGGAAGATTTTCGTATTTCGGTACAAAAGGTATGTTTTTTGCATTAAGCCAGTCTAAAGTCTTTTTGACATAACGACAGCTTGCTAAATCGGGCCAAAATAGTATGTCGTGTCTAGAGCGTCTGTCTCTGATAAATTGTTCCAGGTATACTAAACATTTATTAGTGTAAACATACGCGTTTACAGCCATAGTTTTTGAATCATGGATGTAAAGTTGTGATATACGAAATGGCTGCAACACTAGTACTTTTGGTTTCGGCCGAACACCGTACATTGTCAGGAGTTTTTTTCAAGTCATCAGAATAAAATCCAGAATTAATACTTTCGTTGTTCCAAGCAAAAGAAAAGTATTTTTCATCATTCAAATTTATTTGAAAATTTTTTTTCATGAAGTTTTTTCTCAGTTGTTGGTATTTCTGCCAATTGTTTAATACTATATTTGGGTACTGTCTTGCTCTGGTAGTTCATTCACGCTCACTTGGAGTAAGTTTTGGCGAATTGTTTTTTTTTTTCAACCACTTGTATTTTGAGTCTTTTAACCCTCTAACCGGCCTAAGCTTTTTTGGACTGAAATTTATACCACTTGTTCGGCACGAGAAATAAAGAATATTTTGTTCTAGCGAAATTTTTTTCGTCGCCTATTTTAGGCGATATGGGTCAAAATAGGTTTAGAGGCTATCTCATAAACTAAGCTATTAAATTTAAAAAGTTAAGGCATAAATTATTCTTCTTACAAAGATATAACAACAGTCCAAAAATTAGCCCTTTTGAGCTTTTAGATAAAAAGATATGGCGATTTTCGTTTTTCGAAAAACGCGAAATTGAGCGAAAACGCACCTTAACTTCAATATATATTGACGAAACTTTGAAGATTTGATAGTGTTACCAAATATAATATTTCTGCCAAATTTCATAAAAATCCGTCTACTCGTTTTCAAGTTAAGATGATGTCCTTTATAGGTATAATTTTACAATCCTGTATGTCCTTGGACCAAACTTAGATCATTTTCCAAAAGTTTAAGCTTCAATCTTCCTTTGTGTGGAATATGAATGGTTTTATGTTAACAGAAATGTGTTTTAAGGACTTTTCAAAATTGTGGTTATTTCAAAATATTTATTTTTTGAAATTACCGAAAACTTTAACTATAACGCTTTCTCGCTTCCAAACCGTGACATGAACACAAAACATTACTTCGCAAAATATGTGGCTAACTTCGTTCTCTATCGATATAGCTAACATTTTTATAATAAAGCACTTTGTTGACGAACTTATGGCCAATTGAAAATACCCCGCCTATAGGCGGGCTTGCCGGTTAGAGGGTTAACTTTTAAATATTTACAATAATGCTTGTAATTTAAGATTTTATTGACACGCATTTTGAAAAAAAAACGCCTACTTAGGAGTAATTTATATTTGAATTTTGTCCTTTTCTTAATTGGCATAGGTTATTTTAAAAATGATGATATAGCCTTTCGAATCTCAAAGGATAATCAGTCATTTGGTATCTTACGACCTGTATGGAAATCTACTGTCTTCGAAACGTACTAAAATCAGTATATTTAACTCCTGTGTAAAGTCAGTCCTCCTATACGGTTGCGAATCATGAAACACGTCTCACAATATAAACGCGATCCAGGTATTAATAAACCGCTGTCTGCGAAGAATATTAAAAATATTTTGGCCCAATACCATTTCCAATACGCAACTATGGGAGAAAACATACCAACGCCCAATCCACATTGATATTCTTCATCGTAAATGGCGCTGGATTGGTCACACGCTCCGCAGACCACAGAATGACACAACAAAAGCTGCTATAGATTGGAATCCCCATGGAAATACACGAAGAGTTGAACGCCCATCTCACACCTGGAGACTTGAAATTAACTTAACTTGAGCTTGAAATTAATCAAAGCGGCCTAAGCTGGAGAGAGATAAAACATCTTGCATCAAGAAGAACCGAATGGAACGATTTCGTTGTGGCCCTTTGTTCCTCTTAAGGAACTATAGGACATTATTTATATATATATATATATATATATATATATATATATATATATATTATAAAAATAGCGTTCGACATGTTCAAATTAGGCATTTTAAGAAATCTTTAAATTAAATTAAAAAAAAAAACACTTTATAGCATTTTTGTCAATTTTGTGGGGCATTTTTGAGTTCAGGCTATATTATGTTAATGATATCAGATAAATCCAGAATTCTATACCTCAAAAATACACTGAGAGAATTATATACATGACATCAATGAATTTTTGCATTATATATAGGAAGTGTCACTGGAACTCATCCATTGAAACTTTTCGTTAATTTAATGTAGTTTTTTTTAAATGTTTATGAAAAATTTCATTTTATTTATTAAAAATTTCATCCTCCAAATGAAAAAACTTCACTAAAAAAGTTTCATAAAAATAATGAAATTTGTCATTCACTTTGTGAAGAATAATTCATTAGTTTAGTGAAAAATTTCATTAAAACTCGCCCAAGAAAATTCTTTCTGTGTATTAAACGAATAAATTAAATGAAAAAGTAAATTTCCCAATATTTAATATTTTGGGAATTTTAACTAAAAATACAGTTCCTTCACATATGGGCCATTTTAACCCGAAGATGGACACGGGTTAATGTTTTAACAAAAACAAATCTATTTCTTCCATTTGATCATATTTGCAATAAAACGGGGGGTTGTAATGAAAAATCTATTTCTAAGGGACACCTAATCACCCTAGTATTTCAGTAGAATTGCAATTGTATGCAATCAAGTTATGCCCAATAGCATTAATGATTTAGCATTAGTTGTTTTTGCATAATCTTTACCAGTAAAAGTATTTACCATTTACTACTACTTTTTTATGACATGTTAGCACTTTTGTTTTTATTTTAGCTGATTTCCGTTTAAAGCATAAAAAAACGGTTTGTATAGTAATTTATGTTAAAATATTTTATAATATTTTGTAGTTTTTTTGTAACACTATTTCATTTCCTATTTATATTGAATGCTGTTGCTAGTACATGCGATTACTGATTTTGTTTTTTGTTACTATTGTATGAATAAATTTATTTATAAATTATATTTATTTATATGTTTATGCATTGTATTAAGGAATAAGTTGTTTCACTTAAAATTAACAAGATTAAATAAACATTAAAATAGGGCATGCGCAGCTCCAGCAAATAATATAAAAGGAAATTTCATACGCCTCAGTGTACAAAAAACAACAAACACATGCAATAGTACAACATGGTGTACGGAATTTTGTTGTACATAAATGCTGAAGCCACGCATGATATAGGGTGACGATTTTTGAAGACATGAAATCAATACAAGATTTTTAAATAATTTTAATTTTTTGTGAACTCCAAAAATACTGCGAATTTACTTGTCCTATATAAACATTCAAATGAAGACAATTTTTCCTCCAAAAGTATCCAGAGATTATGAAAAATACCAATATTTATATTAAAAATTTTCAAATTTGGAAATTTTTAATAATCAAATAAATTATTAATAAACATGTCCAAAGAAATATTTCATAGAGAAAAAAATTTGGATTTTCAAATTTAGAATAAGAAAAAAGAAAGTGAGACCTTTATAGTGGCATATATATTGTTTAATTTAATTTGAGAAATCTGTGTGAATTTCTCTGGCAAACAAATTTTTTTCGCCATTTTTCAAATTTGGAGATGTTTTTACGAAGTATTTTGTAGAGGAATCGTACTATGCATAAATTTGTTAACAAAACAATTTACTTAGCAGTACAACGCATCGTCGTTTTGAAAAATCCGTTAAAAATTGATAGTTATTAAATTTTTTATGAAAACAAAATTTTTTCATAAATGCCTTCATAATGTTTTTCGTGTTCTTTTTAGATTAAAAATAGTAAAATATAGTAAAAAAACCTGTAATATTAACAATATTTTTGCTATATTTACCTCAAATTTAGTAGAATGCAAACAACAGTATATTTTGTTAAAATCAACACACGTTTTTGCTAAAAAAAATTGTCGATTACTGATTTCAGAAGGCCAGATTTTTGTTCGCAGTAAAAAAAAACTAAGTAAAAAAATTTCACATTTTTTTGTGATTATTTTTGTCTACTACTATTTATAATTTTTTTTCCGGATTTTATCAGATTAACTTGTTGCTATCAATTAACTAAAATGTAGCTCAAATATAAACAAATGTTTGTAAATTCAGCAGATTAATTTATGCTAATCTTTTTTTACTAATATTTAGCAAACAAAATCTGCTAATTTAACAGTTTTTTTCTGCAACGTCATTAATAACTAATTTTTAGTAGCTTTTTTTTTGCTAGTTTTACAGTTTTATTTCTATGAGTGTAGCTACGCTGAGTCCAAATCTGTAAAACATAAGTTCTCTCATTTGTAGTTATTAAAATATCTCGGTTTTTATATATTGCTTCATTTTTCAAAACTTATCAAAAAATCATGAATTTTTTCCAATAATATTTAAAATTGGGGTTACAATTTTTCTAAGTTTTTTAATACTATTTTGTTGATACTATTTGTACTATTTATCAATACTATTAATCGGTTTGCGTGAAGCAATTTTTGCATGGAGCGCAAAAGTTATGGCGGTTTCAAGTTTAAGTTTTCTAAAAAGTAGAAATTGCCAAACGTACATAAAATATAGTACCTACTGACAAACCTCTTTTATTTTAGCAAAACCCAGGTTCTGAGCACCTCATTTCGAACTATTTTTCGATTTTTAACGGGTTTCACCTGATAAACATCAGATTAATAATTTTTTTTAAATGACAGTTATTGGTGTAGTAATGCGTTTCTAGTTATTTTAACTGCAATTGCTGTTGTTTAATTAAAAAACTAATATTTAACGTTTTTGAGGGTTGATTATTTGAAACAACTTACAAAAATTACTACATTTCGGCAACAGTTACTTTGTGCACCAAAATTACTGCATTTCGGAAACAGATACTTTGTGCAGTTGTGTCCACTGTTTGAAAAAGTGTGTGTGTATCAACCAACAGATAAAAAAACGAAAAACCTTGTTATACATTTTGTCTCTTTTATAATTAGTGTAACAAAAAATGTTAAAGATGACAGACAAATAAAATGAAAACGACGTAAATATGAATAAATATATATAATATTAACGTACACTCAAAAAAATAAGTTAGTACAAAAGTTAGTAAAACGTCTTGTAAATCAGGTATACTATTTTTTAGCAAATTTTTTTGCTAAAATCGTGTTTACAGCTAAAATTTTTGTTATACTTATTCAGCACCTAACTGTTTTATACTAATGCTTTACTAATATACTAATGTTTTACTAATTAATTTTGCTAAAAAAAATTGTGCTGATAATAGTGTGGACGACAACCAGATTGAAAGATAACGCAGAATGAAGCAGATGTCGTGACATGTCAAGATGTAGTAGGGAAGAGGAAAATGATACTAAAAAGTACAACTCTAATAAGACATATAAAAAAATCAAACATGGAAGACTTTTGTATCTGTTTTTCATACATAAAACAAAATTGAGGATTAAAACAACTTAAATTTTGCGTTGTCACCGGCTTGTGAAAATAATTGTCTATTAATAAGAAAATATTTAAATTTAATATGTATTTCTATAATAAATGTTAATAGATTAATAATCTAGTGTGGTCAAATTGGAAACAAACTTATGCAGACATGTAGACAGAGTAAAGCGAAAGACAAAGACACACATCTTAGGTAGATTTTTATGGTTCATTTTTCTTATTGCAAAAAAGGGTTGTTTTTTCGTTTCGTTTGTTTATGTTTATTTTTTCGTTTCGTTTCTATAATTATCTTCGGCAGTTGCGTCCTTTAAAAGATAGCATCACTTAGACAACCATTGATGTAAGTAATTGAAAGAAAATGTTTGTTATGTTATACATATTTATTTCTATATATTTTCAGATAT
Source organism: Delia radicum (assembly GCA_021234595.1). Lineage (NCBI taxonomy): Eukaryota > Metazoa > Arthropoda > Insecta > Diptera > Anthomyiidae > Delia > Delia radicum. The sequence continues at coordinate 195,957,051 of CM037852.1, forward strand.
TAAATTAATTCATGTCGTCAATGTGGGAAAATGAAAATTTTTATATTTCGTAATTATTGTGAATTATTTTTAAAAGAATCACAAAAATATGTTTTATGATTTTCAGCAAATATATTAACTAAATTACAATTTTTTTACAATTTTTTTGCGTTTTTTTCAGTCTTCTAAAACTCAGCAAAACATTTATTAATTTTTACCAAGGCTTTTGTATTTATAATCTACTAAGTGTTAGCAAAACTTTTGCTGAATCTACTAATTTTGTTGCTAAAAATCAGCTCGCTGATTTTCAGCAAAAGATTTTGCTGACATTAGCAATTTTTTTGCTAGCACCCTCCTGACTAAAATTTTGCTGACTCAGCAAAATTTGTTGCTGACTTTACAAACTTTTTTTTTTGAGTGTAGGATTTGGAATACAAAATAAATTTATTTACTTTAATATTATTAAATATTGTGTTTGCTTTCTTGTAGCCACTGGCTTGCGTGTTACCCTGAGTGAATACGGCTGGTTGGCGGGCCTTCGTCCTGACCACAGAACCTTCAACTTCTTCACTGATGGTTCAAAGATGGGGGAGGGGTCGGGGCAGCGGTTTTCTGTCGAGAGCTGGGTATCGAGGAGTCATATAAACTTCCCGATTACTGCAGCGTCTTTCAGGCGGAAGTTATGGCGGCCAAAATGGCTGCTGACCTTGCTCTTGTTTCTGAAACGGAGGGCAGTTACTTTAATTTCCTTATTGATAGTCAGGCGGCTATCAAAGCTATCGCCGCCAACTTGACCTACTCTTCGAATGTCCAAGAGTGCAAGAATTCTCTAGGGAGACTTGGATCCGGAAGGAGAGTCCACATCTATTGGGTTCGTGGGCACCGGGGTATTGAAGGGAATGAGGTTGTGGATGAACTGGCTAAACGGGGAGTCCAATTGCCAGTTGAAATGGCATTGGATGTTCGCGTGCCACTTCGGTATCTGAAAAGGGATGTAGAATCCACGATGATGCGAAGAGCTGATGCGGGTTGGAGAAATAGCGAAACATGCAGAGTATCTAAAGTCATGTGGAAATCCTACGATCCCGTAGCGAACGAACTTTTACTGTTCTTGTCCAGGAGCGACTGTAGGCTTCTGGTGGGGGTGTTAACTGGTCACTGCCGGACGGCAGTTCTTGCCAAGAGAGCGGGAAGGCTGCAGAGTGACGAATGTAGATTCTGTGGGGTACCGGGGGACAGAGACACGGTGGAGCACCTAATGTGCCACTGCCCTGCTCTGGCACGCTCCAGGGCGAAATGTTTAGGGGACCACCTATTCCGAGATCTGGGAGAAATCTCAGAAATCGGAATCTTGAGACTTCTGTCATTTGCTAAGAGGGTGTGGGGAACTCTGGCTACCATCACTGACCTAACGTGGGGGTTATCGTTTCTAATCTGGTAACGCTAGGGACCTACTGGTCTATGCGGGGTCTTTGACCGGCCAGCTCAACCTAACCTAACCTTGTAGCCCTTGTAGCCACATGTCTTAGCCTGAAGGCAGACATATATTTACGGATCTAATAGGGCATTCGCATAGACAAGTTTAGGTCATAGAAATGGGATTAACTGCTTAATCAAGCACTAAATCTTTTTAATCTTTTCGATTAACAGTTGATCTAACTTTTTATCTCAACGTCTCTGCAGTATACGACTAATTATGCGCAACTCTGTGTTTTTATATAAGTTCGGTTGGCAACGCTAACAACACAACAATATAAAGTCAGATAAAACTTAACATTTACCCAACTCGAACATAACTAACTAAAATTTTGTTAAGTTAAAAGTTGTATTTTTTTATGTTCTTATTTTATTAATATTTAGCAAAAGAAAAATCTTCCAATTTTAGCAACGTAATTTTTAACTAATTTCTAGTAGCTTTTTCTGCTATTTTTACTGGTTGATTTCTATGAGTGTACCAAATATTTTTAAAAAAATTATATTTAATTTTATACCTAAGGAGAATTAAATTGTTCTCTTACCTAACATGGCTACATTATAGATTGTTTATGTAGTGGTAGCAATTTAATTTCCTTTATTTCTGTGTTGGTAATTTTTTGTTTAATTTTAAATCCACTGATTTTGGTATTTTCTACGCTGGCCCTCTTTGCTACCACAAACACCCATACTAACACATCAAAAATCCTACATACGATTCATACAAACAATATTTAAAATGGTATCTGCATTTATGATTTTTTTTTTTTTTGTTTGCATTTCTACTACTCCAGCTAAAAGTTAACTTCCTTTATCCTGTAGCTAATAACAGAAAAAAAATACACAAACTGTGGACATTTGACCAAAAACACCGAACAAACACAAAAAAAAAAAAAAACAATAGTCAATTTCACTTTAACATTTGCCATTTGACCATTGTGAAAGTGAGTTTCAATTTCCTGATATTTTTTTATCGTGATTTGAAAAATAAAACAATTTTTGATTATTTTTTAGTTCTTTTGTAAAGGGTTGACTAGTAAATATTCAAAAAATGTGCTATAGATGCTGATTTTTTTGGGAGAAATTTAGTTATTTTTTTACAGCTGAAAATTCAATTAACTTTCTTCAGCGCCTAAAGCTGTTGAATTTTGTTTAATAGTATAGGAAATGTAGACCGGAAAAATTTTGTTTATAAATTATACTCTTGTTTGCTGGTTTATCTATTATTTTTTGAGCAAATTAAAGCTTTCGTTAGTTGATAATAAATTACAGCTTGATTTATCATGTACAGCAAACATTATATCTATTTTTAATACTTAAAGCTAAGTGACTTATTTCGGATTAATTTCTAAGCTACAGTAATTTAAAACAGAGTTTTTGAATTTTTGAAGCAAATGCAATTTTCGGACGCAAAATGCATCTAAAAATTGCATCTGCATCAAAAATTATTTTTTATTACATGTGCATGAAAACTGCATTCATTATTTGAAGAACATTAAATAAAAAGTTGGTAGTTTCTGACCTCATGTCTTTCGATATTCTTTATATTAAAAACACTTCCATTCAGTTCTTAAAATTGAAAAAAAATTGTGATTTGCTCTCGTTGTCAATTTTTAAGAAAATTCAAAAATTCCCAATGGTTATGACTTTGAAGAGATATATATTAAAAATTAATATCGGAATACTTGAATTCAAAAATGATCAGTTTCTTTGATGCATTTTTATATGTATTTTTTGATGCATTTTGACAATTGTTATTCCGCTTCAAAATTTTCTTAAACATGCATCAGTCGAAGGCTTAACTTTTTCCATCTAAAATAAGATTACAATAAAACCTTTTCTATTATTTGCATAAAAGAAATTTCATAGTGTGGACGACAACCAGATTGCTACTAAAAAGTACAACTCTAGTAAGACATATAAAAAAAATCAACCATGGAAGGTTTTTGTATATGTTTTTTATACATAAAACAAAATTGTGGATTGAAACAATTTAAATTTTGCGTTGTCACCGGCTTGTGAAAGTAATTGTCTATTAATTAAATAAAAGACAAAGTAAAATATTTAATTTTAATAAAGATTCAATGTGTATTTGTAAACTAAATGTTTATAGATATTAATAATCTAGTGTGGTCAAATTGCAAGGAAATATACAGACTAAAGCGAAAGACAAAGACACACATCTTAGCTAGATTTTTATGTTTCCTTTTTCTTATTCCAAAAAAAAAAAATTCTATATGTTATATTTTGTAATTTTTTCATTTCGTTTCTATAATTATCTGCGGCATTTACGTTCCTTTAAACGACAACATCATTTAGATGACCATTGATGTAAGTAGTGAAAGACAATTTTTTTTATGTTATATATAATTATTTCTATTTTTTTTTTTTGACATTACATTAATTCATGTCGTCAATTTGGGAGTACACTCACAATATTTTTTCCGTAAAGACTACTGAATATACACATTAAATTAACTGCATGTCGTTCTTTCCACCCTTTTTATCTCTTGAGCACTTTGCGCATCGGCGTCGCTTTGTGCCTTCAATGGGCATGTGATCGCCAACTACACCATAATTTACGTCTCGAATCTTTAAATGGCGTCCAGATTTTTTCTTCTTGGGATCCTTACTTTTGTGCAGCCCAGACTTTATCTTATCTTCCGCCAATGCAGTTCTAAAATCAATATATGGAAGATTTGGCAAGTGATGCGTTTCTTATCAATGCTATCTCTTATCAAAGCATTGCCAACAGACTTTCTTTTAGAGCAGTACATTGGCATTTTCGGTAGTTTATTGTAGGATGTCACAAGCATTCAAAATCATTGCCAAAATTTCGTGCTGGTCTGTTTTATGAATGGATCGAGTGGGTTTTTTTACGATACTTATTCTTTCGTTTGTGCACTGACTTGTCCATATGAGCAGACTTCGAGGAAACAATTTTAAAAAAGTTTCCAATTCACTGGAGCCTCGATTTATATCGCAAAGCACAGTCGGGTTTTATTCTGGAAGCATTTCTTTTCGTGGATGGTAATTTCCGTCGACCGTCCATATATTCCCCGTAGCAGGTGTTACTGCAGTTGCGCAATCTTCTTCCTCGTAGTTGGGAGCTATATATTCATCACAACTGGACTAATCATCACTAAGATCAGCACATTCCATATCTAGACACTCTTCTCCCTCTGTAGATGACTCGTCATCTTTCGATGCTAGATGCTCGGATCCGCTGTCTTCGTATGGCTGCGACTCACTTGAGAAATCGTAGAGCACATTTTCGATTTCTTCGTCAGTCAGCTTACCTCCCTTGCTGGTCATTATGGCTATTGGGTGCAAAATTTCAACAATATGAATATGACTCCATTTATGAATTTATATACAGGTTATGTACTCCGGGGACATATAATCCCAAGGAAAACTACTACTGGGACATATTATCCCAAGAACAGAAAACACTAGATATATCACGAATTAGTGTATTTCTATACTTGAATTGTAAATATATAGCACAAACACACGATAAACATACGATAAATAAAATATAATATAATAATTACCGCTTTTTTGGTGGTTATTCTTATAGTTTTCTGCAGAATTTCACAACACGTGCTCACTTATTCACTGATTACAATTAATTACATCTGTCAAATGTCAATGAAAAGTCAATATTTTGTACTAAAAACGTATTAAAGATCATAAAGAACGGAACAAATACATTTTCATGCACATTCTTTATCAAATCTTACCAACAGGTGTTCTTAAAATTTTTTGGGATATATTGTACCGACCGGGTCGAAAGGGTTAAAACAATGGTATTTTTTAGTTTATTTTCAACAGTTGATTACACTGTGCTCGAATCGGACACTTTTTTTTTTGTAACAAACGGGGCACCCGGTGGGTAAACCTAATTCGAGTACGCTGAATCCTGTGGTGCTAACCGTTTTTTTAGGTTAGCTCTTGTTTAAAAGATAATTAAGATTTAAAATTATGGTTCCCTCCCATACAAAGTAAATATTTAATATCATATATCTACAGTACTATAATAGTCTTAGTCTTAGAAATTTGTGCACGTTGATTATTTGATAGTGTTAATAGTCATGGGAAAAATGGGCGTGATCGTACCAGTGGGCGTGTCAGCTCCCATACAAAGTAAATATTTAATATCATATATCTACAGTTCTATAATAGCCAGAGTCTTAGAAATTTGTGCACGTTGATTATATTATGAATAGTCATGGGAAAATTGGGCGGGATCATACCAGTGGGCGTGGCAGCTCCCATACAAAGTGAATATTAAGCTCATATACAAAATTAATATTAATATTAAATATCTAGGGTTCTATATTAGCTATATAGCCTTCAAATTTTGTACGAGTCCATCAATTACAAATATTGGTAGTCGAACTGAAAATGGGCGGAATGCGATAAATGGGCGTGGAATTTGCAAGAGGAATATAATGATATAGAAGAATCAGGAAATGAAAATTGAAAAAATCATGAAAAATTTATTTATTAAAAAAAAAAAAATTATAAATCACTTTAAAATTGTTGTAGTCAATTAAATTTTGTTGCAAATAGTTTATTGTTGATGTTGTTTCATAAAATGTTCTCAATTTCATACATTTAAAATCAATAAATGGTAAAAAAAACTTAAAAAAATTGTTTTTTTAGGTACTTGGAACCATAATTTTCAATCTTAATTATTTTTTAAACGAGAGCTAACCTAAAAAAACGGTTAGCACCACTGGATTCAGCGTACTCGAATTAGGTTTACCCGCCGGGTGCCCCGCTTGTTACGTTTTTGAACTAGCACAGTGTTATTAATTGACAAAATCCATAAAAACTATAAATTGTTTTCGTTTATTTCAATACTCAATATAATATAACAACTTTTTGTTTTAAATAGAAAATTTTAACTGTTATGATTTTCAGAAAATAAATTAACTAATGTATAATTTTTCTACAAATGTTTTGGGTTTTTTTCAGTCTACAAATATTTAGCAAAAATTTTATTAATTTTTAGCAAGGGTTTCTTAATTTGTAATCCACTAAGTGTTAGCAAAACTTTTGCTGAATCTACTAATTTTGTTGCTAAAAATCAGCTAGTTGATTTCCAGCAAAAGATTTTGCTGACATTAGCAAATTTTTTTGCAATCATCCTCCTGACTATAATTTCGCTGATTTTACTTTTATTCGAATAAAAAAAAAAAAAATGTAACATTTTTTAAGGTTTTTTTGTTTACTATTATTTAGTAAACGTTTTTGCTGATTTTAGCAGATTATTTTTTTACTTTCAATTAACTAACATTTAGCTCAAATATAACTAAATATTTGTAAACTCAACAGATTTATTTTTGCTATTCTATTATATTACTAATATTTAGTAAAAAAATATGTTAATTTTAGCAGTTTTTCCTGCAAGGTAATTTTTAGCAAATTTTGTTAAGCTTTTTTTGATATTTTTTAAGGTTTATTTCTATGAGTGTATTATTGAGTTTATATTATTACTTATACGTCATAATAAACGTTGTAATTATGAAATAAATTTGACTTTCAGAATTTTAAACATTTTAGGTTTGTATGAGCACATTTTTAATAAAACTAATAAAAAAGAAAAAAACTTGAAAAAGTTGTCAAAATATGAAAAAGTACTCGAGAAAGTAAATCAACAAAAAAATTTACCAAAAATGAGGAAAAAACATTCGCGGAGTTTAAAATTTTAAATCGAATCGCAAAAAGTAATTAATTTAATAGCGATTGTCATAAAAATGTGTTCAATTTTATCATTTGTTCAACTTCAAAAACATTTTGTTAGTTTTTACTGGAAGAAATTTTTTGCTTAAAAACTAGAGTTGTGTCGTTCATGAACGAACTAGTTCAATTGATCGATATGATTTTTTCACTAATATTCGATCTTTTCGTTTAATCGTTTATTTCGGTCTTTTTATTTATAGAACAATTGCAGCTTGCAAGAGCAATTATTCTTTTAGCAAATTATAATAATATTGTTCCAAATTAGGAAAAATAATTAAAGCCATAAAAAGAATATGTTGTTTACACAAAATAAATCAGTTTTAATTAGAAAAGTTGTAATTTTATAACACTTTTTGTCTATGTACAGTTACATTTGTGAAAAAAATCGTAAAACATGAAACGGCTGGGCCGATTTTGATGAAATTTTCAGGGAATCTTCAGAATATTCAGGCGGGTTACACTGTAAAGTCTGATTTTTGATTTTCGGTCTGTGGGCGGAGGGGCGTGGCAAAATCCAATTTTCATATTGTACCACCAATGACATATACATATTAGACTGGTCGTAATTATATTTTTTGTGAAATTTGATTGCTTGCGCTGCTTAAAATATGAGGTTTGGTGTAAGAAATCATGTCCTAATTTTTCAGCTCAATCCGACAGTGCCTAGTCGTGCCTAGTGGGGCCCAAAGTTCCCCATATTATAAAAAAAACATCTGTTCAATCAGATCTTTATAGTTATACTAGTCAAAAAGCCGGTCCCATAGACCGAAAATCAAAAATCTGGTTTCGTTACGAGAGAGTACTTCCGCAGAGAAAGTACTTTAAGTATACCAAATTTCAGCTTCCTATGTCATCAGATGGCTTCAGAAAGTTGCGGAAAGAATAGGACATACATACTAAGAAATTATATATTGTATAGATTAGAGTGGTTTTAGTGGATATGGGCAAATTTTTTTTTTTGAAATTTGAAGGTGCTCAGGTCTAGGATTGTGTCATTTAGTGTAAAAATACTATTGTGAAAGTTTTAGCTCAATCGGACTATGCCTTCCCGACCCCATTCAGCCCTAAAGTTTAGAAAACGGAATACAAGGCGAAAAAGTCACTTTTTTTTAAGTTTTTGTAAATTTTTGTAAATATCGTAAAATTTTTTACTCAAGAAGGTAAATTAATCGAAATGGAGATATAATTATGTTTTTAAAAAGGTATAAACACACTAAATCGGTTAAAAACTAGCCCAGTAATAAATAATGCCCCAGACCACTTAGGTGGCAATTATTACTTGACCGAGAAATTCGAGCACACATTTTAAAAATTTTTAAATTGATTACTGAATATATTTTTTTTACTTAAAGGACTCAAATTTGTGGGATGTAAAAGAAGTTTTTTTTTTTTGGATGGCGTTAACCTGTGCTAATGTGATGTCAAAAACTGACAAAATTTTTGGGGTGTTTTTCAAATCTCCAATTTCAAATTTTAAAATAATTGCTTCAACAAAATCGCAAAAATTGAGATTTGGACTCCAGTGACTTGTTTAAAACATGTTAGAGATCGAAAATAAAAAATTTTAAAAATATCCCCAGGCACACTTGGGTAGGGCAACGTTTTAATTTTAGCAAATTTCGAGGAAATTGTGTTTTTTGGTAATTTTTGCGTTATTTGTTGTCATCAAATATTTAAAATCGAAAATTAGCTACTTTTGTATCGTTTGTTGTTTTTGTTTATTATCATGACTTAAGGTTGAGAAAAAAAAATTTTGGACATCATTAACCCATGTGGACCAGAGGCCCCAAGAGACCCCAAGAGACCCCACACTTATATATTTCAATTTACAAAAAAACGTTGAAGATTTTTTTACTACATTCGAATTTTAATAAACGTGATGTAAAATATAATATCACAATATTTGAAGATTCTGTGCCAAAAGTTTTGGACATATTAAACAACGTTAACCCTTGCTGAACCGCATTAAGGTCAAAGAAGTTACTGCGAGACTTTATACATATTTGAACAAAAAGTATTTAAATTCTTTTTTTTTACAAACCTGGCTTAGACCAGTACTTTAATCATTTAACATATAATTTGGACTAAATTTGTTTTCAATTGCTCACTGACTGCATTTGTTTTGCGTTAATTGTTGTTTTGTGTTCATAAGTTGAAAACCTATAAGTGAAATCAATTTAGTAAATAACAAGTGTTATGCAATAATAAAATAAGTTTACAAATAATTTTTAATGACAATTCATCAAACAGGTAATATGATTACTGTGGTTCCGACGACAAATTAAATGTTATAAAAGTAAAAAACAAAACACATCATTGTTCCTTTTGCACGATTACAGTTTACTAAAATGCCACCAAAAAAGCAGCCATTGCTAAAAAAAACCACCTCAACACGGCAGCAGAGGGAAAGAAGAGCCGCTGAATCAGCTAAGGAACGCGAATCACGTCTTCAGGAAAATCGCGAAAGGGCATCTACGTCTAGAGCCGCAGAAACGGAAAGAGAACGCGAATCACGGCTTCAGCAAATGCGTGACAGTGCATCTTCATCTAGAGCTGCTGAGACACCCCAACAGCATGTTGAAAGACTTGCTGCCAATCGCTCCCGAAAGGCTCGATCAAGAGAAAGAATCGATTTAAAGTTGGCGGCATTTCACTACAATAGGGACGATGACTACCGGAATCACAAGGACGTAGTGATTGGCGCAATGGACAAAGTTTGCTTACATTGTCGTGCTCTGAAGTTCGCTAAGGAATCCCCGGGAATGTGTTGTTCGAACGGTAAAATTGTTTTGCCACCAATGATTGAGCCGCCTGAACCCCTACAAAGTTACATTTCTGGCGCAAATCCGACTTCCAAGCTCTTCCTTCAAAACATCCGAAAGTACAACTCATGCTTTCAAATGATGTCCTTCGGAGCAACTAAAAACAACAACGCCGGTTACATGCCCACCTTCAAAGTGCAAGGCCAAATCTACCACAGAATTGGATCGTTGCTTCCACTTCCCAATGATGATGCCAAGTTCCTCCAAATTTATTTCACTGGCAATGAAGCTACATAACTTGAACAGCGTTGCGCAATCAGTACTGAAGTCAGACGGGAAATCGTTTCGAGTCTTCAAGCTATGTTACACGAGCACAACAGCCTCATCCGTCTATTCAAAACAGCCCTAGACCAGATGCCGACAGATGATTATACGGTTGTGATAGAGAAGAGCTGACAAGACACCGGCTAGTGAGCATGAGCGGCGCTTCAATTCATTTTATATACTATTCATTTTATATACTTCAGCAAATAAAGGCGATAGAAGGACAAAGAGGCGTTGGGCTTCCCATGAAATTACAAATTTTAAAATGATTTACAAATGTGAATTTATTTTTTTAATTATTTAGTTGCTAAAAAAAAATTCTTGATTTAAAGAATTTATTACAATTAAAATTTGAAGGCAAAACAATGTTTGCCGGGTCAGCTAGTAATGTAATAAATGTGTAATAAGTTTTCAAACGATCGACACAGTTCAGTCCCGATCGACATAGTTCACTTACTCGAATTGAACGATAATGACCGAATCACAAAAGTGAACGTTTTTACTGGATTTTGTGTACTCCAACGGACTAGTAAAAAATATCATGTAAATTTATTTCAAATATTGTCAAAATTTTTGTTTTGTATCGAAGCAAATACAGTGGAACTTTCAACAAAATAGATACTAATTGCCTAAAATCTGGGCTACCAGTCAGCAAACGTAGGATGTTTAAAAAATAAATAAAACTTACAATATTTTGAACAAGAATTTATGAAATTACAAACAAGGGAAATTCTTCCATTAGTTCCCTCCGACTGTGATGAAATACGTGCAAGTCAAAGACATATCTTAGGCTTATTTTTAATAGATTTTAAACTTAGTACCACTTAAGCAATTAAAATAACTTATTTGATTTTTTTTTTTAATTATTACGAAAGTTATTTGTACCACATGATACATACCATTTTAAAGGAAATTTAATAAGCAAATTTTAAATTTTAATAAATTTTTGATTCAAGAGCTCTATATTGTGAAATATATTCAAAATAATAACTTGATGAAAAAAATGAAATAATAAATGCTATATGTTGATATATGTTTTTCAAAATATGTTCAATAATTTAAGAACTACGATTTTATTCCTTTACAAAAAGATATAAATGATTAAAATCTGTAGTACGATTATGATATAACGGGCATTCTACCTTATAAGGGACAATTTGCAAAATATGTTTTTGGATTTTATCACTTTTAGGTTTGTTAAATGTGTATATTATTATATATTGCTGGAAAGCTTTTTGAAATTCACGCAGTAAAGTCGGATTTATAATATATAGTTGCATATAAAAAACAAAAAAATCTGTTAAAGCACACGATTTTCACAAAATTTTATAAGAGATCATATCTCAAAACTGAAATAATTGAAATTATTTTTTCACAGCAGTAATGCATATAATGTTTCAAAAAAAAAAAATGAAACTTGATACCCATATTGCCTACGTTTTGGCCATAAAGTGGCAAAATGTAGTGCTTCGTGAAACTTCGTCTAATACCTTCGATGCGCATTTCAAATAATTTTCATTAGATGCCAAATTTATATAAAGATTCTTTTTAAGAAATATGAAAAACTCGCAAAAAAACATAAAATGGGGTAATTTTTGAACCCATTTGTTAACATTTGTTAAAGTGCACTAAATGTGAGAGAGGGCAGCTCAAAAACACAATGGGTCTCTTAATTTTTGATTTTTTTACTGCATATCCAAATTTCATTTCAATCGGAGGGAACCCATGAACGGACTCTCCTTGTAAGCATATTTAACAAATCCTCTGATAAACCCTCTTTGGGCAATCGAAAGTTCTTACTGTTTAAAACCTTACCTTTAATATTTTTGAATTTTTTTTTTTTTTTTTGTGTTTCATTAGCACTCATAAGTTTGCACCTTCATTTTGGTGAAGACATATTTTTGTTTGTCGTGTCAAAAACTGACATGTTAATTCAAATAACCAAAAATATATAAATGTTGTGTGTTGACAGTTTAATGAAAATAAAAAAAAAAAATGAAAGAAAAATGAAGCAAACAACAAATTAAAGAAAAACACACATAAAAACGTACAATTTTAATGACTTGACACACGAAAGAACGTGATTCGAATGTAGACAACTGTAGATTAATGAACACAAACACATATTTACTCACTCACACAATGCCATTTTTAACATCCAAATCAATAACAAGGAACAGGTTGAGAAAATGAATACAAGTAATGGTTAAAAGTTAATATTTAAAAAACATTAACAAAAACGTAAAATATTTTACTGTTTGTTATTTTAACTGCATATGTAGTAGATTAATTATTTTTACTTCATTTGTAATTGTTTTTCCAATATTGCAATTAATTGCATGTTAGTTATTATGACCGTAAATAGTTGCTTTTTAGTAGTTAAACATTTTTAGTAACTTCTACGAAAAATACAGTCATCGCCTTTTTAATTACATTTGTAGTTTTTTATAACTGCCATTTTTAGTAATTGTTACCTAAATAGTTTCCAAAGTGTACATTTGTTTAAACATTAATTTTTAGTAGCTTCTTCCGACTAACTTTTCTAAGTGCAGGGTATCAAATTATCGGCTTTGACCGACTAAAATATTCTTACTTATTTAACTTTCGTATAAAGGTGTTGTTTTTAACAGTATGCTTATCTTGTTTAATTTTAAATTTATGAAGCGTTTTGCTAAAAATCGTCATTAAAATCGTCGTACTTATAAGCGTTGTTATCCCGTTTCGAAAATCGTAAGTGAAAAGTTTCGTTAATATATTCTAAATACTTACAAGAGAATGCTTCCAACCCTTGTAAAATGACTTTTATGATAAAAGTTTAACCATGCTTTTTAACGAGTTAGGACTAAAAAACCTGTCCCAGAAATCGAATAAAAGCGGAATTTAACGTATTTTTCCCTTTCTTAAGTTTTTTGTTTTAAAAGTCCTAAGACTTTAAATAAAACCTTTATTTCAAATATATTTTTATAAATATAAATTTCTCAAAACAATCCGTTATCTTAATATTTTAGTAACAAATCATTAAGCATGTGACTCATTCCATATAAAACCATAAAAAAAAAATCAAATTTTGACCTCGACCCCCGACAATTTTAACCAAACTTGGCAGGGAAGTTAAGTGTCATATAAATATGACATAGTCCCAATATTAGGTTGGTAGCTCTTACGATTGTGGAAATATCGTGTTTGAAAATTAGAAAAAAATCGAAAATTTCATAAAAGTAGTTGTTCATAAACGTCCGTATATTTTTAACGGTAAAAGCTAAAATGCATTTTTTTTCAATATCCGCGGTTTAAACCGCTGTATTTAAAAAAAAAAAACAGTTTTTTAAAATTCTTTCTCAATCCAAAGTTATGAATACAAATCTGAAAAAAGATACTAAATGTAGCATACTTGGGAATTTTTCATTGGCATTGCAATTTAATTGGCATTACTTCTGGTCAATGCCAATGTCAAAAAATTTCATTACCATTCCAAATTCAAATTTAATTAAAGTTGTTTTTAATTAGCTTTGATTAGATCAATGGTTATGAAATGACACCAATGCCTAAAGCAACCAATTGTAATTGACGAAAAAAGAATTGTTTATAAAAAGGGGTTTGTTTTTGGAAAAAACGATAAAATTTTAAAATTTAAGTCCTAATTTTAAAAGTATTCGCTATTTTGTGCAAGTTTAATCACGTAGATGCTATTTACTCTTATTTGTTAAAGGATTAGCCATGATGGACTAGCTTTTAATTAATATATACTTGATAAAATACCGAATATTTGCAAAATTAGTACGCAAATAAAGTATTTTTTTTTTTCAAATTTGGAAATAATTTTTTTTGTTAACAATTGTAACAAACAATTATAATAATCAATTAGAATTGTCTGTTTAAGGAATTGGCATTGATCACTGCAAATTAAAAAAAATAATTTTCATTCTTTTAAGCAATTGTAATTTTTAATTAAAAATTGACATCAAGCAATGTCAATTAAATCGTCAATTAGTGGGTGCATTCAATTAACTAGTCCCAAGTATAAAATGTAGAAGAAAAAAAGATTTACATAAAAAATATTTTAATGAAAAAAATAAAAATAAACAAAAATTTTTACACAAAATTTTACAACAAAAATATTTGAAAATCATAGTTAGAGGAATTGAAGGTATATTATTTTGTTATCAAACTAACGTATGAGTGATATTAATTAATAAATATCAAGTATACATTTTTCTATACAACAACAATTTTTTTTTTTTTGCTCTAAAAATATAAGCTTTTGAAAATTCTAAAAACATGGACAACATTAAAATATCCCATGAAAAAAATTAAATCTTTTTTAAGTGAAATATGACCTGTTCCACGATCTCGAACGAAGATCTAAGCGAACGGAAGCTAGTCACTCGAATTCGAATCAATTTGGGTTTCTCTATTTCGAAAGCTATCGTTCGTCTATACTTACGTGTGTCAATTTTTGTGTTTTACGTATGTACAAATCATAGTGGTGCCAGACCGGATATTTTAAACTTCTATTACAATTTTCTTTAAAAATACCAAAAATACTACTAAATTGTTTGAAGATAAATACAACATTACTTAACAGTGATCAGTTTTATATGACAAATAAATAAATAAAACAAATAAATAAATAAAACAAAAGAAAAATTATTAAACAAAAGAAGAAAATCAAAAAAGTACACCAGCGTTTTCAGCTGTTCCATTGTTGATTTCATTAACCTGAAATTTAAAGTTCTTAAAAAACTACAAATATTCGTGTTATTTTATTCTTACCTTTTGTTATCCATTCTTTTTTTTTAATATTTATAATTTTTTATTATATCATTTATTCCAGCAAAGAACATTGAAAAATGAGGATTTTTTTAGGTTCTCCGATTTTCGGAGAAATTTGTAAAAACTCGCGATTTTATGTACGTTTTTAATTTTTATAAATTTGATAAAAATGCTAAATGTGCTTCATAAAAATATTTCCATTTAATAGAATAAAAAAAATATTTTTTTTTTTAAAATCATTAAAAATAAAAGACATGTTTGTTCCATAAAAATCAGTATTTAATATTAGCTAATTATTCCATATTTTAGTTTTTTTTTTTTGAAAATCGTAGGGGGAGAAAGTTTTGAAAAATGCATTAGAAAACTGCATTTGCATTAAGTAAGCATTTTTTTTTTTAGCAATCATTTTGTTTAAAAAATCCAGTTATAAAGTAGACAAGTGCATCTTCGAAATATCGTTCAAATTAATAACATGCGATATACTATTAAAAAGTTATGGCACTTCAAAGCGAAGTGCTTTAGCAATTTTTTGATATTTATGAGAAGTAAAAACGTGCATAAAATCACGAGTTTTTACAAATTTGGAGATCTGAAAAAGGAAATGTTCAAATGGGACTCTATGAGTATTCATGTATAAAAAATAAACAAAATCAGAGGACCCGTGTTCAGATTTTTTGCGCTTTCTAATGGAATGAATGATATATTTTTTTGAAAATATTTTGTTACTCGAAAACAAAAAAGCAAGTGACTGGTTTTGACATTTACGTTCGCATTGTTGACAACTCGTTCGAAATAGAGAAACCAAATTTTCTATGAAAATTGTTACGTTTTCATTCGACTTGTACTTCAAGTCATCGTTCGCATATAAATTTAGTTAGAGAAACCCAATTCAATTTTCTTTCGCTTAGAAAGCGAAAGAAAGCATTCTTTCGAAATCGAGATACAGGCCATAGTCTGTTTTTTGCTATTCTAAGTATAAAAATCATCAAAACTGGCATCACAGCATGAAACAGAATATTTTTTAAAACATTCATGCTACCCTTCAGTATACACTACAAAATTATATATTATCACCAAGTTAGAAAAAATTCGTGGTGTTTACGGCAAAAAAAAATGTTGGCAAAATCGCAAAAGGAAAAAAATTCTAAACTACGACAAAGGCAAAAATTTCGACTTTTTAAAAGAAAAATTAACAGAAATATTTCAAGCGAAGAAAATTTGAAAAAGACAATTTTAAAATTTAAAATCTTAAGAAAATTCTGGTTTAAGCCCAAAAATTCAAAATAAAAAATTACACAATAAGCAAATATGATTAAAGATTTGAAAAAAAAAACAAAAATGTCAATATTCAAAGAAGAAAAATAAATCCAAAATCTGCTGTGAAAAAAGAAAACTAAACTATATTAAAAAAAAATCCCTTGTGTCCGTAAAATTTTTCAATAAAAATGTTTTCTTCTTCTTCTTCCTGTAAAGAGACTAACTAAAAAAAATTTTTAATTTTGAGAAAAAAAAGATGAAATTTTATTTTGAAATATGAAAATATAGTTCTCTTTTGAAATAAAATTGTCTTCTCTATATATTTTTGTGTATTAAAAATAGATTTTCTTAGACACTTAATTTCTTCATAATTGAAGAGCAGACTGTTTAATTTAAATAAGAATTCGTAATGTGGGTAGATATTAGCATACACTCAAAATAGTTTGTAGTTTAAATTAACTGAAAATGTAATTTAAAATATATGATAAAGCACTTAAAATCCAGTCTACTTTCTTTTCATTCAAATCAAATGTTTCTTGTTATTTATATTTAAATATTGCTAAAATAACTAACACATATGTAAGAACAAAAGAATAGTAAGTTAAAAATAAATTTTCAAATTTTAACTAGAGATCAGCAAAAATAAAAGTTATTTAAATTTCGTCATACTCAAAAACTAAGTTACGGCACATTTTTAACCTAACTAGTTGAGTTAAATAGATGATGTTTACAATTTAACACTTTAAGGCACGAAGAATGTTGATGAAGGCCGTTGCGGGCTAGAAAGTTAACTCCATTCATGCAGGTGTCAAATAACTTTTTTTCTAATTGTTTTTTTCTGTTAATTAAAGTAAATTATCACAAATAAAATTATAATTTTTCTGTTAATATGGAAAAATATTCATGATCTTTAACCGAACTAACCAACAACTCACATACAATTTATATAGATCAACAATAAAAATTCACTATTAACCACTCACAAGGTACAGTGCAAAAATTCGCTTAATATATATGCTCGACATATGTTGAAAAACGAATAAAATCTTCAATGTTTGATTTTCCTTCACTTACAATGTAAAGGATAGAATATGATGACATTTGAAAATAATTGCCAGTCAAATTTCAACTTAATTAGTTGAACTGGCAACTGTGGTAATAATTAACAACTAAACATAGCTTTATAGAAAATAAGTTCGCAGTAAATTTCGTCATACTCAAAAACTAAGTTACGGCACATTTTTGACCTAACTAGTTGAGTTAAATAGATGATGTTTACAAGTTAACACTTTAAGGCACGAAGAATGTTGATGAAGGCCGTTGCGGGCTAGAAAGTTAACTCCATTCATGCAGGTGTCAAATAACTTTTTTTCTAATTGTTTTTTTCTGTTAATTAAAGTAAATTATCACAAATAAAATTATAATTTTTCTGTTAATATGGAAAAATATTCATGATCTTTAACCGAACTAACCAACAACTCACATACAATTATTTCAGTTTTTTATTCAGTTTTTGTGGGCGTTGTAGTGTAATGGTTAGCGCGTTGGACTGTTACACAGATGGTCCCGGGTTCGATTCCCGGTGACGACAACATCAATTTATACAAATAATATGTATGAGTTTTCTATCACTTATATGTATCGCTGCGTCCACCTTCGGTGTTCCCATAGCACTTTACCCCACCGAAGTAAAATAATGAATCAGGGCTCTGAAACAAAAAGCTTCAATAAATTCGCCAACTCTACATCAGGTGGCGAGCAACAACTGTTCTAAGACTTATCATCACGCGCAATTACAGTGTTGCCATGTTGGAAGCCCTTCATCTTTCACCATCTTTCATCTCTACACTATCCCCTGTGCAAAGAAAGCAACACATTAATTAATAGGAAGACTTTCCTGAGTGTTGTTTCTCTTAAAAAAAAAAAAATAAAAAAACAGACACGAATTTTTTTAATATTTTTTTTGAAAAAAAAAAAATAACTTATAATAACTGCAACGTAAACAAATAAACGACAGTATTCCGTTTTTGTGGTTAAAATTGTATAAAATTTTAAATAAATCGAAATAATAACTAAAACTAAAGAAAACTGTAAATGGTAGTAAATTACTTTGAACAAATGTATAAAAAAGTTAAAAAAAATATTTATTCAAAAAATAAATACATGTTCCTTTATGTTTTTACTCAACTGAAAACTTTTTAAGTTAACTACAAACATAATATTCTAAGTGTAGGCAATTTCCATTTTATTTCAAGGACTAATAGATAGTCTCCGATTTTGATAAAATTTGGTGAGTGGCAGTGTAAGAATATATCTAAAACTATTTTCTTTTTTTTTTGAAAACTGTGGCAACCCAAAATCTTTGAAATATCGCTATTAGCTGGCATGTATGGAAAGAGATGTATTCGTTATGGACTTTGTTAATTATATTAACTTGAATCTTTAAAAAAATATTGCAATGGTCATGTGAGAATAAAATGGCTCTAAATCCATTGAAAACATTTGCTATGCGGTTCGGTAGCAGTCCTTTGGATATGTGTACACTTAAACTAAACAATGTCGTTGTTGAATATATTTCGCATTACAAGAATATATTTGGATGATAAATTATCGTTTGAATTTCATATAAGCATGCTTATCTCAAGAATATGTTTTTCTCTTAAGCGTATAAATAGTATTGCTTTTTACTTTAAACTGAAAACGAGAAAGTTTATGGCGAAAACATTACTTATGTCGATTTTATTATATGGATTGGAAATGTACACGGGTTGTAGTGGCACAAAAATTGAAAAGGTAATAAAATGTTTTAACCGTATAATAAGGTTTGCGTATGGCTTGCGGTTAAGGTCTCGTGTAACCGAGTGTGTCTTTGATTTCTTAGGTATGAGTTTTACATATTATGTTGACATGCGTTTATTGATATTCTTTTTCAAAATTACAAAATAGGGCATGCCTGAGTATCTGGTAAACCGCTTTAGTTTTAGGCAGTCTACTAGGACATTTAATTTAGTAAGTCTGAGAACTATTACGCTATATATGCAGAACTTGTTTGTGGCCAAAGTATATAGACTATGGGATTATGTGATTTCTTATAGGGATAGAAACTTCGGATTGAGTGTAGGAATGTTTAGGAACATTGTGGCCAGTTGTATTTAATATATTATGAGTGAAATGTTTATTAAGTCTTATAAAAGCTAGCTATAGAATGAAATATTCACCCTTATTGTGTATGTCGTATTTAAAATACGCCTACGACTGTTTTGTAATAGATTAAAGAAAGCAAGTTTACGTTCTCTTTAATCTATTACAAAACAGTCGTAGGCGTATTTTAAATACGACATACACAATAAGGGTGATTGTTTCTGTGATCGGTGTCTTGCAAATTCGTGCTACTAGGGTTTGGGTTGTTTATTTAGGTTTAATTATTAAATTTTTTGTATATATATTTTTTTTTTTAAATTAAGTTATTACAGATACATAAATCTTACTCATAGACTACTATGTAATCGTTTGGCCACCACTGACTGTTAGATTATTAATAAATAAATGAAATGAGTAAATAAAGGGTTGGGACATCATTTCAAAGGCCATAGCTTTCGTTGTGTAATATATATTAAATAAAAATTATTTTTTTTTTTTTAGTTAGTCTCTTTACAGGAAGAAGAAGAAGAAAACATTTTTATTGAAAAATTTTACGGACACAAGGGATACACCAGACTGCCGCAGTTTCGTCCCCCTCCTGGGACTCGTCAGTGGTTAATTTATGTGTCAATTGAACAAAGTATTTTATATTGTTAATTTGCTCTATATGAAAAACTTTTTATTTTTTGGTGTCGTACTGTGATTTGAACTCACTGCCTTAGCATCAAGCTATGCATCGTAATCTCACATCTTAACGAGTTGAGCCACGGTCGACACAGCGATGACTGTGGCTAAAGTGGAGTTTGGTTACACTACGTACACACAAGTATTGTTTCGATCAGAAGAGACAGAATTAACTAATACCAATGCACAATTCATTTCTCAACTAGAATGCTTTTTCTTCTTAATCCTATCTCTTTTTCACAAGTAATTATCACGTTTTTATGATGCGCTTTATTCACATACAATAGTTGGATACCAAGTGTAGGTTAGAGATTGAGTCGCCGTTAAGCAAGTTTCTTCAAATTTCATGTTAGAAAGTGTTTTGCAACCGTCAGATAATGACAATCGTAATTAATTTTTATATTAATTACTGAAGATTATTACTTTAGTTAGTCTCTTTACAGGAAGAAGAAGAAGAAAACATTTTTATTGAAAAATTTTACGGACACAAGGGATACACCAGACTGCCGCAGTTTCGTCCCCCTCCTGGGACTCGTCAGTGGTTAATTTATGTGTCAATTGGACAAAGTATTTTATATTGTTAATTTGCTCTATATGAAAAACTTTTTATTTTTTGGTGTCGTACTGTGATTTGAAGTCACTGCCTTAGCATCAAGCTATGCATCGTAATCTCACCTCTGAACGAGTTATTTTTGCACAGAAATAGTGACAATTTTGTGGTTCAGAAATTATAAAAAAGAAATTAAAAAATATGTTGCAATTTTTTTTTATAAAAATAAAATTCAAAATTATTTTTTGAAAAAATCCTCTTTTATATTTTTATACCAATAGTCTAAACACACAGAAAATTTTAGGAATAAAACTCAAAGGGGATTTTTTTAAAAATAATTTTGAATATTATTTTTATAAAAAAAAATATATATTTTAAAAAGAGTTTGAAAATTTGGGACATCTTCTGACTCATTCTGATCCACCAACCACAAGAAACTTAAGGTTTGATCAGGTATCAGTGTTGCCATATAGCCAGTTTTAACTGTTTTTTTTTTCAGTGTTTTGGGATGCTTAACAGTTTTCCAGTTTTCTCATGAAAAGAACAGTTATTCTGTAATTCATGCTGTTTTTCATACTAAATCAGCATATTTTCAGTTACCATTTAATTTTTGGCTGATTTTTAAGGTTTCAATACGACAATAACAACAAAACTTTCCTATATTTTCCTGCGATTGCCATATAAAATAATAAAATTAAAATCGACACATATTTTTTACCTAAACTTTGCATGTACAGAGGACTATGATACACACCCAGAGAAAAATTTCGATATTTGCCAACTGAAATTCTTTTACTACGACTCAAATTTTATTATTATTAATTTCAGTCGGTTGGCACAACTTAACATTAGTTTTCACAACAAAGTTCGGTTAATTTAACTGAATTTTAGTTGCAACACCAAAAATATTCAGAAATCTAATGTAAATATCGTTGTACTAACTGAATTTATAAGTTGTTACCATTAAAATACACTTTTCAATTCGGTTGGCACTTTATTTTTCTGTGTGCACAAAAACAAAATTTTGCTTAATTTAAATTTTTTTTTGCTGAGATTGGCAAATTTTTCTGCAACGATCCTCTCAGCAAAAATATTGCTGACTTAACTGACTTTTTTTTCAATGTACATTCACAGATTTTTTGCATTAATTATGTTTTAAGTTAAACCGAAAAACACTTTAGCATATTTTCGATTTCATTTATCTAAAACACTGATGGTTTGATCGGACAGATTGTTAGAAATTAGTTTTCAATAAAGTTTCGTATTTGCTCATCAAAATATGAATTTAAAAGTTAAAAAGAGTTTTTGAAATAAATATTTGGCATCGCTGAATAAAACTGTTTAATTTATTTCAAATTTACGGTTGTATTCAAGATCTTAGATTATTTTATGGTCAGTCCAGTATTCAACTCACTGGTAAGAAAATGGAGCAGAGTATCCAATATGCTACAGTATGCTCGATAGAAAATAGGTTTATATTATTTTATTCCAGACATCGATTTTTTATATTTTTTCGAAAAAACTGTTTTGCTCTCATAAAACAGTTTTTGTAAACAGTTTTCTTAAAAAATATATGGCAACACTGTCAGGTATATATATCAATCAACCACAGAAAATCGTTGATTACCTGAACAACATGAAATATTTTCGCGTTTTCTTACAAGTTTAGTCAACTGGTTTAAAGCTTTTTGTATTGTTGATCTTTTCAAATTGCATTTCATTTTGAATTGTAAGATTTCACATCATAATTGAATGTTACTATTACAAATAGAAAACACTAATTGTTAATAAATGTAAGAGAATTTTTTAACCAAATGTTTGAACAATTCCTATGCAAAAATATTTATTTAACTATCTTTCACATAACAAAAGTTGTGGCCTTGTGCACGATGTCCCAATCCTTAATTGTGCGACATTTCAAAGTTTCAGGGATGAAACAGTTTTCGAAATAAAAAACAAAAAATTCGTTATTGAAATATGCATTCACTGCCAAGCAAACTCACCAAATTTTATGAAAATTGGAGACCATCGTAAAATTAGTCGTTGAAATAAAATGGAACTGCCCCATAAAAGGTTAATGCAAATTAATGAACTATATTGCGAATGTTTATAATTTTTTTAAAAATACTTAAAAACAAATAGAATAATATTGTTGAAATATCTGCATGTTGTTAAACTTTTCTATTGTGCACGTCTTAAAGTCAATGCATTTTTTATTATTTTTAGATCTCTTAACAATTTCCTGCTTTATAACAACGTATTCCAACAATAACAAAGTTTTTTTTGTCTCACATCCTATTTTGTATAATTTATTGAAAAGAAATCTTTTGTATTCATTACTTCTTATAGTCACATTATGCACTTCTTTTGTTGCCCTCATAAACACTCACTTAAACAATTTTATCGCCCAAAAACAAACTCTTGTTGAACTCTGTATTGAAGTTGTCAAAAGCAACTCGTTGACAAAAGCAACTGATACAGAGATGTCAGATAAATAAGCCAGCCATACAGAACCAATTGCAGACACACTCATAGAAATAAATCTGTAAAAATAGCAGAAAAAGCTACTAAAAATTATTTTAAAGTGCCGTTTCTAAAATTAGCAGATAGTTTTGCTTATTTAATAGCAAGATAAAAACAGTGAAAATAAAATTGTTAAATTTGTTAAATTTGTTTTATATTCGAGTTGAGTTTTAGTTAATTGAAAATAGCAATTTACTTTGCTTAAATCAGCAAAATCTTTACTTGAATATTTGAAGACAAGAAACAATATATGAAAACTGTAATATTTAGTTGCATGCAAATAAGAGTATATCTTGCTAAAGGGTCCGCCAAATAACTTTTTTTTTTTTGAACTCCTGAACCAATTGGACTTTGTATGGCGTCATACCAAGGTCTTTATGCAAAATTCGTCTCAATGATGTCTCCGGAATGTTCAATTGTTGAGAACGACGGCGAATTGATGTTGATGGCGCTTCACGCACTCTTTCTGCCACAGCAGCAATATTCCTGGGTGTACGCACTGTTTTTGGGTTTTCACGCTTTGGTTTATCGATGAGAATGCCGGTTTCTTTCACTTTTTTCACAAGATAACGAACATACGGACCATATTCATTCAGCGGAAGGATAAAACTAATTATCTGTCAAATCAGACATGAGCTAAGTGTTACCACCCACGAAATAAGCACTAGTTGAAAAAAAAACGTTAGATGGCGGACCCTATATAAATATGTGAAAAGAAATTGTAGGCTGCTGTAATCTTTTTAAATCGCATAAAAAGAAATCTAAAAAAAATTGCAAAATTTCATATTTTTTGTGACTTTTTTGTCTAATAATATTTATCAAAATTATTTGCTGATTTAAATAGATTCATTTGTAACCCAGCAAAACCACATATTACCAAATAATGGGTAAAGTAATGTATCGATACAGGGCTTCACTCATTGCACTGCACCTTGCTTCACTGATGAATTTTACAGGCGATGAGCCTAAAAGTAATAAGCATTACCTAATAGGGGGTTAAGTAACTGGTTACTTATATGGTGACCGGGTTCGAAAAAGTAATGAGTCTATAAATAGATTTTCATAAAAAAAAACATTATAAAAAAAATGATTACAAACATTTTTTTTTTTAAATTAAATAAATAACGTGGTCTCGCTGGGATTCGAACTTGGGATCTTTTGGTTGTTAGGCGAGAACTTTACATACTGAGCTATTGTCACATATAATAATAAGTTTCTTTAAGGGCCATTATTACAACTTGCCAATAGCTAAAGTTCGGATGTTATCTGACAGATTTTTAGTTTTTCGTTATTATAAGTATACTTTAAGCTAAAAGTGACCCATAAGCTAAAGGGAAGACATTGTTGCCTTTAACTTTAAACGTAAGTTTTATGTGTTTAAAGTTACCACATTTTCTGCTCTATAAAGAAAAAGAAGAAAATACCGAATTTCACAACCGAATTTCACAAATTATTGTTTGCTTGTAAAGAAATAAATAAAAGTAAGTTGCCACTACGTATTTTTATAAACCAATTCATAAACCAATAATCGATTTTTAGTTTGTTGCTGCCACATTATCAAAAATATTAATTTTATTTTATTTGGAAGTTGTAATAACGAAAAACATTATAGCTCACTTTTTTCCTCACTTTAGCTAAAGTTACCTTTTACTAACAATTACTTTAAAGACAAGTTGTAATAATGGCCCTAAATGTTGTTGTGTTGAGTTATTGTGCTTCAAATTCGTTTGTGATGTTAAAAATACCTTACCCTCATGCTTACAAAAAATCACAAAGTAATGTGCCTAAATTTAGATTTTTAAAAAAATATTTTAAATATTTCTTTATGTTTATATTTCATGCATTATGTAATTGATGATCGTTAAGTCATTATTTCATATTTCAAAATAATGTAAAAGTTAAAAGTATCGTTAAAAGGTAGTCCATGAATACACAATTATTGGTAACTCATTACTGTAATGCTGAAGGTTAGGTGTGTCCATTACAAACCCATTATCGGTAACTCAGTAATTTTTATTGGAAAATAATGATACAGGTAAGGAGTATGCATTACAAGGTAATGCATTACTTAAACATACCCATTAACAAAGTTTTGCAGGGAACTTTCAATTTACTAAAATTTAGCTCAAACATAACTAAAATGTTGTATAATATCTTTCTTATCTTACAAATTTTTAACAAAAACAATTTGCTAATTTCAGCAGTTTTTCGTACAACGTTATTTCGAACTAATTTTTATTAGATTTATCAGAAATGTTTACTAATTTTTTCTGTAAGTGTATCTTCAAAATGTTGGTATAATAGGCTTCGAGTTAGTTAGTTCATAGCTAAAGTTTGCTAGGAATAACTTTTTTCACAACACCATCATTATTAACTTTGGGTATTTTCATTTCATTTCATTCATTTCATTTCATTTATTAACAAACATCAGAAGTGTTTGCCTTTATTTCCTCTACTCTACCATAGCACAATGGTAAAAATTATTTTTCGGAAAAAAATGTATTTTTTTCATATTCGAATTTCCCATATTTGTCATTACAGAATGATTAAAAACACTTCAAATTAACAAAAAATTTATTTTCTTTTAATAAACCATAAGTCGGCAGAGATACAAACGCAGAAATTCTTAGTATATCTGAGAAGTCAAGTGAGTGTAGTGCAATTTGACTATTAAGTTACGCACCGTTGTCGCTTTAATTTCTTAAGTTAAAAAAAAGTTACAAAGAATAATGAAGCTGATGGTAAGTATTAAAAATATTTTTATAATAAGTTCAAAAAAAATAAATAGTTTTTGCGTAAATATTTAAGCATATTATTTTATTTTTATTCGTCTATCAATATATACTACTAATAAAATTTTGAATTTGGTTGGTATGAAACCAACAAAGAAAAATAACACGTGGTCTGTAGAACCATATTATTTTATTATTTTCAACACAAACTTCTAAAGTTAAAAAATATATGTATTTTTCTAGACAACCTTGTCTTCAAAAACAAGGATTTATTTCAAATTTGGCCCCAAAGCAACGCCAAGAAAAAGATAAGAGAGACTCTTATGAAATTCAACAAAGAAAATTTTAAATTACACTTTGTTGTAAAAAATAATAAGTTCGTAATAAAATCATTTTTCTAAGATTATTATTTGTTTGCTAAATTATCTGAAAAATTTGTAGAATACATCTTTGAAAATAAAATTTTTAACTATCAATAATACTGTAATTTTCATTTGATCAAAATGTTTTTTTTTGTGTCAAATACCAACTTTCAATTTCAATTTTTATTTCAGTCATATAATATTTACATTTTCATCTTAAAATTATTTATAAATAGTTAAAGTTTTTGTACTTTTTCTTCTTAATAATTAATAGTTATTTACAAAATTTTATACATATACATTAATAGTTTTATTGGAGGCAAAATTTTAAAAAACCTTTTTGAATATTTTTAATATTGTGAGTTGTTGGTTAGTTCGGTTAAAGATCATGAATATTTTTCCATATTAACAGAAAAATTATAATTTTATTTGTGATAATTTACTTTAATTAACAGAAAAAACAATTAGAAAAAAGTTATTTGACACCTGCATGAATGGAGTTAACTTTCTAGCCCGCAACGGCCTTCATCAACATTCTTCGTGCCTTAAAAATTCACTATTAACCACTCACAAGGTACAGTGCAAAAATTCGCTTAATATATATGCTCGACATATGTTGAAAAACGAATAAAAATCTTCAATGTTTGATATTCCTTCACTTACAATGTAAAGGATAGAATATGATGACATTTGAAAATAACTGCCAGTCAAATTTCAACTTAATTAGTTGAACTGGCAACTGTGGTAATAATTAACAACTAAACATAGCTTTATAGAAAATAAGTTCGCAGTAAATTTCGTCATACTCAAACTAAGTTACGGCATGTTTTTAACCTAACTAGTTGAGTTAAATAGATGATGTTTACAATTTAACACTTTAAGGCACGAAGAATGTTGATGAAGGCCGTTGCGGGCTAGAAAGTTAACTCCATTCAATGTCAAATAACTTTTTTCTAATTGTTTTTTCTGTTAATTAAAGTAAATTATCACAAATAAAATTATAATTTTTCTGTTAATATGGAAAAATATTCATGATCTTTAACCGAACTAACCAACAACTCACATACAATTTATATAGATCAACAATAAAAATTCACTATTAACCACTCACAAGGTACAGTGCAAAAATTCGCTTAATATATATGCTCGACATATGTTGAAAAACGAATAAAAATCTTCAATGTTTGATATTCCTTCACTTACAATGTAAAGGATAGAATATGATGAATAAAAATTCACTATATTTTTAATATTTTAATAAAACCACTTACACTACTACCTACTAGCTACCTAAGCTGAAGTTAACTCATTAATATGGGGATATTCGGATCCAGAACATCTGTTAATAAAATTCGTGGATAGTTTATTTAATCTAGAAGCAACAAGCTCTATATTCGAAATAGTATGAAGCCTGGATGTCGAAAAGAACCAAGGGAGATTGTATATAAGTTTTAGTAATTTGTTCTGTGCAATCTGAAGTTTCTTAATATGACAAGCTGCACTTTTAGTCCACATAGGAGCAGCATAAAATATTACAGCATGAAAGATTAATTTAAATATTAGTATTTTGTTCTCAATACTTAGACCTGAGTTCCGGTTTATAAAAGGGTACAGCGTACGAGTGAGAATATTCACTTTGTTGATTATATATTGTACGTGCTCTTTAAATTTCATTTTTGGATCAAGTATTACTCCTAAATATTTTACCTTTTGTTCCCATTGTACTTCTGTATTTAAAAAAACTACGCTGCTTTGGGGTATATAACAAGATTTTCTTTTTCTTGTAAAATATATTGCCTGGGTTTTATCTGCATTTAATGTTATCGTCCACTTTTTGAAATAGTGAGCTAATTCTTCCAAAGCCCTTTGCAAATTTGAAATAACATTGGCGGATCAAGTACCAACTTAAATTAAAAAATTTCAATATTTTTTATCGAATTCTTATTTGTTTTCAACTATTCAAGCAAGACCTCTGCTCTCAACTTAAGTTGCCACTGGGCATTAATGGGTTATAGGGATATATGTTTATGCACACAGAGAAAAATTTAGCTATTTGACATCTGAAATTCGGTTACTGGGACTCTAATTCGGTTATTAAGAAAACCAGACGGTTGGTACAACTTAACATTAGTTTTCACAACAAAGTTCGGTTAATTCAAATGAATTTTAGCTTCGAATTAACCGAATTTTCTGAAATCTAATGTATACATCGTTGCACTAACTGAATTTATAAGTTGTTACTACTAATATACACTTTTCAATTCGGTTGGCACTTTATTTCTCTGTATATACAACACAGTAAGATAGAAAAATCCAAACAATAGGTTGCAGAACAACTTATACTGTATTATAAAAAAAATTTCGTGTTTTTGGAAGGAGGATAAAATAAATGAACTGATGTAAGTCCTTACTATTACATAAAATTGAGAAGCAGCAAAAGAAACGAATAATTTTCGTATAAAAATAATCAAACAAAATATTTTGAGGATGCAAGTTGTAAGCAGCTTACCCTAATCCCTTACAAGAATGCAGGTTGTAATGTAGAAAGTTCCATATCGTGGATTATAAACGATCTGTTAGAATTTTCCCGAGTGATTTTCGATTGTGTTTGATGTTTTCGAGAATGAAATAAAAAATAATTAGTCATTTAACTGTTACTGAAGAGCTAGCACGTGGAGCGGTAAAAAAATATAGTAATTATATTATATGTCAATAATTTTAACAACAAAAAGCTAATATCTGTAGAATTATATGTTGAATAAATTATGTATATTCATGTTATTACTTTAAATCGTAATAATGTAGACATGAAATGTGATTTTACTGAAACCCATGAAATCACTGCTTTTTATAAGCGCAGAAATCCGCGCTTATTTTGCGAAAAAGTAATGCTTCCAAGTGGGAATTTGCCATATAAAAATCATGGCATATGCAAGCAGGTTTGTAAGGGATTATTTTCGACTTACTCCCTTACAAACCTGCTTGCATGTAAGCAGCGTTTTTTACTGGGATAGGAAGTTCTCATTTATGTTCTACATCCGATTATTTTTGTATGGATTCTATACATCCAAGCAAAGATAGGTTGCTTTAGAACCGGTTCTAGAACTAGTTCTGGGTTAGTGAAAAGAAAAAGCTGGGTTAGTGAAAAGAAAAAGCTGGGTTAGTGAAAAGAAGCTCTTCTATAATAGATTCAGTAGTAACCAATTTTTAAAAATTTTGCTGTGAAAGTATGCAAAAATTTTATCAATTTTACTTTTTTAATTTGATACAAATTTTTAACAGTTTCTTTATAACACATCACAGTGGGATATATGATAAAATTTTTGGAAATAATTCGCCATTTTGTACTTAGTGGTCCGATTACAATGAAATTTGGCACAGCCATAAGTGACGTAATATCGATGACCACCCAAACTAGAGAAATTTTTCCATTTACAGTTTTGAGTACTCACCATTTTTGTGTTTCTAGTCCAATTTTCAAAACATATTTGCACTTCGCTAGTAGAGACTAACAAAACACATGGTTACATGTGTGGGTTATCTCTAACAGTTTCCTACATATTCGCATTTGAAAATGTCACATTCCGAAATTTTCTTTTTTTTTTTTTTTAATATTGGTTATTTAACTAAATAAATGCTTGATTAAATAAATAAAAAGTAATGCAATATATTGTTCCATTTAAAAACTACATTCGTTAAAAGTAGAAATTAAAAAATAAAAAATATTTTTGCGATTTTTTTCCCCAAAAAGCACCAACGGATAAATATTTTCTTTCTGAACAAATAGGATTATTTCTGGAACTGCTAGAGATAGCCCACACAAGATAGCCACAACAAGCATGATTCTTGTTAGCCTGTACTAGCAGATTTCAAATATGTTAACCTTTTGAAAATCGGATTAGAAACAAAAAATTTCGAGGACTCAAAATTGTATATGCAAAAAGTTTCCCAATTTGGGAGGTCATATTGGCGCCCGGGGGCGTTTGCGAGGTTCAGAATCAAAATTCACGCTAGATATTACATCACTTAAGCCTAACTTTCATTGCGATCGGACTACGAAATGACGGAATTGTTTCCAAAAGCTTTGTTATGTATGGAACGTCACATTTCCCCCAAAATTATTTATTTTTGCGATCGTGATCTGTCACATGATCTCTTTTGGTGTTTAATTGTGGGCGTTGTGGTATAATGGTTAGCGCGTTGGACTGTTACACAGATGGTCACGGGTTCGATTCCCGGTGACGACAACATCAATTTAGAAAAATAATATGTATGAGTTTTCTATCACTTATATGTATCGCTGCGGCCACCTTCGGTGTTCTCATAGCACTTTACCCCACCGAAGTAAAATAATGAATCAGGGCTATGAAACAAAAAGCTTCAATAAAAAAAATTCGCCATCAGGTGGCGACCAAACTGTTCTAAGACTTATCATCTCGCGCACTTACAGTGTTGCCATGTTTGTTCATTTGATATAACGTTTTATAAAATGCAAGTTTGTTATAATTTTTATTAAAAATAAAAATTATGCTTTTTTTAATTGTGCAATGAAAATGAAAATTATTCACGTTCGAGGCCCTACTTTACATTTCTTCAAACTCATATGTATATTAGTTCTCATATAGTGCGTAAACTAGTTCATATGAATGTTTGATGTTTGGCATGGGATTGTTACCCGCTTTCAAAACGTGTTCTGATGATGGGAACCTAGAAAATTCCCGAAATAGATCTATCAACACATTCCTGAAAGGGTCAAATAATAAATTTGAAAACAAAAAACTCTATAGATTATTTGTTAGGACAATATCCTAATGAAGAAATATAGAGTAGGGCCTCGAACTTGAATAATTTTCATTTTCATTGTTTTATAAAATGTCTAAAATTTTAAATAGAGCGCAACATGCGATGTGCATTTTTTGCAATATCTTTTATATCTATATAAGTAATTTAAATTCAAAAAATGGGCCAATTCGGTTACTTAATATAACCGTAAGTAACATTTTTGTTACTATATAAGCTCGTTAATATGTCAACAACATCGCCACGAGCGGGAAATTTTTCATTATATATTCTTGTCCTATAACGGATTAAAAATACAGTCATAAATAATATTTTTCAATTAAATCAACTCCAGCGCCACCTACCGGCCCAGTTGTATATAATATTGTTTCCGTCCATATAACATATATTGACTTTGAATATTGGCGCAATGGCTCTTAAATGCACCCAGGGAGAAGTTGAGAACCATACAAAAAAATTGTACTGGCAAACCACTGCTATTATTGTAAAACCCACAGTGTTAAAAACCAAAGGTGCAACCAATATTCTACTAGATAAACACAATACTATTTACAAAGCCTGTTTTTGGACACTACCACCGGCAACATTCCTTGACAATATTGTTTTTACCAATAATACAAATAATTAGCAGCATTATCTATTTTTACATCTTATTATGTTTCACACATTTAAATATGATGTAAAAGACTATTACCGAACTATATGTCATTATAAATATTTCTCAAAATGAATTAAATTTGAGGCATTTTAAAATTGTTTTGCATTACCAACATTATGCAAACGGTGGCAAGTTCACTCAAGCCAACGGTTGGTCACTGTTATCAATTGGGTAACAGGGCCATACTGTCAAGATTGTTAATACCACGTTCTGCCAATTTATAAGCGCCCGTCGTCGACGCTTTGCCAACACTGTGTATAGATGGTATAGATGTTATAGATAGCATAGATAGTATGGCTAGTATAGATAGTATGGATGTAAAAGTTAAACAGTTATTTAAGAAAATATTCCGTAAAGTTATTTCAATTCAAAATGTAGTTAAATTACCAAAGTAGTTGTTATTCAATAAACAAAATAAACGGACAAAAAAACGGACTTTCGGTTTTAGTTAAAATATTCAGTTAAAATATTCTTCTCAAAACAATCAGTTGTTATATTATATTGAGTAAAAAAAATTTATTGTTTTTACCGATTTTGTCAGTTAATTTTTTTACAGTTGAAAATAAATTCAAAATGCAATTGTTTTAAACGAAAAGTAAGTACCCCATTTAAACTGATTTTCAATTAACTTAATACGTAAAATCAGTAGATAGTCTTTACGTAACAAAAATATTGTGAGTGTAGAAATAATTTATTTATAATTTTTAAATTGCTGATAATCAGGGAAGCGACTTTCATGCAAATGCATGTTTGTAGTTAGTAGCATAAAATCGATTTTGAGAAAATACTTTTCCGAATCAAAGAATTGGGAACAAAATGGCATCGATTTGTTTTTACTTATTTTTTTCATATCTTTTTATAAATACATATTGTGTTAAAAATGCATACTTGTCATGTTTTTTTATATTTGCAATTGAATTGCATATTTTTGCATGTTTCTTAAAAACTAAAATTTTGATTAAATTAAAAATAAGCAAAAGACAGCCTTTGAAACCCTTAATATGGCATCTAGTTGACATTTGTTAGACATTTATATCGGAGTTCATTTTTAAATCAACACACTAATAAAAATTTGGCATTTGCCAATTAAAATTCAGTAACAACGACTAAAATCGGTTGGTATACACCAACATTTGGTTGATACGACTGAGTTTTATTTGCCACACCAAAAATGTTAAGAAATCACATTTGAATATGATTGTACAAACTGAATTTATTAGTTATAGCTACCAATATACAATTTTCGATTCGGTTGACACGTTATTTTTCTATGTGAACGATCTCTAAAAATATACGGATTTTCAAAAAATTAAAAGTTTTAAGTGCATATTTTTTCGTTTTTATGCATATTTCGATTTAAGTGAATATCTTAGATTTTTTTCCTGCATATTTGAATCACATATTTTCGGGTTTTTAGTGCATGAAAGCAACGGCTAACGATGTCAATGGAGCATTGTTGAAAAAATCGGTAAAATAGAAAAAAAAAAAAAAAAACTATAAAATCGGGGAAAATATAATATAAGCGATAAGTAACCCTAAAATCACTGGTTGCTCCATTTCATTTCATTTTCTATGTTAAGTATTTAAATTTTCTTCGTTCTCCATTCCATTTCGTTCGAACTCCATTCGATCTATGTTCCTTTTAATTTCGTTTCCAGTATTTAATATTCCAATTTCGATCGTTTGTTTAATATTCCAAATCCCATCAATTCTGATCTTTTCCAATTAGAACATTGTTCCATTACATACATATATTTCACAAAATTTGTTAAAAGTTTTACGTTTCCATTTAATGTAACTTTCTCGATTGCTATTGATATAATACTGGAAACTATCCAAGTATGGCGTATAATTTTTATGTTTAGCAATAAATAACCAATTTATTTAATTGATTTTAAAATTTAATTTAAAATCTAATTATCAAAAGAACCGCTAATTTAGACAATGTGACAGACAATACACCAAATTAAAGATAAATGAATTAAAATTTTAAATTACAAATCATTATTAAAAAATCACTCAATATAGAGATTTTTACATTTAAATGTGTAGTATTTGGTTTAAACCAATTAAAATTTTTGGTTAAGTTGATTACTATTGCAGCTACAAATGTATTTTAGATTACATTTCAAATAAAATGTATATTATCTTTTTACATAAACTTGCAATTATATTTGCAGTTTGAGTATTTTGGAAATTTGAAATTATTGCTTTTTCATATTTTTTATGTTGCGAAATTAGAAATAATGACATTTTTTTTTGCCAAAACCCACTTTACTGGTATTTTTCACTGCTCGTTCTCTTTTTGAGTTTTAATTTTTCCATAGAAATGTGATATGTGGCTTAAATGCCAGTCAGTTATTGGTGGTTTTAAGGTTACACTTGACTGTTTCACACAAAAAAATAAAAATATTTATATTTAACGTTATTGGCAATTAATACAATTACGATATCAAACGTTTTTATTTATTACGTATTTTTTTAGTTTTTGTGAAGTTTCTACATAGTTTAGTGGTTTTTGATTTGAAATGGGTAACAGCATTTTTAAAATGTACACTCAGAATATTATGTAGGTGAAGACCACAGCAAATGTAGTTATCCAGTCAGAAAAAAGCGAATGGAATACCGCAGGGCAGGCACTTTAGCAAGTGCTACAAGTGCTGGCAACATATGCTTTCTCAATACCAAAATGATAACATCATTAGACAAAGGCCCGTCTGTTCAAAAAGTGTAGAACAAGCACTAGAAAAATAATAATAAAATAAGCCATGAAAAAAAATAATAAAAGTTCATGTATTTTTTTTTAGGTCCCGTCGGGATTTGAACGCAGAGCGACAGATTGTCCGCCAATAGCTCTAACCACTGAGCTAACAAGACATATAATACTCGATACGTTAAAACGTAAATAAATGATAACTGCTGGGTAACAGTTGACTGCTAAAATATGTCAGCACTGAATGAAAAAAACTTTTCAACGTTGAGAAAACAAAAAAAGTTAGTGTTAAACGAGCTTTTCCATAAACAATAAAAAAAAAAGAAAAAGAAAAAAATTTTGAAAAGTTTAAAAAAATCACAAAAAATGTTTGCTTTAAAGTGGACTCGAACTTCATAGTTTCTTAAATAAAATGATTTTTGTGAATAAATCTTTTAATACATTAAATG
This sequence comes from Delia radicum, assembly GCA_021234595.1. NCBI lineage: Eukaryota > Metazoa > Arthropoda > Insecta > Diptera > Anthomyiidae > Delia > Delia radicum. The sequence goes on from CM037852.1 coordinate 195,991,982, forward strand.
ACATTTTTCATAAAATTTTATGAAAACTTGCATTAACTTCATAGCACGAATGCAAAAATTCATTAATATCATGAAGATAATTCTGTGTACACACATTTTCAGAAATCAGCAATACAAAGCAATTTATAAAAACCGGAAAACTCGGTTTTTAAAAAAATACGGGGTTTTCAAGTGTTCGAAAACCGGTTTTTTAAATAGGTAAAATATTTGACAACTCTAATCGTTAAGCAGATCTTTAAAATACCTTTAGTTTGGTACCCTTTTTTGTCGTTTCTTTTTAACAAAATTTAAAAAAGCTCCAAAAAAAACTGGGGCCATTTGTGACCCCAAAATGTTAACCTTCAAAAATTAAGACTTGTACGACAAAAGAATTGCTCTAGTAGATATTTTAGTGTACTTAGTTGATATTTAGAAGTTATTCTGTAAAACTCCTAGTGAGTCTGTTTGCTCAAGAGTGGTAACATAAACTGTAGATGGAACAAATTACACAAAATAATAATTTTTATCAACTCTGCTAAAAATCGACATATATAGATACACATATAAACACACATCGCAGCAAAAAATAGAGCTAACCCAGAAGCGCTTCCGGAAGGCATTATTTAATTACGAAGCGCTTCCAAAGCAAATCCAGAAGGCATGATTTTTGTTTGCGATGTCACACTTGGCATGTCGATTTTTAGCAGGTGGAAAGCGCTTCTTTCGTGTGCTCTAAGCAGCAAAAATTCATGCCTTCTTCGGCAATAAAAAGCGCTTCAACATTAATACTTTATAGTATGCATTTATTGCTTTATTTAAGCATTATTTATTTATTGCTTTATTTAAGCATTATTCACTGCTTCAAAGAAGGCATGTTGGGAAGCACAAGAGAATGCATTTCCTAATTGTTTTTTTGTATGCAAGGTGGTGAAATGCTATTTTGGAAGCATACAAATGTAGTTACTGCTAACCAAATCCAGGTTATTTTTTGCTGGGATGATTCATACATGTCACATGCATCCCCATACATGATTCATATAATATGTTCATAAACCATTCTAATATGTTCATTAGAGCGACTCACGAAAAATAGTGCTCGATGTACCCTCCTAAAAATGAACCTTGGACTTTTTGAAGATGACATTTAAAATATTTTGGCTGCAGCTTTGAGCTCTCGTGAGCTGGACCATTTTGAAAATGGGTCTATTTTTGCATGTTTTGTTAATTTGAGAATCTGTTTCCTTATCAACATATACAATATGGGTATCATGAGAAAGGGTTTTTTAAGGCGCGTCCAACTGTATATGCAATTTGTCCAAGGACGATCATCCATGTCCTTTTTTTAAGGATATTCTGTAAAAAAAAAAAGATTTTTGAATTTTTTGTTCGGGGTTGTTTGTAATAAAAATGCCAAATTAACATATTTCAATCCTTAGTCGATTTAATTAAATACGGGTCTCAGCTTTTTTTGAAATTCGTGCTAGTTCGCGTTTTGACGAAAATGCAATTTTGTGGTAACTCTAATATGATAGCGGATTTAGTTTCTAGATCATGTCTGGATGAAAATAGGAATAAAGAAAGAAAAACAAATGATCCACGACTTTTTGGCGGCATTTTTTTTTCGCAAATTAAAAAAAGAATATGCCGCCAAAAAGTCGTGGATCATTTTTTTTTTCTTTCTTTAGTCCTATTTTCATCCATACATGATCTAGAAACTAAATCCGCTATCATATTACAGTTACCACAAAATTGCATTTATATATATTCCAGAGCACAGTGTAAAATGCATCTAATTTGCAAAAATCAAAATTATTTACATACAAAGATGATGTACTTGGCATATTGCCATATTGCCCTATTAAAAACGAAGAGTTACCACCCCATTGCATTTTTGTCAAAACGCGAACTAGCACGAATTTCAAAAAAAGCTGAGACCCGTATTTAATTAAATCAACTAAAGATTAAAATATGTTAATTTGGCATTTTTATTACAAACAACCCAGAACAAAAAATTCAAAAAACTGTTTTTTTTTTGCAGAATATCCTTAAAAAAAGAACATGGGTGATCGTCCTTGGACAAATTGTATATACAGTTGGATGCGCCTTAAAAAAACCTTTCTTATGAAACATATTGAAAATGGACCCTTTTTCAAAATGGTCCAGCTCACGAGAGGTCAAAGCTGGAGCCGAAATATTTTAGATGTCATCATAAAAAATACCAATGTTCATTTCGAGGGGGGTACACCTTGCACGAATTTCGCTTCCATACAACTTGAGTCGCACTAATGTTCATATGAGGAATCATATATGCTCATCTCTGTGCATTAACGAAAATTGAGGTAATATCTACATATATAATCATGCATGTCTATACATTTCCATGCATGGTCATATATGTACATATACGAAAATTGAGGTAATATTTTTATATATGATCATATATGTACTCTTTGTTGGAATATGGACATTAGAGTGGTTTTAGTGTATATGGGCAAATTTTTTTTTTTTTTTAAATTTGAAGGTGCTCAGGTCTGTTTTAAAATGTGTGCTCGAATTTCTCGGTCAAGTAATAATTGCCACCTTAGTGGTCTGGGGCATTATTTATTACTGGGCTAGTTTTTAACCGATTTTGTGTTTTTATACCTTTTTGAAAACATAATTATATCTTCATTTCGATTAATGTACCTTCTTGAGTAAAAACTTTTACGACATTTAAAAAATTTTAAAAAATCTAAAAAAAGTGACTTTTTCGCCTTGTATTCCGTTTTCTAAACTTTAGGGCTGAATGGGGTCGGGAATGTATAGTCCGATTCACAAAAGCATTTTTACACTAAATGACACAATCCTACCCTGAGCACCTATAAAAATCGTAGATCGATTTTATAAAACCAATCTAATGGGCATGTATGACTTCGAATCGCTTCATACATAAGCATGAATGAGTTCATACATGTTCATAAATGGATGCACATATGTGGATTTTTAACCGGGAAACGACATTTGTTTTTATTAGTTTAAAAGCTTTATAATCTTACAGTCATAATTTAAATGAAGTTTAATGCGTCTTTTTTTAATGGGCACCAGGACATCAAGTGTTAAAGAATTTTTAAATATAAGTAAAAATAATTATAGTCTTATAAAATTAAAAGATATTTTTCCGAGGATTAACAAAACTTTGTTTGTAAATCCTCGGATTTGTTGTTTTTGTTTTTTTTTTGATATTTTAAATTTTGAATCTCGCTCCTAGACGAGGACAAGAAATTCTCATTGAGTTTGTGATTTAACATAACAAATATCTCTAGAAATTCTAATAACAAAGTCCCCTGAAGATTTCCTTAGGCAGGAATGAAATCCGGATAGGGACACGCCTACATCAGATTGCTTTTCACAATTTGTTAAATAAGTTTTGGGACTTTAGCACATTTAATTACTATAAATGCAATTAATGTTTATCCCGATGAAAATAAATTTAAAGAAGCTAAATTTAGTTAAAAATAAATAGTTTTTATAAAATATCCTGGAAAGGAAATTTTTTAATAAAAATACACATTTTTAATAAATAGGCCAATTAAAAAAAATATTTAATTCTTACAAAAACTGGGGGGTGTAATAAACGAAAATCTTTGTTGAGGGACAACAAGTATTTTAAACAACCGGTAACGAAGTATCTGTTTTTTTTAGTTTAGTATCCAATAAAAACAAATATTTAAAACAATTCCAGCTAGACATTGTTGACACAATAATATTTTTATCAATTATTTTATTGCTATATTGAAAGCACAATAAATCCAAACAAAAATTAGGTTTGTTAATTTTTTTTTACAACTTCAATAAATAAGCAATTTTAAATTGTTTGCACTTTAGCTTTTTATTGTTTTATTACAATTGAAGCAATCATTAAGTATTTTTTGTTGTAGAATGTACCGAGAATGAGTTCATTCAAGTATTTCAGTTTTTATTTTCGAAGGTATCATTAACCCTTGAATTTATTTATTCTTTTTGTAATTCAGCCACTACAACTTCTTTTCAGACTTGTTTTTCCACTCCTATTTCGAGTGAAATCACAAACTGGTCATTTGTAACAGAAACTTTAAAAAAAAGGAGTTAAAATTGACAAGGGAAGAATCCCAAAATAATTAAATTATTTTTTTTTTTTTTTCACTAAAATACGAATAATTTATTTTAAAGTCTTTGATGCGGTAAGAGATTTTCTGTAACATTAACGATAATTTTAGTTTTGCTTAGCCACTTTTCGTTGTTAATTTCCGACTCCACAGAAAAACCTGAAATCGCATTTTAATTAAAATATTTGTTAATTCTATTAAAAGTTTTAATTTAAGAAAATTGTAGTATCAATTAAAATAATTTGTTAATATTTAATTGATTTAGTTTAAATTAAGATTTTATTTATACACACAGAGAACTAAAGTGAAAACCGAATTGAAAAGTGTATTTTAATAGTAACGTTCTATAAATCTTGTTAGTACAACGATATTTACATTAGATTTCTTAATATTTTGGGAGTTGGAAATTAAATTCTGTTGAATTAACCGAACTTTGTTGTGAAAACTAATGTTAAGTTGTGCCAACCAACTAAAATTCGTAATATTCGAATTTGAATCGTAGTAATCGAGTTTCAGTTGGCAAATAGCTAAATAACACTGTGCTAGTTTTGAGAACTATTTTTGCCGACAAACGGGGCACCCGGTGGGTTAAACTAAATCGACTGTGCTGAATCGAATGGCGTTTACCGTTTTTTTAGGTTAACTCTTAAAAAAACGTTAGGGGAGTTAAAGTTTCCCCCTTTTGGCCTGTTCTTGCAGAATACCGGTATATAAAACTATGTTTTCTTTACATCTGAGGTGTAGGGGGTGTTCAGCAACTTTGTAGAAAATATTATGCCAAATATTTTTGTGGAACATATTAACCCTCAATAGATCTAAAAAAAGTTGTAAATTTACGATGGCGATTTATTGCCCAGTATATTTTTACATCGGGAGCCAAAATATTAGCTAGTTTTAAATCTTTTGTCAAAAGAATGCTCTGTCTTTGTGATAATTTTTTGACTGCATGGAACCGTGATGTTTGACGGTTGATATATTGATACTGCGTCTTCACAGGTTTGTACAGATTCATATACTGAGGAACTATTTTCTCTTTGGTTTCGGTTATCCGGCACAGGAATTTCATTACAATGTGGCATCGGAAATTGAGCATATGTTGTTGCAGTGTAAGATATAGAACCACTTTTTTTCTGTTCATACCTGCTGTATGATTTATGCACGCATAACACTCACCTTCAACATGTAGTATGGGATCTCTCCAAATCATTGGAACACCAAATGGCATCGCGTCTCCATCTTTTTCCATTTTTTAAAATGGTAAATGCAAGTTGTACACACTATCGAGGGTGTCCAATTCTTACCACATATAACACTTAAAGAAAAATATGATTCATACAAGTTAATTATTTCAATAGTAATTTTACGGCGACTGGGCATAATTGTAAATTTTCCACACACGTAACAAAAGTAGTTAAATTTATTACACGCCTCCATCTCAGATATTTAAGAATAACCGACTTGATAAGAGATTTTCAAAAACTTTAAAGTAAGACTTATTTTTAATACTTCTTTTTTTTCAACGTTAGTACCACTGTACAATTTTATAATTGAGGGTTTACCGAAAAAAAAATAACGGTAAAGAAATAAACCCGATTTGAGGCAGATTTCTAACGATTTCTTAGACCTTTAAGTGTAACTTTGTAAGAATGTTTTGAATGGGCTGGGTCCAAAAATGGAACAAGCTAGTTAAAACTTGGAATATATATTAAGGATTACAAAAAATATAAAATAATTTAGGAAGCAATAATAACTAAATTAACCCTTAATGAGCAGTCTTGAATATGATTAGTTTTTGGTGTTTGTGTTAAGTTTATGGTTTTGGTGTGTTCTGACGTATATAGTAAAATTTTATGGCCAACATTTTTGTAGAACATTTCATGCCCTCCCCTCCCCTTTTTCGGGGTGTTTTTAACGATTTGTTAGAATAAAGCCAAAAAATGCCGTTATAAGGGGCAGTTAAAGGGTTAATATGTTCCACAAAAATATTTGGCATAATATTTTCTACAAAGTTGCTGAACACACCCTACACCTCAGATGTAAAGAAAACATAGTTTTATATACCGGTCTTCTGCAAGAACAGGCCAAAAGGGTTAAACTTTAACCCCCCCTAACTTTTTTTTAAGAGCTAACCTAAAAAAACGGCGAACGCCATTCGATTCAGCACAGTCGATTTAGTTTAACCCACCGGGTGCCCCGTTTGTCGGGTATTTCAACTAGCATAGTGTAATTAATTAAATATAGTTTTTGATTTCAAACAACTTTTTATTAGATACAGTCAAAGCGCGATGTAAAGAACACTCGATATACCGAAAACGCGATATAACGAACTAAATATTGTTTTGCATTGACTACCTTATATAAAGCATTTTTTTTTGAAAATTTATGCTGGATATAACGAACAGTTGGTAAAAAATATATCACCTACTTCATGCAAAGTTGAAACGTCTTCACTAAAAGAATTGATGGCCATTTAAAAGCCGAACAATTTTATAAATAAAGTTACAAGAGTTTTTTGATTCATTTAATTTTCTTGCTCATAGTTTTTAATTTTCAGATCCAAACAAATACAAAATAAACTCACTGGACTTGGGAGATACATTCATTGAAAAAGTAATCTCCATATCGCGGCTTGGCGAAAAGTTGTGAGGTGGTTTACAAGGGAAACTAATATTTTCCGATTTTTAAACTTTCGCAGTTTATTCCAAGGGGTTTTTGCTCCGTTTAATGGAATTGAGTTTAGAGAAGAGTATTTGAAAAATTATACAATTTGTATAGCTTGAGGTATACTAAGTTGGTGTTAGCGCACCAATAAAGGGATATGAACATCACAAACTTATAAGGAATTGGCGTAAATTTTTTTAAAATGTATGTTTTTATGCGTCTGCCATTCATAATTACATTCGACATTGGCTAGAGTATTGCGTGAACTGACTTACTTTATAAACAGCACCTCCTAGCCAAAAAGGCAGTTTTTCCAAACACATTTCGCTTTATGACAACTAAAGCGCTGCACTAATTCCGCCAAACGTACATCAAAAAAAATACTAAAATCGAAAAGGCATCAAAAAATTGTAAGGACTTTAAATTTTAAGGAGCAAGCAAAATTTTCATAACCTCAAAAAGCATCGTAATACAAATTTTGCGAAATTAAAAGTATTTACTACGATTTCCTGCAAATAAGTAACCCTAAACTCAATTAGATATCAAGAAACCGGCAAAAAACAGCTTTTTCCAAAATAATCACGGTTTTCTTTCGATGTTCTAATATATGACAAAAAGTTTTTTTTGAGTGTATTTTATATTTTTTGGTGGTGTAACATATATTTTTAAATGTTATAAATACAATGAGATCTATAAATTAATGTTGCTTCAATTAACTACAACACACAGAGAAATAAAGTGCCAAACGAATTGAATAGTGTATTTTCGTGTTAATAACCAATAAATTCGTTTAGTACAGATATATACAAATTTGATTTCTGAATATTTTGGTTGTTGAAACCAAAATTCTGTTGTACCAACCGATTTCAGTTGGCAAATAGCTAAAGTTTTTCTCTCTGTGAAGCAAAAATGTAATTTTAATAATTTTAGTTTGCTTGAAACTCAAAGCAGTCCTAATTTTTGAGCCGTTAAAGCCAAATGATTAACGGAAATGGATTTAGCATGCTTAAACATCCGCTAACACACACACAAAACATTATTTATGTCATACAAAGAAAATTTGTGAAAATAGTTTACCTCAAAGTATCGAGCATTTTTGAAGCACCCCATGTACAGATTGAAGAAAAATAAAAAAAAAAATTAAATAAAATTTGCGAGAGCATTCTAATTTAGGAGTGTACACACAATTTCAGTTTTATTCTTCATTTTCAATAAACTCAGCATTTTGCGACATTTTCAATGTGCAGTCGATTTAGTACAAAAAGTTGTTGCGATATAACCAGTGGGTTTCTATCCACCTCAGTATCTCTCAATCTGCGCTCTTTATATTTTTTCGTAAACTCGCACCGAGCAAATGAAAACATGTTGCAGAAATTTAAAAGTTAAAATTAATTTGTATCTTGTTTTTGAATAATAATTTAATAAAATGCTTATTCATTTAAAATTGTAACGATAAAATACGCAAGATAAAATTAAAAAACATTTAACTTTAATAGAAAATAACAAAATATAAGCAAAATAATAGTGAGTGTTATAAGCAACAATTTTTTATCAACATGTTGCAATTATTTTTTAGTGAAGAAAATGTTTTCATTTGCTTGCTCGAGTTCAGTTTTTGTTGCTGAAAGGCGGGGCACAGTGGGATAAATCACAAAATTTGTGGAAATAATTCGGCCATTTGTTAACTTGTGGTCCGATTGCAATGAAATTTGGAACATGCATAAAAGACATAAAATAGAGTTTAAGTTTTGATTTCGCACCTTCCAGACCCTTTGGGGGCGGCAAAATGGCTGCCCAAAGTTGGGTACTTTTTTCATAAAAAATTTTGAGTGTTTGCCATTTTTTTGTTTCTCATCCAATATTCAAAAAATTAATATATTAGTAATCTTCTTGTAAAGATGAACAAAAAACATGCTTACATGTGTGGGCTACCTCCAATATTTTCCGAGATATTCCGATTTGAAAATGTGAAATTCCAAATTTTGTCCGACTCAGGTCCAAAGTTTTTGAATATCGGGAGAAAATTGGGACCAATTTTCGTTTTAAAATAACGGTTATTTATGTTCCAAATTTCATTGCAATCCGACCACAAGTTAACAAATGGCCGAATTATTTCCACAAATTTTGTGTTTTATCCCACTGTGCGGGGGAAGTGTAGTCTCTCTATTTGTATATACTCCTTGATTGGAGCTAAATTTAAATTAATTGAAAGTAAAAAAAAAATCTACCTAAAGCAAAAATAAATTACTAAATACGAGGGGTGGATCAATAAGTCCGTGACTTTTTGAATGAAACACAGGTTTTTTTGCAAAAAAAAAAAATTACTTTTCAACATCATCAATAAACTTAACTCCAAAGTTTCTCCAATTTTTGTATCCCTTCCAAAAAATAGGATTTTTCGAGATCCACAAAATAGACATTTGTTTGATCAATAATTTCATCGTTGGAGCTAAATCTCTTTCCACCGAGCCATTTCTTTAGGTTTGGAAAAAGGAAATAGTCACTAGGGGCTAAGTCCGGAGAATATGGTGGATGAGGTACCAACTCGTAGCCCAATTCATGGAATTTTGCCATTGAGACTGCATTATCTTGATGAAAAAGAACTTTGTTTCTTGGCAATATTCGGCCGTTTTTTTTTTTAAATCCTCGTTAAACCGGTCCAATAAGTTGGCATTATATTCGCCGTTTATTGTTTTTCTTTCTTAAAGGTAATTGATGTGGATTATCCCGCGTGCATCCCCAAAAACTGTTACACTTAGAATACTATGTAGGTAAAGACCACTGCAATTGTAGTTGAAAACAAATGAAATTTCACTTAAAGAAAGGACGACTTACATTACAGTAAATTTAACTAACATTGTTATTTGTTTTTTAATGTTCAAAAAATGACTAACAATTGTATTTAAAATGAACCACATGGTAGTAAAAAATAAACAAACATTTATTTTTTTAAATAACAGAAAACTACTGTAAAAATGAATGTAAAATCATAAACAGTCATTTGATGTGAGTTGTTTTTTTAAATGAACTACAAAGTTAGTAAATATTTTAATTTGTTCTACAAATGACTGACATTTACATTAAAAATAAAGAAACTGTATTACAACCCAAACAACTACATATTTTTAAAGCAGAAGTTTCCTGAGTGTACTATCACCTTATTGGCCACGATTACGTTTATGGTCAATTGAGAGCAAACGCGGCACCCGTATTGCAGACAGCTTTCTTAATCCCAACTGATCATTTAAAATCGAAACCACACTGCAATATGAAATGCATATCAACAATCTCACGCACTTTTACTCTTCGATCGGCCAACACCATATCGTGGATTTTTTCGACATTTTCGGGTGTATTGACCTCAGTAAACCAGTTTTTTTACCACTGAAAGCGATGGTGCAGAGTCCCCATAGTATTTATCAAGATTTTCCATGGTTTGATTGACGTTTTTTTCGCAAAAAATAATGTTTACTGAGTACTCGAAATTCACTTTTTTCCATTTAAAAAAAAAATCCACGAGGTTGTATGTATTAAACAGCTGTTAAACGCAAAGTGAATGACGGAACTCAAAATTTGCTAGTAGTCTATTAACAGGTTTTTCTTGATGGGAGCAGTGTTGCATTTCATATAACTATGAGAGAAGTTCCAAAGGTCACGGACTTATTGTTCCGCCCTCGTATTCGTAGGCAAAAAATGTAAAAATTTCAAATTTAGTGATGTAAGCAAAATAAATTGCATTTTTAATATAACTAAAAATTTGTAAATGTAACAGTTTAATTTTTACTGATCTTATCATACAAATATTTAGCGTACACAAAATGTTAATTTTCGCAAATTTTTCTGCAACGCCACTTTTGTCAAATTTAAAAAATTTAGTATATTTTACTGCATTTTTTTTTCACGGTTTATTTCAAGAAGTGTTCTTGCTGCTTTTAGAGCTCTGCCAGTTGTTATCTTTCCCTTAAAATTATATTTTTTTTCACCATTAAATTTAATTTCCGTTATTATGGAGTTTCTATTTATGTATATAGTTTTTTTACCAGTATTCTATATGCTCCAGTCATTATAGTACTAGTAATAAAAAAACTCATTGCAGTCTTTTACAAACTTTAGTTTTATAAACTTCATTTATTTTCGTTTTGTTAAGAGTTAATTTCATTTATTTTTTCGTGTTTTTTTATTTTACAAAAAAATAAAAGAAAATACTATTATGTTAAAAATGAAATGTAATACTTATTAAAATGTTAAGATATACAAAAGACAAGTACTTAGATTAATTTTAAAACATTTAATACAATAAACAACAATTTTATAGACCACTTTATAGATAAATCAGGCGGCCATGGAAATATAATTAAAAAATTGTTTAAGACTAATCTAAAATAAATAAATATTTTGTTTGTAATTAATGCTAAAAATAAATAGTGTTTGTTCATTTTATATATAAAAAAAAGAAATAATTGTTAATAATTTAATATACATAATTAAATAATTTAAAAAGAAAATAATCTTATTTTACTATTTCGAATTATGGATAGAATCTGCAGCAACATATTCAAAAGCATTCCACACCAACTTTTCCTATTTAAATTTCAAATTTTGTTTAAATTTTTCGAGAAGGCTCTGGAAATGGTGATCGAATTTCCTTTGGGTGCAACAGTATTTTTGAGTTAAAAAAAGGCAAATTTAAAACAGGAAGCTTGGGGTCAAGTGTCTCCAAGTCTCCACTTTTGTCTACTATTTTGTTGGCATTGTCAACTAAGCGTCTACACTTTTTACTTTATTAACTCACTAGTAAATTTTTGGTTCCAATGTCTACATATGGTCCCATTAGAACTAATTAGTCACTAGTGAATCTATGGTTCTTATGTCTACATGTGGCCCCATAAGAACTAACGAGTCACTAGTTAATCTTTGGTCCAATGTCTGCATATGGTCCCATAAGAACTACCTAGTCACCAGTGAATCTATGTTTCTAATGTCTACATATGGTGCCATAAGAACTACCTAGTCACTAGTGAATCTTTGGTTCCAATGTCTACTTATGGTCCCATAAGAACTACCTATTCACTACCTAGTCAATATTTCTAATGTCACTAGTGATTTTCAATGACACGTACATATTAAATGTCTATAGCAAATTACATTGCCTGGGGAATATTTGGTTAGTAGTACTGGTGACACAGTCAATAGTGAATCAATACTTTTTCACTATTGACATTTCCTGCAGGGCAACTACAGAAAATTTGTATTCGATTAGTTATCAATAGAGCAATCAAAAATAACCTAGAGCTTGTTTTTTATTTCAAAAAATAGAACACTTTAGACTAAATGCAAATTCTGATCATAAAATTATCAAAGTTTTTAGCTATATTTGTTAGAGCTTTGTTTTGACATTTGCTTATTTTACAAATATTAGCAATTTTTGATTTTTTTCTTTTAAAATTAGGCTTATTTTAGCTTTTTTATTTTTAAATAGAGCTTTTTTGCTATTTTTTGGCAATCGGGATTTTTTTTTAATTGAAAGTGAAAATTTTAATATTATCAACAACGTGTAATATTAAATTTTCCAAAAAATATTTTAATAAACTGAACTTTGAAGCTTAAGAAAAAATTACGAAAATTGTTTCGAAATTTGCAAAACTTATGCAAATAAATAAATATAAACATTAAAATGGCAATTATCTAAAATAAATTGATTATATTTCACCGAACTTGAATCTGTAACATTGAAACTGGAGGCTAGCTTTAAGAAAAAAAATGCACAGAAAATTATAATTACTAATAATGTTGCAAACGTTTTCCTAACAAAAACCTCGGTTTTGTCACATATTTGTCACAAAAGTAGGGTTTTTGCCAGAAATACTCTTTTAAATACATAAAAACATTTTAGATGGTTTTGGGCACATTTACTTCTCAAAGGTATTCACATATAACCCTCTAACCGGCAAGCCCGCCTCTAGGCGGGGTATTTTAAATTGGACATAAGTTCTCCAAAAAAGTGCTTTATTATAAAAAATGTAAGCTATATCGATAGAGAACGAAGTTAGCCACATATTTTGCCAAGTATTGTTTTGTGTACATGTCATGGTTTGGAAGCGAGAAAGCGTTATAGTTCAAATTTTCAGTAATTTCAAAAAATAAATATTTTGAAACAACCACAATTTTGAAAAGTCCTTAAAACACATTTCTGTTAACATGAAACCATGCATATTCCACACAAAGGAAAATTTAAGCTTAAACTTTTGGAAAATACTCTAAGTTTGTTCCAAGGACATATAGGACTTTAAAAGGATACATATAAAGGACATCATCTTATCTTGAAAACGAGTGGACGGATTTTTATGAAATCTGGCAGAAATACAATATACAATAAACAAATGGAATAAATTTCAGTCCAAAAAAGCTTAGGCAGGTTAGAGGGATGAAATATTGAACTCAAATAAAGTTAGACTCTAGCTTCATTTTTATCTCCCTCTGGGCAGAGATCGCGGAAACTCTTGTCTATGACAAGGGGCGAACTAAGGACCGTAACGGGTTACCATACAGGACACTGTGGCCTTAGGTATCAATTGTACAAGATGGGACGATCCTCTACGGATACGTGCAGGTTTTGTGAATTGGAACCCGAGACCTCTGAGCATGTTCTCTGCAAATGTCCGAGGCTCTCCGACAGGAGGGTGCGTTATTTTGGTGATCGAATAGTGACGCCATCGGACGTTTGGAACTGTTCACCTGGTAGGATAATTGGCTTCGTAGGGAGCCTGAACCTATAGGGTGTATTCGCTGGCAGCACAAAATACCAATTTCTGGTCGCGGTGCATAGTGCCACTATAATCTAATCTAATAGCTTCATTTTATTTATTTTATTTATTTAAGTCTATGGAGATAATCCGTGCAGACTATGAACAATTAGTAAAAATTAAAATATTTTACAATAGAAATACTAGAATTACTTATTTAATTTAAGGAATTTAAGTATAAGATAATATCTCTCTTTACAATATCTAAACTTTTATTAAAATCAATTAACTGAAACAACATATTAAACTCATCGCAAGTTCTACGAAATGGATCAAAGTTTGCAAAATTAGATTTATGATATTTAATATTTAAAAATTCATAATTTCTTGAACAACGAAAAGGAATATTCATATTTACTTTACTTAGCAGATATGGTGAATAAAGACTTCCATTCATCAACTTAAGCAAGAAGGACACATTCAGCATTTGTCTACGGTTTTTCAGCGTAGGTAATTTAATAAGTGCTAGGCGTTGTTGATATGAGGGCAGATTAATATTTGGATTCCAATCCAAGCCGCGTAGGCAGAATAATAAAAATTGTTTTTGAACGGATTCAATAGAATTTGAATGGATAAAGTACTGAGGGTCCCACACGACAGAACCATATTCTAGAATCGGTCTGACAAGCGTTGTAAATAATTGTTTTGTAGTATATGGATCACGAAATTCTTTGCTCCAGCGTTTGATGAATCCAAGTACTCCAGTAGCTTTATTTATTGTTAAAGATATGTGAGATCTAAAGTCTAACTTTCTATCTAAATGAATGCCAAGATCGTTAAATGACTCCACTAACTCAATAGTAGCATCATTCATCACGTAGCGACCATTAATAGGAGAGGATCTAGAAAATATCATGTACTTGCATTTTTTGACATTAAGGCTCATTAAGTTTATTTTGCACCAAGTAGTAAAACGAATTATATCATTCTGTAGTAGCATTTGATCGTTGCAATTGTTGAATAAAAGATAAATTTTTACATCATCTGCATACATTAAAGTATTAGAATGCGTAATAACTGAAGGAAGATCATTTATAAATAATGTGAATAATAGAGGTCCAAGATGACTACCTTGTGGGACACCAGATATAACATCAATATATTTGGAAAACGAATTTCGAAATTTAACACGCTGCTTTCTGTTGTATAAATATGAACCAATCCATTTAAGAAATAATATGCTAAAGCCAATCTTATCGAGTTTGTACAACAAGAGTTTGTGATTAACTTGGTCGAACGCGTTACTGAAATCAGTATAAATTACATCAGTTTGTTTTTTATTGATAAAGCCTTCATTCACATAAGTAGTAAGTTCCAGCAAATTTGTAAATGTAGAACAAGAATTGCGGAAACCATGTTGACTCGGAGATAAAATAGATGAAATTTGATGTGCCATAGAATCATAAACGATTTTTTCAAATAATTTTGGTAAAGTACTTAGTTTTGCTATTCCTCTATAATTAGAAACAACCGCTTTAGATCCAGACTTGAACAGCGGGATAATAAATGATTCCTTCCAAATAGATGGAAAATAACCCAATTGAATCGATTTATTGAAAATAAATGTCAGTGGAATACAGGCACGTAGCTAGGAATTTGGTTCGGGGGGGGGGGGGCTTTTCGATTTTTTATTTTATTTATTTATAGCTTTTTTTTTTTTTTTTTTGCTACATTTTTACATACACGTAATGGGCAATCATGTATTAATAATAGAAATCGCTTTCTCAGGTCATTTTGAAACAAAAATCTCCCGCAGAAAGTGCATTTTCTTAAAATGCATTTTTTACTTATTGTGTTCATTATTTTTGCGAATTTTGATGTCTATATCGCGAAACAACGCTTTAATCTGTTTGATCACAATCCGCGAAACACGTCAAATTTGAAAACGTTTGTGTACTTTAAGTTGGATATGCATCGTTATTGTCTAATTACGTTTAATTTTTAGCTAAATATTAATTTTTAGTTTAATTAAATAAAAAAAGGATTATGCGGAAAACTTTTTGAAAACCGCGAAAAATAAAATTGCGTAACTTTATATTTTTATGTGCTAATATACGTCTAGGGTAGCTAAAACTTGATAAATGTAAAAAAAGTAAAAAAGTTTCAACTTCTAATAACCCGATTAAAATTAATATCATGCTTTATATAATCATACGAAATTAAATATGAGTCTTAATACAGTTTTATCCGAGAAATGGGCATAATAATTAAATAACATCCAAATAATGACGCGATACAATTTAGTACGATTTTATATAGCGGTATGAATTTATTTCTAAACTGATACTGATATATATAAAATAAGCTATAGTTGTATCCGGTTTTTGATTTTAAAACGTCATGAAAATCTGCAATATCTGTTAATCCTTTTAGACTTTAGCCACTTGCAAAAGGTTTACAATTTTATAATTTGTAACAAATTCCATAGCATTTGGAAATTTTATTATATTCAAAAATAAAAAATAATATAATGAAAATAAAGATTTTGTGGAATTCATTAACTTCACCATTGAATAAAAAACACGGAAAAAACGTTGAAACTAAATTTATAATTTTACATTGAAAAAAATCTTAGACTAAATTAAGAACTCATAATGTTTCAAATGAAACAAATTCTTTTTTAGGGTTAAGAACCAGAAAGAAATCAATTCAAAAACAAAAATTGGGATAAATTTTTATGCAATTAATTGTACTATTGTATTGATATTGATATTGACATATATACATCCAAAATATAATTAAAAATTTTCTAGTGTGACTCTGCATGGGGTAATATACAATTTTATCTAAAATAAAATTGTGTTTTTTTAAATATGATATAATATCAACATATATATCATTTTGCAATGTCTAGCTAGGTATATAAATATAACGTAGTTATTAATTGGATTAGTTTTAGCGTATTCTAAATGCAATATAGAATTATACTCAACTATATATGACACCATATTAATTTTTTTCTACGAAATTAATTTTAAATATAAATTTATATAATTATGTCCGGACTTATTTAAAAACAGCGTTAAAATGCTTGAGAAAAAAACACATTTTGAAAACCATTTTGACACTATGTCGTGGACCCCGGCTGCCACTTATTTGAATTATTTTAACAAATTATTTACTATTTTTTCCCCTTTTTTATATATCCGACTTTTTTTTAAGATTGGAGGCTATACTTCATGTCTTGTGTTAAAAAAATCGTAAATTGTACAAGCAAGCGTGATTGTAGTCTGAAAGAAAGAATAATAAAGAAAAAATATAAAATTGGAAAATTTAAAAGTATACCTGACATCGCCTAGGTCTTATTTAAACTAAATTATGTATTTCGAATTCACTTTGATTTATATTTTGGACAATTTCAAACGCTTTTCAAATTGTCTTTAATCAATTTTTTAAATAAAAACCCTTTAAAATGTCAAAAAAAAACTACATCGTTATAACACAAATACTGGTTTAGCTGCTTGATTTTAAAATGTCGCATTTCAAGGAGCGCCGACCGAAATTTGTTTACATTTAGTTTACAAAAAAATTTAGAAAAATTGAGTCACATTAAACCACGTTAACACATTATGCATATCGATCAAAGTTTGAGGCTTAAATTTGTTTCGAAAAATTAAAAAAAATATGGTCTCTGTGTGAGGAACACAGAGTAGTATATATCGTAAAAAAATATGGAAAACTATGTTACCAAATGCGTGCGTAGCAAACCAAATTTAAATAAAAAGATTTCACTGTAAGTAAAGTAACGACTTTTACGGCACAAATAAACTTAATTTTGAGTCTTAGTGGTATCTCCATTTTAAAAGATTATGTCAAAATACACAGAAAAAATCATTGTCAAAAAAATTTCAATTAAACTTTTCTTCGATTTCAAACTTACTTTCAATGAACTGTTTAATTTAAAATGAATTTGGTATAAAAAAATGTTCAGTTTTTATATCGTATAATAACAACATTGAAACAAATGCAAAAACTTTAAAAAATCGACAAAATTAAAAAAATCGTTTAAAGTAGAAAATTCGCGTTTCTTTAATTTTGGTGATTTTTTAAAATTTTTTTCGAATTTTGGAGTTTATTCTGGGAGTTTTTTAAATGTCTGCAATTTTAAGGATTGCTTTTTAAATTTTGGCAATTTTTTTTTTTAAATTTTGAGATTTTTTCAAATGGTCTCGATTTTTTTAAATTTTGGGCGATTTTTTTTTACAATTTTGGTGATTTTTTTTAAATTTTGTAATTTTTCCCAATAGTAAACAATATTTAATTAAATTTTTAATAGGTGTGAATAAAACTATATGTAATTGAAAATAATATTAATTAGATACAAATTATTTTAGTTGTTACTACAATTGCATCAACACGACCGAATTCAGTAAAACATTTGCTGAATCAACAAATATCTTAATTAAAACTCAATTTTAGTTTTTTCTGTGTATACATATTTAATTTTTAGTTTGCATTGCCTCAAACAATTTTTTGATTATATTTTAAGTCTAAGACTTCGAAATCTCTTATGAAATGATTTTATTTATTGCTTTTTGTCGAAAATCAACTCAAACAATGAAAAATCGAACATTTGCAGGCGATGTTTTCTAACGAAATTTTAAGATTCGAATCATATAAAACTATTTCCTATTTGATCCAAGTCAAAAATAATTATTTTCATATTAAATTTATCAATAACATTGTTACTTTCTAACGAATTGTATTAAGTTTTTAAATTTGTCAAATCATTTCGGGGGGGGCTCTAGCCCCCAAGCCCCCCCCCCCTAGCTACGTGCCTGGTGGAATATATTGTAGATGAGAACACTGCTTTAAGATGCAACTAGGAATACCATCCGGACCCGCAGCATAGGACCATTTTAACTTATTTAAATAACTTAGCACAGCTTGTTCATTAATAGGAGGCATATTAATTCGCGTTAATTCATAAATTGTATAAGGATACTGATGAGAGTTGTATATCGATGATGAAAGAAAGATATGATGCCCTATAAAATTTAGCATTAACTAAATTTGAACATAAATATGTCAGATTGTTTGCATTTCATAAATGTTTTTTTGGGCACCTTCAAAAAAAAATATATCCCCTTCTCGAATTAAAAAGAAAAAAATTTTCTAACTATAGTTAAGAGCCAGGCCCTAAAAACCGCTACGCCTGGTAAGTGTGCGTAATCACACGTTTTTCTAGAAAAACTGGTTTTTCTTTTATGATTTATGATATGTGGCAGCCTATGGATCCATTTAAAGTATATTTTATATATAAAAATTAGTAAAAAAAAATTAAAAACTCTACGAAATACATCTATTTTTTTATAAACTTTTTTGACAGTTTTTGTTTATTTTTGCAAAATTAACTGTAGATTTAATGATTTTTTCATAGCAGGAAATGAGCTTGCAGAAAAAACTGCTAAAATTAGCAGAGTTTTTTACTAAATATTATATAAGAATAGCAAAAATAAATCTGTTGAATTTACAAATATGTATTTAGTTATATGTGAGCTAAAGTTTAAAAAAATTTTAAAGTTTTTTTTAGTGCGAATTAAAGTCTACACTTATGAAATCAGCGATCTACAATTTTTTAACTAAAATTTCTGTTGATTTTAGCAAAATAAGCTGTTGTTTGCATTCTACTAAATTTTAGGTAAATATGGCAAAAGTTGCTGCTAAATCTGCTAAATTTAGTAGTTTCTTTTGTAAGCTCATTTTTAACTAATTTTTAGTAGTTTTTACTGCTATTTTTACAGGTTTATTTCTATGAGTGCGACAATTTTCTGCATGATATCAATGAAATTTTGCATTCGATCTGTGAAGTATCACTGAAACTAGTACATTGAAACATTTCTTAAATGAATGCAATTTTTTCCAAAATTTTTTTTAAATATTTGATTTTATTTATTAAAAATTTCACACGAGTTTCATTAATGGTTTCATAAAAATAATTAAGCTTTTTCATGAGGTTTAAACATATTTCCAGTCACTT
Source organism: Delia radicum (assembly GCA_021234595.1). Taxonomy (NCBI): domain Eukaryota; kingdom Metazoa; phylum Arthropoda; class Insecta; order Diptera; family Anthomyiidae; genus Delia; species Delia radicum. Next base: position 196,011,529 of record CM037852.1, read on the forward strand.
TGTAAAGAAAACTTTATTAAATTAGTGAAATATTTCATTAAAACTCGTTCATGAAAACTCCGCTGGCGAAATTTTGTTTGAAAAAATCTCTGGAGAGGATTGGAGGGAGCCACATTCGATGGATCTAAAAATAAATTGCATTTCTAAAACAGTGAGAGAACACACATACTTTAATGTTTTGGTTTCAGGGCTGACCGAAAAAGTAAACTTCAGCCAAAAAAAAATAAGTATATAAAATTTTTGATTGACAAAAAATTTTTTTTTTCTGCAACTCTTAAGAGAAACTAGCAGCTTTCATTGAAAAATTTTTTCACAAAATTTTATTTTGCTTTTTTTTTCCAAATTTCGGAAAGATATTTCCTTCAAACATTTATTTTTGGGAAATTTTTTCCTCAAAATTATGCGCAACTTTTTTCAATTTGTTTAAACAAAATTTGTTTCATCTCCGTGGAGGAAGAATATTAAAAATTTGTCACATTTGAGAAATAAAGTGCCAACCGAATTGAAAAGTGTACACTTAGAATACTATGTAGGTTAACCACTGCAATTGTAGTTGAAAACAAATGAAATTTCACTTAAAGAAAGGACGACTTACATTACAGTAAATTCAACTAACATTGTCATTTGTTTTTTAATGTTCAAAAAATGACTAACAATTGTAGTAAAAATGAGCCACTTGTTAGTAAAAAATAAACAAACTTTTTTTTTTTATTTTTATCAAATAACAAAAAACAACTGTAAAAAATGAATGTAAAATCATAAAACAGTTATTTGATGTGGGTTGTTTTTTTAAATCAACTACAAGGTTAGTAAATATTTTAATTTGTTCTACAAATGACTGACATTTACATTAATAATAAAGAAACTATATTACAACCCAAACAACTGCATATTTTTAAAACAGAAGTTCCCCGAGTGTATATTAATGGTAACAACTTATAAATTCAGTTAGTACAAAAATAGTTACATTAGATTTCTGAATGTCTTGGGTGCTACAACTAAAATTCAGTTGAAATAACCGAATTTGGTTGTGAAAACGAATGTTGCACCAAAAGTCTGAAATTCGTAATAACCGAATTTCAGTTGGCAAATACCTAAATTTTCTCTCTGTGTGAATGCTTACACTTTGATAATTTAAAGTAACACAAAATTAAGGATTTAATAAAGTTGCTTAGGTTATCTAAGCTAAAAGTTCATCTGACATGCCTTCTTAAAAACTGGAAAGTTGGTTTAGAATTTTTCGTTTGTTTGAAACTTAAATATATTTTATGTGAACTTAATCTAAACTTTTGTTTAAACTAATAATTTCTACAATTTTATTTTACTTCTTTTTTCTTTAAAATTTCAGCCGTAGGTTTAAATCCATTCTGACTTCAAATTTTAAATAACACTTTCATAAAATTGTTTCTTTGAGAATTTTAGAACCTAATTACTTAAATCACAATTTTAAATAACTTACTTAAATACTAGCAAATATTCCATAACTCAACGACTGATATGAATTCAATCAGAGTTATTAATTTCAGTTCTTATGTTCTCGATTAGAAAATACCTTTACATCCGCTAATGACACATATTTCTTATCACTACAATATAACGTAGACAGAATATATTGTAGTCTAGCTTCGTGTTACTAGATAAAATCAAACAAATGAAGGAAATTTTGTAATTAAATTTTGTGTTTTTTTAAATTTTAACAAAAAATATTCACTTACGTCGACTAAACGATAAAGCTCTTCTACAACGGTTACGATGATCCCTTAGTTGACCCTTGGGACAGGGTCTTGATTGTCTCTGTGTAATCAATAACTGACTTGTGTGTACACCCGGTTTGCCTAAAAATATCACTTTAGTAGCACTAGGTGTAGGACTTAAAACTCCCAACAGTAGTATGGTAACTAACAATGCTTTACAAATTGTGTTAGAATGCATCTTTTTTTTTTTTTTTTTAATTTTTAATTCAACAGTTTCTTTTTTTCTTATACTTTTAAATAAACCACGTAATTTTTATTTTTAAATTATTCGACAACGAACTTTAAGTAATCTCACTCTATATAAATATTTATAACTGAAGAACCAACTTTCAATGTGCTTTCTTTAACAATCAAACTTTAATTGAGTAACTTTCAATCGTAGTAAGTGTATTTACCCTTAAATGATATTTGTATTTAAAGACCTACATGTCGCGAAAAATTATTGTTTAAAAATGGTAATAATTTTTATTTCATAGCGATAAGATAAGCCTTACAGTATTTGTTCGTTTGAAAATGTTCATAAAAGCTCTAGAGAAATTAATATATGACATACAAAGGCGTCTGTATTCAATTTACATTTGTCTGTTCTTGGCTTTTGTAATCAGAAAATAAATCCCAAACGTAAAAATTCTTTAGATAAAATTGTTGTATATTTATTTAAAAATATTAAACAAATCGATAATGATTATTTTTAATTTCGGTTATTTTTTTCGTCACACAGTGAAGCTAGTACAATTTTTTTTTAAACAAATTTTATTTACTGAATCTTGATAGCAAAAGGAAAGGGAATTTATATATAAGAGAATATATTTTATTTAGTTAATCTTAATAACAAAAGAAAGGAGAATAAAAAAAAATTTAAAATTGTGATATTTCTAATTTTTAAAAGGAAAAATTAAATTTTTCTCTGTCGATCCAAAAAGTTTTAAAGTTGCCCATCCCAAATATTATAATATTTGTATAATGGCGTATGTTGAATCAATAATACATATAACAAAATTCATCATACGGCATGTAGTTTTAACATACAAATGTTAGAATATTTACAATGGACAATATTTAAAGAATATTTTCTCCAAAACATTTCCGAGATACACGTGAAATTTTGTGGAGCAATAGAAACACATTTAAAAGATTTTTATTAATAAAAAATTTTTTTTTTAGATAAATTACACTGCGTGACATAGAAAAAATTAATAGAGATCTGACCAAAAATTGTATATATCTAATACATGCTGATTCCAATGGTGTACTTAATTGTTTGATCAATGGCACAGTTTTCGAGAAAAGTATCTTTAAAGTTTGCCTGTCTTGCATTTAGTCTTTAAAACTTTTCGAAAGCAATCAATCTGCTTTTGTTTTGAATGAATTAAATAACAGGACCTGTGTTTATATTTATGGCTCATATTTAATGTACAAAACTTTATATTTAAAGCACTGCTTCACGTCACGGTATATACCTTTGTTTACTGTTTTAGCGAATATGAAAGCTTAATAATAATTGACCCGAATAAAAGTTAGTTCTTAAAAAAATGGCAATTAAAGTGAAATATTTTGACAAAAAAAAATATACATTTGCATATAGCGGCTTGAATTATATATTCGCGATTTTTCGAAAATTTTATATTTCAGCATATCTTTCCACGTTGACCCCAGAGTCAATCTCTTGGTATAATATGTAGTCACATTTAAAAAACGCTGTTGTAAAAAAACGAAGCAAAAAAGTTTCCATTTGCAAAAGTTATCGTAATATTAAATTTTTTTTTTTCAGGTACATTAAATTAAAAAATTTAAATACCACTAAAAACTTTCGACTTTACGAACGAATTAGAATTTAAATGTTTTTGCTATAAAAAATCATTTATTTCCAAATTTACCGTTACTTTGGCAATGCTTGCTATTAAATATTTAAATTTAATTGTTGTATAATAATAATTGAGATAAAAATATTTGAATTAGATTCATATTCAATTCAAATTATCTCGTTACATATAATGTATCAACATGAAGTAAAGGGTTACATTTCCAAACGAAATCTTTTTCCAAGGTTAAACACTCCAATGTTTTGTACATATTATTGGTTTTTAGTTCAAATTTAAACATCCAGAGCTTTTAAACAAGAATAGTAGCATATGTAAATTTTTTTCAATTATATGGGTGGTGGGCGTGGCAGTTATGCAATACCGCCCATTTTTTGCTATCAAATTTAATAGGTCAAGCTTTATTATTTTCTAAGATATAGAATTTTGTCTCCGTAAAATTTTGAAATATTACACTGTGCGGCAGTCGTTGGGTGGATCAATCAGGATTTGTAAAAACTTTAACAAATTACTAAGCTAAATGTTAAAATTTACCCAGTAGCCATCAGTGAATTCCAAACAAGTGAAACATTTGAAAATGTTGCTTCACCTTGTCTTTGTTATAATTTATTTGACCAAAGTTTTTGAATAAAGGTAATAAAATTCGAAAATTTTTAAAATTATGGAACCTCTTCAAATCTAAAAATATCAGAATATCCCAGATTTGATCAGATCTAATTAGATCTAATTAGATCTCAAATTTGTCCCCATTTTTGAGATCTTATTAAATCTGATCATATATGCTATGAAATCTGTGTAGATCTGGTAAATAAGTTCTAACTAGCTTTGGTGTTCGTTTAAATTCGACACAAAGTTTCTATTTTCAAAACATTTTTACTGATTTCATACCATCAAAAAATGGTGACAATTGTGACGGAAGCTAATTTGTGAATTCAATGTATTAGTAACGAAATCTAAAATTTGTTCAACTTTTTATCAAATAAGGCAGACAAATTAAAACTCAATTCAAAAATATTTTTGTTTCATAAATTCTTCAGTTCTGTAATGTGTTAAAGACCACTTGAGAAGGAAATTAAGGCAACATTTTTTTTTAATTTTCTAAAACCTCTTGTAGTGGATGTTTCAAATTCAATTTCAAGTTTCATTAAACTTTTTGAACCTTTCTCTTTTAAATTATAGCAAGATTTTTTTTTCAATTCAAAAATTCACAATTCAGAAGCTATATTAGCCTGTTAAGGGATAAACTTTATCATCGGTTCCTTACCTTGAAAGTTTTCACAAGCCAAAGCTTCTACGCATACCGATTTTTGTGGCCGGGCCTTCGGTTGTCATTTTTTTTTTAAGAACGCCCCATATAGTGCAGTTTTGCCTTTTTTGTCTATATGCCAAGTGATGATTTGAATGTAAAAATCTATTTATTCAATTCTTTGGAAATCCAATTCATTGCGTTGTGATCGTACATGCTTTTCAACAATGAAGTTTAGCTAGTTCTTACAATGGCGGCTTAGGCGCAAATAAAAATACAGCATCATTTAAATCAGTTCTTATGGTAATTTCTGATTATACTCTCGGGCTCGCTTTCGGAGTGTTGTAATGAAACTTGGAAGACTTACATAAACTTAACTCTTAATTTTTCTTCTTTCAATACCAGTTAACGAATTCACTATCTCTTGTTATGAGTGATGAAGATGGAAATATCATTAACAATTTCAGATTGAACTATTCACTAGTTCCAAAAGTACAGCTCATCAAACCCGAGCCTTATTGTAATTCTGTATAATTTTTTTTTATTTTTTATTTATTTTACATTTTGAATTGCTTTTTTCACAAAGCATTTTTATAAAAACTTACTCCACCAAATTATCGCTAGAGAGCGCAATTTAAACCCTGATTACAAATAAAAAGCATGATATTCTCCACAAAATTCTTCGCGACTTTTTGAAAATAAAAAATTAAGAATAAATTAAATGAAATACACAAATTGTATTGTAAAAATTGTGCCAAAAATCTTGGCACAATTTTGAAAATAAAAAATTAAGAATAAATTAAATGAAATACACAAATTGTATTGTAAAAATTGTGCCAAAAATCTTGAAACTCACAGAAAATGTACCATAAAAAATGGGCTAGAGGTGCAATTAACACCACAAAAAGTATACAAATGAATAAATTGTAATATATTTGGCCTAAAATATTTAATTCCAATTATTTAAAATAAATATTGATTTTACTCCATTAAATTACATATAAAAATGTATCGGGAAATTTTGCCTTTAAATAGCCCAACTTTAAAAGGCTATAAATTAAAATTTCGAGCTAACTTTTCAAAAAACCTTTATAAGTTTTGGTCTACTAAGAGTCCATTTTCATTTCCTGTTGGTCTCATGCGGGAAACATTTGATGACCCAAAATGTGTTGCACAGTGTAATACGAATAACATTCACATAATTTCACCAACATCAGCTAACTTACTTCTTTCTTGTCCTGGCCAAAGTTCAATATTTTTGCCAGAATTTGGGTTTTTTTTTCAAAAAAATTTATATTTTTATTTAGCTTCTAGGAAAAAGCCAAAAACTCAATCAATACAAAACTATATTTTAAATTACTACACACTGTGTCATTTCGTAATTCGTTTTCAATAAGTGCTTCCGATTTGAACTACAAATATATCATTATCTATGCAGTCACTTTTTTGTCTCCGATTATTACGTATTGTTTAACATTTATATTTGTTAAGTGACTATTATTCTTAAGAATTTATTTTTAATATACTTTCAATATATATCAATGAGTTAACATAATATTTCATTTGTTGATCAATGACGTTGAGAATTTTTTTATAATAAATAAATATCAGGTTGACAACGACGTATTAGAATTTTTAAATATATTAAGTCCAATTATTAAACGGGGAATTTTTGTATTTTCTCAAAAGCCTTAAAGTATGTTAAAGTTTTCTTATGAAAATATTAAAAATTGTATATTCGAATATATTGTATAAATATGTCGATTAGACGGATAGAAAATAAAATATGTATGTCGTATAATTAAAGAATACACTTAAAATAATAGGTATGCCTAACGTGACCAATTGTTTTTGATCCAAAACCGGGGTTCAGCTAACGAAAATGGGGGATTTTAGAGCAAAAAGCATAATATTTAAATTTGTTGTGCAAAAATCCTTATTTTATCAATATTGAAATTTTTTAATTAAAATTTGTCGAAGACGTTCGGAAACAGAAAAATTTCTAACAATTTGTATTAACGAAACTGAAATTTATAAATGATTTTTTTATATAGAGAAATGTGGAAATTTTGCTAAAATGATTTTTCAAAAAAATCCCTACGGGACTGATTATGTTTTTTTATTGGAGTACTATGAAAATTTAAGGAAATGTTTCTAATAAAAACATCTTTAAAATCAGATACACTATACTCATGGAACTTTTGTTATAAAAATATGTACACAGAGGGAAAAAAGACGTTCTAAAATTGTCAACGGGTGGTATCAATTCGACAACGAAGCGTTGACAATATTTTGACAACATTTGTTCTCAAATCTAAAACAAAATGTTGTCAAATTGAGAACGAAGAAGTAAAAAATACCATACGTTGTCAAATTGAGAACGGAATGTTCTTAAATTGTGAACTAAAAAATAAAAACTAACAAACGTTGTCAAATCAAGAACGAAATGTTCTCAAATTGTGAACGTAAAAATAAAAAATACCATACGTTATTAAATCGAGCACGAAATGTTCTTAAATTGAGAATACCCTGTTGACAAATCAAGAACAATACGTTCTCGATTTGACAACAACGTTGTCGCTCTATTGCTTTTCATATAATTTTTTCATTAAGTTATCAATTGTTTGTGAAAGCGGTACGGGAAAAAATTAAAAATGGAAAATAGTGAAAATATTAATAATATTCAAGAAAATATCTTATTTAAAGTGCTTGCCAGCGATGAAAGTTTTGTTTTTGGACAAAATTCAAACAGTGGAACTGCAGAGTACATTGATAATGAGGAAATTGTTGAGATTTTTGTTTTTGGACAAAACTCAAACTTTGGGGTACACAACAGTGGAACTACAGATGACATTGATAATGACGACGAAAAACTTGAAAGTTTTCTTAAATCCATAAAGATGGAGTGCATTTTTGATTTGTGAAAAAGTAAGTTGTAAACAAAAGCAGCAATTGAATAGTTTTTTTAAATATTTTTATTTCAGCTGCCAATGTCACTTTTAGAAGCTTGCCCTACATAAAGAAATAAGACCTTAAAGAAGTAGTGCCACACTTTGGGCTCCGTGCTGACTTTAGGGAAGAGTTGTTTTCGTGGAAAAAAACAGTGGTAATATTGTGTTAAAATTTTCGGTTTTAAAAGAATCTTAAAATTTTGGTTTTAGTTGGGGATTGATGATGACACCATTTCAGTACCATCCAAAGTAGAGTTATGGCTTAATCAAAATGAAAGCAACACAGTATCTTCGAGTAATTCTGTTGTTGGTAAATCTCTAAATAAGGTAAAATAATTAAAAATAGTAATGTATATCAAATACAACCAAAAACATAATTTATTACAGGATTTACAGTCCTTTTACATGTATTGAATTGTTTAAGAATAAAAGTTTTTTGATTGAAAATCATTCAGTTTATGTATTATGTTATTCTATTAATGTAAGAAACTTTGACTTTCATTTTCAGTCGTACGAAATTGGTTCCCTAAATAGAACCATTTATATAAAACCAATTATAGATTTTATTTCCCTTCCATTTAATTTATATGCAGTGAGTAATGCTAAAACTTACTTTAGAGTTAAATATGTATAATTTAGTTTATAAATACTATTAAATAAAAGATAAATGAATTTAAATGTGTATCATATCTATTTTTATATTGTTGGGGTTCGCAATGGGTTATTTGTTTCCAGAATGAGAACACTACGTTGTCAAAATAAGAACGATTCGTTGTCAAAATGAGAACCAAGTGTTGTCAAAACAAGAACGGTTTGTTGTCAAAATGAGAACTATGTGTTATCAAAATAAGAACAATTGTTGACAAAATGAGAACCAGGCGTTCTTCAAGTTTTGACACCATCCGTTGTCAAAGTAAGCACAAACGTACTTAGCTCACTATTGACAACGGATGGTATCATTTTCGGTACTTTTATACCGCTTTTTTCCCTCTGTGTAGTTGTTTGGGTTGTAATATCGTTTCTTTATTTTAAATGTAAATATCAGTCATTTGTAGAACAAATTAAATTTTTTAATAAACTTGTAGTTCATTTAAAAAACCAAACCACAAGAAATGACTGCTTTATGAGTTTACATAAATTTTTCTATTGTTTTTTTTGTTATTTAAAAAATAAAGCAATAAATGTTTGTTTTTTTTTTACAAACATACCCAGCAAAAAATAATTTCGATTTGGTAAGCATTAACTTCTTTTCAGTGCTTCCAAAGAAGCGCTTCGCCGTCATGCATGCAATGAAGCAATTCTGGAAGGCATTATATTGTGCTTCCCTGAAGGAATTCTTTTGAAGCAGTAAAGAAGGCATGAAAAGAAGCAGTGAAGAAGGCATGCAATGAAGAAGGAAAGAAGACCTTCTATGAAGCACTTCTGGAAGTCATTATATTGTGCTTCCCTGAAGGCATTCTTTTGAAGCAGTAAAGAAGGCATAAAAAGACGCTGTGAAGAAGGCATGCAATGAAGCAGTAAAGAAGGCCTTCTATGAAGCAATTCTGGAAGGCATTATATTGTGCTTCCCTGAAGGAAAAATCGCTTCTCGAAGCTTTTCTGGAAGCGCTTCTCACCTGCTTAAAAGAGACCTACCAAGTGGGACATCGCGAACAAAAATCATGCCTTCTGGAAGGCCTTCAGCAAGCGCTTCGGGTTTAAAGAAGTACTTCCACAAGCGCTTCTTGGAAGCACTATTTTTTGCTGGGTATGTGGTTCATTTTTACTACAATTGTTAGTAATTTTTTGAACATTAAAAAACAAATGACAACGTTAGTTGTCATTTGTTTCACTTTCTTTAAGTAAAATTTTAATTGTGTTTGACTACATTTGCAGTGTAAGTGTACAGTTCTTATAGGAAAATTGTTAATTGTCAAATATAGTTTTTGCTATATTTGCAGCTTCCAACGTAAAAGTTTACTCAAAAAAAAAGATATAGAGGACAAAAACTATAAAAACTTTTAATTGAAAGAAAGAACACTTTTCTCTCAAAACATTCAGGTGCTGATGACTATATTTCAATTAAAATACTTCTAGTTTTCTAAAATTACTAAAGACTGAAAACATATAAAATGAACCACTCGATTTTCTCCACGCCTTCTGATTTCAACCAAACTTGGATGTACATCAATGTAACAATGTAATGTTTAGCGACTTCAGCTTCGAGAGTTATTGATACCTCATTTTAAAGCTACTTTGACTTGATGCTCAAAAGACTGTATTTCAAAAAAGTGTTTTTTTAATTTTTTAAAAAATATATGTTAATTATAAATTACTTCCCTATGCCGTGTCCAAATTTCTATGTGGAGCTCGCCACAAGGTAAGGTATCCTGAGTTATTTATAAAAATATAAAAAAATTTAACTAAAAAGCCTATAACTCAGAAACATGTATGAGTATCACGTAGAGATTTAGCAACAACATAGGAGAATAATTTATAATAAATTTGTATTTTTTTTAAAAATTTTAGAAAACTAGTTTTTTAAAATACATCGGTCTGAGACACGAATTTTGAAAAGAATGCATTTTACCGTCTAGAAGTGAATTTTTTTGCGAACCAGTAAAACCACGATAAGTACCTTTAATATGAGCTATCAATGGCTCCTGTAACTTAAACCGTTAAAAAGTTATGGGCAATTATGTGCAACTACTTTTGCAAAACTTTTATTTATTTTTTTTTTTGAATAACTGAATATTTTTTTTTTTTTTGTAAATCTTTTTTTTTACTATATTTAGTATTTTTTTTTTTGATTTTTTCCATAACTTTTGAATCCCGCAAGAGCACCACAAATTAGTGTGGCAACGGCATAGTGGAACAAATTAAAATTAACATGTAAATTTCTTTAAATTTAAAAAAAAAAACAGTTTTTTTAAGTAAAGCGTTTTAAACCGCTGATTTTGAAAAAAAATGCATTTTACCCTCAATCAATTTTTGCTTTATTATTTAAAGCATGACAATAGTAGCTTTAAAATTTGGTGTCAATAAATTATATAGCTTTAACCGGATTTCGTGTATTTAAAAATATATGGATTAAGTATGACTACTTTTGTTAAATTTTCGTTTTTTTTTTTCATATTTTAAAACGCGATATTTGCAATACCATTAGAGGTAACAACCCAAACTTGTACGATATCTAACGTTTTGAAAATATTTTTTATTGTTTAGGGAAACATACTGCATTACTTTGTAATGGACACTACTTAACTTCAGCATTATTTCGAAACATGAAGTAATGAGTTACCAATAATTGTGTAATCATGGATTACCTTGTAATGATACATCATTACCTTTTACATTATTTCGAAACACAAAATAATGACTTACCGGTCATCAATAACATAATGCATGAAATATAAGTATAAGTAGAGCGGTTTACTGACAACATCTACTCCCAGGTTCGAATCCCGCTGAATCCAGGAACATGTGTGAGTTCCTTTTCTGAAGTAGACATCTGTATAAAGAGGGAAAAATTCTTCCCCTTGGCGGCCTGGACAAACCACTATCACGAGCAGACATCAGTTTGGAAGGGATTTTTAGAAATTTTCTCTTTAAGTAGCAAAAAGAGGAAATGTGTTTGGCCTGCCAAAACCCCTTTGTCCAGAAATTTGAAATTTAAAATACAAGTTCCTTCGAATATGACCTAAGTCACTGATATGATACTTTTTGTATCTCTGGCCAGGAGAGTAGGAAAATAGGAAACAATCCCCATTAGGGTATGACCTGGAAATATAAATAATGTTTACAGGAGCGTGGTGAAAATCGGATTTTAATTAGGGATATATATCCCTACTTTAACCGCTTAATAAAGGATTTTAAATTAGGCGGAGGGACAAAAAGAGGTACAGCCTGCACATTTGCCGACTGACCAAAACCATAAAGCGAATAACTTGAAATTTGGTGTGCGGTTTTAATTCAGGGTAGAAATTGGCTTAGATGAGGCATTTTAAGCAATTCCACCGGGTAGGGATTGAAAATTGAAAAAAATTTCGTCCTTGACTTTTAGACTATAAACCTGAAATTTAATATATGTTTTATCAAATGATGACCTAACTCATTGATAAATTGGAATATGTCCTAAATCAATGTTAAGGTTTTTTTAGATTATTTACGATATTTTTTGAAATTCCTGATGGGAGTGCGGAAAAGTTGAAAATTTTACCCATTGACAGCATTGCCAAACCCTTTTAGTAACAAACCTTAAATTTGATATATTTGTAGGGGCTAATTCTCTCATAAGAAAACTTTTGAAAAGAGCGGTATAAAATGCGGTTTTATTTAGGTGAGAGTCTTCCCTAAACGGCCTGTCAAAGCCGCTGAAGTAATGAACCCAAATTTGGTTTTTATATGTCGCAGCCAGCATAAAAACTCTAAAAACTCCAACTTGAACCCGTTTAAAAATCGAAAAGGTTTCCTGCTTATGTACACAGAATCAACCGTTGGGGCTAGCAACTTTAAATCCGTTAAAACTAGGTTATTGAAAAATTTTTTGGGGAGAGACAAATAGAGGAAATCTTCCCCTAACGTCCTGCACAAACGATTCGGGTTAAAAGTATGATATTTAAAATACGATTTTTTTGAGGTATGGGTTAATTTATTGAATAAAGCTTTCGGATTTGTATAAAATCTTGGCAGAAATGGGGTTTAATGCAAAGAAGTTCCACCTTTAATGACCTATGCAATTCCATTATGGTAAAATCTGAAAATTAAAATTACAATAACGACCAATTAAAAAGGTTAAAGAAATTTATTAATTAATATCTCAAAAATTCATTTATTTTCCATTCCAACATATTTCGATATATAAAACTAACGACAACGAAGTATCGGGCTTTTAAGCACGAATTGACATATTCATATTCATTTTATTCATATTATTCGAAAAACGGCATTGAGAAAAAATTTTTTGTGTAAAAATTGTTTAATATAATTCTTAAATTATTTTATTATTTATTCATAAAAATCATAAATTAATTGTCTTAGATATCTTTAACTTAATTCTATTAAATTATAATACTTTATAGCGTGTTTCGTAACAGTCTTGAGAGATTCCTTGTATGGTTGTCCAAACAAATGAAAAACATTTTTGAGGTTGTTAGCACTTTTCATCTAAAATTAAAATTTAAAATATAATCAATTAATAACAATGTATATTTTTTATAAACAAATTGTATTAAGAAATGTATTTCTTTACATGACATGATAAGATTTTATGAATTTATGACCATAACACACAGACCCAGATATCGAAATGAAAATGTAAAAATAATTGATTATAAAAAAAAAATGGTTCAATCATTGATAATAATTACAAATCAATGACATATCAATACTAAGACTTAATAAACAAAAACCAAATATGAATGACCAATAGAACGTCCCTTAAAATAACGATTAATTGATTTTCGTTCACCCGTGCCGCATTTTGTCTGTAAACTGCAAATTCTTAAAAAAAGTGTATCTTTATTAAAAATTCCCAAAAATCGAAATTTAAAAAAATTTAATTTTTGATGCCATTTAGTACTTAAATATACTCAAAGTTATTTAGATATGATATTCTCACTTCATTGGATATTATTAACCCACTTTAGCCTGATATTCAATATGGCACACAAACTTGATAGAAATGCAAAAACGTGCTTTTTGTTTTTAAATTTTCAAAATGCCGAATTTGGAGATGGCGATTGCTATTTATATAATAAAATAGTTGTAATTAAAAATAAATAAAAATAATTAAATAAATCATAACTCGTGTTTATGTGTTGAGATACTCTTTTCCGCGACATTTTATGGAAATTGATTATTTTGTCAATAATTTATCAAAACTTGAATTTTTCAATGAAAGTTTACATAATAAAATCTCCTTAATTTGACTAGAATATATTTATCTTTACTTTTATTTAAAAAAGCTTTAACCCTGGCCAGACGATAAAAACAAACCTATGAAACCTAATTTTAATTATGATAACAAGATTGCAAAGTTTTTAAAATGATAATAAAAAAATTATACTTGATAAAAATAATTATGTTATGTAATTTTATCAATACAGTGTTAACGTTTCCCCTTTTGACCACAAAAGGCTAAAATTTAAAGAATAATTTCTTTCATATTTTCATTAAATTTGGATATGTAATAAAGGGAACTTAAGTAAGGGACAAGCGCAGTTCTTTATCGTACAAATCTTGCTTTAAAGCGTTCAAAAGGTGAAGTCCAAAACGGCCGCACAAACAATAAATAAACATATACCCGCTGAATTATTTGATAGATCTTTAAAATACTTTTTTTCGTTAGATAGATCTTTAAAATACATTTAATTTGATACCCATTTTTGTATAGTTATAATTTCTTTACAATAAATGTGAAAAAAAAAACGGAAAAAATAAAAGTGGCGCACTTTTTGACTCCACCTTTTTAACGCTTGAAAGCAAGATTGGTACGATAAAGAATTTCATTTGCTTGTTAGTTTAGTACCCTTTATCGCATTTCAAAATTCAATCAAAATCTGAAAGTAGCCATACTATAGTGGGTATTTTTTGCTCAAAAGTGAAAACATTAACCCTATATGGATCAAATTGCATAAAATAATTATTTGTATCAAGTCGAACTATTTTTTTTTTTTTTTGCAATTTTAAATCTTTACACTCTTGTAGTCATAATTTAAAATAAGTTTTATGGATCTTTTTGTGCCCCAAGACACTAAGTGTTTTTTTTTTTTTTAATTACAACTATTTTATTATGTAATTAGCAATCGACATCTCCAAATTATACATTTTAAAAAATCTTTCAAATTAGTTTTAAAAAAACACATTTTGCATTTTTAATAAAATTTGTGAATCATTTTTGATTACAGGATGAAACCAGAATTTCGTGTATGAATTATTTTGAGTATGTTAAAGCAATAAATGAAATGAAAAATTAAATTTTTAAAAATTTTAAAATTTGGGAATTTTTAATAAAAATTATTTTTTTGTAAAAATGGGACGGGCTAACATTTCCCAAAAATAAAAAAGTGTATTGCTTTCATTTGGAACCATTGGCAAAACGACTGGTGTTGTGATGACAAATATATTTTTGTAGGACACCCTAATGACCATTCATATATAAATAACGCAGGAGGTTTGATCATTTTTAAACTTTTTAGTACTTAGAGCAAAATCTAAATTTTATTTTTATAAAATCCAAATTTGACAGGATATAAATGAATCCAATAGCAAATGCGGTAAATCTTTGAAATTTTCTTATGAAAAGGTTTAAATATAATTTAACTGTGAATGATATGCAAAAAGATGCTTTTCTGAACGTCCAGGGTTAAATTTAGAACCTAGTTCGATCATAATAATAGTCAGATAATATTTTGAATTTTGTTTAAAAAAAACCCTAATTGAGAGTCGAATTTGAATGGTTCTTTACAGACAAGTTTTTTTTTAAATACACTGTTAAAAATCTACATATATGGTTCCATACATGAACACACATGCTTCATACGTGTCCACATGCATACATACATGGTTCATATGTGTTCCTAAACCATTCTAATATGTTCATATGAGGAATAATATATGCTCATGCATTAACGAAAATTGAGGTAATATTTACATAAATAATCATATATGTTTTTTCATTTCCACACATGTTTATATGTATGCATCAACGACAGTTGAGGTAATATTTATATATGTATATGATCACATATGAACTCTTCTGAACATATATGAATCCTATATGGTGGTATATGGACATGTATGACCACGAATGTCTTCTTATATAAGCATGAATGAGTTCATACATGTTCATAAATGGATGCATATATGCAAATTTTTAGCCGTGTTGTTATTTTTCTGTTCTATACTAAATTCAAAAATTTTATAATTGTAAATTCTTATGAAAGAACATGAAAAATCAAAATTCTTTTGAAGTCAGATATTCCCATTTTTTTTTTTATTAAAATAACACATTCCCATATTTAGTTTTTAAAAGTGTTAAAAAAAAACTGCAAATTTTTTCACGGATTGGATTTTTTTTTACAAAATTCAAAAAATTACAAGAGTATTTAACTTTGAAGAGCCATATATTCGAAAGTTATTATCGGATTTCTCTAATTCAAAGCACAATTTATTCCAACGGATGTCTACCTTTACACTTAAGCAATAATAAAAAAATCATTTAAAACTATAAATTTATGATGCAAATACAATTGTTAGATGCATTTTCGAAATTTTTCTCCTCCTATAACTTTTTTTTTGAATGCATCAATATAAAACTTAAAATTATTTAAATAAAATTTAATTTCGCTTTTCTGTGACGGGAATGCCATCTAATTCTCTCGATATTGAAAACAAAAATCTTGTCTATTATTTACATACAAAAACTTTATTTTTTTTATAAAAGAAAGTATAGGAGTGGAAAGTAGCGAGAATTTTAAAACTGTTTTTTATGTATGGAAATAATAGAGGTTTAAAAAAAATGAGAAAATCAGAAGACATTTCCGTTACAGAAAAAGCTAAATTTAATTTTATATAAAAAATGGTATATTATTGAGTGGTGCAATATTCAAAAATTTTGTTAAGGGAGAATAATTTAAAAAAATACATCTAAAAATAGGACAACCACATGAATCGAATGCTTTCTGAATAAGAGAAATCCGATAAAAACTCAATGTAGACTCAATGTGTATACAAAAAAGTAATCAAATTTAAAGACACTTCGGAAAATTTCTATGCGATATATCAGAAAACTCATTATATAAATGTTACTAAACTGAGATTGTTTGCATTACAAAGTAACTTTGTAAAATTATTGACTTTTAGTCTATTCGTTGATCAAAATATCTCAAACAACCCAATATGTAAATGTGCTTAAAATGTATGTGTGTATGTATGTCTGAACTATGTATTAATAATTATATTTACCTGGATTAAATGATACTATACGCCGACAACGACCACGATGATCTCTCATTTGACATTTTGGACATGGTTCTTTTCTAGCTGTTACCGATATTAATTGTCCTTTATGTATTCTATGTGGTCCATAAAAGATTACACGTCTTGCTTCGGTTTCAGTGGGTGCACAAAAAACAATTAAGAGCATTAACATTAATACAGTGACAAATACTTTATGCACTTTGAATGACAACATTTTGTATATGTGTGTGTATTCTTTAGTTGTATCTTTTGAATTGATATCCTTGTAGTTTAGTATTTATAATGAACACGAATATTCACTTAGAATTTAATTAACAAATACGAAGAGATAATTGTATTATTTTATTGTTGTACGTAAATTTTATTGAATAGAAAATATTTACGCGATCTAAATAGTTTTGAAATTAATTTCAATGTGACTTGTTTAAATGCCGGTGTTTAACTGATTATAAATGATAGAATTTTTTTAATTTTATATATAGAAAATTGTTTCTTTTGCTATAGGGTGACCAGGTTATTTTGTAATAGTTTCTTAAAGAATTTAAAAATTTCTTAACTTGTCAAAGTATTAATGAAATTTCTGTTACGTATGAGTTATATGTAATTGAAAAAATATTACTCATACGTCTCGTTAAACTACATATTATCGATTTATGTATGGAGATAGCCTGTGTAGTGCCGACAACTGATATTTAAATGGTTCGATTAAAGTAATTAAATTTGTTTGTGTGTGTTATAAAAAATAATTCGAGCCAATGGTAAATTTTGCGACCCACTGCCGCTTTCTCCGATTGGATATAAGCATGAATTCTGAATTTAGATTATCAATTTAAATCCTGATTCGATTTACTTTACAAATGCTAATTCTGCCATCACATATAACACTATTCGTTAAAAATTATAGCAGCTTCTTTAAAATAATGACTTTTTCGGTGTACGAAACATACTTTAAAATAATATTAAATTATTCTCTCAGCTGGTCACTTTAATTTAAACATTAATTACGTACCTTAATATTGACAAACTGCTTATCGGTATTTGATAAAAAAAAAATATAACAGAATAATTAAAACTAATTTTTTTATTTGGTGTTTGTCGGAAAATTTGTTTTATTGAAAATATGTAAAGTACGACCTAGTGAATCACAATTTCGTTAAAGGTTTTGGTACAAGTTCTCAGAATTGCAAATATTTTCTGACGTAAGAAAGATAAAATATTAGTGATGTTAGAAACTTGATACACTTAAAAAAAATCTGCAAAAAAATCTTTAGCTGATGTTTGAAATAGAGTCAATCAAGGAGGAGCATGAAACACAAATTTAATATTATTCAAATTGTCATATTTTGTAACACGTTGTATGCTCCGAAGGCGGATCAATAAGTCCGTGACTTTTTGAATGAAACACAGTTTTTTTTTGCAAAAAAAAAAAAAATATTTTTCAACATAATCTACTTTTAGCTCAATAGACTTAGAGCAACGTTTCTCCAATTTTTGTATCCTTTCCAAAAAATAGGATTTTTTAAGGTCCATAAAATAGGCATTTGTTTGATCAATAATTTCATCGTTGGAGCTAAATCTCTTTCCACCGAGCCATTTCTTTAGGTTTGGAAATAGGAAATAGTCACAATTCGTAGCCCAATTCATGGAATTTTTCCATTGAGATTGCACACGTGTGCACCCGTGCATTATCTTGATGAAAAGGAACTCTTTTTCTTGCCCATATGTGGTCGTTTTTTTTAATTCCTCGTTAAATCGGTCCAATAAGTTGGCATAATATTCGCCGTTTATTGTTTTTCCCTTTTGAAGGTAATCGATGTGGATTACTCCGTGTGCATCCCAAAAAACTGTTGCCATCACCTTATTGGCCGACAAACTTACCTTAGCCTTCTTCGGAGCCGGTACACCCGGAGAAACCCAATATATAGACTGCTGATTGGTCTCCGGAGTGTTGTAATGGATCCATGTTTCATCCACAGTTACAAAACGCCGCAAAAACTCAATCGAATTGCGGTTAAACAACTCCAAACAACCCTTTGAAGTTGTCACACGATTACGTTTATGTTCAATTGAGAGCAAACGCGGCACCCATCTTGCAGACAGCTTTCTTTAACCCAACTGATCATTTAAAATCGAAACCACACTTCGACCGGCCAACACCATATGGTGGATTTTTTCGACATTTTCGGGTGTATTGACCTCAATTGGCCGTCCAGTACGTTCATCGTCACTTGTACTTGTGCGACCAGTAAACCACTTTTTTACCATTGAAATCGATGGTGCAGAGTCCCCATAGTATTTATCAAGCTCTTCCTAAGTTTGATTGACGGCTTCTTTACACAAAAAATAATGTTTAATGAGCACTCGCAATTTTCTTTTTCCCATTTTTAAAAAAATCCACGAAGTTGTATGGTTTGAACAGCTGTTAAACGCAAAGTAAATGACGAAACTTGAACAAAATTTGACAGTAGTCTATTAACAGGTGGTACTTGATGGAAGCAGTATTGCATTTCATATAAGTCACGGACTTATTGATCCGCCTTCCTTATTTCACACTCATTGAAATAAACCTGTAAAAATAGCAGAAAAAGCTACTAAAAATTATTTAAAAATGAGTTGCAGAAAAAACTGCTAAATTTAGCAAAAAAAATTTTTTTTGGTAAATGTTAATAAAAACAGCAAAAATAAATCTCTTATCTTTACAAAATTTAAGTTATATTCGAAGTGAATTTTGGTTAATTGGAAATAGAATTTACCTCAAATTTAGTAGAATGCAAATGACAGTTTATTTTGCTAAAATTAACAGACATTTTTGCTAAAAAAAAATAGCAGCTGATTTCATAAGGCAGACTTTTGTTCGTAAAAAAAAGAACTTTAAAAATGTAACATTTTGTTATGTTTTTTTTTTGTCTACTAATATTTAGTAACTGTTTTTGCTTACTTTAGCAGATTATTTTGTTAATTTGAATTAACTAAAACTTGGCTGAACTTCAACTAAATAATTGTAAATTCCACAGATTTATTTTTATATTACTAATGTTTTGTAAAAAAATCTGCTAATTTTAGCAATTTTTTCTGCAAGCTCATTTTTATCTTATTTCTAGTAGCTTTTTTGTGTTTTTAGAGGTTTATTTCTATGAGTGAGGCTTTATTTATATGACGCATCGTACGTGCGACCCATCATTTCTAAAAGACTTTTCGAAGAAGATAATGAATATAACCTTAGAGTTCTAAAGTTAGCTTTAGTTAAAGAAATATTTTCGAACCACTTTTTTAGGAAATTAAAATTTTTGATAAACTATTTATCAATTACTACAAATTTAAAAATAATAACGCAACGTTTTTGCATTATTCAAGTATTATGAACTATGCGTTTTAATTTGACATATTATACATTTCGAAAAATGCGATATTATTCCCTGTGCATGTATTTAAAATTTAGACTTCTCATTTTTCACGATATCGGTAATAAAATATCTAAAACGAAAAGAAGATACACGACTTTAATACGTACGCTTAGGATATTATGTAGGTAAACACGACAGTAATTGTAGTCAAAAACAAATGAAATTTCACTTGAAGAAAGGACGATTAACATTTCATTAAATTCAACTGACATTTGTCATTTGTTTTTAGTGTTCAAAAAATTATTAACAATTGTAATAAAAATGAACCACATATAGCACACATAGTTCAAAAGTGACTCAGCTCAAAGTTTTTCATTTTTCAGAAATCGAAAAAAAAATATTTGCAACTTCATATTAATTGAAACATAAAGAAAGACATAACTGTTTTTTAGCAGCAGTTAATAACAACAAAATACACTGATATTTTTTTTTATAGATAAACAAGTGTATTGTGCATAGTTTAAGCATATAAACCCCAAAAACTAAAATTTTGAGTTAAGCCACGTATGAACTAGGTGTGCGATATCAAAAAAACAACTGTAAAATCATAAAACAGTCATTTGATGTGGTTTGTTTTTTTAAATGAACTACAAGGTTAGCACAAAATTAAATTTGTTATACAAATGACTGACATTTACATTAAAAATTAAGAAAATGTATTACAATCCAAACAACTGCATATTTTTAAAGATGAAGTTCCCTGAGTGTACTTTTAGTGAACATCGCACGTTTCTTAATTTATGAAAAAAACTCGCGTGCTTTCTCTCTTAGTTTAAGAAAAAAAATTTTATATATTTGTATGCCCTTAAAATATTGTCAGTAACAAATCCTAATAAATAAATAAAATTCACATAAAAATATTCAAATATGTTTAACTCATATTCACTAATCAATACCAACCAAGTTCCAGTTAATTGAAGTGCGTTTTCTTAAAAAATAACGATTTTAAATGATGCCTGTTCAAAAATTTATTTTTTCATTTTCCCCATATTAAAAATATACAAAATTATTTAAAAAAAAAAAATGTTGAACTTCAGATAGAATTTTCAGAAGATTTTGACATAATTTATATTTTGCAAATTCGATTAAGTGATTTTACGTATTATCATTTACACAATCGCAATTAATTTATATGGGTTTTAATGCTTAAAGTTCATACTTTAAAACCTTATTAAAAGTTAGTTTATTCAGGTATATGAAATTTTAAAGAAAAAACTAAATTCTTGGTAAAAGTTAAATTTGGAAATATTTCGAAAAGTGGAGCTAATATAAAAATTTGGTGTTTACATTCATGAATACGTCCTAAAATCTATCACAATTGATAAGGCCCACCTCCGATGTAGGGTTAGTGTTTAACAGTTTAACAGAATAGCATTTAGCTATTTGCCAACTGAAATTCGGTTACTTCGACTCAAATTCGGTTATTACGAATTTCAGTCTGTTAGTGCAACTGAACATTAGTTTTTACAAAAAAAGTTGGTTAATTTAAATGAATTTTAGTTGCAGCACCCAAAATGTTTAGAAATCTAATGTAAATATTGTTGTAGTAACTGAATTAAAGTTGTTACCATTAAAATACACTTTTCAATTCGGTTGTCACTTTATTTATCTGTGTGTAGTTTATTTTACTCTTACGAACATTTCAAGTATGTACTTGTTCTTGAAACCCTTGCCAACCAAGATATTTTGTAAAGAAACACATATATCATGAGTTCTCTGATAAATCAAATAGAAATTGAGCTAAGGTCATCAAATCTGATCAATTTTTGTACACCCATACTCCACGAAGCCAATAACACATCTAAATATTCAGTTTTTCAAATTAAAAAAAAAAATGGCAATTGTTTCGCGTTTTGAATTTTGAAGAAATTTTAAAAAATCTCAAAAGCATGTTATTTGAAAATTGTTATTGAATTACTCTGATTCAAAAAGCAATACATTCATATGGTTGTGACCTTTCGCGCTTATGCAATAAAAAAATAATAAAAAAAAAACATTTTTGATGAAAATAAAATTTTTATATGCATTTTTTAAATTGTTCTCTTCCTTATTAATTTTTTTCAATCGCAAATTAAAAATTTTATATATAAAATTTAATTTTGTTTTTTCTGTGACGCAAATGATCGATTTCTTAAAAAACCGTGTCTATGCCAAGGATCACTTATTGAAATGTTTAACTTTTTAGCCAATGGTTTGGGACAGTCATTCAAGGAGGAGACTTTTAATTTTTTGCATCTCCTCATACTATGCCTACGCGGAATTAGCATCCATATACTAAATTGCATGTTCTTTGCTTTAGCGATTTGGCCTGTCCGTCAGGTGAAAGTCTTTCCTTTCGGTGTGATTTTCGAATAATATATGCAATTAATGAACTAATATTTAGCAGATGAACTAATATTGCTTATCAATCAACAATAAAAAATATAAAAATTGATTTTTTTTTTTATAAATTGTACTTCCAAGACATGTTCTGCAAAAAGCTGAAGTTTGTTGAGTAGTGTAATTAGTTTTTGATATAGTAGAAAAGCAATTGTGGCCAAAGAGAGGAATTTCCTATCACGCGTGGTTGATAAACCACCACTGTAGTAAAGGGAAAGAAAAAGAAACATTTAAAACTTTGTTAGCTTCCCATTATAAGTTATAGGTTGTAGAAATTTAAAGTGTGTTTCAAAATTTTGGAATACTTTTTTAATATTTTTTAATTTGTCACACTGAATAGATCATTAAAAAATATTTCTTCAGATATCCATTTTTTATATAGATTTTTGTAATAGTTAATAAACAAAAAAATTTAGATACTCTTAACACTTCTGTTAATCCCTTAATATGAGATATTAGGGTATTGAATTTACTCGGTTTTGCTTTTGTTCGAGTAATCGAGTAACTCGATTTTGAGGTTTTTAATTTACTCGAGTAGGCGAGTAAGATTTTAAAATTCCTCGAATAACTCGAGTAACTCGAACAATTTTAATACTTTAATTTTATTTTCCAAAAACTCACATTTTTGTAAGTTTTTATATTTTATTAGTACTAACATAACATATATATAAAAATTAACAAATTAATTAAAAATATTACTAAAAAGTATATCTAAAAGAGAAAAACATTTGCTAAGATCATTTATTATTGCGACAGTTTTGTCTCAGTACACTCAAAGCAAAAGCGTTATTATATCAATGAAATTCTTTATAAATATGTTGAAATCTTCGTTGATTTTCTTTCAATATAACTGGTTCATAAATATGTATTAAACTGTTTTATAAAAATATTTGTAAGGTGATCCGTTTTGTAATTTCACTCAGACTTGACACAGTTTTGTTATATTAGTGTGTTAGTACTAAACGAAAAAATAGTCCATTTTGTCCTATCATTTTGGGATTTTGAGATATGTAATTTTTCTAAAAAAATTATAAAGAAGTTTTGAAACAACTTTCATGAATATTTAAGAAGATTTTCATCATATTAATGAAAACTTCATTACTTCTATATGTAAATTTTAATATGTGGAAATTTTGCGTAGGACCGCTATGAATTTCCATATAGGGCTTCTAAAATTGGCTTGTTACAACGACATAAAAGGGACCAACAAAAAGTTTTTAGTAAATGACATTTAAAAATTCCTTTTTGAAAATATAGTATTTATATGTAGTTTCTTTAGATCAAATGGCAACTAAATTAAAAAAAAAATAATGCTTGATCCTACTTTTAACCCTCAAATCCGCACCAATAATCTTAAACACCCCAGTCTTACAACTTGTTTCTTTAAAAAATATCCAAGTTTCTTCGATATCGGAGTTTTTCGCATTAAGTTCTTCGTTTTTCGTAATATAATTTCTTTAACAGTGCTCACTTAATATAAAAATACACTTAACATTTAAATATTCACTATAACAGTCACATTATTTTATACAAAATATTAAAAAAATATAAAATAGTTCATATTTTTAAATTACTCGAGTTACTCGATTAATCGACCAAAATTGTTCGAGTTATTCTTTACTCGAAATTGGCCACTTCGAATTACTCGAACAATTGTTCGACATCATTTCATCGATTAATCGAGTAACGGTTAACCGATTGAATACCCTATGAGATATATCAGCTATAACGAGTATTCGCAAAGTAGATTTTGCGTGTTTGTTAAACAAATTATCCGTTTGTGAAAAACACCCTTAACAATGCTTCAAATATTATTTATAACAAAACTTTATAAAAACGCATAACAAACTAAAGAATTTGGTCACCTTAATATAATCTTCATTTAATTAAAATTGTGAAATTACAAATAAAAGACTTATTATATATTTTTTCATAAAAATTTGCTAGTCATTAATAACATCTTATGCAATATAAATACTAGCACCCTGTAAATAACAATTAAAACACAGTACAACCTAGCTTAACACAACCCCATATAAACGCATCTCGTTGATTATTGCAACAACGAAAAGTTGTATAATTGAGGTTTTTCTGTCAAATATTGCAATTTTAATACACAAACCAGACATTTCAATATGAAACCACGACATTTTACTAAAAAAAAAATTCTGTTGAAATTTTTTTTTGGAACTATCTCAATTTATTTTAGTTGCAATAGCAAGGTTTTACTGTACTACACATATATTCATTATCAAAAAAAGTGATATAGATATTAACAAAAAATATCTGTTTAAAGCCTAAACAGCAATAAAGTGTTAAAATTATAAATATATTTATGTTTTATTGAAAAAAAAAAAATATCGCTGAATAATTTGTAACACAAAAATGTTCATATAAAAAGCACGTGACTTCAAACATTAAAGCCTATAGTAGGATGTCCCTTAAAAAACGGATTTGTTGATTTTCGTTCAATACACAACCATTTTTATTACAATTGAATACAAATTAAATAAATCGATTTTTTTGTGGATAATGTTAACCCGTGTGAATTTTGTTTTAAATTTACAAAATTTTGAAAAGATTATTTTAAAAAAAAATTCCTAAAATTCGACAATGACATCGATTCGTTAATGCATATTTTTATATATTTTGCCATAAATGCATATTTTTCCCTAATTTTCTATATTTTTTTTTTGCATTAAAATGCATGTTTTTAAGAAATTTTTTTTTATGTTTTATTAAATATAAATTTTATGAAAATGAAAATTATTCAAGTTCGAGGCCATACTCTATATTTCTTTATTAGGATATTGTCCTAACAAATAATTTATAGAGTTTTTTGTTTTCAAATTTATTATTTGACCCTTTCAGGAATGTGTTGATAGATCTATTTCGGGAATTTTCTAGGTTCCCATCATCAGAACACGTTTTGAAAGCGGTAACAATCTCATGCCAAACATCAAACATACATATGAACTAGTTTACTCACTACATGAGAACTAATATACATATAAGTTTGAAGTTAAGGCTTCATTAGTTGTTACTTTCTGGTGCTGTTCTGTGCCGTTCTGTTCTGTAGGTAATATTTTGAAATTACTTTTGCTGTGAGAGGAATCAGCTGTTTTAAAAAGTAAAAGAAACTCAAAACAAAAACATTCAAATCAGGGATGATAAATGCGATTTTGAAATAGTACCAATAGTACTTTTTTGGCATCACAAGTATAAAAAAAATTATATATAAATTAACAAACAAGTCTTTGTACCCTCCAAAATGAACAATTACAAATGAAACAACAAAAATATATTAAAAAAAATGTGCTAAGAGGTGAAAACAAAATTTTGGGGTGAAAAACTTTTTTGAATGTAAAAAAATCAATTGTGTCGTGAAAAACATTTTTGAGGTAACAAAACTATTTTTGAGGTGAAAAAGAAAGTTTTTGCGGAGAAAAAAGAATTTGCGGTGAATTTTAAATATTATTCACCTCTTAGCGTCTGGTGGAAAAATATGGCGTTATATTTTATACACCATACACTGCAATGAATTCTAATAATATACAGTGCATTATACACCAATTTGTATGGAAAATTTAGAGGTACTTTCACATTGTCACTCATTACTTTTGAAGCGCTGGACCGATTTTGCTCATTTTCAATACCAAATTTTTCGGAAAAATGTACATAAAGCTATGTAAAAACGAGCAGTGCGTACTAAGAAAATAAGCCGATATTGATTTAAAAAAAATTTTAAATTTTGAGATTTTTTCTTAAAATCACCAAATTTTTAATATTTTTTGAATGTGCTATTAATATCTTGCTGTATTAAATTACATTTCTCACAGTTTTTTGCGAATTTAATCCTTGTAATTGGTAGCAAACAAATTTGTTCATGAATTCGTTTGATTTTAAAAACACGCAGCTAATAGTCAATTTCCCATTTTTATAACATTTTTATTATTTACTTTTTTGAAAATCAAAATTAGTTAATAATAATTATAACCCTTAGTAATTGAATTCAATAATTAGTTTAATCGATTAATAAAACTCTAATACAATCATCTGTAATCAGTCGCACTCAGTGAAATCATGTGATTGAATTCACAGCGTTTGGTTCCGAATTAATTCATTGTTCACATGAGACAGCAAATCGAATTAATAATTATTGAATTTTAAAGGGACCAAGAAATTCATACATAGAAAAATGTGTAAATCGTACTAAATGAGTCATAGGAGTATCATGGTACATCTGAGGTTCAAATAGTACCATGAAAAGTACTATAGTACCAACTTTACCATCCCTGATTCAAATATTGAGAAAAAGATTTCACAACAAACCAATACATACGCACTTTAGGCTGTCACTTAACGTTGAATTCTATTTTCAACAGAATTGTCCGGAACAGAACAGAACGACAAAGTGAAAACTAACTACACATATAGACTTTCAATTGAACAGAAACAAAACAGCTGATTCGGAACGGAACAGAACGTACAAACTAATTCTGCCTTTAAAGATTATAACCATTGATCAAAAAAAATAAATTGAAAACTTGTTTCATGTGCAAGATCCACCTCTGGTGGATATTCAATACACGTTTTTTTGTTTCTCTCTCCTTTTTATATTTTGTTTAGTTTGTAAGCAAAACAGGGGAAGTAAACTTGGCGGTACTCTGCCTTTTATACAAGTTTGTTATAATTTTTATTAAAAATAAAAATTATGTTTTTTTCCACCTTTAATTGTGCAATAAAATTGAAAATTATTCAAGTTCGAGGCCATACTCTATATTTTTTCATTAGGATATTGTCCTAACAAATAATCTATAGAGTTTTTTGTTTTCAAATTTATTATTTGACCCTTTCAGGAATGTGTTGATAGATCTATTTCGGGAATTTTCTAGGTTCCCATCATCAGAACACGTTTTGAAATCGGTAACAATCCCATGCCAAACATCAAACATACATATGAACTAGTTTACTCACTACATGAGAACTAATATACATATGAGTTTGAAGTTAAAGATTATAACCATTGATCAAAAAAAATAAATTGAAAACTTGTTTGATGTGCAAGATCCACCTCTGGTGGATATTCAATACATGTTTTTTTGTTTCTCTCTCCTTTTTATATTTTGTTTAGTTTGTAAGCAAAACAGGGGAAGTAAACTTGGCGGTACTCTGCCTTTTATACAAGTTTGTTATAATTTTTATTAAAAATAAAAATTATGCTTTTTTTCGACCTTTAATTGTGCAATGAAAATGAAAATTATTCAAGTTCGAGGCCATACTCTATATTTTTTCATTAGGATATTGTCCTAACAAATAATCTATAGAGTTTTTTGTTTTCAAATTTATTATTTGACCCTTTCAGGAATGTGTTGATAGATCTATTTCGGGAATTTTCTAGGTTCCCATCATCAGAACACGTTTTGAAATCGGTAACAATCCCATGCCAAACATCAAACATACATATGAACTAGTTTACTCACTACATGAGAACTAATATACATATGAGTTTGAAGTTAAATATTATAACCATTGATCAAAAAAAATTAATTGAAAACTTGTTTGATGTGCAAGATCCACCTCTGGTGGATATTCAATACATGTTTTTTTGTTTCTCTCTCCTTTTTATATTTTGTTTAGTTTGTAAGCAAAACAGGGGAAGTAAACTTGGCGGTACTCTGCCTTTTATACAAGTTTGTTATAATTTTTATTAAAAATAAAAATTATGCTTTTTTCGACCTTTAATTGTGCAATGAAAATGAAAATTATTCAAGTTCGAGGCCATACTCTATATTTCTTCATTAGGATATTGTCCTAACAAATAATCTATAGAGTTTTTTGTTTTCAAATTTATTATTTGACCCTTTCAGGAATGTGTGGATAGATCTATTTCGGGAATTTTGTAGGTTCCTATCATCAGAACACGTTTTGAAAGCGGTAACAATCCCATGCCAAACATTAAACATACATATGAACTAGTTTACTCACTACATGAGAACTAATATACATATGAGTTTGAAGTTAAAGATTATAACCATTGATCAAAAAAAATAAATTGAAAACTTGTTTGATGTGCAAGATCCACCTCTGGTGGATATTCAATACATGTTTTTTTGTTTCTCTCTCCTTTTTATATTTTGTTTAGTTTGTAAGCAAAACAGGGGAAGTAAACTTGGCGGTACTCTGCCTTTTATACAAGTTTGTTATAATTTTTATTAAAAATAAAAATTATGCTTTTTTCGACCTTTAATTGTGCAATGAAAATGAAAATTATTCAAGTTCGAGGCCATACTCTATATTTCTTCATTAGGATATTGTCCTAACAAATAATCTATAGAGTTTTTTGTTTTCAAATTTATTATTTGACCCTTTCAGGAATGTGTGGATAGATCTATTTCGGGAATTTTGTAGGTTCCTATCATCAGAACACGTTTTGAAAGCGGTAACAATCCCATGCCAAACATTAAACATACATATGAACTAGTTTACTCACTACATGAGAACTAATATACATATGAGTTTCAAGTTAACGATTATAACCATTGATCAAAAAAAATAAATTGAAAACTTGTTTGATGTGGAAGATCCACCTCTGGTGGATATTCAATACACGTTTTTTTGTTTCTCTCTCCTTTTTATATTTTGTTTATTAAAAATAAAAATTATGTTTTTTCGAACTTTAACTGTGCAATGAAAATGAAAATTATTCAAACTCGAGGCCATACTCTATATTTCTTCATTAGGATATTGCCCTAAAAAAGAATCTATAGAGTTTTTGTTTTCAAATTTATTAATTGACCACTTTCAGGAATGTGTTGATAGATCTATTTCGGTAATTTTCTAGGTTTCCATCATCAGAACACCTTTTAAAAGAAGTGATAATCCCATGCTAAACAGCAAACATTCATATAACCTAGTTTTCCCACTAAATGAGAATTAATATATGAGCTCGAAGTTAAAGATTATCACCATTGCCCAGAAATAAATTGAAAACTTGTTCGTTATGTGAAAGCTCTACCTTTGGTAGATATACAATATACGCTTTTTGTTTTTATTTTCTCCTTTTTATTTTCACACTTGTTTTGTTTAAAAACAAAATGTAAAGGGGGAGTA
This sequence comes from Delia radicum, assembly GCA_021234595.1. Lineage (NCBI taxonomy): Eukaryota > Metazoa > Arthropoda > Insecta > Diptera > Anthomyiidae > Delia > Delia radicum. Next base: position 196,041,157 of record CM037852.1, read on the forward strand.
ATCAAGACCGTACTTTGTAAAAATAGACAAAGTACGGTCTTGTCGAAAAAACGTAATTTTTGTTTTTAATAAAACTTATAAGTAAAAATATTTATAGTCATATCACATTTGAGTGATATGTTTACGAAAATTATGCAAACTTTGATAAAAACATCTAAATTTGGCTATTCGCTAACATTATTTTATGAAAATCGATGAAAAAAGATAATACTCGTATATAGCTGTATATAGCTAGATATATTTAATATATTATATATGTGGTCATATGTAACGATATATACTTACATCTCATACCAGTTTTTACGAACATTTCTAATGTAGCGCTATATATAATCATATATCATTATATCTTATGTTATATATAAGTTGATCCTTTTTTTTCTCATCATATATAATTACATATATATTATTATATAAGTACACAAAATAATGTAATTTTTATATTATAATTATATATAGTATCACATACTATATAATTGAAGCGCTTATTGTTAAAACTTGATAACCCAAATGTATTGTTTAACGGATTTTCACAATTTTCTAGACATATATTGGTTAATATTTGATAGAAGTCTGGCTTAAACACGTATTACAAGTACCTAAAGAATAAACGTCCTACAAAAGTCATATTTTTGCATTTTTTTAACCTTTAAAGAGAGAAAACAAACTTGCAATCAAATGTGGCATATCAAGTTTTTACAATAAGCCATTCAATTCTATATCAATATATGCGTTACAATTAAAAAAATGTTATCACTTTTGTATAAGGTAGAAATTCACAAAAAAATCTATCACTTTTAAATCTAATTATCAGAGAAGAAAAGAAAAGAAAATTCCATGTATTTAAAGCCAAAGAATATTGAAATAAAGCAAAAGTAAAAACTTAGAAAAGCTAAACTTTTTAAAAAAAGTTCAAAGTTATATAATAAAGTAAATAATATTTTATAAGTAAAAAAAGCATTTAAAGTCAGAAAATCTTAAAATAAGCAATTCCCTCCTCCCCATAACCTATTTTTCATATCTCAACATAATGCACAATAAAAAATTAAAAGCTCAAAGGTAAAATGCTTTATAACACAAAATAACCTAATCAGAATTGTCTGAAACCCCCCATAATATGCGATATATATCTCGTGAAATTAACTTTTTTCTATCAAAACTATTTGTCTTCAATCTAATAAAAAGTATCGTTAAAAAATCAAGCCCCGACTTAAATTTGGTTTAATTTATGAAAAATTTACATTTTAAAAAATGTCTTTAAATGACGTTGTAATTATAAACAAACACTTAATCACTAAATAATCAAACCAAAACTTACAATGTACAACAACAACTTTATATGTTGCATCAATCGAAAGCTAAGACAGAGATAAGTTCATCTTCTGAAGATCAGTTCAGTTCTTCTCAAATTGTATATAACTTGATCAAAGTAGATTGACCCATTTTTCGGATCAAATTATATTAAATCACATGATATAAGGTTATGTATGTCATTTTTCGGATCGCCTGATATATGATGTGATATGCAATTATATAAATTTGACTATATATACCTATATCGGTACTTTTTTCATCCCGTCTACACAAAAACGTGAATTATAATTTTTTTACATTTATTTTCTTTAATTATCAATGTTATTTTATAATAATATAGTGCGCCCCGGTAGGCTAGTTGGTAGCGTGCTGGCTTATCAGTGCGGGGGTCGTGGGTTCGATTCCCACCAGAGGCACTGGTCTGTTTTCGCTACAACGCGCCGAAGGCCATAGTAGCTAGTGCTCGGTTAGGGCAATAGTATATAATTTGTAATTATATGATTATTAATTAATAAAATAAAAAAAAATAAAAATATTTTATAATAGTAGCATATAATTCAGTTTAAGAAATCTAAAAAATTATTTCTCTAAAAACATGTTTTTACGTTTTGATCAAATTCGCGGTTCATTTTTGATTCCAGAATAAAGTGGAATAATGAGATCCGATGAAGTCAGAATTTCAAATCGAATAATTATGAGTATCTTAAAGGAATAAATGAAAAAAATTAAATTGTTTTAAAATTTAGAATTTTCTGAATTTTTAAAAATATACACCATTTTTCACAAACGCGGCAATTTTGACCGTAGGTCAGCACGCGTTTAATTTTAAGAAAAATTGATTTCTTCCATTTGGAACCTTTTGGAATAAAACTGTTTAGAAGTTAAAAAAATCGATTTCTTAAAGTTGGCAACATTTGCAAAAACAAATCCATTTTTGAGGGACACCCTAGCCTATAGGCATGTAAGATATTAAAAATTTTTAAAATGGAATTTCAGACACTGATAAGAAATTATACTATACAACAATGACGTCGAATTGAGGATTTATTTGTAATAAAGAATTTAAAAATCACTGCATTAAAAATTAAACTATCAGCTAGACTATAAAAACAACTCATAGTTCTTATTTGACAATTTAAAATGTTTATATGTTTAGCGCTTTTTTAGAAATATACTTAAGTTTATGATTAAAAGTTGTTATGAGTAATAACCAGGTGTTAGATTTTCTGTGATTAGAGGAATACCCTACTTGGGTATAAAATACATAGAAGGTATAATCATCATCCATGTCTAATCATTTATTGATTTTTCAATTTAGACAAACAATTTTGTATTGATTTTAATTGAATTTTTTTGGGAAAAACTTTATATTGTATCATTTTTGATTTTTTTTTATGAAAACGAGAGATATTGACATATTAACTCATATTACCTAGGGGGATTTTTCGTATATTAACTTTCGAAAATGGGATATCTTGTTGATGAAAAATATAAAACAACGAATTAAAAACTGAGTGAAACTATGACCGATTTTGCTGTTATTATGTATAAAAAGTTATAAAAACTGTTGTACGGGGAAAACAATTTTAATTTATGGGAATATTTTGTGATATAGTTTGTGTTATACTGTGTGTAATTTTTTAAGTCATGGCAAAATAACCATATACGGACACCACTACATGATAAAAGACTAAAAAAAAAAGACCCGTGTCTCCCAATTTTTCCCAAAGTCATGCACTTTTTTTTATGAGCCGCCAAAGATTTGGGGCCTCGGTATCATTTTCGCAAAAAGTGATCATTTTCTCGGGCTCATATCTTGCAACCGTTCAGAATTTCGATTTACTCTCTGAGGCAAAGTTGTAGCTCTTGTCATAAAGAACAAAAATTGCGAACATATAAAATCAAAAAAACTTCACCTTCCAGATCAAAATCGCAAAAAACTTAAAAAAATTCGATTTTTTTTACCTTTTTTCCCGTGTTCAGGTCCATAGGTAGCAAACCGTTCAAAATTCAAGGAAACAATCAACTACAAAAATTTACCTAAGATCTCAATATACAAACTTCTAGAACATATAAACTTCCTGGGAATTATTCTTAACACCGTTTTTTAATTTCATTTGTTTTTTATTTACTTCAACATTGAGATACTATGCTATCTATTACAAAAATATTAAAAAAAAGTATTCGTATTATGTTTATAATGTTGATGGCCCTGTTCCTCAAAATTTGGAGTATATACCGACGAAATAACAAAACTTCTATTATCATTATATCCCTGGAAAGAAATGACACCAACAGTTCATAAGATATTGTGCCATGGAAAAATCATCATTGAATCAAACATTCTTCCTCTAGGTGAACTAACATAAGAAGCTCAGGAAGCAAGGAATCGAGATTTCAAACATGCCCAATTGTTCAGTTCCAGAAAATGTTCAAGGCAATCACAGAACGAAGATATTTTTAATAACCTATTACTGTCTTCCGATCCCGTCCTGTCGTCAATGAGAAAACGATGGATTTCTTATAACACATTGGCATCTGTAAATAATGAAGAATTAAAAGATTTGCTTTATCTGTTAGATATAAATAATGATGTGTCCGATTATTTTGTATTAAATAAAGAAACAACCTAATTTGTTTGTCTTTTTTCATTAATGAAGAACATCATATATTTTAGGTAGTTACTATTTGAAGATCTGTACAGGGATGTGCAGGCTCTCAGACATTTTCTTTCAAAAACACTTATTTTTTCCATATAAGATGGAGATATGTTGAACCATATTTGGCAACCATATGTTAAAATATGCCTTATTAAGGATTGGTACAATATAAGTTTAACCTTAGGCGTATTGTGCTTTGAAAAAAACAATTTTTGTGCATTAAAAACGCATAATAAATTTGCTTGTGTTTTTTGTACGTATACTTTTGTCATTTAAAGTCAAATTATTATATTTTAATTCCTATTCGATTAAACTAAAGACGTGTTAGCACTAGGCCTTGTTTTACAAAAATTGCAATATGGTGGGAAAACTATGTTTTAGTCATTAAAATTTTATTAAAAATTTTATTTGGAAAGTATAACATCAATGTATGGAAATATATGGAAAATTTTCAAATTTAGTGCATTTTCCTCGATTATGAGAACTATTTTTGACTAATCCAATCTACAAATGTATTCGGTTTCTAGTTGATATACACTCATAATAATCTATAGGTAAAATACACGAAAACCGTTGTTCATTTTACGAAAGTTTTGGTTATTTTGACATTACGAAAAAATTTGTAGAATATACAAATCGCATTTCGTAAAGTTTTGTAAAAACTTTTTTTAAATAAAAATGTGGTGCATACCTTACGGGTTTATTTTAAAATTAAAAAGAAAAGCTGTATTGGTGCCACACCAGAATCGAACTCACGATTTCAGTGACGTCCTGCTGGGTTGAAGTAGACCCCTCTACCATTTGCACCAAAGTAGCTGATGCAATACAACAAACTAAAAAGGAACTTAAGTCGAAAATATTATGAAATTTTTATGAAAACTAGAAAACTATGCTACAAATATTTAATAAAAAAGGTAAAGTGGCAATTAAATATTTTTATTATGTTTATTGAACTAAATAAAATAATATAATTTTTTTATAAATATATCAAATAATATATTAAAAAACAAAATAAAAAAATAATAAAATAATAATAATAAAAAACTTAAATAACAATTTCAAACTAATTGCATTTTATTATTAAATATTTTATCTTTTCAAATATTTGTTTTATTGAATTTCATACTAAACCCGGCAAATAAAGTGGAAGTAGTGTTTTCGGGTCCTCTTTAACTTGTTTTAGGATCCTCTTTATTAAACAAAATACAAAATATCCATTTATATCACAACACAAAAATAAAGGGTGTCCCAAGAAGAGCGCAAATTTTAAATTTTAAATAAAACACAGATATTTAAAAAAAAAATCGTGAACCTTTATTATATCAAAAGTAGACAGAATGAGGTTATGTATGGAACAATATATCGTGCAGATGGCCGCCGCGGCTTTGCTGGCATGCACGCGATCTTTTAATGAAATTTTGAATGACCGTTTTGCATGAATGCTGCGGTATTTCATTAATGCAGCGTCCAATTTCCTCTTTTAAGGCTTGAGTCGTCGTCGGCTTATTCGCGTAAACCATCGACTTCAAAAAACCCCAAAGAAAAAAATCTAGTGGTGTTAAATCGCATGATCTAGGCGGCCAATTCTGATCTCCAAAACGCGAAATAACACGACCGGGAAATGACTGATGCAGCAATTGAATTGTTTCTCTGGCTGTATGACATGTGGCGCCGTCTTGTTGGAACCACATGCCCTCCACATTCATTTCTTCAATTCTAGGCAAGAAAAAACTGGTTATCATTTCACGATACCGAACACCATTGACTATTTGCGCTTGACCTGCCTCATTTTCATAAAAAAGGTCCAATGATTCCTCCAGCCCAAAAACCACACCACACAGTGACACGTTGAGGATCCATTTGCTTCTCGTGAATCACTCGAGGATTTTCCTCACCCCAAATGCGACAATTCTGCCTATTGACGAAGCCATCAAGATGAAAATGGGCCTCGTCACTGAAGATGATTTTATCGGCAAAATCAGCATTTTCATGTTGTCTCTCCAATACCCAATTAACGAACTCCCTTCGCTGTCCATGGTCAGCTGGCTCCATTTTTACTAACCTCGTACATTCTACTAGCAAACAATAACAATTGTTCAAATGTCAAACAATGACACTTCGAATGTGAAATTTAAAAAACATTTATAAACAAAAAAAAAAAATATAAAAACTAAAAAAAAAAAAAAATTTTACTGGCCAGGAGTTGAACTCGCAACCTTCTGATTGCAAATCCGACCTCTAACCATATCAACATCCATATTTAATATTTGTAACATTACAAATTTTTGTACAATGTACTAAAAAAAATATTACGAAATCATGTTTGTATTTTTTACGAAATTTGTAAATTTATATAATTTGTTTTATACAAAAGTTTTGTAATATAAACAAAATGTTTGTACATTCTACGAAAAAAAAATTACGAAAAATATATTTGTATTTTTAAGCATGGATTATTATGAGTGTAGGAATGAAAATGTAGCTTAGGAGAATAAATCCAACATGCCTTTTTCATAGCATAAATTTTTTCGCTACCTAAAAAAATGAATGAACTATATATGGATTATATATATCGAATTTAAATTGTTGCATTTTTAAAACATAAAATTCTGTAACATTTTGAAATCTTGAAAAAAATATGCCGCCAAAAAACGCCTGTGGTGAATTTTTTTTAACCGAATCTTCATCCTTATATCAACTAGAAACTTAGTCGTCTTGCAGATTTGACTAATTAATTTTTTTTTAAATTTCGTTTAGATAGCCGTGGAAAATGTATTTAAGTTGTAAAATTTAAAATAATTTTTTTCACACATAGACGCACTTGACTAAAGAAAAATTTTAATAATTGAACCGATTACAACATAGATTTCCCACCATCCTGTGTTTTTGCTATAACGCGAACTATTGCGAATTTCAAAAAAACATTAAACGCCTTTACTTTAATCAACTAAAGATAAAAATATAAAAATTTGTTTTTTATATCACAAAAATCTCCGTACAAAAACTTAAAAATTCTTTTTTATTTAACAGAATTTCACAATTTCTGCAAGGGTCAAAAACTACCCAATTTGTGCATGGCCGAACATTTTCGTTATACAAAAAATCATTTATTTGAATATCACATTGGTATGAGGAGTGGTTGTTGCTCTGAGTGAAAATTAAGGGAGCTTCTAAAAAAAAAATTTTAAGAGGACATTTTTAAAATTTTTGTTTCTGTATTATTACCACTAATATTTTATAGAATAACAGAGACTGTAGTCTTTCATCTGATATATATATTGTTATTATATCATCAGTAAAATTATTTAAAAAATTTGTTTAAGAAATTTTACTTTAAATGTCCATTTGAAAGGACATAGGAAGCGTGAACGAAAACCTGAGTACGCAGTTTAACTACATGTAGTCTCCTGTTTAGCATGCATATCGACTTTCCCATGGCAACAGAAAAGAAAAATGATAAAAATATTTGTCAATGGATGGGTCTTTAAACTACACAGAAAAAATTATCAACCTGACATATCTAATAAAAGATTTGATTTGAATTAAATTTGTTTCTAAACAAATATTTAATTGAATCAATTAATATATTAATTGACTTGTAAATCTATAAATACTTATTTTATTTTAAACATAATTCTTAATTTTTCATACATTGTAGCTTAAATAGAAAATTTTTAGTATAAAATACCAAATACATTTGAAGTTTACAAACAAAACAAGCGCACACACAAACAAACAAACCGACTCAACATTAACAAAAACACACATACCAACATTTCGCTCACAATTTTTTTTTTGAGTATCATAATTTTTTTTTGTAGATAGTTATTTATAGCTTTTTTTCTTTTTAATTTTCAATAGAAGTTTTAATTAATATTATCATTGCCGTGATAGGTGCAAAATCAATTAAAAGGTTAATTGATTCAATAAATTTTTTAATTGAATTCCGTTTTTAGTTTTTTCTTTGTACCTTTCATTTAATACCCAATTTTCCTATAGTTTAAGAACTATATTAAAAAACATCAAATTAGGTAATTTTTAACTCCTCTTTTTAACCCCTAACCATGAGAGTGCACACCTAAAAAAATACATGTCTAATATTTTTTTTGTCCTTTTCAACATATCCAAGTTATATTCAAATCTGTGTATTCACTACTATCTAGTTTCCCTGTCAGTCTTTTAAAAGTAATATAAGCTATGTAGGGTTTTCACTACGTAGTCTCTATTTATAATTTTCGTAACATTTCTTCCGAATCAAACATTTTTCTTTAGAATAGAACATACATTTAAATTTAGATTACCAAGTATTATACCCACATGCCTCGATTAACACAATTATTGTGTTATATATTCAAGTTTCCTTATACGACATTTTTAAAATCGGAAACTTAAAATACTTCCCTGTTTACACGAAAAGTATTACAAAAAATAAGCTTGTCACAATTTTGTGTGTTTTTTTTTTAATTTGAATATTAATAACATAATACGAAAGAAATTATCTAGTAACATTTTGCTGAAATTCATTTGTTAATGCTTATTTCAAATATTACAAACACAATTTCATCAGTTTAAAATTTAGCATGTAGATCGAGGTATCGGTGTATCTAAACAACGTCAAAAAGATAAAAATAAATCACATGTACTAAGACTATGAACACCTTTTACCACACGTAAAATGATAAAAAATATAACAATATTAATTAGTAAACAATTTGGTTTTTGCAATTTTTATGGGAACAATAATAAAATATGACGAAATTTGATTCTATGAACTTTGTAGCATTAATGTGATTCTTAGCACACAAAAAAATATATTACCGATATAAAATTGAAGTAAAAATCAAAATAGTTCAACATATTACCTAACAACATACACAGAGAAAAATACTTGCCTACTTTTGTCATTTAAATAGCTTTGATGAAAATTTTAAAAGCTGTCAATTGAAAATTAATTGAATAAATTAAATATGTGCTCAAATTCGGAACTTGCTGAACATTTTTTTCTATTATCGCTTAAAAGCAAACATCAACAAATTGTTATTGTTTTTTGTAATATTTATGTAGTTGTTTAGTTGTTATAAATGTTTATGTTTAGTTGTATTAGTAGTAAATATTTTAAATTCATTTCAATTAGATAAGACATTAATTCTTATTAGGTTTATTAATTCATTAAGTTAAATAATTAAGCTTTAGTTAAATCTTGATATTTATTTATTGTAAAACATTATCATAAAATTGATAATGTAATTTTTAAAGATTAATTGCGTTTAATAAAAATTTAAAAAATTTTTTAAAAAAAAATGTTAAATAAATATTAAAAACTTTCAAACAAAAAGAAAATAATGTGATTTCAAAAAAGGGCTAATTTCTGAAAAAAATCCAAAAAAAATTTTGTCGTAGTCCCTACGCTTTAATAGAAAGAAAAACTAATTTCTGTGTGCTAACTAAATGAGAATTTCATACCGGTTTAAATTCAATGTTATAAAATGCAAGCTATCAAATAACATTTGGTATGGCAACAACCCTTTTATAAAAAAAACATTGGTAGGCAACAAAACATTTGGTATGGCAACAACACTTTTTTTTGGTTTTTGTGAAGGAATTTACTTGAAAAGGCAATTAAATTAAAGAGATTTATATTTCTAACTTAATTAGAAATCTTGGATCGGTGGTTTCCGTGATTGAAATATGTTTTAATTTTTGGTGTGTAGTTACCGAGAATTTTTGCATGATCATAATAACCCGTTGCTCAAAGAATAAACAAATTTTAAGTACAGATAATAAGCATTCTATTGATTGATTGGGTTTTTTAAGGTATTTTAAAAATTATGAACAACATGAGCTAACAATGATCGGGTAAAAAAACTTGTGTATGCTAAACTGAAAATTGATATTTAATAGATATTTTGGGTTAGTTCTGATTTAATGTTTTCACTAATGAAACAATTTCTTAGACAGCATGTGCTTGAAATAAAATTATTCTAATTAACCCTCCAACGGGAAAACGATGTTTTGTAATGAAATCATAACATGTGCTCGTCTCGAAAAATAAACAATGTCTCAACTCAAAACGCAAAGTTGTCAACACATAACGTAAAAACTATACGTCAATCTGGAAAAATAAACAAAATTCTAAAAATAGAATATTTGTGTTTGTTAGTGTTGGTCACTTCTGAGTATAATATACAATAACAAAAAAGCTAATAGGAGAGAAAACTGCAATTTAGCTACACTACATTCGAGGCCACACGTGGGTGTGATAGCTAAAAGGTCATGACTTGGTATTGTTACATTTGTAATGTAAGAAGAAGAGCAGGTTTGATTCAGATTGTTGAAAAATTTATCATATAGAAACGATCTGACAATTACAAGACACAAATAATAATACAATTTAAATGGAAAATAACTGATGACGCCTGTCCATAAAAAGGCAGAAACTAGTCTAGTCTGATTTAAAAATTAAAAGTATTTAACATTTTTAGAGAAAAACGTTAATTCTTCTTCTTAACATCAACATTTCTTAATTAAATTTGTCAAATGCATATTAATTAAAAATTAATTGCGACTGTCTATATGACGTTAAAATAACACTGTACTAAAAATTTTTACCGTTGACTACTTTTAGCGATATGAGCCAAAATAGGTTTAGAATGTATCTCGAAAAATAACGGATATATAAGAGAAGCTTAGTACAAAAATTATTGCTCTAACCAAGAGACCAATCCAAAAATTATATTTGTTTTGTTACTATTTAAGAAGATATGGCGATTTTCACTTTTGTACAAAAGCGAAATTGGCCTAAAAAGTATCTAAACTTCAATATTTATTGTTCAAAATTTAATGCTTTGCTACTAAGACTTAATGTCTTCTTTCCGCCAAACTTCATTAAAATCCGTCTATTAGTTTATGAGTTAAGACCATGTCTTTTAGAGCTATCCTGAAAAAATATTGTGTGTCTTTGGATCAAAGTAAGGGCTTATTATTAAAGATAAAGCTTCATTCTTAATAAGATTTTAATATCAAAAATTTACGAAATTTTGATTTTGAAGCTTTCTTGCTTCCAAACCGACGTATTAGTGGTCAATTTTATGAACACTGCCCTGTGGCAGCCTTAATCATTAGAAGGTTAAAAAGGCGAAAACAAGACATATTGTTTTAAAGGAGTATAAAAAAATAATGAGTTTAATAGTCAATTGGCACCTTAATCATTATCGCCTTAGCTATGATGCAAAACGTATAATTTCTGTCAGACTTCAAGTTTAAGATATTGGTAACAATTGAAATAGCACAATCTTGAGTTAAGAAATATATGAAATTGCTGTGGACTTACCTTGAAAAGCTAAGCATAAATGGAAAATAAAAGAAAAAGAAATAATTTGGTTATAATAAACGTATAATATTTCAAATTATGACCCATCTCTTGTGTTTGTTGGGTCAAATTGATCCAATTTTAAAATTATTAAAAATCAAAATATAAGTTGTTTTTAATTAATTTGTTCCTTTAATATTACAAATTTAGGAAACTTTTAAGAGATAATAGTAAAAAGTAGTAGCATTAAAAAGAAAAAATATATCAATTCCTTCACTCATAAGAAAAGTTAGTACAAAAGTCTGTTAAACGGGTTCCAATCCATTTGAATTTATTTTGCTGTTGTTAGCGTTTAAATCAGTTATTAAACTAAGTTTGTTAGTTCCCAGCCAAAAATAGTGCTTACGCAGAAGCAGTTTTGGAAGGCATTCTTTAATTACCAAGTGCTTCCAAAGCAAATACAGAAGGAATGACTTTTGTTCGCGATGTCCCACTTGGTACACAGAAAAAAATACTTCCCTACATTTTTCAATTAAATCGGTTCATTGAAATTTTAAAAAGTGTCAATTTAAAATTAATTGGATCAATATTTGATATCTTAAGGCGATACAATCAATTTGTGATAGATGCTTTCAAGAAACAGAAAATTACAAAAATAATTTAAATAATATATGTAATTAAAAGGAATAAAAGTAAAAATTAATATATAATTAGCGAGTATAAATAATTAAAAATTAAGAAAGTTGAAAATTTGAGATCAAATTTGAGACCAAAAGAGCAAATTTCTGCAAAAAAAATTAAAAAAATTATTTTGCCATAGTCCCTGCGCTTCAATAGAAAGAAAAAAATAATTTCTGTGTGAATTTGTTCACATAAGTATAAATAAATCTGCTAACTAAATGAGAATTTCATGCCGTTTCAAATTCAACGTTCTAAAATTCAAGCTTTAAAAAAACATTTGGTATGTTGAACTTTTTTAAAAAAAAACATTTGGTATGGCAACAAAACATTTAGTGTGGCAACCAAAATTCAAATAATTCAATTTAAAAACTACCAATTTCTAATTGAATTAGATATTTTCGTTGTTGGCTGAATTTCAGCAAATAAAGTTATTGAATCTGTGGTTTTCTTTATTGAAATGATTTTTATATTTTTTTGTGAGTTACGAATATTAGAAAAAGAAAAAATATGTGTCCACTAAAAGTTGAACCGACCATACTCTTAGTACAAAACTCACCATAATCTGTGTGTTTTATGCAATACCACGAAAAGATGAGCATTTCAAATACTTTTCATTAGATACCAAACTTATGTATACTTTCTAGGGAAGAAATATGAAAACAAAACTTAAAATACAGAAAATTGGGTCATATTTGACCTCACTTTTTTACCCCTAAATGTGAGATTTGGCAGCTCAAAATTCTTTTAATTGTCGATTCTTTATGACACATCCAAATTTCATCGCAATCGACGGGAAATCATGAACGAACTCTTCTTGTTACATACATAGTTTTAATTTCCTTGTAAAATATCCACCTTTACAATATGCTTTATATATCTGGATCCAAAAATACCTCCACTTTGAAATTTGTCACAATTGTAGAGAAGGAAACCATCTTTAACATAAATATTCTTTAAATTTTCAAAAAGGCCGTTTTCAAAGCTAAAGCCTCCCGACTTAAAGATCAAGAAAAGTGACCTTATCAAGAAAATGGCAATTGAGTAAGTAAAACTTTGTACATTTTTATAGTTTTATCCGATTTTCAAGACCTCATATTTCAGGATACAGATGCGTTGTAAAAATGCTAGTTCCATATAGTTGCCCAGTGTAATGATTCTTAAAACGTTATTAGAAATGAAAAATTTTGAGAAAATAAGTAAATTTTTGAAATTAAAAGGTTCTAAATTTCAACACTTGGTCTTTCAGAAAAATTTTGAGAATAAGCACAATACAAAGGAAAGGAAATCCGTCACGGAAAAAATAATGAATAAAATACCAACGGAAACTGAAACTAAAAAATCAATCGCTATTACACTACTCAACAAATTTTCAATTTTTTACCGAACTTATCTTTGAAGTACATATATTTTAAAAGACTTAGATACGCTGAATCCAAATCTATCGAACAATTTTTTTCTCAGTTTTTTAATATGGCGTTTATTAGATTTACATCATTTGATCCATTTTTTTTTTCGTATATTTCTAAATTTTTCCAAATTTAACTGTATGATCACTTTTTTTTTTTTTTGAGAATATAATATAAATCTTTCATTTGAGTGTTTGTTTCAGGATATCTTACCGGTATTGGAAGGAAGTTGGAAATCTTGCATGTTTAATTTCATCCTTATAAGTTTTATGTAGGCTACTAAAATTTTTAATGTTATCAATATGCGTAAACTTAACAGTTCACTGAAGTAATTTTTTTATTAATATTGCAAGTCCATTAAAAATATCATGCAGTATTTAAAAAAAATATATATTTTGCTTAATTTTTTAAAATTAAACTGCAAAATCATGAAATATTTTTGAAGAAGTGCAGTCATGTCGCTGTTTGTTTGTAAATATTTGAAGCGTGAGGAAAATTAGTTAATATTCAAGTTCTTTTATAAATATGTCAGGACATTTTCAATGGATTTGCAATGTTAATACAAAACTTTCTTTACTGGTATATCTAGTTTATACACAATAATACAATTTTTAAAATTTTTAACATACATAAAATTTATCAGGATAAAACTTTAAAAGTAGAATTTTCAACTGCCTGGAAATACCAGTCAGATATCCTGATGCAAACCCATACATGATTTGACTCATATTAAATATAATTTTGTGGAAATTTTTATTCTTAAAAAAAATTTCATGAATTTGCTATAAAATTTTAAAAATTGAACCAAAATGTACAGAAAATGGGATGAATGAATTCTCATTTATAGTTTTTGAAACTATAAATGAGAATTCATTCAATTAGATTTATGGAAAGCTGTGTTTCAAATCCGGGTTTTTTGGCCGTTGAGTAGTGTTATTTTTTATTTTTTTAACCATTCACAATAGTGTACAATTTTGTGAAAATGTGGCAACATTAGTAAAGCAATTTGAGTATAAATACAAGAGAATAAGAAATTCCGGCAAGAAAATAAAATAAGTCTTATCTCTAACGGAAAGCGGTTGACGAAATCAAATGTCAAACGGCATAGAAAAAACATTGGTCTTTTGTATTGTGTATATTCTCTTAATTTGAAAAATTTTCATTCATAAAAATGTTGTCTCACGATACACATCGAAATATTGCAAATAGATAACGGATAAATTATATTGCCTGATAATTTTGGGCACCATTTGGAGATTTTCTCATACAATAGAAAAATTATTAATCTTTACTGCGAATTGGTTTAAAGGTAAAATAAAATATATGATTGATAAATGAAAGACGTAAATTGCATGTATAAGTTTTTTTAGAAGTCGCATATTGTGGAAAGAAATTGGGTCTTACAAAGTAAAACGTCATCCAAGTCTGCAATTAGATTGGTCCATCAATATAATTTTAATAGAATATACGATAAAATAAATAACGTTCATATTAATTAATACGATAAACACTATATTTGACATAAACAAGCTCAGTCTTGTCAACTGACCTGTTTGGAGTTACAGAGTCACAATCTTATCAAGTTACAGGTTCTAAGAGTTTAATAGCGATTGTATATGGTGACCACTGAGAAGCGAATTTCAATATATTATAAAGATCAACATCGAGATCCAGAATATAATATTAGACTTTTGTATGGATATCACAGCATCGTTTCTTATAAAGATATTTAAGATAATTTACATTAAAATTATCTCCCAAATTTTACACGTTTAACTTATCAAGTTAAACCGGTTGACATAATTTAATTCAATTATTCTAAATTTCATATTGATTTGAAGTTAATAACGATTCACCCTTCAACGTAATACAATTTTTTTTTATAATTCTAATCTTTGCAAGTTCTTATAACGTAATCCTAATTGTTTTTATTAAAATAATGTAAAATTTTAACATTATTATTATGTGCTTTTAACTCAAACTCAATAATTTTACTTAAAGGGCTTTTTAATATATTAACTTAAACTTTTAAAACTAAACTGAATTTAACTTTCAATTAATAATTGAATATTTACCGAGTATAGTTTCTTAACTTTCGTATTTAATGAATTTTAATCTTAAAATGTTTTCTTTATATTGTCGTTACACTATACGACTTTTAATATCTAATATACTCAACTTTTTTAATCCTTAATCAATGAAAACCCTATATATAGCTCTTTGTCGTCGCCAGTGCAGTGATTACAGCAGTGAGGATAACGTGGTAAGTGGAAATCCGATTTTATTTAATTTATGAATAATATCAATACAGTTAAGGAGTAAGATAAATTTTAATATTTTTTACATTTAATTTTAATAAAGTTTAATTTAAGAATAGTTGAATAAAATGTTATCGACTTTTATTATATTTTATTTGTTGGCGACATCTAGGTAAGACAGGTATGCATATAAACAGGAAATCATTGTGAAATGACAATTTCATACTTACTTTTAATTCCTCTCTATTTCTATCCTATATTTAAAGTTTTGTAACGTCCGGCCCAAGATCACTCCCATTTTACCCTGAGCACAGTTGGGCACTATCATTGTCGGTGTTTCCGTTACAGCATCAGTGCCCTCAAACTTGGTAGTTATCTTAGTTTCTCTGATATACTCTAAACCTACCAAAATTCAGCGATTTCGGAAACAGTGATGTAAATAACAGCAAGATTTAAGTTGAATTGAGGTGTTTCAAGCTCGATTACGATTAAAAAATACCCCGTTAGTCACGAATATCCATTAATCGCAGCATTTTTAATTTTACCAATTTTAGCAAATGATTTTCAAAAAAACTAAATTCTGAATTTATTTGGGATTAATATTAGATTTTTTAAGTTCCATGACCGATATATGATTTATTAACTCATTAAGGCACGTCATAAGTCCGCTGGACATTTTTCCACCAAACTGCAGATATATAGAAGAGTGTTTCAAGCTCAAAGCAACCAAAGTTAAAATTTGGACAGAATACTAATCGTAAATAAGACGGTTGTTGATTATTTTTAAAATTTAAAAAATTATTTACAACCCACAAACAAATTTTTAGTACATAAATAAAGTTTAGTATTTTAATAAAATAAAGTTTCGTATGTTCAAATAAACATTCATACAAATTAACTTCTTGGAACATACAACACTGTTATTATAAATTTTAAATTAATTTTTAAAATATTTTTATGAGAAACTTTTAATGAAGAGCTACACAATTAAAATTTTAGAAATCTTCGTAAGTTGTAAAAAAAAATATTTAAAATCAATGACAACAACTTTATAGCTCTATATAAAAATATAAATTGTATTCATAATCGAAGGATTGCGATTAAATCGAAGGATTACGATTAAACGATGCGGTTAATCGCGATTTCGATTACGATTATCATCGATTTACAATATCGAGTTCACCCTAATTGCATAATAGTACAGTTCAACAAATGCGGAGAAAGTTGATGGATTAGTATTTGGGGTACGGAATGATCAACATGTTGCAGACCTGCAGATGTTAGTGGCAGTTTTGAATCCCATAAGTATCGCACTAATATTTTAGGAGCTGGAAAAGTTAACCAAAAAAATGCGTAATGATATTAGCATTAATTATTTGAAAACTCCCGGTAGCTTTGATACCAATTCTAAAACATCAAAAAGTTTTTTTAAAATTCTATGCTGAATCAATTTATAAACAAACTCCTGTTTGAAATTTCCAGCAGTGACAATGACACATCTGAAGCCCAATTCGATGAAAGTTTCAAACTAAAACTAAGAACGATATAGACCTTACAAAGGCTAATATAAAAAAGCCAAATTCAAATCATGGGAATTTGTTAAAGAAAGAAATTACTATATGTGAAACATGCGATATTCGGACTAAAAGATTAGATATAATGATATATTAACAAAAAAGCCAACCAACATCGGTAGATAGCGAAAGGGTTTCTCTGTTGCCGGAGAACATAAATATTCAAAATAGGATGTTAAGCTAATTACTAAACGCTTTATTAGTGTTAAAAATGTATTTTTTTAACGAACTGATGTATTATTGATTTAATATAGTATGATATTTATTTTTGATATAAAATGATGTCAAATCATTTAATCAATACGTTTTTGTTTTAATTTTCAGTGTGATAATTGTCCCTATGCATGTAGTTAACTTTAAAGTTTCTCATTTTTCACGATTTCGATAATAAAAAATCTACATCGAAAAGAAAAACCAAAATTTTAATATGTAGCTTTAGAAAATATCACTAGTTACTTAATTTATGATAAAGTACGAGTACTTTCTCGTTTAGTTTAAGAAAGAAATGGTTGAAACTACAAAGATTTTATATATTTTTATGCCTGAAAAATATGGAGTCTGTGACAAATTGTAATTAATAAAATTCAGATAAAAATATTTACGTATGTTCTTCAGCGATGTCCGAATGTCTGTTGAAATGGCGATCACGGCGCGAAAGCGCAATAGACTGCTCATTTTTACCAATGTTTAGAGATGTCCATCTGTAGGTTTGTCTGTTTAAATAGCGATCACATACAATTCCCTAAAAGTGATGTACATTTTTCCGAAAATTTTGGTATTGAAAATGAGCAAAATCGGTCCGTCTGTTCAAAAGTTACGAGTGAAATCGTGAAGGTAAATTTTAACTTTCCTTACAAATTGGTGTATAATACACATATTTATCCACAAGACGCTAAGAGCTGAAAAAATATTTAAATTTCACCTCAATTTTTAATTTACGTCAAAATTTGTTCACCACTTAAACAGTTTTTCCTATCAGTAATACTATGTCCCCACAAAAATAGATTTTACATCCATTTTTTAGGCTCTGTAATTTTTTTTTATTTTATGTTTGTATAAAAAAATTGGTGAAACCAATTTTAATGCATGCACTTGTTTTTATTGCAACATTTTTCTTTTGAGAATAACATTTCGTGTTATTAATACTTGGATATAGTATATATGGGTGGATTTTATGATTGTAACAAATATTGGCCTTGGTTGAAAATTGTAAAATCTGAAAAAATCACAATAATTATTAAATTTTAATGAAAAATTGATTTAAAATAACTTACAAAATATCCGTGTTTGTCGTTGTCCGCTTAATTTTCCAAATGTAGTTGCAGCCGTATGCAGGTTAAATTAAGCTTTTTTATAAAGGGTCCGCCAAATAACTTTTTTTTTTTTACTTTGTATGGCGTCATACCAAGGTCTTTATGCAAAATTCGTCTCAATGATGTCTCCGAAATGTTCAATTGTTGAGAACGACGGTAAATTGATGTTGATGGCGCTTCACGCACACTTTCTGCCACAGCAGCAATATTCTCGGGTGTACGCACTGTTTTTGGCTTTTCACGCTTTGGTTTATCGATGAGGATGCCAGTTTCTTTCACTTTTTTCACAAGATAACGAACATACGGACCATATTCGTTCAGCGGAAGGATAAAACTAATTATCTGTCAAATCAGACATGAGCTAAGTGTTACCATTCACGAAATAAGCACTAGTTGAAAAAGAAACGTTAGATGGTGGACCCTTTATAAATCTCTTAGGTGCTATTTTAAACGAGTATCAAAATACTTAAGTATTTGGTACAAAATTTGCAGTGCTGCCAGATAATAGTAGCAATATTAACACATTGCGTCTACACAAATAATTTGTTGTCACCTAATAATGAGCATTTTTTGCTAACACGATATAAAAACCTTGTGGAAATTTGCTACTTTTTTAATATTTTTTTCTTAATTGTGAATAATCAAAGCGAAAATCAGTATAAGTTGAAATGCTTTTAATTACTTGTGAACAATATCCACCCATATCAATTATTTCCCGATTTGTCAAATAACAGTAAATTTTCTTTTGATAATGACATTTCGTGTCATTAAGATATGGGTGGACTTACTTGTACTACCTATTTAACATAACCAACTTAGCGTTATTTTCAAAATTTCTAATTACTGGAACTTTTACGAATTAGTGTATTTAGTTATTTAATCTATTAACACACATGGTAATGTAATAATGAAAAAAACGAAAATATTTGTGCAATAATGTTGCAAGTGTATGGGTTTATTAAGGTAGAAATATAATTTATTATATTTCAGCCTTAACTTTTATATAAGTTATAAAATAAAAAACGTGAAAACTTAACATATTTTTAACTGCATTGGAATAGAATGTTAAAAAAAATATAAATATATTAATTTACAAGTTTGATATAATTTTTATTAAAAATAAAAATTATGTTTTTTTGACCTTTAATTGTGCAATGAAAATGAAAATTATTCAAGTTCGAGGCCATACTCTATATTTCTTCATTAGGATATTGTCCTAACAAATAATCTATGGAGTTGTTTTGTTTTCAAATTTATTATTTGACCCTTTCTGGAATATCCACCAGAGGTGGAGCTTGCACATAGCAAACAAGTTTTCAATTTATTTTTTGATCAATGGTTATAATCTTTAACTTCAAGCTCATATGTATATTAGTTCTCATGGAGTGAGTAAACTAGTTCATATGAATGTTTGATGTTTGGCATGGGATTGTTACCGCTTTCAAAACGTGTTCTGATGATGGGAACCTAGAAAATTCCCGAAATAGATCTATCAACACATTCCTGAAAGGGTCAAATAATAAATTTGAAAACAAAACAACTCTATAGATTATTTGTTAGGACAATATCCTAATGAAGAAATATAGAGTATGGCCTCGAACTTGAATAATTTTCATTTTCATTGTATATTAATTTACATATATTTTTTATTAGTTTACACAAAAGTTTAAACTGCATTTTACATGAGTACATTCGTAACTATAAATTTTTTTTTATTATAGTTGTTATTTGGCTAATTTTGTAAAGTTTTTTTATTATTTATTTAACTAATAAGACCTAAATTTTGTTTTTGTAATTAAAACTTCATTTTTATTACAATTTTTCCCGACGTTTCTTCGATTTTTTGTCGACTTCTTCTGGGGATTTCGTAATTTTTGAATATTACATTAAAATACAAAAATATTACATTTAACATATAACATTAAACATATAAAACACGAAACTACATTTAAACACATCATCATTTAAAAACACAGACTATTTAATGACAACCATGTAACTCAATTTTTTTGTTTATATGATTTATGCAAAACATGTTCAAGCATTATATTCCTTGATTAACTCTCATCATTTTTCGTTTCGTATTGCCCTAATGAAACGAACGCATGGTTCTGATTCCCTTGCAAACAAAAACTATTCCAAGGGTGGTTTAATAATTAAAGCCCACATAAATGGGATTGTTTTTTTTTTTAATATGGCAACGCTTTATTCAGTGAGTAACAGTAGAAGTGTTTGTTCATCTGCCACTAAGCCAATTGCTGCACAAAACTCTGGAACATCAGCGGCGAATCCTTCTGTTGCACAAACCTCTAGTGCGGATCCCATAATAGCCTCTAAAAAAAAGCAGATCGTTGAATATTTATTTATTCAGATCATTTCGTTAGGCAAAAAACTACTTTTGGGTTCCGTTTATAGGCCAAATTATCGTATAAAGATGGATGATTTCTTTTCTAAACTGGGTTCCTTATCATTATCTTACAATGATCTAATAATATGTGGTGATATAAACTCCAACCTGCTTGTAGAAGACACCCTAATAAATAGTATGATGGAACTTGGACTTTCACCCACTAATACTGAACAACCTACACACTTTTCAGCCACAAGTAGTACCCTATCAGCGCCTGGTTTCTCTAAACACGACCTTATTTTTCTTTCGTATGATTTCAGCCTGAATCATGATTTTGAGACTTATACATACAGAGATTTTAAAAATATTGATCTAGAATTATTAAATGATGAGTTTTCACGTATCAACTGGGATATAGTTTACTCAATGATCTCAGCTGATTCTAAGTTATCCTTCATTGAATCTTCTGTTACACATTTATATAATATAACTGTACCACTAAGGACAAAACGGCTTAATTACAAGGCGAGACCTTGGTTCACTGCTGAAATCAAGGTTCTAATTGAAAATAGAGATTTCGCGTACTCCCACTGGAAACACTTTAAAACCTCAATGTTACGTGATGAATATCGGAGGGCTAGATGTGATGTTAACAATTTAATTAGGAAATCTAAATCCGAATACTACACCAATATATTTTCACAGGCTGTCAACTCTAAACAAACATGGCGTACGATCAAGGAAATTGGTGTGGGAAGGCAAATTAACATAACCAATAATTTGGTCAACGTCAATGAGATTAATGAAACTTTTATTAATGTTCCCGTGGTTCCAACTGATCCAGGTTTTTTCAACTTTAACAACAGCAATCTCCTAACCAACACTTCCAAGTTTCAATTTCAGTGTGTGAGCCAAATAGATGTGTTCAAGTGTTGTCTAAACATAAAATCTAATGCTGTAGGATTTGATAATGTACATCCCAAATTCTTTAAAATCCTTTTGCCCAAAATCTTTCCTTATATAACAGACCTTCTCAACACAGTTATAATAACCAGTTCTTTCCCGCTTAACTGGAAGCAAGTCAAGATACTGCCGGTTCCTAAGTCCAATGATGAATTTAGGCCCATAGCAATCCTGCCTTTTGTTTCCAAAGTTTTGGAAAAACTTATGCATCAGCAACTAAACAGTTACATTAACAGCCATAACCTACTCACTGATAAGCAGTCTGGATTTCGGCCAAAACACAGTTGCGTTTCTGCACTACTAAACGTATCAGAGGATCTGAGACAGTGCATCGATGATGACGAAATTTCCTTCCTTGTATTACTTGATCACTCTAAGGCCTTCGATACGGTTGATCACCAAATTTTGTATGATAAGATGAGATATATGTTTAATTTCTCTGACACCGCACTAAAATTATTAAAATCTTATCTTTCTGGTCGAACACAATCTGTAAGTGTCGATGGATCTATTTCGGATAAACTAAATGTAACAAGAGGGGTACCCCAAGGATCTATTCCTGGGCCCCTTCTTTTTTCAATGTATTCAAACGATCTTCCTATTCAACTAGAATACTGCAAAGTGCATATGTATGCAGATGATGTGCAGCTCTACCTTAGCACCCCAATAAGTAAAATAGATGCATCTCTTAATAAACTTAACATGGACTTAAATAGGATACATCGGTGGGCGTCAGCCAATGGACTCTGTCTTAACCCCAAAAAGACCAAATGCCTAATAATTCACAAAAAAACGTTAAAATTCTCAAGAAACTTCGAAATAAGACTGAATGATCAAAAAATTGAAATTGTCAATTCAGTTAAAAACCTTGGAATTATATTTAATAATACCCTCACCTGGTCCAATCACATCAACAGTATTGTAGGCAAAACATATTCTATGCTTCGTAGTCTCTGGGTAACCCGGCCATTTACTACATTAAAAACCAGGAAACTCATCGCGAATTCATATCTCATGCCAAGTTTACTGTATGGATGTGAAATTTTTTCTAACAGTGACTCTATCGGTAAGCGAAAATTGAATGTTGTATACAACAATATCATAAGATATGTTTTCGGACTTCATAAATTTGCTGAATTATCGCCGTATGCCACTAAACTTCACGGGACCACTTTTGATAACCTCATAAATATCAGGTGTTTAATATATATGCATAAAATTGTATATGACCGTGAGCCAAATTACCTCTATCAACGCCTTAATTTCGCAAGATCGAAAAGAGGAAAGCTGATCAAGTCATTTAAATTTAAATACCTTTCGTCAACATGGCAATTCTTTGTTGCTGTAACTCGTCTTTGGAATAAACTGCCACTTAAACTTCAGGGCAATAGTAATGCAATAATGTTTAAAAAAGAACTTAACAAATACTACAACTGTCATGATTAATAACTGACTTTTTAACTACGAAATTTAATTACTTTATACAAATATTAAATGCTTCTGTTTTCATTAATTAACAATAAATCGCGGAAATTAATATGCTCTTTATTACATATTTAAATATTGAATTTTTTTTTTTTTTTTTTTTTTTTTTTTTCTCTCTTGATATATATACATTTGTACTTTTTGTTAACATGATTATCATCCTGTCTTTATTTATTATTTCTTTTATTTTTAACTTAATGTTTTAATGTGTTTTAATTCTGATTATGTCATTAACATTGTTCTTATCCATATTTTTTTTTTTTTTTTTTCTTTATCATTTTTATTATTTTAATATATCATAATTATAAATTTTGTGAACGCATATATTTCTATGCTCTAATTATAAGATTTTATCTTGTTGCATAGAAAAGGAAATAAATAAATAAATAAATAAATAAATAAATAAATAAATAAATAAATAAATAAATAAATAAATAAATAAATAAATAAATAAATAAATAAATAAATAAATAAATAAATAAATAAATAAATAAATAAATAAATAAATAACCACTCATGAAAAAAACTGTGGTAACCTCAACGAAAGTAATGTAGCCTTAGTACCGTTTGACGACAACAGAATTTATCAAGAAGCATTTCTTAAATTTAGTCATTAATATAAAGGAGTGAAATCTTTACATAAGTTAAATCTTTTTAATGAACTTGAAGTTTAATAAAAACATATACACATAAAAAAAGTTTGAAAGCCTTCTTATTTTCGTTACATACAAATATAGTTTATCTCTACTGAAAATTTGGAAATTGCAAGATATTTTAAAAACTAAAAAGATAATAATAATATGTTAGCAATGAAAGTTAAAACTAAAAGCGACAATTTTTTCCCATATATTTTGTATGAAACGCTAAATTGAGGCAGTAGCCAGGTAAAAGTTTGCGTTTTATACAAAATTTATGAGAAAATATTTTTGCATTTTATTTTAACTTTTATAGTGAACCGTCTCTAAATTACATATTTAATTAAAAATTGTCTCAGTGTACAAATACAACATTTCCAATAAAAATTTTAAGAAAAAATAAATGCAAACAGAAAATATTACCGTATTTGAAGGAGCATTTTAACGTATAAAGGATCTTTTCAACTTATTACTAATAATATTTAGAGAAGTTTTTAGTATTTTTTACTAAATTTTTGAATAATTTAAACGAAAAACCCTACAAACAAAGTTGAAATGGTCCTTGTTACATGGCATTTTTTATTTTAATTTCAAACCTATTTTTTTTTTATTCTTATCATATTATACGTCGTCAATTTATGCTTGAGAAGAGACGTTTTTAGTTTAACATTTTTTTTTTTTTTTTTTTTTTTTTTTTTTTTTTTTTTAAATCTTCATTTACATAACCGAGCCCTTAGGGCCTTATATGGCTAATTAAAGCTACTAAACAATAAAACTTCTCTACTAAATTAAAGCATATAAAATAAATAATAATAATAAGATATAATATAATATAAATATATGAGATCACTAAAAATATTTAAATTATTAAAAACGGAATCATAATAAATGCCGAGAAAAAATTATTGACAAAGAAAAATAAAAAATTTGTTCCAAATTGCATAAAAAATAAAAAATATGTATTATAACTTTCAACGTTTTTATTCTGACTTGCAAAACTGTAAAAAAAAAAACCCTATAGAGTCTCTAAAACTTGAAGTTCTGCAAAATGTAATAATTTGGACTTGTATACAGGCAATGTATAAGAAAATTTTCTTAATTCCCTTGGCAAAGCATTCCAAACTCTAGGTATCCGAACCTGAAATGATTTTGCAAAAATATCCAAATGCCTTATAGGCGGAATTAACTGGGGATTTCTTATCGACCGAGTAAAATGAAATTTATCAACTATATAAGTAGGGTAACCATTAACAATGGACTTATAAAAAAATATCAAAAGCCTGATACTAATAAAGTTCTCAAAAGACGATCCAAGAAAACTAAATGTATGTTGAGATACATGATCTCTCCTTTTTAAATTGAAAACGTAGCGAATAATCCTATTAAAAACGAGATGATATTTATGTAATACGTACCCCGGAGTACTAGAAAAAATTTCCACGCAGTACAACATATGTGGCATTAAGATAGCAGTAGCTACCTGTCTTTTTACCGAACACGGTAAATAAATATTTAACGAATATAACCTTTTTAATAAGAAGGATACACGGGAAGACAAATAATTGACGTGTGGTGAAAAATTTAACTGATCGTCCAAAACAAGACCCAAGCATTTCATTTTATTCACAAATCCAACTGGAATACCACCAATCGTAACATTTATGTCCTCAGTATTAAATCCAAACCCCATTAACTTTGTCTTCAGCGGATTTACACGAAACCCATTATCTGACGCCCAAGACACTACTTCACGCAGCACATAATTAACCCCGATCTCTAACACATCAACAAACTCAGCATCTGAATAACAAACAAACTGGACATCATCAGCGTATACGTAAGGTACACAAGAAACACCATTAACTGTTTCTAAAAGGTCATTCAAATAAATCATAAATAAAAGTGGGCCAATAACAGACCCCTGTGGGACACCACTAGTAATCCGACGAGTACGGGACATAGATGTACCAATAGAGACATATTGATACCTCCCATGGAGGTAGGACCTAATTAATTCACAAGCCTTATAAGAAAACTCAAACTCATTAAACAATTTAAATATTAATCTAGAGTGTATCAACCTATCAAAGGCTTTAGATAAATCAATCGAAAGCAGTACTACGTTTTTGCGGTCATCCAAAAACTGCCTAATAGAATCAGTCAAACCAAGCAATAGAGAGGTCGTACTGTATCCTCGCCTAAATCCAGATTGCGATGAATGAATAAGCGATTTGAGATCAAGGTACTCAATCATTTGGTCCTTCAAGATATGTTCCACTACCTTAGAGAGAATAGGAACAACCGAAATAGGACGCAAATTTTCAAATTCACTAGATTGGCCCTCCTTTTTAATAGGGACAACTCGAGCAATTTTCCAATTACTAGGGAAACACGACGAATTAATAATATTATTTACAAGATGAAGCAAGTGTGAGGAAATGAATGGAAAAACAATTTTCAAAAATTTCAACGACAAGTTATCATGACCAACAGCATTAGACTTAATCTTAAGCAATGCCTGATGTAATGTGCCAGTGTCAACACATGTGAAGCTGAAACCTCTTACTATAGAACTATCCATATCTCCGTTATAGTCATTTAAGTCACGTATCTGACAACTAACAAAATAATCATTGACCTCATCTGGATCAGAAAAGGTTAAATGCTCCTCTGACTCAAGACACCCATTATTTCTAAGAAAACCCCACATTTGTTTCGGACCACAATTCTGAAAACGACTCGTGTGAGCACGCATCCTCAACTTTCTTATAACTCTTTTAACTTTGTTCCTGTTTGAACAGTAAATGGCCCAGTTCCGTGGGGTCCTATTTTGAAGGTAATGACTATACGCCAAAACCCTTACCGAAACCTGATAAGAAATTTCCCTGTCATTAAACCAGTTAGCCCTATCTATACCGACTCTACGATGAACAATTGGTACCAAATCATGTAAGGTACCTATATTCGACATGAGCACTTCGAGTTGCATATCCACATCATTAGTTACGTACATGCCACTAAAATCACAACCAAGAAAGGCAGCTTCCAAATCATCCATTCTAAGTGATTTATAATCCGGATACGATATAAATCGCTGCGATGACGGGTTAGGAACATCAACAGCTATAAAATGAGGGAATGTCGGGTTACACCAGGGCATTGCATCTGACCAGATGTACCCACGGAAAGTGAATTACTTAGGAGAAAAAAATCGATAAGAGATGTTCTATTCCAACCCACATGGAAATTCGTTGGTATACTATTATGATGATAAGCTAAATCCAATCGCTGACACACGGAACGAACCGAAACAGAATCAACTGGACAAAACATGTCATTATTAAAATCGCCCATAATAATAACATTGGAATATCTAACTATTAAATCACCTACAGATTCCTCAAAAGCGTTTAAGTCACCATCAGGTAAATAGCAAACACCGACCAACAATTTTATATCATTGACTGCAATCTCTACGAAAAGAGCCTCACAATTTTCACAATTCTCAGACGGGGAAACTGTTCTGTAATTAATACTGTCCGATAAATACAATGCAACACCACCTCCACCTCTTCCAGACGAGCTATCATTCCTGCATAAACTATAACCAGGCATATTTACAACCTGAGATAATATAGCAGGTTTAAGCCATGTTTCGCTAATCCCAAAAATATCCAAATGGTTGCCCTCTAATATATGTCTAATTTCATCAATCTTAACATTAGTAGCAGACGCACAAAAACTAGTTATATTCCAATGTCCAATTTTCAAAAAACGTTGAAAGTTACCTAAACTGTTGCTAATTACAGTATTATCACTGCAAATAGGACCTAAATTTATAGCACTCATTAAGATTCACTTTAATTTGGAAAAAAAAATAAAAAAAATAATATATAATTACAGAAAATTAAAGTTTGGATTAAAATAATTTTTAAATTGACAGTTAGCAAAAACAAAATTCAGTTTATCATGAAAGTTATCAAGAAAAAGTTTAAAGAAACATTAAAAATAAGCATGTAATAACTCCTTAACTAGAGCAATGGGAAACCAAACTGAAGTCATCACCAAACCCAACATGTTATGAAAACAAATATATATATATATATATATATATGCATAAATATAAACTCAAAAAAGTTTAACAGTAGAATACAATGAAAATTACAGTCCAAATTTTCATAAATTCAGTAAAACATTCCGCAAAAGAATTACCGTTAAAATAACAAAAGATGTAGTTGTTTTTGAGTGTTGGAAAAAAAGACTAAAAAATGTATTAAAAAATTTAACTGACAATATCGTAAGAATAATTGTCAATTTTCTGCTACAATACGAGCTACTGCGTTTCAACTCAGATAAAGTTCATCAGTAGAATCTACTAAAAGAAAAATAGTAAAAAAGAAAACACCAAAAAGAAATTGCTTTATAAAAAACTACTGCTTGCTTTATAAAAAACTACTGACATTTATTAACAATCAAATTTTTTTTTCGAAAATTTCGATTTAGATTCCTTTTTTAAATAAATTCGTGTTTTGTGTTCTTTCCATTATAAAAAGTACAAACTAATCTTTCCGAAACAAAACACCGAGCACAGGCAACTGCCATGTAGTAGCTGACAAAAATTTTCTGAGTGTAGTTACTTAGAGTTACAAGTTAAAAATCCAAGCGGCAACAGCAACCGCCAATTACTACAAAGCAATCATGACGCAACCGTTAAACCTTAAGAAGTATAAAAAGGTTTATATATTGACCATAAAATATGGCTCATAAAACTAAAAAAGAATACGACTCCTTAATCACAGAAACTATATTAACCCATATTAAAAACAAGAAAAATAAATTTATGAGGTTTAAATATAACTTCAATTTGGCAACCATAAATGTGTAGAAAAAAAAAAAAGTAAATAAATGTAAAAAGTGAAAAACTATTAACAATTATAAACAGCTACTTCTCAACACAGAAACTGAAACATTAGCTGACAGTATGTTGGTCCAATACAGAAGATGTACCAATAGCTTCGTTCAGAATATCAACGCATTGATCGTAATTTAACGTATTTTCGACACCATCCATCAATTCAACCCTTACTTTAGGGATATCATAATTTAGGTGTGTATACTTTTTGATTTTTTGCTTTAGTTTAAGCTCTTTGCACACCTCAACAAGTTTCTTTGAAGACGGAGTAAGGTGATCATTTAAAAATATCTTTGACTCAGTGTTACCTCCAATTATATCCTTAAGTATTATGGTAATTTTCTTATGAAAATTAATCATAATCTGGTCACGAACTTGAACAGAGTTGAATTTTACTAGGACAGCTTTCTTTCCTCTGAAGTATGTGCAATGGTGAATGTCCGGATAGGAAATATTAACATTACACTTTGATGCAATTTTAATGACAGTATCACGGAGGTTCGGAATTGATTGCGGTAGGCCTCTTATTATTATATTTGACCTGTTTAAGCGCCTTTGTTCAATATTAGATTGTAATTCGAGATTATGTATTTTACCCCCAGTTACAACATCAACATGTTTAATAACATTAATGCAGTTATCCACCTCCGATTTAAGGTCCTTAACTTTAGAAGTACTTTCACATGACTTTTTAGTCATCTCCTCAATCTGCATTTTGATTACATTAATTGCAGACTGAAACTTTTCCTCCAGTTCCCGTTTACTTTCCTGCAATTTTAACACAATGTCTTTTTCCAGCGAAGTTGTAAGAGCAGAAAATCCTTTTCTTAAATCTTCCTGAATATTTGAGGGTTGATTTGAACTTGGGCAACTGGTACAAACGAACTTTACCACTTTGTGCCTCGCCATAAAATTAAATTCTTCCTGAGTAACATTTGCACAATTCATATGAAAGTACAAACCACAACAGCCACATCCTACTGATTTCTGTGTTTTTGTTACGTTTTTTCTGCAAGAAGGGCATTTAGAAACTTCATGGTGTGGTGCCATTTTGTAAGGTGACAATAATTAAGCAATCCCAGTGATGGTAGGTATTAAAGTAAACAGAAACAATCAAAACTGACGAAGGAGGAAAATAATAAAAGCAAATCCAATGCATTCAAGGGTGAACAATTATGATTACAAATTTTTAATTTTAAACCATATGTAATGAAATGATCACACATCGATGTTTTAATAATGTAAACAAAAGCAGCAAACAATCATGTATGTATGTATTTTTGTTTGTTTGTTTTCTTTTATTTTGCCGCCACAAGTTACAGCAGACGAGTAATTATGTTTTCCTTCTGCAAATCCAAGAAAAACTATCAGCAAACATATATTTTCACATTAAAATATATCTGGTTTTTATTTTTTTTGCATTTATAGTAATAAAATACCACAAATTACTTAAAATTTTATTTATTTCCAAAAATTTTTCTCAACAACAAATTTTTCACTTTATTCTTTCATGACAGTGATGCCAACTCTGCCAAAACGAATGTTTGCAGTTTTTGCACGCTAGTTTTATAAAAAAAAGCAAAAAAACGCTATTAGCCCTTCGTTTTATCTGTGATTGTATTTTGTTTTTAACAGAACAATTATTCATCAGATTATTATTGGTTTGATCTATGAGCCAAAAAGTCGATATCAAGACTAATTTTTTTAAACTAAGTTTTCTTAAAATCTACATGATATATATTTGTTTTGGTTTTCCCATTAATTCCGAAACCAGTTTCTCGATATATTGTATTATATCTGAGATATTAGAAATTGACTTTGCATTGTATGCGCAATTTAAACGTTTAATATACATTGCTGTAATGCACACACTACTCTTTGGAATATGCAGCAAAATTTGTATACGAAAATAAATAAAAAATACTTCATTATTTTTTTTTTTCTGCAACTTACAAATTGCATATAAAAGTATAAAAATAAACTTCATTGTTGTTTGGCTACCTTATCAAAAGAACGAACGTTAATCAAAACAAAACAAAAAATAGAACTGCTTAAAACGTCAAAATGTATGGTGGGGCAGCAAAGAAAGTCATATTTAAAAAAAAAGTTTATGTGCAGCACAAAACTAAAATATTTATATTTTGCAGAAGCTTTATAACTTTTGATTTTATTAATATACACTCGCAAAAAATAAAAAGTGTATATGTGTGCACAGTGCATACTATGGGGCCATATGTATACGCACCAAAAAATGTCCACTAAGTAAGTATGCGCTGTACCGAACTAAATGTCCTTAACTTATACTCTACATGTATGAAAACTTTGAGGACAGTCCCCAAAGTACGCAAATGTCACCAAACTATGAAGTGTATCGAATAAATGTCCTAATAGTATACGATGTGCATACATATGTGACATTATATAAAAACTATATATAAAACTTTATATAATTTAAATGCGAAAATTGATGAATGTTATTAGATCTTAGTTGTACAATTTTATGTATGTTGAACAAATTATTTCTGAAAATATACAATTTTATGTGATATCACATTAACCACACATAATAAGATTTAATAACATAAAATAATACATAGTTGTATCAAAACCATTTTTAACCGGAAATTTTATTCATTATTTTTTATCTGAAATCAACAGTTTACAATTTATTAGTAAATATTTCTGTTGATTTTAGTAAAACTAAATTTAAGATACTACTAAATTTAATTTAAATATTTAAAAAAATTTGTTGATACGAGGGCGGAACAATAAGTCAGTGACTTTTCAAAACTCCCTAGTAGTTATATCAAATGCAACACTACTCCCACCAAGTACCACCTGTTAATAGACTTCTGTCAAAATTTGAGCAAGTTCCGTCATTTACTTTGCGTTTAACAGCTGTTCAAAACATGCAACCTCGTGGATGTTTTTAAAAATGGAAAAAAGTAAATTTCGAGTGCTCATTCAACATTATTTTTTCCATCAATCAAACCAAGCAAAACCTTGATAAATACTATGAGGACTCTGCACCATCGATTTCAATAGTAAAAAAGTGGTTTACTGACTTTCTTTATGCTCGCACAAGTATAAATGATGCTGAACGTTCTGGACGGCCAATTGAGGTCAATACACCCGAAAATGTCGAAAAATGAACGATTTGGTGTTGGCCGATCGAAGGGTAAAAGGGAGTGAGATTATTGATGCCATAGTCATTTCATATGGCAGTATGGTTTCGATTTTAAATGATCAGTTGGGGTTAAGAAAGCTGTCTGCAAGATGGGTGCCGCGTTTGCTCTCAATTGACCATAAACGTAATCGTATCAAAACTTCAATGGATTGTTTGGAGTTGTTAAACCGCAATTCGAATGTATTTTTGCTGCGTTTCGTAAATGTGGAAATGGATTTAGCTCCAACGATAAAATTATTGATCAAACAAATGCCTATTTTATTTTATGTATTGAGCTAAAAGGAGATTATGTTAAAGAAAAATTTTTTTTTTTTGCAAAAAAAACTGTGTTTCATTCAAAAAGTGATGGACTTATTGATCCGCCCTCGTATAATAGTTTTTATTTGATCATTTTAGTTTGTAGAGTAAATTTATATTTACAATTAACCAAAATTCAACTTGAATATAACTTAAATTTTGTATATTTAACACTTTTATTTTTGCTGTTCTTATTTTACTAATAAATAGTAAAATAAAATCTGCTAATTTTATATGGGAAGTGCTTTTAATTTTATATGGGAAGTGCTTTTAATTTTATATGGGAAGTGCTTTTATGGGAAGTGCTTTTAACTAATTTCTAGTAGATTTTTCTGATATTTTTACAGGTTTGTTTCTATGAGTGTAACGCTATGTAAATTTATTTTATTTTAATTTATTTTTAATCTAACAAAAAGTTATAAATTCATAAATACTACCCCTCATAAAGCAAAAAATAAAAATAAATATATCGATACCCCTAGGTACGCCACTGATAAACATATTACCAAATATTAGTGCTCAGTATAAAAAGGTTGATAAGATAATAAATTTAGGGGATTCGATAATTTTTTGTCAAGGGTATACAAATACAAATATTTTGTTCTCATTTATAAATGTTTGTTCTTTTTTTTTAGAGAATCGTATTAAACCAAGATAGTATCAATCATTTTTATATGCGCACATGTATTTTAATAAAAAAAAAATTTATTTAAATTTTATTATATTTAATATGTATTTCAATTTAGATTTTTATTAAAAATGTTCGTTTTTAATATCGACATCTTCCTCTGTGATCCATTTTAACACATCTTAGACCAACTCTTAGAATACTAGATTCGAGAACTTCAATTGGAACTTCTGATTTGGTAACATTATAAAATATAACTTTTGTTGCATTCGTTAATTTTATAACGTAATTTAAATTTGTTAACAAAAATATAATTAAACAACTTGTAAACAAATTGAATTTCATGTTTTTTTTTTTAATTTTATGATTTAAGTTGTTAGACGGGCAATGTCTGGATTTGAACTAAGTTATTGTTAAATATATACATTTATTACTGATAAATAATAAATAAATATACATTCTTATCAATAAATAAATCACCAAAGAGAGTAAGCCACGAAAAAAAATCTCTTAATTCTGTATAAGGTGTGCGTTCGAAAAAATGTTAACATGCGGTTTGCCCTATAATTTTCATTATAAGCATTCTTTAAAAATTTTTTTGATCATAGTTACTTTTAAAATATATTAGTAAATAAATTAATGGCAATCTAGAGATTGTCTCTTCAATTTTTCACAAAATGGGTGATGAAAAACTGTTAGTTTGAAAATGATTAAATATTTTCAACAAAATCCTTCTTGAACATATAAAATATTAGCCAAAGAATCAAAAGTTAGTCGTTAGACTGTTTCAAAAGTAATTCAATGATTTATATGAGACTTGACCATTGAGAGAAAATCTGGCTCAGGAAGAAGACGAGGTCGTCATGATAAACATATTCCCTAAAAAATTCCTGGAATGGCAAGCAATATGCAGTTGTAGAAAAAGGAGCACGTCATTTGTAACAACAGGAACAATAAAAACCGAAATTTATATAAAATAATGTTTGAAAAATTACTACTTCCATTTATACGCCAACTAAGGTTGCCATTTCGCTTTATTTATAGAATTTTGAATGCTCGTCAACAATCACGAAAATATATGATTCGCCAAGATATTTTATAGCCCAACGAAAAAACACCTGAATTTGTTTTTTTTTTTTTAATTTTTAGCGAACAAAGTTCTGCAAAAAACAACTCAACATTTCATTCAAATAAAGGGTATTTTTTATAGATGTATAGTACTTTGAAATGGAATAAAACAAAGATGATTTTTTTTTAAAATAACTTTCTGGCATTATAATTTAAATATGACTTCTGGCATATGACCGCCACGGCTGGCTCGGACGTACTCTAATCGGGAGGTCGAATTTTCGATGACTTTCTTCAACATTTGTGGCCGTATATTTCCAATACCGCGGAATGTAGTCCTTCAAGTGGTCAATCTTTTCATACTTATAGGCGTGTAGACTAGAGACTTCACATATACCCACAGAAAATAGTCCTGCGGCGTTAAATAGTAGTACCAATTCACGGGTCCGAAACGTGAAACTATGATGTTACCAAACGTTTCCTTCAATAAATCAATTGTGTGCACGAGCTGTGTGACATATTGCGCCGTTTTGTTGAAACCATAGCTCTTGCACATCATGGTTGTTCAATTGATGAACGAAAAAGTCAGTAATCATGGCTCTATAGCGGTCACCATTGACGGATAGACTGATTGGGGTTTTCCTCTACGCTGCGCTCTACAGCAGCAATACTTCTTGGGTACGCACTGTGTGCATACTTCTGGCCTGACTTGATATCTTATCACTGCAACAAAAGAGCCCTTGAGTTGTATGAAACAAGTGACATTGCTCTTGTACCAAGGAAGACAAATCCCCAAACTGCCTGTAGCTAAGACCAGTTGAAAGATATAGGGCTCTTGCTAAAAGAGAATTAAATGCCACATAAAGGGTGTTCCATGGCATGGACGATTTTAATCAGAAATGGAAAACCTGATCCTGGAAAGTTACAGAAAGTATTTTAAAGACCTTAATGGGAGGGAATATTATTTTATTAATAAAAATGCTTTTAAGGACCATACATTTTGTGTGTAACGTTTTATTAAATTCTTTCTATGTTAATGTTTTTTCTAAAGCACACCTTATAATAAATAATAAAACCGAAAATGGGTTTACATTAGCCACACTCTAAGATCGGTAGGCAATGTGTTTTAATAAAATGTTTATAGAAAATCAACTTTTTATAGTAAACATATTGAAATGATTGTACTACTCAATAAATTCCAACTTTTTGCAGATCCTGTCTTTGAAATAAATATTTATTAAGAGGTTTAGGAACGCTTAATAAAAATAAGTCAAATATGTTTTTCTCATTTGCAGTTATTGAAATATCGCCGTTTTTATATCATAGCCGTTTTTTTATTTTTATTCACCGAATTTTTTTTCCTATATTTTGCTTAATTTTTCGGAGTTCAATCACAAAATTATGATTTTTTTATGAATAAAAATCTACTCAAAATTATTTTTATGTGAGTATAATCATGTCGGTATTTTTTATAGGATGGATATCTTACCGCAATTGAAAATTGTGCATGTATAGTTTTATCCTTTTATATGCTAAAACAATTTTAAATTTTATTACTTTGTGTAAACTAAACATTACACTGAATTCATTATTGTATTCAAAGAATACAATAAGAAGAATATTTTTATATAAAAAATAAAGGATCTATTAGAAAATATGTATTATGAACATAAGTTCTGCAAAAACTTTCAAGCTCTTCAGTATTTTTAAGATAACTTTTTTTACTTTGAAATTTGAGGCATGTGAAAATAAAGTTAAAATTTGAAGTTCTTTTCTAAATATTTCAGGACGTTTTCAATAGATTTTCAATATTCAAGATTTACACAACAAAATTTTAAAATTAACATTGCAAGAAAAACACTAATTATTGAAACATTTTCAAAGTGAGATTCAATTTATAAAAAATGATTTAGAGAGATATTTAAATGAAACAGATATGGAAGAATTTTTAAGATATCAAGATATAATTTCAGCATCATTTAATGAAAAGGTAAAAATATTCATAAAAGAAAATTTGATCGTTTAAGGGAAATACAAAAGAAAGAATTAGGAATTAAATTTAATGGAAAATCGTTTATTAATAAGACTGACTTAGATATACCGACAGACGTACAGTGGATACTTTCATTAGGACAGAAACATGCATTGCCAGTTAGAAGAGAAGATTTTCCTAAGATAAATATTATAACTAATGCAGAGGATTGTATACAGACAATACCGGATAAGGATGAACAAGAAATAGCTAGAAACAAATTAACAAATGTAATAAATAACCATTTGAATAGAATAAGATTAACGAATAGGGATATATACACATTAGATAAAGTAAAGGAAGCAGAAATTTTCTTGAAAAGAAATAGGGATATACTAATATTAAAATCTGATAAGGGCAATACAACTGTAGCTATTAAGAGAGAAGATTATGATATGAGAATGAACAATATAGTAGAAGATATTACAAAATATAGTTTACAAAATAGAGATCCAACAAGTAAATTACAAAAGGTTAATAATAATTTAGTTGAAGGACTTTTTAAAAAGAAAATTATTACTAATATAGAGAAAAATAAACTTAAGACTAATATTGCTACGGCACCTAGATTATACGGACTACCTAAAATTCATAAGGATAATTTTCCATTGAGACCAATTTGTTCTTTCATTAATTCTCCATCATATGAACTATGTAAATACATTATTAACATTTTAAATAAGATTACAGAACATTCTAAGTATAATGTAAAGAACTCTATTGAATTTAAGAAGAGATTATTGGACAAACGAATTCAGGATGATGAAAAATTAGTTTCATTTGATGTGGTTTCATTATTCCCGATTATCCCTGTTAGTTTAGCAATTAATATTATAGAAGGAGAATGGAATGTTATCAAGGAATATACGACTATTGATAAAAACCTATTTTTACGTATTTTAAAATTTTGTATATAGGATAATAGATACTTTCAATACGGTGAGAAAATTTATTTCCAACAAAAAGGACTCCCAATGGGATCCCCTGCTTCTCCAATTGTTGCTGATATAGTTATGGATAAATTACTGGACACATGTATTGAGAAACTTGATATCAAACCAAATATAATAACAAAATATGTTGACGACATATTTTGTGTTATTTCTGAGAATGCAATAGATAATATGTTGATTGCATTAAATGAATTTAATACGGATATTAAATTTACCATGGAAAAGGAACGCGACTCAAGACTTTCTTATTTAGATACTTTGGTAGTTAGAAGAGATAACAATTTGATAATGGATTGGTATCAAAAACCAACGGCATCAGGTAGAATTATTAATTTTTATTCAAAACATAATATGAGAATTATCATTAATACTGCAAAGAATTTAATAGAAAGGGTTTTAACTATTAGTGACAGAGAATTTCACAGGAAGATTGAGGAAATTATTAAGAATTTATTAATGGATAATGATTTTCCAATAAAATTAATCTGTTCATTAATAAATCAGTATAAATTTAGAAGGAATAACAGCACAAATAACTTGAATGAACTGAGAATTTACAAGTCTATGGTTTATGTACCGGGATTATCAGAATGTTTAGAAAGATCGAATATCATCGATACTAATAGATATAGAATAGCTTTTAAATCATTCAATGCAGTTAATAAATTATATAATAGGACAAAGGATAGGATACAGAAATTAAACATGGCAAATATAGTGTATAAAATACCATGTAGTGGAAATAATGTAGAAAATTGTGATAAAGTATATATAGGTACAACGAAAAATAAATTGATAACTAGATTAGCTGGACATATATCAGATCAGAAATATAGGAATATTAATTCACAAAAACAGCATTATCTTCTCATTGTTCAAGATATAATCACTATCCAGACTTTGAAAATGTTTCAATTTTAAATACAGAACAAAATTACAAACGTCGTTATTTATTAGAAATGTTACAGATAATTAATACACCACTAACAAATATAATTAATTTTAAGATAGATATTGAAAATTTAGCTCAGAATTATAAATATTTATTACAAAAGAAATAACACATACTACATTAATTTATAACAAATATTACATCAATAGATTTTTTAAGTGTTAATTATTTATATTTTTTGTTTTAGAAATATTTGTCAAGTATTTTAAATATGTTTTCAAACTTTCAAAAATTTTTTCAAACTTTAAAATTTTTTGAAAATTTATTAATTTATTTATTTTCCTGAAGATGCTACACAAAGGAGTAGCGAAATATTGAAAATAAAAAACTTTTATAAAATAAAAACAACAAACCTTAACTCAAATAATTAGAAAATTGACAAATTAAATATAATTATGTGTAGATTTCTTTTACTAAAAAATTTCAAGATTGTGCGTTTAAATTCCGAAAAATCAAGAAAAAATGTGATGCATGATATAAATATAAAAACCGCGATATCAAAAAAAAACCGCAAATAAGAATTTAGAGTACATAGGTCTATTAAAATATATATGTTTTAATGGCAGATTTTTTTGGCCATCGAGTTGTGTAATTAATATAATAATAAAAATAAATTACCATTTAGTTCTCGTTTTTTTACTTGTAATACCTTTTCAGCAGGAATAAAACTTTAGGCCAAATTTTAAATTGATAAAATATTTTAGACAAACAAAGTATAAAATAGCAACAATAAGGTCTTTTAAATAAATATAATAAAATTATAAATGTTTACATTAAACCAAAACTTTAAACAATAAAATAAGAATATTATTTTATATTTTTTACCTTACAAAAAAACCAAATAATTTGTTTATTATGGATATTTGTCGGCTATTAACATGGTTTTTATTTAAATGACCTTGTCTGCGGGATACATTTTTGTTGTACGAGTACATATTTTTTTTTTGCTGGTTAATTAATAGTTTACTTTTTACTCATTATACGTTTTAGAAAATGGAATAAAAAGAATTTATATTTCTCTAATATAAATATATCATTATATGAAACTAATAAAACTCAAGTGGAAATTCAAAGGCAATCGCATATGATATTCTACCAAAGAGTATATACAAATAGAGAAGCTACCGTACACAGCGTTATTTATGCTTACCAACTGAGCTCGGGCGAGGTAAGGAACACGTTTTTTTTTACACTAAAAAATAATTGGAACATGTTGGTTCAAAATTGTTGCTTAAAACATTCACTCTTATTAGGCTTTTATTTTGTTATTTTCTATTAAAATTTAATGTATTTTAATTTGATTTTGCTTGTTTTATGGTTAGAATTTAAAATAAATTCAAGTTTTATTAAATTATTATTCAAAAACATGATAAAAATTAATTTAAACTTTTAAATTTCTGCAACATGTTTTCATTTTCTTGGTGAGAGTTTACAAACAAATTAAAAGAGGGAGGATTGAGAAAGACTGATGGGGATGGAAACCCACTGATTCTACACATTTTTTATTTAACATAACAATAAAACCGTACAAATACAGTGATATAGGATATTCAAATTTTTTAGTTTCGCGAGAAAAAACAAACACCAAAAAGTGC
The DNA here is from genome assembly GCA_021234595.1 of Delia radicum. Lineage (NCBI taxonomy): Eukaryota > Metazoa > Arthropoda > Insecta > Diptera > Anthomyiidae > Delia > Delia radicum. The sequence continues at coordinate 196,080,729 of CM037852.1, forward strand.
CAAATACAGACAAATTACACTAGTATACTAAAATTTTGCAAACTGAATGAAAATATGTAATATGTGTGTTAAGCTGCTCCTTAAAAAACAAATTGTCGAATTTTGAAGAGGACGCCCCTGTGGTAGATTAAGATTCATAAAAAAAAAAAAATCTCTAATTTTTTAAAAAAATTTCGAAAAAAAATTTAGGAGTAGCACCAGACTTTGAAATTTTTCCCAATTATCCAAAAAGGACATATTTTTATAAAAATATTTATTTTAAAAGACTTAAAAAAAATTAACTCAAAAACTTTTCTGAGTGATATTTAACCCCGACAATTCAGGAAAAAAAAATGATTTTTTTTATAAGATTATTAACCCTTAAGTACGCTAGGCAAAAGTACACTGATAGTATTCCGTGCGTAAAATTACCAAAAAATGTCAAATTAACCAATTTTTTTGTAAAATAAACGGAAGTTTGTACATTTTACGAAAGTTTTCGCAGTTTTGACAATAATTTCGTATTTTTATGCATGGATTATTATGAGTTTAATGGCTAAAATTGTACATGGTTTTCACAGCTGCAATTACGAATAAATAATTTTAAAAAATTTAACGATGGCAAAGATTAAAACAATTTTCTGAAGGGATCCCTCTATCCACTTAGCGTGTGGACCGATTTAATTTTGGCGGATTTGAAAGAAAGTCTGTATTTTTGATAAAAATTTTTTTTATATATTTTTGGTGAAAGAAACTAATTTTACATTGCAAATTGTTTTATTAGATCAAAATTACTTAATTCCGAAATATTAAATATCGCATCGTTAACCCATGTTAACCGGAGCTCAAAATTGTCCCACAAGATTAATTTGATTGTTACGACTGAATTTAGTTTAAATAAACTAACTGAAAACAAGTTTGTTTCTTAATTAAGTAAAATTTTCAAAGCAACAAATCATTACTATTAAAAACTATTAACCCTTGTTGAAAAGGTCACGACAAAAAAAAAACGAAAACGGATTTTGTACATGTCACGATTTTTATGATGAGCAATTTTTGGCAAGTATTAAGATTCAAACAGAGAAAAAAACTTATTAAAATATCAGTTTTTTAACTCATGTATACTTGTTATTGTTTTATTTTTTTAATTTTTTATATTTGAAAATATTCAATCATAACCATAACCTTTTTTGTATGTAACATTTTTCACCTACGAAAAACATGGGTTAACTATGTATAAAATATCTATTGTTTTGCAACTGAGTAATTGTGATGAATTAAAATACTTAATTTACAAATGTAAAATTATCCAAAATTAATATTTGCAATCTAATTAATATATACCTGATCAAAGCCTTGAGTTTCTTGTGAATGGTGGATCAGAACGAGGCTGGATTTTTCGCTTATGTCGAAAGTGCGAAACTCGCTCTAGCGCTGATCACCACAAGATTTTTTCATCTTCTCTTACATTTATTAACAATTTGTGTTTTCTATTTGTGTTAGTAACAGTTAATTGTGGTCTCAAACCTGACAATTCAAAGTGAAATGCTAAATTATTTTTATGATAAAAAAATGTCCCTTTTTAAAGCCTGGTAGCGACCCCTAAATATTTTTTGAAAATTTAAAAAAGTTAAAGCATTTTTTTTTTCATAAATCTTAATCTAACGCAGGGTTTACCTGTCAAAAATTCGACGTCTTTAAAAACAAGAAGCTGAATAATATATGTACAGAGACGTAACACCCCCCAAAAATGTTATTAGAGAAAACATATTTTTGGAATTCTTTGGAATGGATGTATTTGGATTTCATTGACAGTTAGCACATCGACTTTCAACGTTCCTATGGTTTATCGGCTGTATTAAGTTCTTCCAAATTCCTTGTTGTTGTATGCCGGATCAAAGTTTCACAAATCGTATCTCATGTGAAAGATTAAATGCTCTGCTTTAAGAAGTTCGAAACTCAGATTTATTTGTACTCTGCAACGAAGAATTGTGTAATTTTTGAATCAAATTTTTAACTCATTATTTTATTTGCTATATCACATGCACTAAGGATATTATGTAGGTAAACAACAGCAACCATAGTCAAAAACAAAAGAAATTTCACATTTCATTAAATTCAACTAATATTTGTCATTTGTTTTTACTGTTCAAAAAATTACTAACAATTGTATTAAAAATTAACCACATTCTTAGTAAAACTTAAACAAACATTTATTTTCTATATTTTTTTTAAATAACAAAAAACGATTGTAAAATATTAATACAAAATCATAAAACAGACGTTTATATTTTTAAATGAACCACAAAGGCACAATTTTTTAAAAGCAGAAGTTCACTGAGTGTATCTGAATTTCATAAAGATCAGAGAGAATTCACCCGTTGGAAGACTACCCTTATAAGCCGTTCTCAACGCATAAACTGACGTGCAATAAACTCATAAAGACTGTAGGAAATGTCACGTTCTCTATACAATCTTCTTAATTATTTTACAAATTTATGTATTAATTAATTTAAATATTCACGTGAATTTGTTGCTGGAACAAGTTACACATTGATATTATCCAAAGTGTCTGAGTGCTGAAATTAGATTTCAGGAAAACTACTTAGACCCGTATTCATAAAAAATCATAATTCAGGTTTCAAATAGCTACATTTTAGTTAAAATACATTTTAAACCTTAAAACTGTATTCATAAACGAATATTAACTTTAAATGCCTATTGTAAGGCTTGTGTAAAAGTTAATTTTAGTTTATGAATACAGTTTTAAGTCTAAAATTTGTGTTTTAACTAAAATTTATTTAAAATGCTGTTTAATATTTTTATGAATACGGGGGTTAAAGTGTAGGTAAGAAATAATATATGTGCATTGTTAAACTTTGATGCCTTGTATTATGAAATTCTAAAGTTAATAGTGGCTTTCTAGTTAACGACTGAATTGGTTTAATTTTAAATAAAAATTGTAATTTTTATGAATGCGGTTTTTCCCAAAGCCCTCTTTTACTAATCCATATCATACGTATAAACATCTGGACATTTTATTTTTAGTTTTATGCAATTTTGTTTAATTTTTTCTTAAATTAAAGAAATGTTTAGTGTTTGAAACAATTTTTTTATCACATTTATTTTATATAAAAACAACGAAATAAAAACATGAATTCCTATTGTAACTTAAAAAATTATTTTGATTTTGATTTTTAAAATTTAACGATATTATTTAAATCTTCTAGTTTATAAAATTTAATAAAATAATACTAAAGTTAATTCAAATTTATAAGACCAAAACTCCGATAAAAATTTATCAAATTTATACAATTAAATTCGATCAGACACAATTTGATTAATCCATATTTAAATTTTATAAAATTTATTATGGCACCAAACTAAAAAAGATATGTTACCAAATAATTTGTTTTTCTATGGGTAATTAATTATCGAGTGATATTAAATTAGATAAAACTATATAAAGCTACATATCAGTTTTTTTTTTTTAATCGGGAATGTTTAACTAAAATTTTCTCTGAATACACAGAAAAAATTATCAACCTAAAATATCTAATTAAAGATTTGATTTGAATTTAATTTGTTTCTAAACAAATATTTAATTGAATCAATTGATATTTTAATTGAATTTTAAATATATAAATACATATTATATTTTGGACGCAATTATCATATTAGTTTTTCATACACTGTATGCATAAATAGAAAATTTTAAGTATAAAATATCAAATACATTTGAAGTTAACAAACAAAACAAGCACACACACAAACACACTCAGCATTGCAAAAAACACACATACCAAGGTATAGATCACACAATTTTTTGTGAGTATCATATTTTTTTTTTTTTTTTTGTAGAAGTTATTTTTAACTTTTTTTCCTTCTTAATTTTAATAAAAGGTTTGATTGATAGTATCATTGGAGTGATAGGTGCAAATTAAAATATTAATTGATTCAATAAATTTTTTTAATTGAAACCCGTTTTTTAGTTTTTACTGTGTATGTAATTTTGCCAACGTTTACTAAAGCAAAACGTTTACTAACGCAAAAACAAAATTTTTTGGTAAAACTATACTCAGGCACACTCACTCACGAAATTTTTTTCCTACTCACACTAACTCACTTTCACGTAAGTATAATTATGGTTTACACACGCGTGATTACGCTTGGTTCACGTGAAATTCTGCTCACTTGCCCATCTCCTGTTTTAATATTATGTTTGGTGCATTAAATGAGCCATAAATAAATAAATATGAACACAGATCTTGTTATTTAATTCCATCATTAAAAAAAATTAAGTGCATCATTGATATCAGCATGTCCGAAATATATATAATTAATATTCTGATCTTTATTTATTTTTTCTATGTCTTGCCGTGTTATCTAAAAAACTCTAATATGTTAAATCTAAAAATATCAGATTTTCCCCCATTTCATCAGATCTGTTAAATCTTACAGAACAGAAATACCTACATCTGGTCAGATCAGAACTTTTTTACACGGGTATTAAGGAATTTCTATTTGCAAATATTAAAAAATAAATACATTAAATATTATTGAAAATAACTAAGAAACTATATTAATATACCTATCGCCTACCTTAAACTTAATATGTAAATCTGATCAATATAGTAGAAGGTGTATAATAAATTTATTGCAAGATTATAAAAAAAAAAACGAAAAAACTATATGGGCTATTCTCAAAAATATTTAAAATTTGGGATTAATTTTTTTTTTATTATTTTATGGGACATTTAAAGGATATTATACTATTTAGGCACGTTAAATCCGTTTGCGTGAATCATTTTCTGCAAGGGAGCAAAAGTTATGTTTAAATTTAAAAGAAGTTTAAAATTAAAGAAAATAAATCGAATAAAATTTTTTTATTGAATTCAAAAAATTTCGTACATGTTAATATTTTTTAGCGTTTTTATGGAAATATACTAACTTACTTTGTGCTTTCCAAAAAATCTTTGTCAAATAAAGGGTCCGCCATCTAACGTTTTTTTTTCAACTTATTTCGTGAATGGTAACACTTAGCTCATGTCTGATTTGACAGATAATTAGTTTTATCCTTCCGCTGAACGAATATGGTCCGTATGTTCGTTATCTTGTGAAAAAAGTGAAAGAAACTGGCATCCTCATCGATAAACCACAGCGTGAAAAGCCAAAAACACCCGAGAATATTGCTGCTGTGGCAGAAAGTGTGCGTGAAGCGCCATCAACATAAATTAACCGTCGTTCTCAACAATTGAACATTTCGGAGACATCATTGAGACGAATTTTGTATAAAGACCTTGGTATGACGCCATACAAAGTACAATTGGTTCAGGAGTTCAAACAAAAAAAAGTTATTTGGCGGACCCTTTACTAAGCAAGCGCACTTAATTTGCCCTTTACATTGCCAAAAAAAAAAACCGAACAAGGTTTCATTTTAAGAGATAACCCACATGAGTGCGTATTTATTGTTGGAAATTACAAGCAGAATACAAAATGTTTCATTTTTGAAAATCAGTTGTTAAATGTAAATTTGACAAGTTCTAAAAAAATTTTTTGAATACCCAAGGTGGAGCATAACTGATCGCCGCCTGATGGTTCTAGTGCGCCCTTATTTGAAACTTAAGCTTGAAATTACGTTGATTATGTCTGTGTGAAGTTTCATGGCAATCCGATGGGCCAGTAGGAAATGGCAGAATTATTTCCAAAATATGTGTGCTACATCCCAATGTGCAATGTATAATATTTTTCGAGTTTTCATGGAAATTAACTTCCTTATTTTTTTTCTTTTCAAAAAATCTTTGTCAAATTCTATGACATTTCAAAAAATGTAATTTTTGATTTAAAATCGAGGTTTACGAGATATTAAAAAATGTTACCTTATTTTGGACATTATATTTGAATTGAACAGAATCAGTTGAAGAGAAAATGTATTTTCTACAAGTTAATTTTGATGCCCAAATTGACTATATAGTGGACCCAGAATTTCCACATTTTTGAATTATTGGAAATATAGAGAAAAAAGGCTCTACGGGAAAAGTCGCATAAAAACCGAACCCCTTCGATGAAATAAAATGGGCATCGCTACGCATTATTTTTAGCTTAATACAACTAAAATTTCTTATCATAACGCCAGATTTTATGTTACTCGAAAGTATTTTTTTTTTTAATAACAAAAATACTTTAAAATCTTTGGCCATAGTTTGTACACCAGTGAATGTGTCTTCAAAAAACTTTTATTCGATACAAAATTTTTCTATAGCAACGAAATAACCCGAAAAAGCGTAAAATGGGGTAATTTTTGACCCCACTTAGTAACGCCTAATCATGAGATTGGGCAGCTTAAAAAAACACGGGTCCCTTAAATTTGTATTCTCTAAAACATATTCGAAGTTCATTAAGATTTACCGGTCCGGGTAGTGATACCTCCCTTGTAAGTGCAGTTTTTTAATATGATCCTTTCTAAAAGTAACTAAGTTTAATTTTGTCCATAAAATTGTTATTTCTTAAAAATGTTTCAATGCTCCAAAGGTTTTTTGTTAAAGCATTGATAAGACGTGCAAATAATGTTAAGTTTGAAGAATTTCGCACAACTCTATTAATGTGACGGACCAAAATTTGTTTAGGCAAATAAGTTCATTTTTACCACAAAGTGGCTTTTTAACCAAATTCGTTAGGGCGATCAATTATATGCGATTTTTAAATATGTTAATATGATTGCTGGCTATATAAAATGACAAAAACAAATTGTGCAATTTCCGCACAATTTCGAAAAAGTTCATCTAATTTGTTTTAAAATAACAAGAAAACTCTGTTCGCGCACCAAAATGGCCTATTTAAAATTAAAAAGCGAATGTGCCATGCAAAAAATTCCTTTTTAACCCAAATTCATGTTCATTTGGGTACCTCTTAAAAATTGATTTGTCATTACACTCTCAATTTTATTACTAATGGTTCCAATTGGTAGAATCGATTTTTTGAAAACGTTAATGAGGGCCGAAAGTTGGCCTAAAATGTCCCATTTTGGGAAAACTGTAGTAATAATAATATATTCCAAAAAATCTAAAAAAACCGATTTCTCCCATTTGGATCCATGTTTAAGGACATCCTAACGTTATGTTTTTCACATATTGTGACGGTCGTACTGTTTATCTGTTAAGGGCACAGCAACAAAACATATCTCCAACTGTGCTTAATTACAAGTTCAACAAACCGTTGTTTTAAAATTTTTATTCCATGAAGGAATTAAATACACCAGAATTTTAAAACTAAAAAAAGGGCTTCAATTTTCGACTACCAGTTGTCTCTCAACTGTTGGGACATTGTGTAATACCAAATGTAATCCAAATCTTAAAAGACCCAAGCAAAAAAATAAAAAAAAGAAAAGGTTAAAAAGAATAATTAGAAATATAAATCTATGTCAATAAAACTGTGCACTCCTACTATTTGAAGTGTTGTTAATATATACATACATATAACCAACTACCCGAGTAAAAAAATGTATATATAATTATCACCTTAAATAATTATATATAATTATATTATATTATTCAAAAATTTGTTTATATGGTTCCATATAAAAATATATATAATTATATATGGTTCAATATATAATTACATCTGCCTTATATATAATTAATTATATAATAATATAAAATTATATATACCCATTTTTAGGATATATTTATATACTATTATATCCCACAATTTTCGTATATAATTATATCTATTTTGATATGACTTACAGAATATTTTTCCAATCAGGCTTTCTAAATTATAAGAATTGAGCGAGTTATAAAAAAATAATATTAGTTTCAAAAGATTTAAACATTTTTGACATAAGCCCATATATAAATATATATAGAACTTTTCGGTAGAAAAACAAATTAATTAATCAACAAACTAATCATTAAATTTTTGAATAAATAATAGAAATTTTAATACTACATATAAACATAACATGCATATGCCGTACTATTTTTAATCCTATCATTCTTTTTTTTCATTTTTACGAATAATTTTTTGTTTTTCATGTAAACTGTTCTAAACTACTTCCGAAATGTTTCTAAAACAGATTTTTATCAAATTCGACTGATGTTCTTGTATTGTTTGCCTTTAAGGGCAATATTTTCTCCAAGTGTTGATCAAACAAATTTTCAACAAAAAATCGGGAGGTTTATAAGAGTGTCCGTCATAAGTATCCCAGGAAAAAATTACACATTCCAAAAAGAAGGTGATGCCCACACTTGCTTACATATCTCATTGCCAAATTTAGTAACTGCAATACCAAACTCATTCCAACGATAGAGTCAAAAAAGCAAGTAGTATTGTAATCAATTCATTAAATTTAAACCAGAATGCATGAACTCAGTAACAAAGTAATTATTTACTTGAAAGAAAATAACAATGTTATTAACTTATATGTATAACTTTTTGTACTCAAGAAGTAATCATATACTTTTTCTTAATAAAAGGACGTTATTGGAAGTAGTTCCTAATTTTGAAAAAAGAAGTTATACAATTTTAAAGAATTTATCTCATATATTTTTTCAAACAAATTTTTATTTGCAGGAAAATAATACTAAAAACAGAAATTGCATGTTGCCTAAATTTTGTTAAACTGTGGTTAGGTATAAATTAGGGAAGCGCACGTGAGCAGAAAACTGTGAGTGGAAGTTGAAATTACTGACGTTATCGTGAGTGTAAAAAAAGTTTTCGAGGGTGATTGTGCGTGAGTCATATTTTTGTTTTTCAATTTTGAATTGTCCTTTTTTTTTTGAAAAATTTATATTTTCGTGGTTTATAGCTCCAAAATTATGACAAACCCATGTTATCATAACAATTCGATGTTTCACTTTTTAGGATTTTATTTCCGTATGAGTTTTGATCGTTATATTTGAGTGACCTAGGAGAATCACGTATGAGTAAAAGTTGAATTTACTTATGGAACTACTTCCTTTTTTTAAATGTAAGTACTTCTTATTTTTTCTAGGGAACTATTTATTTTTTTTTTTTTGTGTAAGTACTTCGTAGTTTTACAATGGAACTATTTCTTTATTAAAAAATGTATGTAGTTCTAAAAAATATAAAGTAAATAGTTCTTCGGTAAAAAAAATAATCAATTCTAAAGAATCAATTATTTTAGTCTCACGCCCTGTTAAAAGAATCGAGTAGGTAATCTAGTAAGGAATGCGTTCTGCCCAAAATGCTTGATTACAAATCCGCTTACCTTTTTGGAAATTTTTTGCTGGGATGTTGAGCATACATATTTATATAATTAAATTTATATAAATTCAGGGAAAGTATTGACAAAAATCACATTTTGATTTATGGGGATACCCGTATTTTAATCATTTAATGAAAAGTTTAAATCAGTGTACGTTAGGGTGGATCTATTTTATACGGGAGGAATTTCGAATAGGGCAGTCGTAAATAATGTGGAAAACAAAACTTGTAACCTATGCCAATTTAGTAAAGGGACAATTTTAAAACTCTTGTAATTAAAAAACTAGTTTTTTTTTTAAAGTAGTTTTATTTATGACACAGTATAGAATATATATTATTAATTCGCTTTTTGTAGCTAGCCAACGGCACGTTTTACTTGGCATATTTTATGCTTGATACCTCCAAAAATGCCTTCGACGATACTCATGTAAATTTGTTTTACACTACTTTTAATGTTCTTCTTCAACTCTTCAGTGCATTTGGTTTCCCAAACATTTTCAGACACGTATTTCGGTACTAAAGGTATGTTTTTTGCATTAAGCCAGTCTAACGTATTTTTTTCATAATGACAGCTTGTTGTATCTGGACGAACTGGTGTAAGTTCGGGCTTTATGTTCGCAGTTTTCCGCCAAAGTATGGACGATAAATCTACAAAGTCAATGCTACGGTATATTTTAATTATTTTTTTTAAATGCCTCATCTTTACTGCCAAAAAAGTAACACTCGAAAAAGCATAGGTACCCAAAAAGTATACACGCTCAAACATGGAGGGTAATGTGGAGTACTTAGGCGGGTAACACAGTGCAACACGAAAAAAAATAACCATATACGGACACTACTACGTGATAAAAGACTAAAAAAAAAGACCCGTGTCTCCCAATTTTTCCCAAAGTCATCTCCTTTTTTGTTTATGGGCCGCCAAAGATTTGGGGCCTCGGTATCATTTTCGCAAAAAAGTGATCATTTTCTCAGGCTCATATCTTGCAAACCGTTCAGAATTTCGATTTACTCTCTATGGCAAAGTTGTAGCTCTTGTCATAAAGAATAAAAATTGCGAACATATAAAATCAAAACAACTTCACCTTCCAGATCAAAATCGCAAAAAACTTAAAAAAATTCGATTTTTTTTACCTTTTTTCCCCATGTTCAGGTCCATAGGTAGCAAACCGTTCAAAATTCAAGGAAACAATGAGCTACAAAAATTTACCTAAGATCACAATAAACAAATTTCTAGAACATATAAACTTCCTGGGAATTGTGTTTGCTACCTATGCACCTGAACAGGAGAAAAAAGAAAAAAAAAATTAAATTAAAAAATTTTTCACTTTTGCGCGCTACCTAAACAGTGTTAAGAATCATCTCTAGGAAGTTTATATGTTCTAGAAATCTGTTTATTGAGATCTTAGGTAAATTTTTGTAGTTGATTGTTTCCTTGAATTTTGAACGGTTTGCTACCTATGGACCTGAACACTGGAAGGTGAAGTTTTTTTGATTTTATATGTTCGCAATTTTTGTTCTTTATGACAAGAGCTACAACTTTGCCACAGAGAGTAAATCGAAGATTTCTTTAGGCAGGAATGAAATCCGGATAGGGACACGCCTACATCAGATTGCTTTTCACAATTTGTTAAATAAGTTTTGGGATTTTAGCACATTTAATTACTATAAATGCAATTAATGTTTATCCCGATGAAAATAAATTTAAATAACAAATATGCAGGTGCTTGTGCAAATTTAAATGTAACTGACACTAATAGAAAACATATGATTTTCTATTGTTGATTTACTTGAATAAACGTCACTACATTGCTAGGTCTGTCAAAAAAACAGAGTAGTATTTGGAAGATGACAAAGCCAATTGTGACAATTTTTTGTTGTTGTTTTGGTTTTTCTTTGATATTTTAAATTTTGAATCTCGCTCCTAGACGAGGACAAGAAATTCTCATTGAGTTTGTGATTTAACATAACAAATATCTCTAGAAATTCTAATAACAAAGTCCCCTGAAGATTTCTTTAGGCAGGAATGAAATCCGGATAGGGACACGCCTACATCAGATTGCTTTTCACAATTTGTTAAATAAGTTTTGGGATTTTAGCACATTTAATTACTATAAATGCAATTAATGTTTATCCCGATGAAAATAAATTTAAATAACAAATATGCAGGTGCTTGTGCAAATTTAAATGTAACTGACACTAATAGAAAACATATGATTTTCTATTGTTGATTTACTTGAATAAACGTCACTACATTGCTAGTGTAGTGTACTCCTTAAGCGTACACTGCATACCAACCACTAATATTGATTTCTCAACATACCGTCTCAAATACTGTAGAGTGAATACCATACAAGTGGCATCAAGTAACAGTCTAGCGACACCTATGATCGCATTCTTTTACTTGCACTCAAATATCTGATGACCGTATGTTGACGATAAGAAAACAATGAATAAAAGTAATTAAGAATAAAAATAAATTGAGTGATTCCTAAAATCACTCAATACTAGACAATAAGTTAGATTGTAAGAATAGTATATAAGACATGTAAATTTTGTAAATAAAATAGACTTCAATTTTAGAGTTCCAAAACTACACAAGTCACTGTGTTTTTACTTTTTTTGAAGATTCAAATATTTTGGCAGTTCTTTTGAACGCCTATTTATAAGCTGACCCCCACACAGCTATTAAAATATAGAATTGGGCTATAGGGAACCTTAAATAATACACGTAACATTACATTACATGGCGATCCTGCCAAATTAACACATTAACACGTTACTTTACATTACATGGCGATCCTGCCAAACCAATACATTTGGTGAATCTCAATGAGGGTGATTTAAATGCTGAATTAAAAAGTTTGATCCTTCTAATATGAATAACACAGATGCCACCAATGATTTGAATCTCCTTTCGGATGTTGATCCTTTGGAAATTTTATCTTATTTAGATCCTCAGCCAGATTTAAATACTCCATCCTCAACCGGTTCTATCAACAACTATAATAATGAAGATATTTTGGCCTCTTTATTTTAATTAAATAAAAATAAAAACAACAACAATTACTTTAATCCAAGATCATTTGCAATTAAAATGGAAGAAAATATGTGGATCACAAAACACCAAATAAATTCGGAATGTTTCAGTAAAGAACTTTTATTAGACTATAAAGAAAGTGGATTAATTTTTAAATTATTTTACCTTAAACTTAAAAAAATTAAGAACTTTTTGCATGCAGCTTGGTACTCAAAGGGATAAATCCAAAATTTTAATAATAAACTAAATATGTTGAAAACTAAAACAAAATACTACTTAAATCTTGCTAAAAAAAAAAATTTTTGCCTTTAAAGTGCTTTAATAAATAAATTAAGAAATCAATTACAAAAATTTTAAATATGAATATTATTTTCATCATATTAATTTCTACTCTGCATATTTTTGATAAGAAAAATATATAAAAATCTTCTAAAACTAACGATTTTGTAAAAATATATATTTAAAATGCTTTCCAAAAAAAAAATAATATCTTTATTACTGATTACTTTGATCTTATACCTAGTATATAAATTTTTAAAAAAAAATATATATTTAAATAAACCAAAAATTATAATAACAGAAGTATAAATGGAAGAATATCTAACAGAATTAAAAGACATACTAGCAAATTTAAAGAAAAGTGCAGGAAGGACATACTCAGAAAAAACTGTACAAGTAAAGTTAGAATCTATAGACAATATAAGAAAAGAATTTCTGACAGCTCAAAGTGAAGAAAGAGAAGAAAAAGAGATAGTAGCATTAAAGTTAGAATTTAATACAATTTATAGAAAAATCAAAGAATATTTAATACCAAATACTAAAAGTTTAGACACCAAAATGGCAGCATTTAGTTTAGAATTAACTTCTAAGGCACTCCCAATTTTTGCTGGAAATTATGAAGAACTAGAAAGTTTACTAATAACAGCAGAACTCATCGAAAAGACTCTAACTGACGCAGCAAAAACAGATTTCTTGCAATATATCTACCACGCCAAATTGACCTCAGGTGTAAGGACAGCAATAGGTAGTTACTCAAAACCAGACAATTTCAATACATTAAAAACACTCTTAAAACAAAGATACAAGAATACAAAAACTGTCCCAGAATTACAGTCAAAGTTAAACAACATATACCAAGGCAAACAATCAGTAAGTGCATATAAGGACAGAATCATTACCATTATAGATAATCTAAATAGATTAGGAATTGAGGAATTAAACTTAGACGCATCAGAACCAGAGAAAAATGTTATCATTAGATTAAATGCTAAATTAGCGTTAGATTCTTTCAAAAGAGGTATCAATGACCATTTAAAAACAGCCATATTTGCAGCTCGTCCTAAGACTTTGCAAGACGCAGTAGAACTTGCGCTAGAAATAGAAAACGAACAAAAGGTAAACAACAATTCAGTAATGTACATTCAAACACGAAAACCTAACAGACAACATAACAATAACAGATCCAATAGTTTTTCAAATAGGAATAACAGTAACTTTAACAATAACAATAACAGATCCAATAACTTTCAAAATAGAAATAGTCATATTACCAATAAAAGACCCAATAAATTTTCAAACAACAACAATTTTAACAGTGACAGATCTAATAATTTTCCCAATAGAAACAACACAAATAGAAAATACATACGTACAATAAATAATGAGGGAAACGAGGTAGGCTCGGAATATATAGATATTCCGGACAGCCAAAATTAAAAGTATATAAAGTTTGCAACAATAATACAAATTTCATAATCGCTAAATACAAAAATGAACAATTAACATTTCTTGTCGACACAGGTTCCGACATATCACTATGTCGTATTCGAACAAACCTTGAAGATGAACCAATTAATAAAGAGAATAGATGTAAATTAACAGGTATTACTACTGAAGAAATACACTCACTAGGGACAATTGGACTGGAACTTTCATTCACAGACCAGAAATGCAAACAAAAATTTCATCTTGTAGATGACAACTTTCCAATAGAAACAGACGGAATAATAGGAAGGGACTTTTTAAAAAAATATCTCTGTAAGATAGACTATGAAACTTTCACAATATCATTATTCATAAACAATACTACCATAACTATTCCATTGCAAACAAAAGCTCTTACGTCATTACAAATAAAGATACCGCCAAGAACAGAAATAATACAAGCATTAAAACTAAACCTTAGCGAAGATAGCATAATTTTTAATAATGAAATTAAACCAGGAGTATTTTTAAGTAATTCAATAGCACCTAGTAACGGCATGACCCACATAAAAATTTTAAACACGACAAACAAAGAAATAAACTTAAAAGGCATTAAACTCCAAACTGACTCACTTAAAAACTATGACATATTAGGTTACAATAAAGACAATAACCCCAAACGTTTTGAACAAATACTGAATGAACTACAATTAAATAATAATGACGACTATGCAAAAACAGAATTAATAAACATTTTTCGTAAATATCATAATATTTTTCACCTTGAAAATGAAAAATTAACAGTAAACAATTTTTATGACCAAACAATCACTACCTTAGACAATACACCAGTGTATATAAAAAACTACAGACTACCGCAATCACATACAAACATAATAAACGAACAAATACAGAATATGCTGGATGACGACATAATAGAACCATCCGTTAGTCCATACAATGCTCCACTCCTTTTAGTACCAAAGAAAAATGTGGAAGATAAAAAGAAATGGAGACTTGTAGTAGACTTTAGAAAACTTAATGATAAAATTGTCAATGACAAATTTCCCCTAACTAGATTAGAGGATATTCTAGACAAACTTGGTAGAGCCAAATGGTTTTCTACACTTGACATGACTAGCTCATTCCATCAAATCGAGCTTAACAAAAACTCTAGACCGCTTACAGCATTTTCGACCTCACAAGGTCATTACCAATTCAAAAGACTCCCTTTCGGACTAAAAATTTCTTCAAACAGCTTTCAAAGAATGCTCACAATAGCACTCTCAGGACTAGAATCAGAAGCATTTCTTTATGTAGACGACATAATTGTTTATGGGTGTAGTTTAAATCACCATAACCAAAATTTAATAAAGGTATTAGACAGACTACAAAAATATAATTTAAAACTTAATCCAAAGAAATGTTGTTTTCTAAGACCAGAAGTAGTTTACTTAGGACACTTGATTACAAAAGATGGTGTAAAAACAGACCCATCTAAATATGAAATAATAAAAAATTATCCAATACCAACTAACACTGACGAAGTAAGACGATTCGTTGCATTCTGCAACTATTACAGAAAATTTATACCCAATTTTGCAGATATAGCCAAAGACCTAAATACATTACCAAAGAAATCAACAAAATTCATATGGACTGAACAATGCCAACACGCTTTTGAAGAGCTAAAATACAAGTTAATGAATCCTCCAATTTTACAATACCCTGATTTTGAAAAACCATTCATTTTAACAACTGACGCTTCAAACTACGCGTTAGGTGCTGTATTATCACAAGGTGATATAGGTCAAGATTTACCTATTTCATACGCAAGTAAATCTTTACAAAAACATGATATAAATAAACCAATAATCGAAAAAGAACTTTTAGCAATCCATTGGAGTATTAATTTTTTTAGACCATACTTGTACGGACGTAAATTCATAGTAGTAACAGACCACAGACCACTAATCTCTCTGTTCTCACACAAAAATCCATCATCAAAAATGACAAGAATCAGACTAGATTTAAGCGACTACGACTTTACAATAATATATAAAAAAGGGAAAATAAATACCAATGCGGACGCATTGTCCAGAATCGAAATAAACTCAGACATACTAAAACAAATGATACCGTTAGAAAACGTCGATACAGAAAAAAGAACATTAGTTATAACAAGGGCAATGAACAATAAGAAACACAATGAGGAAAACATAATAAAAAATAAAGAAAATGAGGAAAACAAGAATAAAAGACGTAAGAACGACATGGAAAAATGTGATTCTCAGAAGTCTGATCAACTTCAAATATGGGAATGCATATCCGTTAATGACATAAAAAATATGAAGAAACTGCAATTTAATACAATTGAAGAAATAAATGAAAAAGATATATCTATTGAGAATAATATTGTGCACATAGGTCGTAACGATAATTCATCAAAACCAGTTTTGACTAAGAAGAAATTACGTACCCAAATTATAAATAATACAAAGCTAGCAAGATACGGTGAAAATTCAGCGAAACTAGATTCGATACTGAAGAAACTGATATCAAAAATGAATAAAGATAATATAAAAGAATTAGCACTTGCAAGTGAAGATAAAATATTTGAAAATTACAGTAAAAAGGAATTGATAGAAGCATATGCAAAGATAAAAATAAATAACAAGGATCCTCAACTAAAAATATTAATATATAATAAGCCCAAAAGAATCACAGAAGAAATTCTAAAATACAAACTAATCGACGAATTCCACAATGCCACACATGCAGGGCACTTAGGAATAAGAAAGACAATTATAAAACTAAAACAACGCTACATCTGGAAAAACATGAATAAGATGGTAAAGCAATTTGTAAAATATTGTGACAAATGCAACAAGAACAAGCAAACTAAACACATTAAGGAACCACTTACATTGACAAACACTCCAAGTAACAGTTTTGAAATAGTATCAATTGACACAGTAGGACCTCTTCGAATTTCGAATGAATACAGATATATTTTGACCATACAATGCGAACTAACAAAATTCGTTATTGCACACCCCATGGCGACGAAAGATGCACTGACAACCGCAAAAACAATAGTTGAACACCTAATTCTAAAATTTGGTAAATGCAAAGTACTGAAATCAGACAACGGTACAGAATTTGCAAACGAACTTTTGCGTAATATATGTTCACTACTTGATATTAAACAGACCTTTTCGACACCTTACCACCATGAGACAATTGGGTCATTAGAAAGAAATCATAGAGTCTTAAATGAATTCTTGCTAACATCAGCAACTGATTACGAATGGGATAAATGGATTCCATATTTTACTTTTGCCTACAACACGGCACCCCATATAGACACTGGCTACACGCCATTTGAACTTGTATATTGAAGACTACCATGTTTGCCATCTGAAGTATATGACACAAAAGAAACTAAAATATATAATTACGATGATTATGCCATAGAGCTAAAACGTAAATTACAATATTCTTTAAACAGAGCTAAAGAATTAACAATTAGAACAAAAGAGAAAAGAATATTAGAAAATAGATACAACAATAAATTAAACTTAAAGATAGGAGACTTAGTTTCAGTCAAAGTAGGAAATAGGAAAAAGAACCAAAGTCCATATAAAGGACCTTACAAAATAATTAGGAATAATGGTGTAAATACAATAATAGATTACAATGGAAAAGAAAAAGAAATACATAATAATCAATTAAAACCCTATATAGCATTAAGAACTAGTGAATAATAAAAACTTATCATTAATAGAAACAAAGTTATATAAGAATTAATATTAAAAACAAATATATATATATATAATACATTAATATACATTATAAAATTATTCATAAGTTAACCAAAAATATAGAAAAATTAAAAAATTAAATACTTTTATAATTTTTCTCTTAAGGGTAAGGGTGTAGTGTACTCCTTAAGCGTACACTGCATACCAACCACTAATATTGATTTCTCAACATACCGTCTCAAATACTGTAGAGTGAATACCATACAAGTGGCATCAAGTAACAGTCTAGCGACACCTATGACCGCATTCTTTTACTTGCACTCAAATATCTGATGACCGTATGTTGACGATAAGAAAACAATGAATAAAAGTAATTAAGAATAAAAATAAATTGAGTGATTCCTAAAATCACTCAATACTAGACAATAAGTTAGATTGTAAGAATAGTATATAAGACATGTAAATTTGTAAATAAAACAGACTTCAATTTTAGAGTTCCAAAACTACACAAGTCACTGTGTTTTTACTTTTTTGAAGACTCAAATATTTTGGCAGTTCTTTTGAACGCCTATTTATAAGCTGACCCCCACACAGCTATTAAAATATAGAATTGGGCTATAGGGAACCTTAAATAATACACGTAACATTACATTACATGGCGATCCTGCCAAATTAACACATTAACACGTTACTTTACATTACACTAGGTCTGTCAAAAAAACAGAGTAGTATTTGGAAGATGACAAAGCCAATTGTGACAATTTTTTGTTGTTGTTTTGGTTTTTCTTTGATATTTTAAATTTTGAATCTCGCTCCTAGACGAGGACAAGAAATTCTCATTGAGTTTGTGATTTAACATAACAAATATCTCTAGAAATTCTAATAACAAAGTCCCCTGAAGATTTCTTTAGGCAGGAATGAAATCCGGATAGGGACACGCCTACATCAGATTGCTTTTCACAATTTGTTAAATAAGTTTTGGGATTTTAGCACATTTAATTACTATAAATGCAATTAATGTTTATCCCGATGAAAATAAATTTAAATAACAAATATGCAGGTGCTTGTGCAAATTTAAATGTAACTGACACTAATAGAAAACATATGATTTTCTATTGTTGATTTACTTGAATAAACGTCACTACATTGCTAGGTCTGTCAAAAAAACAGAGTAGTATTTGGAAGATGACAAAGCCAATTGTGACAATTTTTTGTTGTTGTTTTGGTTTTTCTTTGATATTTTAAATTTTGAATCTCGCTCCTAGACGAGGACAAGAAATTCTCATTGAGTTTGTGATTTAACATAACAAATATCTCTAGAAATTCTAATAACAAAGTCCCCTGAAGATTTCTTTAGGCAGGAATGAAATCCGGATAGGGACACGCCTACATCAGATTGCTTTTCACAATTTGTTAAATAAGTTTTGGGATTTTAGCACATTTAATTACTATAAATGCAATTAATGTTTATCCCGATGAAAATAAATTTAAATAACAAATATGCAGGTGCTTGTGCAAATTTAAATGTAACTGACACTAATAGAAAACATATGATTTTCTATTGTTGATTTACTTGAATAAACGTCACTACATTGCTAGGTCTGTCAAAAAAACAGAGTAGTATTTGGAAGATGACAAAGCCAATTGTGACAATTTTTTGTTGTTGTTTTGGTTTTTCTTTGATATTTTAAATTTTGAATCTCGCTCCTAGACGAGGACAAGAAATTCTCATTGAGTTTGTGATTTAACATAACAAATATCTCTAGAAATTCTAATAACAAAGTCCCCTGAAGATTTCTTTAGGCAGGAATGAAATCCGGATAGGGACACGCCTACATCAGATTGCTTTTCACAATTTGTTAAATAAGTTTTGGGATTTTAGCACATTTAATTACTATAAATGCAATTAATGTTTATCCCGATGAAAATAAATTTAAATAACAAATATGCAGGTGCTTGTGCAAATTTAAATGTAACTGACACTAATAGAAAACATGATTTTCTATTGTTGATTTACTTGAATAAACGTCACTACATTGCTAGGTCTGTCAAAAAAACAGAGTAGTATTTGGAAGATGACAAAGCCAATTGTGACAATTTTTTGTTGTTGTTTTGGTTTTTCTTTGATATTTTAAATTTTGAATCTCGCTCCTAGACGAGGACAAGAAATTCTCATTGAGTTTGTGATTTAACATAACAAATATCTCTAGAAATTCTAATAACAAAGTCCCCTGAAGATTTCTTTAGGCAGGAATGAAATCCGGATAGGGACACGCCTACATCAGATTGCTTTTCACAATTTGTTAAATAAGTTTTGGGATTTTAGCACATTTAATTACTATAAATGAAATTCTAAATGGTTTGCAAGATTTGAGCCTGAGAAAATTATCACTTTTTTGCGAAAATGATACCGAGGCCCCAAATCTTTGGCGGCCCATAAACAAAAAAGGAGATGACTTTGAGAAAAATTGGGAGACACGGGTCTTTTTTTTTTAGTCTTTATCACGTAGTGGTGTCCGTATATGGTTATTTTGCCATGACTTAAAAAATTACACACAGTGTAATGTGGAATGTGTAATGCCCGCAATTATATATAAAAAGTTTTTTTGAACTATTGAAACGAAAAATAAATACACAATTTCACAAAGCGAGAATTTTAGTGGATTAAAACTAAAGAAAAATTTCAGTTAACTAATTGAAATTTTCTTTACAAAGTGAACGAAAATTTTCTTAAAATTAGTGAAAAGCTTTATATTTTTTATGAAACTAGTTTTTTTTAATAAATCTTGTTTATTGAGTGAATGGAAATTTTAATAAATAACTTTATATGGAAACTTACAATTTTATGAAAACTTGCATTAGTTTCATGCTTTGATTCTATGCAAAAATTTATTAATATCATTCAAAAAGGGCCTCTGTGTGTAAAAAAATATTGACATAAATTTTGCTTTTAGAAATAATTGTGATGCGATTTATTAAAAACTTTTATTATTAAACAGTGAGAAATTTCAAAGATAATAAGATTTCATAGTTAATTATTAAGGCTAGAATTTACGACCGATATGCATTTATCAAAATCCAAAAAATCGGAATATTTTGTTCAGATTGGTTGCTTTTCAAAAAATGTGAAAAAACGCTTGTTTCCCACTTTAGAAGACAACGAATTTTTATATCAGTTAAAAATAGTTAAGAAATGAAATCTACATCCTTGTAAAATTTAATACCATTTCACAAGTGAATTAAAAATGAATGAATAGTATATTTACAAAACGGTTTAAATCGCATAGAAAAGACAAATACATTATTTAAGAAAGCGTTTAAGGGGTATTTTATGTTGTATTTATGCGAAATAAATTAAAATAGATAGTTACATAAAATACAATTCAAAATTGATATATTAGATTTTAAAAAATACTGTGAGGGTAATGTGGAATAGTATTGATACATTAGCCGATCTGCAACTAAATTTTTGAAAAATGTATTAAAAATTGTTAACCCACATTAATGGCATTAAAAAATTCCTTAACTTATATTCTTTGAGACACAACTGCAAAAAATTAACATACATATGAGGAGTTCCGGCTAAGAGTTAAATTTTTATGTAAAAAAAAAATTATTTTTTTTTGATGGCACATCAATGAAAGCTATTTTCAATTGGGAGCTATTTTAGCATAAGAGATTCATTCGCGTCAATTAAATCGCGTGAGGGGGTCAAAAGTTATGGCGGTTTAAAGATATGACGGTCTTAAAATTGTTGAATTTTTTTTTTTTGGTTTTTTAAAATTTTTTTTTGCATTCGTTATTAAAACATGCTAGGCCATATCTATTCTATTATTTGATACATCTTTAACCCTTTAACGACCACCGCTAGGTATTCTTGTCAATGGGTTCATAGCGATTATATATTTAAGAGATATGGTAAGTGTGTCAAAAGATGAATTAATGAGGTGTGTTAGGGTAACAATAGCGTAGTAGTCAGAAAGTCTCTATTTGCATCCACTTACATACTGCAAGTCCTTAAAATTTGTGAACTAATAATTTCTTTTTTAGGGGCATAAGTATTATTTTTGTTTCTGATCAGTTCTTAAATTAAAAAAAAGTTTATTTATTATCAAAAGTAGAGATTTTTATTAATTCAGATAAAAATTAATGTTTTTTACAAATATTGTTACACTGAATTTTTATTTTAAAACAAAAAGACTAATTGTCACATAAAATATGACAGATAAGCCAAAATATCTTATGACTTTTTTTTACTAACAAATGTAAAGTTGTTGCGAGTTTTTTTTCTAAAAATTATGTGTTTATCCAAAATCGCGATTTATTCGCGATGAAAAAATTTTTTCCAATTCTTTATAGCATATTTAGGATATGTGTGGTCAAATTACTGGCAATCGTCTGATTACACCAGTAATTAAAAAAAAAAATCTGGGATGCTTTTTTATAACAAGAAAACTTAATATGATCCAAAAATCAATAATCACCAAAATTTTTTAAACCGCCTCTGATTTTATAATAAGGCATCGAATGGGCTTTCATTTAAAAAAAATTTCATCCGATTTCGTGCAAAGCCTTGGATGTCCCAGATCAAAATAAGTTTAGATAAATACATCACGCTTACCGCTAATAATGACGTAAAGTAAAAAATTAAAAACCAATTCGGTTTTACGCGTTAAGGCACGTCTTTTGATGTATTAAATTTGAACAAAATGCATTAATTGCTACTAAAAAAAATAAGAAAAAGATTTGTAAATTTCGCACATTTTTCAAAAATGCCATAAAATTTTTGCAATTTATTTTTTATAAACCCGCCAGTGATTTTTTTATGTAAACTCACAGAAAACTCGGTTTACGCAAGAGTTCACAAATTTCGAATGAAACCGCTAATGTGCCTCGCGAAAAACTGGTATTTTAAAAAAATCACGTATTCGTGGCACATTAACGGGATTAATTCCGAAATATTAAGAATTACAACAGCTACCAACTCTAGGTCAACTTTTTTTCATTTTATAGAGGGGGCCGAAATCCCTGATCAAAAAACCTCGAAAATTTAAAAACTCTTAATTTTTGGTTTCAAAATTTAACCGTCTTATAACTTCTTACCAAGCGATGAAGCACCTATCAAACCAACATTAGAATAATCTCTTATATGTACTGACTTTGTGTTATGCCGGAAAAGATTGAAATATAAGGAGAACTTAAAAAAAAAAGCGAAAGAAGGTAAAAACTATGGATTATTTCAAGCCATTTTCATCGATTTTTCAACTTTAACCCTCTGTAACTTTTACGGATAAAGTGGTGTAATCCTTAAACATTGCTCAGTGGTGGTTCAAGGTCTTGTTTACACAACTGCATTTACAGTTTTTCTAAATTAAAAAAACTGACGGTTTTTTTAAACATTTATTTCAGTTTCACTGAGTTGAAATTTAAAAAAGATTTTGTGATATGTAAAAGTTTTTGTACCAATTAAATCTGTGAACACATGTAAACAAAATAGTATCAAAAATGTAATGGTGATATTAATTTTTATGAATATTCAATGGTTTCACCAACAAACATTTCCCAATCAGTCCTTAGTTTCAGTAATAAAGGGGTGTCCCACATTACCCGCCTATTCCACATCATTCGCACTTACTCTAATTTGTCGTCTTTATAGTGTCTATCTCTGATAAACTTGGCCAGTTTTACTAAACATTTATTAATGTAAACATCCGCGTTTACAACCATAGCTTTTTAATCCTAGATCAGAATAAAATCCAGAATTAATACTTTTTTTATTCAAAGCAAAAGAAACGTATTTTTCATCAACGAAAATTATTTGAAAAATATTTTTATGAAATTTTTTCAATTTTTTTTTAATATATTTGGATACTGTCTTCCTCCGGTAGTATTTCGATTTCATTTGGAGTAAGTTTTTGTGATATTTTCCTTGGAAACACGAAATTTTCTGGCCAACTTACAATGTGATGCCGCAATTTGATTAACCTCCAAATTTTTAAACTTAACAAGCTCAGCTGCGGTAAGTTTTCCCTTATTTTTTATCCCGTTTGATGCCACTCCATTTGCAAACCGTTTGAATATGGAATATACGCTACATGGCACTTGTTCCTTAAGGAAATGATGCACTACTTCCTTTCTATGATACCGTCCGAGCATGTAATAGACATTTATTCTTAAACTAATTTGTTTAAACACTTTCATTTTGCATTTTTCCCTTTTGAATATTTAAAATAATGCTTATAAGAAAGATTTTATTGACATGCATTTTGAAAACAAAAATATGTCTAAACGGTAATTTATATTTCAATTTTGTCCATTTACTTAATTGGCATTGGTTACTTTTTTCGAAAATTTTATATTTTTTGATAAAAATGCGTATCTGAGGACCAGTTGCGTTTCGATTAAAACTTTCACAAAATAGTTCTCATAAACACCTAGGACTTTTTAACTTCCGCACTGGGTTTGCTTTATTTTACTTTCAGATTTTTAATATACACAGAAAAAACTGTAGGCACCAACAAAGGAATTTGTAAATTCAAATACCCTCATTTTTAAATTCAAATTTATTTTTCACAAATTTTTTGGTTGAAATGTTTGTAAATTGTAATTTTTCATAACAAAAATTCTTTAAACAAAAAAAATTCAAAATTACAAAAAAATCAGCAAAATGATGTTTGTATTTACAAATCATCATTGTTGGTGTCAATTTAAAAAACTTTTCATAGTTTTATTAGTTTTTTGTTTTTATATACATCGAGATTATTTTTATGTTATTTTCAATTCATAACGAGCCTTCAACCTCCTTATATTAACAAAAATAAAGCAAATCAAACATATTAGCTAGGTTGATACTAGTATTTCGATCTGGCTTAAGATCTCATCAGAACCCGAAGTTTTAGAAAAGCTAGAGCCTACATAATAGGCAGAACTTTGACAAAAAAACCTATTAATCATCAATTTTGCTCCATTCTTGTCTTCTTAGTAATCAAGCACGTGGTTAGGGTCTTTTCCTAAATACAAAAACTTTTGTTTTTGTTGTTACAAAAATGCTCTATGACACTTGTTTAATATTACAAACACAATTTTGTAATTTATTTCTATATACTAATTAAAATACACGCAATCTCAAACCCTGATCTGATAATTATGATCAGTGCGAAAAATAGCCAAAATATATTATTGTGGGAGCGTAAACAAATTGTTTCGTTATTCTGAAATATGTACAATATACAAAAAAAATGTATACTACATACAAAAAAATAACAAATAAATACAAGATTTTTGAACTACTCAGACACAGGAGCAAGGTTGCCATTTTAGCTGTGTGTCGGCAAGATCCAGAGATTTTTTTTTCACATCTAGCTATTAAAAAATATTGTAGGCGGAAGATTTTTCTATTTATTATTCGTTTAGCTATTTTTTTTCTTACTAGCTATTTTTAGTCATTTATTTTAATAATTGATTTCAAGACTTAGCGTTTTTTATTTCAGTGTGTTACCCAGCAAAAAATTTCCAAAAAATTAAGAGGGTTTGTAATGAAGCATTTTGAGCAGAACGCATTCCCCAGTAGATTACCTACTCGATTCTTTTAACATGGAGACTAACATGAGACTAAAATAATTGATTCTTTAGAATTGATTATTTTTTTTATCGAAGAACTATTTACTTTATATTTTTAAGAACTACATACATTATTTAAGAAAGAAATAGTTCCATTAAAAATTTAATAACACAGATAATTTTATCGGCAAAAAAACAAAGAAAATTTTTATTAAATTCATGAAGTTTTTCCTCCGAATATTAAAAAAAAAATCTAAATATTAATAAAAATTTCCTAAATTATATGAAACATGATTTTAATTAAAATTTTGTATTCAGTGAATAAAAATTTTCTTACATAAAAAGAAATTATTTTGACTATAATATCTGATTTTAAGAAATATTTTACAAAAGTGTTATTATTTAACCGCGTCAGAGAATGTCACGTGACTGAATTTTGACTGACTATTACGCGTACTTACGAGGGAAAATCGTTATCACGCACACTCACTCAGGATATTTTTCCACTAACTCATACGAACTTGAGTAAATTTAACTGCTACTCACACGTGATTCTCCTGAGTCACCCAAATATAACGATCAACCCTCATCCGGAAAAAATAAAATCCTAAAAAGTGAAATATCGAATTGTTATTATAACATGGGTTTGCCATAATTCTGGAGCTATAAACCACGAAAATATAAATTTTTCCCAAGGAAGAACAATTAAAAAGGTAAATAATTACTTTGTTATTGAGTTCATGCTTTCTGGTTTAAATTTAAATAATTTATTACAGTACTACTTGCTTTTTGACTCTTTCATTGGAATGTGTTTGGTATTGCAGTTACTTAATTTGGCAATGAGATATGTAAGCAAGTGTGGGCATCATCTTCTTTTTGGAATGTGTAGTTTTTTCAAGGTGTCCAATTAAGCTATTTTGCCGCTTTACTTTGTACTTATTTCATCAAGCCATACAAATATACATTAATACCAGGCCGAAAGATTCTTGCCAATTTTATCAGGTTATTTTGAAAAAAGTTTAGTTTAATATTCTTTCACTAATGTTGCCACCTTTTTAAGAAAAAATTAAAAATGTTGTAAATGTTCCAATGCTTTAAAAATAAAATTATAAAACAGGAAGAAAGAGTAGTGTTATCGGAAAAATCTCAACACACATTTTCCCTTATAACATATTTATCTTTAAAATCAGACTTAATCCTAATAAAGAAATATAGAGTGTGGCCTCGAACTTAAATAACGTTCATTTTCATTGCACAGTTAAAGGTCGAAAAAACATAATTTTTAGTGAAAATTAAAATTATTCAAGTTCGAGGCCATACTGTATATTTCTTTATTAGGATATTGTCCTAACAAATAATCCATAGAGTTTTTTTGTTTTCAAATTTATTATTTGACCCTTTCAGGAATGTGTTGATAGATCTATTTCTGGAATTTTCTAGGTTCACATCATCAGAACACGTTTTGAAAGAAGTGACAATCCCATGCAAAACATCAAACATTCATATAAACTAGTTTACTCACTACAAGAGAAATAATATATGAGCTCAAAGTTAAAGATTATCACCATTGATCAAAAAATAAATTGAAAACTTGATTGTAATGTGCAAGGTCCACCTTTGGTGGATATTCAATACATGTTTTTTGCACAATTAAAGGTCGAAAAAAAACATAATTTTTAGTTTTAATAAAATTTATATTAAACTTGCAAAACTTTTTATTTAATTGATGAAGGATACAAAACAAGTTTTATGTACCGTCACTTTTAAATTAGTCAGTTCAAAGCAACTGCTACCAAACAAAATCCGAATCTCTCACTTTTTGTTAAGATTCGACTTGTAAGCGAAATAATTAGCCGATCGATTTATTATTTTGCACACATAATCTGACAAACATGTATACCCTATTAAAAAAAAAACATACAAAAGGAGTCCGAAAGACCAATGAAAGATCTTTCAAGCCTTCTGAAATTAAAACTAGATATATGACTATGATTTTCTTTGCCCATGAAGCCTCTTTCTAAGCGCTCTTTTATGACTCATAGAAGACTAGTAAATATAAGCATTATTAAAATCTTTAGGATTTTTGAGCCAGTTCTGAAAAATTTTTAAGGCATATGTGAGTGTTGAAATAATGTTCAAAAATTTTCAGTTAAGCTCATAAATAAAAGCCAATTATGATTCATTTATGACACAGAAATTTTAGCGCTTGGAAAATTATCACATTTTAGAGTCTTTTATAAGACATCATTTCTGAAATGCTCAGAAACTTGCTGACTGAGAATTATTTAAATATATTTCAATTGCAACTATGATTTTATAAAATTTACAACTGCAAAAACCAAAATGTAACAAATTTAAAAACAAAGTTTGACAGCAATTCCAACGCTACATATTTAAATGTTATAGTTTTAACGGAATAATCTAAGAGCTTTTTAAAGGAAACGAAAAGTGGGTAGATTAAAGGAAGTAGACTATTCAACACTTCTAGATTTTTAAACAAACACTAAACTTTTTGCGTTTTTTTTGAGAATTTAGCAAATTCTAACGACTTTAATTTCAAAATGCAGGTATTTTTTTTTTAGTCGTAGAGTTGGCAACCTTGCACAGGAGAAACAAAAATGAACACATGCTGATGATTATGTTGCTTTAATAGCAAATGTTTTAAAACAGTTGGGCAAAATGGCTGAGGATGGTCGGACGGTGAAAATTCGGACAAAAAAAGATTTTCAATCTTAAAAAATAAACGCATTCGAAAAAAAACCAACCCAAAAATAAAAACCATAAAAAAAATGTAAACGCAAAACTGTTTCTAAATGTCACACATATGGTGAAAGAAAAAAAAAACATAAAATAAAAATATAAATAAAAATACTTATAGAAACACAAAAATTTAAAAATTAAAAAAGATTTTAAGAAAAACAACACAATTAAAACGAAAAATATTTTCCAAATTTATCTACTTGAAAGTGAAATTAGTTCCGAGAAGCAAAAACAAAGCGACAAGTGTTTTATTAAATGGAGAAAAAATAATTTTGAAAATAAAAATGAAAATTAAATGTGTTAAATATTGTATTGAAAAGTGTGCTTAAATTGTGTTGATATGATATTGAATTGTATAAAATCTGCTTGAAACTAAACTACTAAAAACACCCCAAATGCACACACTTAACCCCGATCATCTTTATAATTCTATAAATATTTAAATGAACAAAACAAAAAATTCTAACTATAAAAATAAACTTCTAACGGCTCATTGAAATTTTAAATAAATAATAAAAAAAAAAAAATAAAAAAAAATTTAGAAAATTATTTATTTTCTTGTTGGCTTTTAGCCAGCGGCTAAACGTTGATCTTCATAAACAAACCCATTTTGAACACACAAACAACAGTATAGCAACAACAACAATTCAACGTCCCCTTATTCCCATTTCACGCAGTGACATTAAAAGTCATAATTGTTTATGGGATCATACCAATGAGTTCAATTTAGATGACATCGACCACAAAATTTTTGACAACAGGTGAATTAACAAATATTTAAATGCCAAAAAAATAAAAAAAAAAACTACATCATTTCCAATAGTTTAATTTTGAATAATTTACAATAATTTTTTAAAAATATTGAAATTTTCTTCAAAACAAAATTGTAAATTTTTTTTTAAAGAAATAAAGAGATTTAATTTAATATAATGTTGTGACATCAGAAATTCGGTAGTAACAAGCAAAAAATATATTTGCTTTAACCAAATAATCCAATTGAATTCACATCACCACAATAAATGAGACTGGAATTATTTCTGAATATTTCTTGAACATACTGCCTAAAGAAAATGTATCATAAAACCCCGAATTGCGATCAATTCTCAAATTAATTTGTACATTTTTCTTATCCTGAAGACTTTAACCAGTGTTGCCACAATATAAATTCAAAATTACACATGACGAAAGCCAAAATTACACAAAAAACTCCAAATAACACTTGCAGTTAAAAATTACACAGTGCTAGTTGAAAAACTTAAAAAAGGGGCTCACGATGGGTGTACCTAACATGACCCACCATATATTTTTTGGCGGGATTATCCCGCTTTTTAAAGGCTGATCCCGCAGTGATTTCTTTCCCGCTTTTTAAATTGTTAATTGTTTTTTAAATTTCTCTAAAAGAGGCTTTTAAACTCCAGTTTATTCCCTATGGGTAATCATGAGTCAATTGGCCTAAAAGTGACTGCTTAAAGAAGGACTTATCTCAGGACTGGTATAATTTAATACTAAAGTGGGTTAAGCAGTGTCAACTGTCCTAAAATTACCAATCCTGTGACTGGTAAAGGGAGGACATACCACTTAACCAGAATGCTTATTAATAAGAAAAAGCCAGTTGGCCACAATTTTACCCATTGGGAGCTGTTTAGTTTTCGTTTATTTTTATGCCCATCTTTATGCAAATCTTTGGTTATTCCTGTGGCATGCCACTATGTGGTTTAAAGCAGGACAAATGGCCCCCTCATATGACAAGCCCATGTTAAAGTTGCCAGTTGTTTACATAGGGTAGGGCTTAGCAGAGGACCGGTCTCTGGCACGAAGGGACCGATCCTGTGGCACACGCTGATTTCTTAATTTCTACTGATGATTTCTAAATTTCAGATGGAAATTCCGAATTTCAATTGATAGGAAAACAAAAAAAATATGTTCACTACACTCAGGGAACTTCTGCTTTTAAAATATGTAGTTGTTTGGGTTGTAATACAGTTTCTTTATTTTAAATGTAAATGTCAGTCATTTGTAGAACAAATTAAAATATTTACTAACCTTGTAGTTCATTTAAAAAAACAACCCAAATCAAATGACTGTTATATGATTTTACATTAATTTTTTACAGTTGTGTTTTGTTTATTTTTTACTAACATGTGGTTCATTTTTACTATAATTGTTAGTCATTTTTTGAACATTAAAAAACAAATAACAATGTTAGTTGATTTTAATGAAATGTAAGTCGTCCTTTCGTTAAGTGAAATTTCATTGGTTTTCAACTACAATTGCAGTGGTCTTTACCTACATAGTATTCTAAGTGTATGTATATAAAACTTATTTATGAAATGATGAAGATTTATGAAATATTTGGCATAAATTATTTTGAAACTCTTTATCATATCTTTGAAAACTTCATAAATATGATGAATAATTGATAGGGATTTCATTCCTTGGGCAGGAATGAAATCCGGATAGGGACACGCCTACATCAGATTGCTTTTCACAATTTGTTAAATAAGTTTTGGGACTTTAGCACATTTAATTACTATAAATGCAATTAATGTTTATCCCGATGAAAATAAATTTAAATAACAAATATGCAGGTGCTTGTGCAAATTTAAATGTAACTGACACTAATAGAAAACATATGATTTTCTATTGTTGATTTACTTGAATAAACGTCACTACATTGCTAGGTCTGTCAAAAAAACAGAGTAGTATTTGGAAGATGACAAAGCCAATTGTGACAATTTTTTGTTGTTGTTTTTGTTTTTTCTTTGATATTTTAAATTTTGAATCTCGCTCCTAGACGAGGACAAGAAATTCTCATTGAGTTTGTGATTTAACATAACAAATATCTCTAGAAATTCTAATAACAAAGTCCCCTGAAGATTTCCTTGGGCAGGAATGAAATCCGGATAGGGACACGCCTACATCAGATTGCTTTTCACAATTTGTTAAATAAGTTTTGGGACTTTGGCACATTTAATTACTATAAATGCGATTTATGTAATAGTTTCATTAATATAATTAAACTTTTTTCCCTGAGTGTATTTACTGGTGAAAAATTTGTTTTAAATTCTTTTATTTTCCAAAAAATTTGTAAAATTTTTATAAACTTTCTTTAAATATGTATCAGAGCTGTAAATGAATCATTGTTTTTTGATTTCAATTCATTGAATTTTGAATTAATTCTTTTCACATAAAAAATGAATTGAATGAAATTTTAATTAATTCAAATGAATTTGGCAAAAACAAATTGGAATTCATTTCCAATTCAAATGAATTGATTTTGAATTAATTCAAATGAATTAGAAAAAAATCATATTAATGAAATGAAATGAAAAATGAATTGCAATTAATCAAAGTAAACATTGTGTTTGGAGTTTGTTTATTCAGGTATTACTTATTTTGGTTTTGGCATACGCTAAACGACAAAACACGTTTAATATTCGAGAAACAGTTAATAGTTTATGAAATTTCTGAAAATTGAAAAAAGATTTACTCAACAAGTCCTACAAATTACAAGTTTTTTTTTCACTTTAGCACCGTGTTATTAATCATATTTATAAAATTTTCTTATATGTGAGGAAGAGTTTTATAAAAATTGACAAGAGATATGTTTCATAACTTTTCATCATTACAGAATAAAGTTGATTGCATTAAAAAAATGGTGGTTACGGTTATTACTTCTATAAAACACTATTTTTATATTATTTTTACTTTTGTTATATTTTGCATATATTTTTATTAACTATTGTACCTTATGTTCCGAGTCCATTTTACAGGAATCAAGTTATATTGAATTGAAAAGAAAAATACATTTTATTTTTTTATTACAAAAATAATATATAATTAATATATAACTAACTTACTTATTTGAATTAATTCAAAATCAATTCAAGTCAAATGAATTGGAAATGAATTGCAGTTCATTTCGCCAAACTCATTTGAATTGAAAATGAATTGCAATTCATGTTGCCAAATTCATTTGATATGGAATGACTTGCAATTCATTCCAGCCAAATGCCTATGAATCGATTCAAAGTTCATTCAATTCGTTTTTTGGCGAATAGAATTAATTCAAAATTTTACTAATTCAGTGCGTGAACGATTCGCGAATTAATTCTGATATTTATTAGGAAATTCCTTCATTTGATTTCATAAATGGAAAGTTTTCGATACATTTGGGAAAGAATTTTAGTATGTTCGAGTTGAAATATGTTTAAGTTCAAAGACATTTTAAGAAAATTTCTAAAATTACAGTAATTTTGTATTTACAAAGAAAAATTATTAAAAATTTGTTCTTCGGACTGCCACAAATAGTTCATCTTAAGCAAGTTCGTTCGCAAACCGTTATGACTTTCAAATTAGTTCGTAATAATCGAGGTTTTATCTTAACCGAGTTCTTCTTAAACGAGTTTACTGCATGAGAATTATTAAAAGAATCATTAAAAACAACAAAAATGTGAATATTTTGAACAATTAAAACAAGTTCACAAAAAGATTTCATATATGCAGACATGGGCGGCATCAATTACATTTCACAAATGAAATTTGTCATATAATTAAAAATGTCATTCCTACGCTCACACTTGTTGGCTTAAACGCTTCCTTGGAAAGTTTTCAATTTTGGCAATACCAGACATGGCACATAATGCCAATATTTGTTTATTTAATTACAGACCAATTACTTTTTTACGTCTAATTACGTGTAATTGGGTGTAATTGAGTGATTGCCCTGTAATTAATAACCCAGATGATGTTACTAATCCCCATGTTTGGTATTTAAAGCTTTACAAATTTCATAAGGAAGCGTTTAAGCCTACAAGTGTGAGTGTAGGTCTGAAATTATTAATGATATTGAAAATTTTCACATGTCAATGATTGTGAAATGTAATTGACGCCGCCCATGTCAGTATATTTTAGCCATAGAAGTTTTTAAGGAGTTTTGAATTAAAAAAATATATATATATTTTTAAAAAACTACTTTCAAATAAAAATCTTAATTTTTAGATATACGATTTTAGACTGTTCATGGCTGGGAATGTTGTAAAACTATGTTAAACAGAAAAAGTCACAACTTTTTGAACAAAACAACAATAAAATTTAAATTTCATTTGCCATGTTAATTTCAAATAATACAATTTTGTGTGAATCTTGCAATAACAAACACATGGGGAAATACAGTCATAACTGGAGCCACTGACATTTTCGTATGAATAGGCTTTACAAATTGTTAATAGAATCAATCACTGAGAGTTACTTAACTTATTAAAGCCTTCGTTACTCGAGCGGATACGTTTGGTAAATGGACTGCTGCTCCATACAATTTGTAAAAATAGTGATGTCTCTGTTTTACATACACCTACACTCAGGGAACTTCTGCTTTAAAAATATTTAGTTGTTTGGTTTGTACTACAGTTTATTTATAACAAATTAAATTTTTTCTAACCTTGTAGTTCATTTAAAAAAAAACAAACCACATCAAATGACTGTTTTATGATTTTACATTCATTTTTTACAGTTGTTTTTTTGTTATTTTAAAAGATAAAAAATGTAAATGTTTAATTACATTTTTACTACAATTGTTGTTCATTTTTGAACACTAAAAAACAAATGACAATGTTAGTTGAATTTACCGAAATGCAAGTCGTTCTTTCTTTAAGTGAAATTTCATTTGTTTTTAACTACATTTGCAGTGGTCGTTTCTAAGTGTAGAAAACAGACTCGGTAGTATCAACAGTATTTGTAGCCAATGAAATGGTTCGGTTGTAGCTATCGAATAGTTTGGTAGTTATCATTGAATTTCTGTTGAGGCAATCGAAATTCAAATGTCGTAACAGAATTTCTGTTGTTCCACAACTGAAAAATTTGGTCGCAACAACCGAAGCATTGCTACTACCGTTTCTGTTTTCTGGGTGTACTAAAAAAATTGTGACGGATTTGCGGAAAGTATAATCTGTTGAAAATAGAATTTACTTTCCGCAAATAATGCCATATAACAACGATTCAGAATTGGGGGTCCGCGGAGCTCCACGGATCCGTAGGAGTATTTCAGTGGGTCCGCGAAGAGTTCCGAAAAAGTAATGCTTCAAACTAATTTAGAAAAATGTCACAATATTTTTTACAATTTTTAATTTTTTTATATTTTTAATATAAAAAATTTAATTGAAATTTTTTTGGACTCCATTAGTTAGATAAATTCATTCTCGCCTAAAATTGCTTGTTTCTTACAATGTGTCCGCTTGAGGCTTGATTGCTTGAGCGGATACATTTTGTAAACTGACTGTAACTCCATACAATGTGTAAAAATTGGAGCCCCGGGAAACCCGGGTAGACCGTCAGACCGGTTATGAAACTTGAGTAGACCGAACCTGGGAAACCGGCCTAACCGCAGGCTCTATCAAAAATAGTACCTACAGGCAATATGGTGTCTCTGTTTTACATATTAAACAAATGGTGAAGGATTTGCGGAAAGTAAATTCTATTTTCAACAGAATAATCTCAGTTTCAATAAAAAATGATAAAAGAGCGTAAGAGAAATGCAATGAAATTAAGTTATTATTTAGTGTTTTTTTATGAACATCATAAAAGCCCGATACATCATTAACGTTAGTTTAAACTCCTTCTTTTCTAAGGAATTTCCATTTTCAGATTTCTAAATTATATGCATTGCATAGATCATAAGGGAAGATTTTTATATTTAGGAAAGCATATATTTTTTAATTTTAATTTGGGCTGGGTTATTGAGGGTTTGGGCTGGAGAACCATATTTTGTTCGGTGGTTTTGGCTGGCCGTTTTGAGTCTGAGGCTGTTTTATAAATATTCATCACTCGTCATCTCTCTAGCCTAGCTTAGTTTTCGAAATACTTGCCATTTTATAAAATTTGAAAACGAACATATGTCCATCTTTGGTTAGTCCTGTGGCATGCCACTATGTGGTTTAAAGCAGGACAAATGACCCGCTCCTATGACAAGCCAATGTTAAAGTTGCCAGTTGTTTACATAGGGTAGGGTTTAGCAGAGGACTGGTCTCTGGCACGAAGGGGCCGATCCCGTGGCACACGCAGAACCGGGTACACGCATAGGGTTAGTTTACATAACACGCTTCGATAATACAAATGCACCATTATTAAGTTTTTGGAAAATATTATCTGTCAATTTTAATTTGTTGTACTTATGGTTATGAAATTTGAAATCATTACCATTAACCCTTTACTGCATAAAACTCGGGATTAAAAAAAAGTTATATATATATTGGTTGAAAAAACAAAAAACAAGTATAAACATTTCAGAGTTTTCAAAGGTTTTAATTTTTAAGAATTTTATTGAAGAATAACGATTCGTTACATATATGTAACAAACTCGTAAAGAAATAAAATGGGTATTTTCGCTACACTTGATAAAACGTGATTTTTTTCCACTTTTGAAGCATGTAATATCTCAATATTTGTTAGCATTTAATAGTTATACTTTTTTCAATCAAAAAGCTTTTTAAATTACTCAAATATCTTATTTGTTGTTTTAGTTATCGTCAGTTAAAACTAATAAATATAATGTGTGCATACGAATATGGTCGATTTCATTAATAGTGAAAATATTATACCAACTAATATCAATGGACGATATCGCGGATAACGTATAAGATATCTGTAAGCGTAGCACTGAATTTGAGAGACAACAGATGGGTCTTTCAGATGACATTAAAACTTTTGTCAATAAATGTCAATCCGCTTATCCTTACATGTTTCATTTCGCGTCACCGAAAATTTTCAGAAGACAAATGCAGAAGAGGTAGAAGATTTACACAAATTATAATTTTTGAAGGAAAAAGATCAGCGCTTTACCCGTAGTGTTCAATTTACGTGATGAGAAGTAAAAAACCATCTTCTACCCCTTCTACATTGGTCCTCCGAAGACTTTCGGTGACGTGAAGTGAAACGTATAAGGACCTGTCCGTAGATAAAGTCTGCTTTAAATTAGCGTATGAAAACATTTTTAATTAATAAATTAACATTGCACGGTTTTTTGTTTAATAAAAAAAACAAATGATCTTGAACTTGAATTATCTTGCTCATACATAATTTATAATAAAAGATCGAAAAATAGACTTTTTGTTTTGTTTTGTTCTGTTTTTTTTTTTTTTTTTTAATTTAAAAACAAAAGATTTCAAGAAATATTTATAATAAAATATATTTAAAAAGCAGCAATACAGTTTAGTCTTAGTCACTTACATCATATTTAAATGTGTGAAATATTATAAAATATTTTAAAAATATAATGCTTCTAATTGGTTGTAATATTGGGAAAAAAAATATTGTTAACGAATTCTGTTGTTGGTACTGGAAAAATACATGATTTGCAAAGAAAATAATGCTTTCCTGGTACAATATTACTTGTACCTTTGGTAATTTTTAACACGGTGGGTTTTACAAAAATAGAAGTGGTTGCCAGGAATATTGTTTTTTTGTTCGATTGGCAATTTCTACGTGGGTAATTTTAAAAAATTTCACAATATTTTTTACAATTCTAATAATACTCGAATTAAAAAACTTATACGAAGCTTTATATAGTTTTATATAATTTAATATGACCCCATAATTAATTATATAAAGTTTCATTCGAAAAATGGCCCGATTAAATTGTATTAAATTACATCTAATTGTATCCTATTATAATAATTTAGATAGAATTAGAAGTGATTTGATAAATTACATCTAATTGTATCCTATTAGATTAATTTATATAGAATTAGAAGTGATTTGATACTGTTTTGTCCGAATTTTATGCTCATCCAATTATATCAAATAATACTATAAGATTAAATCGAATTTATAGAGAAGACAAATATGCCTTTTTTGCTCTTTTGCCATTTTTAATCATATTTGCTTTTTGGCCATTTTTTGATTTTTAATTTTTGGGCTTAAAAACAGATTTTTCTCAAGATTTTTGAGCTTTAAAATTGCCCTTTCAGATATGCTATGCTTTAAATGCTTTTTCCTTAATTTTTTGTATACCTCTTCTTTAAAAAAGTTCAATTTTATTCTATTTTTTAGTTTTGCTATTTCATGTCTTTTTTAAAATTTTTTTTTCCATGAATATATCGGATTTTTCCATTTTTTTTTTCTCTGCTAATTTAATATAAAACGATATAATACGGTCTATATATTATTTTAAATATAAATATCGTAAGATTTCTTTTAATTTTAAAGCCTTTAATATTGGGTATTCTCATAAAAACTTGCATATAACTTGTAAATATGGTAAAAATTTGATAAATATAAAACTTTAAATAGTTTTCAAGCTAGAAACGAGTTTGTTATATTTATTTACCATTTCAGTTAAAATCAAGAAAATTTCAAACAAATTTAAGTTTTATTTTTTAAATGCAAAACATTTGCAATTGATATTTAGAATTTTTAATTTGTAAAGAATTTAAAAATTAATTGAAAATTTTTTTAACATGTTTATAGTGTGAATATTCAAATTGAAATTAGATTTAGATTTTTGCGTTTTTTGAGATTTTAGAGATTTTACTCAAAATTTTGTCAATTTCAAATTGTGTCATCAGAATGATTTCATTTCATTTCATCTGCGTTCAAAATATGTTCTCTGAGAAATGATATGTCGCAACCCCGATTCATAAAATTTTTCTGATTTTGTTGAACTGTGTTATTATATATATTAAGATGTCCTTTAAAACACCGATTTATCGATTTGCGTTCATTAGGTTTAATCCCAAACTTATTGCAATTGTTTTGTTCTCGTCAAGAAGAGTGATTTAACATTTGAAATATCAAATTAAAAAAAAAAAAAACAAGAACAAAAAACTACCGCACTTTAAATTTTTACAAAATTAAACAATTCAGATTTGATATAAAACAAAATTTTTATGTTACCATATATCTTATACATAACATTGTATTAAGCAATATAAAATTATATATGAAATCATGCTAATTAATATATGTATACCATATATAATAATATATGCCACATCTGCGGTAATATCAGTCGATATATGTTTATTTAGATATTAATATGTATGGTATCATATCAAAAATTTTCTAAAAACCAAATCCAAGATACAATTATATGTTATCATATGAGCCATTTAATCGCCATTGAGTGGAAACCACAAGGTATAACGAGAAGAGTAGGCAGGCCGTCTCACACACGACGCCGTCAACTGAATATAGAAGTCATATCTACTGATCAGAGCTGTTGAGAAGTGAAGAGAATATCATCCAACCGGTCCGAATGGAATAAATTCGTTGTTCCCAATATAAACCACAGGACATAATATATATATATGCCATCAAATATATCCATATTAAGCTATATATTTTTATATATAATATAATATTAATTAGCATAAGATTGTATATGAGCGTTTTTACTCGGGTATTTCAAATTACTAAAAAAAAATTAATTGAATAATTGAAATTTTTTTTTATTCTATTAATTAGATAAATTAATGTTCGCCTAAAATTGCCTATTCCGTACAATAGGTCCTTTTAATGATTGTGCACCAAATTGAAAGTACCTCTCAATAATTTATAATTGATTCTCTTAATAATTTTTAAGCCTACTCATACTAAATAGTCTGTGACTCTAGCTATAACTGAATTTCATATTTCTTTGTTGTTGCATGAGTCTCAGAAAATTTCATTTAATTGAAATTGACATGACAAATAAAATTTTAATTTTATTTTTGTTTTCTATAAAAAGTTGTGACTTTTCGTCAGTGTTGCCAAGTATTTTGTACAAATTCCCCTAAATTGTCCAAAAAAAACCCTAGCTTCACTCTACTCCAAAAAAAATTCTCCTAAAAATTATTTTTCCTAAAATTGGCTAATATTTTAGTTTTTAAATGTTTTACTTTAAAAATTTAAAACCCAATGTTTAATTTTCGATCTTTTATCATAAATTATGATGTGAGCAAAATTATTCAAGTTCAAGATCATTTGTTTTTAGTTATACAAAAAACCGTGCAATGTTTATTTATTAATTAAAAAATATCTTCATCCGCTAATTTAAAGCAGTCTTTGTCTACTGACAGGTCCTTACATGTTTCAATTTAGTTTTTATTTTAAATTATTTGAATAAAAATGTTAAGATACACTAATTTCGTTAGATTTTTACGGTTTTCATAGTCAAAATCTGTAAGTTTATTTTAATTTTACCAAAAATCTAAAAAAAGTTAAAATTATACCAAAAATTTGACAGAACTAATAATCGATCCGAAAAATTTTTATTTTTATTACTGAAATATTACATCATTTAAACCGATTTTTACCCCACAAAATTCCACCTAACAAATTCACTCAGGGAACTTCTGCTTTATTTTTAATGTAAATGTCAGTCATTTGAAGAACAAATTAAATGTTTAATTACCTTGTACTTCATTTTATAAAACAAACCACATCAAATGACTGTTTTATGATTTTACATTCATTTTGTTTTTTGTTATAAAAAAAAAAATTAATGTTTGTGTATTTTTTACTAATATGTGGTTCATTTTTACTACAATTGTTAGTCATTTTTTGAACAATAAAAAACAAATGACAATGTTAGTTGAATTTACTGAAATGTAGGTCGTCCTTTCTTTAAGTGAAATTTCATTTGTTTTTAACTACATTTGCAGTGGTCTTTACCTACATAGTATTCTAAGTGTATTTCTAAAAATTAATATTATGAAAGTTGTTTGTAATAACAGTTTTTTTTTTTTAATTCAAAAAATTCTCAAAAAATTGTAATGCTCAACAAATTTTTTTTTAATTTTTTTAATTCCCCAAAAAATATTCAAAAATTTCATAAATTTTTATATAATTTTTAATACAAAATTCCAAAAATTCAAAAAAAATTTTCTAAAATTTCTTTGAATTTAAACATATTTAAGACGAACACGCCGAAATTCTTTCCCAAATGTATCAAAAACTTTCCATTCAAGAAATCAAATAAAAGATTGTCACAACATATGTTTTTCTACATTTGTTTAATATTTTGTGGACAATAAAAAAAATCAATCAAATTTTACTCAAGTAAATTGGAACATCGCTAATACTGAATTAACTTTTTCGGTCCCAAGGACCTCCTCTTAATTTTGTTTTTCTACATTTGGTTTTTTTGATATATTTTATTTAAAAAAAAAATATAATATTTTACTTTTGCATTTTTTTAAATATATGAAAAAAAATGTTTTTGGGGATCCATGATCTAGTAGAATGCTGCAGTAAACGGTTAATAAATGAAATTCATTATCATGAATCAAAAAAATGCTAATGAAAATAATTTCATTTCAATTGACATCAATGTAATGGTAATCATCAATTAATTATTCCATTTAATAAATTAGTCTCATGTGTGATTCAAATACATAATACTGCATTTCCACTTACGTGTTTTAAGCAAAACACGTGTTTTGGTGAAAAAAAAATGTATGGGAAAACAAGTATAAAACACGTTTTGTTTCAAAACACGTCCAAAACCAGTTCAGTGGAAACGCACAGTGGGATATATGACAAAATTTTTGGAAATAATTCGTCCATTTTATTTCTTAGTAGTCAGATTGCAATCAAACAGGCATATTAAATTTTGAGTGCTCAAACTTCTTTTTTTTAATATTTTTTATTTAACTAAATAAATTAGTCATTAAATAAAAACAAAATGACAGCTGTCCTGTTCCACTCAAAAACTACATTCGTTTAAAGTTGGAATTAAAACAAAAAAATCAAATTTTTGCAATTTTTTTCCCAAAAAGCAACAACAGTCTTTTACCTCCATTACCTTCTATCTGAACATATTAAGTGTGCTTACTATTCTTAAAGGTCTTTTCATATAAAATCGAGTTGTGAAAAAAAAAGTTTTGATTTGTATATAGTTTGCCCCCCTGCCGCTTTAAAATTTTCCACATTTTTAAAGCAAAATTTTAATCCACTGTTAAAAAGTGTGCACGCCTACAATTATGTAGCGGATGCGGTTGTAGATACACCAACATATACCTAATTTATTGGGTAAGTATCGAATCTCCGCTTTCAATATAGACATGGCAGCAAAAAATATAAAAATCCCATTTGTGGAAATTTTATTTTGATTTTTAGAATTGTGGGACACAATTCGGACACAAATTTTACATTGTTGACTTAAAAGTTTAAAAAATCATTTGGAATTTGTCTACAAAAAATTCTGGTGAAATATTTACAAATTCTGTTAAAATATAAACAAGCCTAGAAAAAAATGTATAATTCAGAAAATTGTAAAACTTACTTGTAACTTATGTATGTATGTTTCTTTCTGCATGTAATAAGAAATATAAGAAATATTTTCATATGGGGTAACTTTTAAAGATTTCGTGTAAAGAAGTTATATACATATTATATAAGTATATGGTATCATTGGAAAGTAAATTAACTGTAGATTACGATTAAAAACTTGTGTAATCCTAATAGGAAGTTAAAAATTTCAGTTTTTGTTAAAATGTAAATATTCACTATTCAATAAAATATTTCTTAATAGACATAATGCAATGATTTTTTGGACTTAAATAGACTTTTAAGTCAACAATTTATGTCCGCATTTGCAGTAAGCATTCCTACAATTCCAAAAAATAAATTTAAAAATAATATTTTTTTTTTCATTTTTTGCTGCCATGTCTACATTTAAAGTTTCGATTGGAAGAGACTAACTCAATACATTAGGAATATGTTGGAAAATCTATAACCGATTCAGCTTCTTAATTGAATTGCCTTAAAAATATGGCAACTTTAGAAGCGTCTTGTTGGAAAAAATATACACAAATCGAATTTTTTTTACACAGCTCGCTTTTGTATAAAAAGGAATTACAGAATGGTGGGCACAGTTTAGTTATATGTTCAGAAATAAAATATTTATCTATAGGTGAAAGACAGATGGTGCTTTTTGGGGAAAAAATCCCAAAACTTTTTTTTTCTACATTAAACGAATTTATTTTTTGAGTGAAACAAGGACCTGGACCTGATTCGGACCAAATTTGGAATTTCATATTTCCAAATGGGAAGGTTCAATTTGGAAGGTTCAAAATGAAAATTTCAGCTCGATATTACGTCACTTATGCCTTTCGGACCACTAATAAGAAATGGCCGAATTATTTCCAAAAATATTGTCATATATCCCACTGTGAAAAGTAGCATAAGAATCAATAAAAAATAATGAAAAATTTGAGCAATTTTGACACATTTAAAAACCAAATTCAACCACCTGCATTTACTATATTGAATGAAATTTTCTATATGGATACCATTAGACTTGTATTATCGAGGTGTGATCAAAAAGAATAATAAATGTGACTTTTAACTAGTTCCTGACGTTTTTCTCTTCTCCTGTAAAGTTATGAAAATGAATTATATGCCCTTATTCGAGCGAGATATTCAGTTATATTTTTTCAGTTCTTAGTTTACTAATATTTAGCAAAAAAAAAATTTGCTAGTTTTAGAAGTTTTAAGTTGCTTTTTCTGTTCTACTGGTTTATTTATAAGAATGCCCAGATTAATTTCTATAAGTGTACAAATTAAGCTTGGAAATGGTGTAGTTATAAATATTTGAATATCTTTAACAAAAAAACTGAATCATAATTGTAAATTTAAAAATATTTATTTTTTTAATAAATAGTAAGAAATAGCAACAAACAGAGAGGTAGAACGAGTAAAATATTTAAAGAATCGCACAAGTGTTTCCTTATGTGACTTATATATTTACAATGTCAGATTTGTTTATGGATATGCATCGCCAACGTTGGCATATCTATCAAACACCACCAACGTCAACAACACCAAGTTCAACACAAAATTTTGACGAGCATACGTTTAGTCATCATAAAAATAATATGCAAAACAATACTAATGGTGCAGCCTGTAATGATAAATTTAATAGAAAAGAGGAAGAAGCCGCCGAAGAAGATGATGATGATGATATTACATCAAATATATTAAGCTTAAAATTACGTAAACCTAAACATTGGAAATGGGAATTATCTACCTCAAAATCTTGTTCGAATATAGCCCTGCCACGTATCTTACTCTATGATCATAAAGGTGTGCTACTAGTAGATGCCCAGGGTGAAGATGAACATGTGTATAAACAAGAAGATTATGAAAACCCGAAACGTGATAAATCGAAAAAGCGTCCTCGTCAACATTATCAGCAACATCAACGATCGGCAACAACAAATTTAACGCATTCCATACGTAAAGCTTTGGAAAAAGAATTTAATGGTTTACAAATACAAGAAGCTACTCCGTCGCCAGAACCCAACTCCTTAGACTCTCATACCTACAATAGCCAACCTTCACGACGTAGTCGCAAAGCTATTGAGCTAAATACCACCGATCTGCCAGATTATGCTCTCTCGCGAAGATCATCATCATTAAAAGGTGTACGTTTTAATGTTCAAGATGATGAGAATGATAATGATGATTATAATCAACATAGGATATCACAAATACCCGAATTTTTACCAACACCACCATCGACCATAACAACACCTACCTCATCTTCATCAGGTCCCCGGGAAAAGCGTAAATATCGTCGTTCTCATAGTTCTGGTCGTTCACCAGCTCATTCGGAATCCATTTTAGAAAGATTTAGTTATCAAAAATGTCGCTTTTCTTCACCCGAATATGCGGAAGAACATCAGGTACAACATGCCCCACGTTACTTTTTACGTACTAGTAAAGCTGGTACTTTAGTAGTACAAGAAGATAGTTTCTGTTATCATCCCCTACGTCGCCGTAGAAGACAAAAAAATCATTCTACTGAATCTTTACAAAATTCGCAAAAATTGTCTTCAAACACTTCTCCAAATACGCCGCTATCAGCAAATAATAGTCCGACTCCTAGTGAGATAAGACGTAAAAAATTACGACCCATACGCCGTTATATGAGTGATGGCAATATTTTACTAAATAAACAATTGTCCACATCAGAGGAAGAATTTGCTCGAGATGGCGGCCAAAAACAAACAATGGATAATGTTAATTCAAGACAACTACGTAAATATTCAAATACGCGTAATCAAAATAAAGGTGGGTTTATATATCTGTATACATATTGTTTATGTACTTACACTACTCCCTTGTTATACGGTTGTGAGTAAACTTGTATAAGTTACTTCAAAAATTTTTGACACCTGTTGAAACTGATTTAAGATGCCTCTTATTTCTCAAGACATTAAACGTTTTCCCAATTTGAATAATTTTATAAGCGAAATATTTTGCGGTTTTTTGTTT
Organism: Delia radicum; assembly: GCA_021234595.1. Classification (NCBI taxonomy): domain Eukaryota; kingdom Metazoa; phylum Arthropoda; class Insecta; order Diptera; family Anthomyiidae; genus Delia; species Delia radicum. The sequence continues at coordinate 196,125,012 of CM037852.1, forward strand.
ATAACTAATTCAGCACTTAAAAGGATTGATTCATAACAACACATTATTGCTTTTAAATCCACTTTAATTACGCTAATTAAATTGTTTACACTAATTTAAAATTTTTAAAATTTTAAATCGTACGGTTCCGTAAATATTCCCATATATTTGTCTAGAATCGTAGTTAAATTGCCTGCAATAAAATGTTCAAGACAATTGAAAATTGCAAAATTTTTACAAATTTTCACATAAAGGGTCCGCCATCTAACGTTTTTTTTTAAACTAGTGCTTATTTCGTGAATGGTAACACTTAGCTCATGTCTGATTTGACAGATAATTAGTTTTATCCTTCCGCTGAACGAATATGGTCCGTATGTTCGTTATCTTGTGTAAGAAGTGAAAGAAACTGGCATCCTCATCGATAAACCAAAGCGTGAAAAGCCAAAAACAGTGCGTACACCCGAGAATATTGCTGCTGTGGCAGAAAGTGTGCGTGAAGCGCCATTAACATCAATTCACCGTCGTTCTCAACAATTGAACATTTCGGAGACATTATTGAGACGAATTTTGCATAAAGACCTTGGTATGACGCCATACAAAGTCCAATTGGTTCAGGAGTTCAAAAAAAAAAAGTTATTTGGCGGACCCTTTATTTGAAAATGTGCACTTTCACGTGTACCTTGAAAAAGTTAGAAGGTACCTTGAGACGTTAATTTTTATAGTTAATATAAAGTGGCATATCACGTTTAATTCAATTATACTATACTATACTTGAAATAAATGGACAGAAGGTCAATAATTGCATAAATAACATTTTAATAATCGTGCTTTTACCTCCAACATTATTATAATTTGTTTACATTTAAATTCAAAATGACTTTGTTCCATACGTTAATGTAATGAATCAAAGGATAAAAGTGCATGTCGAAAACCTCAACCCTTAAAAAAAAAAACATTAAACTTACAATTTATTAGACAAAAGTAAATAACGAGTTCGATTGGAAAAAACGCGACAAACATTTTCACTTTCAACTGTTTTTGTATACGACACTGAACTTTTTTCTCAACAAGTTTTCCTTATGAACGTTTCCTCTGCCCGCTGTTTCACATTCCCATGAAAGTGAAATCAATATGACTTTTTGGTGCTTTGTCTTTCACATACTCATTTTTATTTTCGATTTACTTCCTGTAGAAAGTAAAACGAAAGCACTTTTTTCCTTACAGAAGATTGCTTTATAAGTTAAAATTTAGCATTTTGACCGAAAACACATATTTTTCGATTATTATTTCGAATTTTTACATTTATGGGGATCAGAAAGCACCAAATTTCAATTTCATGTGCTTTTAAAATTTATTCGTATTCAAAAAATAAGAAAACTGATCGGCTCAGTATTTCGCTAGCAAATAAAATATAAACAAAAAGTGAATAATAGAGGATTTTTTGGTATCTTTAGTATCCTGATTGCTAGGAGCAGAAAAAATTTAAGTGTTGGGAACTTGTTTTGTAGCCTTCAACGATAATTTAAAAATAATCTTAATTAATATCATTTGATTATTTTCTGATTTCTGAACAATTAAGCAAATTTTTATTGTAAAAAATTGAAGAATTTTTTCGAAGTCCATTTGTAAACTAACTAAAAACCAGATTACGCTTATATGTCGTACACATAAAAATTTAGGAGTGATAATGTGTGTCGGATATTTTTTGATCTCACTTCTTATAACGACACAAAACGCCTATTTGTCAATGTATTTTATTGATAATGTTAATTTAAAAAGAAGCGAGTTAAGAATCTTATTCCTATCATAGTTACTTGAATTAATTTTTTACAAAAAAATATTAAAAGTCGAATGAAATACACTTTCCGATCTTTTTTAGAATTATACATGGAATTTTTTTACTTTCACCGCTTGTTTGGTAAATATTATCAATTATTTTAGTGAACCAACATTGAAATTACACTGGTACACGAAAATCGTTTCAAGGTACATTTATAATAGTGCTTTGAAAAATATTAACTAATACTTTTATTCACTAATTATGTGTACCAATTTTGAACTCCAGGCTTTAATAATATTTTTTTTATTAATATATTTTGTAACTTTAAATAAAAATATTGCTCTTATTCCTACTCTTATTGCCTTAAAAATTTTTCTGAAAATTTACTTTGGACATTTCACGGCACAATTCCCCCATTTTTCTCTGTATCTATTATACTTCCTGGACCTAGATCTATAATAAACCTAGGTCCACGGGTAAATAAAAGACATTTTTTCAAAAATGTGCAAAGTATATATTATTTTGTACGATATATCCAATATTTCCAAATATAAAAAAAAAACGATATAAAACTTAATTAATCTTAACAAGACATTAATAAAAATCTTTAAAAACCGCAATACAAGGGAGTTGTGTAGCATAGAATATATTTTAATTATATGATACTGTAAATTAACAATATAAAATTTTATTTTGTTTAATCAACACAGATTTAAATTTTTCACCAGAAGTTCATCAAAATGGCAAAGTCAGATAAAAATATATTGTTGTAGAAATGTAAATGTTATTAATACTTATTATAATGTATATTAAAAGATATGGTTGTGACAATTTTTAAAACAAAATTTAATAAACATAAATTAGTTGTAAAAAAAAATTGAGTAATCTAAATTAAAGTAAGATTTTTTAGATAAGAGAGGGACTATAAAAGAGTGACTTCCATTTTGGGTGCCTTGAAATTCATATTGATTTTGGTATCAAACAACAAAATATTTTGAGATGTGAAAAAATTGAATTGAGCCGGCTAATACTTTTTGAGCTATAGGCTCCCAAAGTGGAAAAATTTCTTTTAATGGGATCGATTACTATTTTTCGAAAGAACACACAGAACGAAAATAGTGCCAACCGAATTGAAAAGTGCACTTTGATGATAACCACTAATAAAGTCGGTTAGATATTGAAATTTGATTTCTGAATATTTTTGGTCTTGCAACTAAAATTCCGTTGTATAAACCGAACTTTGTCGTGAAAAAACAATACTCAGTTGTACCAACCGATTTGTAGTCGTAGTAACGGAGTTTTTTGTTGGCAAATGGCAAAACATTTCTTTGTGTTCCTTTGCTTTTATACAATTAGTCCAGTTATTGTAGTTTTAGTTGCAGTTTTCATATTTGATTTCAGATTTATAAATTTCAGAACTACCAATGAAACATAGCATTGGGAATTCAAAAAATTTCAAAAAAATTTTAAGTTAAAAGTTTTTTTAAATATAAATTAAACGTATGTTTTAATAACTCAACAAAAACAAGTATATTCAAATCAAGCACCGGAAAACGTCCTGTTTTTGGTTGTTACCAAAAGTAAATATCCAAAACATTTAAAATGATTTTATAACTTAAAAATACACAATGCAACATATAAATTGGTTCCTCTTTCGTACCCGGTTTTTTTTTTTGAAGTGTATATTGAAACTAAAAAAAATCCGCAAAGGACTTGGCCAGATTACATCGAAATTTTTTTTTTTGGACACCCTAAGTTTTTGCACCCAAACATGATTTTTTTAAAAAAGGAAAATTTTTATGGAATCCATATATCATAAACCGTTCGGAATTTTGTTTTTATGTCTTTGGCAAAGTTGTAGATCCAAACCAAAGCAAAAAAATTCTCATATGGACCGACCCAAAAAAATTGCATCCACTGCATCAAAATTGCAAAAAATTGGGAAAAAATGCTATTTTTTTATGATAATATGGAAATAGCCAAACTTTAAAATCCAATTTTAAAATCCTGTTTAGGAAGATGAGGTGTTGTAAAAACCCAGTTCCACCTAAAAACCGCAACACGAAGATAAAACACACATGACAATCACACCCACTCAGAAACATTTTTAAGAAGTTTTTAAAAAGGGTGTTGTAAAAACCCAGTTCTACCTGCAAAGTGCAACACGAAGATAAAATACACTTGACAATTACACCCATTCAGAAACATTTTTTAAGAAATTTTTAAAAAAGGGTGTTGTAAAAACCCAGTTCTACCTGCAAAGTGCAACACGAAGATAAAACACACTTGACAATCAGACTAGCACGCAGTATAAATAACAGTTCAAGTATCGTTTCATTGTCATTCAACAAGTGTATTCGAAAGTGAAAAGTCTTATTATATCCGTGTTTTGTGCAAAATTTTACAATTCAACTATTGCGCAATATGGAAAATAGCCGGTGTCCAAACATTGATTATTTTTGTTTAGTTTGTGGTCATATGGTGCCTACAAGTGTGCAAAGGAAAAGGTCTACTCCGGAATTTAAGCTAGCCTATGCATCTTATTTCGATGAGGTTGATCCCAGCGGTGAAGATTACACTCCAAATACAGTGTGTGGCACTTGTTACTTCCGCCTTTTGGATTGGTATCATCGACGAGGTAGAAATTTAAGTTTCATGAAGCCAATGGTGTGGATAAAAGACCCAAATTCACACGACAAATCCCGGTGTTACTCATGTATCAATTACTCCCCTAAGTTAAATAAACATATGTTAAAATGCAAAACATATGTGGCCGCTTATACAGGCATAGTCCCGGTGTCAATGCCTGATGGTGTCAAACCACCTAAGCCTCCGAGTCCGGATGTTATGTCCACACGGTCATCCACTACGACTTTCACAAATCAATCAGATTTCCAAGATGCCGATTATGAGCCTGATATTGACGACGATAAACCAAAACCGCTCGTACAAAACGAAATGGACTATGTTGTGGCTAAGATGGGCTTATCACAGCGGAATGCAGAATTACTAACGACAAACATTGGCTACGCAAAATAAGTGTGAGCAAAAAGATGTGCTTTCTAGGGTTAAGGAATGTTCGTATTAAGATGACATGTACTAGAGAGTTGTTTATATTGTTGTTAGATATAATTTAGCTGAAGAAAGATTTCTTAAATTCCCAGTATTTAAGCCATTTCAGGACAAAATCATGAAAAAATCATAAAAAATAGCATTTTTTCCCAATTTTTTGCAATTTTGATGCAGTGGATGCAATTTTTTTGGGTCGGTCCATATGAGAATTTTTTTGCTTTGGTTTGGATCTACAACTTTGCCAAAGACATAAAAACAAAATTCCGAACGGTTTATGATATATGGATTCCATAAAAATTTTCCTTTTTTAAAAAAATCATGTTTGGGTGCAAAAACTTAGGGTGTCCAAAAAAAAAAATTTCGATGTAATCTGGCCAAGTCCTTTGCGGATTTTTTTTAGTTTCGATATACACTTCAAAAAAAAACGGGTATGAAGGAGGAACCAAACGATGACCTTAAAAATGCTGCACTGTGATATTGAAATATACTTTAAATTAAAAATATCAATCAAGTTGAAAATCGAAAGATATCTCTAGAGACAAACATTAATGTTGAAAAAATAATTTTGAAAATAAAAAGTTTTGTGAAAAATAAAACGTTTTATAACGGTTTTTCTTTTTCATCTCTTGTTTTAGTTCCAAAACTACCCTATGGGGAATGAGGAGTCAATTGACCTAAAAGTGACTGGTTAAAGAAGGACTTATCACAGGACTGGTATAATTTAATACTAAAGTGGGTTAAGCAGTGTCAATTGTCCTAAAATTACCAATCCTGTGACTGGTAAAGGGAGGACATACCACTTAACCAGAATGATTATTAACAAGAAAAAGACAGTTGGCCAGAATTTCACCCATTGGAAGCTGTTTAGTTTTCGTTTGTTATATACAACATGGATCTTTTGCGACAGTCTTGTGGTATACCCATCTTTGGTTAGTCCTGTGGCATGCCACTATGTGGTTTAAAGCAGGACAAATGACCCTCTCCGATGACAAGCCAATGTTAAAGTTGCCAGTTGTTTACATAGGGTAGGGTTTAGCAGAGAACCGGTCTCTGGCACGAAGGGACCGATCCTGTGGCACACGCAGAACCGGTCCCATTCTCCATAGGCTATTAATTCAGGTACTATTGTGGAATGTTAATTAAATTGCATTAAAAATTATACCACCTAGTGCGTTTTTTATCTTGATAAAATTTTCTTATATTGCAAACAAAATTGCATAAAAAATCTTGCAAAATTTTTTTTATTAATTTATTTGTTAGCAGAATGTAAATCGAAGGTTAAGTTGTAATATCAATTAATTGTACCAGTAATCCAGTTTTTCACATGTCGCCATTATGTTGAAATTTGTTAAGTGTACTGTTGTAATTGCATTATCATTACCAATGTTTTTTTAAAAAAATTTCGTTATTTTTTTTTTAAATTTTTGAACAAATTTGATTTTTTTTTAATAATTTGTTTGCTAGCTAAATTTTAAAATCAATTAATTGTAACAGAAATCTATTTTCACGTTCCGCCTTTATTTGGAAAATTTTTTAATTCTGTTTTAAATTGCATTTTTATAACAAATATTTTTTTTTAAGTTTTTATATTTTCGTAAAAAAAAAACTTTGAAAAAATAACCAAATTTTTTTTTTACCAATTTGTTTGTTTGCAGAATGTAAATCATGGATTCAGTTTTAAAATCAATTAATTGTACCAGAAATGCTATTATTTGGAAATTTTTAAAGAAATTTTTATTAGAAATATTTTTCTTTCAAATTTTCATATTTTTGTAAAAAAAATTTGTTTAATTACAGCATATAAATCGTGGATTCAATTTTAAAATCAATTAAATGTACCAGAAAGCAATTTAAGCGTTCCGGCATTTTTTGGAAATGTTTTAAGTACAGCCTTAAATTCCATTTTTATTAGCCATATTTTTCTTTTTTTATATTGTCTTTTATTATATTATTTATTATATTGTCCTAACAAATAATCTGTAGAGTTTTTGTTTTCACATTCATTAATTGACCACTTTCAGGAATGAGTTGATAGATCTATTTCGGGGATTTTCTAGAATTTTCTGAAAGTAATCAATTAATAAATTTGAAAATAAAAGCTTCATATTTTCGCAAAAAAAAAAAAAAATTAAAAAAAATTGCAGCAATTTTTTTTACCAATTTATTTGTTTGTATAATGTTACTTGTAGAATAATATTTAAAATAAATTTATTTGTACACAAGTGTTTGTTGTTCATTGAGAAACAAACAAAATAACTCGTTTTAAAAGTATTAAAATTTGGTGCCTGATTCAAATAAATATAATTCATTAAAAAAATTGATTTTCATTACAAAAGAATTCAAAAAATCCAATCCAAAGACCTGTGTGTTTGGTATAACACAAACGATATAATTTTCGATTCTTCTTTGTATATAACCGGTAAGTTTAAGTTTTAAATGAAATAAATATTCACTTTTGCCAATTTATATTAAAAACATATCGCTAAATCAAACTAAAAAATCAAAATTTTCAAACTTTGTTCAAAAAAGACTAAAACATAGCCAAATTTTTCGAACTTTCTAAAATTTTCTTAAAAAGTTTGAGAGTAATCTGTAATCTGTTTAAAATTTGGCTATAAATCGCTAAATAATTGTAAATTATCAATACCGATAAACCATGTTTGAAGCTCTTCGTCTTTCACCACCTTTCATCTCTCCACTACCCCCTTTCCAAAGAAAGCAACACATTAATTAATAGGAAGAGTTGCAACTCTTTAAAAAAAAAAAATGCAAGATTTGACGAGAAAATAGTTAAATTGGCAACAGTGTTAATATTAAAATTTTTTAAAATAAGTTTGCTTTAATTGTGCAATAAAAATTATACAAGGTGGCGCAAAAGTAATCCTCCTATCAGAAAATGCTATAAATTTTGCGATTGGCCCCTAATGTCAGTTCTGTTTTGACATTTGTGTAGTAAACACATGCGAAATACACGTTAATAAACAATGTTACGCTACACTGCTCCAGAACGCGGAATATTGGTGACTATTTATTTGACCAATAATCGGTCGGTGACTTTGGCACAACGTGAATTTCGTCGCAGATTTCCTGGCCGTCCAACGCCTACTGGTGAAACACTGCGACGTTTAGCCGCTCGCCTCGAAGTGACTGGCACAACACGAGATGCTGCCAGGCGTGGGAGACCCCGTAGTAGCCGTTCTGCAGAGAATATTGCTGCTGTAGCCGAGGATGTCATGGAAGCGCCGTCGACATCGACCAGACGACGTGCCACGCAAATGGGTATCAGTCGACGGTCTTTACAGCGAATTTTGGTACCAGATTTGAAGATGTTTCCGTACAAAGTCCAGACGGTGCATCAGCTATTAGCTGCTGACCGCCAATCGCTTGTAACATACGCTCAAGCCATCCTTAATCACCATCAAGAGGAAGATGATTTTTCATCAAAAATAATCATGAGGGATGAGGCCCATTTCCATCTTAGCGGGTACGTAAATAAGCAAAATTTACGCTTCTGGGCACTGAAAATCCGCGAGTAACCCACGAAGAGCCATTACACCCGCTCAAAGTCACTGTATGGTGTGCTGTTTTCGCTGGAGGAGTCATCGGACCTTTTTTCTTCGAAGACGTCGCGGGCCAAACGGTTACTGTGAATGGTGAGCGCTACATAGCAATGATCAACGAGTTCTTTTTGCAGCAACTTGATGAATTGGGATTGGAAAACATGTGGTTCCAACAGGACGGTGCAACGGCACACACTGCACGTGCCACAACCGATATGCTGAAGGATGCATTTTCCGGGCGCCTAATCTCCCGTTTTGGCACTGGCCAGCAAGATCGCCTGATTTGACCGCTTCAGACTTCTTTTTGTGGGGCTTTTTGAAGTCGCGTTTTTATGTCAACAAGCCTCAGACTCTTGCAGCTCTTAAAGACAATATCCGTCAAGAACGTGAGGACCTATCGCCGGAAGTTTTGGCCAAAGTGATGGCAAATGCCATAAAAAGGGCTCAAATGGCAATCAACCGTGGCGGCGGCCACTTACATGACATCATATTCTCGACTTGATGTAAAAAAAATTAAAATACCAAATAAAAATAATCCACAAGAAGAATCAAAGTTTTTCATTTTTTTTTAAATTACAGCCAAAAAACATCGGAAGGTTATTTTTGCGCCACCTTGTATATGTGACACCCTGTAATCACACCCACTTAAAACCAAAGCGAAAGCACCTAAAAGTATACAGCAGAAAATTTTGAAAATTAGCAAATGGTGTTTAAATCAATGATCTCTATAAGATCATGATCTCAATTAATATTATCGCAAAAACAATTCGTGATTTCTTTAATAATTTTTAACATTTAAACCATGATTTTATTTTACTAGCAGTTTCATTCATCAACTAACAATCAACGAAATGAGAACAAATAATTTTAAACTAATTACGCTAATTTTAAGTGTTTTCTATACACTAACACTTTTAGTGCCTGTAGAAAGTGCATCAATACGTTCTGTCTCAAATAACTCAAATCAAAATCCTATCGTTTATCGTCGTTATATTCGCCGAAGACCACCAATGCAGCCAAATGATCAGTATGTAGATGAAGTTGTGGAAATATTTCATACTAAGCAAAGACCACCACCCATTGTCCATATGTTGACCGATGAAGATGTTGATAAATTTATATTTTGCGATTTTAATGGGGAATTGGAAGAATGTAAGTATGAAGAAATAAATAAAATGGAATATATTAGATTACTTCTTTGTATTGTTCACAAAATATAGGCAAAAAATATTGGGAATCCAGAAGACCTAAAAAACCAACAACGACAACTACTCAAACACCTAAAGAAAAAACAACTAAAAAACCAACACCAGCTGAGGCCACAACTTTAAAAGATGAAACAACTACTAGACTTTTGCAGTCTGAAACAAATTTGTATACAACAACTACCATAATACCACTTTTGCCTAATATACCCGAGTCAGTCGATGATATAGATTTAGTAAATTATGATGAAGTAGATCAAAATAATCTAGAAAACGATGTGGAAATTATTAATCAAAATGAGGAAGAGACTGATGAAGAGGATTATGTTGATGAAGCTGAAGATGAAGATGAATATGATAACGACAATAATGATGAAATTAATAATATATTCTCATAATTTATAAAAGAAAATTAAAAAGATTAAATAATATTAAATATAATACTCCCATTTAACCATGGAGTAAATACATGTCAACTCAAACATAAATATGGCATTTTCGGACCGATCACCTCCGATTTCAACTAAATTCACCATTCCGAAATATGACGTCATGAAAATTTTAAGTTAAAATGTATTCTTTAAAATGATATGCATATCGAGGAAGGGTCAAAGGTAATTTTTTGGGCCATTGAGTACAAACGCCCATATCAAGAAATGCTCATTTTTTTAATTCTTTGAAAAATATATGCTTATTATTGAACTATCCTCTACATTTGAGTGAAAAATTTAGGGCGTTGTCTCGTTTGGTCTCTGAGTTTTTCCTATGTATGCGTACATTTTGGAATATGTGTGTACCGTAAGCATACCGTGTCGCTAATACAAATCCTACTTACGATTTTTTCATTAGCATTGGAATTTAATTAGCATTAGTTAACTAATGCTAATGCCAAAAAAATTTCATTACCATTTAATTGTAATAAAATTTCTTGGCATTAGCATTTGTCCTACTAAGGCTAATGAAATCACACTAATGCCTAACAAAAACTAATTGCAGATGTTCTTAAATGCCTATTTTGGAAATATATATTGATATAATAGTAAACACTTTGATCTATATGAATGTAAATGTAAACGATGAAAGCACACATTTAACAAATATTCTCTGTACTCTCTCAATTCGAGGGATATGAACTTCACAATATGGACTCCAGAATACAGCAGAATACTCCAATTTCGATCTAACCTATGACGTATATATCAATTTTAACGTATTAGGATCAGAAAAGGCAGAACAACTTATCCTAATAAAAGCTATCATTGCAATATGCGCTGGAGTAGAGCTCCTTGATGAGTTTAATTCAAACGTGTATTGTAATGTGTTCAATACACGTTTGAAGTCTACGAACACTAAATTTAAAGATAAGAGCCATTCCATACACAGACTTTAGAACAATAACTATTAAACTGTTGATGTGATCAAAACATGGCTTGTTTGGTCTAAAGCCCGCTTGATCTCGTCTTACCTATGGTTCGATACTAGTTGCGATGCAATTGTGCATTATGTGGGCAATGATTTTGTTTGGCATGTTTAGAAGAGTTATACCCCTCCATTTGGAGCAATCTTGCAAGTTCCCCTTTTTTGGTAGTTTTATTACGAGGCCATCTCTAAAATCGTCTGGAACATTCTCATTTATCAAAAATTTTTAACCCTTTCGGTACTTCTTTTTTGTTTTTGACTTAAAAAATATTTTTTTATAATTTTGCAACTGTTATGGCCAACCTAATGACTAAACCAAAGTAATTTTTTTAAATTTTGTTTGCAAAAGTGGTTTTTGGGCATCATGCCATATGGCATAGAATGTATTTAAAGGAAAAAAAAATACAAAAATACAAAAATTTTAATTTTTAATGCAATTTTAAAGATTTTATGTTAAAAAATATATAAAACCACTTAAAAAAACAAATATAATTCATATAGGTTGTGGTACAACGATTTTTTGTTCACCACAAAATCTGGTGACCTCTTTTGTATCTTCATCACCATAAATAGACGAAGGCAATTGTACGCAGCCCCCATCCAGCCATTTTAAAAGGATAATATTTTGGTTCCTTTCAATGCAATAGTCCTATCTTCCTCTTCCTAACTTTTTTAAATCCTTTTCTGTTGCAAGTGGAGCTTTGCCCGTTTTATTTCCTCTTGTGGTGCCTGTTGTCCTTATTCACTTTTCTCGCAAATATATTAATAAATTAATTGTAGTGAAGTAATTATCAAAAAATAGTTTGTGGTTTATATTTTCCGGAATCGTTTTACAGAGGTGAATAACAATATCAGAGCAAAACCCTAATTTTGAGTCTCCAACAATTGTATTTTTCAACTGGTATATTTCGAGATCATATACAATTCCATTTGAGCTAATAACCAAATTATTTTTTTACCCCATTTGATAGGCTTTTTGGGCATATACTGCTTCAACCCAGTTTTAGCTTTGCACGGAATCATCATTTCATCAGAGCGACAGTTTTAGTCTTTTGGAATTTCATAAGTTCTTTAGATTAGTGCGTATTAAATGAAATCTATTTTTTGTCATGTGCTTGCGAAAGACTGGTATTTCAGTAGCACTACTCCAGTACATCGCTAAACGAGGATATCCTATTGTTCCAATATTAATTTCTGAACCCAGTAATGTAAGAATCTCTTCTCTTACAACATTAATGGCAGTTCCGGTTTTCATAAGCGTGGCCTGATTTGTTGCCTGAACAATAGAGTCAATAAAATCATATGGAAAATACTTTAAAAAATATGAGACAGGAGTTTTAACATCTTGTTTAGAATAACTTTCAGAAAAATCTGAGCCTGGAGTGCTCCACGCTCTCTTTGCCCATCGAAATTTAAGAATTTTTTGAAACGACGAATCCGTAGCTTCATCCAAATACAATCCTCTTCAGCATCTAAATTTTTGTCAAATAAATAGGTGTTCCCATCTGGATTAGTTAACTCCTCGATTAAAAAGAAATTGTTTTTATTATCATTGAGAGTTTCCTATAGCGTCTCCAAAACATAATTTTCTTCTTCTTCATCATCGCCAAAGTCAGATAAATCTGAGTTATTAAAATTAACCAAAATATTTTCAATTTGTTCGAAGTTTAGTTTATTAGGCTATGTTATTACGTTCAGCCGCTGCAGATGTATTCAATCAAATAAAAATTTCCGTTGGGTAAAATCTATGCCATATGGCATAGAAAAAAAAAAAAAATCGTGGAGCCTTATTAAACTATGTTTGGGATCTAATTTTTTTTTGTACTTACTAAGGCAATGATTATCTACTAAATTACTAACAAAAAGTTATCAAATAATTTTTTTTTGTGGTAGAATTTATAAAAGTACAAAGTGCTCTTTATTTTGAAAATTACGAAACTCGATAGGCGCTCTCGCTTTATGAGCCTTCACTATTTACTGGGTCCACTAACCAAACTATTTTTTTCATAAACTTCTACAAAAAACTTCAAAGAAAAATAAAGAAAAATAAAAAATATAGTATCCCTTAGTATTTGCTCTTAAAAGGGTTAATTAGAGGTTGTAGTAGCAACGTTGTATGGGTGATATTGGTTTACAGAATTTCGGGAGGTATTCCATCAGTGCTTTCAGATTTACCGGACTTTATACGTTTCTTCTGATGACAGAGGTAAAATTATATTTAAAAAAAAATATTTAACCCCAATTTCAAATATATTTGAGAATAGCCCATATAATCAACCACCCACAGTAAATATATAATATGAATAGATTACCCAAACAATATGAGTTTTCCCCACCTTATCTTACAAGTTTAGCCAACAGCTTTATTAAATCTTAAAGCTTTTTAGTTGGCAGAGTAGCCAGACCAACTGTTAATATTGCTATTCTTTGGAACGAAATTTGAATCTGGCAGGTACACTAATACGAGTATTTAAACACAATTTGCCGTTATCATACACTCGGAATATTATGTAGTTTACTATTTGTAGTTTAATAAAAAAGTTTTAAGTTGAGTTGAAAAAAAAAGGAACATGCATTTATTTAAATAATTAAAACCAAAAATTTATTTATTTGTCGATCTTTTATCATAAATTATTATGTGAGCAAGAATATTCAAGTTTAAGATCATTTGTTTTTTGTTAAACAAAAAACCGTTCAATGTTTATTTATTAAATAAAAAACGCCTTCATCCGCTAATTTAATATAGACTTTATCTATTGACAGATCCTTTATTTTTTTATTTTTCAGAAAAATATTAATTTCAACTGGTTTATACATTTGTTCAAAATTTTTTACTACCCTTTACCGATTTTTGTGGTTTCATTTATTTAAAGTTTCATACAAATTTAACCACAACATCAAAAAAAAAATTTTTTTAAATTTGTCTGTTTATTATTAAAAAGTTTTGTTTATATACAAAATTATTTTAATTCAAATTGCAAGAAATTGAAAATGATTTCACAAATGTATTGTAGAAAAGAAAAACATACGAAAACTGAAATAATTTCAAATAACTGAATATAACTTTAACTTTTACTGATCTGTAGTTAAAATTTGAACATTTATTTTTAACTTACTATTCTTTTATTCATATGGATTTGTTTGTTATTTAAACGATATTTAAAAATAAATAACAAGAAACATTTAATTTAAATTAAATTAAAAGTAAGTAGACCGGATTTTAAGTAATTTATCATTTATGTTAAACTACATTTTCAGTTAATTTAAACTATAAACTATTTGAGCGTAGTCAAAAATAAAGTATACGTTAGGAGTTCTAAACTGTACTTTTTTAAAAACTATACTTAAGGTCTTATCTAGAAAAGTAAAGGAATACTTTTATCGTTAAAGCCGGGTTTTTATTTAAAACTAGTTAAAGTTAACAACACAATCAATTCTTTTTCGGCAAGTAAATTTTTATGAAAAAAATAAGAAAAATATTAAAATTTAAAATATTAAAAGGTATTTTGCAAAACTTGTGTTTTTTAATGAAAAAAGCTAAAATATACGAAGATTAGCACTTCAAGCAGAATTTCTAATCAACAGTAACCCAGTTTGGCTCCTTCTCAATTGGCTTATAAAGCTCTTAAAAAAAAACTTCTAATGTATTCATCGCCAAAAATAAATAATTATCATGCAATGTTTGCCTTTCAGGAGTTTCCATTACAAACTTTAAAGGCATTTAATGCGTTTATTAATAAAATTAAACTTTTTCTATTTTTTGATATTTTTCTTTTGATCGAATTTATAATTAGCTGATACTTGCTTAAATTTTAGTACAAAACGTATGAAAACATTATATACATTTGAACTCGCTATATTTTTGAATAGCAAAATAAGAAAAAATTGGTTTTTAATTTAAAATCGCTTTCATACAGAGCCGACTTAAATGCGGACTCACTCTTACAGAAGTGCTGCATTTATTGTAAAAGTTATTTTTTATCATAGTTGTTGTCATCGAAATTACTCTTGCCAGTGAAAATGCAAGAAATTTTATTCAAATTATTTGCATCTTATAGGGAGTTTAGACTGAAATGTTAATCTAATAAAAAGTGGATTAACTGTTTATGTTGCACTGAAATTAGGCAGTTAATCAAATTTGTACAAGATTAAGTTTTCTGTCTAAAAGCCCTGTTAGCTGCAGTGAGGAGGCTTATTATTTTACATTTCGTTTTAAACCGCAATGTATATTGCCAGATCAAAAAATCTAAATTTTATATACGAAGGTTGGTGTCTGTGATATACTGATCTACAAAACAGGGTGACTTTAATAATTTATTTATACTAAGGAAGCATTACAATTTTTTCGGAGATAAAGGCTGATTAAAAAATCGCACTTTGTCAACAAATATCACTAATATATTCCTCAATAAACAGATTATGCATACAATGATTTTTGATTAATGACCAATATCCTAACGAACATATTTAATAGTGTCCGACCGAACAGTTCGGCCAAACAACTATATTTTGTCGGTTTTTTGATATCTAGAGGCAATGATGCAATTTTGGTATTGGAAACATGTTTGTTGAGCCGATTTAATTCGATTTTGTGTATAAAATTTAAGAGAAATGCCGAAGTTTAGCTATAAAGTTAAAAGTTCGGCCGCCGAACTATTTTTGATTTGGCCGAAGTTTCTGAGGCCGAACAGTGAATTCATTGCTTAACTACAGACTTTTCTTCAAATTTGACACTCAAAATAGCATCTAAACAGTCCAATAAACATTTTTCCATCCGCCAAATTTGTCCATAATGCTTTAAAATACCGAATACAGGCCAAATGCACTTTCTGGCCGAACTGTTCGGTCGGACACTAATATTTAATGAATTATAATTTTTTAAAATGTGTAGTGTACATGGGTAGTCAAAATATGCTAGCGTGCGTGAATCTAGTTTTTAAATCTAGTTTATCAGTGGCTTGTGACTTGACTTTTACTAGAAATTAAGTTTTTTTCCTCTATTCTACAATATTTTTATAAATTATAAATTTTTCTTTATCTTTGGACTAGCAAAGATCACTTTTCATTTGAGCATAATCATTTCAATATTGTTTAAAGGATAACTTGTTAATTTGCCTACAAATATCTCGAAAAAAACAAAAAGTGTATATAGTAAAATTGTTATGCTTTCCAATTTTATACACATGATCATTGAATAAATATTTCCTTAATTTCCTTTCGATTTTCATTAATTATTGTTTTGATTGAGCACTAGGTCTAATACACTCAGGGAACTTCTGCTTTAAAAATATGTAGTTGTTTGGGTTGTAAAACAGTTTCTTTATTTTTAATGTAAATGTCAGTCATTTGTAGAATAAATTAAATTTTTTACTAACCTTGTAGTTCAATTAAAAAAAAACAAACCACATCAAATGACTGTTTTATGATATTACATTAATTTTTTGTAATTTAAAAAACTAACAAAAAAAATGTTTGTCTTTTTTTTACTACCATGTTGTTAATTTTTACTACACTTGCTAGTAATTTTTTGAACATTAAAAAACAAATGACAATGTAAGTTGAATTTAATGAAATATAAGTCGTTCTTTCTTTAAGTTAAATTTCATTTGTTTTTAACTACATTTGCAGTGGTCTTTACCAACATAGTATTCTAAGTGTAGTTATGTTGTGCAAAATTTAAGAAAAATCGGATTAGTTAAGACAATATAAAAAAAAATTTAAATTAATTTTAAAAAATAGAAGGTGGATAAATTTGGGACTAGTTTTTTTTTAGCTCCTAAAAAGCACCGACACCTATTTTGTTTAATTTTTTAATATATCCATTCCAAAGAGTGGTTAGTGGTGTAGCTTCTTAACCCAAAAGAACACAACTAAATTATTTGTTAGTTGGATTATTTGGCGATTTTTTCAATACAGAAAATGAGGGGTAATTTCGGATGTTGTGGGGTAATTTGGGACTAAATATTTGAAAAAAAAAATAAGCGTAATAAATATAGAACTACTGATAAGATCAGTACCTTCAAATTGGAAATTGTAAAAAAAGGCTTTTGCGACATTGTTATTGGATCACCCTGTTTTAGTTTAGGGTGTACTTACAGGGTGTCAAAGTTGACTACCTGGTATATACAAAATATTTTGCGGCTTTTAGCTTTTGTAAATAAGGTCCGATTTCTAAAATGTTTAGCCTGGAGTATTATAGTACGTTGAATTAGAAAAAAAAAACAAATGGAAAAAACTAAATTTGAGCAAAATTCAAAAATCATTAGCGCGATTTAAAAAATTAAAAAAAAATAGTTTTCAACGTGCTAAAATAAGTTTAAATATTTTTGTTATGTTAGATCACCAAGGGGTTTAAATAAAATTCCATTTAAATAAAATTTCATATACAAAGAAGTAAATTACTAAAACTTTTAGTCTGCGGTGTAATTTTTGCATTAATTTTTTTTTTACCTGTTATGACGTGATAGATATTCATATTTTATACCAGCAGATAAGAAAATATGTGTTCTTTTAGCAAAATTATAAAAAATTAAGAATTTAAAAAAAAAAAATGAAACAATTTTATAAAAATAAACCAATAAAAACAAAAATAAATTAGCTTTTTTGTTTGAGTTAAGCTTTTAATATCTTAATGACTGTTAATGATATATAGACAGTTTTTTGAAAAATTATAGTCTTAAATATACAAAGTTCAAAAAATTTCACATCAGTTAAAAAAACTTATTAAAATATAACTCTTTTTGCAATCAAAGAATTTTATTTTCAAAATTTGTAATTTTTCACAAAATCTTATGTCCTAACTTTAATTATAAGAGGTATGTCAAGATATTCATTCCTAATATTAAGAACCATTTTTTATATAATCCAAAATTTTCTCATTTTCGACAAATCCCTGACGTATGCTGCATTCCAAACACTATTGAAACTACATTGCAAATTGTTTCTAAAGGCTTATGTTTCCGACAATATTAAAATTTGTATTGGTATTTATTACAAAGTTCCAAGAAAATTGTAAATACTTTTCCGACCAAAAATTTAAATTTTTTATAAGTTTTTTAAATTGTAAGGATTTTTTACGACTAAACTATTTAAGCTAATATAAAAAAGTTTACTACCTCTTTTTTCGTGAAGTATTTTTAACACGAACAATTTTTGTGTTTAAAACCATTAAATAATAACGTTTTTTTTTTGGTATATAAACCAAAAAAGTCATGGCAAAAAAGCAAAATTTTTATTTTAAAATTTAGATAACTTTTAAAGAAGAGGGGTTAAAGAAGAGAAGAAGGCTAAACATTTAAGAAATCGGTCCACATTTACAAAAGTTTTACTCGCCAGAAGATGTTTTATACACGAGGTAGTCAACTTTGACAACTTGTAAGTACAGCCTGTACTAAAACAGGGTTACCCAATCACAATATTACAAAAGTTAGTAGTTTAGAAGTTCTATTTTTATTAACATTATTTATTCAAATATCCCACTGTGCAACATGAAGAAGCGTTATAATTGCTGAAATTACACTCCCACCAATACGTCCTAATTTACCCCATTATGACCAAAGTTACATAATTTTCGTAACGTCTAAATATTTGCGAAAACCAATATGTCATTTGTAAAATACATAACGTAACAATAACTTTGGGACTTTAGCACATTTAATTACTATAAATGCAATTAATGTTTATCCCGATGAAAATAAATTTAAATAACATTTTAAATTTACCTGATTAAAAATGTAAAAGAAAGTATTATTTTTTTTTTTTATATAAGAACACCAATAGAACATTTTTTGTATGATTTTTTTATTTGCTACATAAATGTAATAAAAAGTACGACTATTAAAATACGAATTACTTAAAGTGATAATTTATTAAGGAACAAGACATAATAGTTAAAAATTCTGAAAATGCATTAGAATGGAAACAAATGCTAAGTCCAAAACAACCCCACCTTCCCCTACATTTTCAGATACATCATTTCCTATTTCAGATATAGTAATGATCAAATGCAAGCACGTGTTCTGTATTATTTGAGTGCAGAAACAAAAAATTATAATTTTTAAAAAAATTTCTTAAATAAAATTAAAAAAATTATCGTCGTAAGACATATTTTTATTAAGACAGTTAAAGAAACATTTCCAAAAATTGAAAACTTTGGTCGCGAAGCGCTATGGGTTAAAGCTATCAGATTTTTCTCAAATTTGCCCCACATAACTTTTAGACCTATTGCTTCAATAATCTGAACAATAAATTGAAATTTTCCTTCAAAAAAAGTTTTTTGTTTTCATATAACAAATGCCGCTCTACTGTGCAATGTTAAAAATTTTTCAGCATTTATTAATTCTGCTCCCTCTGCAATCAGGGACAAGTTCGTTAGTAGCTAAGACTTATGCCAAAAGCAGTTACTTAAATAGTTTAGTTTTTTTATTAGTTAATAATAATCATATGTATAATTACAAATTCTATAACATTACCCTAACCGAGCACTAGCTACTATGGCTTTCGGTGCGTTGTAGCGAGAACAGACCGGTGCCTCTGGTGGGAATCGAACCCACGACCCTCGCACTGATAAGCCAGCACGCTACCAACTAGCCTACCGGGGCGCACTAAAAATGTTTAAATTGCGCTCGTTATATACAATTAACACATTACCGGTAACAGATTTACCGGCAAACAGTTGCCCTTAAACAAATTAAAGTTTTTTCTATCGGAAATATTTGTAAAATATATGAGTCATCTTCAACTGAAACAATTTAAGTAGAAAGTAAATGAAATCTAGAATAATACACTATCAATTAACTATCAAAACCATACATACAAAAATATGTAGGAAAATCTTAAATTACACACAACGCACAGTGGGGTATTGGACAAAAATATTGGTAAACAATATAAAACTTTACAACTACTGATCCGATCAGTATGAAGTAAATTGGAGATTTTATAAAACAGTATTATGCTTTCGAAATAATGTGACTGGGTTACCCTGTGACTACGTTTGCTATTATGCCAAATTTGACTACGTTTGCTATTATTCAACGTTTGCTACGTTTGCTATTATGCAACAGATTGCTTAAAATACAGCACATTACTATAAAATGTCATATATATAAATAGCTTGTACCAAAGAGAAAACAAAAAAAAAAATTAATTATTTAAATTTGGTATACACAATCCTGCAATTTCATAAAAAATAAAACAAAATTTCCAAAAAATAGAATTTTTTAAATTTTATATATTTTGATAATTTTTAGGGTGAGGATTAAACCGAATTTCTGGAAATAATTGCAAAAACATTGTTGTAATTGCACATAATATATATTTTTTTTTGTCAAGTTAATATTTGCTAAAAAAATTGGTTAAATTTGCAGAGACCCAGGAGATAGAAGATTTAAAAAGAGGATTTTTTTTACAATCATATCATTTTATTTATTATGAGAAATATAATTGTATATATTAAAAGTTTCATTCAATCAATAAGGAAAACAGGAAAGTTTTTCTAACCCGTTTTAAAATTGCTAGTTCAAGACCTACTTCTAAGAGAGTTATATCAGGCTCTTTAATAGAATTCTTAGAACTAGTGATGGTACAATTAGTTCTAGAACTCATGCAAGAGAATGTTAATGTTAAAAACTTAAGAACTGGTCGAACATTACTTCTAGAACGCTGCAAATAAACTTTAACTAACCAGACAAAAAAAATTCAATCGGCACAGTGTTGGCTAAGCGTCGACGACGGTCGGTTATGCGTTGGCAGAATGTGGGATTAAAAATCTTGACAGTATAGTCCTGTTACCCGATTGAAAACAGTGCACAACCGTTGGCTTGAGCGAACTTGCCACGGTTGGCATAACCTTGGCAATTCAAAAAAATTGGTGCTTTTAAAATAGATTAAATTAATTTAAATTAATTTAATTTTAAGAATTATGTACAATAAAAGATATTTAAAATGCAACAATGCAGTTCGGTTTTAGAGTTATACATCGTATTTAAATGTGTGAAATATAATAAATTATGAAAAGAAAAATGTTTCTAATTGGTTGTAATATTGGTAAAAACAATATTGGCAACGAGTTTAGTAGGTGGTACAGGCAAAACATATTCTTTACAAATAACGTAGTGTTATCGTAGTACAATATGAGTTGTATGTACCTGGGTTCATTTCTAGCACGGTAGGTTTTACAAAAATAGCAGTGGTTTGCCAGTACTATTTTTTGGTACGGTTGGAAATTTCTACCTGGGTAGTTACAGACTAACTGCAAACAGGCTTAAAAAAAAATTTTGATTGTTTTTACACAATTTTTGAATCTTGTAATAAAAAAAATCTTAGAATAAATGTTGTCTGGTGGCGACACGAATGTCGACAATGTAACTCACTGTGATGAGAATAAAATTAATAATAAGAGGGAGTCGGAAAACTGTCAACTTTTCTATAAGCAAAAATGGCGCTGGAATGATGAAATAAATGTTTACAATAAAAAAAGTTCGATTTTCTCTTGTGACGCATGAAATATTTTACAAAATCTAAATTTTCTACATATATATATCACAAAAGTTGACGTACACCAACAAAACCTATTTTTGTGGGGAAATCTGCCGGATTTTAACTAATACTGGATTCCTTTTGTATCTTTTACATCATATTTTTGAACTAAACAGCTGAAAGCGTTTTTTTTTTTATTATATTTGAAAACGTTGACAAAGCATTGGTAAAACAACGAATAAATTAATACATAAATTAATAAAAAATAGTGTACTAATTATATATTTTTTTAAATTTAGTTTTTACTATTTAAAATAATAAAATTATGTTAAAAAAAATAAACATACAAATCGTTGGCAAACATTCAAGTAGTGACATGTGGAATTTTTAAATTTTTTATTATACCACTGAGAAGCTCTATTGGTCACACATTTATCTACCACGTAGTTTTGAGGATATCTTAATGTGTTTAGAAGATACCAAAAAGTGCTTTGTGTAAGTCACATATACAAAAAACAAAACTTTGTTTCTATCAAAAAAAATTAAATTTCTGAAATTTAGATAAAAGTGATTTTCATTTAAATTTATATAAATTCCAATTCGTAAATTTCTTAAAAAAATTATTTTATATTTGAAATTAAAAAGTGTATAGTTCAAATTGATTACCCAATTGATATGGAAATTTTTAATTAAACTAAGAATATTCGATATAAAAACGTGATTTATTTATGAAATTTAGTAAATCGAGCACTAGCAAAGCAGTTTTGGCCAACATTGGGTTAGTGTTGTGAATGTGGGGATGTGCCAGTGCTTTTATTATGTTAATGGTTTGAAATTTTATAAGTAAAGTAATGGCAAAGCACTGTGGCAGTGCTTTCAAAATTTTTAAGGTTGTGAATTTTGTAAAACAAGCACCGTCAAAGCTCTGTTTACTAACGTTGGCAGATGGTTGTAAATCAGTACTTTGCCACCGATTTATTTATTTGACCGTTGGCAAACAGTGCTTTGCCAGTCCTTGATTTGAAAAACCATCGGCAATTTCTGACTGGATAGTTTCATAAAGAAGTTTTTGTTTTTTTCAAGATATTCATATAAGAAAACTTCAGATAAGGCAATAGAAAATGGTACCTGGATTTGCTATAGTCGATTTTACAAAGAAGTTGAGAATCACAGTCTGCTAAAATTAGGTGAGCTAAATTTGAGTTTACAGTTGTGGTTAAATTAATTATGAATTTAGCTAAATCAACAGAATATTTTAGCTAAACCAACAGAAAGTTTCTGCTAAAAAGGTCTTTCCGGATCTGTCAAGAGGCAGGTCCATATATATAACTGGCAAAATATAAGCAGTTATTAAATAGTATTCAACAGGTACGGAGTAACGATTTTTGGTACATTTTGCTCTATCTCGCGTAGTTTCCGAGATATAGCATATTTTATTATTATAAAATAAATATGAGAATATAACTCCATCTACAAGTGAGACTGATAGCGGAGACACAACAAAAATAATGGTTTGAGAACAATTGGGGTTTAAATTAACTGTCAAAATTTGTAAATTTGAGTATCACGAATTAAGAAACTTGAGGTCGAAAAATTGGTTCATATACGAATGAAAATTATTCTTGAGGTAAAATGAGATTACTAATAACTTTAGCTAGATAACTGATTTAAATGACTTAATTGTAAAACGATTAACAGACTTTTGAACGAACTTTTTTTTTATGAGCGTAGGCTAAAAACAACAATTTTTAAAATTTAAGGGGCTTACTCTCTTTAGAAATCAGTATAAACACAAAAATGAAATAATTAATTAAAGAAATCATTTTGCGACAGAAAGACACATTATTAGACATCGTTCTAAAAATAATTTAAAATGAATTATAAAATAAAAAAAATCGTTTTCCTCATATTTTAAAAAGTTACACACCCCAAAGAATTTTTACACTCGTATACAGAAAATTTAAGTGGACAAAAATTAATAATGATAATTTCTTAAAATTAATGAAAAGCTGCATAATAACTTATTAATGAACTTTAAATAAATTAATGGGTTTTTTAATAAATCAAAGTACAATTTTACATACAATTTCATAAAAACTTGCATTAGTTTACTGAGTTCCAGTGCAACTTCGTTGCTTCTATAAACAAAAGTTCATCAATATCATGCAGAAAATTCTGTCTGTTCAAGGTAATCAAATATGATACCTTTAACTACACCCTGTTCTAAAATATGTTGATCGCATCGCAATATTTCGAAAGATTATCACCTTTAAAATCTCCGTAAGTAGTTTACAAATTCAATATTTTTTACCATTTTTTTCAAATACCCCACTGTGCAGCGTCATACAAGTATTCTAGTTACTTAGTAAGTCAATCAAAATAAATGTCATAATAAAAATATACATATCGTCGGCTTGCCTGCAAGTAGTGCTATATGTTTTTTATGTGAGCAATTTTGGAGAGCGAAAAACTAATTTATTTATATTATTGTTTTAAGATATTTAATTGACATCATATGCCTTAATGATTCACGACCTCATTTACGAAAATACTGTATCAAAAGAAATCCGGATTTAATCTCTGTTACAGAGCATTGCACTCAATGGCACAATAAAAAAAATCAAAATAACACATATCACTACTTGCAAACTAACCGAAGATATGTGTGTAAACACAAACACTCAAACAAAAATGTTAGTACCAAGAAATACAATAAAGATATTAAATGAAAAAAGAAAAAAAAATTATAAACCCGTTTATTTTATTTCATACCATAAAATAACTAAAAACCGATGAACAAAAGTTTTCATCTTAAGGTCGATAAACAGCGATCAAGTTTCGACTATATATGTTAATAAAAATTAGAAATTTTTAAAAACTATTGATATTACATTTAATCCATAGATCATGACACATCAAATATATAAAATATGTTTGAGCTAATTACAATTAAGGAAGTAAATTTTTTAAATAAAATAGAGGTTTTAGCGAATAGTGGTTACTCTGTAGAAATACAACTCTGCAAAAAAACACTATCTATATGAAGTCTATTATCTAAAACGCATTTCATTTAAAAAATTGGTTCATTATCTAAAAAGTTGTTAACGAAAAGATAAAATAACTAATATTTATGAAAAATTGCCAGGATAACGTTATCCTTCCAGCAATGTGTATGCAATTAATTTTTATTTTATACTCCAAGAAAGAGGATAAAATTAGTATATTGAATATACTATATTTTCACGCACACTGGCTCTTTAAAACAATTATAATAATTTTTCTCAAAATCTTTCTTTTTTTTCTCAAACGCGGATAACTTGAAAACTGTTAAAAATTTATTAAATGTTTCTTCTACAATCTTAACCGTAATACAATTTTGATTCAGAATTTATGAAGAAGTCCTGAAGGGCGTAGTTATAAGTCATTTCAAATTTTATGCAAATTTTGTTTTTAATTTGTATGTAAGTTTCCATACAAAATATTCAGACCACGTCTAGTATCTTCCTACGATTTTGAACTGCCTTAATACCCAGTGCAGAAACTGTAATGAAATATCTTTATTTTTTTGACTGTCAGGAACTACACCAGCTTTGCTTTAATACTTAATAATAATGAGTTAATAATTACTAGTTCATTTTACCATTATTTGAATAAAAAAATTATGTATTTTTCAACTCAACTTATACACTCACAATATTTTAATAGTAACGGATTGTAGTTTATTTAAAAAGTAATCAGTAAACTTAGTTTTTTTTGGGAATATACATTTAATATTCAAAGAAATATTTTTTTTTAACTTATTTTACCTTTACTAAAAAAAAAAAACTACACATAAATACTGTTTTTCTGTACCAGGTAGTATTTTCATTTAAAATTTTCTTTTTACAATAAATTTTTTATTTCAACCAAAAAGTTAATGCCAAACATACCCTGCAAAAATAAATGCAAACATAATGAATCACTTGTTTTATTACAACAACAAAAGCCAATAAAGAGCTATTTTTCACGGGCGACAATATGTTAATATTTCGTATGGGGAATGGAAGCGTGCTGACCTAGCAATCAGAGGGTTCCGGGTTCCAATCTCGGAACATCCAACGACTTTTTTATGTTTTTTTTATGCAATTCTTTACTTTTTTTAAGTTTTATGGTAAATTAAACATTTTTTTATAAAACATTTATTGCGAAATTTAATTAAAATATAAAAAAAATTTCAATAGAAAAAGTATTCTTAAAATATTGCCTTTGTTACAAACTGATTTTAATATTTATATAGCAAATAAATTTAAAAAAGTGCATTCGGTGTATTTTATGTAGACATTTTAGAAATATTTTGCGAAAAAATTGTTTTTTTCTTCTTTAAATTAATTTTGAATTTTTCATTAAATATTTAATTCATTTTTCATTAAATATATATTGTTTCGTAGAAGTTTCTACGAAATTAAAACAAATTAAAAAACACGATGGGTTTCAACTATTCAATGCTGCTGCTGGCAGAACAATAATTCATTTTATTTAATATTAAATTTCTTAGGCCTAGTTTTATATTTCTACTAAATTCAGCATATACACTCAGGGAACTTCTGCTTTAAAAATATGTAGTTGTTTGGGTTGTAATACAGTTTCATTATTTTTAATGTAAATGTAAGTCATTTGTAGAACAAATAAAATTTTTAACTAACATTGTAGTTCATTTAAAAAAACAACTCACATCAAATGACTGTTTTATGATTTTACATTCATTTTTTACAGTTGTTTTTTGTTATTTAAAAAAATAAAAAAAAAATTTTTGGTTTATTTTTTACTACCATGTGGTTCATTTTTACTACAATGTTAGTCATTTTTTGAACATTAAAAAACAAATGACAATGTTAGTTGAATTTAATGAAATGTAAGTCGTCCTTTTTTTAAATGAAATTTCATTTGTTTTTGACTACAATTGCAGTCGTCTTTACCAACATAATTTCCTAAGTGTATTTCAATGAGAGCAACACAGTTGCACAAAAAAAGCATAATTGTACTAAACTTCAGTGATGTACATATTACAGAATTAAAATTACGTTAAAGTTCAAATAAGAAATATTAAATTCATTAATCGATTAAAATCAAAATTTAAATATAATTAATAACTAATTCTTCCCAAACATATATTTATATAATATATATACATATTATAGTGATATTTAATTAATTTTTTTTAAGTAAATTTTAAAACATTTAATCTATATTGATAAATTCTTACTAAATGAAAACATGCATACATTTTTTTTGCTTAAAGTATATCATCAAACAAGAATAATGACCTGTTTCTAGAAGACGTTCGCCTCTACAAGAATGAGTGACTACTAATAATTTGTTTTTGTATTGCATGTATTAATTGTTTTTAGTCGTTTTATATTGTTTAAAAAAATTAAAAAAGTAAATGTTTGTTTATTTTTTATTAACATATGTGGTTCTTTTTACTACAATTGTTAGTTATTTTTTGAACAGTAAAAACAAATGATAGTTGAATTTAATGAAATGTTAGTCGGCCTTTCTTCAAGTGAAATTTCATTTGTTTTTGACTACAATTGCTGTCGTCTTTACCCACATAATATCCTAAGTGTATATTAATAATAAAAATCATCATTTCAGTTAATTTTGAAACAAAAACCTTTCGCATGAAGCACAGTTTAAAAAATGTGTTTTTTTTGTAATGTTTCTTTCATTATTACAGTTGTTTCATTAGCGTGCCAAAATTACTGCACAACATTTCTTAAAATACTTTTTACATAATATGCTCGTTGTTCTTCAAATTATTTAGCCCATTTCGCTATAATATTTCTTCTGTAAAAAAAACGCGAAAACTGTCAAATGTAAGCTAGGTTGTTACTAGTATTAGATAGGTGGATATTAGTATTTCAATCTGGCTAGATATCTCTAAAGATCGGCATTCATCGTTGGAGTCTAATTACTTTAAAACTTAGGCGAAATAATTTAAGTTTACTTTAATTGTTCCAAACTGCAAAAACGTTTTTAGGGAAAAAGGAATATTATGTTTCTTTAAATTTTTGTGGATTTTTCGATATTTTCAAAAACTTATCAAAAGTTATTACCCTATTGATCATATTTAATTAGATCTATCTAGATCTCATTAGATCTAGAAGTTTTAGCTCGGGAAAGCATAAATTTTACTAACAATTTTGCATGAGTGTACAAAAATAAAACACCCAACAAAGATATCACAAGCTACGTAGTACTACACCCCAGTAACGCATAAGACGAGTGGGCAGCAGGAGAACAATTTCTTGATTCAATTAAATCTTAAATCTTACTCAAACATACTAAAGACACTTAAATTAAATTGAATTAAACAAAACAAAAATTAATAAAAAAAAATATAAAGAAAATTCTATTTGAAGGCAAATAAATAAAGTGATCTGTTCAAAAAAATCAACATAATAATATCAGTTTTTCGCGATACGCCAACGGAAATATACAAAATTTAAATTCGACTGCTTTTAAATTTTAAGTCAAACGAAAAATTGTTTTGAAGTTAATCATTTAAAAAAAAACAAGAAAATCAAACACACACAAAAAAATGATTTTCATATTTGAATACGAAATTCACATATTCAATAAAGAAAGTTGTTGATTTTGCTACAACAACGATTTTCACATATTCAATAAAGAAAATTGTAAGTGATTTGTTGAAAATATTTTGTTTTTTATTCAACAACGAAATTCACATATTCAATAAACAAAGTTGTTGATTTAAATTTTATATTTGATAAACTAAATTCACATATTCAATAAAAAAAGTTGTTGATTTAAATTTTATTTTTGATAAAGAAAGTTGTTGATTTAAATTTTATTTTTGATAAAAAAAGTTATTGATTTGATAAAAAAGTTTATTGAAAATTTTTAAATAATCAAATAAACAAATTGTCAATTCAATAAAATGTTTTATTGAATTTTTGGAAATTTTAATAAAAAAGTTATTGGTTTTAAATTCATTTTATTTTGCAAAAAAATTACAAATGTAATTATAAAATAACATAAAATAACATATTTTTAAAGAGCTAGAAGATTTGTATTATATGAAAACCTTTAACAATATTTTAAAGTTTTACATAAAATGAAATGTGTTTTAATTTTTATTTAAAAATTATAAAAATAGTTTTTTCGGACTTTTTGTATTTTCATATATTTATTTAGAATATTTTTCTACCTCTAGTCCAAAATCTAATATATTGTTATATTAGATTTTTAATTCTCAATTAATTTGATACTTTATTCTAAATTTAAAATTTCATTTCGAACCGTACATATTTTGCTGTACGATTTTTCAGATGAAATTTCGTAAAAAAAAGTTTGTAAAAATATATAAAATATTTCAGATTCCTTCGGAAATTTAAGATTAAATACAAAAAAACATTTAAACAATAAATCTACAGCTGTCAATATTTTCAGCATGATATATTTTACACCATCAAAATAAATAAAAATTTGTTTTACTTCAGTTAAAGTACCTAAAATTAGTAATATTGGCTGAATGTTCACCATCTGTAGCTTTAGGAGGTCTAATTTAATTTCTAGTTCCTTTTCGCTGCTAGCAATTATTGCAAAAGACTCCTGAGAGTCCAACACCGAAAATTTTTTTTTAATTTTAGCGCCCTTATCATCCATAACAGTTTTTTGTTGAGGAGGAAATAAATTGTGTAGGTTCCAAAAAATACCAAAGATTTTTGATTCTAAAATTGAAAAAAAAACACTTTTTTAATTAAAAATTACATAAAAATAAATGTTTATGAAGTTATTCATAAAAAGTCATAGCTTTTTATGGATAAGTTCCTTGACGTAAAAATAAGAGGTTTACCTTCATCACAAATTTTTAAATCTTGGAGTTGCTTGGATGCAAAAGCGTTAGTTATTTTGGTTTTAAGTATGAGTATCAACTTTTGTTCATAAAATGACCATTTCGATTTTAATTCTTTAGCATCTACATATTTAAGGGCAAAATCGATTTTAATCTGTAATAAATAATAAACAAATTTGAATGTGTGTTTTTAAAAACATAATGATATATTTATAAAATAATTTGTGAGATATATACTACTTTTTATGAAAATCGGACAGATCGTATCGTAAAGTTTTTTAATAATTTAATTACTTTTCTAATAAAATAACAACTCCTAAAATAACCACAATTCTTAACCGATTTTGAAAATTCGTTTTATGTATTTTTTGCTACTAAATAAAGATATTTAAAAGAAAATTAAAATGTCAATTTTTAAAAAATAAATTGAACATAGGAGACGAAAAAAAATATTTAAAAAATATATTGTTCAAGAATCTAATAGAGCATTTAAATGACTTTAAATCAAGGTGCATATCATGCAAATCATTTAAAAATTTAAGTTCGATAAAAGAAATTGAAAGCCTGACGTAAAAATGCGTCGCAAACAGTAAAGAGGTTAAGGAAACTTGGATATGTTTAGTTGTTAAAAAGTAAGGTCAAATGTGAGCCAAGTTATGATTTTCGCGTTTTTTAAACGGTTTCAATTTATACAAATTATGTATTTAACAAAAACTATTGATCTATCCAATTTATCTATCTCAAAATATTTTTTTTTAATTTTTAAAAAATATTTTGTTAAGTTTGCTGAGTTAACAAATGTTTTTTTTTGTTAAACTTACCAATTGAAATTCTGACGGTTTTAAATATTCTGGCCATTCCTTCAAAATTTCTGCTGTGGACTTGGAATTCTCTATTTGTTGAAATCTATATTAAGAACACTTTCTCCAATATATATCAAATTCGTCAGCAGACACATTTTCGTTTCGAAGATTTTCAAGGGCAATGGATGCGTCCGTCTCTGCAACTAAAAAAAAACATTAAAATAAATCTACAATTGAAGAATTTTCTAAACTTACCGAATTTTTTACAATTTTGTGGTACTACTTTTTCCTTTGAATCAAAAATACTCTTAGACTGCCGTCTTAAATTATATATTTTGGAATAAAATTTTCCTCTTTTTCCTGTACTATAGTACTCCTAATATAAAATAGATTCTGTGTGAAAAATATATCTTTATAGGGAAATATTATAAAACACATTTACCAATTCTTCAGTTGGAAAAATGGAACAAATTTCCTTTTCCATTTCCGAACAATCTGCGACAGAACTTGAGATACCGTGAGCTTCTACATATGACGCAATGGTTTTAATAAGTACTTGTCGTTGCTCTTCATGGAGTTTTTTTTTATCTTCGTAGTACTTAAGAATAACTTTTCCGTTGTGTGACTCTTTAAGCATCGTCATAACGGAGAACATCTTTTGTTTTGTAGCAATTTGTGGTGGGGATGCAAAATCTGCAAAAATGATTTGCAGAAAATGATTTTGCAAAATTAAGAGTTACATTTAATCCAAGGTTATCTGCCAAAATGAGACCCATAATAAAATAAACTTTTGTTGGTCCTTTTTTAGTTTCAATGTCAATTCCAGAAATTTCCATATCTTTGATTGTCTCAACAAGACTTTTAAAGCAGCTATTGCCATATTTTTTAACATCTTCTGATCGTATGGAACACGGCAAAAAAACATCACTTACCGCAGAAGATTTTTCTGGCATACAAGGTAAACTGTAATATACATTACACACTGCTTGCGTATTTGATTTCGATCCCAAAGAATTGTTGATTCCAAAGTCATCATCATACAAAAAATATGGAACCAAAATCCGATTTGGATACAATGACTTTTTTTGTTTCCATAACTCTCCTTGAATAAAATTGGAAAACTTTGGACTTTTTTCAATGGCCTCCATATGAGCTAAAACTTTTTCCAGACAATCATTTTTTTCAAAAATTTTTTTTAATTGAAAACTTAGGGGCATTATTATTCCCTTCCAATTCAAATTGTCTTCAATATTAAATGTATGGGCTTTTTGTATAAGCCCCATATCAGTCATAGATTTTTCAAGCATATAATCTGATTTAACATTCTTAAACAAACCCTTTAAATCACTTGTTATATTAGTTATTGTTTTCTTATCACAAACCATATTATTTAGGCAATCCTCAATGAAATCTAAAACCGGATTTAATATATCATCTTCAATTGATTTTTGTAATGGAATAACGTCAGCACGGGTGTAATTATTTTTAGCATGTAACTGTATTACAAATTTAATTGCAGAGTTTATTACAGCTTTCAAAGTATTATTATAATTAAAATTGGAAATAGGAGGCGCGGCACTACCGAAATTGTTGTCACCGATATCCATTGGGGTGAAATTTTCTGGAGCGTTAGTTAACTGGTTAAAATCACTGGTTGTTAATGTATTTTTTGTTAAAATTGATGGATTAGATGAATCGCGTAAAACCGATGGCGTAGGAGTACAGTCTTTGAAATGTTTTTAAACATGGTTTTTAAAATTATATTTCATTGTAAACTTTTGCGAACACCCATCAAAATTACAAACAAAAACTGTACCAAGTGGAGTATAATGCTCTTTCAGGTGTAAAAACAAAACTTCTGGGCAAACAAAAACTTCGTTGCATATTGAACAATTTATAATACCAACCATTTTTATTTAAGTTTTATTCTTTAATGTTTTGTTTTATTTTTTCACAACGCTTATTGCTTAACAAATTACTTTTAGCACAATTAATACAGTAACGACAATGCTGGTACATCTGAATGGCAGATTGACACTTTTTTATGAAACGTTGGCACTTTTTATTTACAGATTTTGTGTTTTTTTTTTTAAGTTATATCTTTGACAGAAATATCTATTTCAACAAATATAAACTCAGTTTGACTCAAAATTAAAGGAACTTTCAAAACAAATTTAGAAAAATAAATATTTTTTTTAAAGAAATGCTACTACATTAAAAAGCCACTACAGTTGAAAAAAAATTATATTTAAAAAAAATGAGATCCTAAAATGGTATCGTTTTGACGATGAAACTTTTGGAAATGTTAAACTATATGTTGGAAAGTGGATGCTTTTAACCAAAATTGTTAACATTATCTATAATTTTTACATTGATAGAAAAATGTCTGTACAAATAGCAGAAAAAACTACTATAAATTAGTTAAAAATGCCCTTGCAGAAAAAACTCATTAATTTTTAGTTAGTTTAACTAATTTTTCTACACACTTTTTCCTATGAGTGTATGTAATATGGGCGTAATTTAACTTCGAAAAGTTGACGATAACCGTCGATCGACCTAAAGAATGCCTAGCCAGAGGTACAACCTACACAAGGTCTTTTTAAACGTGGAATTAATTTAATTTTGTAACACCGAGTAATTGGAACAATTGCAATGGTTTTGGCACTTTTTTTTTTGCAATTTTGGCACGAAACACAAAATGACAAATACCATCACTGACTTAAATTGCATCATACTGCTTAAATAAAAGTAAAATGAAAAAAATCAAAATAACGGCACAAGATAAAAAAAACATAGGTTTTACTTTGATTCAAATACTTTGTTTATTGAAAACGCAAAAATATTCAACAATTTATTTATTAAATACAGTTTGTTGAATTTTATTTTTAAGAGTCACATAATTGATAAACATATTTGTTGAATCAAATACGAAGGTTTATTGAATTTAATTTTTGTTTTCAATAAACGGGTTTATTGATTATTTTTCTGAACTATTTTTTTGTGTGCAAGGACAATGAAACATATAATAATTATAAGCAGCATAATACTAGCACTTTCTATAATCAGTTCTAAAGCTGATCTATTAGATTGTGATGATAAAATTTTACCATCTCTATCCGAAATACCCGGTATTGGTACTAAAGAACCCAGCTCTGAAGAAACAATTGATAAAGTATCCGATCTCTTTAATAAATGGGGATGTCAATTCAAAAAGTCCGTTACAAAATTTAGTGAAAATGTTAAAGAAAACGCTAAAAAACTCAATGCAAATGTAAAAGAAGGTGTCAAAAACCTAAGAGAACGTGCCAAGGATTTAGGTTCTGATATTGAAACTAAGTATCACGATATCAAAGATCGTCTTGGCAAAGACTCAGATGAGATTGTGACTAGCGATAAGAAGAAATTCTTTTTTGAAAATGTTGAAATCATAAATCCCGATATATTAAAAGCTGATCAGGAATGTGGTCATGGTCATATATTAGATTCTTTGGGTAATTGCAGAAAGTTACGAAAATAAGTTTTGCTTAAGGAAATAAGTAAAGATTAATTGTGTTTAAGTTTATATATTTGAACCAAAGTTTTATGGAGTTTATTATATAACTAAATATGTGAGAAGATTTCATGTTGAAAATAATTGAAATTTTTAAATCTGTTAACTTTTTACTTACCAGTAGAGTCTTTGTGGTTTCACTCAGATTTTGATGAAAATTGAATGTGTAATAAAGGGGATAAAATCAAAAAAACTTTTAGAATTAAACATATTTGCCCAAGTTGTGGCTAAAAATAAATTAAATTTTTTTTTGTATATTTTTGATAGTCTTTTATACTTTATAATTATTTTAGTATTCTATTAAATAGTTCTTTAAAATACCTCTCGTACCCTTTTGTAAATATTTCTTTGGAACAAACGAACGAAAATCGTGGTATTTTCGATCCCACTTTTAAAGCGGAAGATTGAAGCGCTAAAATGTCTCATATTCTAATTTTCTTCCGTTCCCTCTACCACATATCCATATTTCATACAAATCGTAGTGAACCACTTTGCGGAACTTCTTTGCTAGTTTTGGAATAACCAAAATTAGTTTATATTATATTAGTTATTAAGAAAGATCGTGCGTGTTTTATATAAGAGAAAAAAGCAATAAAATAAATTAAATACTGTTAAAAAACATAACTTTTATCTTTCAATTTTCAGTGTTAACTCATTTTTAATTCGTATTCTAAGGTAAGTACACCTATCCCTTGATTTACACGATAGATACGTTCCACAAAAAAATCGTGTAAATCGAATATAAAAAAGTTTGTATGGAAAATCGTGTAAATCGAAAAAAGACTAATGCTGTACATAAAGTAATTTTTTAATATGTATATATTTATTTGTTTTAATGCAGAAAAAACGTACAGAAAACAAAAAAACTAACAAAATGAGTTAATTTAAAAACAAAAACTTAGTTATAAAATTCATAAAACCAAAAAATAAATTATAAATCCTGGAATAACATAAAAAATGCATTAAACCAGGTATTATAAATTAAGCAAAAAATCAATAAAAATCAGTCTACTATTTATGAATAAAAAGTAATAATTCAGTTAATTGGAAGAGATCGGTTCAATTCAAACAATATTGCAACAAAAAAAAAAAATAATTTAAATAAAATTTACTCTCAATCACTTAATTCGTCATTAGTTTCCTCGATAACTAATCTTATCTTTCTGGTTGTTGACGAAGCACTTTCATAACACGATAGTATTTCACAAGTTTCTGTTTCGATGTTTTAGCGATAACTTCAGTTTGCGGAGATTTGGAAATATATTTTGTTATAAGAAATTAGGACGAATTATTGTTCAATTCTTTATTTACCTCCCGAAAATGTGCCAGGCCTTGAGAATATATCTCTGAAACTTTAGAGCTCTTTCAACATTTTGGTCATGTAGGACAAAGTAATTTCCTTATTTTCGTCCTAATTCAAGGCCTTCACACCTAATTTTAGGTGTCAATGCAATCATTTATAACTCGTCTTTACCTGAGTCATTATTATCGTCATCATCGTTTTCGTTAACCATATTAACTAAATCATAGTCATCCAATTCTTTGTCTGTTATTATCTCCAAAATTTAATCCTCAGAAAAGTCATCAAAACCTTCCCCTTCAAGTGTACGCGCTAATTTATTTATTTGAGAATATTCCTGCCCCAAAAGTTGAAAAAAACTTTTTTCCATGTATACTCCTGGACACAATTTTTTCTGGCATTTCCTTAGTGTTGATTTTCCGATTTTAGTATATGACAGTGCTTTATACAATCTGAGATTGTAAATTTTTTCCATGATGTCATTACTCCGAAATATTCAACATTGTGAATATGTTCTAAAATATATGTAAAAGCACGCTTAATGTACAATGCTTTGAACGTCAAAATAATTCACTGTTCCAAGGGCTGTATTAAAGAAGTGGTATTATTTGGCAGGAATATAACTAGGACATTTTCGTGTTCTAAATCTTGAGGATTACCTGACGCATTATCGATAAAAATCGAAAAAATCCTATAAATCGAGGAATATGGAAATTACCTCGAAAAAATCGTGATAAAGCAAAATCGTATAAAAAAAGTGTCGTGTAAATCGAGGGATAGGTGTAGTTCAAATTTCGTCGCATTTTTTCTCTATATTTACCAGAATAGGCTGTTATACAAAATGTAAAAGACATATCTGAAAACAAACAATACATTTTTTTTATTACATGATTGTATGTATGATAATTCTAAAATACAAATACAGTGGAGTACGGTTATAACGAACTCGAGGGTACCCGTCGATTTAGATCGTTATATGCGTGGTAAACATTTTCCAAAAAATTATTTAAAATTTTACGATTTTTTCTTAAATTCATCGAATTTGAAAATTTTTTTCTATTTAATTCTAGAACAATTCTTCCATTAAATTACGTTTCATTTAGTTTTTAATTTTCTTCAGTAAATTTGTAATTAATAAGCTGAAATTTTTAAGATTCGCCGCAGCAATTTTCTTCAGTAAATTTGTAATTAATAAGCTGAAATTTTTAAGATTCGCAGCAGAATTTTCATTTTAGAATTTCGATTTTTTTTTGTATTCGTTATAAGCTTAAAAATTTATATGAAAATTAGTTTATTATAAACGGCGTTCGTTATAACCGTATTATTTTGTATGAAATATGTTAGTTAGTGCTTTGGGACCAGAAAAATCGCTGATTATCAAAAAGTTCGTTATAACCGGTGTTCGTTATAACCTAGTTCCATAAATATCATAATAACTAATTATCTTTAACCCTTTCACGTCAATTGGAAACATTTTTCCCAAACCTTAAATTGATAATAAAAGTAACTTATTTTTACTTTTTATTCAGTTTGACAATTAGATTGCATAAATGAATGTTGATTAATATTATATAAAAGCTAAGAGTTGACAACGTTGAAAAAATAGATGTTCAAACCATTAACGGCGAGTCCCAAAAATTTTTCCCACTGCGTGCTTTTTGATTTGGTTAGTTTTATTGCTGTTGAAGTTTTTTTACTGAGTTTTATTTCTGACAAGTACTACCTGGTGAGTATAGAAGAATAAAAAAATTAAAAAAAAATAATATGTGACACAAAGTGCTTCAATTTTGTATTTCTATTCCATGGGAAAAATCTCTCCCTATGGACCACAAGTGTAGTCTTTCGTGTTACTATTATATTTATCTTGTTTTGCTGTACATGTTCACGATATTAGTTTTTAATTACAGTTATGGCTAGAAAAGGGCGTAGAGAATTCCATTTACGTGAAAATAAGATCTTACAATTGCTCATGGCGGATAATAGTGATGGAGGAGATGAACTTCTTCTAGATGAAGAAGATCAAAATTTTTAAGAAGAAGATGTTGAAAATGATGCACGTATTGTTGAAATCGAAAATGCAGTTCAAGAAGATAATGAAAATATTGCTTTGGATATTGCTAATGTTATACCTAGGACAAGAATTGAACAAATACGGCAAAATTTGCTCTTCTATAATAATGATTGTAAATCACCAGTAACCAACAGAGCATACAAAATAAGACCAGTCATTTTTTCATTTCAATTATTGTTAATTATTAATTAATTAATTATTGTTAAGATTCAATATCGTTCCGTTTTTTAAAGTTAATTTGTGCAAAATTTATTCATAAAAATGCAATAAAATGGTACTTTTCATCCATAAACATTAGCATTATTTTTTACCTTTATAGTCCATTGGGAAAAATATTTCCCATAAAATTCCATAAAATCTGAATAATTGTTTTGGATTTTGTTGTTATTTTAGTACATTTTATTTCCAAATCGACTAAAGAAAACCGCTAGATACTATTATATAATCATTGTTTCCTTATGGTCGTGAAAGGGTTAAAAAGCAACAAAAAATGTTAATAAAGGGTCCGCCAAATAACTTTTTTTTTTTGAACTCCTGAACCAATTGGATTTTGTATGGCGTCATACCAAGGTCTTTATGCAAAATTCGTCTCAATGATGTCTCCGAAATGTTCAATTGTTGAGAACGACGGTGAATTGATATTGATGGCGCTTCACGCACACTTTCTGCCACAGCAGCAATATTCTCGGGTGTACGCACTGTTTTTGGCTTTTCACGCTTTGGTTTATCGATGAGGATGCCAGTTTCTTTCACTTTTTTCAGAAGATAACGAACATACGGACCATATTCGTTCAGCGGAAGGATAAAACTAATTATCTGTCAAATCAGACATGAGCTAAGTGTTACCATTCACGAAATAAGCACTAGTTGAAAAAAAAAACGTTAGATGTCGGACCCTTTAGTTAAAAAGACTCAGTTTTATATTTTTATAATCAAATTTAATTATATTTAAACTATTACATTTATGTGCGCCCCGGTAGGCTAGTTGGTAGCGTGATGGCTTATCAGTGCGGGGGTCGTGGGTTCGATTCCCACCAGAGGCACTGGTCTGTTTTCGCTACAACGCGCCGAAAGCCACAGTAGCTAGTGCTCGGTTAGGGTAATAGTATATAATTTTTAATTATATGATTATTAATGAATAAAATCAAAAAAAAAATAAAAAATTTTGCTACATTTCATTAATCCATTGAATTCGGTGCTACCATTAAAGGTTACAATTTTTTAGCAAATATTTTAATTTATATAAAAAATTGTAGTCAAAAATAAAAAAAATTGCAAATTTTAAATTTCAGAATGATAACGAAAATATGATTACAAAGAAACAATTATGAAATGTGTAGAAAAACGTAGCACTTGCTGAAGAAAGGGTGTTAATCAAAATCGTTCACCACAAGTTTATATAAATAATATACTAAAATTGAGAGCAAGATTAATCAACCTTTAACCACATCAATTCGCTTAATCTTTAAAAAAATTGTTAAAGTTGTTTTATTTTTAATTCGTCTCATATATGACAAAAAATACTGTAACTTTGTCATCGATGCGATGCAGCGGGGCAGTTTGCTTTAATTGCCTCATATGCCCCATTCAACGATTGGGTGCTTGATTTTCATTGCAAATTTTGCAGGCCCCGACGGATTATGAAAATAAAGATGTTTCTCAGTTTTTGGAGTCGGCACCTCAATGCCGACCATTGGAAATTGATCAAAATTGTTCTTTATTAAAATTTTTGTTCCTAATGCAAACATTAAAATAAGAAAAACTAGATGTTTTTAGTAAATTGTCCTCACTCATAACAATATTTTAAATCATATCATGGTTAAAATATAACGTATATTAACATGATGGCTAAAGATTTTATCAGAACACGAAGTTTTAGAAAAGTCAGATCGAAAATTTAGTATCAACCTAGCTAATATGTTTGATTTGTTTTATTTTTGTAAATATACGGATGTTGAAAGCTCGTTGTAAATTGAAAATAACATAGAAATTATCTCGATGTATATAAAATCAAAAAACTAATAAAATTTTAAAAATTGTTTATATAAATAGAACAATTTTTGGTCTTAAAAGTTTAGTAACGTCATGGTGCTTGTTTGATTTCTAAAAAGACAAGAATAGAGCAAAATTGATAATTAATAGGTTTTTTGTTAAAGCTCTGCCCATTATGGAGGCTCTAGCTTTTCGAAAAGTTCGGGTTCTGATCAGATCTTTAGCCAGATCGATGTACTAGTATCAAATCTCGTTATAAATTGAAAATTAATTAATTTTAATTGAGCTAGAAATCCCGGGATCAAGTGAAAATCGAAAAAAATCCTGCTGTCCCTGCAAATGAAAAAGCCCGGTAAATAAAAAACCCTAATTATTATATATCTAATTATACCTAAGTGTATCAAATATAATTATGTCGGAAAAAAAAACTCGGACAGAATTAAATAATTGTATCTATTTAAATATAATTAGATCCAAAGTGATACAATTTAATAGAACCATTTTTCGGATTAAATTATAACATATGCGGAAAATATGTCATTATATATAATTTTATATAAACTTTTTTACTCGGGTACTTACCTTCTTAAACTGACCTATACACTACGAATATCATATAAAAAACAAGACTCCAACCAGAGTGGAAAAAGTATTTAGAGAAAAATGTCAAAATTGATCATTACAACGTGAATAATAAATATATTTTACTGCAAACTTGATCTTTTTTAAATACTTAACTGCCATCATTCTAATTTATTCATGTTTGAAGTAAAAACACGTCGAACTTACCATATTTTTTCAAAATGTCACAGAAAAGACATGAAAAGATTTGAAATGAGATATTAATTTTTAAAATCAGACTACTCGCTCAATAATTACGACCATTTGAAGAGTATATATTTTTAAAAATTTAAAATTTTTATAAATGTATAGTGAAAAGGGTGGAACTGATGACTATCACCTTTGCTTTTGCAAGGACCAATTACAAATGATATTTTCTGAATTACAAATGGAAAATCTGAATTTCAATTGATATTTTCTAAATCTCAAATGTAAATTCTGAAATTCAATTGATGTTTTCTGAATTTTAATTGATATTTTATAAATTCCAATTGATATTTTCTGAATTACAGTTGCAAAAGGTGTATACCATGTATGAAGAACTGTATTTTCCATTTAATTTGATTGTTGGACTGTAAACGTACACTGAAAATAACTTTTCCATAAAAGTTTAACAGTTATTTAAAAAGTTTAACAGTGTTTCAGTGGAATATACAGTTAAATTAGAAATATATTTTCAACTCTCTGTCTGTTATTCAATAGACAAAATAAACTTAAACGGACTTTTGGCAATAGTTAAAATATTCAGTTAAAATTCACTATTTAAAACAAAAACTTTTTATATTATATTTAGTATTAAAATAAACGAAAACAATCTATTGTTTTTACCGATTTTGTTATTTTTAACGAAAAGTAAGTAGTCCTTTTTTAACTGATTTCCAATTAATTTAATGTGTATATTCCGTGGTCTCTACGGAAAAAATATTGTGAGTGTATTTAAACTAACATTTTCAAAAAAAAATTTGTTAATATAAAATACTTATACAAGTTTGATATAATTTTTATTAAAAATAAAAATTATGATTTTTCGACCTTTAATTGTGCAATGAAAATGGAAATTATTCAAGTTCGAGGCTATGCTCTATATTTCTTTATTAGGATGTTGTCCTAATAAATAATCTATAGAGTTATTGTTTTCAAATTTATTAATTGATCACTTTTAGAAATATGTTGATAGATCTATTTCGGGAATTATCTAGGCTCCCATCATCAGGACACGTTTTGAAAGATTGTCACTTCCCATGCAAAACATCAAACATTCATATAAACTAGTTTTCTCAACTAATATATGAGCTCGATGTTAGAGATTGATCCAAAATAAATGAAAAATTTGTTTGTTATGAGCATAATACACGCTTTTTGTTTTTTTCCCCTTTTATTTTCACTCTTGTTTTGTTTTGTTTAAAAACAAGTTGTAAATCTTTAAAAACAAAAAAATGAAAAGGAGAAAAAAACAAAAAGCGTGTATTATATATCTACCAAAGGTAGTGGGTGTCATAGCAAAAAAGTTTTCAAATTATTTTTGATCAATGTTGATAATCTTTAACTTCGAGCTCATATAATAGTTCTCATTTAGTGAGAAAACTAGTGTATATGAATGTTTGATGTTTTGCATTGGATTGTCGCTTCTTTCAAACCGTGTTCTGATGATGGGAACCTAGAAAATTCCCGAAATAGATCTATCAACACATTCCTGAAGGTGGTCAATTAATAAATATTAAAACAAAAACACTATAGATTATTTGTTAGGACAATATCCTAATAAAGAAATATAGAGTATGGCCTCGAACTTGAATAATTTTCGTTTTCATTATAAAATCCTTATAAAAATTTCTTTATTCGAAAATGTATATCCGACTAAATTTAACAAACTAATGACTATAGTGAAGTATAGCAATGAAATTATTGTTTTTAAAATAAAAAATTTTATTGCATATTTATTACAAAGTCTACAAATAATTTAGTCCATGCTCTAATCAAGACGTTCACATATACCATTATGATCGGCAATAAAACCCTCCGGACATAAATATTCCGAAATTGTATCTGTAACAATTTCTGTTGGTGTCGTTATTACAGTAGTTGTTATTGAACTAATCGTTGAATTTTCTTCTATTTTAACTGGTGTCTCTATATTTTCTTCCACCAATTTATCTACAAAATCACCAAAACTATTTAATATACCCAAACCTAAAAGTTTGGCAGCTTCTTCTAAGCGTTTTGCTTCTTGTTGCAGTTCATCCACCCAGGGTTTAGCTTTTTCCAAAGTACATTGTATATTATGGAATAATTTATTAATTGAAACAGGATTTAGAACTTTTTGTTGTTCCGTATTATTGTTGTTGTTGAGATGATTGCCTTCAAAATCGTTGTTATTAACAGCTTTTCTTTCTTCACATATGAGTACAGGCGATGTTTGCACTCTTTCTATATCCTTGTGTATAAGGAATATGAAAATTCCAAAAATTTTATATGCAAACACTTTTTTCATATCGGACAGTTAGTTTGTTCTGTAAGTGCTGTTGTTAACGTTGGTAAACTTCAATTTAAACTGTTAACTTGCATTTTATCTTGTTGTTACATTGGTCTGAATATGATGTATTGGTCTGGTCTGGTTGATAGGAATTTATTGAAAAAGTGGTTAAGTAACTGTCATGTTTTGGTGGTTTATGGCAAAATCATGATTTTTACCTTTCTTTGTAAAGAATTTCTCATTGTTGTTTTCCAGTTTCCACTATGAATGTTCTATATTTTTGTTGCAATAAATCGTACTAAAGCAACTTAAGAAATTCATTGATTGAAATGTTGTTCAAGATATGTGTTGTTCCCAGTAAGGTTACAAAAATGTTAAACTGAACAGGTTTTTTCTTAATTCGGTAGAAATAACTGAAAGATTAATTATAAAAGAATTTTTATATATAACCTACTTTAAAAATTTTCCACACCTGTTAAAACTGATTTTAGAAGCTTTTTATTTCATAAGGTTTTAGGAACTGAGAGGAACGGTGGACTATACTTGAGAGGTATTACGAGCAAATTTTCGCGTTGAAAGGTCCGCACCAAAAGAACTGATGGCCATTTAATTGTCGAAAAATTTATTCTTTTTCTTTGTTCATAATATTTAACTTTTCGATCCAAGCCAATACAAGAATCGAGTCACTAGATATGGTAGATACATTCACTATAACCCTTATTGGTGAAAAGTTGTATGCTTGTATTTTTAAAATTTCGCCGTTTCTTTAATGGAGTTTTTGGCAAAAAATTTTGGTTTCGTTGTTTTTGTTCGGCGCAAAAACTTTTTGCGCCTTTGATGAAATTAAGTTTTGAGAACATTATTTAGAAAATGGTGTAGTTTTATAGAGTTTGAGTCAGCGAACCAATAACGGGATACGAAGTTGATGTCAGCGCACCAATAACGGGATACGAAGATCAAGAACTTGTAAAGAATTTTCGTAAATTTTTGAAAATGTATGTTTTTTGCGTCTGACATTTACAATTATATTTGAAAAGGGCTAGCGTATTGCGTGAACTGAGTTACTTTGTAAAAAGCACCTACGAGTACAAAAAGCATTTTAAATGCAAAATTTGCATGCACTTTTTCAAAATTTTGAGAAATTTAATTATTTTTTTTCGCATTTATTTTATGAAAAACATGAATTAAGAACACAGGTACGTAGGTATGTAAAGTGAATCCGTATTTTTTGCAACAACTAAAGCGCTTTATTCATTCCGGCAAAACGTACATCAAATAAAAGTTTTTAATAAGCTTAATACTAAAATCGAAAAGGAATCAAAAAAATTCTAAAGACTTTAAATTTTATGGAGCAAACAATATTTTCATAAATTCCGAAAATATATTTTCATAAAAACTTATATATTTAAAACTATTAAGTATCAAGTAAGTAATCCTAAACCCAACTGAATATCATTAAACCGATAAAAAATTAAAAAAAATTGGTGCAGGAAGACAAAAATTTTAGTTTCGAATCACCAAACAAACACCGTTTCCCACGTTTTTCACCTCTCCTTAAAACTTTGGTTTTTGGATTTTATACCTTTGTTCGAGCGAGGCATTCAAATATCTAACAATGTTTTTGGTACACAAAATAAATTTTAATTTTAATTACTGTGCGCCCCTTTAGGCTAGTTGGTAGCGTGCTGGCTTATCAGTGCGGGGGTCGTGGGTTCGATTCCCACCAGAGGCACTGGTCTGTTTTCGCTACAACGCACAGAAGCCCATATTAGCTAGTGCTCGGTTAGGGTAATAGGATATAATTTGTAATTACTTTTGCACTTTAGCTGACGATGTAAAGTTAGTTTAATAAACCGCTATTATCAGTTAAAAATGTAATTTTTAAATTTAAATTAAATTGTGGTTTGCCATTAAAAAATTACACAATTTCAAAACAAAATTCTAAAATGATATTTTCATTTGTAGAAAACTAATATATAAAATAATATTGTTCTACAATTTCTAAAATTACAAACACAATTAGAATTTTGCATTAGAACTTGCAAAAACTTTAAATTTAATTGTGTTTACCTACCCGAGTAAAAACGTTATTTGCATGCTATGAGTATTATATGTGAATACATATGTTTATGTATGTTTATATAAATACATCTTATTACATATCGACCAATGTATATTCGTATATGACATATACAATTACATATGGTTAATCTAATTATGTAGGAATACATGTATAATTATATATAACACAAATTAAAATTATATATACACGCAGGAAAAAGAGCATCATATTATGATAGTTTAAGTGCATCATGTTATGATTGTAATTCGTTACAATAATAATATGGTCGTAACAAGCATGTTATGATATTTTTTCTCTGCGTGTAATAACATATAGTGTAATATTCAAAAAACATTATTTCATTTCGTATAAAATTATATATTTAACTATTCATAGTTATATATGATGATATATCGTTCCATATCAAAAAACTGTAGATGTTCTTTTATACAAAACTATAGCTGTCCCGAATTAAAAAAATTTACGAATTTCGTGAAGTAGTTAAACGGTAGGTGTTATAAAGCTGTTTTTGTATAAAAACCAAAAATGTTTTTGATGGTACTTGTAGTTGCCTTCGTAACGTATTTCTAATTTTTTTTGACAAAGTCGGGTTTAAAAGTTTGGCAATTCTAAGCATATTACTAGAGAAACATTTATAAAATTTCCATAAATGAATTTTGTACAACCTAATGTGTA
Organism: Delia radicum; assembly: GCA_021234595.1. Taxonomy (NCBI): domain Eukaryota; kingdom Metazoa; phylum Arthropoda; class Insecta; order Diptera; family Anthomyiidae; genus Delia; species Delia radicum. Next base: position 196,169,932 of record CM037852.1, read on the forward strand.
TTAAAACTTAAAAAATATTTATGCACGAATTTTTTTGAAAATCTGCAAAAAAGTAATATTAATTCCGATTAGAAAAAATTGAATATGGTGCTACAAACAAATCTATCCAATTTGATATAGCCTTAGACCCAATTAAAATGCAATTTGATTCGAAAAATGGTAGATCGTATTGTATATAAATGGAATATTTTACATTGAGTTTGATATAATTTGATATGATTTAATCCAGCGAAAATAAATTTGTTAAATTGAATACAGGGAGCTAGATAGCAAGGTCCGAATATTAAGAGCCCAATTTAAGTTTAACGTACAACTAAATATTAATTTAATATGCGTAACATTTAAAAATTTTTAAAATTGTGCTGTTCATTTAAGATAATTTAATTATATATTTTCAATGAAAATTTTCAAAACAAGCACGTTAATTTTTTACAATTTAAAGGAAGTTAAAATTTTTTTACATGGGACGATACATAGTTTTGTTTAATCCTGACTAATAGTAGAGTGGATAGTAAATAGATAGTATTTTATTTTGCATTTTTTTTTAAAAATTTACATATCATTACTAAGTATAGGATACATTTAAATTAACATTAATTAATGACAATGACAATTATGTCGTCTGTCATATACAATAATTAAAAATTATATAAATTCATTTAGTATAATACTTCGATATTTTAAAGCACTAGTAACATAATAAAAAAGTTTATTCCAACCATCACAAAAATTCCCATTTAAAATATTTATCAACTCATTCTCTTCAATGATCGCTTTTCCAAAATGTCTGATTCTAAATTCTTTAAAAATTGGGCATATTGAAATAAAATATTGCAGATTTTCATCTTCCCTCATATTACACAGGGAACAGGTTTTGTTATCTACATTTCTATAATTATTTGCATTTAAAGGCAGTATATCGCACCTTGTTTTGAAAATTACAGATATTTTGTTTTGGTTCCATTTATGGTTTATATATTCTCCACCAATGTCATGATTTAGCAGTCTATAAAAACGCGTTTCACTGGATAATGCTTTTTCTTTCATTTCACAATAACTTCTATATTTTAGAATTTGCAGCAAGGCCGATCCTCTTCTGATCCATTCTTTTCTTGGCATGTTTACGTAATCAAATGATATATTATAATCTGATCCTAAATCGTTGAGTTCCTTAGCCCAAAATATTTGTTTGTTAAGTATCATGAGCGTAAGTTTATGTGGTAGTCTGTCATCACTGTATTTATAGATCGTATTAAAAATGTAGTTAAGGTGTAAATTGAGGGTATAAAAATGATTGTCTTCCGAATTTGTTTCCAACGATAATGCATAATTTGGTATAAAAGAGGGCAGCCTTAATATTCTCCTGATGAAATACCTTTGTAGAGTATCTACTTCCTCAAACTGACTATATCCCCCAACTTGGGACCCATAAGACTGTATAGATCTGCATACAGATTGGAATAGACGCCATTTTGATTCTAGTGAGATTGTGGATTTATTCAAAAAGTTTTGCCAGGTTGCATTTATACTGATCTTAGCTAGAATGTTACGTTTACTAGCATGTTTTACGAATGAAAGTTGCAGAGTTAGGACTACTCCCAGGTAGCAATATTCATTTACTATTTTGACTTGTTGCCCTTTGTAAACAAAACTTTCTTGTCTTGAGAGCCGACCACCTTGCCTGAATACCATCATCTCTGATTTAGCTAGATTCACTTCCATATTCCACATATCGCAATATTTTTCTAAGTTTTCTATCATTTTTTTCATAACATTCATATTATCTGCAAACAGCACGATATTATCCGCGTATATGAATAACCTCACATTCAATTCGCCAACCACCAGGCCCCCTTCCAACATAAACTGACACAATTAGAAATTGATATTCCGAGCATAACTATATTTATATATGTATGGGAACAGACTTATTCATATCTCTTTATATATAGCGGCATATTTGAAGTTACTAAAACTACATAGTACCACACCTGATTACATAATTTTTCATAAAACTTTTTTTACTCGGGAGAGTATTTTTCAAATGCAATTATTTCTTATAATACACAAATTTTAAGTTTGTTAAATCATTATAGAGAAAAATGTAAAATTTATCTACCATCGTTCCAATATGTTTTTAAAATTCTGACGTAAAGAAAAATTTGGAAATCAGATTTGGAATCATCGAGACAAAATCTATTAAAAATATGTATCGCGGTTCAAACCAAATGGACTTTTTCTGATTTTGTGACAGTGTGTTATTTTATTTAGTATTTTCTGACTAGAATATAAATTATTAATAAACTTAAAACCATAAATAATTCAGTTACTCTTTTTATTTCACATCTCTGCTTATTACCAGGGCAACCAGAAATATGCTGTTTCATATTTTTTTCTGTGCGTTGTATTGAAAAATTAATAAGATTTGTATTCGTCTCAGAAAAATTTAAGAATTCTGGCATGGATTTGTTAGCGGATATTTTAGCATATTTTGCTTTTAATAGCATATTTTTTAGAGCATATTTTTCCAAGTTTCTTTTGCTAAAATACAAATTTAAACATTTTCTTGTAGATATAAGTTTTCTATAATTTGCAATACCGATTTTAGTACTTCATGTTATTTTAGTAAATTGAAATTTAACACTTTAAAAATATACCGCTTTTGGTTTAAATAATCTCCGTTTTGATAATTATATATGGTTAATTCAACTATGTACGAATACATGTATAATTTGATATAACACAAATCAAAACTATATATATAATAACATATAGTGTAATATTAAATAAAAAAATATATTTCATTTTAGATAAAACCATATCTTGACTTATTCATAGTTATATATCGTTCCACGCAAGAAAAATGTTGATCTGTTTTTGGATAAAACTATATATTGCCGCATTTAAAGTCTGATGTATGCATATTAGCCTGTCCCGAATTTAAAAAATTGCGAACTTCGTCACGTACTCAAACGATAGTTATTATTTATTTAGGGATAAATACTAAACATATTTTTAAGTGTACATTCTTATAGCTGCTACCCGCTACCTTCTTAGCAGGGACCGTAATCATTATGAGTTTTATAATAAAAATTACACAATAATGATTATGTTATGAGTTTTAATGATTTTCTTCAATGGTAATGATTATTTTTGAGTAATAATAAAAAAAATCAGCAATAATCATTATTTTTGAGCAAAAAAAATAAAACTCACAAATAATCATTATTTATGATTTTTATTTTTTTCGCTCAAAATTAAACTCACTTTCATGTAGGTGTAAATATATATACGTATTAGGATGGGGCGATTAGTATGGAAGGAAAAAAATCTTAATGGGCGCTTCGCGTTTCTGATTCTTGGGATTGTACTGAAAAATAAAAATTATCCCCTTAAACCTCACCCACAAATATGATTGATGCATTAATCTGCTAGAGAATCTTCCAAAGAAGAGATTGATACCATAATCTTCGATAAGCTCCTCCTACTTCCTGAGATATGTCAATCCCACACATTGAAAGTTAGTTTTATTTTGAGCGAAAAAAATAAAAATCATAAATAATGATTATTTTTGAGTTTTATTTTTTTTTGCTCAAAAGTACTGATTATGGCTGATTTTTTTTATTATTACTCAAAAATAATCATTACCATTGAAGAAAACTTTAAAAATCAAAAATTTAAAAATCATGACGGATATGCAAAGATTGTCAAAAAATAATAATAATGGTGCAATAAATTTTTTTTTATGTCTCTTCTAAGTGATTGATTTTTTGATTCAAAAAAACGAGCAATAATCATTATTTACGGTCCCTGTTTCTTAGTATATTTTTAAAATTTTTGAACAAAGAAGAGTTTAAAAGTTTGGCAATGCTGAGCATATAATGGGAAATTTATTTATAAAATATTCATAGGTCGATTTTGTTCCATCACAGCATTATTTAGTTTGAAACAAGTCATTTTATTTATTATTTATTTTAAATTTAAAGATGTATCGGCCTAAAATTACTCAATGGAAATTTTATAAATATAATTCTAAAAATATTGTCAGCATTACCAAACTTGGGCCTAATTCTGTACAAAAATCTCAAAAATACAAATAGCGACTTATAAGTAATCTCGAATTTTAATTTATTTTTTTATTTTTCCCATCATCAGCTGGATAATACTCAGCGTTTGAGCATTATTACAAAAAATTGTACACTTTCGAGACACCATAATGCGCATTAAAACTTAAAAAAGATTTATACAATTAAATGTTTCAATGTATAAACTTACATAGTCATGTAAACATATGTGTTAAAACATAAATATTTGTATCTAATGGTATATAGCTTTGTATGTATGATTTGATATTGTCTTATACACAATGATACTTAACATACCTAATTATATATTACTATATATACTACAGGGTGGGCCAAAAGTTACCATGGGGTTTAAAAATTATATTATCATATACACAACACTTGAAGAATAAATAATGGAGAGATTCACAACTGAACAAAGAACCAGAATAATAGAATTTTATTATTTAAATCAGAGATCAATTATTTTAACGCAAAGAGCATATCGTCGACATTTTAACGTCAGAATTTCGCCCTCTGAAGCAGCGATTCGTTGCTTAATTGATCGTCATCACCAACATGGCACCGTAACAGATTTGCCTCGAACCGGTAGACCACGTTAAAGTCGCACTGCGGAAAATATTGAACGAGTACAGCAAAGTGTTAACAAAACACCAGAAACATCTGCCAGAAGGCGTTCTGCTCAGCTAGGAATGTCTACGGCGCATTTTAAAAAAGATTTACAGTAACACCCATATAAGGTGCAATTGGTGCAAGAATTAAAACCCGCAGATCATCGGCAACGTCTAAATTTTGCAGTTAAAGTTCAACAGTTGGCCAGAAATGCAATCAACTTTATTGAAAATTTGATTATGACTAATGAAGCTCATTTTCATTTGAATGGCTTTGTTAATAAGCAGAACTGTAGGTTCTGGGGTTCTGAAAATCCAAGAGCCATTCATCAACGCCAATTGCACCCCTGTAGGTGTACAGTATGGTGTCGGATAACATCTGAAAATATCATTGGGCCTTACTTCTTCGAGAATGAAGATGGAAGTGCTGTAACCGTAAATGAAGAGCGGTATCGGTTTATGATAGAAAATTTTTTACGTCCTGCTCTTGAAAACAGACCTGGTATGTGGTTTCAGCAGGACGGAGCCAATTCCTACACTGCCCGAGACACAATGGCACTTTTAAGTCAAATTTTTGGAGAGCGAATAATTTCCAGAAATTCGGAAATTATTTGGCCAGCGCGATTGCCAGATTTGACAGCACCCGACTATTTTCTTTGGGGTTATTTGAAGGAGCGAGTGTATGTGAGCAAGCCAGAGACAATCCTTGAACTCAAGGCAAACATTGTTGCAGAAATTCGAACGCTACAGCCACAAATTTTGAAAGATGTTATGGAAAATGCTCTAAAACGAGCCCATCAGTGCGAAGCTGAAAACGGTGGTCATTTAAGAGACAGTATTTTTCATACTTAGTGTAAAAAAATTGCCATTTTGTATATTATATAATCTGAGAAAAAAATAAGAAAAAAATTAATAAACGAAAAAGTTATTAAACTTTTAAACCCCATGGTAACTTTTGGCCCACCCAGTATTATTAATAGTTATATATGCGTTCGTATATAATTCAACATAAATGTACATATAATTATATAAAACTTCATGTGAAAAAACATTTCAAATTTTCATTTTTTATAAAAGCATATATTGTGCAACATTTTTTTTTTTTGATCCACGTTAGTTAGAGTAAAAGTTCATACAGACGAAAAATAAAAATATTTGACATTTTAATAGTGAAAAAGTCTAAGAAATTATAATTTTTTTACAAAACAAACCTGTTCGGTGTTAAACAGTTAAAATAGAGCCATTATTTCTTGGCCACGCAGTTTCACCATCGTGCAAAACTATATATAATTTAATATAATTGTTGAGAAAAACTAAAAACTGTATGTATAAACTTTTTTCTAGTAATATCAAATTATATCTAATTCGATACAATTTTATATTAAACACAAAAATATGTGTGGGCACAAAATTCGAATGAAATTGTATCTAATGTACATACAATTGTATTTAATTGCATCGAATTAGATCTAATTCGATACAATTGTATATACAATTTGATGTATTTCAGATACAATTAATTATATGTTCTCATTTATAGCATCAAATTTGATCTCATCGCATATCTAATTTATATACAATTTAATATAATTTTGATGATGCCCCACATTCATTTTTTTTTTACATGGGATTTTATTATGGACTTAACATAATAATTGGTCATATATTTGTATTAAATGGTTTCAATCCAACAAAATAGAAAAATTTAACATTTAGTGCAATTTTACCGGACTAAAGCTCGGATTTAATTATATTTATACACTCAAAAAAAAAAGTTTTTAAAGTCAGCAAAAAATTTTGCTGAGTCAGCAAAATTTTAGTCAGGAGGGTGCTAGCAAAAAAATTGCTAATGTAAGCAAAAGCTTTTGCTGAAAATCAGCGAGCTGATTTTTAGCAACAAAATTAGTAGATTCAGCAAAAGTTTTGCTAACATTTAGTAGATTAGAAATAAAAAAGCCTTGGTAAAAATTAATAAATTTTTTGCTGAATTTTAGTAGACTGAAAAAAACGCAAAAAAAATTGTAAAAAAATTGTAATTTAGTTAATATATTTGCTGAAAATCATAAAACATTTTTTTTATTTTTTATTTTATTAATTAATAATCATATAATTACAAATTATATACTATTACCCTAACCGAGCACTAGCTACTATGGCCTTCGGCGCGTTGTAGCGAAAACAGACCAGTGCCTCTGGTGGGAATCGAACCCACGACCCCCGCACTGATAAGCCAGCACGCTACCAACTAGCCTACCGGGGCGCACAATCATAAAACATATTTTTGTGATTCTTTTAGAAATAATTTACAATAATTACGAAATATAAAAATTTTCGTTTGAGATAGGCGTGGTAGAGAAGATTAAGCATACTTTTCTAAAAATCATAACTACATTGTAAATTTTTATTGAATTAGACTGCGCAGTTTCTGGTAACACAACCTTCATCAGTAATCCTTTTGACAATACTGTAATTATTTGTTATGGTTTTTATTGTTTGATTGCATCTATATGAAATTTTTATTTTTTATTAAATGTAATCCTGACCGTGGCTTGAACCTGCTTTCTTTGCCACATGCACTTCGCACTGCACTTTAGACAGGCGCTTTATCCGCTTGAGCTAAAGTCAGGTCGATTTTTGCTGTGGCTTAAAACCAGTTTCAATTATACGGGGTCGATTTTTAGATTTAATTGTAATTGCAGAAGATAGCTAAGACAAACACCACAACAATTCACAATTGTTAGAAAATCATAAGCAATCTAATTTCCACTATTTCACACATTTTGTGAGTTGGCGACAACTATGATGTATTTTTTGTACATACGGTAGTTTGGCTATTCACGTAGTTAGGGAAGAGTTGCCAGGGAGCAAATTTTTTGATATGTTTTATTTTCATTTTCCCACATGTCATGAAAAAAACAACCCTTTTTTTTTGCAATAAGAAAAAGAAACCATACTAAGATGTGTGTCTTTGTCTTTCGCTTTACTCTGTCTACATGTCTGTATATGTTTGTTTGCAATTTGAGCACACTAGATTATTAATCTATTAACATTTTTATAGAAATACATATTAAATTTAAATATTTTGTTTTGTCTTTTATTTTATTAATAGACAATTATTTTCACAAGCCGGTGACAACGCAAAATTTAAGTTGTTTTAATCCTCAATTTTGTTTTATGTATGAAAAACAGATACAAAAGTCTTCCATGGTTGATTTTTTTATATGTCTTATTAGAGTTGTACTTTTTAGTATCATTTTCCTCTTCTCTACTACATCTTGACATGCCGCGACATCTGCTTCATTCTGCGTATATCTTTCAATCTGGTTGTCGTCCACACTATTAATGTGCTTATCAGCACAATTTGTTTTAGCAAAATTAATTAGTAAAACATTAGTATATTAGTAAAGCATTAGTATAAAACAGTTAAGTGCTGAATAAGTATAACAAAAATTTTAGCTGAAAACACGATTTTAGCAAAAAACTTTGCTAAAAAATAGTATACCTAATTTACAAGGCGTTTTACTAACTTTTGTACTAACTTATTTTTTTGAGTGTATGTATCAGTTCACAGACAATCATATACTATTATATCACCTTCAAATTCGGATACAATAATATCTAGTTTTTATGTAGTTATATCTATGTTTATCAGTTAAGATATAAACTGATACAATTAGATATAAAATTGAAAATACAATTCGTAATTCGGATAAAATTGTACTGAATTTTTTTTTAAAGATAATATTGTTTAAATTTTAAGAATATATTGTCAGTTTTTCGGGTAAATTTTAAAGGTCATACACACAGAGAAACATTTTGATGTTTGCCAACTGAAATTCGGTTACTACGACTCAAATAGAGTTATTAGGAACATCAGTCGGTAGGCACAACTTACCATTGGTTTTCACAACAAAGTTCGGTTAATTCTACTGAATGTTAGTTGCAACACAAAAAATGTTCAGAAATCTAATGTAAATATCGTTGTACTAACTGAATTTATAAGTTGCTACCATTAAAATAAACTTTTCAATTCGGTTGGCACTTTATTTCTCTGTGTGTAAAATTGATTTTTAGAGCATATTTCTGGTTGCCCTGCTTACTACACACAATATATTATGGCATATAATTTATAAAGCATTTAGTAATAGAATTATAATCAGAGTCATAGCATCGTGATATTGATTCAAAAACAATGTTTAAAGTATTCAATATATTGTGGTTAGTTTCTGCTTTTGTTTTAATAATTATTCACATATCAGATTCAAGAGATTTAAAAATATCCAAACGAGCTGTTCAAAATATTTTTACAAATTGTCGATATGTAAACCATCAAGGAAATTGTGTTGACAAAATGCAAGACAATCCTTTTTTAAAAAAATATATACAAGGAAATTTTAAACTCAAGTCCTATGTAAGTCAAATTAGACTTAAGAATAATTTTTTTTAACCAGAATTTTTAATTTTTTTTTTATCTACAGGAAAAATCTTCGATATCAGCCGATAAAAAACAAGCAAACACAAACTGGCTTGATCAAATATTCGGTTAAAAATAATAAATTTAAAATAGTTTTTAATTATTTTATTTTAAAAAGCCTTTTTTTAATTAAATAAAATGTCGTTTTCAACTCTCATGCCAATCTATAATTTAAATTGTTCACCAACAAATAAATTTCATCAATAAATCTTTCCGGTTACTCGGTCTTTGCTCTAAAATATACAACTGCGGTAGTAATGCCAATTAATATATAATTTGTTTTTTTTTTTAACTTATTTTAAGTGTTAACTTTTAAAATTATTTGTTATTTATTTTTAAGAACTTCTTTGAGAACTTAAATACAATTTATTGTTTAAATAAAATATATTCAATACAAAAATTTAAAAAAATGTTGACGTAAAAACTTTTCAAAATTTTTATGTGTCGGCATTTGGCATTCTACACAATTCTTCTATTTATCAAGTATCTACTACTAAATAAGCCGAATACCCAATAAAAACATTATTTGTCCCAATTTATTGGTTTATAGATAATTGTGCAAAAATATATATTTTTGCTAAAAGAAAAATGAAGAAAACTTATTTTACATTCAAATGTTTTGCGAAATAATTCCGGCGGTTTGTGATGATAACACGGATGATAACACAAAAACGTAAAAAATATGATGATGAAAATAAGTGCTACACAAAGAAAATTTTAGTAGACTAAAAATAATAAAAATGGTTTGTAAACTAATTTAACTTTTCTTCATAAAGTGAACTAAAAATTTTCTAAAATTAATGAAAAACTTATGAAACTGTTTTATTGAGTTATTGAAACTATTTATTAAAAAAGTATATTTTTCATAAAATTTTATGAAACTTCGTTTAGGCCGAGTTCCGTGTATTATCCGTCCTAAAAGTTTGGCCAAAAAATACATTTTATCGTTTTTTTTTTTTTTTGCATTTTAATACTTTATAGACAAGTTTCGATTCGATTCAAATAATGAAACTGCACTGGAATACGTCTATTGAAACTTTTTATTAAGTCATTTTATTCTTAAAAATTTTCGTGCACTCAATGAAAAGGGTTCGTTAAAAAACTGGTCTCATAAAATATATGTAGCTTTTTACAAATTTTGGTTTTTTTTTGTGAAGGAAAGTTTAATATATTTAGTGAAAATTTTTCGCCCAACAAAATTTTTCTCAGTGAGATTCTGAATGTTAAGTTTAAGGAAAAGCACGGAAAAGCTGCAAAAAACAAACTGAATTCCAATTTTTTCCTATTTTGACGAAAGTTTGGCTACCAAAAGGTGAATTCGTTGCTTAGCTTTTGACTTTTACTTAAATTTGAATTTCAAAATACAATCCGATCAGACCAACAAACATTCATCCATTAGCAAAATTTAATTTTTTAAATGAGAAAGGCGTGGTAGAGAAGAATGAGTGTATTTCCTAAAAATCATAACTACATTGTAAATATTCAATTTTCTGATTCAGACTGCGCGGTTTCTGGTATTGAACCTTCGTTAGTGCTGATGGCGAACTCAATCGCTAAATAATTAATTGAGCTAATCAAATGTTCCCGATTTATTTAAAATTTTACATGCCACCATAACTTTAAAAGATGGTCCAGCCTTTAGTATTTATGATATGTAAATAGATTTTAAATGTACACAAAGACAAATAAAGTGCCAACCGAATTGAAAAGTGTATTTTAATGGTAACAACTTATAAATTCTGTTAGTACAACGATATTTACATTAGATTTCTAAATATTTTGAATGTTGCAACTAAAATTTAGTTGAATTAACCAAACTTTGTTGTGTAAACTAATGTTGAGTTGTTCCTACCGACTGAAATTCGTAATAAATGAATTTGAGTCGAAGTAACCAAATTTCAGTTCGCAAACATCTTAATTTTTATCTCTGTGTATGTTTCCAAATACGTTTTCGAAACAAAAACCTCCGTTTTGGTACATATTTGTCTCAAAAGTAGTGTTTTTGTTAGAAAAACTTTTTCAAATATAAACGTTTTTAGCTGAATTTTTGCACATATTATACTAAAAGTTGTACTCCTTGTTCATTTTGGAAAGCTATGCTAACATACACAAATTTTGACAAATCGCGCGTATTGCATATGAGGCACTGTATTAAAATAATTGTTTTCTTGTTGCAAACCCTCTAGAGATGAGCACGTGGGTGAATTTTGACTCACACTCACTCACGCTCACGAGATAATAATTCCACTCACGAACAATCACTCACAATAATTTTTTGATACTCACATTCACTTACGCTTACGTGAGTAAATTTGGATTGTACTCACTCGTGATTCACGCAAATTTGTGAAAAAAATTTTAGCGGAAAAAATAAAAATGTGTAAAGATTATTGTAAATTGTTAATATTTAACTAAAAAATGCTCTGAATATGCAATTTAGCCTCTTATTTTGCATTTTAAGGGCTTAAGAATATTAAATCGGTGAACAAATTAAAGAAAACATTTATTAAAAGCAAGAACAAATTTGTTGGTTAAATTCTACTACGCACACTCACTCACGCAAAAGTTGACTCAAGCACACTCATTCACGGAAAATTTTTTCCTACTCACACTCAATAGCGTTCACATGAGCACAATTGAGTTTTACTCATACGCACGCGCTATTCATGCGAATTACACAACATTGTGCTCACGTGCCCATCTCTAGTTTAATCTATAGTTTTGTGAATCAAATATGTACCACAAATAAGAATACAGAGGTTGTATTTACATTTCAACAGAAAGGATCCAGGAGGATTGCATTTTAAAAACATTATATGTAAAAAACTGCATTTACATGCGCCAACATTTTCAAGAAATTTTGTGTTAAAACTGTACCAGAGATCGAAAAATTAATTCTCATATTATTTTCGTAGAAAAGTAAAAATTTTGATTTTGTTCAATACACAAACATTTTAATTTTCGCAAAACTCACGACCCATAGGCCAGAGTATACATTTTAAACGGTCTTTGGCGTTCTGAAACCTAAAAATGTTAAAATCGAGTTTTTTTTGTCATATTAGCTACTTTATCACACCGCGAATATTTTCTTTTTCTTGAAGCTCGTTGCGACTTTTAAAACTGCTATTCTTCATTTTCAAAATACTTTTTGAATCTATCTAATATCACTATCTGTTTTGAAATAAACCATTCGTTAAAAATTAAGTAACCTTGTTTCTTATCATAGAATTTTGTACTGTTTACACTACTCGACAAATTTCACTTTTTTGCATAACCTCTCTTTGGAATACATATTTTTTAATACACTAAGGTACGCTGAATCCAAATCTGTCAAAAATAATTGTATTCTCATTTGCAGTTTTTGAAATATCGCGATTATTATACTTACATCATTTCCCAGCTGAAAAAGTTCATATATGACCATATATTTTCATATATGGTGTCATGTATGATGATATATGGTTCCATGTATGGGCATATATGTAATGTATGGAAGCATATGTTGAAATACATTCAAAGAAAAAGTTCATATATGAATATGTATGGCACCATATATGATAATATATTGCATTTATCGGTTGCTTCATATAGGCTATATGTCTCAATATATGAATTCATATATTATTCCATATATGGGCAATATGTTTTAATTTTTGATCAGATATGCCCATATATATAGGACGAAACTGTTTTTATTTTTACCCCTTCTCTCTGCTGTACGAATTCCTTACAAAAATATGTAAAAGAAAATAAATTTGAAAGTTTGTATAATTTATAAAGACGAGAATGAGTTAGAAAGAGAATCTGAAGAAATATCAGTCGCATTTTATGTGCTTAGTTCTGAATCGGAATTATCCAGCTTTTCTAAATATTTTTTTTTTTAATTTTTACAAAAAAATAAAATTACTTAAAAACACTCAACATATAAATTTTGAAGCTTGTTGATAGCAATACATTTTCGGACCCAGCAATGGGATTTCAAAATTCGAATCGAAGTCTAAAATGTATTTATTTGTTGTGCCAAAACTGATTTTTTTTAATAATTCAAAGAAACTATCAATTTTTGAAGTAATATTTGAGAAATTCATACTAAGAAATTACGAATTTTTTTATATCCGTATTTCAGTCAATAAATCCCGATTTTTCGCCCGCCTTTTGTGAAAAGTTTTATTAGTTGAAATGCTCCTAATTACTTCGCAACGACTTTTTTGTGTGTATTAAACACAAGCATTTAATTTGAAGTTTTTTTTATAGAATTCATAAGTATTCGTACCAAAGGACTTCTTTTGTCGGTTGGCTTGATTACTATTGTTATCGTCGTCATCATCATTTTTTAAATCATCGAATTTTATTTTTTTGGAACTATGTAGTTGGTTTTCCATTATCCACACTTTTATTAATTTTCATTAAATTCTTTCCCTAATTGTATTTTCTTAAAAAATTTCACTTTAAACTATTTATATATATTAATGCAAGTTGAATGTGAAATGTATGAATTTATCAGTAACATATTCTTAGAAGTATAATACCCACCTTTTCTTTTAATAAAAAGACAATATTTTTAATAAAAACTTAAAAAATTTAATTTTTTTATATGAGTACCCATGTGAAATTGATTCGTATATAAACATATATGATTATATATGGGCTTGTATATGATCAGATATGGGTATATCTGGCCATATATCCCCATATATAGTTCAATAAATGACCATATATGGTCTCATATATGACCATATATGTTCGGATCCGAAATTTGAGGGTATATGGTCGTATATGATCATATATGAGCATATATGGATCATATGTAAGCATATCTGAACATATATGATCATATACGACCATATAACCTCAAATTTCGGATCCGAACATATATGGTAATATATGAGATCATATGTGGTCATATATCGAACCATATATGAACATATATGACCAGCTATACCCATATATGATCATATAGAATCCCATATATGATCATATATGTTAATATACGATCTCTTTTTCACCTGGGTATGTAGGAAAAGTAATAATATATGAACATATATGAACATCCATTTATGACCATATATGACCATATATCTCCATATACCCTCAAATTTCGGATCTGAACATATATGAATTCATATATGAACTCATATATGTGGCCATATATAACAATGTATGAACATTTTCACCTTTGTTACCACATTTTTTCGTATATTTTTATTAATTTTTCGAAGTTTAGCCGCAAAATCATGAAAGTTTATTTAATAATATAAATCTACACAAAATTAGCTTTCACTTGAGTATAATCATGTCGGTGTTTGTTTCAGGATATTTTACTGGTATTGCAAGGAATTGAAAATTTTGCATGTTTAGTTTTATCCTTATAGATTTTATGTATGCTAAAATAATATTAAATTTTATCACTTGGCTAAATATTCCTAAACCAAATAGTCCATTGAACTCAAACGAAACTCATTTTTGTATTAAAATTTGCAAATCAATTGAAAATATTCTGAAATATTTAGGAAAGCAGAGATTTAAAAAAAAAAAAATTAGGTATGTAACGTAAATACAAAAACCGCGATATTTCAAAAACTAAAAATAAGACAAAAAAATATTTGCCTGATTTAGACTCAACGTAAATAAATCTATTAGAAAATCGGTATTACAGCTTCGGCAAAAAGTTGCAAATTTTTTAGCAGTAATCTTTTTAAGATATTTTTACATGAAGGAAAATTTAGTTTTTACTTTGTATATGTATCAAATTCTTTTCTATATATTTCAGGACATTTTTAATGGATTTGCAAGTTTAATACAAACATTTCTTTATTGGAATGTATAGTTTATTCACAATGATAATATTTTTAAAATTTTTAAATGTTTTACCATTTATAATGTTTTTGAGGATACAACTAAAGAAGTACAATTTTTAACTTCCTTGCAATAGCAGTGCGATATTCAGTTAAAAACGCAGGCATGGTTTTACTCAAATTAAATTATTTCATGTAGATTTATATTCGTTAGAAAATTTTCATGTTTTTGCAATAAAATTTCGGAAAAAATAACTAAAATATACAAATAAATTTGTAATTATAAAAACCACTATATTTCAAAAACTGCAAATAAGAATTTGTCATATTTGGAATCAGCGTACATAGGTTTATTAAAAAAGATCTGTTTCAAAGCGAGTTTTTTTTGGCCATCGTCTAGTGCTATTGATAGAAACTTATGAAAACTCAAGATAAGATATCAAGTAAAGAGTTCTATTTACATAAGCTGTAACGAATTTTATATAAGAAAAATTATGTCGTTATGTCCCGAACATGAAGAAAATGGGGTTTTTTGCAGTTCTAGGTCAGAATATCACAAAAACTTGATTCGGATTTAAAGCGCCGAAGATCATTTAAAAAGTATACTCTGAACTATGGGCCTTGAGTTTGCGAAATTTATAATTCGTGAGAAGTGAAGAAAATTAAAATGTTTACTTTTTTATAAAAATTATTTGAAAAATCTTTACAGAACTCTAAATATTTTTCGAACCCACTCTGAATTTTGGATATGTTATGCAAGACTGTATGATATTACCACCAAATTGTTTAAGAAAAATCGAAGAGTTAGTTTTTGAAATATTCGCAAAAAAAAAACGCTTTTTGTAATGTTTGCAAACTTTCTATAAGAAGACTGTGTAATATTGTAACAATCATCTTAAAGCAGATGATCCAATCTTTCGTTAGAACAGTTTAAACATTAGATATTTTCCGAGTTTTGCTAAAATAGTCGAACTTTGAACCGCTATACAACGCGAACTACACTGAATTTTGATGGACTTAATACAGCACATATATCATAGATATTTTGAAATTCAATGTGCTAAATTTTAATGAAATCCAAAAACATCCATTCCAAAAACGACTAAAATCGAATCGAAATTTTTTGCAATGTCTCAGATGGTAAATCCGAATATGCCATTTTTTTTTTTTTAATTAAGTTTACTTCTTTTCACTCTAATATAGTATAGTATAGTTTCTGATATCAGCACGAACTTACTGCACCTTGTGGCGTAAGTTATAAATATATATTTTATTTTGAATTACCTCAACGAGATGACATACATATTCTATATACTCATTAAATTACTCATTAAAATGTATTAAAACTAATATAAAATTGTTATTTCACTATCTGAGGTTTAATTAAACACTTTACATAAATAAATAAGATCACGGAATAAAATAAATAAAATGTTGAAAAAACTGGCTGTATATTTGTTAATTACTTTGATATTTTTTGACTTTCGATATGTCGTTTCTTCAGTTGTGGGAACTGTACCGAGCAATTGTTTACATTTTAAACATGATGGTGAATGTTCTGAAGGTACAAAAAAATCGTTAAGCATCACTGGTCGTAGAAATTTGAAAGTTGTACATCATTATAAAAAGGTAAGTTTTTGTACTTACAATGTAATATTTTGAGTGACTTAAAAGAAAAATTTGTCTGTTTCAACAAATTTGATGAACAATATTCGAGTTGAATATTCAAATATTCATGTTTTCATAAAGTATTATAAAAAATTTTAAAATATTTCCCTTAATTTCTTTATATAAATCAAAAAAACGATGATATAGTTTTTTCCTTAATTCTTTTTATTGCCGTTAATAAATTTTATTTTAATTAAATCTAAAAACTAAAAAGGTACATGAGTTAAATAAATACAATAATACACTTTTTACATGTTTTATTCGCGGCATATAAATTGTCCTAAATTATTTTTAAAATAGAATTTTTTACAAAAAATATCTTCTAAACTTCGAAAAATGGAATCGAAATTAAAGAAATAATTTTTAAATTTGGAAAGGACTAAATTATTTATGCGCTGATTTTATTTTTATAACTTCTGCTTTTTAATTTTAGATTATGGTGATTAATATTTAATGAAGTTAATTTTAACGAGTATTTAGTTTTATAGATACTGTTTTGTTTACAGGATTTGAGGAGGTTTTTTTTTTTATTTCAAAATGTATATTTATTTTTGTTTATTAGATAATCTAGCACAACAAGATGTAAATCTTATAAATTATAGTGCTAGTGAGTATAAAAAACATTACACATATTAAATAAGATTAAAAAACAAAGTTAAAATTTAATATTTAAGATACAAAGATAAAAATACAAAATTAAAAGTAATAAAGTGTTTAAAATAAGGATGCCTTCCTTAGACAAATAACTGGCAAATTTAATATTTAACCAAAGTATAGTTTAAGCTCATTTTTAAATTTGTTTGCGTTGTTTATGACTTGAATTCGATTAGGAAGAAGGTTCCAAAGACTAGTGGTGTAAATGAAAAATTGGCGTTGTGATAATAGACTTTTAAATTTTTTCTGGATAATATTATTCCCACGACTTGATCCAGCAAATTGTATTCTGCTTTATAGGTAGACAGGTTGCATTAACGTGATTATTTTATGGAATAAAATAAGACTCCTAAATTAAAGAAGGTTTTCAAAACTCATCTTATTAATTTGATATGAAAAACTAGATATAGATTCACGGCGCCCTTTGTTGAAGACATATCTTGCAATATTGCTGTAAGCAACTTTAAGTTTTCCTAAGTCCGAAGTGTCACAGTTTGAATAAATTTCACAGCAATATAACAGAACGGGGATAAGATACGTTTTTGCTAATAGCATACGTATATTAAATGGTGTTGAATATTTAACAATCCATAGATTACGAAGCATTCCGAAAATCCTTCCCACTATTGAGTTTATGTGGTTGGACCAAGTTAATTTAGAATTGAACATTACTCCTAGATTTTTCGATGAGTCTACGAGTTCGATAATATTGTTGTTTATAGAAAGCTGAAGACTATAACTTAAAGTTCATTTACTTTTTGACAGAAAGATGCATTTAGATTTTGAAGGATTTATGCTTAAGCCATTGGCAACAGTTGTGTATATTTGCTAAATCACAATTAATATTTTCTACGCATAGATTTATATCATTAATAGAAGTACTGTTGTAGATTTGGACGTCGTCAGCATACATTTGCACCTTGCTGTGTCTCATTACATTGGGTAAATCGTTTATATATAAACAAAATAAAACAGAGCCTAGTATAGATCCTTGCGGAACTCCTTTTTTTACATGGATAGCTGTTGAGTACCTTCCGTTAAAACTTACAAGCTGCGATCTGTCAGTGAGATACGACTTAATAAGCTTGCATGCTGAACTAGAAAAATAAAACATTTTTTCAATTTTCTTCATTAGTATTGAATGATCTACATTGTCGAAGGCTTTACTATGGTCTAACAGAACTAAGAATGAAACCATGTTTCTATCAAGTTAAATCCTCAATCACGCCCGTTAGCGCTGTTATGCAGCTTCTGCCCTTCACAAAACCGGATTGAAAATCGGATAAGAGTTTATGTCGACTAAGGTAATCTTTAATCTGTCTACTCATGAGATTCTCCAATACTTTTGACAAAAATGGAAGGATCGCAGAAGGCCGAAAATCATTGTTTTGCTTAGGAATAGGAATAAACTTTCAATGCTTCCATACTTCTGGAAAAATGGATTTTGTGTGGATTGTGTTAAATAAATGTGTAATAAATGGTAAGAGCTTTTGTATAATGGCTTTGCAAAATACTGGATTCATTTCGTCCAAACCAACTGCATTCGATTTTATAGTTGAAAGGCTTTCAAGAACTTCACATTGGACAACACAACGGAAACTAAAGCTATTTTCGATAGGAACGATGCATAAATCATCATAAAATTTGTTGAAAATATTTTTAATTTTTTCTGAAAAGAGATAAAAATACGGCTTAAGTTAAATCAGATTAAAATTTATAATTTTTGGGAGCAAGATTATTCAAGTTCAAGATCATTTGTTTTTTGTTAAACAAAAAACCGTGCAATGTTTATTTATTACTCAAAAAAGTTTTTGCCCGCTAACTTATAGCAGACTTTATCTACTCACAGGTCCTTACATGTTTCATTTCGCGTCACCGAAAATCATCAGAGAACCAATGTAGAAGGTCTAGAATATTCTACTCAAATTTTGAAGGGAAAAGATCAACGCTTTTCAAATGCTCTTGAACTTGAATAATCTTGCTCACATCATAATTTATGATAAAAGATCGAAAAATAGACTTTTGGTTTTAAAATTTAAAAGTAAAACATTTTTAATTTTTGTTTGTTTTTACCTTCATTGTTATATGTCTGCAACACTTTGACGGCTTTTTACAACACTTCTAAAAAAAAAAATCCCTTTTAACATCGAGGTCGTGTTTAAAATTTAAATCGATTTAATATATGCAAACCCGGTAGCCGGTACAGAATAGTTTTTGCTTAGTTATTGGAGCAAATGCGTACAGTTTGTGTAAAAGAATTTTTTAAATAAACTTGTTTTTTTTCACTTACAACATCTTCGCTTGACCACACAAACAAAACTAAGATTTTCTTCCTTTGCTTCAAAACTGGTTTATATTTTGTGTTAGAGTGAGAAGCATACATTGAAAACAAACAATATAAAGGCTACAATCAATGATGAAAATTCATTTCCCTTGCATTATTTTTAAAATGCCGGGCTTATGAATAAAAAAATTTCGCTTTTGTTTTAGCTTTGATTGTGTTTTATTCTTCTATTGACATTACAGATATTTCATCACTGTTGTCAACTTTTTGTTCAAGAAACGCATCTAAGTCTGACTTAAAAATCTCTAGTTTTTTAAAAGCTAGAAAGAAAAAAAAAATTAGCTATATTTCGAAAAAAAAACTCTAAAACTTGAAAAATATGTAAATGATTGGGAAATCTGGGGTTTTTTGTGTTAATATTAGTAAGTTTTACTACATAAAGCTAAATAATCCATAACATTATAGATATTTAGTCCCAAAATGCAAAAGAGTTAATAAATGTCAATTCATAATAAATTGAATTTTATAGAAAAATTCAAAAATTGCTTTTTTGGAAATACTCAAAAAATTAAATTTTTTAATCATATTTTTTAGCGGATATGGCTAGAGTTTTCCGATTTGGCTCAACCTTTCAGAATATACGTTTTACCTTTATGTCCATGATGAAGGGTTTAAACCCAGTTATTTGCAAGCCGTTATGATATAATTTTAGCACAGAGTTGTTTTAAAAAAATTGTACGGGTCTCCACATGCAATATTGATTCAATATCAATATATCGTTGACATGCAATCGGCCCTAACACTGGTGTTTGTCATCAAATATCACGTTTAGTTTTCATTTAGCAATAAATGAAACCCGTTATCCCGGGATCTGAGAAATCCTGGGAAAAGAAAAACCCTAATTATAGCCCTCAACTTCAATAAAAAATTAAAAAAATTGACGCAATTCATTAATTAATTCATTATATTGTTTTTGTTATTACTTTACAAAACCCTCTATCTGATAAAAAAATTTTCACACATACATTTTTTCAAATGCAAATTGACAATAATGGAAAATTTTAAAAATAAACTATACGTATTCAATAGTCGCTTTAAAGAAATATTGTAAAACATAGAATTTTAAAACCTCGTTTAATAAGCGAAGTAAACAGTTTTTATGCTCTCCTCTAAAGTTCTGTTTTTCAGATAGAGGATAATGAATATAAGCCCTCGATGCACGATTTGCTGTAAATAATCCCACAATACCCAAAAATAAATTTCCAAAAATGGGACTTTTACTTGTTTTGCCATGTCTACATTTAAAGCGGTCACCCGAAGAGAATTATCCAATAAATTATAGTATATGTTGGACCGCTTACGCTACCTAATTGGAGGCGTGCGAATTTTAGAACAGTGGGTTATATGTTATATTTTTCTTAAAAATTGTATAAGCGTCTGGCGGGAAAAGTATGTACAAATTATAAATTGTTTTAACACAACTCCCTTTAACACGAAAAAACTTTTCAGAATATTACGCAGACATTATTTGTTTTAAAAGAAAATTTTTGTGTAGATGCTTTTTGGAAAAAAAAAATGATAAAAATTTTATTTTTTTTTAATTATTAATTTAAGCGAATGTAGTTTTTGAGTGGAACAAGATATTACATTATTTTTTTTTATTTAATCAAGTGTAGTGTATACATAATGTAGCATGTAATTTGTCATTGCATACAACCCAATACATTCTGATTGACAACATACATACATACAAGTACTCAAATCATATAAATGTTTGCCCAGCGCATTCCACACTTTTGTTTTGATTTTGACAAAAAGTACATTGACGTTCAATGTACATTCCCAATGCGCACAAAAACGGATGCGGATCCGTTACGGACCCGTTCCGGATCCGTAATAGAGTTAAAAAACGGAATCAGTGTAATCCCGATTTGACAGTGTAATCGCTAATTGAGTTTTTTTTAAGAAAAGGTCATTGTGTGGACCCAGCAAAATCAGTTTTTAATAATTGAGTTTTTTTTATGAAAAGGTCCTTGTGTGGACCCAGCAAAATGAATTTGTAATTAAAACAAAAAATTCATCACAATATTAAATCTTTTTTATTAAAAGCACGCAGTGGATTCCGTTTTATTAAAATACACGGGTCCGTAACGGATCCTAATATGATGTCCGTAACGAGTCCGTAACGGATCCAAAAAACGGACATAAAATCCGTTTTTGGATCCGTTTTTTTAAAGAATTTCTCCCGCTTGCGGATCCAAAACTGATCCGTAACGGAATCCGCTACGGATCCGTTTTATGAAAACAAACGGGTCCGTAACGGATCCTAATATGATGTCCGTAACGAGTCCGTAACGGATCCAAAAAACGGACATAAAATCCGTTTTTGAATCCGTTTTTTCGAGAGGAATTTCTACCGCTTGCGGATCCAAAACTGATCCGTAACGGATTCCGCTACGGATCCGTTTTATGAAAACAAACGGGTCCGTAACGGATCCTAATATGATGTCCGTAACGAGTCCGTAACGGATCCAAAAAACGGACATAAAATCCTTTTTTGAATCCGTTTTTTCGAGAGGAATTTCTCCCGCTTGCGGATCCGTAACGGATCAGTAACGGATTCCGTTACGGATAGAAAATACGAAGAAGCGGATCCGTCACGGATCCGAAACGGATCCCTTTGGCACACTGGGTTGACACTTTCAATTTTGTCTTGAGTTTGTATTTGTAAAAAGTTTAAAATCTACATGACTCACTTGCATTGTATTCATAAAGAAAATAATGAAAGAAAGAGAGTTTATGCTTAATTAGAACGTATTGAGTATTTTAAGTTATCGAGTGCATTTTAGAAAATCACTCATAGAGAAATTCTAGACTACTTGTGAATTTCTCATAAGTTATATTTAAGTCACTGTTTTTAAAAAATAAAAATCAAGAATTTTAAAGACACAACTGAAACCACAACTCTTTTAATTTGGATACAACACTAAAGATATTACACAAGAATTTATTTGGTTTAATAACAAATATTTTAAACAAAAAATTTACCACGATTTCGGCACGTTTTTAGCAAAAAACTAGATATAAGTCGGACCATATTTCGAATTTCACAATTTTAATTCGGAATGTCTCGGGAACTATAAGCGATAAGCTACACCAGTTAGCATGTTTTGAAAATCAGATTAGAAAAAAAACATATCGAGCTCTCAAAATTTTGTACGCAAAAATTGCCCTACTTTGAAGGTCATTTTGCCGCCTTTGGAGGGTCCGGAAGCTAAGAATTATTTTCAAAAATTTTGTGATATATCCCACTGCGCATTATAATCAGCAATCACTATATAAATTAGTAATTTTGTTTTAAATAAAGTTATCAAGTTTCGCTAAACAAAATACAATAAAAAGATTAAACAATAATAAGTACAAAATATCTGTAAACTGGTGTTATTTTTTAAAATTTTCTCTGGTTACATCCCAGCAAAATAAGATCTGAGGAAGAAGTAGGAAAAACACCACATCTACTGATCCGGATGTAGTGCAAACTTAGGTGAATCATTAATGATTTTAACATTGTCGTGTCATTGGGCGGATGGAGTGAATATACTCGTATAACTCCATTAATATCATTTTAAACAGTGCATGAATGATTTTTTTTCAACAGTTCATGGATGGTCTTTTTGAAATATATGTTAACATTTTTATTTAATAAAAATGTGATGCATACTCTAGGGGATGTTCTTTAAATAATAAAAAAAAATTTGTTTTGTGCCAGCGAGTGTTGAACACACGAATCTGAGAAACGATCTGCTCTATTGAAGTAGACCGCTCTACCATTTGCACCAAAAAACAAGAAAAATATGCTACACAAATATATAATAAAAAAAAATAAAATAATGATTTTTCCAACATTTTTATTCTGTGATTTTGTATTAACAAGATATTATAAATTTTTGCATTTTCTTATCAACATAACATTAAAAAATATAAAACTTTGAGTTTTTTATATTTTTAAATAATTTTTATAAAAAGTCCCATTGCAAAGGCCAACAATTTATGTTGTCGAATAATAATTTGTCAACTCTGGATAACAATTTACTACAATTTTTTCTTTACGATTAAAGTCAAGATGTTTGGTCGTTTTTAAATAACTTAATTACCTTAAAATAAGCAGAAAAAACTGATTTAAATAAAAAAACCATTAAAAAATTAATAAGAATTAGAATAAAAAATTAAAAAAAAAAAATATCTTCCCAGTACGGAATCGATCTCGCAACGTTTTGATTGCAAATCCTACCACTTACCACCTCAACCTCCATATAGAAAAAAGAATATATCGCACACCTAGTACAAAAGTGACTCAACTCAATATTTTTCATTTTTCAGAAATCGAAAAAAAATATTTGCAACTTTATACCAATTGAAACATAAAGAAAGACATAACTGTTTTTTAGCAACAGTTAACAACATCAAAATCCACTGATATTTTTTCATAGATAGACAAGTACACAGAAAAAACTAAAAACGGGTTTCAATTTAAAATTTTATTGAATCAATTAATATTTTAATTGATTTTGCACCTACCACTGAAAAGATAGTATTAACTAAAAAATTTTCAGACAGTTTATTAAAACTCTTTCAATTAAAATAATAATAATATCAATTAAAAGAGTTATTGTTTTTCTTTACAACCTCAATTAAAAAGTTTAGTTAAATTGATTAAAACTTTAATTGAAACTTGAGAAGAAAACAATGGTAGTTTTAATTGAAAACTCGTATTTTTTTAATTTTGTTATATGCCCCCGATTAAATAAAAAAAGAAATGTAGGTTTGTAAATTAAATTGACATTTTATTTATAATAAAATGAAAGCTTTTTAATATAAAAATGTATTATAAGAAAAGAAATAAAAGTAAAGACAAATTTTTTGTTTTGCTTGTCTTGTCTTGAACTTTTTCTTGTAATTGAATTGCTTTCTTAAAAAAATCACACACAACTTTAAAATGATAGTTTAATGACACTTATGCTTATTGAAAATTTAATTATTTACAAAAACACTAGTTTAAAACACTAGTTTAATTGTCCACATGTGCACTTTTATTACCACAGATAAAACACGAAACTAAATTTAGTTTTCGTGCGTACATGAATATCTCAACAAAAAGAGTTTTGCAAACTCTAGTGAAATAACTACGATTTTGCGTGTATTTGAAATCGGTAAACTATTACACTTATTAAAAGTTAATCATTTGCGATTTTTTATCTTTTTATTTACAAATTAAATAATATATTGATATAATTAAACCTTTGTTTGATTGTTTAATCTAAATAAAATAAAAAAAAGGTTGCCAAATTTTTAAAAATGTTGTTTACATGTTGTCAACACTGTATGGATATATTAGAAAATTCAATAAATTTTTTAATTGAATCAATTAAAAAAATTGTTTAAATTGCCATTGATATTCAAACAATCGATTAATTAGATATTTTTGGCACATAATTTTTTCTGTGTATATTGTGCATAGTTTAAGCATATAAAACCGAAAAACTAAAATTGTGAGTTACGTGAGTTTTGAACTGGGTGTGCGATATGAATTTATGAAAAATCACTTCTTAGAATGTTATTAATTTAGATACCAATTAGTTTATATGGTGATGCAAATGTTGTTTAAAATAACTTTAATTTAACGTTTTTGGCAGTTGTTAACAATAACTTCTATGAAAGCAAAAAATGTGCGTATGTTAATGCTTTGGAGGTTAAAGTTAAAGAGGTTCTTAAGTCATTACTTACACTTTGTTTTGCTGGGATATAATAACTAATTTTCATACGAATATAAAAATTCAAATATAATGACAAATAGTAATAACATTTTCTTTCTCTTTCAGGTTAAAGTGGTAGATATCGAAAAAAAAGAAAAGCCTTGGTATTTAAAGTTGTTTGGCTAAGCTAACCACTACCAAAAAAAGAAGTGCCTGTAAGTGAATCGCTTTTATAACAACACACAGAGGTGTATTTTCAAAAAAAAAAAAAAAAAAATGGCAATAAGTATAGCACTTCTATACTACCTGCCAAATCCACATACAAATTGGAGGAGTTCTAGAGGAGTAGTTAGAATGTTGTCATTTGAGATATCCTGTGCTTACACAGGGTGATTACTATGACACCTCCCCTATAGAAAATCTTTAACTGATTTCTACTTTGGCAAATGCGAACCGATTGAAATAAATTTCACTTAGATAATCTCCTAAACAAGATATACAAAAAAAATGAATATGTTGATAAGATGTTAAAAATTAAAATGTTTATTTTTTGCCTTGACTTTTTTCTGTTTTTCGTCAATATCTTTGTTGTTACCAAACCAAATCAAACATACTTCATACTTCAGAATTTTTAAGTTATCTTGAATAGTTTAGCGGTGAAAAAGCTCAAAGTCAATATTTTAAAAAACTCTTTAAAATTGCCTATTTTCTCCGAAAATGTACCTTAATTCATTTACGATTTCCTCAGCACTTTGTTAATAATTATTATTTTTTAACCGTTTCTAAAAAAAATTAATTTAAGAAAGACTGTGAATGTTATTTTATTTATTTCTGGACATGTGCGAAAATGTAAGATTTTAATTTTTAACATCAAATTTCCTTTTTAGTTATAAGAGATATCTTACAGCCATAAGCATCCCTATGGGGAATGAGGAGTCAATTGACCTAAAAGTGACTGGTTAATGAAGAACTTATCACAGGACTGGTATAATTTAATACTGAAGTGAGTTAAGCAGTGTCAATTGTCCTAAAATTACCAATCCTATGACTGGTAAAGGGAGGACATACCACTTAACCAGAATGCTTATTAAGAAGAAAAAGCCAGTTGGCCAGAATTTCACCCATTATAAGCTGTTTAGTTTTCGTTTATTTTATACGACATGGATCTTTTGCGACAGTCTTGTGGTATGGCCATTTTTGGTTAGTCCTGTGACATGCCACTATGTGGTTTAAAGCAGGACAAATGACCCCCTCCTATGACAAGCCAATGTTAATGTTTGCCAGTTGTTTACATTGGGTAGGGTTTGTTTAGCAGAGGACCGGTCTCTGGCACGAAGGGACCGATCATGTGGCACACGCAGAACAGGTCACATTCCCCATAGGAATGTGTTTTTGTTTATCTTGTTTAGGAGATTATCGATTTTCAAATCGGTTTACGTTTGCCAAAGTAGCAATCACTTAAAGATTTTCTATAGGCGAGTGTCATAGTAATCACCCTGTGTGAAAGCAAACGGTATGTCAATGACAGTATTTTAAAATCATAGGTCTTCCCGTATAATTTCTCCAATCTATATGTGGATTGGGACAGTAATATAGAAGTTATATATTTATTACCACTTTTTTTTGAAAACATACCACTATGCAACATACAAACAAAAAACGTTTGCCCTGTTTCTATAAGACGTTCGCCGCTACACGAATGAGTAACTTCATGTATTTTGTGTTTTTATTGATTGTATTTAGTTATTGTTTTTTGGTTCGTGTGAAGAAAAACGTCTTCTAGAAACAGGGTCTTTCAAAACAACTAATTTAAACACCACAACATACAAACAAAAATACTTTTTCTACTCCAACATGGGACATCCAGTGTAAAATAAATCAGTGTTTGAGCTAACTTGTAACTACTTCTGTGCCGAAGGATGCTGTTTGGAACGGTTTTAAAATACTTTTTTGTATGGTAACACCAATATTTTTAACAAAGTAAAATTTAAAAAACCCCGACTTAAAAAGTTCATGTATGCTAGATATAAGAATATAAATATCTCTGTTTATATAATTTCAACCGCAATATGGGTCTATCAGATTATATATGTTTGTAACAGATACTATTTGGTTTTATACAATTTAATCTAATACTATCTAATTAGATGCTCTCTCATGTAATTATATACCAAAATTGGACACATCTTATTTTATAACATGTTATTTAAATTGATAAAATTTTTTAAAATTTGTATACAACTTAAACTGCATTACAACTTTTTTTATATATATATATATTTATATATAAAATTGTATATATACAATATATAAAATTTTTATATATAGCAGAGTAAAAATGTTTATGTACAAACTGTTGTAGTCGAGCATATAACCAATTTGTATATATACATATGCAATTTTTTTCATATATCCTTGTATTAAGTTGTATACAATTATTTCTAATTTCATTAATTAAGATAACATGTGATAACATTAGATGTGCTAAATTTTGGAATACAATTACATCAGAGAGCAAATAATTAGATAGAATTAGTTTAAATTATATAATGCCAAATGGAATATAATGCCAAATGATAGACCCATTTTTCGGGTGAAATTATATAAACAGAGATATGATATCTTATACTCGTATATCTAGCATAAATAAACTTTTTGATTTAATTTATAAAAATATAAAAAGTTATTTTCATAAAACTACGCATCAAAAACAGGGATTCCACTCAATACCAGACTATTTACAAGCAACATTACTTTTTTTTTGTGATGTCCGAAAAGTAATACGTACCCGAGTAAACAAATTTATATATAAGTAGTCTTATGTTTTTTTCATCTTAAAATATATTATAATGTCTGATTACATATGCTGTCATGTAAATCCACATATTATTATATAGTTCTTATGTTGTAACATATGTAATTATATTTATATTAGATATTAAGCATAAATACTATACGCAATGAGATATGATAAATATAATGTTAAACAAAATAATACATTCTCATATATAACATAATTTGTAGTCATATATTGTGACATTTAAGCTATATAATTTAAGATATAATAATATATACTGTCTTATAAAAAATATGTTTTGTTTTGTGATATAAGATAAGCTTATTATATTTTGTCGTCAGTATAAAACAACTTTAGATATGACATTAAATGATATAGGATATAATTATGTATGATTTCATATATGACACAAGTTTAACAACCAAGTTTAAGATATGATTATACATGGTCCAAAATCATTAATATTTTCTATGCGTATAACATGTAAGTATATATTTTCGTTTATAACATCATACATAATTATATATGCGCCAGATGACTTTCTTTTATTTGCAATTTTTTTTTAATTTTATAAAAAATATAACATTTTATAGGATCTAAATTACCAAAAATGACTTATCTTTTTGTATCAAATTAGATCTTGAGATCAATTTTGATAGCATTTAAGCCAGTTATTTATTTGAGGGATCTAATTGGATATTAGAGTATACCCCAATTTCAAGATGAACTTGGATAAGAATTAATATCGATATATATCAAATAAGATATAGGGGAATTATAAATAAGTTTATAATTAATGCAAAAAACAATTAATTTAATATCGTTTGATTTTTACAAGTTTGATATAATTTTCATTAAAAATAAAAATTATGTTTTTTCGACCTTTAATTGTGCAATGAAAATGAAAATTATTCAAGTTCGAGGCCATACTCTATATTTCTTTATTAGGATATTGTCCTAATAAATAATCTATAGAGTCTTTGTTTTCAAAGTTATTATTTGACCCTTTCAGGAATGTGTTGATAGATCTATTTCGGTTGATAGATCTATTTCTATTTTGATCAATGTTGATAATCTTTTACTTCGAGCTCATATAATATATATTAGTTCTCATGTAGTGAGTAAACTAGTTTATATGAATGCTTGATGTTTGGCATGAGATTGTTACCTCTTTCAAAACGTGTTGTGATGATGGGAACCTAGAAAATTCCCGAAATTGATCTATCAACACATTCCTGAAAGCGTCAAATAATAAATTTGAAAACAAAAACTCTATAGATTATTTGTTAGGACAATATCCTAATGAAGAAATATAGAGTATGGCCTCGAACTTGAATAATTTTCATTTTCATTGCACAATTAAAGGTCGAAAAAACATAATTTTTATTTTTAATAAAAATTATAACAAACTTGTAAAAAAGGCAGAGTACCGCCAAGTTTACTTCCCCTGTTTTGCTTACAAAGTAAACAAAATATAAAAAGAAGAGAGAAACAAAAAACGTGTATTGAATATCCACCAGAGGTGGATCTTGCACATCAAACAAGTTTTCAATTTATTTTTTGATCAATGGTTATAATCTTTAACTTCAAACTCATATGTATATTAGTTCTCATGTAGTGAGTAAACTAGTTCATATGTATGTTTGATGTTTGGCATGGGATTGTTACCGCTTTCAAAACGTGTTCTGATGATGGGAACCTAGAAAATTCCCGAAATAGATCTATCAACACATTCCTGAAAGGGTCAAATAATAAATTTGAAAACAAAAAAACTATAGATTATTTGTTAGGACAATATCCTAATGAAGAAATATAGAGTATGGCCTCGAACTTGAATAATTTTCATTTTCATCGTTTAAAATTGTTTTTCATAATAAAATTTTATCTAAAATATAAAAAATTTACTTGAATTTGATTTAAATTTTCTGATACACCAAAGCAGGAAGAAAGATACACAGGATTGATTTAAACAGATTAGCTATTCTTGAATCTGGGACCCTAAAGGTATTTTAAAAACTACACTAATAGAAAAAAACCTGTAAATATAACAGACAAAACATTTGTTCTTACTATTTTTGAGTTTAAAATTTTTAAAATTTTGTTTTCACTCGGATGTGCTGTTTACAAAGAAATTCACTTCACGCTATCCAATTTCATATTTAATTGTAATTTAACCCTTCTGTGACAGCTTTTCTTACAACCCTTCCACTGACATCCTTGGTACAGCCGCACCATTATGTATTTTTTATTGAAAAACTGCTCTATTACATTAAATACATAATAAATGTTAAGTTTATATATCAAGGGCCTATATTCAATATCCTCTATCTATGGTATCACTTTCGAAGTAGAGCCATATGTTTTTAGCAATTTTATTTGCAATTTGTTATTTCTCTATCTCAACCAATTAATTTTCGTGAAGGAAAAATCCTCTATCTCTTCATACAATACTAATACTACAATTTTTTTCTCTAATAAATTCCTATTGCAATATTTGTTTTTATACTAAATTATCACGAATCTATCAAAATTTCTTTAATCGTGGAGGTCGTTTTTAAAAGATAGCGAATTATAGTTTTCATCGCAAAATTTTATCTATTAGTGACCTAATATCCGGGATCCCGGAAGGAAATAATTTTCTGCTTTTATTAATTAAAAATGACCATAAGTTTACTCTTGATTGGAGTATAGTATCTTCAAGAAAATTTTAAGGACATTATTGGAATATCAGGAATTCTCCCATTTTAGTTTTGTTATTCAATTTTAAAAAAGTCTTTGGTCAACATAATCTGATAACAAAATTGACATAACATTAGGTACTTTCTTACTCCTTTTCTTTGCCTATTTCCTGTGGTTTTCCGGTCAAAATATTTTTAGCACAGGTTATTATTACCAAAATATAAAGGTTTAACTAAAGAATTGAAAAAGGGGACAAACCTATACGTTTTTCAATAATTTGACCAGGTCGTTTTAAGAGCCATTTAAGATAATTTTTATATCTTTGATATGGAACACATTGATCTACCTCATCAATTAAACCATATAAAGGTTACAATGAACCAAAACCTCTTAAAATTCTGTTGGTGATATCGAACTCAGAATTTAGAACAAAGAACTATTACACTACGATTCGAGTCTTATTCAATACAGTGTTGGCGAATAACATGAGAACTTTAAACGGCCATAAAATTTAAAATTTACCCACACAGGACCGAACCCTTTGGGGGTTTTACTGTACTAACATACTATGTTCATCTGGCATAGGAATTATTTAGCCCTCAAAAATGTGTTGTATAGTGCAAGTTAAGATACTTCGTTTTTAAATACTATTTATTATTATTTTTACAACTTATGTTGTTTTAAAGCTGTTAACTTTAATAAAAAATAAAAAAAATTGTCATAAATTAATTGATTATACTGTTTTTTTGTTGCTTTACAAAAACCTCTATCTAATAAAATTTTTTTTACACATAGATTTTTTTCAAATGCAAAATCGCCTTCATTGAACAAAATTCAATAAATAAGATTGCAGAACATATCATTTTAAAAACACTTTTAATAAGCGAAATAAACTGTTTTTAGGCTCTCCTGTACAGTTCTTTTTTGTAAGATAGAGGATATTGAATTGAAGATCTCGATATGATTTGCGTCACAAAATTTTTATTATGTTAATATTTTGTTATAAAAGTTAGAAGTGCAAATTCAAAAAGCATAGAAGAAAAACTTTTAAAATAAAAGTATAAAGTACTGAGAGAATAAACATATTCTCAATTTTTGGACGTATGTTGGACGATGCAATGCTCAGCACATACAGGATCACTGCATTTCGAGCTCGTCTGCCGTGTTTTATCGTGATTCACACACAGCCATTTACTGCAGTTGGACCTGATGACGACGGCAGTTGCTCTCATAACTAATGTTCCGCTTTTAATAAGCTTTCAAGTCGTCCCTCCGTCTTATTAAATTTTTTAATTTGTATTTGAGCTAACGCTCAAGGGATTCCCCTACTTATGTAGTGCATTGCATTGGCGAGAGGAAGTTAGGTTATAGGATGGTGGAAAGAGGAAGTAGTGTCTGTGGACATTTGACTTACATTTCTCTAAATTGTAAATGACAGGAAAGATAGCAACACTGTAATTTCACGTGATGATAACTGTAAGAACAGTTGTTGCTCGCCACCTGTTGGAGAGGTGGAGAACTTATTTTATTGCAGCTTTTTAGTTCATAGCCGTAACTCATTATTTTACTTCGGTGGGGTTAAGTTATATGGGAACACCGAAGGTGAGCGCTGCGACACATATGAGTGATAGATAACTCACGCATATTATTTTTCTAACTTGATGTTGTCGTCACCGGTAATCAAACCCAAGACCAACTGTGCAACAGTACAACGTGTTAACCATTACACCACAACGCCCACAATGTATTCCGGTTTCGGCCGGATATAGGTGGTATAAATAATGAGAAGATTGGATGGAGTTAAATAACCCTTGTACCGGTTAAGTAAACCCAAACACTTCAATGCTTCTTTCGACATTTGAAAAATGTGATTATTCCATCGGATTGGATTCATTGGATTCTCATGCCTAGAACATTGTGAGCACCAGATTCCTCAATATTAACACCACCCACGTGTACAAATGACATTGACGACTCACTGGTCCGCTTGTGGGCTTACAAACAACATTGAGTTTTAAGCGCATTGAAATCGACCCTATTCGCAACCCCACAGTGGGATATATCAGAATATTTTTGGAAATAGTTCGGTCAGTTCTTACTTAGTAAAGAAATTTGGAACCGGAAAAGGTGGCGTAATATCGAGCTCAAGTTTTGATTTTGAACCTTCCAGACGCAACGGGGCCACCAAAAAGGAAATTTTTTGTATAAACAATTTTGACATATGAACGAAGTCGAGTTCCATTGATTGTATTTCAAGTCGATAATAAAGTTTTGGAAATATCTCAAATGGTTTGCGTTTTATTTAAAAAAAAGTTGTCAAGTCCTTATTTAAAAACCCTATATATGTATGTCAAATTTAGATATTTTTTCGTTTCGTTTCTAGAATTATCTACAGCATTCTTTCTTTAAAAGATACAATCACTTAGAGATCCATTGAAAAATAGTTTTGTGTATGTTATATATAAAATTATTTCTATATATTTTCAGATATTACATTAATTCTTTTCGTCAATGAATGAACATTTTTATATATTCAGCAAAAAATAATATTCAGTAATAATTTAGCAAAAAATAATATTGAGCAAAAATTTTTGTTGACTTTTAGCAAGAGTTTTTTAATATAAAATAAACTTTTGCTGAATCTACTAAAAATCAGCTCCCCGATTTTGCTGACATGAGCAGGCATCCTCCTGACTAATATATGGCTGGCTCAGCAAAACTTTTTGTTGACTTTACTAACTTTTTTTTTGAGTGCAGTTGTCATTTTCACTATAGCCCCAAAACTTAAAAACAAAATCCCCGACCTATAGATTAATCCCCTTAACTGGCATCAATTCATAAATGCTCCAAAACAAGAGAATCTTGTTGGCATAATTTTAATAATTAAGTCTCTCTCGTAAATTTTTACACTCACAAATACACAGTTAATGAAAAACAAACAGCAGCAATTATCTAGTCTATATGTTTGGTAAAACAACAAATTTTAACTCAGTTTCAAAAAGACACTACAAGTGAAAACAGCAATTTATACATAAAAAACAGGAAAAATATATAAAAAAAAAAAAAATCAAAATGAAATCTTACTTTATCTGGGCATTTTTGGCTATTATTGTTTTATCAACAACAGTTAAAGCTGATTGTGAAGATGATCAAAGTGACGATGACAGCTGGTATAAAAAATTGGGATGTCAAATCAAAAAGGGAGCTGAGGATGGTTATGAAGCTGTCAAAAAAGCATCCGGAGATGGCTATGAAGCTCTTAAGCCATTGGGAGATAAAATCGCTACATCCACTAAAGAATTTGGCAGTACTGTAGCCAAGAAATACGACGAAGTTAAACATAAATTAACCGATGATGAAGTAGCTATCAATAAACCAGCTGATTCCTCCGCCACAGTCAATCAGCCTACAGAGAAAGTACCTTTGGCACCATTACCCGGACAAGCTGAAGCTAAACCAGTTACAGGTGAGCAAAGAACATCAACATCAAAAGTAGTAGAGCCCATAAGTTTTGATGATCGTTTCCTTTTGCAGAATAATGAATGTCCACAAGGCCAAGTACTCGATCATACCAAACGTTGTCGAACAGCAACTTAAATTAAAAAAAAGAATAATTTTTTTTTTTTAAACCTAAATTAATTACTTTGTACCAACAACATAAATAAAGTGAAATAATGTTTGTATGTGATAAAAAAAATTATTTAAACTTTTATTTTTTTTAAAGTGGTTAATTAACCGACTAAAGGATAAGTATAAAAAAATGTATCGAATATGAATACAAATGAACTTTATTTAATTGGCATTGAAAATAATTGTTATTGTAAAACAACAACAAAAATACTGTACAAAGAAAATAACCGGTTTTGATAGTGAACAAAAAAAAAAAACTTAAGTTTTATTAAATTGAACGTTGACGTTTTAATTTATTCTACTATGTACTAGTGAACACACGAGAATCTTTGCCTTAAAGTCAACCAGTGATGTCAACTTTGCACTTTTCGAATTATATGAAGCGAGTTTTATTATAGAAATTTATAATTATCGGATAAAAGTACGTTTCAAATGAAAGATAGAAATACTTGATCGTACACTCATAGAAATAAACCTCTACAAATTGAAGAACAATTGCATACAATTTTTTTTAAAATAACGTTACACAGTGGGGTATTTAAACAAAATACAGGTAATAAATATAAAACTTTGAAACTACTGAAACGATCAGTACGAATCAAATTGTAATATTGTATTTAGGTAGCCCTGTTTTAGTACAGGGTGTACTTACAGGTTGTCATAGTTGACTACCTCGTATTTAAGAAATATTTTTGGCCGTGTAACATTTGTAAATGTGGACCGATTTCCTAAATGTTTAGCCTTAAGTGATATTGTAGAAAAAGTTAAAGATTGTTAGATAAAGAAAAAACATGCTTATAGTAATAGGTTATCTCCTCCACTTTAAAGGTTATTTAAAAATAAAAATGTTGGGGTTTTGGTATTTATCAAGCAAAATAAAGCTTTATATAACAAAGCTAATAACAAAGAGTATATACAAATAGAGAGACTATACTTGCCACTCCTCTCAGTAACAAAATACCGAACTCGGGCCAGCAAATGAAAACAAATGATAACAAATTTTTGTTTAAAGCACTCACTTTTATTTTGCTTATAATTTGTTGTTTTCTATTAAAAAATTAATAATTTTTAATTTTTTATTTTATTTTAATTTCATTATTTATATTTTAATTTTATCATTAATATTTGAAATAATTAAAAATTTTATTAAACTATTATTTAGAAATATGATAAAAATTAATATAAACTTTTAAATATCTGTAACAGATTTTCATTTGCTCGGCTCGAGTTTGCGAACAAATAAAAAGTGAGTAGATTGAACGACACTGAGTAGTATGAAAGCACACTGTTAATAATACATTACGAAAAAAGAAATAGCAAACTCTTTTTAATTAGCTTAATAATTTAGTTGTGAAAAATCGTTAAAGTTCAAAATTAAAAAAAAAAAAAAATTTTATTTGTGTGATCGCTAAACGGTCATGACTTGGTATAGTTACGTTTGTAAAGTAAGATGAACGCAGGTTTGATTCTTACATCCGCAGGTTGCTAAACATTTATCATATAGAGACAATTTGACAATTATAAGACACAAATAATAATACAATTTAAATGGAAAATCACTGATGAGCCTGCCCATAAAAACGCAGAAACTAGTCTAGTCTGATTTAAAAGTTAATAGTGTTTATAATTATTAGAGAAAAAAAGTTTATTCTTCTTCTTAACCTCAACATTTCTAAAATAAGTTTTAATATTTAAGGAAAGATTGGGCTTTAAAAAACTTTTAAATGTAATTTCCCAATTAAAAAAATGAATATGATGCAACAAAAAAAATTTATCAATTTGATCCGCAAAATAGTAGATCCTGTTGTCTATAAATGGATTATATTACATTAAGTTTGATATAATTCGATACTATTCAATAAAGTGAAAATAAATTTGTTCATGTTATAGTCCGATTATTATGAGCCCTATTTATTTAAAGTTATCGTTATACTAATATTATGTTATTTTTTGATGTGTCGTAATATATCATCATATATCATTGTATCGTATGTTATATATTAGCATATCTTGTATATCTGATCATATAATATATATAAAAATATATGGCAACACATATCATTATAAATAATAAAATTTAATGAAAAAAATCTCTCACTTTTTTATAATTTTTTAGCGCCGTTTATAATTAGAATATAAATGATTTCAAAATTTAATGCAAAAATAAAATGAAAACTACATAGTTTTTTCTTTTGTAATGATTATCAATATTTTTTTATTAAAGTACTAATAAACAGCTTTAAATTATTAGATTTTAAGCAAGATTGGCATTCAAAACCTTTTTCATAATAACGATATTTGGCTACCACAGTTACATCAAGAACGAAATTAAAATGTTTGTTTTTGTATAACCGGACCTATTTTTGCTATTTTCCTGGTTTGATTTTGAAATATCTTGAACTGAAGTTAAAATAACGCTAAAATATCGAAACGCCGATTTATAACGTTATTTAGTGGATATAACAAAATTTAATTTCTAAAATTTTGAAATAAACCCTTTGCTATTAGAAGACACATGCCACTATTGGAATTGTAGCTTAAAAATTTGCATATCGATATTAAGATAAGAGTGGCAGACAACTATCATTATAATGAAAAGGTAGTGTTTGCCAACCATGATTTTAAGCCTACGGACATATATACTAAAAGAGGATCAAGGTACTCAACATCTGTTATATGTTATATACCAACTGGTTTTAAGAGAATCAGTTTTTGTTAGAGGTTTTTAATGCATATTTTTTAGTATATGCAAACAAAATTGTGTGTTAATTATACAAAACTTATGCAGAAAATACATTAACCAACAAAAATTAACCTTAAAATTAAATTTAAATTGCTTTAAAGCATGAAAGTTAATTAAAAGTAAAACTTTTAACACATTTTTTCGATACTCTTATAACATTCGTAACGGAATCTAAATTTTAAAAATTAAATGTGCTCCCCGGTAGGCTAGTTTGTAGCGTGCTGGCTTATCAGTGCGGGGGTCGTGGGTTTGATTCCCACCAGAGGCACTGGTCTGTATTCGCTACAACGCGCCGAAGGCCATAGTAGCTAGTGCTCGGTTAGGGTAATAGTATATAATTTGTAATTATATGATTATTAATTAATAAAAAAAAAAAAATTAAATATTTGCTTAGTTGTTATCAATGATCAGTGGCGTTATCAGTGATTTTCTATTTAAAATGTATTATTAATTTGTCTGTAACAATTGTTCGATTGCCTCTATATAACAAATTTTTCAACACTCTGTCGGCTGTAACAATCGAACTTGCAGTTTTCTTGCTTGTGCTGTCTTCTGATATTGTGTACTGTCAGAAGTGACAACACTAACACACACAAACATTCTACTTTTAGATTTTTGTTTATCTTCCGTCTCTTTTTCGCAATGTTGTCAAATTGACGTATGGTTTCTACTTACAGAGTAGCAAAGTTTTGTTAATATTATCGCCAGGATGCAAATTTTGTAACGAATTTTATTAGAGCGTTATTTTGACATCATGTAGACAGGCGCAATTAATACTTAATCAATATGCATTTTATAAATTTAATTTACAGAAAGGTTTAGGATAAGAAGAAGTTTTTAATGTTTGTAAATTGTAGTTTTTCATAAAAATATTCTTTGAAAACCAACATTTAAAATAACAAAAAAAAATATAAAAAATTGACTGTTTGCATTTAAAAATCCCCCATTTTGTTTTTGTACCCGATTAAAAAAGTTCCGATATATTTAGGTATTTATAATCATATATATAATTCCATATCACATCATATATCAGCTGATCCGAAAAATGTCATACATAACTTTAGCCCATGAGATACCATTTAATCTCATTTGATATAATTTGAGCCAAAAAATGAATCTACCTAATTTGATCAAGTTATATATAATTTAATATAACTTCGTAAAATTCTTTGTATTTGTTTTTATTTAGTCATCAATTGTTTAATATTATCACGTCATTTGAATGACAAACACTTTGATTAAAACTGAATCTGTATTAAAGAATATTTTTGTTTTTTTCGTTTGACTGTATTTTTGGCAATTTTCGTTTGTATCTATAGAAAATTTTTCATAAATTCTACCAAATTTAAGTCGAGCCTTGGTTTTTTTTTATCAATCTTAGTTATAAGATTGAAGACAAATAATTTTTATAGCAAGCAAGTTAATTCCACGAGATAAAAATAGCATATTATGGTGTTTTCTGCTAACTCAGATTCGGTTATTTGGGTTAAAAAGATAGAACAGCGTTTTCTTATTATTTTTGGGCTTTTAAGTGCTTATTTTAAGATTTTCTTACTTAAACTGAATTCTTTTTACTTATAAAATATTATATATTCTACTAACTTTGAACTTTTTTTTTAAAGTGTAGCTTTTTTAAGTTTTTATTTTTGCTTTTTTACAGTTTTCTTTAGCTTTAAATATATTGAATTTTGTTTTTTTTTTTTAAAATCTTCTTTGATAATTATGTTTAAAAGCGATAGATTATATTGTGAATTTCTACCATAATCAAAATTTAAAAAGTGTTCCTTTTTAATATTAACACATATCGCACACCTAGTTCAAAAGTGACTCAACTCAAAATTTTAATTTTTCGGGTTTATACACTCAGGGAACTTCTGCTTTAAAAATATGTAGTTGTTTGGGTTGTAATACAGTTTCATTATTTTTAATGGAAATGTAAGTCATTTGTAGAACAAATAAAAATTTTAACTAACCTTGTAGTTCATTAAAAAAAACAACTCACATCAAATGACTGTTTTACGATTTTACATTCATTTTTTACAGTTGTTTTTTGTTATTTAAAAAAATAAAAATAAATAAATGTTTGTTTATTTTTTACTACCATGTGGTTCATTTTTACTACATTTGTTAGTCATTTTTTGAACATTAAAAAACAAATGACAATGTTAGTTGAATTTACTGAAATGTAAGTCGTCCTTTTTTTAAATGAAATTTCATTTGTTTTTGACTACAATTGTTGTCGTCTTTACCAACATAATTTCCTAAGTGTATGCTTAAACTATGCACAATACACTTGTTTATCCATAAAAAAAGTATCAGTGTAATTTGTTGTTGTTAACTGTTGTTAAAAAACACTTATGTCTTTCTTTATGTTTCAATTGGTGTAAAGTTGCAAATATTTTTTTTCGAATTCTGAAATATTAAAAATTTTGAGTTGAGTCACTTTTGAAGTAGGTGTGCGATATGTATTCAGAGCAAATAAATCGTTAGAGTTACACGGTTTTTCTTTAAAAGACCTAAGAATTTACGTGTGTTACCATATCTAAAATATGCGAGTTTCGAAGAATGGCTTGTAGAACAAATTATAACCCGCTCTAGTGTCGGTTTTTTTTTTATTTTTTCAAAAATCAAACGATAATTTATCCGAAGTAAAACAGATTCTAAAACTGGTTCCAGCTATTGTAGTTGTTGGAAACTGATTATAAAAATGGTTTTTGGGAGATGGATTTCAGAAAGTTTTGATAGTGATATTTTGGAATAATTGTGTTGCAACACCGTTATTATTAGTTTTTTAATTGTGGCTGTAGTCAAAGCTTTTAAGACTTTTCGCTGCAGTATCAATTGCCGATTTAAATATATTGTTCTTTAAAGTAGTGTATTAATAATATAGCGTTTTTTAAACAAACGGACTGCTAGGTTTGCATTTAAAAAGTTATCATTACTGAAATAATGTGAAGATTATAATTAACTACAATTGTGCGAAAATTTAAACATTATTCACCGTATTTGTTAAAATTTTTAACAGCATTTCAAATACATTTTAAATAAAACACAAATTTTAACATTAAAGCTGTATTCATAAACGAATAAGTATTGTCTTTTACACAAGGTTAAAATATATATTTTAAGCTACTATTCGTTTATGAATATAGTTTTAAGGCTTAAAAAGTGTTTTAACTAAAATGTATTTGAAACCTGAATTAAGATTTTTTATGAATACGGGCGTATACATTTAAAAAAATTGAAAGTGTATGAATAATCCAAAGAATTACTTAATTACTTTTGTTTAATACATCGGATATTTAAGGAGTGTGATCGAAAATTTTTTTACATATTCTTTTTATATTAAAAAGTGAACTTATTTTGTTAGTGCTATTGTTGTAGAAGCTAAGATGTGGACTCTGTAACCACAAAGTAGCAGATTTGATTGCTGGCACGAGCCACCCAATTTTGTGTTTTTAATAAAACGTTTTAACAGGCTGAGAAAGTAATTATTTAATCAACTTTTGAAAAATAACACGATCATTAATATGAGGCTTTCCACTCCAACTGCCTTGGTACAAAAAAAATAATATCGTATCAATGACAAACTTAAAGTATTGGTTGTTCTATATAAGGTGAATACAAATGCGACAACAATTTAAATTTTTCCAAAAAGTGGGCGAAGTAATATACGCTAAAAAACGCCTATAAATGCTGGTAATATACTTTTATTTGGAAACATTTCCATTTCCCATGTTTATGTTATAACATGTTTGCTTGCAAATATAATTAATAATAATTGCCTGTAAAAATATATGTTTCTGGTGAATCACTTCTAGCGAATCACTTCTACCAGCAAACATATATATGTGTTTATTATAAGTGTTTGCATATAACTTTATTTAGGTTTGAAAATTTGAATTATTGTAAACATATATATTATTGCCTGCAAACATATTCAAAAGACTTTTTTTGCGTGTTAAATATTGAACATTTTTTGTGTATTATTTATAACAATTTAGCTTAATTTGGTAAGATGCTGGAAAATTCATTGAATCAATTGATTTCTTTCGGAGAATTTAAAAAAATAAATTATTAAAAAAATTCAGAACTAGTTCTGAATTTTGTACATCGTTTAATATTGTTCATCTCAAATATTCAAAGATTTGTTTGTTTATTATAAGCAATTGTAGAAATGGTAATGGCATGTCATTATTTTTCTCACTATCAGCAAATGATACCAGCTTACTATCTGCATGACTTTAACACTAATAATAATGACTAACTAATAATTAGTTATTTTTCACATCATTTCAATACAAAAAATATTACTTTACCCATGAATACTTATTTTTATCATTATTTTAAATATAAATTTATGATCTAAATATTTTTTGAAAATCTATTTTTAGAATCATTATTAATTCACTTCTAGCAAATATAGAACAACTTTTTTTATTTTTTTAAGCTGGAAAGTAATGACATTTTGTGCAAGCGCGTCGTTTTTATCGATCATGTATAACATGTCGATATAGCTCAAATGGTAGAGCGGTTGACTGACAACCTGGGTGTCCGGTTTCGAAGCACGTGTGGGCACTTTTGATAAAAAAAAATTCTGTAAAAAATATTTGTTATTATTACATTTAGTTTTGTTTCTTAATTTATTTTTAGAGTAATTATTTTGGTCCATACTGGTAAGCATATAGCTAGACACATATTTTGTAAGGTGTTTGATAATGATATGCCATTAATTATACAAAAGTAATGAGATTTTTAATGACAATTGTAAGTACTTGCCATTACCAAATATGTACTTATGTAACCAATTACATGGTAATGCATTTATATACTGGGATGTATTACATTATTCATCATACGCATTGTAGTTCTAACTAAAAAATATTTGAATGTTTGAAGTAAACCATATTCAACGAATAGTTTCTCCGAAACATCTGAAGTTTTTTATAAAAAAAATAAATATTGGACGATTTCTGGAATTATTTAATACATTAAAAATTTAGAGCCAGTTTTGAGGGTTTTAAATTAATTATGGATTTTATTAAGTCTCTGTAAGAAATTTTTTTCAAAATAACAAATTTCTGGCATTTTCTTAATTCAGTTAAGTAATTGTAATAAGCTTCCATTTTATTAATATTAAATCACGCCTACTTGCCCATTTTTTGAAAAATGAAGAAATTTTAAAAAATTTTTTATTTGTCTCATCTAGCACATCGTATACATTTTTTTAAGATGTGTCTAGGACACCCACGTTACGATTTAAAAAAATGTTCGACAATATGAAACCAATTATTTTTTTTTTTGTAGG
Source organism: Delia radicum (assembly GCA_021234595.1). Lineage (NCBI taxonomy): Eukaryota > Metazoa > Arthropoda > Insecta > Diptera > Anthomyiidae > Delia > Delia radicum. The sequence continues at coordinate 196,212,413 of CM037852.1, forward strand.
ACATGAATAACATTTTGTGTAGGTGTTAGTGGAAGTTTAAGCATGCTAAATCCATTTGCGTTAATCATTTATCTTTAACGGAGCAAATATGATGACATTTTTAAGTTCCAAGCTAACTAAAAATATAAAAGCTACAGTTTTTGCTTGGATTTAAATAAAGCTACATAAATTTATAGAACTCATTATATTTATAACATTTCAAAATATATATTACACCACCAAAAAATTTTAAAATACTTTCAACAAAGAAAACCGCGATTATTTTGGAAAACACATATTTTTTTTTTGCCAGTTTTATGCTATTTAGTTGGGTTTGGGGTTACTTATTTGCTGGAAATCATATTAAATACTTTTCAATTCGCAAATTTAAAAATTTAGTATTCTTTTTGACATTATGAAAATTTAGTTTTTTCCATAAAATTTAAAGTTCTTAACCTTCTAACGGGTAAGGCTGCCTCAGGGCAGTCTTCATAAAATCTTCATAAAAAAGGCTGCCTCAGGGCAGTCTTCATATAATTAACCGCAAATGCGTCGAATTAGCGTTTTATACTTAGAAATTAATATATTCCGATAGAAAATTAAATTTGCTAAATATTTTGCTAAGAAATTTTTCGTGTGCCGTCCACGGTTTGGAAGTGAGAAAGCTTCAAAATCAAAATTTCGTAAAATTTCAAAAACTAATTATTAAAACTAAAAACTCTTTAGTAATATATAAGTAAGCTTTATCTTTAATAATAAGTCCTTACTTTAGTCCAAGGACTCACAGGATTTTATCAGGATTCATCTAAAGGACATCGTCTTAACTTATAAACTAATAGACGGATTTTGCAGAAAGAAGATATTAAGTATTAATAGCAAAGCGTTGAAGTTTGAACAATATAAATTGAAGCTTAGATACTTTTTCGCCTAATTTCGCTTCTTCCAAAAAGCGAAAATCGTGATATCTTCTTAAATAGGAGCAGAAAAAAAAAGTCTTTCGAGCGTGGTTATATCTTGGTAAGAGAAATATTTTTTGTTTAAAACTTCTCTTTTATATGCTTTAGTTTCCAAAATGCACCCTAAAATATTTTGGCTCATATCGTTTAAATTAGCAACAATAAACAATTTTGTTGAAGAACTTATTATGTGTTTTTCGAGTGGTGCACATGGAATGAATTTCGTTGCAAAATATCGTTTGCCAGTTAGAGGGTTTTATTATTTGATGTCTTTACGATTTTACTCATTAAAATGTATTGTCTTTGGTGCACGTTTTGGCGGATTTGATATAGCGCTTTAGTAGTCACAAAGCGAAATGTGTGTTGGAAAATGCTGCCGCTGTTACCGCTAGGAATGAAAAAAATTAAAGTTTTTGCACTTAATCAATTTAGTCCATCATGAAGATTCACTCTAGATACCTAAAAAAATGTTCTAAATATATTTTTTATAAAGGAAAATGGTATAAAAAATAATTAAATTTTGCAAAATTTTTAAAAAGTTCATAAAATGTTGGCGCTTAAAATTTTTAAAATGCCTTCTTGACTTGGAGGTGCTATTTACAAAGATAGTCAGTTCACGCAATACGCTAGCCAATATCAAATATAATTGCGAATGTCAGATGTAATAAACATATATTTTCTAAAAATTTACACCAATTCCTTGTGAGTTTGTGATGTTCGAATCCCGTTATTGGTGCGATGACATCAACTTCCTGTACCTCAATCTGTATAACATTACACCATTTTAAACCCTTACACCATTTAAGATTAAACGCCGCTAAAACCCTATAGAAAAAAATGCGAAAATTTAAAAAACGGAAAATTTTGGTTGCACTTTTCAGCAACATACAACTTTTCATAGAAATTTCTTTTCTAGTGAATGCATCTTCCAAGTCTTGCAACTCCACTTTGTATTGCTTTGGATGTTAAAGTTAAGTTTTAAAATTTCGATTTTTCAATGGCCATCAATTATTTTGTGAACGCTTTAAGGTATATTCAACCTAACCCTTCCCGTCGTTCCTATCAATTCATAATACCTTGAGCAATAGAGTCGTCTTAAGTCAGTTTCAACAGGTGTCGAATATTTTTGAAGTAGCTCATATAAATTTTTGTGTGTTTTAAAATGTGAAATAGCTTTGTTACAATTTTTACAAACGCACTCCTTACATGTGTATCAATATTTTGTTATGATTGTAATTCACATTTAAACAACAGATTTACGTGAAGTGACAAGTATTCCGTGTTATAAAAGATATCCATTAAAACATAAGTTTTGTTATGAGTGTAATAAATTTAACAATATTTATTTTAGTGGTTTACGTGAGTATCTTATGTACCGATGAGTTTCGTGGTATGGATCTTGTACATGTTTTTGTTTAAATATTTAATTAACAAATAACCCAGCAAAAAATATTGTTTGATTGGAAGCAGTTCTGGTAGGGAAAGTGAACAGTGACGGCGCTTGCATTATTAGTGATATAAGGCATGCTTTTTGTTCAAGATAGCGGGAAAGCACTTGTTTTGATATCCAAAACGCGCTTATTTAACGCACTACTGCAAGCTATTAATCTTAGGAAGCAGTAGAAGAAGCATAAAAGAATAAACACAGAAGTAGTTATAAATTTGACTGCTTTCAAATTTCTGCTGGGAGTTAGCAACAATAAATGGAAATATTTACACACGGAATAACCTCGTTTAAAGCAATCCCAAATTATTGCAACATCTTTATTATTTCTACGACTATTTTAAACACTACAGCCAGAGATTTAAATATCGAATTTAAATGAAAACCTCTCAAAACTCAGTTTATGAAGGCACATTTTGACAAATTCAAACTTTAACTTTAATTCAGTGTTGCCAGTTTAGACAATTCATGGCTAGATTTAAAAATTTTGAATATGTTTAGCCGAAAAAAATGGATTTTTAATTCAGTGTTGCCAGTTTAGACAATTCATGGCTAGATTTAAAAATTTTGAATATGTTTAGCCGAAAAAAATGGATTTAGCCATTACAAATTTTCAAAATTTGTTTGGCCATTTTTCGTTTTTATACAAAATGAAAAGTTTAAGTTAAAAACCATAAAATTCTTTGAACAAAAATTGTTTTATAAAATTACAAGTTTAGACATCAAAAGTAATCTACTTCATTAAAGTTAATCCACCTTTTTAATTTTCCTCGTTGACATAAACGTTTTGACAATTATAATTTTAGGCTTAACTTTGACAGTATTACTTAATTTTAATTAAGAAATAATTTTGAATTTATATTTAATTGTTTTAAAAAAGTCCGGATTTAATTGTTAAACATACTAAAATATAAATTACAATTACTAGAGATGGGAAAATGGTAAATACCCAATTTGTAAATGCCCGGTAAAAAGGGTAAATTGGGTAAAAATAGGTAAATACCCGGGTATTTACCCTAAATGTGGGTTTAAACTATGTTGTAGAAAATTTGACGAATAAACACATTAAGCAGCAAAATCTAACGATTTGTGAAACAACAAATCACAAATCCAAATGTTATGTTGGCCCTCAAAGAAAGACACTAATTTTTCTTTTTCATTATTATAAATTTCAGTTATTGCTATTTTTTATAAATACCCATATAAATTTCCTAAAAAGGCATTTACTCTTAAACTAAGTAAATATCGGGTAGAATCCCATCTCTAACAATTACACATTCAAATAACGAACGGATGTGTTGACTAATGGCACAGTGGGGAAAATTGGACTATTTTTTGAGCAAATTTGTTCAGAGCTTACAAAACGAATTTAAACAATTATATTTTTTAAATTTGCTGACTAAATTTCGGATCGATTCCAAAAAGAAGATTTTTAAAAATTTACTAACAAATGTATAGTATTTGAAAATGATTTGGTTCTTATTGGCAAGTAAATAATCATAGTTTTGACTTCAAGATTAAATTTTCTAATTATATTCTTAATAAAAATCTACAAAAATTTTCGCTATTGAGAGGCTTAAAATCCTTCAAAATTACACAAAAGAGAATTAGCGTCGGTTAAGAGAAGTTTCACTATTGGGGGTGAAGACACGGGATAACGAGGGGTTCGATATATAAAGGGAATACTGAACAAACCTTTAAGCGGTAATCTTTTTTTATATAAAGAAAAAGATGGCGTTACGATTAAAACATTATAATGGATGGTTTTTATTAACCTTTATGTAAAGGCTTTGAGTATATGTACCGGTTCGAAGGACCACTACCACCGTTTCCACATCATTGCCATCAACAAGGACAAACATATTCGTTCCAACAGCAGTCGTGCAAATAGCTAAGGAAAAGCAGACCCACTTAGCCAGAGTACTCTTAAATCCGAGCCTCACAACTTCTCGGATGGCTGTGTCTCTAGTACGCAAGGCGGATTAAGCGCCGTTTAAAGTCGATGACAAAGTTTATGCTAAAGTGGTTATTGTGACCAACGTGTCCGTATCCTCTAGAATTGAAGTGTGTATGCTTGTAGTAAACGATTTACCAAAGAAACCGTACTCAGGATAATGTGATTCCCACATTAATGAAAAATTCTGTCGGATTTCCCTAGCCGACCCAGAGTTCTACTCCAACACTCTGGAAGCCATACAAATAGGTGGAGATCTTTAAACCACCATTCTTAAACCCAACACCATTCAAATTGATGGAGGTAATCTGGTGGCCCAAGACTCTAATCTTGGATGGTTTGTTATGGGATCAGTTTACAATTAACGTTACCCCAAAAATACTCAAGTATTTTTAATCTATTTAACCCTACCCTTTTTAATTTCTTCACAGTCGATCAAATTAAAATAATTGTTAATTTTTTTCACACAGGTTGCCTGGCCCGGGACGATGTTCACTTTAGTGAACAAGAATGCAATCCCATCCCTGACAACAACTTCATCAACGCCCTCAAGTGGCAAATTAATCATCAGCTGCATCAAACAGGGGGTAATTTTATTATAACATTAGTAGTTTAAGAGCCGCCATTCAAAAATAGTCCGCTAATCGGAGGTGTCCGCTAATGCAAGTATCCGTTATTAGTTTATTAAATTTTATAAGATTTTTACAAAATTTGGAGATTTTTAATATTTATATATATATACTCTCAGGGAACTTCTGCTGTAAATATTTGTAGTTTGATTTGTATTACAGTATCTTTATTTGCAACTGAAAAACAGTCATTTGTGGAAGAAAGAAATTTGACTACATATGTAGTTCACTTAAAAAAACAAACCACAACAAAAATACTGTATTATAATTTTAAATTAATTTTAATTATTTTTTTTTTATTTTAAAAAATAAAACAAATAAACGTCAGTCAATTTTTTACTACATTTGTGGTTTATTTTTACTAATAAATATTTGTAGTTGTTTGAATTGTAATACAGTATCTTTATTTTTAACTGAAAACAATCATTTGTAGAAGTATTTTATTTTTGATTACATATGTAGTTCAACAAACCACACCAAAAATACTGTATTATAATTTTACATTCGTTGTATACTGCAGTTTTTTTTTTATTTGAAAAAATAAAACAAATAAATGTTAATCAATTGTTTACTACATTTGTGGTTCATTAATTGAATTGTAAAAAACAAATGACAATGTTAGCTGAACTTACTGAAATGTAAGTCGTACTTTTTTCAAGTGAAATTTCATTTGCTTTTAACTAAATTTGCGGTGGTTTTCCCTACATAGTATTCTAAGCGTATTTGCTTAATTGAAGGCGCTTTACAAGTTTCTTTACAAATTTTATTTTATACTGTAGAAATGACGATTAAATGTCATGGTTTTTAACAATCGACAGACATGCCAAATGTCCGACATTTTCCAGTGAGATTGAAAAATTTCTGACACATACAAAAAGGGGACCACAAAAAGTAAAATATTTCAAAAAGATTCTACAATTTTTTCCTAAAAACATGTCTTAATTCTCCAGAAGTCAGAAAAATCGAATGATATTAAGATATTTTTTAATTATCGTTATAGGCTACAAAACAGTTCACAATACTGTACTATTTTTTTTTTTTTGAAAATGAAAATCAGGAAACTCAAAATGTCAAAAAGACTCAGTTACAAACTTTTTGTTCAGATTAATTCTTAAAGATAACTTGTTAAGAAAAGTGTCGTATATAAAAGCTGTTATAAAGAGTGTAAAAAAAACTTAAAATATATATATACCAAAAGTAATAACCCAGCAAAAAATTTCCAAAAAGGTAAGCGGGTTTGCAATTAAGCATTTTGGGCAGAACGCATTCCTTACTAAAATAATTGATTCTTTAGAATCAATTCCTTACTAAAATAATTGATTCTTTAGAATTGATTATTTTTTTTACCGAAGAACCATTTACTATATATTTTTAAGAACTACATACATTTTTTAATAAAGAAATAGTTCCATTGTAAAACTACGAAGTACTTACACAAAAAAATAAATAAATAGTTCCCTAGAAAAAATAAGTACTTACATTTAAAAAAAAGAAGTAGTTCCATAAGTTAATTTAACTTTTACTCACACGTGATTCTCCTAGGTCACTTAAATTTAACGATCTAAACTCATGCGGAACGATCTAAACTCAAAGTGAAACATCGAATTGTTATGATAACATGGGCTTGTCATAGTTTTGGAGCTATAAACCACGAAAATATAAATTTTTCAAATAAAAAAGAACAATTCAAAATTGAAAAACAAAAATATGACTCCCGCACAATCACCCTCGAAATTTTTTTACACTCACGATAACGTCAGTAATTTCAATTTCCACTCACAATTTTCTGCTCACGAGCGCTTCCCTAATTTATACCTAACCACAGTTTAACAAAATTTAGGCAACATGCAATTTCTGTTTATTTTTCTGCAAATAAAAATTTGTTTAAAAAAATATATGAGATAAATTCTTTAAAATTGTATAACTTCTTTTTTCATAATTAGGAACTACTTCCAATAACGTCCTTTTATTTAGAAAAAGTATATGATTACTTCTTGAGTACAAAAAGTTAAAAAAAAGTTAATTACAAAAGTTAATTAATATAAGTTAATAACATTGTTATTTTCTTTTAAGTAAATAATTACTTTGTTATTGAGTTCATGCTTTCTGGTTTAAATTAAAAGAATTGATTACAATAGTACTTGCTTTTTCGACTCTATCGTTGGAATGAGTTTGGTATTGCAGTTACTTAATTTGGCAACGAGATATGTAAGCAAGTGTGGGCATCACCTTCTTTTTGGAATGTGTAATTTTTTCCTGGGAAGTAACAAAATTCATATCTCTAATTCAAGAAAATTATATTTAAAAACTTGGTAAGTTTTTAAATATATAAAGTTTGTAAATTTTTTCGAGACGGCGAGAATTTTTGGGTTATCGCTAAAAAAGTAATTGTTAGGTTTTTGCATCATTCTTGCATCTCTTTTGACTATTGAACTTTAACGAATTGTTAATATGTTTTCACATTTTAAAATGTCTTTTTGACTCGAAGGTGCTGTTAACTAAAGCCTTCATTAGTCTTTGCATTCCGTAACGTTTCTGTAATTTGCCGTTCCGTATAGATGTTTTGTGTGGTTAGTCTATTCCGTAACAGCATAGCCGCTGCTTTGGCTAACTAACTGTAGTCATTGTTTTATTAATTGCAAATATGGTCATTTCATTATCAGAATTTGTCACAAAACAATTTTTTTTTATTAATTTGTATAATTTATTTATAATTTTCCTGTGGTTTTTGTTTATTTTTTTTATGTGAGAGCAATCAGCTGTTTTAAGCTGTCACTTAACATAGTACTGAAATTCTGTTTTTTACAGGTTCGTCCGGCACGAAACGTTAGATTTCAGACAAAATAACCACACACACTCATTATCATAAATAAAAAACAAATCAGCTGATTAATCACTGAGCGTTTCGTACAAACTAATTCAGCCTTAAGAATCTCAGTTCGCTCAATGCGCTAACCAAATATGATTGTGAATGTCAGACTCAAAAACAAACATTTTCAATGCATGTACCCCAATTCCTTATAAGTGTGTGATATTCGTATCCCACCTATGAGGAATGAGGAGTCAATTGTCCTAAAAGTGACTGGTTAAAGAAGGATTAATCATAGGACTGGTATAATTTAATACTGAAGTGGGATAAGCAGTGTCAATTAACCAGAATGCTTATCAACAAGAAAAAGCCAGTTGTCCAGAATTTTACCCATTGGAAGCTGTTTAGTTTCCGTTTATTTTATACGACATGACCCTTTTGCGACAGTCTTGTGGTATGACCATCTTTGGTTAGTCCTGTGGCATGCCACTATGTGGTTTAAAGCATGACAAATGACCCATTCTTATAACAAGCCAATGTTAAAGTTTCCATTTGTTTACATAGGGTAGGGTTTAGCAGAGGACCGGTCTCTGGCACGAAGGGACTGATCCTGTGGCACACGCAGAACCGGTTCCATTCCCCATACGGCCGTTATTATTGCGCTGACAACAACTTGCTATACCTCAAAGTGTATAAAATTAAGAAATTTTTTAAATACTGTTCTCAAAACTCAATTTTAATTCAAGAGTTTTTTCGTTCCTTTTATTTTTTTTCATAAATGCAAAATTTTCAAAATTTTAAATACAAAATTTTGATTATTTTTTTTGGCATTTTTTGTTATAACATGGCTTAAGAACATAGAGTGAATCTTCACGACGGACTAAATTGATAAACTGCAAAAAAGTTAAATTTTTTTATTCTTAGCTGCTGCTGAACAGTTTTTTACAAATACATTTCGCTTTGTAAAAGCTAAGGCGCTATATCAGTCCCGCCCAAACGTACATCAAATAAAGGATTTTGATAAGCCTAATACTAAAATCAAAATGGCATCAACAATTTGTAAGGACTTTAAATTTTATGGATCAGAAAAACTTTTCATAACCTCAAAAAACATCATTATATAAAATTATTAATTTAAAAATATTAAATATGATTTTCTGCAAATAAACAACCATTAACACAACTAAAGATCATTAATCAGGTCAAAATTGAATGTTTTCCAAAGTAATTGCGGTTTTCTTTTTAGGATATAATATATGCAAAAAAAAATATATTTTGAGGCCCTTTTTTTATTTTTTGGTGATGTAATATATATTTCAAGTTGCGATAAATACAGTGAGATTTATAAATTGATGTAGCTTTAATTAGATCTCAGCAAAAACTGTAATTTTATAAAATTGAATTTGCTTGAAACGCGAAAATTTTTTCGCCTTTAAAGATAAATGATTAACGCAAATGGATTTAGCGTGCTTAGACAGCGGTAAACATATACAGCAAAAGGTTGTTCATTTCAAACAAAAAAATTATTGAAATTCATATATCCTTATAATCTAAAACTTTAAAATTCAACTTTATTTTAAATATGAAAATATGGGTGGTATGCCAGGATTTGGGTTGTTTTTTAAGAATTTTGATTGGTTGCTTTATTTTTATTCAATAAAAAAAGCTTAGACTTAAAGGATTGGATCAAGTTCTATTAACAGTTTTATCTCATAAGTCCACTCGACAAAATATTTAGGTTGGAAAATGTGGTTAAAAAAAAACAAGCACTGAAAATGAGACATACATGTGTCCCAATAGTTATAAATGGTTTAAAACAAAAATTTTTTTATAGTTATGCCACTAATTTAGAATTTCATTTGTATTTTTATTCTTGTTTAATTTACATGTATAACAAAGTTTCACTAAATATGTTAAATAAAAAATGTTTGTGGCCCTAGTATAATGACTAATATTAAATTTTTGACAATGAGAGAAAACCAAATGACGTTATCGTTAAACAAACTTCTGAAATTATCTGATCAAATAAAAAAAATTCTAATGATTTTTTTTATTTTGTGAAAAAGATAGTTACAATGTGTTTTAACTACAATTAATGAAATTTTAACTGCACTCAGAAAAAATAGTTAGTAGAAACTGTAGTTAGTAGAAACAAATTTTTGTACTAATTTTTAGTACTCAATTTTTATTTTCTTAACATTTTCTGCTATTCTCATGTTACAAATTACTGTATTTTGTACTAATTTTCGTTGCTGATTTTAGCAAAATATTTTACTAATTTTTGAAAACCACCCAGGTAGAAAAATACAAAATGCCCAGTATCGGTGCTGTGTTGGATACGGTAGTACATTTCCTGGCAATGTGTCGCATTTTTTAACATTAACTTTATTGGCATGTTATCGAAATGATAATACGCTTGGTCGTAGTAATTTTGACAACGTTGGCACATACTTGATTTTATTTTTTATTTTGCATTTATCCAGTACATTTAATAAAAAATTCGGTAGTTTGCCAGTACTTGAAATAAATAAATTTAGTAGGTAGTCAGTACTACAAAAACAAGAAAAATATAGTTGTAAACGACCCTAAAAAAATTAATTAATTTTATTGAAAATAAATAATATAAAAATTTAATACATATAAAATGCATCACTAATTAATTAAATTATTTTTTAATTATAACTTTAAAATTTGTATAATGAATGTTTTGAATTCATCGATTACCATTCAATGGTTTTGAAATTAAATTTTAATATTATTATTCAACTTCGAGGCCATACTCTATATTTCTTTATTAGGATATTGTCCTAACAAGTAATATATAGAGATTTTGTTTTCACATTTATAAATTGACCACTTTCAGGAATGTGCTGATAGATCTATTTCGGGGATTTTCTAGGTTCCCATCATCAGAACACGTTTTTAAAGAAGTGACAATCCCATGCAAAACATCAAACATTCACATATACTAGTTTTCTCACTAAATGAGAACTAATATGTGTGCTCGAAGTTAAAGATTATCACCATTGATTAAAATAAATTGAAAACTTGTTGGTTATGTGTACGCTCTACCTTTGGTAGATATACAATACATTACTTTTTGTTTTTATTCTCCTCGTTATTTTAATTTTTTTTTTTTTTAAACAAGATGTAAAGGGGGAGTAAACAAGACCGTACTTTGTATTTTTTTTACAAGTTTGATATAATTTTTATTAAAAATAAAAATTATGTTTTTCGACCTAAAAAAAAGAGTTAAAATAAAGAGTAGAATAAAAACAAAAAGCGTGTGTTGTATATCTACCAAAGGTAGAGCGTACACATAACCATAATAATGATAATCGTTATATTTATATGAGAGTTTGATGTTTGCATGGGATTGTCACTTCTTTCAAAACGTGTTCTGATGATGGGAACCTAGAAAATTCCCGAAATAGGTCTATCAACACATTCCTGAAAGTGGTCAATTAATAAATTTGAAAACAAAAACTCTAAAGATTATTTGTTAGGACAATGTCCTAATAAAGAAATATAGAGTATGGCGTCGAACTTGAATAATTTTCATTGCACAATTAAAGGTCGACATAATTTCTATTTTTAAAAAAATTTTATCAAACTTGTTTTAATATTATTGTTAAAAATAATAATGTATTTAACGAACAAGCGTTTTCTTAAAAAGAATCTTTAGCATTTGAAAACCTGCGAGTTGTCTTAGGCAATATTTCGGATTACTTTTCATCTGGAAATTGTTTTATCAAAAACAATTTAAATAAGATAAATATAAATTAAAACATAAAATTTTTTTATACTTATTAGAAATATTTCAAAAGATATAACAATGGAATTTCAAAGAACATCTTTTGATTTAATGGATATTATATTAAAAGGAAAGCTACTCAATTCAGTTTTTTTTTTGCTATATAGCCGTTGTATAGTTTTAAGAGATGTCTTGGGAGATAAACAGTACAAACATTTTTTAATATTGTACAACTCTTGTATTATTTTATCATAAGCAAAGGTGAAACTCAATATATAAAGAATATTTTAAAAAGATTTGTACAGCTAATGCTACATATTTATGGACCTTATTCACAAACAATGAATATTCATATTATCATCCATATTGTAGACGATGTTCAAAATATCAGAGCTCCTATATCGCATTTTTCGGTACTCGATTTCGAAAATAGTTTGAGTTATTTAAAATCTTTAGTAAAATGTCCGACTAATCCAATTGCTCAAATTCATAAAAAACTATTACTTTTTCATGCCGATAGTTCACCAAATAAAATTCTCTTGCCGATAGTTCACAAAATAAAATTCCCTTGGTATATCAGCTGAATAAAAATTCAAAAATGTCATTGAAGCATTTAAATCAAAAGTTAGTTTTTCTTATGTTAATATTTACCGTTTTAAGAATACAACATCTTATCCTGGTAGTAAAAGAAATTTTAAGTGTAAAACATAGCAAACACGCATGGAATGATCTCTTTTTAAGAGGCAACATTTTTAATGAAATAAAGGATTTTTTTAACTATCCACTTTCGCCAAAAGAATAATGGTAGAAAGTGAGATTAAAAAAATAACGAAATAAATATACACATGGTTGATTTTAAATGTATTCTTCAAGGCACTTAACCCCACCGAAGTAAAATAATGAATCAGGGCTATGAACAAAACGCTTCAATAAATTCGCCTACTCTACTCAGGTGGTAAGCAACAACTGTTCTAAAACTTCCCAGCAAGAACAGTGACGGTCATATGACCGGTCAAATGACTGGCACTGTTGATGGAAATATCCATCAACGCGTAAAACAAAGTTTCTATCATTTTCTTAAGGGCAATGTAAAAAAGTGATGGAAACATTGTGTACGTGTGATTTTGCATCTTCCTCTAACTTATAAATTCATAAGTTAGAGGAAGATGCAAGATTTGCATGTGTTAGTTTCGGTCATCCATTTCTTGTAGGGTTATCATCTAGCGCAATTACAGTGTTGCCATGTTTGCAGCACTTCATCTTTCACCACCTTTCATTTCTCCACTATCCCCTTTCCAAAGAAAGCAACACATTATTTAATAGGAAGAATTTCTTGAGTGTTGCTTCTCTTTAAAGAAGAAAAAAAAACATTTATTTTTATACGGGCAGATATCCCGCTCGCAGCCCACTAAGCCACCACAAAGCACTTAAAGGAAAAGACCTAAGCTTTCTTTTAAGCAGAAAAAATGGGCTTATAGTAATTAAATGTGCTAAAGTCCCAAAACTTATTTAACAAATTGTGAAAAGCAATCTGATGTAGGCGTGTCCCTATCCGGATTTCATTCCTGCCTAAGGAAATCTTCAGGGGACTTTGTTATTAGAGTTTCTAGAGATATTTGTTATGTTAAATCACAAACTCAATGAGAATTTCTTGTCCTCGTCTAGGAGCGAGATTCAAAATTTAAAATATCAAAGAAAAACCAAAACAACAACAAAAAATTGTCACAATTGGCTTTGTCATCTTCCAAATACTACTCTGTTTTTTTGACAGACCTAGCAATGTAGTGACGTTTATTCAAGTAAATCAACAATAGAAAATCATATGTTTTCTATTAGTGTCAGTTACATTTAAATTTGCACAAGCACCTGCATATTTGTTATTTAAATTTATTTTCATCGGGATAAACATTAATTGCATTTATAGTAATTAAATGTGCTAAAGTCCCAAAACTTATTTAACAAATTGTGAAAAGCAATCTGATGTAGGCGTGTCCCTATCCGGATTTCATTCCTGCCTAAGGAAATCTTCAGGGGACTTTGTTATTAGAGTTTCTAGAGATATTTGTTATGTTAAATCACAAACTCAATGAGAATTTCTTGTCCTCGTCTAGGAGCGAGATTCAAAATTTAAAATATCAAAGAAAAACCAAAACAACAACAAAAAATTGTCACAATTGGCTTTGTCATCTTCCAAATACTACTCTGTTTTTTTGACAGACCTAGCAATGTAGTGACGTTTATTCAAGTAAATCAACAATAGAAAATCATATGTTTTCTATTAGTGTCAGTTACATTTAAATTTGCACAAGCACCTGCATATTTGTTATTTAAATTTATTTTCATCGGGATAAACATTAATTGCATTTATAGTAATTAAATGTGCTAAAGTCCCAAAACTTATTTAACAAATTGTGAAAAGCAATCTGATGTAGGCGTGTCCCTATCCGGATTTCATTCCTGCCTAAGGAAATCTTCAGGGGACTTTGTTATTAGAGTTTCTAGAGATATTTGTTATGTTAAATCACAAACTCAATGAGAATTTCTTGTCCTCGTCTAGGAGCGAGATTCATTTTGAAAACAAAAGTCAAAAAAGTTTTTGATTTTGAAAAAAAAAATAGTAAAAAAAAATTTTTTTTATATTTTTTTTGAAAGATTGAAGAAATAGCTATCTAAACTATTTAGGACAAATTTTGCTAAGAACAATAGGTTATAAGTTACATGGATTAGAAAAAACACCTGTTTGGCCAAAATGTCAAATTTTGACCCCTCTAACTCGGAGAGTTCTTGACCGATCTTGTTGAAAATTATCCAATAGTACTAGCCTGGGTGCAAATTTCATCCCGATCGGAAGTTGGTTCACTTGATAATGCAAAAGTTGGGTCACTTGAGATGAAACGCCCCATTTAAATATAACAATATTTTTAAAATATTTTACAAAACAAAATCATGTATAAGCATATCAAATCAGGTATAAAAATATACTATTCTGAATTTTATATATAAGAATACATGGTTAATAAATTTGATTGCATTTTTACAAAATTAGATATACCTAATACATAATCATATATAACAAAAATGTCTTATATCATTTTAGACAATAATATATAATCCAAAACTGTAAAAATTCAGTAAGTTTCTATGTAACTATATATAATTCAAAAATCGCGAAATAGTTTACGAATATATATAGTTTTGCGAAATCAATTTCCATTACAAATCTTTTTTGGTATTGATTTTTTTTTTTTAATTTAATTAAAGTTATCAATTTCATTTTAAAGGAAAATTTAATTGAATGTTCTCTCAAAAAAAAGAGCTGATTATGGTGCTAAAGGGCACTAAGTTTATACTTGACATTCCTCATTTGTTGAAAATTTGCCCGGTCTCGGGGATAGAACAATCGCTTATGAGATACTCGACTGTGCGACTACCAATAACATCACGAAGATCAAGAATGTGTGTTGTAGACACAACATTCAGGATGTCTAGGTCAAATTTTCATAAGTTTATTTTATTTTGTAAATTAAAAAAGAAAAAATATTCATTTTCAGAAAAAATATTCTTTATTAGTTTTTTTTTCTCATTTTTTAAATTAATTGTATTTTAATTTTAGTCATTACACTTAATGGATTATTTTCGAATCATATTTTGAACATTGAAATGTAAATATGTAAATATAATTACTCACTGTATCTTGTGTAATACAAGCGCATATGGTCTTGTTACCGGCGCCCCTTTTCCTATATTTTATAAATAAATAAATAAAATTTAAGTTATTAACAGATTTAAAGGATACATTTTGTGTTTCGAACCCGATTTATATAGATCAAATAAATGCTATTTAATATCTTTTAATTTGAATATATTGGGATTATTATGTATCTATTAGATGTAATTTTATAGGGACAAAACTAGGATAGAATTGATTTATTTTTTATTAAATTGCATCTAATTAAATATAATTAGATCACAAGTGATCCAAATTATATCCTCTGAAAACAAATCATCATATACATATAATTTTATATAACCTTTTTTACTCGGGTAGGTATATATAACGTCATATTTAATTGTATTAATTTTATCTAATTATAAATGCAATATACCGTTATATATTGATCGAGATGCGAAAAGTCGCAACTAAAGGGTGGTTAAATTGTAAGGGCCGATGTTGAATGTGAACCACACCTAAACGCCAAGTTTTTTTCCGAATTTTATTTGACATTTCTCTATTTCAGACTTACTCAATTTGAACCATGGAGAGATACACAATCCAACAACGTGTTAAAGTTATCCAGACGTATTATGAAAATGGGCGTTCAAATCAAAATGCATATCGTGCACTTCGCGATTTTTTTGGTCAATTTGATCGTCCAAATGTGCGTACAATCGCAAAAATCGTGGAAAAATTCGAGCAAACCGGGTCTGTAGAAGATGTGAGAACACCAGTGCATGCTCGTACAGCTCGTACTGCAGAAAATATTGCTGCTGTTCGCGATAGTGTGGCTGAAGAGCCGTCCACCTCAACTCGTCGTGGTGCCCAACAATTGCACCTCTCACGCTCGTCGTTGATGAACATTATGCATAAAGACTTGCATTTACACGCTTACAAGGTGCAATTGGCTCAAGAACTAAAGCCTCTTGACCATTCCAAACGTCGTGAATGAGCAGAATGGTGGCACGAAATGGCAACAGTGGATGATCAATTTTCGAAGAAAATCATCTTCAGTGATGAGGCACATTTTCACCTCAGTGGATTCGTCAATAAACAGAATTGCAGCATTTGGGCGAATGAGAATCCAAGAGTGATTGTCGAAAAACCAATGCACCTACAAAGAGTGACTGTTTGGTGCGGTTTATGGGCTGGCGGCATCATCGGGCCGTATTTTTTCCAAAATGAGGCCGGTCAGGCAGTTACTGTGAATGGTGTTCGCTATCGTGAGATGATAACGAACTTTTTATGGCCCGAATTGGAAGTTATGGACGTGGACGATATGTGGTTTCAGCAGGACGGTGCCACTTGCCACACAGCTAACGAAACAATGGCTCTTTTGCGCAACAAATTCAATGGCCGTGTTATCTCACGTAATGGTGATGTCAATTGGCCGCCAAGATCATGTGATTTGACACCGTTGGACTTTTTTCTTTGGGGTTATTTGAAAGAAAAGGTGTACGTCGATAAGCCAGCAACTGTTCAAGAGCTAAAGGATGAGATAATTCGGCACATTAACGGCATAGAACGTCAATATGCCTCAGCGTCATCGAAAATTTGGACCATCGGATGGAGGTGTGCCGCCGTGGTCGCGGCGCCCATTTGGCCGATATTTTGTTCCATACATAATTGAGTAATACCAATATATCATAATAAAATAAAATTACAATAATTTCCTAAATAGTTTGTGTTTTATTCAAAATCAACATCGGCCCTTGAAATTTAACCACCCTTTATATAAATATGATATGATATTAAAATTTTTCGACAAAAAATTATTTTAGATATGAATTTATATAATTATGTTCTGTTAAATACATAGGCAGATAAAAACATTTACGTGTATATAAAATAATGTATTATTATATACAAACTTATTTACTCGTGATATTAAAACTTTGATTTATATTTCATTTGTAATTTTTTTATTTAAAATCTCATCAGAAAATTTTGTATACTGTTCTGAAATTTAAAAACTACAAACGTAATTATAATTTTGCATTAGAAATTTAATTTAAATTGAGAAGATTTGAAATAACGCGAATTCTTAATTTCAATTTGAATATTCGCACTATTCCATTGAAATAAAACCCTAACTAAAAAATTAAATAACCCCCAATGAAATTAAGCCCAGAAAAAATGAACTAAGACCCTAGATAAAAAATTAAATAATACCCAAAAAAAAATTAAATATTCAGCAAAATAACACACAAATTTTGGGGGTTGTTTCATAATGGAATAACTCCCAACGAAAGAAATGAAATAACCCCCAAATGAAAGAAACTCCAATAAATGAAATGAGTTCCTACAAGGTTTTATATTAATTTCATTATACGTGTACAGTATATAACAAGAACAGTATCCACAACTTCTCTGAAGACTCCTGCCGATGTCCATCAGGCATTTAAAAAGAAGTTAGAGTATTAAAACTTTGTCCTTACTCGCTGCGAAGTTCTAGAACAAATACCCTTGTTTAACCCTCCGATGAATGACAGTTCTGAACTTAACGGCCGTGTGAAAATGTTTTTTTCATATAAAAATTTTTTTTTGATTTTTTTTTTTGTTTTTATTGTTTATAACTAAATTCTACATACAAAAATAATTTTTTCAATTTTTTTAATTTTTTGTTTTTATCATCATCCCTAATGTCTTTGAGTTTAGGTCTTTGTGTTCAGAACAAGTAAATTATGTGTTGAAACAATAAAAAAATTATAATGATGCCCAAAACATGCATTTATGGTTGTAGTGGCCGAAGTAGGAGTAATTTCAGTTTGAAAAGGCAAAAAGGTCCCTAGGGATCTTCTCACTCATCGGAGGGTTAAAGTAAATGTGTTCATTTGATAAAAGAAAACATTCCTCAAAATGCCAGCAGTCGCATATTAATTGATTGAACATTTGCTGTTGCACCAATAGGATCCCTACAAGAAATGGATGACCGAAACTAACACATGCAAATCTTGCATCTTCCTCTAACTTATGAATTTATAAATTAGAGGGAAATGCAAAATCACACGTACACAAAGTTTCCATCACTTTTTTCACATTGCCCTTAAGAAAATGATAGAAACTTTGTTCTACGCATTGATGGATATTTCCATCAGCAGTGTCGGTCATTTGACCGGTCATATGACCGTCACTGTTCTTGCTGGAATGTTTTAGACCAGTGACGCGCAAACATTTGTTGAAACAACGAAGACTAATCGTTTTTCACACACACACAACCCGAACGTAAATAAAAAGAGAAACCGAAAAAAACCAAAAAAAAATTGGTTAATTGCTTGCCAGCATTGGATGGAGTAGGTTTATGTCGCTTTGTTTAATAAAATAAGTACACAGGTAATATTTGACAACAACCAATGATATTTTAATTAATAAAGCCAAGCGTACTAATTTTTTTTTTTTAATTATATTTTTTTTTCATTCATTATGTGGGATTTTGGTTGGGAAAACGCATTTTTATTTAGCTTGAATATATAAATATATCCTGATTTATTTATTCATTCATAACTTAATTTTAACACACAAAACCTAAAATATTAAAACAATATATATGTTAAAAATTTAAAAATCTCTGAACTATAATTGTTTATATTAAAAACAATTACAACGCAGATATTTTGAATGTTGTTGTATTTTATAAGAATTAATATAAAATATTTATTTTGCTTTTTTAATTTATTAATCCATATTTATAACATTATTATATATATTTGTTTGCCCAGAACATTATTGGCAAAGAACTCATGTGCCTATTTTCTTAAAGAACATTTTTTTATTACCTATTAATTTCCTCTTATGAATATTTCTTTTTTTATTCGCCTCATAGCAGAAATTTATCACGTAAGGACATAAATAGTAAAACAATACAACAATGTAAACAAACATACAAAAAACAAAAAAACTAAACAAAACCAAGTGATTTTGCTCAGTGCAATAGTACCAATACAATCTCATTTTTTTGTAAAATAACTAATACATTCTCATTTCTCTTTGTGCCCAAGATTGTTTTAGACAAATGTTGATCATCATTATCTAAGATTTGAAAAATTAATTTTAAATGAAAATGAAAATTATTCAAGTTCGAGGCCATAGTCTATATTTCTTTATTAGGATATTGTCCTAACAAAAAATCAAGAGAGTTTTTGTTCTCATAAAACATAATTTTTATTTTTAATAAAAATTATATCAAACTGGTATTTTAAATATTTAAAAAAATTTAAATATACTTTAAAATTTGAAATCTATAATCCTGTGACTTTAGGTACGTAAGTATCTTGTTGAAAAAAGCGGCGAAGGCGAAAATTTTAATTTAAGGTCAAAGAGTTATACCAATTTCAAATATTCGATATTGATGATCAGGAGTTATTTAACAATCGCTATGTTTAATTTAAAAAAAATGTGGGTCTTTAGAATTGTTGATTTCTATAAATTTGCATTTTAAACTTAAATACTTCTAAGTACACTTAGAATACTATGTAGGTAAAGACCACTGCAATTGTAGTTGAAAACAAATGAAATTTCACTTAAAAAAAGGCCGACTTACACTACAGTAAATTCAACTAACATTGTCATTTGTTTTTTAATGTTCAAAAAATGACTAACAATTGTAGTAAAAATGAACCACATGGTAGTAAAAAATGAACAAACATTTATTTTTTTTTTAATTTTTTTAAATAACAAAAAACAACTGTAAAAAATTAATGTAAAATCATAAAACAGTCATTTGATGTGGGTTGTTTTTTTAAATGAACTACAATGTAAGTAAATATTTTAATTTGCTCTACAAATGACTGACATTTACATTAAAAATAAAGAAACCCAAACAACTACATATTTTTAAAGCAGAAGTTCCCTGAGTGTATAGCTCTAAGTCTCAAAAAGCATTTCGGATAAAATTATATCAGATCTATTTATATCCAATTATATATAATTTAGTGTCCCGGATAAAGACAAATCTAGGATGAAATAAATTATATCTAATTTGACATAATTAGATACATGTAGATGAACTATTTTCCGGATCAATTTGTATGTGTATATATATAGGGGAACTTCTCAAATGTGATATAGTTTTATTAGGCTCCATATTCAAATTTTTACTCGGGAAATTAGTTGTTGTAAATTTATTTGATGTTTCGTTATTTTTATGATGAACCAAATTGTTTGATCTCAATTAGTTTTTTCCGAATTTAATTTCGATTTTATTATCACAATTTTATTATGACTAAAATTTTATATTGTATTTTCATGGCTCTTAATTATATACCCAAATTATCATATAAAAATGTTATTTATTAATATGTTTTAAAAAAATGTTATTGGTTTTTTTTACAATATTTCAATTAAATAAGTCATTCATTCATTCATTCATTCGTTTAGATGTCATGTTGTTGTTTACGTTGTATTAAAAACAATCAAATATGTACTAAAATTTAATTCGGTAAAATTGTTTAACATTAAATAATAAAAATTTGTCAGTGAAACTTTAAGTCATTATTTATTTTGAAAAAAAAAATTGTTGTATTATGGAAAATTGTTTAGTTTTTTTTTCTTCTCAAATTTATTATTTAAATTAATTTAGGTGTTATTTTGTAAATTAGACTATTATACGTACACGGTTAAAAATTAACATATGCGCATCCATTTATGAACATGTCTGAACTCATTCATGCTCATATATGAAGTAATTCGAGGTCAAACATGATCTAATATCACCATATATGATTCATATGTGTCCATATGAGTTCATATGCGCTCATATGTATAAATATTACCTCAACTTTCGTTAATGTTTACGTATTACCATATATGGAAATGTATAGACATGTATGATTATATATGTAAATATTACCACGATTTTCGTTAATCCACACAGATGGACATATATTATTCCTCATAAGAACTACAGGGTAGTACGAACTAAAGGATAGCATAAATGTCTTGCAAGACATTCGCAAGACATTTTTTATACAACAACACATTTTTTTTTTACTCTAATAATAGGCTCTGTGCGATCACTCCCAGGTGAAAAAGCCCCACAAAAAAAAAATGAAATAAGTACAAAATGTTGGTACCGTGAAAAAACTCCCAAATGAAATAACTCCCAAAAATGTTCCATATAAATTGGGATTTATTTCATTATGAAATAACTCCCAATGCGTTAGGACTTATTTCACAATCTTCTGTTAGAAATTATTTCATTGTGAAATAACTCCCAAATGAAATAATTCCCAACCAGGTTTTGTTGGGAGTTATTTCACTCCTTTTTGTCATTGGGAGTTAATTCACTTTTGTTGGGACTTATTTCGTTTTCATTTTTAAATGTGATTTTATCGTTGGGAGTTATTTCATTTTTGTTGGGAGTTATTTCATTTCTATTAAAATTACATTTTGCTAAATTTTATGCATTTGTAAGGGTTCTTAAAATTGTCGTAAAGTAAATAATAGCAATACAATTAGTTATTTTACCAAAAGGAAAGCAGTTCTTGCCAGAATTTTGGTAAGTAAAGATCGGTATTAAAGTGATTAAAAATAATGGCAAATCTTGAATTTGAAATAATGAAGGGCAAAAAAAGAAATAGTAAAGTGTTACACGTAAAAGTCGAAAATCAAATTTATTTAAAAAATTCGGAAGCTAGTTTAAGAAAATATTATACGTGTTACGAAGAAAACGTGTTACGACATAGGGTCCATGGACATTATACTCCAGTGTGGAAACAGATCAGTAATTTTGAAGTTTCTTTTGTGTCGCACGCAGAAAAAACCTTATTTCGCGACGCCGCCTGCCTCGTTCTACGGAGGAAAAAAACACCTAAGAGCGGCCGAAGGCCGCCACCTAGAAGAACTTTTTTTTCAAAACAGATGTCGATATTATATTTTTAAGACATCAAGTAATTTGTAAAAACAAGTTTTTCTGTAATTTGTAAAAACAAGTTTTTCAAGTTTTAACTTTTAAAACAAAGAATATTCCAGGTTTTTCTATAAATATATTTTTAATATGTATTTTTCTATTAATTTTGTTGATTATTTTTGTATATTTATGTATACATTAAACTCTATCTTTATAATATGTTTAATATTATGTACATTTTTACATTTATTTATGAAATAAATAGAATTCGATGTTTTTGAATTGGGAGTTATTTCATTTTTTGGGACTTTTTTCATTGGGAGTTATTTCATTCTTTGTTGGGAGTTATTTTATTACTATGAAATAACTCCCAAATGTTGGGGCTTATTTCATTTTTTCTTTGGAGGTTATTTCATTTATTAAAATTGGGACTCATTTAATTTTTTTCGGGACTTATTTCATTGGGAGTTATTTTATTGGGACTTATTTCATTTGGGAGTTATTTCACGGTACCCAAAATGTTTCATACAAAGTTGGGAGTAATTTTAAATGAAATAATACCCAGTTCTTTTGCAGTTATTTCGTTTTTTTAGAAGTTATTTTATTTTTGTTATTAGGTGTTATTTCATAATGGACTAATTCCGAAATGAAATAAGTCCCAACAGAACTTAGCGTGGGACATAGCGCCCAAAAAAATTATATGTAAATTGTTGCAAAAATGTTCTTGTTTTTGGGCAATACGACATTGATTTGGACAAAATAACATTTTTTGTTGGGCGCTATGACGGTTTTTTGTTTGGCCAAAATAAATTCGGGCGCTATGACGGTGAAAAAATAAGTCATTGCCCAAAATCATAATTTTTTTTTTTAATGTCATTAGACCTCAAATGTCAGTGCTGATTCATGAAATCAAACAAAAGAGTTTTAAGGAAACTTAAAAAAATTGCTTCAATTTTATTTTTTTGTGTCGCACGCAGAAAAAACTTTATTTCGCGTAGCCTCCTGCCGCGTTCTACGGAGGAAAAAAACCCACAGAAAAACTTGTTCTTACAAATCCAATGCCGAATCCGTTGAAATCTTATTTTTAAGACAATAAGTAATATAATTTCACCAGCCATAGCTTTGTCATTTAAACAGCTAATTGATTGTTTTTTATCTTACATAAAAGAGTAGAGCATTATCCTTCTGTTTATTTAACGCGTAGACAATAATATATACGTAACATTTTTAATAAATTAGACTTTAAAAAAATAATCGTTAAAAAACAATAAATCTTGGTGTGGATTGGTATTTTGAGACATAACAAGTTATGACAGGTCAAATAAATGTTACTTGATGTCTTAAAAATATAAGATTTCAATGGATTCGACATATGATTTGAAAAACAAGTTCTTCTGGGTGGCGGCCTTCGGCCGCTCTTGGGGGTTTTTTCCTCCGTAGAACGCGGCATGCGGCTTCACGAAATAAAGTTTTTTCTGCGTGCGACACACAAGACATTATGTCTTATGACATTAAAAAAAAAAAAAAAAAATTATGATTTTAAGCAATAACTTCTTTTTTTTACCGTCATAGCGCCAAAAAAAAAGTTTTTTCAAAATAAAATGCCATAGCACCCAAAAAAAAAGTTTTGGATTTTCTGTCATTGATTTGGTCGTTATAACACATTAACATCCACAATTTTGGGGAATATGCGGACATTTGGGAAATACGTCATTTTGGTTTTTGGGCAATACGACTTTGGGGAATATAACGGTACGCCCTTACTTCATTTTTTGTTGCATGGACTATTTTTGGGAGTTATTTAATTCTTCTTTTTGGAAATTATTTCATGATGAAATAACAACCAAAACCGAGGATTTGTTTCATTTTTGTTTTGTAAATTATTTAATTTTTTTAGAATTTATTTCACTTTTTCAAGACGGGACTTATTTAATTTTTTTACAATTTATTTCATTGGGAGCTTTTGCACTGGGACTTTTTGCACCTGGGACTTATTGCATAGAGCCTAATAATATTGAATCTTTAAAATTATAAAAATATGGACCAAATTAGAGTAGCCCATTAAAAAAATAAAAAAAATTTAAGTGAATTAGTCTGTTTTTTTTTAATTTTTAATAATAAAAATCGTCAAAATATGCATCACAGAACGCAAGAGAATATTTTTTCAAAACATTCATTCTAACCTTTTATATCAACATATAAGAATCATGTATGGATGTATGTGGACATATATGAAGCATTGTGTGTTCGTGTATTGATCCATATATGTCGTTTTTTAACAGGGTATATTTAACATTTTTTGTTTTCCAAATAATTTAGATTAAAGGAAATTTTCCTCATGAAATATTAATTTTTTCAAAGATGTCATATTGATATTGTAAAATTGTCATTTTCATTATCGGTGTAGTTGTTATGAAATTTGTAGTATTAAATATATTTAATCATATAATAATTTCGATTATTTTAATAATCTCAACTTGTATGAAATTTGTCGATTTGTTTGTGTTTACCTCTACTATAAGTGTTGTCTTAGTTCTACGAACGAACAATGACTTGAGTTTCCAAAAGGTTATCATTAGGGCTCGGAATTTCATGTAAATACATGTTTGTTGTCGTTAGCTTTAGAACAGTGTTAACCAAATATCTTTGCGAATCAACAAATTTGCAAACAAAAAATGGCATCGATTTGTCAATGCATATTTTTGCATAATTTGCTATTATTTAATGCATATTTTGACATTAATGCTTATTTTAATGCATATTTCGTTTATTTTTTTTTGCATATTTTGCTATAAAGGCATATTGATGTGTTATTAAAAATAAATTTTATACAATTCATATACAATTCATTATACAACTCATATATATTTATATAAAACAAAAATTTTTTAAATTTATGTTTAGAATTTGTTTCAACACGAAAAGTAAATTAGCATAAAAATACAAACTTCCTAAATATAATTATTCGAAATTTTTAATTCTTTAACCACTTTTCAAAACAAAATTTTAAAATATAAATGCATTAACTTCCGCGCCCTAGTTATCATGAATTAGGCACAAGAAGTTTGTATAAAAATTCCAATAGATAATTGTGGAATATTTAAATACTGGAAATTAATAGTGTTGCCAGATTATTAATACATTTTAAATTGGTCAATGAAATTTTGGTAATATATCGTATAAAAGAATAATTTTTGAAAAATAGTTCTTAGGAAAAGTTTTCATCGCTTCCTACTATAACAATGTTGAACAAGAAAATGAATCCTGAAATTGTATATCTGAAATCTTACATAATTATATCTTCCATCATCTAATGTCATATATAATTATTAGCGATAGGAAGTTAATTCTGAAAGCATGGTAAGCAAAACATGTTTGCGAATCAAAGAATTTGCGTTGAAATGGCATCGATTTGTTAGTGCATATTTTGATATAAGCCCGGGTAAAAGTAGTTATAACTAGTCATATATAATTTGGCTAACAAAGAGAGTCCCTCGATGGGTTCTCTCCGATCGTAATGAAATTTGGATATATCACAAAGAAAAGAAAAATATGAGACACGTATTTTTTTATCGGCCCAATCTCAGGTTTTGGTTTTAAAAAGAGGGGTGGAGTCAAAAATTACCCCAGTTTTCACTTTTTCGTCTTATTTCAATTTCTTTCAGATAAATTTTAGATATATGTGGTACCAAATGAAAGAGCTTTTGGAGTCGGATTAACTGGTTTACGAAACATGTTTGATAGTTTTGAAGTATTTTTGATATTTAAAAAAATGTGTTTTATGTGATATAAAAACTGGCGCTTTGTTAAAGAAGTATATTTGGATTGCAATCAAATTATAGACA
Organism: Delia radicum; assembly: GCA_021234595.1. Lineage (NCBI taxonomy): Eukaryota > Metazoa > Arthropoda > Insecta > Diptera > Anthomyiidae > Delia > Delia radicum. The sequence continues at coordinate 196,238,345 of CM037852.1, forward strand.
AAAAAAATACTTATATTAATGACTATTAAACTTAATCGATATGGTGTCTGAGCGTTTTTGATATTCGTAATTGTTCGGCTTTTATGTGACTTTTTTAAAAAAAGCTTTTTAACATTTATTTATTTATTTTGACATTTATTCAAATATTTTAAATAAATGGCAACCCTAACTCACTACATTTGCAATCTTTGCATCAGCATTTTTGTTGTCACGAGTACAACATAACTGCTTTCAAAAAAATCTGAATTTCATTAGTTTCAGATATGTATCCCAACAAAAATGTATTAACTTTGGCCACTTTTGAAACCTTAAACGTGAGATTGGGCCGTTAAAAATATTACGTGCAACTTATCTTTTTTTGTCTTTTCCCCTTGAAAGTCATATCTGACTTTGAATGGAGTCACATTACATCTACTTCTAATACTTTTTATTGCACGAATTTTTTATATAGTACTTGATATTATTATATGTCTTAAAATCTTGTTCCATATAGCCATATAATAGTAATATGTAGTGATCCCATGCAAAGGCTTATTAAACTAATGTGGCGTCATACCGAAATTATTTTCCAATACATATTTTGTATGGGAAAATCAATTTATTTTTTCGAGCTCATATATATTAGATTTAGTTTTCAAATTTTTTTTATTTTGATTTCTGGATATTATCACTTTTTAGAAGGTTTTTGTATCAATAAAAATAATGGCGTATTTTATTTTTTTTTAATTCCAACTACTTCCCGTGGTATAGGCGACTCAAATCGCCGATTTTGGGTCCCTTTCCCATACAACAAAAACGGATAAATATATGTCAAATCGTACTTCAGTATTCGATTCTACGGGAAAACTTAGGCCCATAGGCTTTTTTTTAGTTTTTGCAATGCAACAGAATGCATAATTAGAGTGGTCCAAAAAAATATTTTTAAAAAAAAAAAATTTAAATATTTTTTTTTGTTAAATTTTTTTGAAAAAATACTTACATCTGAGAAAAATGGTCCAAAAATTTTAATTTTGTAGTTACCCGTTCAAAAGTTATTAAAGTTTAAAAATTTAATTTTTTAGTGAATACAAAATAATTTATTGGTTTATATAATAATTTATTGGATTTGAGTCGCCTATAGGCACGGGAAGGAGTTAGAATTAAAAAAAAAAATACGCCATTATTTTTATTGATACAAAAACCTTCTAAAAAGTGATAATATCCAAAAATCTATTTTTCAAAATTAACTCTAATATATATATATTAGTTCTCATGTAGTGAGTAAACTAGTTTATATGAATGCTTGATGTTTGGCATGGGATTGTTTCTCTTTTCAAACGTGTTCTGATGATGGGAACCTAAAAAAAACTCCCGAAATAGGTCTATCAACACATTCCTGAAAGTGTCAAATAATAAATTTGAAAACAAAAACTCTATAGATTATTTGTTAGGACAATATCCTAATAAAGAAATATAGAGTATGGCTTCGAACTTGAATAATTTTCATATTCATTGCACAACTAAATGTCGAAAAAAAACATAATTTTAATTTTTTAATAAAAATTATATCAAACGTGATTTCTGTTATATAATTGCAAATAAAAATATAGTTCAAAATCACTTAATAATATACTTTTGAAACACAAAATTTTTTTTTAATTTTAGTTATGTTTCATTAAAAAAATTGGGTTCTAAAATTGTTGATTTCTAGAAATTTTAATTTTCAACTTAAATACTTTTAAGCACAACTTCAAGTCACAAAAAAGCATACCTGCTTTCGGCTAAAATTATATCAAGTCAGATATCCAGATTTATATCCATTTTATTTATGACCCGGATATGGATGTATTATTTATTTAATGACCCGGATATTTGTGTATCTCGAATAAAATTGTATACCCATTTTGCGAATCAATTTGTATGTGTTTATATATGTGAACGTATCAAATAATATGTAATTACATGAGACTCCGTATTATAATTTTTACCCGGAAAGTATATTTTTTATTTTTATTTATTTATAAGGAAAAAATAAAGCAAATTAAATATTTTAGCTCGGTTGGTCCATGTATTTCCATCTGCTTTAAATGCATATTTTTAGTTATTTTCCTAAAAATGCAAATTTTTTATTGTATATTTTTACTTATTTTTCTTTAAATGCATAATTTTATTACAGTTTTCTTAGTTGTTCTTAAAAAAATAAAGATAATCCATTTTGTGGTTATTATTATATTTTGTTGTATTCCAAAATATAATAATTCCCCTTTTCCACCTGGGATATTATGACAAAATCAAATGATCTGGCAGCACTGATCTCAATTCACAATTAAAGCTTTATGATACGCTACAACACTACGTATAAGGGTTAAAGCTTCTGTACTTATGTTTGTAACTACTAAAAATAATTGATTTAAATCAACCTTTAATCACCGACCGACTAAGTCGATTTAGCAAAATCCGGCTGTCCGTGTATACTTTTAATTAGCAATTCTAAAGGCAATTTGACGAAATTTGGTGTTTAAGTTTGTATTAGCCAAAGTACCATACTAAAAATCGATATATATTTTTCCCTAGTCATATGAATTCAGACGCATAAAATCTGCTTATTATTAAGGTTTTTAATGCAATAAATCGTCATAAAAAATGACACAAATGTAATGAAAATCGGACAGATATTGGATCTAGTCATCACACTGAGAGAACTCTCTGCATGATATCAATGAATTTTTGCATTAGATCTATGAAATGTCACTGGAACTCGTCCACTGAATCTTTTCATTAAATTAATGAATTTTTTATAAAATTTAAAGAAAAATTTCATTAAAGATTTAATTAAAACTATAAAGCTTTTTCATAAAGTTTAAGAAATTTTTAGTTCGCATTGTCAAGAAAACTTCATCAGTTTAGTGAAAAAACGTCATTAAAACTCGTCCAAGAAATTCTCTCTGCACATATCTAGATATGTTTCTGTATTCGCTAATAAGACAACTATGACTTGATGTTGTGTAGGGTATATCATGGTACGGCTTGATAGACTTTAATTTTAAAACCAGTTTTTTATTGCATAATTTTAAAAACGTTTTTTATTGCGTACTTTTAGGCTTATGTACCTCATATAGATGCCATACCAAAGTTTTTTGCAAAACTGTTTCAAATGCAAACAAATCTGTACTGAACAGATTTGCACTTTGTTAACGGATGATTTGTTATATTGGGAAATCTATTTCCATAATTTTTATTATATACAATATGTTTGCAATCTAATTTCCTTAAATACCTGTTAGTCTTATCTTGGCGGCCTGCACAAACCCCCTATGACCCGAAAGCTGAAATTTTGAATGTGTTCTCTTAGAAAAAAGACCTAACTCAGTTATATGATACTTTTTGAATGTGAAATATGGTTAAAGCCATGAATTTATAGCTATGAAGCACAATCAAGTGCAATAGATAGTCCTTCTGCAGGTTAAACTAGAGTTCGCGAACGCTAACGATGCGAAAAAATGTGAACACAGTGAATGCGGGAAAGCGTAACGTAAAAATAGCATTGTTTCAAAATCAGGTACTAAATTTTTGAAAAAGTACTTATTTTAATTATTTTTTGTTGAAAATGTTTTTTTTTTTTTTGAAACTAGAACTTTTTTTAATTTCTTTTTACGTTACGCTTTTCCGCATTCATTGTGTTTACTTTTTTTCCGCCTCGTTTGAGTTCGTGAACTTGCACACGATAGCACTTCCTAGTCTATATAACCCTTGGTTTAATTTGGAAAAGTCGTTCAATTGTTGATCTGGCCAAACCGATAAAGCGAGGAGATTAATATGTGGTGTGGATTGATAATTCCGTGTAGACATAGGCGTAGACTTCTGTAACATCATACGGGGAGTGGCATAAAGGAACAAAGTCTTCCTTTTGGCTGCCTGGACAACCGCAAAACAATGTCCCGCATAGTCATTCACTTGAACTGGAAATTGGGAAATTCATATGGTGATGGGCCCTTGGCGGCCTTGACAATCTGCTAAAGCGAGGAACTTTCAACTTGGTATGTTGGTTCCTTATCCCGAGTAGAAATACCCTTGACTAGATTTTTGAAAATGTCTACAAAGAGAAGCGAAAAGGAGAAAAGTCTCCTCATTCGACTAATGATTTTTTTTTTTTGGAACTTCGCCTAAGAAAATTGTAAAATAGAGGCTTAAAGGTACCGACTGACCTTGTGTGTAGAAAAAAAGTGTTTCTGTCCACCCGTAAAAATGCACCATGGTTTGTTTTATGATATTTATTTCCCAAAATATTTCGTGTCTAGCATTAGGATCCCGTGAGCTGGACCATTTTTCAAAAAAGGTATTTTTTAAGTTTTTCCATGAATTTGTATATTAACTAAAGACAATATTAGTATCATATGAAAAGTTTTTTTTTAAGTCGCGTTTAAGTGTATATAAAGTATGCAAAAGCATGTCCAGACATATATTTTTTCACTGAAACTCGGTACAAAAAAAAAGAGTTTTAGGTTTTTTTGTGCGGAAATTTTTGTGAATGTCAAATTGACATATTTTAATCATTTTTCGATTTAAGTAAATTCGTGTTTCACCTTTTTATAAATTCGTGAACTAGCGTTTTAGCAAAAATTAGGGTGTGGAAAGCTATGTTATAATCAGTTCAACTTCTGTATTAAAAATGTTCATTAGTCAAGTGCATCATCTATATGTTGAAATAATTTCGAATTCACCAAAATGAATCAATTTCCACTATTGTCTGAACACTGCTAAAAACCGACATATATGGTTCCGTACATGAACAAACATATTTCATACATGTTCTCATGCATCTATACATGATTCATATGTGTTCATAAATCATTCTTAAATGTTCATATGAGGAATCATAAATGTTCATCTGTGTGCAGTAACGAAAATTGAGGTTATATTTACATATATAATCATACATGTCTACACTTTAGGGCGGGGCGATTAGTATGGAAGAAAAAAAATCTTAATGGGCGCTTCGCGTTTCTGATTCTTGGAATTGTACTGAGCAAAAAAGTCCACTAGACCATACGTTTACGGTGAAAATCGAGCTTCCAGATTTTGAGTTTACGGCAAGAAATTAAAAATTAACCCCCACCCACAAATATGATTGATGCATTACTCTGCTAGAGGATCTTCCAAAGAAGAGATTGATACCATAATCTTGGATAAGCTCCTCATACTTCCTGAGATATGTCCATCCCACACATTGTTACTTTCACAAAATACGGCTAAAAAGTCGAAATCTGGAAGCTCGATTAACCGGGTGTAATGTAAAGTAAGGTGTTAATTTGGCAGGATCGCCATGTAATGTAATGTTAAGTGTATTATTAAGGTTCCCTATAGCCCAATTCTATATTTTAATAGCTGTGTGGGGGTCAGCTTATAAATAGGCGTTCAAAAGAACTGCCAAAATATTTGAGTCTTCAAAAAAGTAAAAACACAGTGACTTGTGTAGTTTTGGAACTCTAAAATTGAAGTCTATTTTATTTACAAATTTACATGTCTTATATACTATTCTTACAATCTAACTTATTGTCTAGTATTGAGTGATTTTAGGAATCACTCAATTTATTTTTATTCTTAATTACTTTTATTCATTGTTTTCTTATCGTCAACATACGGTCATCAGATATTTGAGTGCAAGTAAAAGAATGCGGTCATAGGTGTCGCTAGACTGTTACTTGATGCCACTTGTATGGTACAGTATTTGAGACGGTATGTTGGGAAATCAATATTAGTGGTTGGTATGCAGTGTACGCTTAAGGAGTACACTACACCCTTACCCTTAAGAGAAAAATTATAAAAGTATTTAATTTTTTAATTTTTCTATATTTTTGGTTAACTTATGAATAATTTTATAATGTATATTAATGTATTATATATATATATTTGTTTTTAATATTAATTCTTATATAACTTTGTTTCTATTAATGATAAGTTTTTATTATTCACTAGTTCTTAATGCTATATAGGGTTTTAATTGATTATTATGTATTTCTTTTTCTTTTCCATTGTAATCTATTATTGTATTTACACTATTATTCCTAATTATTTTGTAAGGTCCTTTATATGGACTTTGGTTCTTTTTCCTATTTCCTACTTTGACTAAAACTAAGTCTCCTATCTTTAAGTTTAATTTATTGTTGTATCTATTTTCTAATATTCTTTTCTCTTTTGTTCTAATTGTTAATTCTTTAGCTCTGTTTAAAGAATATTGTAATTTACGTTTTAGCTCTATGGCATAATCATCGTAATTATATATTTTAGTTTCTTTTGTGTCATATACTTCAGATGGCAAACATGGTAGTCTTCAATATACAAGTTCAAATGGCGTGTAGCCAGTGTCTATATGGGGTGCCGTGTTGTAGGCAAAAGTAAAATATGGAATCCATTTATCCCATTCGTAATCAGTTGCTGATGTTAGCAAGAATTCATTTAAGACTCTATGATTTCTTTCTAATGACCCAATTGTCTCATGGTGGTAAGGTGTCGAAAAGGTCTGTTTAATATCAAGTAGTGAACATATATTACGCAAAAGTTCGTTTGCAAATTCTGTACCGTTGTCTGATTTCAGTACTTTGCATTTACCAAATTTTAGAATTAGGTGTTCAACTATTGTTTTTGCGGTTGTCAGTGCATCTTTCGTCGCCATGGGGTGTGCAATAACGAATTTTGTTAGTTCGCATTGTATGGTCAAAATATATCTGTATTCATTCGAAATTCGAAGAGGTCCTACTGTGTCAATTGATACTATTTCAAAACTGTTACTTGGAGTGTTTGTCAATGTAAGTGGTTCCTTAATGTGTTTAGTTTGCTTGTTCTTGTTGCATTTGTCACAATATTTTACAAATTGCTTTACCATCTTATTCATGTTTTTCCAGATGTAGCGTTGTTTTAGTTTTATAATTGTCTTTCTTATTCCTAAGTGCCCTGCATGTGTGGCATTGTGGAATTCGTCGATTAGTTTGTATTTTAGAATTTCTTCTGTGATTCTTTTGGGCTTATTATATATTAATATTTTTAGTTGAGGATCCTTGTTATTTATTTTTATCTTTGCATATGCTTCTATCAATTCCTTTTTACTGTAATTTTCAAATATTTTATCTTCACTTGCAAGTGCTAATTCTTTTATATTCTCTTTATTCATTTTTGATATCAGTTTCTTCAGTATCGAATCTAGTTTCGCTGAATTTTCACCGTATCTTGCTAGCTTTGTATTATTTATAATTTGGGTACGTAATTTCTTCTTAGTCAAAACTGGTTTTGATGAATTATCGTTACGACCTATGTGCACAATATTATTCTCAATAGATATATCTTTTTCATTTATTTCTTTAATTGTATTAAATTGCAGTGTCTTCATATTTTTTATGTCATTAACGGATATGCATTCCCATATTTGAAGTTGATCAGACTTCTGAGAATCACATTTTTCCATGTCGTTCTTTTCTATACGTCTTTTATTCTTGTTTTCCTCATTTTCTTTATTTTTTATTATGTTTTCCTCATTGCGCTTTTTATTGTTCATTGCCCTTGTTATAACTAATGTTCTTTTTTCTTTGTCGACGTTTTCTAACGGTATCATCTGTTTTAGTATGTCTGAGTTTTGAGTAACTACCTATTGCTGTCCTTACACCTGAGGTCAATTTGGCGTGGTAGACATATTGCAAGAAATATGTTTTTGCTGCGTCAGTCAGAGTCTTTTCGATGAGTTCTGCTGTTATTAGGAAACTTTCTAGTTCTTCATAATTTCCAGCAAAAATTGGGAGTGCTTTAGAAGTTAATTCTAAACTAAATGCTGCCATTTTGGTGTCTAAACTTTTAGTATTTGGTATTAAATATTTATTGATTTTTCTATAAATTGTATTAAATTCTAACTTTAATGCTACTATCTCTTTTTCTTCTCTTCCTTCATTTTGAGCTGTTAGAAATTCTTTTATTATATTGTCTATAGATTCTAACTTTACTTGTACAGTTTTTTCTGAGTATGTCCTTCCTGGACTTTTCTTTAAATTTGCTAGTATGTCTTTTAATTCTGTTAGATGTTCTTCCATTTATACTTCTGTTATTATAATTTTTGGTTTGTTTAAATATATATGTTTTTAAAAATTTATATACTAGGTATAAGATCAAAGTAATCAGTAATAAGGATATTATTTTTTTTGAAAGCATTTAAAATATATATTTTTATAAAATTGTTAATTTTAAAAGATTTTTTATATATTTTTCTTAACAAAAATATGTAGAGTAGAAATTAATATGATGAAAATAATATTCATATTTAAAATTTTTGTAATTGATTTCTTAATTTATTTATTAAAGCGCTTTAAAGGCAAAAATTTTTTTTTTTAGCAAGATTTAAGTAGTATTTTGTTTTAGTTTTCAACATATTTAGTTTATTATTAAAATTTTGGATTTATCCCTTTGAGAACCAAGCTATATGCAAAAAGTTCTTAATTTTTTTTAGTTTAAGGTAAAATAATTTAAAAATTAATTCACTTTCTTTATAGTCTAATAAAAGTTCTTTACTGAAACATTCCGAATTTATTTGGTGTTCTGTGATCCACATATTTTCTTCCATTTTAATTGCAAATGATCTTGGATTAAAGTAATTGTTGTTGTTTTTAATTATTTAATCAAATAAAGAGGCCAAAATATCTTCATTATTATAGTTATTGCTAGAACCGGTTGAGGATGGAGTATTTAAATCGGGCTGAGGATCTAAATAAGATAAAATTTCCAAAATATCAACATCCGAAAGGAGATTCAAATCATTGGTGGCATCTGTGTTATTCATATTAGAAGGATCAAACTTTTTAATTCAGCATTTAAATCACCCTCATTGAGATTCACCAAAGGTTTTGGTTTGGCAGGATCGCCATGTAATGTAAAGTAACGTGTTAATTTGGCAGGATCGCCATGTAATGTAATGTTAAGTGTATTATTAAGGTTCCCTATAGCCCAATTCTATATTTTAATAGCTGTGTGGGGGTCAGCTTATAAATAGGCGTTCAAAAGAACTGCCAAAATATTTGAGTCTTCAAAAAAGTAAAAACACAGTGACTTGTGTAGTTTTGGAACTCTAAAATTGAAGTCTATTTTATTTACAAATTTACATGTCTTATATACTATTCTTACAATCTAACTTATTGTCTAGTATTGAGTGATTTTAGGAATCACTCAATTTATTTTTATTCTTAATTACTTTTATTCATTGTTTTCTTATCGTCAACATACGGTCATCAGATATTTGAGTGCAAGTAAAAGAATGCGGTCATAGGTGTCGCTAGACTGTTACTTGATGCCACTTGTATGGTACAGTATTTGAGACGGTATGTTGGGAAATCAATATTAGTGGTTGGTATGCAGTGTACGCTTAAGGAGTACAACCAAGTTAAAAACACGTAGTTACTTAAATCGAATAATGATTGAAATATGCCCATTCGACATTTAAATGCCAAAAATATCCGTACTAGAAACCTAAATAAATATTGGTTTTTACATAATATTGCTGAAAAAATTATATGTCTGGACATGCATTGACATATTTTAGATACGATTGGACTCGCCTTAAAAAATCCCTTCATATGATACTTATATTATTGAATACGTTGTCTTTGTACTTAGAGTACTATGTAGGTAAAGACCACTGCTGTTAACAACAAAGGAAATTTCACTTAACGAAAGGACGACTAACACTTTAGTAAATTCAACTAACACTGTCATTTGGTTTGTAATGTTCAAAAAAATGAACCACAATTGTAGTAAAAATGAACTACATATATTAGTAAAAAATAAATAAACATTTATATTTTATTTTTTTTAATTACAAAAAAACGAATGTAAAATTATAAAACAGTCATTTGATGTGGTTTGTTTTTTTAAATGAACTACAGTTTGTAAAAAATTTAATTTGTTCTACAAATGGCTGACATTTACGTTAAAAATAAAGAAACTGTAGCACAACCCAAACAGCTACTTATTTTTAAAGCAGAAGTTCCCTGGTTGTAGTTAATGTACAAAATTCTTTTTAAAACTAAAAACAATAACGGTTTAGCTCAGGGGATCTCATTTATTTTTGCTATTCTTATCTTATTAGTATTCAGGAAAAAATCTGCGAATTGCAGTAGATTTTCTGGAACGTCATTTTGAGCGAATTTTTAGTAGTTTTGCCAAAAATGTTTATTAATTTTTTTACTTTTTGTCAATTTAAAAAAAAAAAAAAAAAATGGCAGTTTGGTGCTGTCAACGTATGACCACAGACATAAACTATTTATTTTAACCAGATAATGTCAAAGAACTTAAAAACTCACCTACACTGTCCCAATGACAACTATGTGGTCAAAAAGTTGTCACAAAACTATAAAAGAAAAATCAAACGAAATCTGTTATTTCAGCATGCTTACACATCCAGGACTTTTGGAAAACCCGCATATCAAAAGTCAATACTTTTGTCAGTCAACTAAGAGCTATAAGAAAATAAAACTGAAAAAAAACACAAAAACTTTTTGCAATGCCTTTAAATTATTATCAAAACTAGAAGAATAAGAAAATGCAACATTATCGGTCTATGATGGTTAGGATGATAATAACGAATGCAGCTGTTTTGTGAACTTGGCATTCCCAAACAACAGCAAGAACACAATGACAATTTGGAGAATACAATACGATATAAACCACAAGAAATTCTAAAGAAGATTCTGAGGAAGCAGAAGAAAAACTTAACTATTACTTTTACAATACAAATCCTTTGGTAAAGGATATACAGGATAAATTTTACGTGTATATGTAATATTGCAAAGTTTTTCACTTTGGTAAACATTTTTGTGCAAAAGTTTAGCAATGTAATGTAACTGATCAGAACTTTAAGAGAAGTTAGTCGTTGCCTTATCTCTCCAAAAAACTGCCAACAATTGTGATTAGGTTTGTTTTCGATCATAAACTGATTTTTTACGAACCCGAGTAAAAAAAAATATATTGTGACATATCTAATACGATAGGGACCAATAACTTATATTACAATTGTTTCTACGTGAATTAAATTGGTTTTAATTTCATCAACTTATATACAATTAATTCCGAATTTTAAAAAGATATCATTGCACTTAATATTATCTTAAAATGTAATACAATTATGTCCGATTTGGTAAGGGAATGTTCTCAATTGTGGTCGGTTACCTAAATTAGACCTTTAGTTTTTTTTCGTGCTGTTGCATGGATATGTCAAAAATGACAACTGTCATAGAGTTTAATTTCCGCCATCACTATTTTAAAAAAGTTTCGACTTCACTGCTCACGTTTTTCTTGCTTTTATTGTATCGTTTCAAAAAAAAACGCGATATAAAGCGTAATTTTTGGTAAACATTAATATGAATAGCAAACCAGTTTTAAAGAATTTTCCAAGTCAGATTTTTGTAAATGGTTAGAATTTTATTCACAATTTTAATCAAAATGCTTTACGCATTAAAAAAATATTGTTTGTTTACCACAATTAAAAAAGTTAGCATTATAAAGGCTCCGCCTTTTTTAGAACTCCTGAACCAATTGGACTTTGACTGGCGTCATACCAAGGTCTTTATGCAAAATTCGTCTCAATGATGTCTCCGAATTGTTCAATTGTTGAGAACGACGGTGAATTGATGTTAATGGCGCTTCACGCACATTTTCTGCCACAGCAGCAATATTCTCGGGTGTACGCACTGTTTTTGGCTTTTCACGCTTTGGTTTATCGATGAGGATGCCAGTTTCTTTCACTTTTTTCACAAGATAACGAACATACGGACCATATTCGTTCAGCGGAAGGATAAAACTAATTATCTGTCAAATGAGACATGAGCTAAGTGTTACCATTCACGAAATAAGCACTAGTTGAAAAAAAGAACGTTAGATGGCGGACCCTTTATATTTTATCCCCTTAAGCAGATTTAAACGATACATAAAATGTTTTAATAAGCAAAATTAAAATACCGAATAAATTTCCAAACAACATTTTTAAATTAATAATTAATTGTAATTGATTTCGAACCGGATAAAATTTGATCTTCCAACTATCAAAGTTTCACGTTGAAAAGTCTTCATCTAAAGGCCGTCAATCCATTAATTAGTCTTAAACTTAAAAAAGTTTTTTCATTTATTTAATTTTGTAGCTCATAGTTTCTTACTTTCAGATCAAAACCAATAGAAATTCGAGTCACTGGACTTGTGAGATACATTCTCTAAAAAACTAATTTCTATATCGCTGCTTGGTGAAAAGTTAAGTTAAGAGTTGAAAACAAAAGTTAAGAGTTAAGTTAAAAGTTAAAAGTTAAGAGTTGAAAACAAAATTATCCAATTTTTATCAGTATTTAAAAAATGGTGTAATTTTAAACAGTTTAAGGTATACCAAGATGATGTCAGCGCCGCCAGTAACGGGATATAAACATCACAAACTTATAAGGAATTGGCGCAACTTTTTCTAAAATATAGGTTTTTTGTGTATGACATTCACAATTATATTTAAAATTGATTAGCGTATTGCGTAAACTGAGTCCAGAAAGCATTTTTAAATGTTTAAACCAGAGGTAGGCAAAACCACTACGCGGCGTTTTTGCTCTCACACCTACATGCCCTCACACATTAAAAAAATTAAAAAAAAACAATCAGTCTCGCATGAGCATTCGAACGAACAGGTTGATTGTACGCTTTCCGTTTTTTGGTTCGACGCTTTTTGTTTGATATGCACTGTGAGAATGAATGAACATTTTGAATGTGAATTCTTGTTTAGCGAAAATTTTTACGGTAATCCAGAACGTCTAGTATGTCAACGTACGTTGTCACGCTGCGCGACAACGTATCTAATGATGAAAAAAAATTATTAATTATAGAATTTAAAAAAACATTTTATGAAAAATTTATTGCGGACTATGAGGAGTTTAATAACGAAGAATGTACTAAAAATGTTTTAATAAAAAAGCATCATTTGCTATTGCGGTTTTGGTGAAAAGGCCTATGAAATTCTTAAACTAATAAATGATGTTCCCTTGTCTCCACGCACTATCATTCGAAGAACTGAAAATATCATTGTATTCATTTATTCAAATTTTAAAAATAAAATACTTAATTCCAGATATTTTTCTATTTGCTTAGATGAATGCACTGATATTCAAAATATAGCACAGTTAATGATATGTCTTTTTGAATTCGCGAGGGGGCAATAGTTTTTTTGAGGAACGCCCTGTAAAGTGCGGTTTTCCTCTTTTTTTTATTTATGTACTTATTTTAACTATAAGTTTCTCTAAGTGCATTGAGTAATAGAGAGCTACAGCTCACTTACACAACGAAACAATCTCTCTGCCTATCTCTGGTTTAAACGGAAAAATGTTATGAGTTTTTTATTAATTGTGGCGAAATTTAATTATTTTTTTAGCATTTTTTGTTGTTGTAAAAACATGTCTTGAGAACATAGATAGGTATCTAAGAATCTAGACGGACTAAATTGATGAAATGAAAAAATAAAATAATTTTTTCATTCCTAGCGGCAGTTTTTTCCAAATACATTTTTGATAACTAAAGCGCTATATGCGTTTTTTACCAGTAAATGCGTCCTAATGTAAAATTTTTAATTTTGAGAATTTAAATGTATTTAATATGATTTTCCGCTAATAAGTAACCTTATCCTATGAAATATCATAATAATGGCAAAAAATGTGTGCTTTTCAAAATAGTAGCGGTTTGCTTTTTAAGTTCTAATATATATCAAAACAATTTTTTAAGTGTATTTTTATATTTTCAGTTAACTAAAATTTAACTCGAATATAAATAAAATTTTGTAAATTTAACAGTTTTAATTTTGCTGTTCTTATTTTATTAATATTTTTCTGTAACGTCAATTTTAACTAGTTTTTAGTAGCTTCTTCTGCTATTTTTTACAGATTTATATCTATGAGTGTGTAAAAAGAAAAACCAACATGGCGTCTGTAACAAACTGTTTGTTTATAAATTTGTTCCCTTTTATCTTAAGTGTCAAAGATGTTAAAGACTGTTAAAGAAGATAGACAAAAAAAAAATTAAAACACTGTAAATTTTATTAAATAAATAAAACGATAAGGTAAGATTTGTAATAGAAAAATAAATTTATTTACTTATATATTATAGATTAAATATTGAAATTCTTTTCTTGTAGGTATTTAATATTTGTATATGAAGTCAGTGTGACGAAAAAAAAAATATTACATCTCTTAAAGACAGAGAGGTGGCTGAAATGATTTGGAAGAATAGCGTAAAACGTGAATATTTAAAAGTAATATTTTTTTTAAACATAGTTTTACAATAGTGTGTTTATTAAATAATAAAATCCGATTAAAAATAGTTACAAAAACGTTTTTTTTTTAATATTTTTTTTGAATGATGGTACTGTTGTTTCAACTGCATTTGTAGTTGTTTTTACTACATTCGACATTTAATTTTTAACAGTTAAAGTTACTACACATTGCAATTGATGTAAATGCAAAACTTAGTGTACACATTTTCAACTGCAAATGTAGTTATTTTAACAGTAGTTGATTTTTCCGGCATAATTTTCTAAGTGTATTAAAACGGAGTATACCAGTGGATTCTACCACCTAAAATTGAGTCTACATGTTCCGGGGTTTTGGTGTCATATCAGAAGTTAAAATTTTACTTACAGTGTTATTTGGCAACTCTGGATAACAATCTCCCAAATTTTTTTTATTCCCGATTGCAGTCAAGGTGTTGGATAATTTAAAGGTTTTTAAATAACTTAATTACCATTATCCAGTAAAAAAATACAGCCGTTTAAATGTACTGGGTCGAAAAAGGAACACTGTGTCAATAATGAGTTAATATTTTTAATTTGAGACTTTTAACCCATTTAAAGCCAAACCAAAATGACAAGGAAAACTTTAAAAAATTCTTTTTTTATATAAAATTAGGAGTATAAAAGACAGGAAAACAAAAATAATATAAAAAAAAATTTTTTTTTTTCAGGACATAAAAGGTATGTACCCAAATTGGCACAGTGGCCACTTATGAGTGAAATTTTGAAAAGCATCCTTTGCATTTTCTTGCATTTTTTGCAACTCCAACGGCTTCTATTGTGGCAAATGACATAACGTACACGTTTTGGAAGCTTTTCGGGAACGTGATCGGCGCCGTCTAGCTGTAAGCCTTCAATATTTGATGACGAAGGACGTGCAGTAGCGCGTTTTTTTTGGTGATTGCTTTAAGTAAAATCTAGCTATAGTTCGTCGAAATAGTAACTGCTCCATGCTGTTTTCCTTACTACATACATGCAAGCGCTAAGCATTTGACACAGCCATATCTATCATGTATGTAAATAAACCCCACCACAATGCCGATTCTGTATACTGATATGAATTGATCCATTTCATTAACTCCGCCCATGCCCTTGTTGTAATTTTGAAACATGTATGGGATCTGCATATCAGTGTTTTGCTTTTTTTGGGAACACCATCTATTCACAAATCCTGCTAGTTCATAAGAATCATGATTGGTAGCCATTGTGCAAATACTGTTATCCTTCCTTTACATATGTCAGGAGACATTTCTTAGTGCGGTTATCTCTTATTGTTCCTGTAGCACGGTAACCTAAATTACGTAAATCATTCAGCAAGTCGCAACATGTAAAAAAGTTATCAAAATAGACTTTGTGATTGGCGGGGTTCGTCGATAATTTATTAAGCAGCATTTTGACAACTCTAGTACCCAATGGCTCAGAAACAGAGTTAGTTGATCTGCCACAGTGAATATCAAAAGAGTAGCAGTATCCAGAGGAACTTGCTGCGACCCAATTTTTATAGCCAAAACGAACTGGTTTGCCTCTAATAAACTGCTTTGCTGAATGACGACCATATTATTTAACCACAGACTCGCCGATAGAAATATTTTCGTGGAAAACGCCAAATTGGTTGAACTTTTTGATAAGAACATCTGAAAGTTTGCGTAACTTCAACATTTTGTCAGTGGTGTTTAAAGCTTCATTATTATCGACAAGGTGCAAATTTCTCTTTATTTCTTTAAACCTATTCCTGGACATAGAATTTGATACAACTTCTACTCCTATATCTTCATCTAAACTCCAATACATGCTTTCCCTTGGAAGTTTGTGGTATCCAGATAGAATAAGTATACCAAAGAAAATCTTTAGCTCTGCAACGGTGACTGTAAAGTTGTGTCGATTATTTTGACTCGCGTACAACTGGCTAAGATTAGCGATCATTTCAAAAACTTTTTCTTCGAAACAGACGTTTCGAGTCGTTACTCATTCGTGCGTTTGCGTATATTAGAATATTATACTTGTATCCATTGTACGCAAATTGGCACAGCACTATTTTGTGCGTTATAAAATCAGATATATATAAAATATCAAATTAAAAATCATTTTGTGTGATTCTTTATGTATTGAATTTGATCAACTAATAGAATTTATGACTTTAAACTGTACTCGGAAAATTTAATTATTGTTAACCAAAACCTACCTCTACATCTATATTATTGGCCAAATTAATTAGGTTATTATGGCACTAAAAATAAATAAAATTAATTCATTCCACATTTTTTACAACCATAGGTCTTCCTAGTAATTATTAATGCATATATTTTTTAATAAATATCAATACTTTTTCTATACACCCTCAATAACTAAGGGTTCCCAAATTGGCACAGCGGCCGTAAATGGGTTAATATAAATGATTAACGTGGATATACAAAATGTTTTTCATATCATACCAAAAAAACCATAAAAAAATATGTTGCCTCAAAGTATCGAACATTTTTGAAATTCCTCATATGTTTTTATGAAATTTAAAAAAAAGGATTTTTTAAATTTTGCAAAATTCAGTTTTAAAGAATTGATTACTTAAAGTTCTGCTTGTTTTACTGCTGTCAAACTTTTGAAACTTAAAAATCTAATGCTTCTGAAATTATGCTGGCGCTGCTGCTGCTTTTTGCCATTGCTTCCTGTTTTGTAGGTTTAAAATGTTTATTCCTTCCTGTTGCTGTGCGCTGTTTGGATATCAACTAATTCTCTTCACTACAGAAGATTCAGACGTCTCGTGGGCATCGAATTATGACACTTTTAGTGGTTTTTAAAATGAACGTAAAAAAGTTTATTTCTTCTTCCTTTACTTTTATTTTATTTTAAGCCAAAAGTAGTTTTAAGAATATTTTATTTGTTTGTTTTTTTTTTTTTTGTTCTTTTCTCGGAATTTTGAAATTTTTTTATTTATTTTCTTGTATTTTTTCCAAATGACCGTATTTGTTTAGTTTTACATTAAAGTTTTATGTTTGTTTTTAAATTGTTTTTTTACCTTTTTGTTAACCCTTTCACTACCCTTGTACACTGCAATGTACACATTTTTAAAAAAAATAAAAACAATTGATAATGCAATAAAAGTTTATAGTTTTGTTTAAATATGTTCATTAAGATACACTGTGATAGTCGAAAAAATGAACTTCGATGAATCCTTTTCGAACTATTTGGGGGGAGTCCCCTGAGTGCAAAAGTACATTTGGAAGTGTCAGATTGGCTCCAGTTTTTGAGAAATTGGTATATATCCATTTTTCATGGATATAGCTAAGTCTGCGCTTTTTAAAAAAATTTTATTCGACTGTATTAGTTTTTTTTGCCTTCTTAGCTTTCTTTTACGGAATGTTTTGACGTTTTTTTTTCAAAATTTCACGTAATTTAAACCATTAATGTCGATCAAAAGAAACGATTTTTGACAATATTTAGCCACTTTTTCAGGTTTTTAGGTCGTCTTACCAACATTTTCCTAACATAGGCCTCAAGTTAAGCTTCAAAATCAAAATCCCTGTTATTTTCCTCTTTCGTCTTGAATTTTTCAGCCGTTTTAGCAGCAAAGTTTCAATTCTAGTGTATTTTTTGTCCTTCTTATAAGTTGGTACATTTTGGTAAGACGACCTAAAAACATGAAAAAATGGCTAAAAATTGTCAGAAATCGTTACTTTTGATCGACATTAATGGTTTAAATTAGGTGAAATTTTGAAAAAAAGTCAAAACATTCCGTAAAAGAAAGCTAAGAAGGCAAAAAAAAAACTAATACAGTCGAATAAAATTTTTTTAAATAGCGCAGACCTAGCTACATCCATGAAAAATGGATATATACCGATTTCTCAAAAACTGGAGCCAACCTGATACTTCCAAATGAACTTTCGCACTCAGGGGACTCCCCCCTAATAGTTCGAAAAGGATTCATCGAAGTTCATTTGTTTTCGGGTCAAAAACTATCACAGTGATATTGATGATTAAAACAAATAATCGTTATATGCATAAAATGTTCATCAGGGTAATGCAGTCGCGATATTTGTTAACAAACTCAAATTTTTTTAATCAGCTTTTATCTGCAATAAATGGGGCATTTGGTGTATTTCCTAAATTAGCAAAGCTAAAACCTTGAAATTTGGCACGTAGCTTCATCTTATGACCAGAACAAAACAAAGCATTTCTGTTAACTCGAATGTTTTAGTGGTAAAACTGGGCTGAGAAGTTTAAAAAATTCGATTTCGGACGCATTTTATGGCGGGTAGTAGGGGAGGGGCATACATGTGAACCATTGTCTTTTAATTTAAGTCAAAAAAGAAATATCTCCACAAACAAAACGTCGGAAGTGAAAGGGTTAACAATTGAATGTCTTGCTAGCGCAAACGTACAACTGAAAAAAGCAAATAAAATAAAGTTTACCAATAAAATTATGACAAAAAAAACTTTTTAATTTGATGCAGTTTTTTTAGAACCATCAGTTATCAATGGTAAATTTTGTTCTCAAAAAATAAAAAAAAAATAATGTTGTTATATATTTGGTAAGATACAAAATATTTAATGGTTCTACTATGTTTTTGTATTCAAAACATTATAATTTGGAAAATTGTTTTATTAAAAAATGTTTACAATCTAAATGTTATATTCTAAAAAAAAACTAGACCTTATCACAGCATACATACAAATATATTAGCATAATATTAAATTAACAATTAAAAAACGGAATACAACCCTATATACAAGACACATACAATTACAAAATATCTTAAAATTTAATTCTATTTATAATTAAAAAAAAAAGTTATAAAAAAATATATTTTAAAACTAAACAACTTTTTACACACAGTTAATTTTTAAAAATTCACGCCTGTTCGACGAAGCTTATAATTTTGATTTCTCTGTTCTTTAGTTAATTTTCAATTTACTATATAAATTGAGCTTTTTATCATCTAATTTCTTAAGCATGACAAATAGTTTGAAGAAAAATAATTATTTATTTATACACATAGAAATAAACTGGTAAAAATAGCAGAAAAAGCTACTAGAAATTAGTTAAGAATGATCTTGCAGAAAAAAATGCTAAATTTTGTAGTTTTTTTTTTTGATAAATACTAATAAAATAAGAACAGCAAAAATAAATCTGTTCACTTTACAAAATTTAAGTTATATTCGATTGAATTTTAGTTAATTGAAAATAGAACTTTACTTTGTAAAATTAGCAAAAAATTTTAATAAATATTTGTAGACTTAAAGTAGCAATAAAAAACTGCTATATTAACCAAGTTTTTCCTATATTCACCTAAAATTTACTAGAACGCAAATAATAGTTTATTTGGCAAAACCAACAGAAATTTTTGCTAATTTTGCATTAAAAAAAAACTTTAAAATTTTCACATTTGTATGGTTTTTTGTCTACTTATATTTAGCAAATGTTTTTGTTGATTTTAGCAGATTATTTTGTTATTTTCAATTAACTAACTAAATACTTTTAAATTTAACAGCTTTAATTTTGCTATTCTTGTTTTACAAATATTTAGTAAAAAAAATTTGCTAATATTAGCAGTTTTTTTCAGCAAGAACATTTTTAACTAATATTTAGTAGCTTTTTTTGCTATTTTTATAGGTTTATTCCTATGAGTGTACGAAACTATTTTTACAGTTAAAAACAAATAAGCTTGATATGAACTATTCATTTTGAAAGTGGTATGAGACGTTTTTCAAAAAAAAATTTAGATAATGACGTAGTTCCATAATATTCAATGGCTTCTATTTACTGCACAAAAATTTTTGTGTCAAAATTTAAAAAAAACCGAATTTTTGTCTTGTAATTTATTTTGAATAACACAGAATGATTTTATTGCTTGGATCTTATAAACATTGATCACCAGATTCTAAATCTGTTATTGGAATTCTTCCTGGACGTACCATTTTCGAGAAGCTCGTAGTTTCTTTGCTTTTTTATAATGCATTTTGCAAGCAAGTTTGATAATTTGGAGATTATTTTATATGTATATGAACTAATCTTATGAAAAAAATGCAAATTTTAGAATTTCTTAGAAAATTTCCAATAAAACAAAAAATATTATGTCTATGTACTGCCCCGCGGATCCAGAAAAAAGTTTTGGGGAGAAAAGTTAAAGTATTTTTAACTAACTTTTTTCATATTTGTTACATTTTTAATTGAAAAATTTTATTTTGGGGGAGGAAATATCCCATTTGCCCTCCCTCTGGATCCGCATCTGCTATGTAAAACAGTACGGTATGAGTCCATTAAATACCGAAAAAAATCCACGGATTTCGCAATAAATATGATTTTTTTTTAACCCTTGTGTGACATCCTTCCTTACAACACTTCCACTGACATCCTTGGTACAGCTGTACCACTATATAACTTATATTGGCAAAATGGTCTATTACATTGAAAACAAAAGAAATTTTAAGTTTATATATGCTTTGCATCGTTGCTGTCAGAATTGTGGAAACAAAATAATGATGAGTGTACTTCACGGCGTCTGTTTGATCGAAACTCTTCTGGAACGCAAGTCTTATTTTTTCGTAAAGTTCTCACATATGCTAAGCTGTTGGACATAAGATTTTTGCACAGCGGAAGTGATCTAAAAAAATTATCTCCCACAACTGTTCGACCCGTGTTGTAATACCTCTGAACTAAACGTTTCACAACGTTCTCTCCAACATTTGTTTGTTGCTGAGCTCCTGGTATAAAGTTCTAATTGCAATGGAAATTTAGTTATCGCATCGCAGACCCAAAATAAATTTATCACCTACTTTGCTGGTTTACTCGGAATGTACTGCGTGAAACGTGTTTGACCTCTGTATGGATGCAATTGCTCATCAACAGTCACAACATCGTTGGCTTTATAAAGCCGATTCAAATTAGAATTGAGCATATTGAACATATCAGCAGCTTTATCCGTTTCTTCTCTTCGAATACGTGTAGCACTATTGTCAAATCGAATACAACGATTTATAGTGTGAAATCTCTGACGCGTCATAGTAGCTCCAAATATCGGAAACTAATCTGTTTTCCATAGCTTAACGGTGTGCTGATGGTTGGATTTAAATAAATAAATTTTCCATACAAATATGTTTGTGGTACAATTGTACCAAGGATGACAATGAAGGCATAGATGTACGTTTGCCACTCCCACCGATTAACGAGACATGAACAGACAAAACAAATGTGATCATTACATTCATAAATGTATATTTGAGGCATTCATTAAGTTTCAGCTCTTTAGATGCACAAATAATATCAAAATTTTGTTTTCAAAGTTCAAATTGGTACAGCTGTACCAAGGATGTCACACAAGGGTTAAATATAAATAAATTAAATGTCTTCTGATGAGATGTGTATAAAAACATTGTACAAAAAATTTAATTTACAGTTTTAAAAACACTGAAAAGAAAAACTCCCTATATCTCATTGTAAAAACAAATGGACTCATACCACTTTCCAAATAAATAGTTCATATAATTTTTATTAAAAATAAAAATTATGTTTTTTCGACGTTTAATTGTTTTTCATTTTCGTTAATAGAAAACTTTAAATATTTAAAACCTAATAAAATACTTAAAGTTAAAATTTTAACCATTTAACGACTTTAGTTCGTTTTTCTTTTCCACGGCTAAACTATTTGCGAACTGTTCATTAGCTTCAGCTTTATATTCCAATAAGTTGTAATTAGTTTGCTGGAAAGATACAAAAAATATTTATTAAAAGCTAAAATCTTGTAATCTTGTAATCTGTTAAATAATATTAAAAAAATCGAGTAAATAGTAAAAAATCTCTGTAATGGGCTATCATTACCAGTATCTAAATAATAAAAGTATTAGGGCCAACGGTATACAATTCGGGGTCAAAACTCATTACACGGTGTTACAAAATATAAAAAAATTAATACACTTTTAAAGTGACCTAGTGCAGGTTGTACTAATGGCTGAGTACATCACTTTTAAATTTTCAGAGATTTGAATACTGAGGATGTATGTGTAGTTACCGTTAAAAAAAGGGTTTTCAAGATACCAGGGACTAAAATATTTTTAACTTACAAGGGAGGTATCCCAAACCGAACTCGCAAATTTTAATGAACTTTGGATATGTTGGAAAGGGGCAAAAAACGAGACACCTAGTTTTTTTTAGCTGCCCAATCTCACGTTTAAGGGTTCAAAATTCATTTGTTTTTGTATGAAAACTTGTCTTTAATTTACGAAAACTAGATTTATTTGTAAGGTTTAAAAAATTTTGATACCCAGATCTGACAAGTTTTTGAATTATTTGAAATACAGGCAAAAAGTAGCATAAAAACCGAACGGTTTCGAATACCGGAAAAAGCTCAGACATCCCCACGATTAAATTAAATTTGCTATGCAATATTTTTAGCTTGATTTAATGTTACTCAAAACGCTTTTTTTTTTTTAAATATCAAAACTACTTTAATTTGTATACCTGTAATTGTGTCTTCAAAAAACCTTTCATTTGATACCAAATTTGTCAATAGTTACTTCTAGCAGCACGAAATAAACAGAAAAAACGTAAAATGGGGTAATTTTTGACCCCACTTAGTATCACCCAAACATGATATTGGGAAGCTCAAAAAAAGCACGGGTCCCTCATTTTTATTTTCTACAGCATATCTGAAGTTCGTTAAGATCTGCCGGTCCGGGTTGGGATACCTCCCTTGTTAGTCAGTTTAAAACCGATTTTAAAGTTTTGAACCTTTTTGGAAAGATGTATAGTTAGACTTTCCAAAATTATATTTATCGTCCATTCCATGGATCGGCAAAAATCTGACCGGAGGTCATTTAAATTCGTTTATATTTGGTACACGTATTCTCTAGGTTGAAATAGCCAAAATCGAACCACTTTGTTTGCGAAATAAAAAAAATCCGCCAAAAATATATATGTTTGGCTTCACGTAAATATATGTTTACTATAAGTATGTGCGAATGCCCCAAAAATATAATATCTAAAAATTTTAAAATTGAAAAATATATCTTTGTTTAGGTTTGAAAATTGGAATCATTGTAAAAGTATACAAAATTACCTACAAACATATTCAAAAGTGTATTTTTTCAACTTTTATTTGACTGAATTGCAGCGCGTGATATAAGTAACCTAGACGCATTTTTTTTTTAAATATGATCAGGCCTCATCTCCATTGTAATATTCAACAGCTCCCATTTACAAAACAGTTTTAAATTTGGAGATATACCACGTTTTGCGGCGAGAAAATTAAAAAAAAAAAAATAAAAAAAAACGCTGATTTCGACAAAAAGATATTTTCATAAAATTGAAATAATTACAATTTACAGGCAGTAATAATTCAAAAGTTATTTATTTATCAGATTAGATATAGTTAAAGTTAAAATTATAAGCTTTACAACACACATATTTTGGTTTTTGTATATTAGCTATATTTTTGATTATTAAGTGATCTGAAGTGTTGACTCATTTTGGGTTTTTTGCTAATAAAATCGTAAAAAGTAGGTCTTCACTTTTTTTCCATTTATCAAAATATACAACTTCATTATCATCTGGGGTTTCATGCAGCAAAGGGTTAAATCAGTTATTTAGCTAAAGTTATAAACATGTTACTTCAAGAACTAATTTCATCCATATTTGAACTAATGTTTTTATATAAAATTAAGTAATTCGGGTTTCTCAAATTTTTGCCAGTTACTTTAAACCACAATTGTTTTCAAACCATTGTTTTTTTTTCGTCTCCGCTATCGATCTCACTTTTTTATAATCATAACATAGGCTATATCCCTGAAACTAAGTGAGATAGAGCAAAATGAACCAAAACCGTTACTCAGTGCCTATTAACTACTCTTTAATAATAGATATGGACCTGTCTCTGGTCACATCCGGAAAGACCTTATTAACATAAATTTTCGGCTGATTCAGCTTAAAGATTCTGTTCATTTAACTAAATTCTTAGTAAATTAACCTACAACTGTCAACTCAAATTTAGTTCTCCTAAAATGTATGTCCCCTAAATTTATCAAAATGTAATTCTCAACTTCATGGAAAATTCTGCTGGCGCAAATTCAGGTACTATTTTCTAAAAGTTTTTTTTGATGAGTGTATGTTATATTGTTATCGTCTATATTTTATTTTGATAATAATTAAGGAGGCGTGGTATTTACATTTACACTTTTGCAGGAAATCCCTATTCGTTTCAAATAAAGACCCATTCAAATCATTTCGATATAACTATTAACCCGCTAACCGGCCAGGCCGCCATCAGGAGGGGTATTTTAAATTGCGCCCAATTAGTGATTTATAATAAGAATTTAAACTATTTCGATAGGAAACCAAAATTACGGATTTGTATAAAATTTGGTAGAAAGATTGTATTAAATAGTGTTAGCTAGTCAATATATGTTGAAGATAAGGTACGTTTTCGCTTAATTTCGCGTGTTTCGTAAAATAAAAATCGCCATATCTTCTTTACTAAAATAACAAAAATGGTAGTTTCCGAACTGTAGTTATATCTTGGTGAGAGGAATAATTTATTCCTAAAGTTATTTATTATTATGAATTATTTATTTTATGGATTTTGAGATTCGCTCTTAACCTATTTTGGTCCATATCGCCTAAAATAGACAACGAAAAAAAAAAGTTGTTAGAAGAACATATAGTTTATTTCTCGTGCCGAACAAGTGGTAGAAATTTCATGGCAAAAAAGCTTGGGCCGGTTTGAGGGTTAACTGGCAAGTCGGTGGTGTTTAATTAGAAATCGCTAACTTTCTTACATACAACACCCAGCCATAGGTTTTAAAAAAATATTAGAAATAATTATGTATTACAAACTTGAGTACTTGATTACAAACTTGATACAAAATCATACTTACGTTTAAAGCATCCTGAAATTCAATATCTTGCAAACGTTTTAGGCCACGGAAATTACGTCCTAGAATACGACCCAATTCATAGCGCGATATACGATAAGCTTCGGTAGTGGTCATCATTTCTGAACTATCAGTAGTTTCTTCACTACTAGATTTCTGTTAAATGAAACAAAAGATCAATTTAAAAGAAAAATAAACCATAATTTAAAAAAAAAAACTTACAGGTGACTCTGTGCTTGTAGTAGGGCGTCTCGGTTTAGAGGCAGCTGGATCGCTAAATTGATCATTAAGCAAATTGTAAACATCATTCAAAGTGTCCCTAGTATCAGTATATTGCTGAAATGAAACATAAAAAAATAAAAAAATATTTTAAAGTATAACTGTGTGAAAAGAGAGTCAAGTGTACTTAATATACGAAAATTATAGTCGCTTATTGTAAATTTTTGGTTGGAAAAAAGTGAGCTAATTAGTATACTCAAATAAAAAATTTAGGAAAGTTACTGAAAAATCTTTAATTTTACAGACAAATTTACTATTTTTAGGCCAGAAGAAAGTTTATTTAATTTAAGTAAAGTAAAAATAGTAGAAACAATTAGTACACCATATTTAGTCACATTTTTGTAATGGGAATCGGTTTGCCAACATCAGCCAATTCTTTTAATTAAAACTTTAATATTTTCTGTACATTTTAGATTATAAAATAAACAAAAAAAAAAATATAAATTTGCTATCAAATATGAAAAAAAAAAAATTAGTAAAAGTTTTGTTATTTTAGAAAATCGGGTTTAAAAAATTAGTAAAATATTTTGTTAAAATTAGCAACAAATATAAAAAAAAAAAAATGTTGTAATTTGTAAATAGAGAACTGAATAATATTTACTAAAAAAAGATGTGGTACTAACAATTAGTACAAATAATTTATAGCATATTTTACGAATTTCTTTTACTAACTTTTTTATTTGAGCGTATGTATTACCAAATTGTTATTAATTTGAAGTTGTCTTTTAGTGCTTGAATTAGTTGTAAAACATATATCATTACTCACATCAACAAGTAAATTTTTTGTTATAACCATCTTTTGAAAAAAGTCCCAAAATACACCTCGCTTCGATCTTGATTTTGCTTCATGATATAATGATTTATCATTCGATAACTGTTGTCCAAAATGTTCCTGATTATCTCCATTATCACTGATTTCCATGTGATATGATTGTGTTATACAAACGACAATAAGTGCAAGTACAATAAAAATTTTCATTTTGTAGTAGCCTGAAAAATAAAAAAAAAAAAAATTATTAATCAATTATTTTTAGTATTAAATTATTGCAGTGATTTTCTTCTCATTTTAAATGAGTAATATCAAAAATGTTCGACAATTGCTGAAACTGAGTTTAGATGACTCTTATTTCTCAAGTTTTGTTAATTGAGCGAAACCAAGGACAGGCTAAGGAAGACCATATTTAAAAATTAGGACATGTAATGTTTCACTTTGAAAAGTCTTCACCTACAGCCTTATTCATTTAAAAGTTTAAATATTTTAAAAATTACTTGAAACTTGCAAGAATTTTTAAATTTTTTTAATATTTTTACTCATAGCTTTTAACTTTCAGATCCAAGCGATCACAAAATGGACACACTAGACTAGAGTGTGACTAATTTAGAGCAGTTTAAGCATTATTCATTTCTCTCAGTTGTGATAAAATAATTGAACTTTAAGCCGCTGTTCAACGCGAACTGCATCGAATTTTGAAAAACTTAATACAGCACATATCTCATAGGAACGTTGAATATCGTTGTGTTAATTTTCAACGATACCCATATTCATATATCCGAAGATCGTATCGATAATTTTTGGAATGGCTCACATATCAACTTTCTAAAATTTCTTTTAATTAAACTTCTACCCCGATCACAAAGGTATTCCTTTTTATGGAGAATCTTAACCTTGCTCTTCATATATCCCTCTTTTGACTCTCATTTCGCTTGTCTGAAATTGTTCTTTTCTTCGACTTGGAGAACTCCTAAGGTGCAAATGAGAACAGATAGAAATTTACTGCCTACTAAATTTTTGTTTTCCCAAACCTTCTTTAAAATCACTTTTGGGAGTATTAATGCCTGTAGTACACGCAAAGAAAAAATATGGTGGTAATATGATTGCGGCCATAAATGGTTATTTCAATTAAATAATTATTGAATCAATTATATTCCACCAATAATATGGTTGCTTAAATTAAAGTAATTTCCATATAGCTGCTTTCGCAGTTTTTTCCTGCGGTTTTTGCGCTGTTTAATGGAATTGAGTTTTGATAACAGTTTTAAGGAAGTGGAGTAATTTTATAGAGTTTGGGGTATAACAAACTGATGTCAGCTCACCAATAACCGCGCAGAAAAAAAGATTGTAAAAACAGCATCAATTAAAAATTTTGTGATTTCAAAGTATCTTTCAATTAAAAGTTTAATAAGATGTATTAAACGTTTAATTGAAAATGAGTATATTGCATACAAGATTCCTAGTTTTTATAACCCGTAATGACAACCAAAAAAATCACAAAATTCGATAATATTTAAAAAATTCGTAAAATTTGAAAAAAACAACCAAATTTTAAAAGAGGCAAAACTAAAAAAAAAAAGTTCTGGAATTAAAAAAAATTGTTTAAACTGAAAAGAAACATCCAAATTGAAAATAAATCGCTGAAATTGAAAAAAAATCACCAAAAATTTAAAAAAACGACCAATATTAAAAAATTCACCGAAAATAAGAAAGAAAGAAAGAAGAAAGAAAGAAAGAAAGAAAGAAAGAAAGAAAGAAAGAAAGAAAGAAAGAAAGAAAGAAAGAAAGAAAGAAAGAAAGAAAGAAAGAAAGAAAGAAAGAAGAAAGAAAGAAAGAAAGAAAAAAAAAAAGAAAGAAAGAAAAATAACAAAATTGCGGAATTCTCAAAAATGGTATTTGATAGGAAAATTCGAAGTGTAGATTTTGAATCTGGAGATCAATGTTTATAAGATCCAGGCAATACTTTTTTGGGGAGCATATCCGTGTTATCTAAAATTACTCACAATACAATAATTCCGTTCAACTTGAGCGATTTTTATAAAAATAACTTCTTGTGCAATGAATAGATAAAATTAAATATAATGAAACCCCAACATTATCCAAATTTATTTGAAAATGGACTCATACCACTTTCAAAAACAAGTGGTTCACATGAACATTAGAGCGCCACTTTTTTTAACTTTCGATTTTGATTAGTTATGGTTGCAATTTTTGTAGAACTGTCTCTAAAAGTTAGGTGGTGGTAATGTGTCAAAATTCGGATAGCCTTAACACGTGGCGACCCGCCTAATTTTCGGTTTTTGAAAAATTTTCTTAAAGCTTTAATAAAAATATGTCTTGCGACACATCATTTTTAATTAGTTTTGGCATGGTAAGCCCGAATATTTAATTTTTTTTTTGCAAAAGCACTAACGGTTTTCAAGATATTGCTACTTGATCTTTACTAAAAATTGAGTTTTTTCCTCCATTCTACAAATTCTAAAAATTATCCTAAATTTTTTTATTTTTGTGGTAGCAAACTAGACAAAACTACTGCCGGGAAAAAAGAAAATTTATATAGTTAAATTGTTATGCTTCTCAATTTTACATACATGATTATTGAAGGAATGTCTACTTCAACTTTTGATTATAATAAATTAATATTTTGATTGTTTGTAGCACTAGGTTCAATAGTTCTGTGACGAGAAATTTAAGAAAACTTGGAGTATTTAACCCTTGGCGACATGCGAACAAAGACTCTCATATATAAGAAAAAAATTAAAATTAATTTTTTAATAAATGTATTTAGTGATACATGATCTCTAATTTCAGACATAGTAAGGATCAAATGAAAGCATGTTTTGTATAGTATTTTAGTGCAAAAAAAAATTATTAGAACATTTTTAAAAAAATTCTAGATTAGAGCTTTTTTTAGTGACAATCACAACGCAATATCTCGAAAACCGATATTTCGGTTTCAAAAATTTTTAAATATTCGTGTTCAGCATGCCAAAAATTAATTAAAAATGGTGTGTCGCAAGATATATTTTCATTAAAGTAATTTACTAAAACTTTTCAAAACTCAAACATTTTGGTAACGGGTCGCGACGTGTTAAAGCTATCCGATTTTTCTCAAATTTTCACCAAATAGCTTTTAGACCTAGTATTACAATAACCTGAACAATAAGTTTTAATTTTTCAAAAATTGAAATTTTTCAAAGACATAATTTTTAATTTTGGGGATTTCATAAGTATTTAATGCGATTTCCTGAAAATAAGTAACACTAAACCCTATAAAATATCATAAAACCGTCAAAAAAATGCTCGTTTTCCCAAATAGTCGCAGTTTTCGTTTCAAGTTCTAATATATGACAAACTTTTTTTTTTGTATATTTTTGGCATGTGATAAATACAGTGAGAACTATAAATTTATCAAACTTTTAATATAACTGTAATTCTAATGTCTGATATAATCCTTTCACAACCCGAGTAAAAACGTTTACATATAATCACGCATTATTCTATATAAATATATATGTTATTGCTTGTTATTATATGTGAATACATATGTTTATGTATAATTATATATAAAAAATATTCCTCTAAATTTTTTGATACGATGCCACATATAATTACATCTTATTATATATCAACCAATATATAATCGTATATGACATATATAATTATATATGGCTATAATTAACTAAAGACGAATATATGTATAATTAGATATAACACAAATCAAAATTATATATAATAACTTATAGTGTAATATTCAAAAAATATATTTCATTTTGGATAACACGATATCTTGATAATACTAGATCTTCTTTTTGACAAAACTATATATTACCGCATTTAAAAGTGTTATAGCTGACTGTTCCGAATTTAAGAAATTTGCGTAACTTTGAGTAACTTTGTGTCACTTTGAACCGCCATAATTTAACGCTAATAATTAAATTTTTTTGATTTAGCATGATTAAACATCGGCTAACAAAAAATGTTATTCATGTCATACAAAAAAAAAAAAAAAATTGAAAATATTTTCCCTCCAAGTGTCGAATATTTTTGAAACTCCTCATATGTTTTTTTTTTTTTTTTGTTTGTTTGCTTATTTATGCATAATTAATATTTTTATCGTTTGACACAATCACGAACGAATTATTATTGAAATTTACACATGTTGTTTAATAATTACTAGCAAAATGTTCATGTCTGGCTGTCTATTTGTGGTAGAACATTTATGTATTATTTTTAATAAAAAATTAATATATTTGTTTTAGTCATTAACCTTTTGGTTCATATAAAATATTAATGAAAATTATATTTAATAATTATTTAATTAAAAAACTTCAATTATTTAATATGATACAAAGTAGGCAATTGTGAATTGAATTTGAAAATAGCAATAAAATTATTTAAAATTAATATTAAATTAAAAAAAAGATTAATTAAATTATTTGCTATCACCTTTGAAAATTTACATAATTGTGTCAAAGCTATTTCTCTTGTACTTCAGACATTATTTCAATTTTACAATTGCGGTTCAAATCTTTTTATATTAATTTACATTGTGCAATATTAAAGTAGATATACACAGAAAAAAACTAAAATCGAACTGTAATTAAAATATTTGTTGATTCATTAAAAGCTTCATTGAATTCGGCCCTATTACAGAAATCGTAGTAACAGTAGTTTATTATTAACTAAGGTTTTAATCATATCTATTAAAAATTTAATTGAATATTGTTTTTAATTTTAAACAAATTTTTAGTATACATATACTAGGATATTAAAATTTGTTTTGTTCGAGTAATCGAGTAACTCGATTTTAGGGTTTTCAAACACAAAATAAATAAAAGATCAGGAGTTTCGAAATGTATTTTTATTAAAACGAAAAATATACGACGCACAGTGGTCAATTTCGCGAGATAGCGGTCAAAACTCTATAACTTTTGACCGGATTGGTATTTTTTTACGCAATTTGTTTTGTTCAATAGGAGGGACTTTAAGCTTCAATTTGCATGTTCAAACGTAAAAATCGACTGATAGGAACGTAAGTAATGTGGAGTTAAAAATGCATTTTAATTTTTTGTTGAGTTTCCATGTAAAAGTTGAATATTTTGACATTTTAAATAGGTATTTTTTTTATAATTTCTTATTTTCTTCAATCGTATTTTACAACCAATACTTATTTATTATTCCTAAACTTAATTTTGGTCAGAAAATGCCAACATTTGGCCCCTGACATTTATTTAGTCTCAATATTCACAGGGGCCAAAGATTGGTTTTTTTGGAAGAAAGCTAATTCTTGTGAGGATTAAACTGAAAAATAACACTGAAATTCCCAACAATTTCAATGCCATTTGGATATATTATATACAGAACACAACATCGATAAAATTTTAAGTAAACTTTTACTATTGATTTAAAGTGCACATATATTTTATTTAAATGTATTAATAAAAATTTATACTAAAATTAGAAACAAATTATAATCTTTAAACTAGTATTAATTAAACAATATTAGTAAAAATTTCTTCCAAATAGCTTTGATTTTCATTTTGCAGTAGTTGTTTAGCTTCTTCATCTAACTCTAATGAGGTTGATTTCCATTTTTGTCGAATACTGGACATATATGGGTCTGATGTGCACAACAAAATATTAATAAGATCTTCATTAGTACAATATCTGGAAATTTTTCTTGTATTGTGCTCGCGAAAGAATCTGTAGTCTTTGTTCCTTTTTTCTTGCGCTTCTTCTGAGAGATCTCAAATTGGAAGCATATTGTGCTGAATTATTGGGGAACAAAATTTTGTGAACTGTGGTTGGCATATGTCTCCAAGAATATTTTTGGTTATAAAGGGTTGCTGTCTCATTAGCATACTGACCAAATTTTTTTGCATCTATCTTTTTGCTACATGCTATAACTTCTAATATGATTTGGAATCGTCGTATTAAATCATAATCTACTCCAGTTATAGAAACTGCAGTTTCTGGATCGGAAAAAAATCTCCTTGCTGTGTTTCCATCATTAGAATTTCCTTCTCCTTGCTTTGGCTGGTCAATTATAAGGCCTATCTCACGGTATTTTTCTTGAATATCTTTTTTTTTTTGCTTTCTTTTTCCAAATTTTTTTTGTTGTTTCTCACTGTTTCTAACGGGCCAAATTAAAAATCGTATCCCAATTTAAGAATATGCTCCATAAAACGAATTCTAGCATCAAGAGGTGACATTCCAAATTCATATGCTTCATTAAAACTATCGTCTTGTGTTGGTGGTTGGCTCAATTGACTTGATGTTTTTTGGCATATGGTGCAGCTTGACGAAGACTTTGTTTCGGTTAAAGCTTGTGCAACTTTTCCATCGATCATTGTAAGAGACATTTTAAAGTTAACTTCGATGCATTGGTCATTAAATTCAAATATCACTGGTTGAAGTTCTTTAATTTCATCTCTTATTTTGCCAACATCTTAAGTTATGACATCTTTAGTTTCTTTTTTGTAAGCAAACTTTATTGGTCTACAAAATTTTTTTGACGAGGGAATTTCATTCTTCCATACATCTATCTCTGCTAGTTGACGGCTCTGAACCAATATATGTTTTTGTTAAACGTAATGGAACGAAAGAAATCATGAATAAATTGGCATCTGATGAATTTTCCACATTACATTGTTTGTATTGTTTCTGGCCAGAGGACCCATCACATCCCCATTTAGAAATTAAAGTCATGCTGCAATTTTTAAACTTCTTTAAATAGTCAGCATCAAATGTCTTTAATAATCGTTCTGCAGTGTGTTCAAGAAGATCCTGCAATTTTATTTCTGCTGAACTTGAAGTTACACTAATAGCAGTTGGTGAAGGTAAACAATCTTTTTTGGCAGAAACTATATCTCGATATGATGGAAAAATTCCACAATTTTTTTCATTGGTTCGCTTCCGCAATTCTGTATATTGGTTTTTAGTCATTTTCAAATCCAAAAATAGTGCAAATGCTTCTTCTGGAGTAAATTTATTTTCTTCAGTTGGTGTCGGCATACTTTCTAAAATCCTTTTTGTGCGTCTGGGGATTGCTTCCACTATTTTTTCAATGATAGCAATTTTACTCTTTTTAGTTTTCGATGGTTGAATTTGATGCAGAAATGAATCCTTTATGATGCTACAAGAAACTTCTTCATTGATATGTTTAAGCTTGCGTCTTCGTGATCTTTCACTACAATTATCAATTGGCTTTGCTGGTCGACCACCTTTTCCAGTTTCCGTGGTAGTTACTGATGGCTTTTTAAAAATAAGTTTATTTCTTAGCCATTCTTGGTTGCGTGAGTAAAACAATTTCTTGTTTCTGGAACATTGATTGTACCGTTTTCTTAAAGTATTTAAAAAGTTTTTTATTTTTAAGTTATGAATTTTAATTTCTTGTTTGTCGCATATTTTGAAGAATGGATTATTCATTATATGTAATATAATGTCGTTTTCATCTTTCCGTTCAAAATATATATCAGATAGAACACTATAACTGAATTTAGCCATTGTTTAAACAATAATGAAGAAAAAAAATGAATGCATGGATTAATATACTATTGCTCGAAGTTTCAACATGATCTTTTTACCTCTTTGAAACATAATATAACAGGTACTTGGTTTTACCAGTTATTTCCATTGGTTTTAAATTTATTTGCAATTTTCAGGTATTTAAGTTGTGTAATATTAGATGGCAATAAAATCTTTTTTACCTTTTCCAAATGAATTGCTAGATACCACATAATTTGAGAGTTAACAGGTACTGGTAATAATATAACAGGTACTTGGTTTTACCAGTTATTTCCATTGGTTTTAAATTTATTTGCAATTTTCAGGTATTTAAGTTATGTAATATTAGATGGCAATAAAATCATTTTTTACCTTTTCCAAATGAATTGCCAGATACCACATAATTTGAGAGTTCTATTGTCATTTTTGTCAAAATTTTGATACACCCTTCTATGTGGACTAGGTCCAAATATGGGCCAACTTCTTCTAATTTTAACAGAATTATTTTTTGGGTCAGTAAGAACTCTTGTACAAAATTTCATCAAAATATAAGCATAATAGCC
The DNA here is from genome assembly GCA_021234595.1 of Delia radicum. Classification (NCBI taxonomy): domain Eukaryota; kingdom Metazoa; phylum Arthropoda; class Insecta; order Diptera; family Anthomyiidae; genus Delia; species Delia radicum. The sequence continues at coordinate 196,272,642 of CM037852.1, forward strand.
ACTTTCAAATACAAATAACTTCTCAAAAAATATGACGTGCATTTGTACCGAATATCTTACCTTGGGTCAGAAAAATTGCTGTAGCTCAAAAAGTGCAGTCCCGATGCATGGACATGTATATATAGGAATGTAGGGGAGAGTTAGGACTACAAAATAGTAAATTTGTGTTTTGACTCAGCTTGACTCACAGGAGTTGTGCTCTATGGAGTAGGAAATTTCCGAGAAATTTGACCTTTTTTTAAAAAAAAATTTAAATTGTTTTGAAAACAGTAGAGCATCAATTTTTTTACCAGTAATAGGAAATAAGTGAAGTTACAACACAAAATTTATTTCGTCCAAAAATCTTGAAAAACAAAAAAGTTATGATCATTTAAACTTTAAAAATTAACTAAAAATATCATAAATTTACTAAATTCTGAAAAAGCCCATTTTGGACCACCCTGTTCTTAGTGAAATAGTTGAAATAGAGTTCTAATTTTTTGGCTCCCGAGGTTTACTACTGTCTACTTTCATATGAGTCTAATAACTTTAAAATCGGAGAACAAAAACCAAAAGGAGTTTTGGCCGCTATCTCAAAATATTGACCACAGTGCGACGCTAGGTTAAAATAAAAAACATCTTCTGAATTAATACACAATTCACGTATTTTACAATATTTGCTTTCGTTTTTAATAGTACGACTTTAAGAAAATATTAGGGCTATAGCTTTTAGCATTTTTTTTTTTTTTTTGTAATTTTCAGGTATAACATGGCACAGCAGTCTATGCCATGGAAAAACATAAAGAAAAATTATCTAATTTTTTCGCCGTCGTTAAAAAGTAAGCGCAGCAAATGCGTTGAAGTTTGGAAGACTTTATTTTCATTTTTCAAAATTGATAATATTTAATTTATGTAATTAAGTTGTATATAGATCTGAATGAAAGAAAAGAGTGAAAAACCCAATCTGAGCTGTAACACCAAAAAATTATGACGTAACTACAATTCGAATCAAGCAAAAAAAGTGAGCACAATATAATTGTTTTGCGATTGATATATTTAAAAGTTTCGCTTAATTTCTGCAAATCGGATCTTTTGCTGTACAATTTTTTTTGATACCTTCATTTGAGTATAATAATGTCTGTAATTGTTTAAGGATACTTTTAAAATATTTTAAAAATGTGCTATTTTAGGCATTCGTCGAGGTGCCGAAAATTTTTTCTTAAAAATGGAAAATAAAAATAGTTTTTAACCAGCACAGTATTGTGGCGCCAAGTAAAGAAGCTATATCCCTATTGAGCAACTATAATGTGCAAATTAAAACGGTAACTGGTACATTGCTTTATTTTTTTTTTAAACACATTTTTTTGTAAAATTTTAACTGATATAGAACATATTTCGAGTAAATCGATTACCTCGACTAATCGACCGAAATTGTTCGAGTTATCCGTTACTCGAAATTGGCCATTTTAGTTTACACGAACAATTGTTTGCTTAGGATTCATCTATTAATCGAGTGACGGTTAACCGATTGAATACCCTAGTGGATACAATTAAACATTTAATTAAAATTTGGAAAAAATCGTCAAAAATAAGGGGGAAACCAGCTAAAATTTAAAAAATCGCTAAATTGGAAAAACATAGCCAAAATTAAAAAAAAAAAATGATAAAAAACTCTCAAAAAAATTAAAACAATTATAAAAAATTTAGAAAAAACCCGCTAGAAGAAACAAACATTTTTTTTTTTCAAAATCGCCAAAGTTTTAAAAATTTTATAAGAATCGAGAAAATTAAAAAAAAAAAACAAATTTGCCAAAATTGAAAAAATTATCAAAAATTATCAAAAACTAAAACAAAAAAAATCCCAAATTTAAAAGAAAAAAAAAAATCAGAACTTGGAAAACAATTGTAAACATTAAAAAAAACCGCTATAGTTTAAAAATCGCTCAAATTAAAAAAATCAACACAATCTGAAAAAATCGCTAAAATTTAAAAAAAATTTAGAACTGAAAAAAATCACCTAAATAAAACTTAAAATGTAATTTTTTAACAGTTATATTAGTTTTTTGTTTTTATATACATCGAGATTATTTTTATGTTATTTTCAATACATAACGAGCTTTCAACCTCCGTATATGTACAAAAATAAAGCAAATCAAATATATTAGCTAGGTTGATATTAGTATTTCGATCTGGCTAAAGATCTCATCAGAACCCGAAGTTTTAGAAAAGCTAGAGCCTCCATAATAGGCAGAACTTTAACAAAGAACCTTTTAATCATCAATTTCGCTACACTCTTGTCTTCTTAGTAATCAAGCACTTGGTTAGGGTCTTTTCATAACAAGCATCATGACGTTACTAAACTTTGAAGACCAAAAATGTGTTATTTATATAAATGTTCTATTTAATTTTTTCTTGTTTAATTTCGGAATATTTTTGGTTATTTTGGTAATTTTTTAAATTTTAGATATTTCGTTAAGTTTTGACTTTTTTTTTAATTTTTCAGAATTTTTTAATCTTAGCGAATTTTTTAATTTTTTTTTGGTGATTTTTTTTTTCTAAATTTTTGCATTTTTTTTGGTTGTCATTATGGAAATTTTCATTTTCTATTAAACATTTAATACATATTAATAAACTTTTAATTCGAAGTTACTTTGAAATCAAACAAAATATTAATTGAAATTTTTTTTGACTGTAATTTTTTCAGTGTATTTCATTTTAATTGGGTTTTAATTAGAATATCTTACCAACACAAATCGTTTAAACAATTTGATAATCTTTTTGTTTGTTGCTCTTTAAACTCATCAACTAATTAATTTCAATAAAATGTTTAATGGCACTTGAAATATTTAAGCATTTTCCTTACATTTAATATTTATAATAATTTATTATATTGTACTGCTTAATTGATTTATCTCACTGTACAATTAATTTGTACACAATAGACTAATTAGTTTGTGTAATCATGCATATTAAACAATTGAAAAAAACAATAAAATTAAAATAAAATCAGGACAGTAAAACAAATAAACAAAATGAAAAATTATATAAAAAGATACAAATTAAAATAATGAAAATCTATATGTGAGTATTTTGCATAAATTGTGTATGTTTGGAATTAAAATTTAATATTTGAAATGAAAATGAAAATAATAACAATTAAATTCTCAATATTAAAATCTTCTTAACTTTAATGCAATTAGACCGAAAAATTTTATTTAAATCGGATGAAAAATGCATGTGATTGATCATTGGAGCACAAACTTTCCTGGATGTCCTAAAATTTGCGAATTTATAGACGTACTAGCATTTTAATGATGCACAGTGGGGCATTGAAACCAAAATAATAGTATTTAATAGAGAATTTCTAAACTACTGCTAAATCGTTAAGAATTAAACTCAAAAATCTAAAAGAAATATTAATCTTGTGAAATATTGTAGTTGGGTCACAGGATAGACTGTCAAGTTTTACTACCTCATGTTTACAAATGTGTTGAGGTGTGTAATTATTGTTTTTTCAATATCACTCTATTGTAAACGCTATGTTCTTTAAAAAAATTAAGATTTTATAAAACCTAAAACAATTTGTAAAAAACAAAAAATAAATAATTGTATTACGATTTTTCCATTAGGTTGATTTCATGAAGATCATATTCACATTTAATTGTATTTGTTTTTTCTAAATAAATCAAATAAATCAAAAACCAACATGTTGTCAACATCATTGAGAAAGGAAGAAAAAGAAATACATTTTTGAAAATTCTTAAAATATGTGATCGCGAACTTTATGTCACGAAAATGTTACATTGGACCTTAATAAGTTTAATTTTGTAAAGCCAAAATTTTGTATAGATATTTTTTAATAATTTTTCTATTTTAATGGCCCCATATTTCGCGAGCCAATTGGTCTATTCAGCCTTAGCTGTGTCAGAGGCAATATCTGTGCCGAATTTCTAAAGCAATAAAGTCCAAAATTCTATATTTTTTGTTTGGTTGTACATGAAACAAGCCATACAATAGAGGTTGTTTGTTGAAAAGCTTTTGTAACGCCAACTTTTTTTGCGCATCCAAACCAGCTGTTCACTTATTTACTTTTTAACACTTCAACAGTCCAAAGCAGAGACTGAGAATGCCTCGCATGTCCGTTTTTTTTTTAATAATGTTATTTTTCAATATTTTTGATGTTTTTTTTTATCAATTAACACTATCTAGTCCACGTCAAATAAACGAGATTTCCTCCATGTCCCAGCACATATTTTCTATTTTATGGTCTGTGTTGTGAAGTCCAAGTCAAATAAACGATTTTCTATCAACGTCCACAATTCTAGAGCTCTTGAAAATTGTATCGATGAACAGCCCACATATGGTCTGTGGACTGTAGGCACTTTCCGTTCACAGCCCATATATTTGCTGTGGACGTGAGAGAGTATCCCTTACTGCAGCTCGGATATGTGATAATGGATACAAAAATAAGGGGTACGCATTTTTTTGCAGCACAATCTTACGTTCAAGTGTTGAGAGGTGAGGCCGAAATTATTGCTTTTTTTGTATGGAAACATGAATAAAAATAACGAAATTCAGATTTATTTATACGCAGCGTTTAATGGGTTCACGCTCTTTAGAAATCAATACAAGCAGAAATACTTAAACAATAATTCAAAAATAAAAAAATGGTTTATTAAAAAAATTATTTATAAATATTATTCCAAAAATTTTACATAGTTTATAATTTGTAGTAACATCGAAACTCTAGTGGCAAATTCATTAGAGACCATTTTTTTAAGGTAAAATCCGCTCCCACCGTGGATCCAGAGGTGCCGGATTTTAAAATTTTTATTTTCATTTAAATGATACGATGGTAGTTGGTTGCGTGCTAGCTTATCTTGGGTTTTTTTTTTTGTTACAAACTTTATTACACTTTGCAACAAGAAAAATTAGCCTCAATGGTTCCCAATTTTTCCGCTATGAGCCAAAACCAAAATAAAATGTAAATATATTACAAAATGTTTATTTTACCACCCAAAACATGTAAAAAATTTAATTTATAAAATGTTTAGTTAAAAAAAATAATAAGTCAAAAAATAGTTTTTTAAACAATTTTTAGATCATTACTTTATATTTAAAATAATGGTGATAATAAGTTGTTATGGGTAACGCATTATTTTTTATATTCAAATAATATAAAAAATAACTAGTTACTAGTAAGTCATTATTATTTGCATTAAAGTAATGCATATAGTAAGCTGTTGTCATTAGTGGTAGATACAAAAAAAATAATATATCATTAATGTTTTAACACTGGGTTTTTGGACAGATGGGCCCTTTTGTCTATTGATGTTATTTTGGCATTAGTATAGCACTTGTCTCAACGATGTGAAATTTGTCTATTGCTCACTGGGTTATATTATCCACATCAAAGGATGGCCACTTAATGTTATGATTTTGGTGCGTATCGCAACTTTTGCTCTTCAATATTCATCTCTTTATCGGTATAATGTCTGAATTTTAGTTTTTCAAAGAATTCGTCAGGAAATCCTTGTTTGGGATACACTAATATACATGAACATTTCTTCTATTTTTTTCAAATAAAATTTAGTATTCATTTATTGAAGAATTTATCTTTACCCCATTTGCAATTCAATTTTCACAATGTTAAGCATTGTTTTAATTTTTTTAATTATTTTTTGATTAACAACAAACCATTTTAGCCGCAATGGAATTTAAATAAAATATTTCGGACCTTCTCTATATCCACATAGTTAAACATACAAAAAATACGCTCAAAATAACACGTCTGTAAAAATATTTACTTTAAATTAAATAAATACGTATGAACCAAAAGTTTTTAAACCCAATATTTTTAACCTTAGCTTTGGCACTATTTACATATGTAAATATTTCAAATTTTAAAAAACCAATAATTTATATATGTATTTGTGGTCCGATTTGGATAAGCCTACAAAAGCTTTTCTAAAACTACGGGTTCTGATGAGATCTTTAGCCAGATCGAAAAACTAGTATCAACCTAGCTAATATGTTTGATTTGCTTTATTTTTGTAAATATATGGAGGTTGAAAGATCGTTATAAATTGAAAACAAAAAAATATTATTAAAGGCGTGGTAGAGAAGAATGAGTGTATTTTCTAAAAATCATAACTACATTGCAAATTTTCAATTTTTTCTGAATCAGACTGCGCAGTTTCTGGTATTGAACCTTCGTCAGTGACCCTGTGAATTTTTTGAATAATGTAATATTTGTTATGTTTTTTATTTGTTCGATTGCGTCTATATGAAATTTTCTGTGCAATCACTGACCGTGGTGTAGATAAACTGATTTCTAATGCCACATGCACTCGCACTACACGTTAGACAGAGCGCTTTAGCCCTCTGAGCTATCGTCAGGGCGAGTTTTGTTGTGATTAAAACTAGTTTTATTCAATATACGGTGTTTTTGTTCTTGCATACATAATCTCAGAAGTACAACTCCAACAACACAACAGTTCTATTTTTAGAAACTTACCTCACTCTAATAAATTAGTTTGCCGTTAATTCTAGCGATTTTACAATTTTTTCTTCACTATCTTGAACTATTTACATTTATAAATATTTATTTTTCATGTGTTTGGAACAACATTGCGAAAAATTTGGGAGGATTTTTGACAAGATTTAAAAATTCATTCATTTATAAATTATAAATGGCGGTTCCCGAAAAGTGTAAATTTTTGTATAAAATGTTCGGCATTTTTTGCAGTTTCTGGTATTTTTTGCTAAAAATGGTTCGATTGACAAGATTTAAAGCCAAAATGGTTTTTTCGGAAAATTTACTAAGAGATTAATGTACAACTGCTTGAGAGCTGTGCTAAAAAGTGAAACTTTTTGCATTAGAACTATGATTTTTTTTATAATTTTGCAAAAAAGAGGTGCGATTGCTTGGAACGCCGCTGTGCAAAAACTTGAAGAAGGCTTTAAAAGATTAAAACGCCAAATTGTTGCCCTGATGATGATCTGGTTATCTGTAATCAATAAAACGCAACTATATGTAGAAGCCTTTCAGAAAAATATAAATATTATATGTGTTCATTTTTGGAGAAAAAAATTACTAAAATCAGGTTTTTTTAAAAAATTTACAATTTTAAAGGCATTTTATTTTAACCGTCAACTAGAGATTGCATTGCAGTTTTTTGTTTATTTAAATGACTTCTGAATATTGCCAACACTTTTCAAAGTAATCGGACTTGATTTGTTTTTGTTTTGCAAAATGCAAAATTTAAATTTTCAAATGAGGATAATTTTTTCACTAAACCACATGAGTAAGGGTATTTACTATTCGAAATTACAAACAGATAACAGAAATGTATGATTTTTGAAAATCGCTTAATAAATCTAAAATTGGCAAGCTCTAAACATTTTTGAATACCCGAGGTCTCATAATTTGGAGTCTAAATGATCAGCGCCTGATGTATTTAGTGGGCCCTTCTTTGAAACTTAAGCTTTACGTTATGTTGGTTATGGGTGTGTGAAGTTTCATGGCAATAGGGCCAGCTAGTAAGAAAAGGCTGAATTATTTCTAAAATATTTGTTTTACACAACACTAGGGTTGCCAAACAAGAATACAAAGAAAACATATTCGTACTGGCAACCAAATCTGTTACCAATTTGATTTGATTTTGTTATGTTTACCGATTTTTTTTGTTAACATTAACAAAGCAGAGCATCCCGAAAAATCCAGAAAACCCGGGATCTCAAACGATCCCGTAAAACCCCTGCATTTTGGTATCGGGGTTTTCAAAATCCCGAATCGCAGGATTTTTAAATATCAATCCCTTATTTGCCCTTTTCGATAAGACTTTTTTCGGAAACTGTTTAAAAATATAAAAAATCCAAGTTTTTATATTTTCAATTGTAATGGTAATAAAAATATGCTTCTCTGCTGAAAATTTATTTATTTTTTGGAAATCTCTCTGATCAGACCATGTATTTTTATATACAAAAAGTCAAAAATATTCCAAAGTTTACAGTAAAAATACACTATGATAGGTTTTATTTAAATACTACTGCACAAAAAAAATATAATAATAATGTCGAGATTGCCATACACCAATTAAAAAAAAAAACGATGTAATTCTTAAAAAAATAAAATTAAAAATTCCATATATTAAATATATTTATATTATCCACGCTGCGTTTTTTTTTTTTTTTGTATAACTCAGAAAGAATTATCAACCTAAAATATCTAATTAAAGATTTGATTTGATTTAAATTTGTTTTTAAGCAAATATTTAATTGAATCAATTAATATTTTAATTGACTTTTAAATGTATAAATACATATATTATTTTAGGCGTAATTCTCAAATTATTTTTTCATACACTCTATGCTTAAATAGAAAATTTTAATTATAAAGTACCAAATGCATTTCAAGTTTACAAACAGGCAACAAGCAGACACACAAACATACAAACAGACGTAGCATTAACCCTGCAGTCAGACTGGGACCAAATGTATCCTTGTCTACACTCATTTTACTAGTGACAACAGTAGTAGTTAAAATGTTTCCAATTTTTCTTATAAGCGTCAATATAACAAACGCAGAGACAATAGATGTGGTATATATCTAGTGTACGCGTCAATATACAAAAGATAGAGACAACAGATGTAGTATATATCTAAAGACATTGTCAACAAACGCGTCAATATCCTGAAAGAAATGTCTATAGTAACATTGTATTGACTCGCTTTAGACACCAGTACTATTGACTAATTGTACACCATATAATGTTCTCTCCTGTTGACATTTTGCATATGTTTGTTCTTGTTTTTTATTCTACTGCGCACTAGTTTTTCGTTATGGTCCCATAACAACTATCCAGTCAATATCTAGTCAATTGTTGTAATGTTACTAGTGGATTTTCAATGTTAAATGTCAAATGTCAATGACACGCACATGTTAAATGTATGGGGTATAATTAGACAGTAGTACTGGCGACAAAGTCAAAAGCGAGTCAGTGTAATTTTACTATCTACATTTCCTACAGGGAACAAAAACACATATACCAATGTATCGTTTCCACACATGTTTTTTTGTGAGTATCATATTTTTTTGTAGAAGTTATTTTTAACTTTTTTTCCTTTTTAATTTTCAATAAAAGTTTTAATTAATATTATCATTGCCGTGATAGGTGCAACATCAATTAAAATATTAATTGATTCCCGTTTTTAGTTCTTTCTGTGTACTCATACATAACCTGGCCTACCAACACGCTTTTGGCGGTATTATTCCACTATTTGAATGCTGTTCATGCCTTGAATTTTTTATTCCAGGTTTTTATGCCTTTATCAAACTGTTTTTAATTAAGACCTTTCTATCAAAATGTTCCCAAACAATACCTAATTGTTTTAAAAACGTTTAATATTTTAGAAATTTAGAAGTTTTTATTTGCGATTAAAGTTAATAGAACACTTTATAGGATTAAAAAAGATTCGATTAGTGCCAAAACCGATATTTTTACCATGCAATGAAAATATAAATTATATGTTTGATATAATTTTTTTTTTTTATATTGTTAATTCTAATTTCCAGGGACGTAACTGCTATAACTTTTATTAACAAAATAGTTTGCTGAATATTTCATTATTAAATATTTTTTAAAAATTTTTTTATTAACCCTTTATGATTTAAGGCTTAATTAGTTTAGAAGCAGAAGTAAAGAAGTAACGTAGCATTCTTGTAATGAGTAAAACTATTACAAAAATAGTTCAGTTTTCTTTTACTTGTATATATAATTAAATGTCAAGTAAAGGGTCCGCCATCTAACTTTTTTTTCAACTAGTGCTTATTTCGTGAATGGTAACACTTAGCTCATGTCTGATTTGACAGATAATTAGTTTTATCCTTCCGTTGAACGAATATGGTCCGTATGTTCGTTATCTTGTGAAAAAAGTGAAAGAAACTGGAATCCTCATCGATAAACCAAAGCGTGAAAAGCCAAAAACAGTGCGTACACCCGAGAATATTGCTGCTGTGGCAGAAAGTGTGCGTGAAGCGCCATCAACATCAATTCACCGTCGTTCTCAACAATTGAACATTTCGGAGACATCATTGAGACGAATTTTGCATAAAGACCTTGGTATGACGCCATACAAAGTCCAATTGGCTCAGGAGTTCAAAAAAAAAAAGTTATTTGGCGGACCCTTTATATAAGTAAAACATTTATATTTTCTACAGAATATTTTACGATTTTATTTGAAAACAGTTTCAATGAATAGAAGAAAACAAATATATTGCTTTTTCGTTACGAATATACTAATGAAGCCTATATATATTTCAAATCAAACAAAATCATTTCAAAACATAATATTTATTTTTTCAAAAATAACGGAAGTCGTTTTGTGATTTTTTACAATATTAGTAAATAGGAATTATAAATAACTAAGAATAAAAATCAAAAGCTTTGGAACAACTAAATGCAGCAGTTCAATGTTTCTTATATTGTCAATTATATATTAAGTTGTATTCGCTAATACTTAAATGCAAACTAATCCACATATTTCATCAACGTATGGACTACAACACAGGGCTTCTTTAATTTTTAGTTTGTTTACAATTAAAAAAATTTAATTTACAATTTAATTGGAATTTTATGAGTAGGTACCAGAGAACAGAATGAGACCATTCGTTTTTGTTGTCCATTCATACATTCATTGCTTTTGCATTGCTTTTATTCAACAACAACAGCTTATGCTGTTGCTGTTTATTTCATTTATTGTTTTTGTTGAATGCCATTAATGACGTTACATTTTTATAATGCCGTTACATGTTAAGCAATGAAATGAAATGATGACACATGAATATCATGAAATCAATCACATCATTCGCGTAGTATTCGTTGACCTGTAGCAATAATAATAATATTTTTTGTTTAATTTTATTAAACATAAAATATGTATAAAATTTTTTAATTTTCTTAACACAGTAATATCGAGCCCTATCCGCCGAAAAGACGTAAGTAACAATTTCATAACTTTACAGGAAAGGCATTTTTATGTTTTTTTCTAAGTTTTCTTTGGCTTATCGGATTTTAATGAAATTAAAATATGTTATAAAAGACCAAAATATAAAAAAAACTAAACTGTTTTTTGGTACCAAATCTCACTTTAAGGGGTTAAACAAGGGGGTCTAATTTGACCCAATTTTACTTTTTTTGATTTATTTCTTGCTTGGTTTAAGAAGAGTATAAACATATGATAAACAAATTAAAGTCTTTTGAATTACGAATCCAACGATGAATGAAACATGATCGAGCGTGTCCTAGATTTTGAGTTATTTGTAAAATAAAAAAGGACGTCTAACTTTGTAACGGTACTTTCTAGAGCTATGAAGTTTTGACCAATGATGCAAATGGTCGCAAAACAAATATTTTCATCAAAAACCCGAATATGCAAAAATGGTTACTTACGTCTTTCTGGCGGATAGGGCTCGATATGTTTCACAAAAAAATTTGTTAACGTTTTATTCATTTAACATTGAGACCATTCATACCAAACGTTGTGTATTCGTTGTTTTCGTGAGTGTTAAGTGAGGTTAACTCTAGACAAGCAATGCAATGCATGGTTTTCGTTAGACTCACATTTCTCCATTCTGTCGATTGTTGCTTTATTGAAATGATTTTGTGATTGCATTCAAAAGCATGAAATAAGGCACTCAAACCGTTCTCTCCGTTCCTACTAGGTACCCACCAAAATCTTTCGTTACCACGTAAGTGGTTATATAATGTAAATAAATATCTTAACACATTATAATTTGACGTTTGCACTAGTTATTTTTGTTTGACAAAGTCGTTTTTGTAAGCAGTCAAGCTTACGCGCGACTACTTATTTTATTACAAATGTAATGTCTTTTTGTCAACTACTTATTTTTTAATTACTGAAATGTAATTAAAAAATAAGTAACCTTTTAACCACATATTTTTGTAGTTGATGATAACAACTAGTTATCTTGATAACCACTTATTTTAGGATTTTTGTAATTCAGCGTTTTTTCGTGAAGCAAATGTGTAAAACTACTCACATAAACTACCTGGTCGAACAAAAATAATAAGTTCTGACGCCGAATTATATGCAGTTTGCCCAAATACTACTGCTTATTATTTAGATACTGGTAATAAGAGCCATTTCTGAGATTTTGATGGGTAAATTAAAAAAATAAAATATATTAAATATTTGCAATAAAGCATAATTTTGGTATGCAATATCTGTTCTTATATTAGTGCATTATTTAAAAGCAATATTTGTTAAATAGCCTTTTTGTGATTTTTGTTTTTTTAGAAATAATAGTTATTTTTGGTCTCTACTAATTACGCAATTTCAATGTGATTTTACTAGTTAGGTGTACTAAGAGTGCTTTTTGTTGATTAAAGTATTATAAAATAGCAAAGACTTAACGAAAAAGTACTTACAGAAAATGTTGGTAGTTTCTAACATTTTATACACAACTCTTAAGTCATAATTTTACATACGACATTTAAACGTTTGGAAAACATTACGGAAAGTGTAAAAAATAGATGACAATTATCTTTCTTTTCGTTGTTTCACAGAATTAACGAAAATTGCAAAATAGCAAACTGAGGTGGACATTTGCTTGGAAAAAATAATAAAAAAGATTTTAATATTATATGATATTTTTCATTATAATTATAGTTTCGAAAAAATCAGAATAAATTCCGATGTAACGTGTTCCACTTACAAAATTCTTTTAGTTTTGTATTTTTAAACATAAGCCACATTAATTAAGCAATAAATATTAATTTGTTAATAGCAAAAAAAAATTTTTTTTTGTATGTACAAAAACAGAAACCACATGTAATACAAGATGTACAAAGTTTTTACTAACTTATTATTATCGGGGTATACATAATAAATGTATTATTTTGAGTTCAGCTTCTAGATTTAAAATCTGTTGCTGGTGTTTGGTAAATAAAAGTTCTATGTATTTCAAACTACACCACTCCATAGTTATACGGGTTTTATATACCTGTTGATTATTTAATATCGAATAACATATGAGACTTCTAAGCCTACGTCGCAGCTTAAAACAAATTATATCGTATCAATGTCAATCTTTTACAATTTATTGACACATACATATATTATTTATGAGCTTAAAAGTTCAATATTTCGTTACCGGTAGTTGTTTATATGGGAATATATTTATAAGAAAATGCAATTATTTTCCACTGAAAATTTCTCCTTTAACAAATTTCTTTAACCTCTTGTAATAAATGTTTCAATTTTGAGTTTCAGATTTACATAGCTCATTAACGTTAAGGGAGAAACTGACACTTTTCAAAATCCCAGTTTAAGCGAATGCATGTATTCCAAATTTAAATATCATGGCTCCAGTGGGTTGAGCTGCGGGATTTAGGGGAATACTTTTTTTTATTAATTACTCCATTTATACCACATTTTTATTAAAGGTTTCCAAAATTGTCTTATTAATGTAAACATACATCAAAAGTTTAATTTTCTTACTTCAGCGGACAGGACATTAAGTGGGATGACTTTTCCCTTTTTGCACCTCCATTTTTGCTACATTTCTGGCGAATTTTTCAAAAAGTATTTCATCTGTGTATTAACACATTCATATGATATTTGATTTTATTTTAAAAATATTTTTTTCTAGAAAACTGGTATTAGCTGGTCGTCGACACGGGCTTCCCGATTATCGTTTCTCCAGTATGAATTTCCAATTATACCGTCAAAGCGAAGACGAATATAAATATCACAATTAAAATTTCTAACAAGCTAGGCCTTTTAAAAAATCGCTTCTAAGCAGATTTCAAAATTTGAAGTTGATAGTTTGACCAGGCCTCCAAGATGGTGGATTTTTCCATCGTGCCCCTCCTAGTTTGAATTTCCAAAAATCTTGTAAAACCGGTTGTCTATCTACTCGGTATAAGGAACCACAATACCGAAATTTAATCACTTTAGTAGTTTGGTCATAAATTTCAAGATCCTCGATTAAATTGTGTGGTCAGGCCGCCAAGGTAGTGACTTTTCCCCTTTCTGCCCATCCCCATAAGATGTCCATATGTGATTTACTCCGGATAACATATCACCTAACAAATTACTTGACTTTCCCACTAAACGTCCCTCCCCGTAAGAATTACCGAAAAGTCTTTTTAATCAGATTTCTTAGCAGGATAAGGAACCCACATATTAAATTTCAAATTACTCGATTTCGCTGTTTGGCCATGATACCAAGTGTACTCTTTCCCCTTTATGCCCGTCCCCGTTCGAATTTACCTAGCTAAAAGTTTAAAGGGATGTCTACTCAGAATTAGGCACCCACATACCATATTTCAAGTACCATACATGAGTGAACACTGGTCGAATTTGTATGGAGTAGGTGGCCAAAAACACTTACAATAGAGATAAAAATGTGAAGCTTTGGTCACGGCTTTATAACAATCTGAGAAATATTTAATGATAAAATGGGGGTGATCGTCTTTTGAGACAAGTTCTGATGTGGAAGTCTGATTTTAAACATTTTATTTTAATTGTCCATATAATATATACTCTATTAAAATTCAAATAATCGATCAAACGAAAAGAAATTTCGTGCAAACAACTTAATACATGATTTTCGAATAACGAATTATTCAAATAAATTTTGACAATAAACCAAATAAAACGAATAATTTCAAAAATTATTTATTTTAATGAAATTTCTTAGAAAATTGACAATATAAAATCAAATTGGTTTAAATAAATAACTGAAATTTCTAAACTTGTTTTATCCCATTTTCAGGGTATTGTATATGATTTGCCTACCAAGCGAATGATAGGCAAATACAACTACTATGAACGAATTTATAGTTAAAGTGCTATCATTGAAATATAGGATAATCTTTGAAGTTTAAACTATACAAAATTGATCTTTATTTAATGCCAGTACTAAATATCAAACTTTTTTTACATCATGAGTTAACTATGACGAATGAAAATTTGTCGTTTCAACTCTCATACAAAAGCCCGTAAAAAAAGTTGAAAATTCAGTTATGACAACAGAAAATGGTACCTAAGTTTGCGCCAGCAGAATTTTCCCTGAAGTTGAGAATTAAAGTCTGCCTAATTTATGTATACTAAATTTTAGAAGAACTGAATTTTGGTTGACAGTTTTAGTTAAACGTATGAAATTTGTCCTTGTGCTGAAATAAGATAACTAAGAAATTTAACTAAAGAACTGATTTAAACGTAAGCAACAGAAAAAATTTGTTGAGCTGAATTATAACCCATTTAACAAACTTTTGAACCAACTTTTCTTATGAGCGTATCGTATGGAAATGGTTGCATTTGGGTACTACTGTATAATTCAAATTGATGACAAAATTCATAAAATTTTAAGATGATAGGGTGAAATGCTTTAATTATTTATGTATTTTTAACATTATTTTTATTCGTTATTTGTTCGATTAATCGAATAATTTTAGAAACTAAATCTCTTGATCGTTCGATCAAAATAAAAATCTGAATAACTGATAACCATACTACTGATATAGTAAATTGTATAGTATATTCAAAGTTTTATTGCATGATAATACAAATAAATGAATAACAAACGTATCTAAGAAGTATTTAACCTCGCGTTTTCCCGCCCACTTTTAGAAAATTTTAAAAAGTTTTTCCATGTTCTATTAGGATTAAGTATATACAAGAGCGAATCAATAAGTCCGTGACCTTTCGTAATTCCCACGTAGTTACATAAAATGCAATTCTGTCCCCCTCAAGTACCATCTGTTAATGGACAACTGTCAAATTTTGAACAATTTTCGTTATTAACTTTGCGTTTAAGAGGTGTTCAAACATTTTTGTGAAAATGTGAAAAACTTTTTGTAAAAATGTAAAGAAGTGAGTTTTGATTGCTTCTAAAACATGATTTTTTTAAGAAAAAAACCATCAGTCAAACCAAAGAAAACGCAGTCGTGCGTCTTGTGTAGTCCCAATGGCAAAATTCAATGAAATTGACTACAAATTGGTACGTTATTAGCCATATTCTACGTATTTAGCCCTCAGAGACTATTTTCTTTTTCCAAACGTAAAGCGATGCCTCGGTGAAAAGAGATTTAGTTCCAACCATGAAGCTATTGCTCAAACAAATGCCGATTTTGAGGAACTCGAGAAATCATTTTTTTTTTAAAGGAATACAAATGGGAGATACGTTGGACTTAGTTTATTGAGCTAAAATGAGACTATATTGAAAAATATAAACTTTTTATACTAAAAAAACTGTGTTTCATTAAAAAAGTCACCGATATGTTGAACCGCCTCGTATGTCAATCAATACTGTAAATTTGACAGTAATCCGTTATACTTTTTCCTGTAGCGGGTTGTATTGGAAAGCCACTTCTAGCAATCATATTATAAACAGTAAAACCTTATATTTTCTTTATATTTAAATATTTTATGAAAAATTGTGAATTAAGCATTGCAAATTATTCATTATCCTATAGAAATTATTAAAATGAAAAGAGTCTTAAGTAGAGAACTCTTCATTTCATTTCAAGTCCTAGAAATTTCTGCAAATAAACCGTATATTGAGATATCTGTGTAACAGATGATTGGTATGATTTTGTTGTTTCTACAAACCAAAAAATGTAAAACATTACAATATCTGATTGTTGTTGTTGTTACTGTTACTGTTGTAATCGCATACCCCATCGTTATTGCAAACGATTGCGTACTAATTAAATGCTTGCATGTAAATGAATGTTTATAACTACATACAGTTGCGTGCAATAAAATAGCAGTAGCTACCTAATACATTTTTGTATAAATGAAAATAGTCCAATTTTTAAAATGGATATAATCCTAGTTTTTAAATAACTTTTATAGTTTAAAGGGCTTGCATTACATCAGGGTACATTTTTTTAAATACTTGGACTTCCCAAAGATGGGATCTCTTTTCTGAAACAATCCCCCCTATAAAAGCTGCCAAAATATAGCAGTTCTAATTTACAAACTTTTAAGTAAAACATAAATGGAAACTTTAGTTCATTTGATGGTTTTATAAAATGGTATACTAATAGTGTAGCTCGCATAAAGAAATATTTTAAAAGTTTGAATTTTGAGAAAATATCAATATCAGAAAACACTCTATATCGCTAACAACAATACCCAATTGATTCCAACCAAATATATCTATTAAGAATTGGCAGAATGCCAATTAAAATATAACCAAGTAAAAAATTCAAGGCATCCTAAAACAAATTATTTTTTTTTGTAAAAGTATCATTGAGTTTGTGATTTAACATAACAAATATCTCTAGAAATTCTTATAACAAAGTCCCCTGAAGATTTCCTTGGGCAGGAATGAAATCCGGATAGGGACATGCCTACATCAAATTGCTTTTCACAATTTGTTAAATACGTTTTGGGACTTTAGCACATTTAATTACTATAAATTCAATTAATGTTTATCCCGATGAAAATAAATTTAAATAACAAATATGCAGGTGCTTGTGCAAATTTAAATGTAAATGACACTAATAGAAAACATATGATTTTCTATTGTTGATTTACTTGAATAAACGTCACTACATTGCTAGGTCTGTCAAAAAAACAGAGTAGTATTTGGAAGATGACAAAGCCAATTGTGACAATTTTTTGTTGTTGTTTTTGTTTTTTCTTTGATATTTTAAATTTTGAATCTCGCTCCTAGACGAGAACAAGAAATTCTCATTGAGTTTGTGATTTAACATAACAAATATCTCTAGAAATTCTAATAACAAAGTCCCCTGAAGATTTCCTTGGGCAGGAATGAAATCCGGATAGGGACATGCCTACATCAGATTGCTTTTCATAATTTGTTAAATACGTTTTGGGACTTTAGCACATTTAATTACTATAAATTCAATTAATGTTTATCCCGATGAAAATAAATTTAAATAACAAATATGCAGGTGCTTGTGCAAATTTAAATGTAAATGACACTAATAGAAAACATATGATTTTCTATTGTTGATTTACTTGAATAAACGTCACTACATTGCTAGGTCTGCCAATAAAACAGAGTAGTATTTGGAAGATGACAAAGCCAATTGTGACAATTTTTTGTTGTTGTTTTTGTTTTTTCTTTGATATTTTAAATTTTGAATCTCACTCCTAGACGAGGACAAGAAATTCTCATTGAGTTTGTGATTTAACATAACAAATATCTCTAGAAATTTTAATAACAAAGTCCCCTGAAGATTTCCTTGGGCAGGAATGAAATCCGGATAGGGACACGCCTACATCAGATTGCTTTTCACAATTTGTTAAATAAGTTTTGGGACTTTAGCACATTTAATTACTATAAATGCAATTAATGTTTATCCCGATGAAAATAAATAACAATAAAAACACAGTGTATTATGACTAGAGATTCTAGTCTATACACGAACAATGTTTATTACTTAAAAATGTTTTATTTTTGATTTGAATTAGTTCAATTCTTCCAATTTTGTTTTTTACTTCTCATCGAGTAAATATAACAATACGGGTAAAGCGTTGATCTTTTTCCTTCAGAATTTGGGTAGACTATTCTAGCCCTTCTACATTGGTTCTCTGATGATTTTCGGTGACGCGAAATGAAACATGTAAGGACCTGTCAGTAGATAAAGTCTGCTATAAGAAAGCGGGCAAAAACTTTTTTGAGTAATAAATAAATATTGCACGGTTTTTTGTTTAACAAAAAACAAATGATCTTGAACTCGAATAATCTTGCTCACATCATAAAAAAAAATTATTCAAGTTCGAGGCCATACTCTATATTTCTTTATTACGATATTTTCCTAACAAATAATCTATAGAGTTTTTTGTTTTCAAATTTATTATTTTACCCTTTCAGGTATGTGTTGATAGATCTATTTTGGGAATTTTTTAGGTTCCCATCATCAGAACACATTTGGAAAGCGGTAACAATCCCATGCCAAACATCAAACATTCATATAAACTAGTTTACTCACTACATGAGAACTAATATATGATCTTGAAGTTAAAGATTATAACCATTGAACAAAAAATAAATTGAAAACTTGTTTGTTATGTGCAAGGTCCACCTCTGGTGGATATTCAATGCACGTTTTTTTTCCAATTAAGCCATTCTAATGTCTTTTTGGCTTAATGAGAGCTTGTTAAATCTGTAGAAAATAATATGTTGTCCTTAGAATGTCTATCTCCTATAAATTTTTATAGTTTTACTAAACAATTTTTAATGTAAACATCAGCCTTTACAGCCATAGCTTTTGAATGATATATGTTAATTAGTGATATACCATTTGCCCCCACTAGTACTTTTGCACCAAACTTCTCTTTGGCCGAATTTTCTGGCCAACTTACGATTTGATGCTCCAATTTGGATAACCGCCGATTTTTTCAATATAACAAGCTCAGATGTGGTAAATTTTTGTGGACGTCGTTTAGTTTGAATTTAATTTATATTTGAATTTTGTCTATTTACTTTGTTGGCATAGGTTAGTTAGCTTATATTTAATAGAGCTGCAAAGTATAATATCATGCATGTTTTATAAATATAAAATGGACCTTATGATTTACATTTAAAGTCATTCTTTGGACAAAATATAATTGTATAGAAGTATTTGAAAATGTATACCATATTTGAACTAAATAAATAAACAATTCTTTAGTGTTTTCAGAACACAAAGTTTATAAAGATTACTCGAAATTTTTAATAAATAATTATCATATTTATTAGTTTCATATGATTTTTTTGGAAAAAAACTTAACCAACTAATTTTTCTCTTCAGTTGGAAACACAAAATTGATAGTTTTTAAATAATTTTCACGGAAATTGAGAGTTTGTGTTATTAATAAATAACGAAGATGCATAATCAGAAGATGTATAATTAAAATTTAATTGAATCAGTTAAATATATGCTCAAATTCGGAACTTGTTTGACATTTTTTTTGTAATATGTATGTATGTTAGTGGTTTTTTATAAATGTTTATGTATAAGTAATAAATATTTTAAATTCATTTTAATTTGGTGCTATTAATTCCTATTAGATTTATTACTTTATTAAGTTAAACAATTTAATTTCAGTGCCTTAAATCTTTAAATTAATTAATTTTTAAACATTATCATAAAATTGATAATGTAATTTTTAACTTATATTTTGTTTAATAAAAATGTAACCATTGTTTTTAACAAAAAAAAACACCAAAAAAATGAAAATAAAAATACTCTGTTTTTAACAAAAGGACTAATTTCGGAAAAAAAAAAAAATTCCCAGACTCCCTACGTTTCAATACAATGTTCTCATAAGGAAAAATAAATATGGTAACTAAATGGTAATTACATGCAATAACAAAGCATTCGGTATGGCAACAGCACTTTAGCCAATTGTTTTTTGCTCCTTGAGAAGGTCTACAGTATTGATCACTTTTTAAAAAAATGAGTTATTATTTAATTGAAAAATAATTCAATTAAAGATCTATAAATTTCTAATTAAATTATCAATTTTCATTGTTGGCGGAATTTCAGAAATTATAGTTATTGAATCGGTAGTTGTCGTAATTAAAATGGTTTTTAATTTTTTTGTGTATTGCTTAAAACCCTTAACCATCAAATATAAGAAAATAAGCAATGATTTAATTTATATTTACAAAAATATATAAAACCACAATAAGATTTCATTAAGATTCTTCTTAAAAGTTTTTAAAATTAAGACTGCTAACTTGATGCCAATTTAAAACTGGGAATTATATCAGAAAAGTGATCCCGTCTCTGGGAATTTGAAAAAATTTGGCCATTTTGAATAAAATTGAATACGGATGTACAGTAGCCTGCTTCTTATTTTTGAAAACGTCGAATTTTTACGGGACAACCCTGGGTTAGATTAAGCTTCACGAAAAAAAAAAATTTTCTAACTTTTCCAAAATTTTGGAAACAAATTGAGAAGTCGCTACCAGACCTTGAAATTTTTTCCTATTTGCAAAAACGGCATATATTTATAAAAACTGATTATTTTAAAAAACTGAAAAAAAAATTAATATTAAATTTTTTTGTAAAATATCCAGGAAAAAATGTTTAGTTTTTATAAGATTTTTAACCCTTAACCACACAGGCAATATTTGCAAAACTCCAATAATTAATAACAAATTAAAAAAATTTAAATATTTTGAACAGTAAATTAATGTTGGGCGCTCTTCTCATTTAGCGTGTGGACCGATTTAATTTTGGCAGATTTGGAAGAAAATACTGACTTTCCTCATCATCAAAATCACCATTTTATATTTCGGAGCACATTAATTTTGGTATAATTAAACACTTTACAATGTAAAATTATTTGCTTCCACCAAAAAATATTTTAAATATTTTTTTTTATCAAAAATACTGACTTTCCCCAATTTCGTCACAATTATATCGGTCCACACGCTAAGTGACCGCTAATTCTTATGATGCGTTTAAAAAAAGCGCCCCAAAATTAATTAATTAATATTAAAACATTTTTTAATTTCTTATACAAAATTGCAGCTTTGAAAATAATCCATATTTTTAGATATTTTTTGGCCTAGTGCTGTTAAGGGTAAACAATCTTAAAAAAACTGAATATTTTTTTCAAGAATATTTTTGGTTAAATATATATATATGTCCTTTTCGAAAATCGGTCAAATTTTTAGTCTGGTAGCGACCCCTCAATTTGTTTTGAAAATGTTTAAAAAGTAAGGTTGCCCCGTTCAAAATTCGGGAATTCGATTCGATTAAGAAGCAGCCTAAGCCATAAAAATCAACCATTTAAGCCATAAAAATCATTTAAAAATTTTGGATTGAATTCATATTATTGCAAAGACCTTAGCGCTTGTGCAAAAGTGTATTAGGTACTGTTATTTTATTGCACGCAACTGTACATTCACAATCAACATACAAAACATTAAAACGAAAGCATCGCATTTCATTTTCTAGTAATTTCATAGTTTGGTTAAATCAATTTTATATGGTAGTAAATATATTTGAAATGACATAGTATGGGTGGTCCTTAGTTTGCAAAATGTCGATTTATGTAGCTCCCAAAAATTTATTTTGAGTGGGTGCTATAAATAAACAAAATTTGGAACCAAACATGGGGTATTTAAAGAGAAAGAAAGCATTGAAATATCAAAAATCGACATTTCTTTTAACTAAAGATACCACTCTAATAAAAATACATAATCACACATCACTCTATTATTAGCCTGTTTATATTACACGCATACAAATAAGCCTCGTTTGTGTCTGTATGGGTAAATTACCACTATAGTGTTATGCTTACTTTGCTGTGGGCCATTTTGCCCAACATACATACATTGGCATAGTGAGCGTATTAGATTATATGTCTGTTTAACTGTCAGTCCGAACTCGGAGGTATTTATGTAGATTATATTTGATTTAAATAAATTGCTATGGCATCAATACCATTTCAAATTCATTTTAATTATTTTTTTTATTCATTATCAGAATATATTCAGGAAGAGTTTGTTAAAATTTAACATAGATTTGTAACAATCTGGTGAGAAATATGATTTAAAAATAACTTTAAAACAAATAAAAGTTTTATAAGAATTTTAAATGTGTAGATTGGAGAAAAACTAACAAAACAAATACACTGTGTTTCATAGCTATAAAGTCAATTTTAATTTTAAATTATTTCTTAAACTAGTGAACCCATTGCTTCATTGTGTTCGGAACCTTAACTCACCTGTGTCTAGTGTTTCATAATTATAACGTCATTTTAACAAAATTTTAAAAATAAGCTGCAAATGGTAAAATTAATTTGCATTAAAAACAATGTGTATTTTTTGGTTTGGTTGTTGTTTTGTTTCAGTTTGTACCAAAAACATGTATTTTTGGCGGTTTTATACCAAAAAAACATGTATTTTCGACGATTTTATTCCAAACTCTTTATATACAGAAAAATGGTCATAAATTCAACCAAATTCGGGTCGAGACTGGATTTTTTCTCAAAAATCCTTCTTATTGGATGAAAGAAAAATAATGTTGATAGAAAAAAGTTAATGCGCTGTGACATATATAATATATTACGGTTTTTTCGGCCAAATTCGTTTCGGTTCTTTGAGCTATAAAGACCTTAATCAAAATGCTTGGTTAGTCAGGAAATTTTAAAATGTCTTCAGGTAATGTTAATAAAACCTGTCTTTAATTTGTTGTAATCGCCGCCGTTGTAATCACAGCTTAAATACGTATGCCGAAATGATTGGTTCTTTGTATAAAAAATTGCATATTCTGAACATTTCAATAACCTTCATTTTTTCAATTACTCTCTGAATTCTAATTAATATCGACAAAAAATATAGTTTTTGTTGCAATTCATCAATATTTATACACTTACACTATTTATAATTATAGTCGTAAAAGCTTCCAATACGTATTATATTTTCCCCTATGAATGTGAAGCTCGACCGATAAATTTCACGGCGATAACTCAGAAAACTAAATTTTGTTTAACTTATTGGTACGTTATTGTTTTACAAATGCATATTTCATTACGGTTTGCAGCCAAAAGAACCGAATCGGATTTGGCCGAAAACACCCTAAAGTATTATATTTGTCGCTGAGAATTAACTTCTTTCAATCGTAATTGTGCGTTTTTCATCTAAAATGAAGGATTTTGGATACAAAATCAAGTTTCGGCTTTATTTTGGTTAAATTCACGAAAATGTTAATATAAATGCAAAATTTGGAATACAATCGCCAATGCAATGGGCGTTGTGGTGTAATGGTTAGCGCGTTGGAATGTTACACAGATGGTCTCGGGTTCTATTCCCGGTGACGAAAACATCAATTTACAAAAATAATATGCATGAGATTTCTATCACCATAGCACTTAACCCCACCGAAGTAAAATAATGAATCAGAAAATAACGAAACAAAAAGCTTCATTAAATTCGCCAACTGATGTAGATCAGGTGGCGAGCAAGAACTGTTCGAAGACTTATCCTCTCGCGCAAGTGCAGTGTTGCCATGTTTGAAGGCCTTCATCTTTCACCACCATTCATCTCTCCACTATTCCCTTTCCAAAGAAAGCAACACATGAATTAATAGGAAGAATTGCCTTAGTGTTGCTTCTCTTTAAAAAAAAAATACAACAACTTTTTATGTTGCATGTATGTCCATCAGTCGAAAAATAAGACACAGGTGAGTAAATCTTTCAAAGACACACCCACAAAATTGTCTCAGTCGTGGCCACCGAATTTGTTGCCAATCGAATTCTGGCGGTTAAGACGACTATCGTAATGTTAAATTATATTTTTAGTAGTGGAAGCTAATAGTTGCCTAACCTAATATTATATTCCAAGTAAATATTATTACGTTCCACAAAATTTTATTGAAATTAAAAAACTTTTTTATTTTTCTGGCAATGAACCCTGAAATTCTGATTAATAGTTCTGTGTCCTACTGATTGTACCGCAATCACTTTTAATTTTATTTGCCTTATTTACTATTTAAACTTTTGAATACTTTGTTTTAATCTAAAAAAAAAACCTTTTTGTATATGTCTTTTCCGGGATTTGAACTCGGCAGTTCGGAGTACAAGGTAAACTCTTTGCCCACTACACCACAAACACTTTTAAATATTGAATGTTAAATTTGAATTTAAATATTTTGTTAGGAAACCAAACATTGTCTCAAATTCGTTTACAAATACCAATCATTAGCTTCTATAAACAATACAATTTACAATGCGGTTGGTACTACTGAACCCCTAATTTAGTGGCATATTTGATTAGGAATACCGTATGAGCAGTAACCACTTTTGATTATAGACAATTTTTTAAAAAATTTAATATTGATAGTACCAATTCTCTTTTATTATCACAATATAAGTGGTTACTTCTACCGTACACAATTACTAACCGAAATTTATTTGAAAAGTGGATTGGAAATACAAATAATTGTATTAGTGGATTGTTTTTTTGTTCCTTTTCCCTCTTTTTAATTTCCAGAATTGTATTTTTGCCTTATTAAGCGATTATTGGTGGTTCCAAATACAATAAAATAACGCTCTCTCAAATAAGTTTTAATGGTATCGACTGAATTCCAACCAATCCTTTTTTTGGGTACAGATAAACGTTCGGTTCATTAGTTTAAGAAATAATTACAAAACAAAATTGATGTTATAGCTATGAAACACAGTGTATTATGTTATATATCAAGATGCTGTCGAAAATTTTTGGATGATTTTGTCATTCTTAAATATTATTTTTTACAAAAATTGTAGGTCACCAAAGAGTCTCATACAACTTATTTCGTTTTAAATAATATCCCAGGTAGAAATTGCCCACAGTACAAAAAAAATATTACTGGCAAACCACTGCTCTGTTTGTAAAAACCCAACGTGGTAAAACTTACCAAAGGTAAAGCTAATATTGTACTAGGAAAATATTATTTTGTTTGCAAAGTATGTGTTTTGCCAGTACGACCCCCAAAATTCTTTGCCACTATAGTTTTTTTTTTACCAATATTACAACGAATTTGAAAATTTTTTTTTAATATTTTATTAAATTTAATGTGATGTATAAGACCAAGCTGTGTTGCCGCTTCTTAAATATATTTTTTATTATTCACATTGCTCAAAATTAATTTAAATTAAGTTATTTTAAAAGCATCAAATTTGGCAAGTTTGCTCAAACCAACGTTTGGCCTCTGTTATCAATCGGGTAACTGGACATTGCTGTCAAGTTATTCCCACGATCTGCCAACGCATAACCGCCCGTAGCCAAGGGTTTGCCAGCACCGTGTCGATTGTATTTTTCTGCCTGGGATTATATTTTCCATTTTATACAAATTACATTCATTCTTTTTGAGTAGATTTTTATTTTTGCATTAAATTTTATGTTTGTTACAAGAATGCTGGCCTATAATTGTGAACTCATTAATGAAAGTGGTTTAGCATGAAGGATTACAATTAAAATTAATATTATTGGTAGTAGACGTCGATACGATTGATTGAAGTTAAAATATTTTTCTGGCGGAATTTTTTTGGTTTAATTTCAGTCTTGTTTAAAATATGAAATTGTTTGAACTTAAACTTAACTTTGAATTGAAACATGTATTAAGAATTAATTAATTAGCGTACATACTGCAGAGCCCTCCTATTGTAAGACTCAACATCTAGCGTAATTACAGCGTTGCCACATTTTATCTAATTTTTATACCTTTCCAAAAAAAGCAAAACATTAGGCATTAAAATAGTAAAATCCCAATAACAGTTTGCAGAACAACTTATAGTAGGATATACTTTCTGTTCTACAACAGATTCCTTTTGTATATAGTTTGTCCTACACGCAGAGAAAAAATATGGTTGCAATATGATTGCGTCCACAAAACAATGTTTCATACAGCAATAAATGGTTGTTTCAATTAAACTATTATTGTATCAATCATATTTAACCAATAATATGGTTGATTTTATCATGTTATAGTAAAAATGTCTCTTTTTTCAGTTATCATATTATTGTATTGTCTACAATCATAATATATATAATATTTATTATCATATTCCTCTATCTAACTGCAGACAATTTGATTACTTAAATTATTTTAAACAAAAGCTTATTTAAATATGTGAATTATTAAATAAATATAATATTAAAAACAAACATATGTTTTCAGTCCAGCTTCAACAGAATGCTGGGAATGTAGGACTCATATTATGATAATTCATACAAATTTCCAGAATCATAATATGATAATATTGGGACATATTTGGAACCATAATATGGCAATCTAAATTTCATATTATGATACAGAAGCAGATAAGAGCATGGTTGCCACAACCATAGAAACATGGTTGTCGCAATCATAAATCCAACATTGTATGATGCTCTTCGAATATGGTTCCCTCAACCATGATTTTTCTTTGCATGTATTTGCAATAGGATATTTACCACCAGAACAGGTTGCTTTAGAACTGGTTCTGGTATAGTGAAATATTACATTTTGACCTCTAGAACCGGTTCCATGTAACTGGTGGTAAATTAAGCTTTATTAGAACAGTTTCAGTGGCATTCTGTTCTAAAAAAGTCTGCGTTGCTTCTCTTAAAAAAAATCCTTAAAATAGGAAATATTTATATTATATAAGATTCATTTTCTCATTAACTTTAGTACCATCTTCAAAAAAAGTTTAAATTGTCCGTAAATGACTTGAGTATTTTTGTTCGCGAATTTAACGTAAAACTAACACTAAGAGTACTTTACACTCTTAAATACATACATACTTTGAAGAAAACGGAGCTGCAAACTTTTGTAATCGATTTAATAGAAGCGATATAAACTCGTTATTAGTCAGAGATGTAGGCGCAGCAACGCAGGTCCTTAAGGGGTTAACACTTCTGAAAAAACAATATACACAACAATATTTATACAATAATAACAATAAAGAATTAGTTAATTATAAAACTCTTTTCGCGATAGTAAAACACAATACTAAACATTTGTATAAAAATTATAATTTAAAATTCGGACTACCATGTCTATCCTTCAGGCCATTTCATTAAAGGCAAAATCGAGTGCGGTCGTGCATTTAGGAGTACTCATCTAAGAATACATTTAGTTTTTTCAAGCGAATAACTAATGAACTGATTTTAGATCTATTTTTCTTATAGAACTAAATAATAAAATCAATCAAAAATGAAAATAATGTCTCTATATTAGGGACTTTATTATTTAGCTCTCTAGAAAAAAGAATACAGACAGAACCCTACTTTAAAAATATCTTGTTTAAGAAAAAAGGGAATTTAAAATAAATATCACACAAGGATTTATTTAATAAACTGTAACATTTTTATTTCTGCAAAATTTTCGCCAAAATTATCGAAATGTGAAATGAATGAAAAATTATAAATATAACAATTTAAAGAGGTTAAGACGTCTAAGAAACTTCGTGGGGATATATCGCACACCTATTTCAAAAGTGACTCAACTCAGAATTTTAATTTTTCGGGTTTATACTATGTTTTTTTTTTTTTTAAAGAGAAGCAACACTCAGGATATTCTTCCTATTAATTAATGTGTTGCTTTCTTTGGAAAGGGGATAGTGGAGAGATGAAAGGTGGTGAACGATGAACGGCTTCAAACATGGCAACACTGTAATTACGCGAGATGATAAGTCTTAAAACAGTTGTTGCTCGCCACCTGATGTAGAGTTGCCAAATTTTGGAAGCTTTTTGTTTTATAGCCCTGATTCATTATTTTACTTCGGTGGGGTTAAGTGCTTGTTAACACCGAAGGTGGGTGTAGCGATACATATAAGTGATAGAAGACTTATATATAATATTATTTTTCTTAATTGATGTTGTCGTCACCAGGAGTCGAACCCGAGACCATCCGTGTGACAGTCCAACACGCTAACCATTACATCACAACGCCCACAATATTTTTTTTTCGATTTCTGAAATATTAAAAATTTTGAGCTAAGTCTGTTTTGAACTAGGTGTGCGATATCTTCATGATTTAAGTAAATTGTTTGGTAACGTCAATGATGGAATTCGGAAAATTTTTTATTTAATAAATTTTTATAAAATTAAAAGTAAAATTTAGTAAGTCCAAAAATCTAATATTATATTGTCATATTAGATTTTATTTGTTGCTTTTCCAAAAGTTTGATCATTTTCATGATAGACAATACAATTGTTTCATTGGCATCACCCAATCTTCAGTTGTCTGCAATTGAAAATGATAAGGTCAATTGTTCACTAAGCGTTCATATTCGCTAAAACTGTGAAAAAGGTAAAAACGTACATAAAACCTGAAGCTGTGGTTTAAGTATAAAGTTTTGTGCATTATATGTGAGACATAATTATGAATATGGGTATTGATTTTTAGTTTCATCAAAACAAAAGAAGATTGTTTACTTTCGAAAAGTTTTTAATGTAAAAATCAAAATGCAAAACCGACCAAATTTAAAGACATTTTTTTCGAAATCTTTACCATTTATCAAAAAATTAAGTACACCCTTGAAAACAGCATGTCCAAAATATATAAAATTGATGGCTAGGTCTTTATTAATTTATACATTTTGTAATCCTCTGTTATTACCTAAGTTAAACACCGGTTTAAACACTTTTATATAAGATTCGTCATTGGCAAATAACAATTTTATGTTGCTTAATTCAACTAATTATCTTTAGAATTTCGACCTGTAAAAGTTAGTATTAGTCGACAAAGTAAGTATATTAAAGTAAGTATATTAAAGAATTAGCATCAGCCCATTATAAATTTTGGATAAATTGGCCCAAAAGTCGGTCGGATAAATTGCCCCAAATGTCGAATTCGACTTTCCGAATCGGAACGATTCATCTGAAGTTGTATCCCAAAAAATATTAAATAACTAAGGAACAATACAGTTTTCTTACTTTTTCGGACGTCTAACATGTTCCAAAAAAAAAAAAAAAAAACGAGAGATCTGAGCCAAGTTCAGACCTATGTTTTTTTACCCGCCTTAAGCACAATTTGATCAATTAATTAAATTTATAGGTCGCTAGGAAGAAATTGGTTAAAAAACTCGTTTAAAATGATATATTATAATGGATCGATGTTTCAGCCTATATGGGAATTTTTACGTCTTATGCTTTTTTTATGTTCCCTTGTATACCCCTTTTCTTGACGTTTCTGCTACAGTTTTATTATTTTACCTAATTTTTTTTTTATTATCAAAGAAATAGATTTCATTAGATTCCACTTTTAGTATTATATTCATATTTAAGTACATAGAACTATTTGAAAGGAAATACTAACACTATTCTACTACCTCGATGACTTCCGCAATCATGAAACAAATTTTCCTTAAGTAACCAACTAAAAGAAACTTAATATTACCAAAAAAAAAAAAAAAACTTTTTTATTTGTTGTGGTGGCAGTTGTGGTCGTTTTTTTTTTGATATTATACTTGAAAATTTTAATTATACCCTAATGGCGTATAATAGCTTGTGGCCACTCTGTAACTTGGTAAGAAAACCAGCTAATGCAACAGAGTCAATTCAAAAATTTTCGATACGGCCTTTGGATAAGTGACTTGGATATTGTTGAAAATAAACACATCGATATTCAACGTTCCTATGACATATACCAGTAAAAACCGCTGCTTACATGCAAGCAGGTTTGTTAAGCCAAAAAGAATCCCTTACATAACTGATTACATATGCCATGATTTTTATATGGCGAGTTCCCACTTGGAAGCATTACTTTTGGAAAACATTAGAGCGGTTTTAGGGCTTATATAATGCTGTGATTTTATGACTTTCAATACAATCATATTTTTTGTCTTCATTATTACAATTAAAAGTAATAATATGAATATTATAAAATGTATTTTAGATAAAATTCTACAGATATTAAATTTTTGTTGTTAAAATTTTAGATATATTAATTCAATAACAGATAAATGACTAATTATTTTTTATAACATACTCGAAAACACCAAGCTCAATCGGAAATCACTCGGGAAAACTGGTACAGATAGTTTAAAATCCACACTTTTAAACTTTCTGCATTACAACCTGCATCCTTGTCAGGGAAAACCGTAAGCTCAAAATTTTTTTTTTTTTATACGAAAATGATTCGTTTCTTTTGCTGCTTCTCAGTATAATGTAATAGTAAGCACATCCGCGCATCAGCGCATTTGCTTTATCCTGCTTCTAAAAACACGTACATATTTTACTGGGATTTAATGTATTAAGTTTTTTCAAAATTCGACGCAGTTCGCGTTGAATAGCACCTAAAAGTTCGATATTTTTATCAAAACTAATTGAAATGCCTCAAGTTTAAATTTTTTAAGTTTTATCCGATTTCTACATATGAAAAATCTTCAACTTTTAGTTACAAAATTATACAGTCTCTTTACAGAAACTCAATTTTTCCGTGAATATTTCAAAAACTACTTTTTCGATTTTTCTTTAACAATTTATGGTGACAAATCATATTGTCCAAAAAACATTCGCAAAACATTGGCGATCTCACCATGAGGTCGAAAAATATTTAGATTTTAGTAAGAAATTTTCATCCCGATTAAAAAAAAAAAAACTAATATCGAGCTTTATATAGTTTTATCTTATTTAATATGTGGCCATAATTAATTATATAAAATTTTATTAAAAAAAAAAATGTATCAGATTGGATATAAATCCATACAAATAGATACAATTATATAAGCCAATATTTCAGATGTAATTTGATAAGAGTGCATATTACGTCACATATACATTAATATAACTATGTAAAGCTCAATATCATTTTATTTTTAATCGGGTGGTCTATATATTATTTTAAATATATATATCGTATGGTTTCTTTCAATTTTAGAAACATTAATATTAGACCTTCTCCTAAAAACTTTAACATAAAATTTATTATAGTTTTCAAGCAACAACGAGTTTGTTATATTTATTTACTATTTTAATTGAAATCAAGAGTATTTGAAATAAATTAAAGTATTCTATTTGAAATGCAGAAAAGTTACAATTCATATTAAAAAATTTTAAGTCGTAATTAAAGAAATCATAAATATTTTTGCGTTATCTAGGCCGAATATGGAAAAAAGCAAAAAAAAGAATTGGAAAATTACCTAGCGTGGATTATAGGTCTTGTTGAGTACATTACAAATTGTGTCAAAAAATTTCAGAAACACCTTCAAATTCAGAAGTTTTTCTAAAAAAATCGTTTTCAGTGATGTTCGTCAACTTATCGACCTGTAACTCAGTCAGTTTTTGTTCGATTTAAATTTGTTTAACGGGTTTGCAAAGAAAACTGATTTCGCTTTAAAATGACGTGCACTTTTTGATACATTTGTAAGTTATAAGTATTGTTTTTGTTAAGAATATCTACAGAAAAAACGAAAATTATAAACTTTTTTGATTTTAGTAGCTTTTCATTGCTTATTTTAATATGAAAGGTTATAAAAATTTATACCAACTTATAAAGCAAATTTAGTTCTTAACAAAACATGGTTTTCATTTTTCAAATCGGATGAAAATTGTAAAAGTTATTCAACTTTTTATTAACACCTGTTTTTAACTATACATGTTAACTCAGGTTAAGCTATTTGTACAGTTTTTAATTTACGTTTGTAAGTCAAGTGGTTTACCAAAAGAAAAGTCTGCAATCCCAAAATTTTTACTTCAGAAAAAGTTTAATAACTTTTGCAAATATAAACCGATTTTAACAAATGATATCGCGTTTTTTTCTATATAAAATTGTCTTTAAAATATAGTGCAAAAAAATGTAGGTTTTCATAGAAAAAAATTAAAATAACTCTTGTTGAATTTGAAATATTATGATAAAAAATATAAAAAATGAGAAACTTTTGATAAACACTTACCTAATTTCTTGGAATATATATTTTATGAATACATTTCATGAAAGCTTAATTTTTTGCCTTTCCAAAACGGTTTAAAATTTTGAAATCGGTCAAAAAATGTGTGAATTCGAGGTACTAAAGTGCTACGACCTACCCTAAAACAGTTTTTTGAAAATAACTCAAAATGTTGATGGTGTTTTAAAATTTTTGAAAACGGTTTTTGTATGTCCTCACCTAGGCCTACAACCCTTACTAGGTCGGTTTTCAAGTTCTGACAAAAAGTGTTTTTTTTGTAGCAGTGTGTTATTATATGTGAATTTATATGAATTTGGACGTAGTACGCCGGTATACATCGCCATATAAAGTAGCCAAAAACTAGTACATTTTAAAAATATGCATTTATTATTGATTTTTCCAACGTTTTAAACATTATTTACACAATTTAAGCTATTTTTGCCCTAAAAGTGTCGAAAAAATTATGTATCAAAAAATATTTATAAAGTAAAAAAAAATAAAATACAAAAAAAATATATATTTTGCAAAAACGATGATTTATCAAAATTTTTGCTGAATTGTTTTAATTTTGTTGATGATATTAGCAATTTTGCTGCAAGGATCCTACCAGCACAAATGTTGCTGACATTTTTTTTTTGAGTGTACAGCTAACGACAATAAACATGTATTTACATGAAAGCCCTGATAATAAGTAAATATTTATTTTTGTATTGAGCCGCAGATCCATCAGAAAAATAGGTCTTCCTAAATATTTTGTTATAAAGTTTACAAAACTTCAATAAAAATGTTCGCGGTTACTGAATTTTGCATTATATCGGTAATCACTTGCGACTTGAACACTTGATTCCGTCTTGACTTCGGTAATAAACACTAAATGTGTTACAGTGCACCCATTTGGTGCCAGTCCATTAGTCTAGTGATAGAATTGTATTTCGTCCTGATCTGTAAAACTAAAATTTTCCAAAAAAATCTAAAACCAACAAAAATTCGTCAAAGTTTGAGCCGTAATTTTTCACTGAGAGAATTATCTACACATCCGTACTTATTTTCTTCATAGCTTTAATGAAAACTGTTCATTGAAACTTTTCAAAGAATCTATGAAACAGGTTTCATTAAAGTCAGTGTTTATGAAATGTATGTAGAATTAATGCAAATCTGCATAAAACTAATGAATCATTAAGACAATGAGGAATTATAGAATTTATGAAAAAGTTTCATAAAATGTTTTAATAGTAAGAAGTTTCCTTGAAACTGTTATTGAACGTCTTAAAAAATGCATTTTAACTAAGAAAATGAACCGATAATGAACTAAGATTAATAAAATTATGAAATTTAATAAAAAAAATTAAAAAAATAAGTCTGAAATTATTTCATAGCTCTATAGAAAAGTTTCATTAAATTTATTAAGATATAATTTATGAAATCGAATAAGTTTTTTTTTTATAAAACTATGAAATTTTATGAACAAGTATTTAATAATAATAACATTTCTTGGATATAATGATGAATAATGCACTATTCATTGAACATACGTAAAAAAAATCTATGAAATTGTTTCATTAATATCGTGAAGGATAATTATGCACTATTTAAAGATCAAGCTTATTCCAAATCTATATAATCCTTCTTGCACACACCAAAAACATATTTAATTATAAGCTGAAATTCAAAATTTGTTTGAAAATAATACTAATTATTTTAAAACAAAATATTATATAAAAATAATGTTTACAAAAATTAAGATTTCCACGGATCGTATTTCGAACCCATATTGAAATTTGTATATAATATTAACTCTAAAAAAACATAAAATAAAATTCAGTGTACGCATTCTGAGATATTTGCAAATCAAGAACATTATTATTTATTTTAAATCTTTCTTTAAAAATATGTTTTGAATATCATGTATTTCCCTAAAAAGTCACATATATAAACTGCACTAAAACAAGAATCACAACGAATTTGGGAGAAAATAGAAATTAAAAACTTTGTAAGGTCCAACAGAATACATACTCCAAATTTTGTGAAAATCGGGAGAGAAGAATCCGCAAAAGTAATTTTTGTGTCTCTTACGATTTTTATTTTCACCCTAAAAATTTATAAAAATCGGATAATTACACAGAAATAAATTACAAAATTCTTTTTGTCTTATTAAACAATTGTCATAGAGCATTTTTGTAAACCCAAAAAAAAAAGTTTTTTAAATTGGCACCAGCAATGGGGTTTTGTAAATACAAGCACCATTTTGTTGAGTTTTTTGGAATTTTGAATTTTTGTTAATATGAAAAACTACAATTTACAAGAATTTCGAGTAAAAAGTTTGTTTGAAATAAATTTGTATTTAATAATTAGGTTGTTTGAATTTATAAAGAAATTGTTGATGCCAACAGTTTTTTTCTGTTTACTCAAAAAGTTAGAACTGATTAAACATTCGATATTTTTCTTAGTTTTACTAAAAATGTCGAATTTTCAGCCGCGATTCTACTCGAATTAGACCAAACTTCGAAAAACTTAATACAGAACATTTAGTATACACTTATAAAAAAAGTTTGTGCAAAAGTTTGTGAAATGGGTTAAAATTAAGTTGAACTATTTTTTTCTGCTGTTATTAGAGTTTTCTAAAAACTACTGCTGTCACTCGAATAAAAATTATTCGATTAATCGAACAAACAAAAAGAAAAATCAAACGAATAAATTAAAAAACATGATTTTCGAATATCGAATAATTCAATAAATCGTCAGAAATGCTGACGAATAATCGAATAAAACGAATTATTTAAAAAAATAAAATAAAACTTTTTGAAAAATTTACCAATTTTGGGAAAATTTGCATAAAAAATAAAAATGAACAAAATAAAATCAAAAATCTATTGAAGAAATAATTGAACTGATCTGGGTTAGCCTGAACTAAACCAACAGTGTTAATAATCATATTTGTATTATACAAAACTAGCTACACTCCATTTACAACATAAATCCGAAGAAGTGGTAAGATTTTTAAATTTAAATAATCATTTGGCCCCTGGTACCAAAATTTCTGCATATAGGAATCGCCAATCAACCCTGCAAGAATGTTTTGTTGTGAATAACTAGCAAACATATTTCTTCAAGGACATTAACAAACTAATGACATTAACAAACTTCGTTACAATGCGTATGAGTGGAGACTACTTATGAATCATTAAAAACTCTTATTTTAGAATAAATAGTTTGGGACTTGAAGGTTTTAGAAATTCTTCTAGATACATTAAATACATGCATTTGGTGTGTGATTAGGACTCCAGATATAAAGGCGCTGTTGTCTGTGATTTCCGACAGCATCCATCCGAGTGATGGCCTAGAACTAGTTTTTTCTTATATGAAATAAATAAATAAAATTCGGACTTAATTGTGAAATTAAAAAAAAAAAAAAATGACTACTACCACTTTTTAAAAAAAGTTCTCCAAAAGTTAAAAAAAAAAATAAATATCACAAGATGATTCATTCTAAATTTAGACCTCTTCCGACTGGACAACTTTCACAGAGACAAATTAAGTAGTAATGAAACAAATTCCAGGAAATAAGCCAACTTCAAGAGGCTATACAAATGTATAAGAGCTAATTTCGTAAATCCCTTTTAGGGTTTTCGTATTGGTTTATTTTCAATACCCGATGGACACATTCGGGAAATTTTTTCTTGTTGCACAGTGTTATGAGTGGTTACATTCATTATTAACCTGCCTTCAAGATGTGAAAACACAGACTCATAATAAGAAATATTTGAATAAGATTTCCTGTTAACGAGTTATAACATATCATATAAGTGTTTGGTATCGTTTGAAAGGAAATTAATTGTAGATTATATTTTAAAAAATAATCCCATTTAGCGCTCTTGGTAGAACAAAAATAAATTGGTAATCCTATTAGAAAGGTAAAAATTTCGGATTTTGTTAAAATGTAAATATTCACCATTCAATAACATATTTATTAATACATTTAATCCAATGATTTTTTGAACGTAAATACACTTTAAGGTCAGCAATATGAAATTGATGTCAGAATTTATGATTTGCTTTCAACAATCCCACTAATCAAAATATACAATAACAGCAAAGCTAATGGGAAAGAAAACTGGAATTTAGCTGCATTACATTCGAGACCATATTTGGGTGTGATCGCTAAGCCATCATGACTTGGTATTGTTACGTTTGTAATGTAAGAAGAAGTGCAGGCTTGATTCTTACAGCCGGCAGGTTGTTGTGAAAATTTATCATATAGAGACAATCTGACAATTATAAGACACAAACAATAATATAATTTAAATGAAAAATCACTGAAGACGCCCATTAAAAAGGCAGAAACTGGTCTAGTCTGATTTGAAAATTTATAGTGTTTGTAATTTTTAGAGAAAAACCACAACCTTTCTAAAATCTTAGCCACAACCTTTCTAAAATTTCAGCATTCAATAAAATATTTATTAATAGACTTACTTAAATACACTTTAATGTCAGCAATATAAAATTGATGTCCGATTTTATAATTCCCAAAATATAGAATAAAAATAATTGGAGGCGTGCAAATTTTGGCACCGTGGGTTAAAATTGACATTTGCCATAAAAATTTGGTAACTTTAGAAGTGGCTTGGGGTAAAAGTACTTATAAATCGAACATTTTGTTAACACAACTCGCTTTTTTATGAAAATATATATCAGAATAGCATGCATACTTTATATGTTTTGAAAGAAAATATTTATCTGGAGGCAAAAAGATGTTGGCGCTTTTTTTGAAAAAAATTACAAAAATTTTAATGTTCTTTAATTATTATTTTAAGCGAATGTAGTTTTTGAGTGGAAGAATTTATTTGGTTAATAATGTAGTTCTTCTGAAATTTAGGACACCTAAATTAAGCAGACTGTAATTCTGAACTTCATTGAAAATTCTGTTGACGCAAGTTCATTTAATATATTGTGTTGTTGTAGCTGAAATTTTAACTATTTGTACACTTAGAGAACTTCTGCTTTAAAAATATGTAGTTGTTTGGGTTGTAATACAGTCTAGTTATTTGTAATGCAAATGTCAGTCATTTGTAGAAAAAATTAAATTTTTTACTAACCTTGTAGTTCATTTAAAAAACAAACCACATCAAATGATTGTTTTATGATTTTACATTAATTTTTTACAGTTGTTTTTTGTTATTTAAAAAAGTAAAAAAAATAAATGTTTGTGTGTTTTTTTACTGACATGTGGTTCATTTTTACTACAACCGTTAGTCATTTGTTGAACATAAAAAAACAAATGACAATGTTAGTTGAATTTACTGAAATGTAAGTCGTCCTTTCTTTAAGTGAAACTTTGTTTGTTTTTAACTACATTTGCAGTGGTGTTTACATAGTATTCTAAGTGTACTAGCTTCTTTTATGAGTGTAAAAATGTTGAATGTCTGTGTGCTCACTTTCAATTATATCCAAACAAATCTATTCCAAAAACGACTAAAATCGAATCGAAATTTTTTGGAATATCTCTCAACAACAGAAATATTTTTTACTGCAGTTTTTTTTTTTTTTTTGCTACAAATAACTACGAAGATGTCCTTTTCTTAGCTTCCAAAAGTTCTTTCCGTTGTTTGTTTTAACAGCTTTCTTTTATTTTTGGTATTTACTTTACCTTCTAATGGTTGTTTTCATGCTGAGCAAACTCGTACCTTCTATTGGTTACAAATTACAAAACCATTTGGTTTCATTATAATTTTACATTTAAAAATACAAAAAAAAAAAAAAACTTTATGTTGGTTTTGATAACATTTTTATTTCATATTGTCTGGTGGTAGTTGAAGGAAAATAAAAAAAGAATCCAGAAGTTGATTATTTTATTACCTTTTTTTGTGTTGTCGATAGGTTTCATGGCATGAACTTTTTGTGTATTTTAAGTAACAATTGAAATTGGAAAAGTACAATGAATGAAAATAGTTTTCAATTTAATGTTCAATGATTTCTTATTGTACTAATTTAAAATCTTTATTTATAAATTCTTCTAATTCATTGATATCCTTTGAAAGTGTATGGTTATTTTTGATTAAAGCCTTATTGCAATTGCTTAGATGACTTCTTAGAATAAATTGATATTCAACTTTGTCAAAGTCTCTGTAAATTTCATATTAACCTTTAAAAGTTAATATATGTCCTAGACGTTTTTTCGATTTTGGTTTTTTCTGATCTCTATTTTTAACACGCAAAACAGGTGCTCTAAAATATTTTTCTTGTTTTCTGTCGAGCAGTTGTGTAATTTTTTAAGCAGACAAATTTCCACAAAATAAGATTAACTTTCTAGATTTAAAATGTGAAAATTGATGAAATTTCTGTTACACTGAAAAAATATGTTGTACAGGCCCTGCGGGAAATGAAGGGTCGATTGATCCAAAGTGGTAATTCTGTGATATATGATTGGGGAGCACGTCACTAAACTGATGAAACCAAAATTGTGGTGCACCAAAAAGTGTTAATTTAATTGAAATGACCAATCACTTGACTATAGTTATGGTGAAAAAACATTCACTAGTTGCTACCAGATATATCATGTAACTGTAGAAAAAGTAACATAACATCAAAGTGTACTGAAGCAACTAGGGCCCTTGCAGTTTAAGTTATTACTGGTCATTGAACTGGTTCAAACCCGTTAGCAGTGGATGAAAACATGGCAATTAGTGCCAAAGGATTCAGTCCCTTGACTGCTACACAGCAGACATAACACTGAAGGAGTTTTATCTGTAGCGACTATGTGACAGTAGAAACGAAGACGTAACACTCCACTGGTTTAAAAGAACTGAACACGGAACTGTGACCAAGACTGCCAGATATGGCGATTTCTTGCCAAACGTCGCGATTTTAGTTTTTTGTTGGGTATAGACAAAATAAGCTAATTATAAAATTGATTTTTGTTGTGCCTTTTTTAAGGTTTTTTTGGAAAGGGGGTAAGACAAGTTGTTTTGGAAAAGTGCAGTGATTGGTTCCGGACGGGCTATTTAGCAATTCGTGCATAATATGACATACGCTGAATAAAAACTGACAGGTTACTTGCTAATTACTTTTCGCATGCCCGGCGACATGTACCCTTAGACCAGTGCAGTGATACGTCTCAAAACTATTTCAGTCAAACTACCCCTGTTACAGAACACATTGCATGTGACTAGTTTTCCTTCAAAAATTGTTCTCCAGTTCTAAGATACGTACACCTACACCAGTCACGTGATAATTTTTTCCCACTGGTTTTGTTGCATATCACATAAATCCTAAAATGGTCATACTTTGACACTACCTACTTTTAACTAATCCCGTAGTATATTCATTTCAGTCTGTATGGTGATAGGTTACCTTGGTCAAGTTATTCGATACGTCACACAGTGCTCCACAGGTAGAAAGTTGTCACCTCCTATGACAAGCCCATCTTAAAAGTACCGGTCACTTTCATATAACAGAACCGAAACTAAGACAGGTTCATACACACAAAGTTCTAGTCACATGACCATACCAGTGACTGGTCCATTTCCCGCGGGGGGGGGGGGGTGTCCGCCGGGAAGGTATACTACTTTGTTTTGCCGCCATTTTGGTAAACATTAATTAGTCTTGACAGTTCATATTATAGAAAAATATTCGATAAACCAACATGTTTTAATCGTCAAAACATTTTATCAAAATCAATCATCGATTACTGTGACGATGAGAAAGTTACGTGAAATTTTTGGGAGGAACAACGTGCCAACAAAACGCACTATTTATCGTGAAGTGAATGATTTCGAAGAAAGAGGGTCTGTAGGTGATAGGCAAAAGCATGGACCACAACGTACTGCAACATCGGCTGAAAACATTACTGATGCTCAAAAAAGTATTCAAAACAATCCATCAACCTCAATTCGACGCCGTGCTCAGGAGCTTGGTCTTCAAAGAACAACTTTGGCCAAAATTTTGCACAAGGATTTGCATTTGTTTCCATTTAAGATTCAGTGGTATCAACAAGACGGTGCCACATCGCATACAGCTAGGATTACAATTTAATTACAGCGAGACCTCTTTCCATAACAAGTTATTTCAAGAAATGGTGATGTTGATTGGCCTCCACGGTCGCCTGATTTGACTGCTCCGGACTTCTTTTTGTGGGGATATCTGAAAAGCAAGGTTTATGCAAACAAACCAGAAACGCTTGAGCAACTCAAACAAAATTTTCGTGATGAAATTAATGAAATACCGCGTGAAATATGTGAGAATGTAATGAAAAATGTGCTCAAAAGGGCTCGCATTTGTGAGGCTAACAGAGGCGGACATTTATCTGATATTGTATTCCATACATAATTGCCGACATTAAATAAAACATTTATCAATATAAGATACATTCTCTTTCATTTAATCAAAAATTATAAACAAACAAAGTAGTATACCTTCCCGGCGGACACCCTGTATAAGAAGACTGTTTGAACTGTAGAAAAATTATGACATTCATTATTAATATTATTATCATTATTTCCATAATCGTAATGTATTTCTTTTAAAAATATTTACGAAAACGTACACTTAAATACTATGTAGGTAAAGACCACTGCAAATGTAGTTAAAAACAAATGAAATTTCACTTAAAGAAAGGACGACTTACATTTCAGTAAATTCAACTAACATTGTCATTCGTTTTTTAATGTTCAAAAAATGAACCATAATTGTAGTAAAAATGAACAACATATGTTAGTAAAAAATAAACAAACTTTCGTTTTTCTTATTTTTTTAAATAACAAAAAACGAATGTAAAAGATTATTGTAAAATCATAAAACAGTCATTTGATGAGGTTTGTTTTTTTTAAATGAACTACAAGATTAGTAAAAAAATTTAATTTGTTCTACAAATGACTGACATTTACATTAAAAATAAAGCAACGATATTACAACCCAAACAACTACATATTTTTAAAGCAGAAGTTCCCTGAGTGTACAAAAAGAAAAAGTTTTACTCTTAGTGTCCTGCCTAACCAACTAGGGCTAAAAGTTCAAAATGATGGTTTAAAGTGGGACTTAAAGGTAAAAGGTTAAAAGAGTAAGAAAGTTAATGACCTATGCAAGGCTCTGCATAGATCATTAACTTTTTTAATGTAAAAATCTGAAACCTGAAATTGAAGTTATAAGAGGTTAAACAAAATGTTTAAAATATGAATTTGCTATTAAAAATATCTAAATTATCTTGATTATACCGATTTGTAAAACTACCGGTCATGAAGTATTGGACTTTTAAGCCCGTTTTTATATACAAAAATATAAAATAAAACAAACAGTTCCTTAATAACTTCTCCAGTAACGATATTTTCCTTCAAAGAATTTATTACTTCAAGTAGTGAAAGTTATGAATTATTACTTATAATAACACATCACGTACCGAAAATATAATGTAGCATATAATATTGTTAATATTAGTAATTATATACCATAGATACAAAGATTCTGGGCATCTCCTATAGTTAAAACTAAAATGTTCATAAAAAGGAATACTACTCCTATAAACATTTGCAAATACATATACCGCAACTACACAGAAAGAATTTTCTTGGTCAAGTTGTAACGAAATTTTACAATTAACTAATGAATGAAAGAAAATGTCAATTAAAAATGACTTAAACTTTATGAAAAATAGTAATGAAATTGATTTTAAAAAACATTATCATTAGGCTTATGAAAATTTTAATGAATAAAATGAAATTTGGAAAAATAATTATGAAAAACTGCATTAATTTAATGAAAAGTTTCAATGGAAGACATTGACCAGTGACACTTCATAGATCTAATGCAAAAATTCATCGATATCATGCTCACAATTCTCTTAAAGTATTTGTATTTTTTTAAAACACCTTTTTCATAAGTGTACTATTTTAAAAGTGTTCCTGTATATGATGCGGTTTTAAATTTGCCTTAAACAAATATTTAATGTAGCTAAAAATATGTTAATATTTATGCAAAATGTATCATAATTATGTAAAACCAACAAATTGTGGTCTCCAAAAAACCCTTTATGGTAAAAAAAAACAGTGTTTATTTTGTAAAGAGGGAAAAAACAGGAAATTCGTAATTTTTTAAACTTAATTTAAACGGTATATGGCTTCAAAATATAATTCACACACACAAACTATGTGCCATGACCGTAGTGTGTTTAGCTTGGTCACCTTTTATAAATACCCCACATTCACAAATACATTAACAATTTTATAAGGATGTGTTTTTAAAATAAAAAAAGAGATGTACATGAATATACACTAGACTGGTCGTAATTATATTTTTTTTGAAATTTGATTGCTTGCGCTGCTTAAAATATGAGGTTTGGTGTAAGAAATCATGTCCTAATTTTTCAGCTCAGTCCGACAGTGCCTAGTCGTGCCTAGTGGGGCCCAAAGTTCCCCATATTATAAAAAACATCTACTCAATCAGATCTTTATTGTTATAATAGTTGAAAAGCCGGTCCCATAGACCGAAAATCAAAAATCTGGTTTCGTTACGATCTTCCGCAGAGAAAGTACTTTAGTTGATATGGGCAAATTTTTTTTTTGAAATTTGAAGGTGCTCAGGTCTAGGATTGTGTCATTTAGTGTAAAAATGCTATTGTGAAAGTTTTAGCTCAATCGGACCGACCCCATTCGGCTCTAAAGTTTAGAAAACGGAATACAAGGCGAAAAAGTCACTTTTTTTAGTTTTTGTAAAATTTTTTAAATGTCGTAAAAGTTTTTACTCAAGAAGGTAAATTAATCGAAATGAAGATATAATTATGTTTTTAAAAAGGTATAAAAACACAAAATCGGTTAAAATCTAGCCCAGTAATAAATAATGCCCCAGACCACTAAGGTGGCAATTATTACTTGACCAAGAAATTCGAGCACACATTTTAAAATTTTTTTAAATTGATTACTGAAATATATTTTTTTACTTAAAGGACTCAAATTTGTGGGATGTAGAAGAAGTTTTTTTTTGGATGGCGCTAACCTGTCCTAATGTGATGTCAAAAACGGACAAAATTTTTGGGGTGTTTTTCAAATCTCCAATTTCAAATTTTAAAAAAATTTCTTCAACAAAATCGCAAAAACTGAGTGACTTGTTTAAAACATGTTAGAGATCGAAAATAAAAAATTTTAAAAATATCCCCTGGCACACTTGGGTAGGGCAACGATTTAATTTTTGCAAATTTCGAGGAAATTGTGTTTTTTGGTAATTTTTGCCTTATTTGTTGTCATAAAATATTTAAAATTGAAAATTAGCTACTT
The DNA here is from genome assembly GCA_021234595.1 of Delia radicum. NCBI lineage: Eukaryota > Metazoa > Arthropoda > Insecta > Diptera > Anthomyiidae > Delia > Delia radicum. Next base: position 196,316,240 of record CM037852.1, read on the forward strand.
TTGTACCGTTTGTTGTTTTTGTTTATCATCATGACTTAAGGTTGAGAATAAAAAAATTTGGACATCATTAACCCATGTGGACCAGAGGCCCCACACTTATATATTTCAATTTACAAAAAACGTTGAAGATTTTTTTACTACTTTCGAATTTTAATAAACGTGATGTAAAATATAATAACACAATATTTGAAGATTCTGTGCCACTCTAATATGTAATTTGTTAGTATGTCCGATTCTTTCCGCAACTTTCTGAAGCCATCTGATGACATAGGAAGCTGAAATTTGGCATACTTGAAGTACTTTCTCTGCGGAAGATCGTAACTAAACCAGATTTTTGATTTTCGGTCTATGGGACCGGCTTTTCAACTAGTATAACTATAAAGATCTGATTGAATAGATGTTTTTTATAATATCGGGAACTTTGGGCCACACTAGGCACGACTAGGCACCGTTGGACTGAGCTGAAAATTTAGGACATGATTTCTTACACCAAAGCTCATATTTTAAGCAGCGCAAACAATTAAATTAAAAAAAAAAAAAAATCCCATACAAGATGCGACCAGTCTAATATACACCTATTCATTTAGGTACACTCAGGGAACTTCTGCTTTAAAAATATGTAGTTATTTGGGTTGTAATACAGTTTCTTTATTTTTAATGTAAATGTCAGTCATTTAATGTTTTACGAATCTTGTAGTTCATTTAAAAAAACAAACCACATCAAATGACTATTTTGATTTTACCTTCATTTTTCACAGTAGTTTTTTGTTATTTCAAAAAATAAATGTTTGTTTATTTTTTACTAACATGTGGTTAATTTTTACTACAATGGTTAGTAATTTTTCGAACATTAAAAAACAAATGACAATGTTAGTTGAATTTACTGAAATGTAAGTCGTCCTTTTTTTAGTGAAATTTCATTTGTTTTAACTACATTTGCAGTGATCTTTAGCTACATAGTACTCTAAGTGTATATATTTCTGATTGCTTTCTAACCCATAAATATAATCGAACTTTATATACTATACATTAGGATGTACCTTATACACGGTTGCCATTTTAGCGTAATGGATGCTAGATCTAGCACTTTTTTTTGTGATTTAGCACTCAACATTTATAAAAAAAAATGTGTTAAATGCATTTTTTTTTTTAATTATTAAACTTTTTTGCCAAATATACATTTTGCAGTCTTTTGTCATAGCTTTAAACTAAAAAATAAACCTTTTATAAACAAATTTTGATTAATTTTCAGTTTTTTGATATAAAATTTTATGTTCAGTAAAGTTTGAGTTGCTAACAATTGTAAAAGCATAGTTCGTGGTTTTACAAAAAAATATTTTACAAGTTACAGAAGTTTACGGAAAAGTTTCTTTAAGATTTTCATTATATTTGGATATGTGATAATGGGTACTAAACTAACGAACAAGACGCAATTCTTTATTGTACCAATCTTACTCTAAAGGACTAAAAAAGTGAGGTTCGGCATGTTCCCTGGAAAAACAAATAAACATATAGGCCGTTAATTTGTTAATTTTGTATGATTTCTTTGGAATAAATGTAAAAAAAAAACAAAAAAAAAAAAATAAAACTGAAGCTATTTTTAACTCAGTATTATAAAGTTGCAACAAAAAATCGACTTTTAGACTTTTTTAAAAATTTAAAAAGTCGACATATCGATTATTCTAAACTCAAAAAAATAATTTAGTAGAAAAGTTAGTAAAACATCTTGTAAATCAGGTATACTATTTTTCAGCAAATTTTTTGCTAAAATTATGTTTTAAACTAAAATTTTAGTTATACTTAGTCAGCACTTAACTGTTTTGAACTAATGTTTTACAAATATTTTACTAATGCTTCATAATTTATTTTGCTAAACAAAATTGTGCGCATCAATAGTGTGAACGACAACCAGATTAAAATTTAGAATGAACTAGGTGTCAAGATGTAGTAGTGACAAGGAAAATTATACTAGAAAGTACAACTCTAGTAAGACACATAAAAAAATCAACCATGGAAGATTTTGTATCTGTTTTTCATACATAAAACAAAATTGTGGATTGAAACAACTTAAATTTTTGCGTTTTCACCGGCTTCTGAAAGTAATTGTCTATTAATTAAATAAAAGACAAAATAAAATATTTAAATTTAAAAAAGATTAAATGTGTATTTGTAGTCAAATTGAGTGGTCAGGTTGCAAACAAATATACAACAGGTAGACAGAATAAAGCGAAAGACAAAGACATACATCTTATGTAGATTTTTATGTTTCCTTTTTCTTATTGCAAAAAAGGGTTGTATATGTTACATTTTGATATTTTTTCGATTCGTTTCTATAATTCTCTGCGGCATTAGCGTTCCTTTGAAAGATAGCAATATTGAGACAACCATTGATGTAAGTAGTTGAAAGATAATTTTGTTTATGTTATGTATAATTATTTCTATATATTTGCAGTTATTACATTAATTCATATCGTCAAAATGTGAGTATCAAAATTTTTATATTTATATTTTGGGCCAGATCGCCTGGGCAGCGACAGGCGAGGCTGTTTATATCTCCCTCAGTGGAGAGGTCACGGAAACTCTTGTCTATGACGAGGTGCGAACTAAGGACCGTGACGGGTTACCTCACGGGACACTGTGGCCTTAGGTATAAATTGTACAAGATGGGACGATCCTCTACGGATACGTGCAGGTTTTGTGAATTGGAAACTGAGACCTCAGAGCATGTTCTCTGCAAATGTACGAGGCTCCCCGACAGGAGGGTGCGTTATTTTGGTGGTCGAATAGTGACGCCATCGGAAGTTTGGAACTGTTTACCTGGTAGGATAGTTGGCTTCGTAGGGAGCCTAAACCTATAGGGTGTATTCGCTGGCACCACAAAATACCAACTTCTGGTCGCGGTGCATAGTGCCACTCTAGTCTAATCTAATAACGTATTGTAAATTATTTTTAAAAGAATCACAAAAATATGTTTTATGATTTTCAGCAAAATAAATTAACTATAGTAAAAATTTTTTACAAATTTTTAGAGTTCAGTCTACTAATATTCAGCAAAAATTTTATTAATGTTTAGCAAGGGTTTTTTAATTTCTAATCCACTAAAACTTTTGCTGAATCTACTAATTTTGTTGCTAAAAATCAGCTCGCTGATTTTCAGCAAAAGATTTTGCTGACATTAGCAATTTTTTTGCAAGCACCCTCCTCACTAAAATTTTGCTTGCTCAGCAAAATTTTTTGCTGACTTTTCTAAATTTTTCATTTGAGTGTACTTTGACTTTTTTTCAAAAGTCGACTTTACGGCTTTTCACATTTGTTCTAAGTAAAACTCTATTAATGAGCTTTTTGTATGAATATCTTTAATTTGCGAAAAACTTATCTGTTAGATTGTTTTGAGATCAATTAATTGTCATCTTAATGTATAAATTCTGCTTTATTGGTAATGATAAGGAAGCCTAATTTCATTAACGCTAAAATAATCTTTAACAAATTTTTGTAAAATATTCCCAATTACTAAGACAAAGTACAAAAATTATTCTGTTAGGCTTTTTTTCACATTTCACTATTAAAAAAATTGCCGTTTAAAAAAAAAACCCCAAAAATTAAAGTTTTATGTCAGCGAAAAAAAACTTCTGGACTATAAGTCTAATGTCAATCCATAGTTTATGAAATTTTAATGTTTCGAATAAATTTTTACACTTAATGTTTTCTATTTAAGTATTATGATGCACACAGTGTAACGAAATGGGTGACTACACTATTTATTTTTAAAAAGCCTTACTACAATAGGGAACATTTCGTTCAAATCAGACCTTATTGTAGGCTTTCACCTGATTGTGTGCTTTTTTCGTTCACTTTTGGGTTTTAAGTCATATTAAACAATTTCGTTGGCAACACTGCATTTATGTTTGTCTATTTACTTTTTTTTTATATACTTTTAAGCCAGACATATGTGACAATAAAAAGGTCAAAAATATCAAAACCAAAAGTCGACTTTACGACTTTTTCATTAGAAGAAAGTCGACTTTTCGACATTTTCATTAGAAGAAAGTCGATTAGTCGAAAGTCGATTTATAGAACTCTATGTTGACCCCACCTTTTAAACTCTTAAAAGTTATATTGGTACGATAAAGAATTTAATTTGTTCGTAAGTTTACTAGCCTTTAATCAAAATCTGAAAGAAGTCATTCTGTAAATTTCCTAGTGGGAGTTTTGTGGTCAAAAGTGAAAACATTAACCCAATATATTTCAAATTGCATAACATAATTAAAAAGAAGTGTTAAGATCTTTACAATCTTGTAGTCATACACTCATAGAAAAAAATTAATAAACAGTTTTGCCAAAACTACTAAAAATTGTTAAAAATAACGTTGCAGTAAAAACTGCTAATTTTTGCAGATTTTTTTGTATATATTATTAAGATAAGAACAGAAAAAATAAATCAGCGGAATCTACAATATTTAGTTTTATTTGAGCTAAATTTTAGTTAACTGAAAGTTATAAATTAATCTGCTAAAATGAGCAACAAATTTTGTTTATATTACAGTTTTTGTTTACTGCTTTTAGTCTACAAATATTAAGTAAAAGTTTTTGCTACTTTATGCAGATTGAATTATTATATAGCTAAATATATTATATATAACTAAACTTTTGTAAACCCAACAGTTTAATTTTGGATGATCTTATTTTATTAATATTTGGCAAAAAACTCTGTTAGTTTTAACAGTTTTTTCTGCAACATCATTTGGAACAAATTTTTAGTAGGTTTTTGTGCTGTTTTTACAGGTTTATTTCTATGAGTGTATGATAAAGTTCTCTTAAATATCGAGTTAAAGATTTTTTAAATACAAGTAAAGATAATTATCTATAACTATATAAGAGTAGCGTGACTGAGATACTGAGTGACTGAGTGACTGAGTGACTGAGTGACTGAGGGCTGAGTGACTCAACATCGCCCAGCCAAAACCTCTGGACCTAGGAACTTGAAATTTGGTAAATATGTTCCTCCTCCGACTTAGACCTCCACTAAGAAGCGATTTTTTGATATTCCAACGGACAAGACCACAAAGTGGAAAAACTCCTCCTTTTTTGGAAAATAATGTCCCTTTTCCCCAGCCAAGACCTCTGGACCTAGGAACTTGAAATTTGGTACATATGTTCCTCCTCCGGCTTAGACCTCCACTAAGAAGCGATTTTTGGATATTCCTACGGAGAAGGCCAAAAAGTGGAAAACTCCTCCTTTTTCGGAAAATAGTGTCCATTTTTCCGAAAAAAGTACCTTTTTCCAAAAAAAAAAAAGTACCGAAAACGAAGTCCAAAAAAAAGTACCTTCTTTCAAAAAAAGTACCTTCTTCCAAAAAAGTACCAAGAGAAAAAGTACCAAGAGAAAAAGTACCAAGAGAAAAAGTACCAAAAACGTTAATTTTCAAAAAAAAAGTACCAAAAAATTTTTATTTTTACCAAAAAAAAAGTACCAAAACTATTGACAAAAAAGTACCAAAAAAGTTAAATTTTCCAAATAAGTACCAATTTCAAAAATGTCCCTTTCCAAAAAAGAGTACTGAAATTTTCAAAGAAAATAATTACCAAAAAAAGCCCCTTTCCCAAAAAAAAGTACCAAAAAATGTACCCTTTCCAGAAAAAAGGTACCAAAAAAAGTAAAATTTCAGAGAGAAAAAGTTCCGAAAATGTTCATTTTCAAAAAAAAAGTACCAAAAAATTTTTCTTTTTACCAAAAAAAAAGTACCAAAACTATTGGCAAAAAGGTACCAAAAAAAATAAATATTCTAAAAAAGTACTGATTTCAAAAATGTCCCTTTCCAAAAAAAAGTACCGAAATTTTCAAAAATAAATAATTGCCGAAAAAGTCCCTTATCCAAAATAAAAGTACCAAAAAATGAGAAAAAGTACCGAAAATGTTCATTTTCAAAAAAAAAGTACCTAAAAATTTTTCTTTTTACCAAAAAAAAGTACCAAAAATATTGGCAAAAAAGTACCAAAAAAATTAAATATTCCAAAAATGTACTGATTTCAGAAATGTCCCTCTCCAAAAAAAAGTACCGAAGTTTTCAAAAAAAGTTCCTTATCCAAAATAAAAGTTCCAAAAAAAATTAATTTTCTTAAAATGTATCAATTTCAAAAAAAAAGTACCTTTCCAAAAAAAAAGTACCGAAATTTTCAAAAAAAAAAATTACCGAAAAAGCCTATTCCAAAAAAAGTACCAAAAAATGTACCCTTTTCAGAAAAAAGTACAAAAAACTATTGTAAAAAAGCACCAAAAAAATTTTCTCTTTCTGAAAAAGTACCAATTTCAAAATAGTACTTTTTCCAAAAAAAAGTACCTTCTTCAAAAAACTACATCTTCCAAGAGAAAAAGTACCGAAAACGTTAATTTTCAAAAAAAAGTACCAAAACTATAAAATTAAATTTTATATAAAATTACCAATTTGAAAAATGTTTCTATCCAAAAAAAAGTAACGAAATTTAAAAAAAAAAAATACTTACCGAAAACAGTCCCTTTTCCAAAAAAATTACCAAAAATTTTACCCTTTTCAGAAAAAAGTACATTTTCCAGAGAAAAAGTACCGAAAAAGTTCATTTTCAAAAAAAAAATACCAAAAAAATATTCCAAAAAAAGTACCGAAATTTTCAAATAAAATAATTGCCGAAAAATACCCTCTTAAAAAAATACCAAAAAATGTACCCTTTTCAGAAAAAAGTACAAAAAACTGTTGTAAAAAAGTACCAAAAAAATGTTCTTTATCTAAAAACGTACCAATTTCAAAATAGTACTTTTCCCCTAAATAAGTACCTCTTTTTCAAACCATAAGTATCTTTTCCAAAAAAAAGTACCTTTTCCAAAAAAAATTACGAAAAAGTTCCCTTTTCAAAAAAAAACCTTTACCATTTTACCAAAACAAAAAGTACAAAAAAAAAATTATTTTTCTGCGAAAGTTCCAAATTCCAAAATAAAGTACCAAAAAAGTTCCTTTTTCCAAAAAAAGAGGTACCAAAAATGTTTCTTTTTCAAAAAAATTGCAAAAAAAATTTAATTTTTCTAAAAAAGTATTGGAAAACAGTACAAAAAAATAATTTTTCTAAAAAAGTACTAATGTAAAAAAAGTACTTATTCCAAAAAAATATCCTTTCCAAAAAAAAGTATTTTTCGCACAAAAGTATTTTTTCCAAAAAAAGTACACAAAAAATAAATTTTTCTAAAAAAAAGTACAAATTTCAAATATGTACTCCTTCCAAAAATCATTTCCATTTTTCAAACAAAAAGTACCAAAAGTATTAAATTTTTCTAAAAATGTAGCAATTTCTTCTTTCTGTATCTTCCAAAAAAGAGTACCAAAAAAAGTACATTTTCCGAAAACAAAAATACCGAAAAAGTACGTTTTCCAAAAAAAAATTCTACCAACAAAATTTAATTTTCAAAATGAGTATCAATTTCAAAAAAGTGCTTCTTCCCAAAAAACACCTTTTCTAAAAAAAGATACAATTTCCAAACAAGAAAAGAAAATAAATAAAATTTTCTAAAAAAATACCAATTTCAAAAAGAACTTTTTCCATAAAAAACAGTAATTTTTCCGCAAAAAATACCTTTTCCTAAAAAAATTTCCAATTCCAAAACAATACTTTTTCCAAAAAAAAAATAATATTAGCGAAAATTTTTTAGCTTTTCCAAAACAAAGTACCAAAAAAAAATTACTTTTTCTAAAAAAGTACCATCTTCAAAAAAATACAGAAAAAATACATTTTTTCAAAAATTAAATTACAGTTTGAAAAAATTACTTTTCCCAAAAAAAATTTATAATTTTTGAAGTGCTTTTGCCATTTTTTTTTGTATTTAAAATTAAAAAAAAAAATGAAAAAACAACACTCAATGAAAAAAATTCCCGTTTCAACGAATGTCAAACTTTTCACACTGAAGTAACGCTTTAACAAACAAGTCGAACGAAAATAAAAAATATATAAATTTAAAAAATATAAATAATAATTGCATAGTTTTGTTTTTTATTCGGTTTGTTGTTTAACGAATACTCGATTTAACGAACAACCTAGACGTCCTGTAATTCGTTTAACCAGAATTCTACAAAATTTTCTACAAATATAATTTATAATTACGTTCTAATTTTCTACACTTTTTCCCGTATAAACTTTATTTTAGTGGTTTTTTACACTTATCGTGTTGCAATCTTAGACTACAAATAGAGGTTAAAATATTTCGTGTATATTTTTTTTTTATATTAATGTATATAATCTATACATATAAAGAAGTGGTGTGAGTGACTGACTCAACATCGCCCAGCCTAGACTCCTGGACCTAGGAACTTAAAATTTACAAGGGATTTTCCAATATTTCAATGGAGATTGCCAAAAAGTGGAAAAAGTTTTCCGTTTTTGCATAAAAAGTAACGGCATTTTTAAAAAACTAACCGTTACTTTTTTAACACATAAAAGTAACGGTTTTTTTAAAGAAACAGTTTAATCAACAACTAACGGTTTTTGTTTTTTAAGTAGCGATATTTTTCAAAAAATAACGGGTTTAAAAACGTAACTGTTGTTTAAAAAAAATAGCGGGTTTTAAAAAAATATAATGCGTTTTTTTTAAGTAACTTTACTTTTCAAAAAAAGAACGGGGTTTTAAAACAAAAAGAAACGTTTTTTTTTCAAAAAAGGAACGTTTTTTTTAAGTATTTTTTTTTCAAAACTTAACGGTTTTTGTCATGGTACTTTTCAAAAGAATAACGGGTTTAAAAAAAGTTTTTTTTTTTCACAATATGGAACTTTTTTTTAAGTAACAGTAGTTTTTATCTGTCTATCTATTTATATAAAAGAGTAGTGTGATATACTGAGTGACTCAACATCGCCCATCCTAGCACCTGCTCCTAGAAACTTTAAATTTGGCATATAGGTTCCTCCTGGGAAGGTACCCTCCACTAAGATGGGATTTTTTTATATTACATCGGAGATGGCCAAAAAGTGGGAAACTGGTCCAAATAACCGAAAAATTGGTATACAGTTTCCTCCTGGAAAGGAGAATTTAAATAAGACGGAATTTTTTGATATTCCAACGAAGATGGCCAAAAAGTATTCAGATAATAAATATCTTATTCCAAAAAATATCGTTTTCCAAAAAAAAATACTTTTTCAAAAAAAAAGTACTTTTTCCACAAAGAAAGTACTTTTTCCACAAAAAAATACGTTTTTCTAAACAAGTGCTTTTACCAAAAAAATGGACTTTTCCCGGAAAAGGTGCTTTCACCAGAAAAAAGACTTTTTCGAAAAAAAAAAAAAAATGCTTTTACCAAAAAGTTGTCAAAAACAAAAAAAAAAAATACTTTTTCAAAAAAAAAGTTAAGATTTTTCTTTCAAAAAACTACATACTATTCTAAAAAATAATTTTATTTTTTTTGATAACAAATTTTCAAAAAATCTAAAAAACTGTAAGTTTGTAAAAATTTGAAGAATACATATAACAATTTTCATGTTATATTAATTTTCATGATCATGGCACGATGGGTTATTTCCAAAAAGTTCTTTAAACAAGTACTTACTAATTAAACATGGCCAAATGAAGACCTCCACTAAAAGTAAAGAGTCCCATTTTACGACCATTGGCTAAAAAGTAGAAATATAGGTTTTCTGTGATGTAGGCTAATACACTGAAAATGCACTTATTGAATTTTCCACTGAAAACGTGGTATTACCGGGATTTAAAATGTTTAAGAAGTGCTCATCTTAATCAAACTGTTAAGCTAAATCTGAAACTTAAAACTTAAGTTGTTTCCAAAATAGGCAGATCAGTAAAAATTTGGTTTTTGAAAAATTTTATAAGAACATGGAAACTCGATTAATTGATAGTCGAAACATTGAATTTTATATGTAGTTATAAAAACATGCGCACTGAGAAGGGCTAATTAGGAACTCGGAGATGAAGAGGATAGAATGTTAAAAACCCCTAAAATAATTAAATGTTTGCCTTTAAGACATCGAAAAAGTTTTTGCATAAATTGATACCATTTTTTCACAAAAATATTATATTTAAGTTTCAATATTTCAAGTAGTTCCAAAAATAATAGTCTTTTGAACTAAAAACTTCATTCACATTGTATGTATTTTTTAATTTTCATTAGCATTGTTCTCAAACCTTATTTTTTATAAATCAATTTTAATCTAAATTGAAAAAAAAAAAAATAAAAGCAACAGAAAAAATTACAAAATGTATTCCCGTTTTTTTGGCTCAGAAAAAGTATTTTTGTTAATTATTACAATTTTTAATTTAAGTACAAAATAAGTACATCTACAGTCTTATTTCTACTTCTAATTTACACACAATTTTATTCAAGCTAAAAACAATGCTACATTGATGTGAAATATAATAAAATAAGTTGGTCTTTCATTTGCGCCATTACTTTTTAATGTTGGACTCTTTGTTCATACGGGTCGCGGAAGCTTTACCAGCCCTGGTCCATATATATATTAAGAGCATTTGTGGATACCCCGATGAAACGAAAATTTTGACTGTTTTATAAAATAGAATATTTTTCGAAAAAATTTCGTGGCTCCTGGTCCTAACCAAGGTCCAATTTTTAATAGGGATGTCGTTATCACGGGCGTAGGGTAAAGGCAGGAGTAATACATATTTTCATCGACTTTCCTTTAACTTTATCAGTTTTCAAGCTATAGGCCATATTCTAAAATCAGATAAGGAGCGCAGTCTTGAATACTTCAGATAAGCTGATGGCGCCATTTACCAGGTAATATCATATTTTAACAATAAAATTTAACAAATAAATTCTGGAAAATAGTTTTGAAAAATAACACTCAAAAATGGTTAAGCCACAGGAAATTTTTACTATTTTGTTAAAGAAGATTAACTTAAATCTATGCTTAAGTCAGTTTTTAAATACAAAATGGGTTCAAAAATAGTCAACTCGATTTAAAACACATTCAATAGATTTTTTATGTTTATTGTTTTGGAAATACATGGAATTCCGTTCTGAAATTTTAGTATAACAGTTTTTGTAGAAAAGTTTCTACTATCGACTTACGAAAAAAAAAACTTGGAATTCTGGAAGGCCCATAATGAAGATGTACTCTTAAAATTAAAAAGTGAAAAATTTAAAAAATAAATTTATGATCGGGAGATAAAAATCGTATAGGACCAAATATTGTTTACAGGTTCCACAATTTCCTGCTTTTGTTTTCATTGGTTGCCCAGGACCAAATATTTTTTACAGGTTAGCAATTTCATGCTTTTGTGTTCATTTGTTAAAAAGAGTAAATAATTTTGCTGCAGTTGAAACCTACAAGTTTTAAGTGAATATGTAAATTTCTTTCAGAGTTGTAAAGAATACCATTTACCAACTTTTGCTCTTTTTTAAACCTATAACTTCTAAATATTCAAAATCTTCTATATCTTAAAAATCCTAGACGCCGTTAACGGTAGTTTTTAATATCGGAATATATAAAGATTTCATCTTTTAATAATTAAACATTAAAATTGTTTGCTTAATTCCAAGTTCCTAGCTCCAATGGTTTAAACTTTGTGATTAATGGCCATTTATCCTATTACTATGGTTTTATATTAAATTCCAAAAAGTTTTTCTTCAGTGAATTACCTGAAGTGTTTTGGACAAAAGGAGACTTTTCCCCGTAAACATTTCCAAAAATCCCTTCTTAGTGGATGTATATACGAGGGGAAGAACCTACATGCCGAATTTCAAGTTCCTAGCTGCAGCGGCTTGGCCATGGTGATTAAGGGGACATTTTTTTCTTTGTGCCAGATTCTCATTGAGTTTTTATAGGGAATTCCAAAAAGTGTATTTTAAGTGCATTATCCATTACTCTATTTGAAATTACAGATTTCTAGCAGAAGAGGTTTAAGCAGAAAGATAAGATGGATATTTTTTATCGTAACAATTTCCAAAAATAGTCTACGATTTCAGATTTCTAGCGAAGAGGTTTAAGCAGAACGTTAAGCAAAACACTTTTTTGTTTTTTTGTGCAACCTTTTAATTATTTCCAAAAATCATGTTTCCGAGAATTGTGTCTACGCCGGAGACAGAGCCTTCATACCAAATTTGAAGTTCCAAGCCCATGCGGTTAAAGCTGGGAGATTACTTATTAACATTTGAACCCCATTTTAACTATGTTTTTATTTCAAAAAGTAGTTAATTAGTCTGTACATCAACACATATTTTATACTGGCGGACAATGCCCACAAGGTTGTTAGCGTAGATAAGACGTTTTTTTTTTGCGTTAAAGTTCAAAATGTAATTTTTATTGGACAATACAATAAAGTATTACCTATTTTATTTAACAGATTTGCAGAAATTTTTTACTCAGCGAAGCCTGCTTCGGACATACCGCAGAGTAAAAAACCCCTAAGTCCGGCCGCAGGCCGGCTACGCAGAAAAACTTTAATACTCACACAATCTTCTTTTAAAATTTGTCTTTGAAGAATATGTATATTTTTTACTGGGGATTATTAGCATAATAATGTTAGGCATAGTTCCTATATTGGTTTGAGAGTTATGATAGAAACATTTCAATTCATAATTCCCAAATCGGAAATTGGGATAATGTCATGTCATTCCTGCCTAAAAATGTAGATCCCCAAATGAATAACTTCTTATAAAAATCGTCCAGGCCCAAATATTTTTTTTTACAATTTTTTTGCTTTTGTGTTCATTTGTCAAAAAGAGTATATAATTTTGAAGCACTTGGAACCTAAAAATTTCAAGAGAATAGGAAAATGTATTTAAAAGTTATGAATAAGTACCAACTTTTACCCCTTTTTATACAGTTAACTTCTGAATATCCAAAATATTTTATAACCTAATTTTTATTATACTTGACTAGCTTAAAAGTCCGAGATATCGTTACCAATAGTTTTTAATGTCGGAATACATTAAAAAGAAAATGATTTCCTGTTTCAAATGGTTCGAAATGGTACGATATAATTACCTAATGGTTTTAATTATGATGTTAAATAGAGATTGTCCGTTTTTGCCCCTCTCTTGGTTGATGTCTACGCTTAAGAGAACCTAAATGGAAAATCTCAAGTTCCCAGATCCTACGATTTGAGCCGGGCTATTAACGGTCACTTTTCCTTTTTAACCCCATTTATACAACGTTTTAATTGTAAGTTCAAAGAAACACATATTTTAAAAGTCAGATTTGTAGCCAAATGTTATTTGGCAAAATATTAAAAAGTAGATTTGCCCTTCACCGTAAGAAATTTCACCATATAAATTTCTTATTAGATAATGTCTGCTCCAGACGAGGAACCTTCAAGTCAAATTCAAGTTCCTTACTCCAGCGGTTTAAGCTTTGTGATTAGCCACAATTTTAAGCCCCGCTTTTATGGTGAGTTCCAAAAAAATATTCTTCAATGTTTTCCTTTTTATCCATCCCAGCTAAGTTTACAAAAATCCCGTCTTAGTGGATGTCTTATTTAATAACAATTTGAAGTTGAATATATTTTTACCATTTTTATCAAGTTTTTATTGGAAATTTCAAAAAGTATATTTTCGATAAATTAGCGCATACATCAGGGAATACATATCCTAAAATAAACATTTCTATACAAAAGGGTTGGGCAGTAAATCAAGAGGAAACCTTTTCACTTTTTGCTCCATTACGTAAACATTTCCAATAATCCCATATTTGTGGATGTCTACGCCAGAGGAGGAACGTACATGCCGAATTTCAAAATCAAGCGGTTTGGGCTGAGTGGTTACGGGAACATATTTGCCTTTGCACCACATTTTTATCAAGTTTTATTGGAAGTTCCTAAAGGCAAATTTTAGATTTCCAGCTGAAGGGGTTTAAGTAGGACGATAAGGGGACGACTTTTTATCCTTTTTGTCCTAACAATTTCCATAGGTCGTGATTAGTTGTACACGATCAAGAAGGAACCTCCATGACAAATTGAAGTTCCAAGCTCCAGTGGCTTAGATTGGGTGGTGAGCCTGTACTAAATCCCTTTTAAATACAATTTTTACTATGTTTTTATTGCATATTTTAGAATTTATTTTTCCAGTAAATTAGTCCATATACCAAAGAGCACATAATTATAGTAACGGGCAATCCCTTTACTGCGTTTTAATTAGAAGTTCAAAGAAACACATTTTAAAAGTCAAATTTCTAGCTAAATGTTATTTAGGATGGCATTTAAAGGAAGATTTCGCTCTCACGGTAAGAATTTCTTTAAATTTATTCTTATATAATGTCTTCGCCAAATTTCAAGTTCCTTACTCCAGCGGTTTAAGCTTTGTAATTAATCCCAATTTTTCTTATTAAAACCCCTTTTTACTGTAATTCCATCTTTGTGAGTGGATGAGAAACCTACATGCCGTATTAAAAAATCAAGCGGTTTGGGCTGTGTGATTAAGGGAACATATTTGCCTTTTTTGTTTAAAATTCCTAAAGGTATATTTTAAGTGCTGTAGCCCATAGATTATTGGCTAATGCACTTGAAATTTCAGATTTTTAGCCAAAGGGGTTTGAACAGGACGATAAGGGGAGGACTCTTTATCTTTTTGTACTACATACTAATAAATTATCTTTTCATTAAATTAGAACTCATACCAATGAACACATAAGTAATGGTAACGTGAAAGCTCACTAGGTTGTTATCATAGATAACACGTTGTTTTGCCTTAAAGTTTAAAATGTAATTTCTATTGGAAAACGGAATAAAGTATTTACTTTTTTATTTTACAGCCTTCCATAAATGTTTTACTCAGGGAAGCTGTCTTTGGACATACCACAGAATAGAAAAATCCTAAACCTGGCCGCAGTCCGTCTACGCAGAAAAACTGTAATATATTGGGGGTTAAGACAAACATATTTTCATTCGTAATTCCCAAATTGTAAATAGTGATAATGCCAGGCCATACCTGCCTAAAGGTTTGGATGCCATCTCTACTACATTGTGTTTTATTTTCCTTAAATTATTAAATTCTTATCCAAAATCAATTACATTTTAAACTTGAAGGCAAAACAATGTTGTCCCCATGCTAACAATGCAGCGGGCATACCCCTATTAGTACTAAAAATACATCTTAATCCGCTATAGTTCGTACCATAGTGTGGACGTATCCCAACGTCATAGGGATGAGCCCTCTTGGTCGGTTAGGGTGGGTAACCGTCCGTAAAAAATGTTTATACAAACAAAAACTAATTAAAATTATTAATTATAGGTAAATAAAAACCAAACACAAACTACATTGTTATGAAGCTTCAAACTCCTGCAGCTAGAGTTTGCAGGCAAGGATTTGGATCTGTGATCAACATCACATGAATTCTGTATAATATTCCACATGTTGGTCATAATATAAAAAAATATTCACAAAACTTACAATGAATAAAAATTTTTAGGCAGAACTACTCGCAGAAAAAAGAGCATCGTTTTATAATAGTTTTAGAGCATCATGTAATGACTACAATTCGTAGCAATCATATTATGATCCTAAATGACGATAAAATCGCCTTCGGTAATCGTAATATGATCATCCAGAGTCATGTATATGATAATAAAATCAAAGTATGATAATTTCAATCAATCATACCTTTTCTCTGCGTGTAGGGGCACTCCGGGCAAGCCCGGCTTTAGCCGGCTTGTAATATAATAAAATTTAAGTGATACCCGAGTAAAAAATATATGTATATTCTCTTATATTTTTACTTCTAAAAATATATTACAATATGATAGTTTTTATGATAATTATATGTTTCTAATGCTGTAAAATATCAAACGATTTATTATTATAGAATGACCTTTACAAAATAAGATATCAAGCATATATGCTGTATATATAAAAGATCAATTGTCATATATGGTAATACATTTTCATATAAAACATAATAAGTTACCATATATGGTCATATATATATGATATAATACTATATATAGTCTTCTAACAATATTTTTTTTTGTGATATATAAGATATACTTATATGTATATGGTGCCATATTTATAATACAACTAACGACTTAATTAATATACCATACTTATGTAAGATACCATATATGACACAATCATTAATATTTTCAATGCGCATAAGATATAATCATGTATTATTATATATAACCCTATACATGAGCCTAATGTCTTATTTTTTTTTTTTTTTTACTTTATTCAAAATTATATATCTATAACTATATAAGAGTAGCGTGACTGAGATACTGAGTGACTGAGTGACTGAGTGACTGAGTGACTGAGGGCTGAGTGACTCAACATCGCCCAGCCAAAACCTCTGGACCTAGGAACTTGAAATTTGGTAAATATGTTCCTCCTCCGACTTAGACCTCCACTAAGAAGCGATTTTTTGATATTCCAACGGACAAGACCACAAAGTGGAAAAACTCCTCCTTTTTTGGAAAATAATGTCCCTTTTCCCCAGCCAAGACCTCTGGACCTAGGAACTTGAAATTTGGTACATATGTTCCTCCTCCGGCTTAGACCTCCACTAAGAAGCGATTTTTGGATATTCCTACGGAGAAGGCCAAAAAGTGGAAAACTCCTCCTTTTTCGGAAAATAGTGTCCATTTTTCCGAAAAAAGTACCTTTTTCCAAAAAAAAAAAAGTACCGAAAACGAAGTCCAAAAAAAGTACCTTCTTTCAAAAAAAGTACCTTCTTCCAAAAAAGTACCAAGAGAAAAAGTACCAAGAGAAAAAGTACCAAGAGAAAAAGTACCAAAAACGTTAATTTTCAAAAAAAAAGTACCAAAAAATTTTTATTTTTACCAAAAAAAAAGTACCAAAACTATTGACAAAAAAGTACCAAAAAAGTTAAATTTTCCAAATAAGTACCAATTTCAAAAATGTCCCTTTCCAAAAAAGAGTACTGAAATTTTCAAAGAAAATAATTACCAAAAAAAGCCCCTTTCCCAAAAAAAAGTACCAAAAAATGTACCCTTTCCAGAAAAAAGGTACCAAAAAAAGTAAAATTTCAGAGAGAAAAAGTTCCGAAAATGTTCATTTTCAAAAAAAAAGTACCAAAAAATTTTTCTTTTTACCAAAAAAAAAGTACCAAAACTATTGGCAAAAAGGAACCAAAAAAAATAAATATTCTAAAAAAGTACTGATTTCAAAAATGTCCCTTTCCAAAAAAAAGTACCGAAATTTTCAAAAATAAATAATTGCCGAAAAAGTCCCTTATCCAAAATAAAAGTACCAAAAAATGAGAAAAAGTACCGAAAATGTTCATTTTCAAAAAAAAAGTACCTAAAAATTTTTCTTTTTACCAAAAAAAAGTACCAAAAATATTGGCAAAAAAGTACCAAAAAAATTAAATATTCCAAAAATGTACTGATTTCAGAAATGTCCCTCTCCAAAAAAAAGTACCGAAGTTTTCAAAAAAAGTTCCTTATCCAAAATAAAAGTTCCAAAAAAATTAATTTTCTTAAAATGTATCAATTTCAAAAAAAAGTACCTTTCCAAAAAAAAAGTACCGAAATTTTCAAAAAAAAAAATTACCGAAAAAGCCTATTCCAAAAAAAGTACCAAAAAATGTACCCTTTTCAGAAAAAAGTACAAAAAACTATTGTAAAAAAGCACCAAAAAAATTTTCTCTTTCTGAAAAAGTACCAATTTCAAAATAGTACTTTTTCCAAAAAAAAGTACCTTCTTCAAAAAACTACATCTTCCAAGAGAAAAAGTACCGAAAACGTTAATTTTCAAAAAAAAGTACCAAAACTATAAAATTAAATTTTATATAAAATTACCAATTTGAAAAATGTTTCTATCCAAAAAAAAGTAACGAAATTTAAAAAAAAAAAATACTTACCGAAAACAGTCCCTTTTCCAAAAAAATTACCAAAAATTTTACCCTTTTCAGAAAAAAGTACATTTTCCAGAGAAAAAGTACCGAAAAAGTTCATTTTCAAAAAAAAAATACCAAAAAAATATTCCAAAAAAAGTACCGAAATTTTCAAATAAAATAATTGCCGAAAAATACCCTCTTAAAAAAATACCAAAAAATGTACCCTTTTCAGAAAAAAGTACAAAAAACTGTTGTAAAAAAGTACCAAAAAAATGTTCTTTATCTAAAAACGTACCAATTTCAAAATAGTACTTTTCCCCTAAATAAGTACCTCTTTTTCAAACCATAAGTATCTTTTCCAAAAAAAAGTACCTTTTCCAAAAAAAATTACGAAAAAGTTCCCTTTTCAAAAAAAAACCTTTACCATTTTACCAAAACAAAAAGTACAAAAAAAAAATTATTTTTCTGCGAAAGTTCCAAATTCCAAAATAAAGTACCAAAAAAGTTCCTTTTTCCAAAAAAAGAGGTACCAAAAATGTTTCTTTTTCAAAAAAATTGCAAAAAAAATTTAATTTTTCTAAAAAAGTATTGGAAAACAGTACAAAAAAATAATTTTTCTAAAAAAGTACTAATGTAAAAAAAGTACTTATTCCAAAAAAATATCCTTTCCAAAAAAAAGTATTTTTCGCACAAAAGTATTTTTTCCAAAAAAAGTACACAAAAAATAAATTTTTCTAAAAAAAAGTACAAATTTCAAATATGTACTCCTTCCAAAAATCATTTCCATTTTTCAAACAAAAAGTACCAAAAGTATTAAATTTTTCTAAAAATGTAGCAATTTCTTCTTTCTGTATCTTCCAAAAAAGAGTACCAAAAAAAGTACATTTTCCGAAAACAAAAATACCGAAAAAGTACGTTTTCCAAAAAAAAATTCTACCAACAAAATTTAATTTTCAAAATGAGTATCAATTTCAAAAAAGTGCTTCTTCCCAAAAAACACCTTTTCTAAAAAAAGATACAATTTCCAAACAAGAAAAGAAAATAAATAAAATTTTCTAAAAAAATACCAATTTCAAAAAGAACTTTTTCCATAAAAAACAGTAATTTTTCCGCAAAAAATACCTTTTCCTAAAAAAATTTCCAATTCCAAAACAATACTTTTTCCAAAAAAAAAATAATATTAGCGAAAATTTTTTAGCTTTTCCAAAACAAAGTACCAAAAAAAAATTACTTTTTCTAAAAAAGTACCATCTTCAAAAAAATACAGAAAAAATACATTTTTTCAAAAATTAAATTACAGTTTGAAAAAATTACTTTTCCCAAAAAAATTTATAATTTTTGAAGTGCTTTTGCCATTTTTTTTTGTATTTAAAATTTAAAAAAAAAATGAAAAAACAACACTCAATGAAAAAAATTCCCGTTTCAACGAATGTCAAACTTTTCACACTGAAGTAACGCTTTAACAAACAAGTCGAACGAAAATAAAAAATATATAAATTTAAAAAATATAAATAATAATTGCATAGTTTTGTTTTTTATTCGGTTTGTTGTTTAACGAATACTCGATTTAACGAACAACCTAGACGTCCTGTAATTCGTTTAACCAGAATTCTACAAAATTTTCTACAAATATAATTTATAATTACGTTCTAATTTTCTACACTTTTTCCCGTATAAACTTTATTTTAGTGGTTTTTTACACTTATCGTGTTGCAATCTTAGACTACAAATAGAGGTTAAAATATTTCGTGTATATTTTTTTTTTTATATTAATGTATATAATCTATACATATAAAGAAGTGGTGTGAGTGACTGACTCAACATCGCCCAGCCTAGACTCCTGGACCTAGGAACTTAAAATTTACAAGGGATTTTCCAATATTTCAATGGAGATTGCCAAAAAGTGGAAAAAGTTTTCCGTTTTTGCATAAAAAGTAACGGCATTTTTAAAAAACTAACCGTTACTTTTTTAACACATAAAAGTAACGGTTTTTTTAAAGAAACAGTTTAATCAACAACTAACGGTTTTTGTTTTTTAAGTAGCGATATTTTTCAAAAAATAACGGGTTTAAAAACGTAACTGTTGTTTAAAAAAAATAGCGGGTTTTAAAAAAATATAATGCGTTTTTTTAAGTAACTTTACTTTTCAAAAAAAGAACGGGGTTTTAAAACAAAAAGAAACGTTTTTTTTTCAAAAAAGGAACGTTTTTTTTAAGTATTTTTTTTTCAAAACTTAACGGTTTTTGTCATGGTACTTTTCAAAAGAATAACGGGTTTAAAAAAAGTTTTTTTTTTCACAATATGGAACTTTTTTTTAAGTAACAGTAGTTTTTATCTGTCTATCTATTTATATAAAAGAGTAGTGTGATATACTGAGTGACTCAACATCGCCCATCCTAGCACCTGCTCCTAGAAACTTTAAATTTGGCATATAGGTTCCTCCTGGGAAGGTACCCTCCACTAAGATGGGATTTTTTTATATTACATCGGAGATGGCCAAAAAGTGGGAAACTGGTCCAAATAACCGAAAAATTGGTATACAGTTTCCTCCTGGAAAGGAGAATTTAAATAAGACGGAATTTTTTGATATTCCAACGAAGATGGCCAAAAAGTATTCAGATAATAAATATCTTATTCCAAAAAATATCGTTTTCCAAAAAAAAATACTTTTTCAAAAAAAAAGTACTTTTTCCACAAAGAAAGTACTTTTTCCACAAAAAAATACGTTTTTCTAAACAAGTGCTTTTACCAAAAAAATGGACTTTTCCCGGAAAAGGTGCTTTCACCAGAAAAAAGACTTTTTCGAAAAAAAAAAAAAAATGCTTTTACCAAAAAGTTGTCAAAAACAAAAAAAAAAAAAATACTTTTTCAAAAAAAAAGTTAAGATTTTTTTTCAAAAAACTACATACTATTCTAAAAAATAATTTTATTTTTTTTGATAACAAATTTTCAAAAAATCTAAAAAACTGTAAGTTTGTAAAAATTTGAAGAATACATATAACAATTTTCATGTTATATTAATTTTCATGATCATGGCACGATGGGTTATTTCCAAAAAGTTCTTTAAACAAGTACTTACTAATTAAACATGGCCAAATGAAGACCTCCACTAAAAGTAAAGAGTCCCATTTTACGACCATTGGCTAAAAAGTAGAAATATAGGTTTTCTGTGATGTAGGCTAATACACTGAAAATGCACTTATTGAATTTTCCACTGAAAACGTGGTATTACCGGGATTTAAAATGTTTAAGAAGTGCTCATCTTAATCAAACTGTTAAGCTAAATCTGAAACTTAAAACTTAAGTTGTTTCCAAAATAGGCAGATCAGTAAAAATTTGGTTTTTGAAAAATTTTATAAGAACATGGAAACTCGATTAATTGATAGTCGAAACATTGAATTTTATATGTAGTTATAAAAACATGCGCACTGAGAAGGGCTAATTAGGAACTCGGAGATGAAGAGGATAGAATGTTAAAAACCCCTAAAATAATTAAATGTTTGCCTTTAAGACATCGAAAAAGTTTTTGCATAAATTGATACCATTTTTTCACAAAAATATTATATTTAAGTTTCAATATTTCAAGTAGTTCCAAAAATAATAGTCTTTTGAACTAAAAACTTCATTCACATTGTATGTATTTTTTAATTTTCATTAGCATTGTTCTCAAACCTTATTTTTTATAAATCAATTTTAATCTAAATTGAAAAAAAAAAAATAAAAACAACAGAAAAAATTACAAAATGTATTCCCGTTTTTTTGGCTCAGAAAAAGTATTTTTGTTAATTATTACAATTTTTAATTTAAGTACAAAATAAGTACATCTACAGTCTTATTTCTACTTCTAATTTACACACAATTTTATTCAAGCTAAAAACAATGCTACATTGATGTGAAATATAATAAAATAAGTTGGTCTTTCATTTGCGCCATTACTTTTTAATGTTGGACTCTTTGTTCATACGGGTCGCGGAAGCTTTACCAGCCCTGGTCCATATATATATTAAGAGCATTTGTGGATACCCCGATGAAACGAAAATTTTGACTGTTTTATAAAATAGAATATTTTTCGAAAAAATTTCGTGGCTCCTGGTCCTAACCAAGGTCCAATTTTTAATAGGGATGTCGTTATCACGGGCGTAGGGTAAAGGCAGGAGTAATACATATTTTCATCGACTTTGCTTTAACTTTATCAGTTTTCAAGCTATAGGCCATATTCTAAAATCAGATAAGGAGCGCAGTCTTGAATACTTCAGATAAGCTGATGGCGCCATTTACCAGGTAATATCATATTTTAACAATAAAATTTAACAAATAAATTCTGGAAAATAGTTTTGAAAAATAACACTCAAAAATGGTTAAGCCACAGGAAATTTTTACTATTTTGTTAAAGAAGATTAACTTAAATCTATGCTTAAGTCAGTTTTTAAATACAAAATGGGTTCAAAAATAGTCAACTCGATTTAAAACACATTCAATAGATTTTTTATGTTTATTGTTTTGGAAATACATGGAATTCCGTTCTGAAATTTTAGTATAACAGTTTTTGTAGAAAAGTTTCTACTATCGACTTACGAAAAAAAAAACTTGGAATTCTGGAAGGCCCATAATGAAGATGTACTCTTAAAATTAAAAAGTGAAAAATTTAAAAAATAAATTTATGATCGGGAGATAAAAATCGTATAGGACCAAATATTGTTTACAGGTTCCACAATTTCCTGCTTTTGTTTTCATTGGTTGCCCAGGACCAAATATTTTTTACAGGTTAGCAATTTCATGCTTTTGTGTTCATTTGTTAAAAAGAGTAAATAATTTTGCTGCAGTTGAAACCTACAAGTTTTAAGTGAATATGTAAATTTCTTTCAGAGTTGTAAAGAATACCATTTACCAACTTTTGCTCTTTTTTAAACCTATAACTTCTAAATATTCAAAATCTTCTATATCTTAAAAATCCTAGACGCCGTTAACGGTAGTTTTTAATATCGGAATATATAAAGATTTCATCTTTTAATAATTAAACATTAAAATTGTTTGCTTAATTCCAAGTTCCTAGCTCCAGTGGTTTAAACTTTGTGATTAATGGCCATTTATCCTATTACTATGGTTTTATATTAAATTCCAAAAAGTTTTTCTTCAGTGAATTACCTGAAGTGTTTTGGACAAAAGGAGACTTTTCCCCGTAAACATTTCCAAAAATCCCTTCTTAGTGGATGTATATACGAGGGGAAGAACCTACATGCCGAATTTCAAGTTCCTAGCTGCAGCGGCTTGGCCATGGTGATTAAGGGGACATTTTTTTCTTTGTGCCAGATTCTCATTGAGTTTTTATAGGGAATTCCAAAAAGTGTATTTTAAGTGCATTATCCATTACTCTATTTGAAATTACAGATTTCTAGCAGAAGAGGTTTAAGCAGAAAGATAAGATGGATATTTTTTATCGTAACAATTTCCAAAAATAGTCTACGATTTCAGATTTCTAGCGAAGAGGTTTAAGCAGAACGTTAAGCAAAACACTTTTTTGTTTTTTTGTGCAACCTTTTAATTATTTCCAAAAATCATGTTTCCGAGAATTGTGTCTACGCCGGAGACAGAGCCTTCATACCAAATTTGAAGTTCCAAGCCCATGCGGTTAAAGCTGGGAGATTACTTATTAACATTTGAACCCCATTTTAACTATGTTTTTATTTCAAAAAGTAGTTAATTAGTCTGTACATCAACACATATTTTATACTGGCGGACAATGCCCACAAGGTTGTTAGCGTAGATAAGACGTTTTTTTTTGCGTTAAAGTTCAAAATGTAATTTTTATTGGACAATACAATAAAGTATTACCTATTTTATTTAACAGATTTGCAGAAATTTTTTACTCAGCGAAGCCTGCTTCGGACATACCGCAGAGTAAAAAACCCCTAAGTCCGGCCGCAGGCCGGCTACGCAGAAAAACTTTAATACTCACACAA
The DNA here is from genome assembly GCA_021234595.1 of Delia radicum. Lineage (NCBI taxonomy): Eukaryota > Metazoa > Arthropoda > Insecta > Diptera > Anthomyiidae > Delia > Delia radicum. The sequence goes on from CM037852.1 coordinate 196,339,978, forward strand.
TCTTCTTTTAAAATTTGTCTTTGAAGAATATGTATATTTTTTACTGGGGATTATTAGCATAATAATGTTAGGCATAGTTCCTATATTGGTTTGAGAGTTATGATAGAAACATTTCAATTCATAATTCCCAAATCGGAAATTGGGATAATGTCATGTCATTCCTGCCTAAAAATGTAGATCCCCAAATGAATAACTTCTTATAAAAATCGTCCAGGCCCAAATATTTTTTTTTACAATTTTTTTGCTTTTGTGTTCATTTGTCAAAAAGAGTATATAATTTTGAAGCACTTGGAACCTAAAAATTTCAAGAGAATAGGAAAATGTATTTAAAAGTTATGAATAAGTACCAACTTTTACCCCTTTTTATACAGTTAACTTCTGAATATCCAAAATATTTTATAACCTAATTTTATTATACTTGACTAGCTTAAAAGTCCGAGATATCGTTACCAATAGTTTTTAATGTCGGAATACATTAAAAAGAAAATGATTTCCTGTTTCAAATGGTTCGAAATGGTACGATATAATTACCTAATGGTTTTAATTATGATGTTAAATAGAGATTGTCCGTTTTTGCCCCTCTCTTGGTTGATGTCTACGCTTAAGAGAACCTAAATGGAAAATCTCAAGTTCCCAGATCCTACGATTTGAGCCGGGCTATTAACGGTCACTTTTCCTTTTTAACCCCATTTATACAACGTTTTAATTGTAAGTTCAAAGAAACACATATTTTAAAAGTCAGATTTGTAGCCAAATGTTATTTGGCAAAATATTAAAAAGTAGATTTGCCCTTCACCGTAAGAAATTTCACCATATAAATTTCTTATTAGATAATGTCTGCTCCAGACGAGGAACCTTCAAGTCAAATTCAAGTTCCTTACTCCAGCGGTTTAAGCTTTGTGATTAGCCACAATTTTAAGCCCCGCTTTTATGGTGAGTTCCAAAAAAATATTCTTCAATGTTTTCCTTTTTATCCATCCCAGCTAAGTTTACAAAAATCCCGTCTTAGTGGATGTCTTATTTAATAACAATTTGAAGTTGAATATATTTTTACCATTTTTATCAAGTTTTTATTGGAAATTTCAAAAAGTATATTTTCGATAAATTAGCGCATACATCAGGGAATACATATCCTAAAAAAAACATTTCTATACAAAAGGGTTGGGCAGTAAATCAAGAGGAAACCTTTTCACTTTTTGCTCCATTACGTAAACATTTCCAATAATCCCATATTTGTGGATGTCTACGCCAGAGGAGGAACGTACATGCCGAATTTCAAAATCAAGCGGTTTGGGCTGAGTGGTTACGGGAACATATTTGCCTTTGCACCACATTTTTATCAAGTTTTATTGGAAGTTCCTAAAGGCAAATTTTAGATTTCCAGCTGAAGGGGTTTAAGTAGGACGATAAGGGGACGACTTTTTATCCTTTTTGTCCTAACAATTTCCATAGGTCGTGATTAGTTGTACACGATCAAGAAGGAACCTCCATGACAAATTGAAGTTCCAAGCTCCAGTGGCTTAGATTGGGTGGTGAGCCTGTACTAAATCCCTTTTAAATACAATTTTTACTATGTTTTTATTGCATATTTTAGAATTTATTTTTCCAGTAAATTAGTCCATATACCAAAGAGCACATAATTATAGTAACGGGCAATCCCTTTACTGCGTTTTAATTAGAAGTTCAAAGAAACACATTTTAAAAGTCAAATTTCTAGCTAAATGTTATTTAGGATGGCATTTAAAGGAAGATTTCGCTCTCACGGTAAGAATTTCTTTAAATTTATTCTTATATAATGTCTTCGCCAAATTTCAAGTTCCTTACTCCAGCGGTTTAAGCTTTGTAATTAATCCCAATTTTTCTTATTAAAACCCCTTTTTACTGTAATTCCATCTTTGTGAGTGGATGAGAAACCTACATGCCGTATTAAAAAATCAAGCGGTTTGGGCTGTGTGATTAAGGGAACATATTTGCCTTTTTTGTTTAAAATTCCTAAAGGTATATTTTAAGTGCTGTAGCCCATAGATTATTGGCTAATGCACTTGAAATTTCAGATTTTTAGCCAAAGGGGTTTGAACAGGACGATAAGGGGAGGACTCTTTATCTTTTTGTACTACATACTAATAAATTATCTTTTCATTAAATTAGAACTCATACCAATGAACACATAAGTAATGGTAACGTGAAAGCTCACTAGGTTGTTATCATAGATAACACGTTGTTTTGCCTTAAAGTTTAAAATGTAATTTCTATTGGAAAACGGAATAAAGTATTTACTTTTTTATTTTACAGCCTTCCATAAATGTTTTACTCAGGGAAGCTGTCTTTGGACATACCACAGAATAGAAAAAATCCTAAACCTGGCCGCAGTCCGTCTACGCAGAAAAACTGTAATATATTGGGGGTTAAGACAAACATATTTTCATTCGTAATTCCCAAATTGTAAATAGTGATAATGCCAGGCCATACCTGCCTAAAGGTTTGGATGCCATCTCTACTACATTGTGTTTTATTTTCCTTAAATTATTAAATTCTTATCCAAAATCAATTACATTTTAAACTTGAAGGCAAAACAATGTTGTCCCCATGCTAACAATGCAGCGGGCATACCCCTATTAGTACTAAAAATACATCTTAATCCGCTATAGTTCGTACCATAGTGTGGACGTATCCCAACGTCATAGGGATGAGCCCTCTTGGTCGGTTAGGGTGGGTAACCGTCCGTAAAAAATGTTTATACAAACAAAAACTAATTAAAATTATTAATTATAGGTAAATAAAAACCAAACACAAACTACATTGTTATGAATCTTCAAACTCCTGCAGCTAGAGTTTGCAGGCAAGGATTTGGATCTGTGATCAACATCACATGAATTCTGTATAATATTCCACATGTTGGTCATAATATAAAAAAATATTCACAAAACTTACAATGAATAAAAATTTTTAGGCAGAACTACTCGCAGAAAAAAGAGCATCGTTTTATAATAGTTTTAGAGCATCATGTAATGACTACAATTCGTAGCAATCATATTATGATCCTAAATGACGATAAAATCGCCTTCGGTAATCGTAATATGATCATCCAGAGTCATGTATATGATAATAAAATCAAAGTATGATAATTTCAATCAATCATACCTTTTCTCTGCGTGTAGGGGCACTCCGGGCAAGCCCGGCTTTAGCCGGCTTGTTTAATAATATTTAAGTAGATACCATTAAATATCAACCTATTTTGTTCGAGCTAGCAAAAATTACTTATCTTTTTGAATAGAATTAGATCGAACTAGATCTATATAGATCCCATGGGATATTTTTGGATCTATCAGGATCTTATTGGATCCCCCAATTTCGAGATCAATTTTTATCTAATTTAATAAAGTAATACAAATTGAGGGATATAATAGGATATTACTGGATACTCCAACTTTCAAATTAAATTGGATAAGATTAAATATAGATCTATATAAATTGGGATATTATTTTAAATTAGAGATATATATATTTTTTTTTTTTGACCGGTATTTAAAATTTTGCTAAATTTTTGACAAAATAATAAATTTTGATTAAGACTAATGAAAAACAGTCGATTCACACAAAAATGCGAATAATAATTCTTTCCATTTATTTTTTTTCCGTTAATAGTAGTCGACATCTACAAATAAGGCATTTTAAAAAATCTTTAAAATTAAATTGAACAAAAAACACGTTTTTGCATTTTTATCAAATTTGTACGTCATTTTTGATTCCAGACTAAAGTCTGTTAATGATATCCGATGAAGTGAGAATTTCATATCAGAATAACTTCAAGTATATTAAATTTTTTAAAATTTCGAATTTTTGGTATATTTTAATAATAATACACTTTATTCAAAAAAATGTATTTTTAGTTAAAATTTTACACGGGTTAACGTTTTCCAAATAAATCGAGTTTTTTCATTCGGAATCGTTTGCAACAGAACTGAAGGGTATAATGGCAAATATATGTTTAAGGGACACCCTAATATACATCTGTAGAAAGAAGGAAATTGGTATAAACTTCATATAATAATACTTTCATAATAGTCGGAATTAAATAAAGTCGCTTTGAAGGAATTATACATTCAAATTTGAGTCCTGAATTTAAATGAAGAAAAATTCACTATTTAATTTTGAAACATTTAAATCAACATTATTGACTTAAATTTTTCATGGTAACATCGGAAGTTTTCCTTTGACTGTCTTTGGATATCTTGTTTAAAATTAGTTTTATATAATAGAACAAACTTTTACCCCCTCCACCCAACAACCTAGCTTTTTATAACACATCAAAATATCTGCACAGAAATTTGTTTCCATGACGTTTTTTTTTTTTTTTGTAAAGTTTGTTTCATATATCTGACATGTTTGCAATTTACCTTATTAACATTTATTATTCATTTACTATTATTCTTTTTTTACAACTAGCTGTAAAAACAACACGTAATAGTGAGTGAAAATGAGTGATGCTAATATAGCATTTGTATTCTGCTTTAAAAGCAAATTTGTAGTATTCGGTGATTTTTTTCTTAAATTGGACTTGTTGTTTTGAAGTTTATGTTTTCACAAGATTTTAATTACATATCCACTCAAAAAAGTCCTTCAGTTACTATGCGGTTGCAGTTATTTTAACTTACAAGGAAGGACCGCTGATGGGGTTCTTCGGATTGCCATATAATTTGCATATGTGATAAAGGGCACGAAATAAATATATACTTTTTAGCTGCCTAATTTCATGTTAAACTGTTCAAATTTGGGATAAAAAATAAACCAGTTCTCCGATATTTGTATTTTTAAGCTTATTAAAAGAAATAATATACAAATTTGTTCAAACATTTATTTGAACTAATTGAAATCAAAAATATTTTTAACTAATAAACATTGTTTTGGTAAATCTTCTACCCCTTCTACATTGAAACATGTAAGGACCTGTCTGCAGATAAAGTCTGCTTTAAATTAGCGGATGAAGAAATTTTTTAACTAATAAATAAATAAATAAATAAACATTGCACGGTTTTTTGTTTAACAAAAAACAAATGATCTTGAACTTGAATAACCTTGCTCATATCATAATTTATGATAAAAGATCGAAAAATAAACTTTTGGTTTTCATTTTTTAAATTTTAAAAGTAAATAATTTTCAAATGTTTTTTGTTATTTATTTTTAAATAATTTTTAAATAACTAACAAATCCGCAAGAACAAAGGAATAGAACGTTAAAAATAAATGTTCAAATTTTAACTACAGATCAGTAAAAATAAAAGTTATATTCAGTTATTTAAAATTGTCAGTTGTTTTGTTTTTGCTTGTTTTTTTTTCTACAATGTTTGTCTGTCTGTAGTATTTGTGGAAAGTTTTTCAATTTCTTGTAATTTGTCCTAAAGTAATTTTGTATAAAAACACACCATTTTTATAAAAAAAACAGACTGGACATTTTTAAATAGTTTTTCTTGAAATAAAAATTTCAATTTATAATATCTGTAATGGAAACAAATAAACTACAAAATATCGTCTTTGGGTTAACTTTTTGAGAATAAATGAAAATAGTAAATGAAATTAAAAAAATCGGCAAATGGTAGATAGTAAATTATTTTGAACAAATGTACAAAACATTTGAAATTAAAATTAGTTTAAAAAATAAATGCGTGTTATTTTTTTTTTTTTGAACTCGACTGAAAACTTTTTTATTAATATACAAACAGTAAACTACATAATATTCTGAGTGTATTAGGGCGGGTCGATTTAAAAATCGGTCAACGTTCAAGGAAAATCGTATTCTAGGGATCAAAATAAGAAACTTTGCCGAAGGAACCATACCTCTAAAACGAATTCTGATGTCCCGACTTTTCTGATGTCCCGAATTTTGAAAAAGCCCACTTTGATATTTCAGAAAGTAGGAGGCATCTCTCCAAGATTATGGGAGACGCGTTAGCAGATTAATGCATAAATCATCATTCTAGGGGTTAAAATTTAAGTTAAAGAGGGCCTTTTTAGCCGTGTTTTTTTTAGCAAAATGTACAAATCTTGGGATAGAGATATTTCAGAAAGTAGGAGGAGTCTTTCCTAGCTTAGGGTCTCTATTTCTTCTCCGGAAAAAGTAGAGTATAAATATATTCGATTGGGTTGGATTCGATTGGGGCACTCTAAATGGGTCAAAGTGGGATTTTTCAAAATTTCACCCTACGGGTCAAAAGTCGGGACATCAGAATTCGTTTTAGAGGTATGGTTCCTTCGGCAAAGTTTCTTATTTTGCTTCCTAGAATACGATTTTCCTTGAACGTTGAGCGATTTTTTTGCCTCCATACAAATCGACCCGGCCTAGAGTGTATGTTTCCAAAAATAGATTTTCAGAAATGTTGTTGCCAATCCCAATATTTTAGTGGAATTTCCAAATCTGTTAAAAAATGTTATGTTATTTTAAATTTGATTAGGAAAACAAACATTTTAAAAAGTGTGATTGTGTTTGTTTTCTTTTTTTGAGGTGAAACTAATATTTGATTACAACTGCAAATTTATATTCAGTGGAATTTCAACCAATTTATTTTCTGTATGGACGTATTTGTGTTTAGAAATAATCCTGTAAAAATAACAGAAAAATATACAAAAAACTTGTTAAAAATGACGTTGCATAAAAAAACTGCTAAAATTAGCGTTTTTTTTGCTAAAAATTAATAAAGTTAGAACAACAAAAATCAATCCGTTAACTTCACAAAACTTTAATTATATTCGAGCTAAATTCTAATTAATTGAAAATAACAATTGACTCTGCTAAAATAACTATTACTAAATATTAGTAGAATAAAAACAGCAAACAAAAATTGTAAGAACAACAATTTTTTTTATTTATCATAAATTTAGTAGAATGCCAATAACAGTATATTTTGAAAAAATCAACAAAAAATTTTTGCTTAAAAATTGTAGATTGCTGATTTCAGAAGGTCAGATTTTTATTCGCAGTAAAATAAAATCTAAAAATAAAACTTTCAAAACTTCACATTTTTTATGATTTTTTCTTGTATAAGGGAATGTATCCAAATGTGGCCCCACACCAAGTATTTGGGCAATATAAAAGAACTTAATGGAATATTCCAACTCCGAATATATATGCTTATAGGGCAACTTCTTGGGCATTTTTCGGCTATAGATAATTTTGTTACGGCGACTAATTTAAAAAAAATAATACAACAATTTTTAAAACAACTCAAAAGGTCCATATTAGGGAACATGCACTCTTAAGTAGACGTAAATTAAAAAACTATCTAAAAGCATATAAAGGGTCCGCCATCTAACTTTTTTTTTCAACTAGTGCTTATTTCGTGAATGGTAACACTTAGCTCATGTCTGATTTGACAGATAATTAGTTTTATCCTTCCGCTGAACGAATATGGTCCGTATGTTCGTTATCTTGTGAAAAAAGTGAAATAAACTGGCATCCTCATCGATAAACCAAAGCGTGAAAAGCCAAAAACAGTGCGTACACCCGAGAATATTGCTGCTGTGGCAGAAAGTGTGCGGGAAGCGCCATCAACATCAACTCACCGTCGTTCTCAACAATTGAACATTTCGGAGACATCATTGAGACGAATTTTGCATAAAGACCTTGGTATGACACCATACAAAGTTCAATTGGTTCAGGAGTTCAAAAAAAAAAGTTATTTGGCGGACGCTTTACAAGAAAATTAAGTACAATCGACAAAATTTGCATTTTCATTTGCAATTAAATTAAATTAAAATTTATTTTAATTTTGTTTATTACAACGTTTTAAATATCGTTTAAAGATGCTTGGGGGGTTACCATATGTAATGATAACTTTTTTAATAGCGATAAACAAACGCTATCTTTTTTTGTAAAACATATTGTAGAATTGTCCAACATAGACAAAAAGTGTTAAATTGATACATTAACCATTTAAAAAAGACTAACCCCTGGTTTTTACATCACGTTCGCCTCTACACCAACGGGCGACTACATGTATTTTGTTTTTGCATTGCATGTGAAGCAAAACGTGTTCTAGAAACAGGGCGTAAAACTTAGAAAAAAAAACAAAAAATTAGACAATATATCAAATTTTCACTTTAGAGTACATTAAGAAAATTAAGTTTTCACATTTTTCTTTTATTAACTATACTTTTTTATGCAATAAATTCATTTTATTAAAATTGTGAATTGACCACATTTTTGGTAAAATTTGCCGTAACTAATTTCTAATTAATAATAAATAGGGTTTTTACTCTCGCTAGAGCCGAAATATTATTTTCAGCAAGGATGGTGGATAACTAGGATGCACTGAACTGTGCCATCCCGCCAACACCCCATCCTGCCATCGCGCACAAAGGCAGTTATGTAGGTGGTCAAAATTTCAGACTGTGGTTTTATTCACCCACTATTTATATAATTTATTTATTTATTTTTTTGTAATTTTTAAGCTAAATCTATTTATAATAGAAAAGTAATAGAAAAAAAAATTTTTTTTGAACTCTTTTGAAAATTAATTGGCCAATCTAAGTGTAGTTTGAATTTTTTTTATTTTTTCCATTTTTTTAAAAAAAATTTTACTAATATTTTCAATTAAGAAATTTTAATTAATATAAACTATTTTCAAAATTACTAAAAAATAAATTATTTTAATAGTGGATGAATAAAACCACAGTCTTAAAATTTGACCGTCCACATAACTGCCTTTGTGCGCAATTACACGATGGGGTGTTGGCGCGACGGCACGATCAGGTGCGCATCGCGCACAGTTCTGTGCATCCTAGTTCTTCATCATCCTTGATTTTCAGGTGGGGGGGGGGTGCATTATACATTTTTCTTTAGGCGCTCTAGCCGTACATCTAGTCTATTCAACAAGATGTGATTCGACGGGAAGTATTTTTGGCCGTCGATTATTGTAATTACTTCGTTGATGTAAATGAAAATATAGTGTACACCTTTTCAGTTGCAAATGCAGTTATTTAAATTTTTATTTTACAGTGTTTTAAATCGAATTTAGTTGTAAAACCTAATATTATTCCAATGTTCCAACTGATTTTATTGTTGGAATCGAATATTATTTGGAAGCAGACAAAAATGTCTCAACTAGATTCTTTGTTATTGCCCAAAAATCATTATCTGAGCTTCCATTTGTATGAAATTTCTATTAAGCACTTTTTTCTGTGATACCATTTGCATCACTTTTTTCACACTGGAGAAGAACGTACTTACGTATGGTATATGCGAGTGTAGTTCATCTTCAATTCCCAGTCAGATACACACCAACACACTAAAAAGTTATGTGAGATATGTTGTATATTTAATTTTTGTTCTATCTCCAAACTGATATGAACAATATGATGGTTGTGTATATGGTTCAGTGTCCGGTTGACCGGTCATTTTTAATATCATTTCTATGTTTGTACATTATGAATTATAGTGGCACTAAAGAGGATGCTGTTTGTTATCTTATACTCGTACATATGCAATATATAAAAAATGTTTCTGCAATTATTTTAAATAACCTTTACTACTTATAATAACAAAAAAAAAATGTTTAAGTTTAAGATTTTTAAGTAAAGAATATTAAGAGCCAGGAATAAATTAAATTGTTTGTTTTTTACATGAAGGGGTTATTAGGTTTTATAATTATTATCAAAATTTGAGAAAAGTTTCTTACAAATTATCTAGAAATTTTAACGAATATTGTGAAAAGATTTGGATAAAGTTTGATTTTATTAAATGAAAATTGCAAGAATTTTAAATATTTTTAACAACTTGTTGAGTTTATTTATTGGCTTCGATTCCCACCAGAGGCACTCGTCTGTTTTAGCTACAACGCACCGAAAGCCATAGAACACTGATAGAAATTTGTGCGTAGTATTAATGAATTCCTTCATTAATCCAATGAATTCCTTCATTAATCCAATGAATTTTTTCATAAAAAAGTCACCAAAGAAACGTTTCATTGAGTCAATGAAATGTGTTTCATTAAATCAATTTTAGTTAATGGTTTCATTTACCCAATGAAAATTTCATAAAGTATATGACATTTTTTTCATTAATTAATAAGTTTCATGTGTTTAATGAATAAAATTCATAGTTTGTATGAAATATTTTCCTTGACATTTAATAATTTGCACTTTTTATGATTATTTTAGCATAGAATTAATTTGGTGGTTATCATTCGTTGATATTATTTCTAAGGTCTGGTCAAATTTTAATTTATTTCTGCTTTTGTTGCTTTATTTTTACAAAATTGTTCAATCTTTCTTTACATTTTTTATAATTTGTGTTAAAAGATGACATATTTTCTTATATATCGGTACGAAATATGTAATTTTTTATCGATATGGCTTGTAATTCTGTAGAACGATCGACGATTATAGTCCACTTTTTGTAGTTAAATTATTATTAGATAAAAATGTTAAATATTGTTAACAATGCTGTTAAAAACAAAACTTTACTATCGTTTAGCATAAAGTTTTTGTGCAACATCGTCAAAAAGATAACAATTTAGGTCTCGTTTTGAAAAAAAAACTATGTCGTTTTTCTTAGAGAATTCCCTGGAATTTCGTCAAAAACTGTTAGCTCTAGGCAAATTTAATAAAAAAAAATTATTTATATCAAAGTTTTGGTTAATTCTGTTTAGAAGAAATTTTTCAGTTTTTTTTGTTTCAAAATGATAGTACAAAAAATTTTTTTTTTTCTTATTACACGTCAAATTTTTTATTGAAAAAAATTGGAAAATTTTTCATTGATTTAATGAATTTTTTTTATGAAAAAATCATAAAAAATGTTAATGAAAAAAATACCAATATTAATGAATTTTCATTCACATAATGAAATTTTTCATTAAACCAATGAATCGATTTTAATGAAATCGTTTCATTAATACTATGAAGGAAAATTCTATCAGTGTAGCTAGTGTTCGGTTAGGATAATAGGATATAATTTGTTATTATATGATTTTTAATTAATAAATAAAATAAAGAAAAAAAAAATATTAATTGTCAGATAAGATCCTTTAAGTATTTCGTACTGGATAAAGTGGTATTTCAGGGAATTAAGTTCTAGTTCAAGTGTCACGCATTTTAGAAATTTTAACGAATATTGTGAAAAGATTTGGATAAAGTGTAATTTGCAAGAATTTTTAATAGTTTTAACAACTTGTTGAGTTTATTTATTGACAGATAAGATCCTTTAAATAATTCGTCATTGATAAATCGGAAATTAAGTTCTAGTTGCAAAGTTTTTTGAGTAAAGCCCATTATTTTTCAAGTGTCACGCATTTTGTCAATATAAATCTGGTAACTCTGGTCTAACATATGGATCAAAAATTAGATACGCCACTATTGTTTTTTTTTATAAGTTAACCTTGACTTTCATGATATTTTAATCAATTTAAAAAAATGTTTTAAATTAAAATATTTAACCTTACTATTATATTAAACAAGACCATAATGTCTTTATCCACAATATAAACCATCCATAAAATAACAACAAAAATAAACATAGATAAAAACTTATTAACAAAAAATTTCAAATTTAAATAAACGATTCAAAGTCAAGTTATAAAAAAACACGTATTAATAGTAACTAACACGTCGAAAATAATACGCCGTAATTCAAACATTGAGTGGTAATTTTATTTCCCAAAAATTTTGGCTAAATGACAATCAAACTCATTTAATGTTTAGTCTTTTAGTTTATACAAATTAGTTAATGTGTGTGCATTCTCTCCCTTGCTTTGCTCCCCTATGTATATGAGGCTTTTCAAGCCAACTCAACAGCTGCATGAAAAAGTATGTCAGATTGATGCGAAACATACAATTTTTATAGATGCATAAAACAAGGATTAACTTTTTCAATTTTTCTAAAGTGGGCGAAGTAGACGTGGATAAACATTTGCCAATTTAGAAATTTGTGCAGCAAATATGGTGTCACTGATTTTATGCTGAATGAGACTAACGGGATACGAAAAAAGACTATCAATAGATCAGAACCTCTAAACGGGTTTGAAAACTTAGCTCGGATTCAATTTTTATGTTAGTTTGAATGTGAGCTTTTTTCGTGGCCAATGAAATTTATGAACATTAATGTGGTCCAAAAGAAAAACAAGTTGGAATTCACGAGCTTCACAACCCTTAAAATATGCCATTATGAAAAAAGTATGGTCTGTCAAAAAAAATCTCAAAAAAAGTTTTGTTTCGAGGTCGAAGTTTTAAAGTTGTACTTGTTCTATTATTTTATTTGAACTAAAAAATAAGAGATAACGAGATAAAGTAAAAAAAAAATTAAAAGAAACATTAAACTTAATATAATTTTGGACGTGCATTACGATTATAAAATCCAATTTTAAATATGAGTAGAGGAATTCGTGAAATTGGCAAATTTCCTACAGAAAAGTGTTGCACTTTAATCAAAACGTTTTTATATATTTACCGCTGTTAAAATCTCTGGTCATTGGTAAGTTAATTTGCCAAACTCTAACAAGTTGGATTTCTCAATTACTTCGTTTTCAGGCAATTTAAATAATACCGCAATAAAATCGATTTATTTGGAATCTATAAAACAAGCGAAATATAGAAATATAGATTTTTTTTTTTAAATTTCGATTGCTGATTCTTAATGTTCATTAACATTAAGATCAGATTTGAGAAATTTGTAAATATAAGGCTTAACGTCTTATATGAGTTACATATTTTCAAAAAATTTTATAATTAAAGAAAAAAAAATGTATTTTTACATATACACTGATAGAAATTAGTGCATAGTATTAATGAATTCCTTCATTAATCGAATGAATTTTTTCATAAAAAAGTCCCCAAAGAAACGTTTCATTAAGTCAATGAGAGGTATTTCATTAAATCAATTTTTCATTAAATCAATTTTAAAGAAACGTTTCATTAAGTCAATGAGAGGTATTTCATTAAATCAATTTTAATGAATGGTTTCATTGACCGAATGAAAATTTCATAAAGTATATGAATTTTTTTTCATTAATCCTAGCCTAATCGTTATGAAAGTTTCATGTGTTTAATGAATAATATTCATAGTGTGTATGAAATATTTTCGTTGATATTTAATAATTTGCACTTTTTATGATTATTTTAGCATAGCATTTGTTTGGTGGTTATTGAGAAATTATCATTCGTGGATATTATTTATAAGATCTGGTCTTTACAGGATCTATAAAATATTTTTATAAAAAAAGTTCGAAATCTAATGAATTCTGAGTTACTTTAGGCATCCCAACTATGTAATAAAACGATTTGTTTTTATTTATAAAATTATCGTGTTAATTATCGTACATTTATGGATTTCGTTATAATTTCATACAGTTTTTAATGAATAAAATTAAATAAGAATAAACAAAAAAAAATCACAGTTATATTAGTTTTTTGTTTTTATATACATCGAGATTATTTTTATGTTATTTTCAATTTATAACGAGCTTTCAACCTCCGTATATTTACAAAAATAAAGCATATCAAACATATTAGCTAGATTGATACTAGTATTTCGATCTGGCTAAAGATCTCATCAGAACCCGAAGTTTTAGAAAAGCTAGAGCCTATATAATAGGCAGAACTTTAACAAAAAACCTATTAATAATAAATTTTGCTCCATTCTTGTCTTCTTAGTAATCAACCACGTGGTTAGGTCTTTTCCTAACAAGCATCATGACGTTACTAAACTTTGTATTTTATATTTTTGTATATTTTTGTATATTTTGATTTAGTTTTATTTAAGTTTAATTTGTAATTCTTCAGATAATTTAAAAACAAAATTTAAAACAATTAAAACAAATACACTTTGATTGAAGTTTGTTTTAAAAAAGTTTTGACTATGGTACAACTTTTGGTTTTTTGATATATAATATTTTTTTTTTCTTATTAAAAGTCAATATTTTTATTGAAAAAAATTTGAAAAGTTTTTATTGATTTAATGAATGTTTTTTATGAAATTATGAAAAAATCATAAAAAATGTTAATGAAAAAAATACCCATATTAATGAATTTTCATTCAGTTAATGAAATTTTACATTAAACCAATGAATCGATTTTAATGAAATCGTTTCATTAATACTATGAAGGAAAATTCTATCAGTGTAGTTATAAAATAAACTCGAATAACATAAAACTTATACAAATTTTTTTAATTCTGATTTCATATTCCTTTTCGAGACTAGTTTGCTTAATTTTGTTAAGGTACATCGAATATGTTAAAAAATAATTCAATTTAAAGTCAACCCTAAATTTGTGAGAATTTCTTATAAATAGCTAATTCTTAAAAGTCAACAGTTTTTAAGCTATTGCTAAATTGTGTAATTTTCCATTTGCTAAAAAATTGTTTTACTTAAATAAAAATATCTTAGGACTAATACGGCTATATCAATTCTCTGTGCAATATTTTCAAATCCGTTTATAATCCTAGAAGCTTTTATCGATATATCGACAATTTTGCTTCAATTTTAACGAAAATTGGAAAAAAAAATAAATTCTATTGTAAATTTAACTACACTCAAAAAAAAATAAGTTAGTAAAACATCTTGTAAATCAGGTATACTATTTTTCAATAAATTTTTTGCTAAAAGTATGTTTTAAACTAAAATTTTATTTATACTTATTCAGCAGTTAAGTGTTTTGAACTAACGTTTTACTAATACGTTACTAATGTTTTACTAATTTATTTTGCTAAAAAATTGCACATCAATAATGTGAACGACAACCAGACTGAAAGATATGCTCAGAATGAATTAGATGTCGCGGCATGTCACGATGTAGAAGTGACGAAGAAAATTGTACTTAAAAGTACAACTCTAGTAAGATATAATATAAAAAAATCAACCATGAAAGATTTTTGTATCTGTTTTTCATACATAAAACAAAATTATGAATTAAAACAACTTCAATTTTGCGTCGTCACCGGCTTAAATAAAAGACAAAATAAAATATTTAAATTTAATAAAGATTAATAGCGTTTTCTTTTCTGACAAAAATGTCACATTTTTTTTGCACTTTGCCTTAAATTTCCTTATTCGTGTTCTTTTCTAAAAAGAGGTGAACACTCTAAGAGGGTACCGTGTTTGTTTCTAAAAGTGTTGCCTTATAAAAGGCAAAAAATGCAACATTTTCTGCCCTCAAAAAATTTACAGGGTTGGATGTTGCCTTGTTTTTTTTTGGCTTATCAATCTCATATGTATATATTGCAAAGTTTTTGGCGAGAAAACTCTCACCTTGGTAGCAGAGTGGTAGTGTGCTGGCTTCTGATACAGAAGATCCCGAGTTTGAACCCATATTGGTATCACATTTTTTTATATTTTTTTTTTTGTTAAATTTACGATTTTTTTTAATTTGTTTTTTTTTTTAATTTTTTCTTTTTGTGTGTATTTAATAATTTTTTTAATCTGAAATTCGCTTACAAACAAAATTATAAAAACAAATGTAATTGAATAAAATGTATGGAGCTAAATCCAAATTTTTTAAATAATTAAAAAATCAAAAATTAATTATTAAAAAAAAACATTAAATTCTTTTTGAAGTTTGCTGGGATTCGAACCCGAACTTTAACAACACTAAAAAACAGATTTGTTTAAATAAATGTAATATGTGATGAAATTGAGTTCTATTCTGATTATAAAAATGCTTCATTTTAATGGGGCGAGGGCAAAATTTGAAAAACGTTGCACATTAAGAAGGCAACACTTTTTTCCAGAAAAGAAAACACCATAAATGTGTATTTGCAAATACATGTAAACTAAATATTTATATATATCAATAATCTTGTGTGGTCAATTGTATTATATACATGTATTTGCAAACAAAAAGGGTTGTATATGATATATTTTGTTAGTTTTTCGTTTCGTTTCTATAATTCTCTGCGGCATTTGCGTTCCTTTAAAAGATATCATCATTTAGACAATAATTGATGTAAGTAGTTCAAAGATAATTTCGTTTATGTTATTAGATATAACAGTCTGCGGCATTTGCGTTCCTTTAAAAGATATCATCATTTAGACAATAATTGATGTAAGTAGTTCAAAGATAATTTCGTTTATGTTATTAGATATAACAGTATGACAATTGTTATATTTTGTAACGTATTGTAAATTATTTTAAAAAGAATCACAAAAAAATGTTTTATGATTTTCAGCAAAGAAATTAACTAATGTATAATTTTTCTACAAATTTTTAGAGTTTTTTTCAGTCTACTAATATTCAGCAAACATTTTATTAATTTTTAGCAGGGGTTTTTAATTTCTAATCTACTAAGTGTTAGCAAAACTTTTGCTGAATCTAATAATTTTGTTTACTTTAGCAATTTGTTTGCAAGCACCCTCCTGACTAAAATTTTGCTGACTCAGCAAAATTTTTAGCTTACTTTACTAACTGTTTATTTGAGTAGAAAATTGATAAAATTGAAGCAAAATTGTCGATATATCGAAAAATAGCTTCTAGGACTATAATCAGATTTGAAACAAATTAAATTTAAAAATAACTTATTGCATTTGTACCGGAGCTAATATCAAAGCAAAAAATAACCTGGATTTGATAAGCAGTAACTACATTTGTATGCTGTCAAAATAGCGCTTTACCGCCTTGCATACAATAAAGAAATTAGGGAAGGCATTCTGATTTGCTTCCCAAATTCCTTCTTTGAAGCAGTGAATAATGCTTAAAATGAAGCAGTCACGAATGCACACCATGAATGAAGCATTAATGTTGTCCGCATACAATACTTAACTGTTTTTCAACCAAAGCTAAATATCATGCTGAATTAAGGAAACGATAGAAAAAAATTTTTATTTTTTTTTATATCACAACTAAATTTTTCATATTTTGTTAAATACTGTGATGAGCGCGGTGACTGTCTGCGTTGACTTACGTAAGTTTCCAACAAAATTGTATGATACTGATGTTTTTTGTTATAAACAAAGTTTAGACGTTTTTCTATTGATCCAGAAATTCCCGTAGAATTTGACTTATTTTTTTTTTTTATATAGCCCAAAAACCTGATATTAGACTTCATTAGGGAAAATTCCCTTATACTAAAAATTATCGCAAAAATTGTCGATTATTAGCCAAGCCTACTTCAATCACAATTTGGAGAAAAGTAAAGTAAAGTTTTTCCAATTATTATTTATATTAATCGTATGGTTGCCATGGAAATCCTCATATGCGTAGTTTAATGTTTGTCTATTACTGTTGTCTAAAATGTCAATTAATAATGTGTTCATTTGGCTTTTAAACCATAATTACATTTTATAACGTCACATTTTGTTTGCCCTTTTTTATAAATTTGTAACACCAGCGTAGAAACATTTTTAGACGACGCAGCAACATATTTGTCTAGTCATTAAAATTGAATAATTTGAATGATTAATTGGAATTACTTGATGATTTACAGACAAGTACAAACATTTATGCATTCTTTTGGTACTTAAAGTACGTGATAACAAATTTTATTATAACAACATTTATCGGAGTGTCTTTTGTATGTAAACAAAAAAAAAAAAAACGCATGTGTCAACGCGTTTTAAACAACCATTCGAAGTTGCCTACTAAAAATGTTATAAATATATATATATTAAGGTACCTCATGACATTATTTGCTTAATATGATATTTTGGTAAGCTGTTTATTTATCGATAACAGTGGAATTTTTTTTGAAAAATCATATTTCATTCTTATTTGGTGCATTTAGGAATAATATTGGTTAAAGATGCCTTAACAAGTAGAATCTAAAGTTTCTTACAGGAAACAATTGCAGGTGTTTCCAAAAACGAATCGTTCGTTTATTCTTTTTCGTACAACAACAACAACATATAATCGTATGTAAATTTTTTGTTAATTCGTTTTTGGGAACACCCCCTAATAGCATTAGTCGATACTTTGCCAACAATGCTCTGAAAAAGATCGTGTAGAAAATTGCAAACTTATTTAAATATTAATATATAACCAGTTTCCTTGGTTTCACTGCTGCTATGTGATTTATATACACTTTGATGCCCTGATTCCTTATCCGGCATCCAAATTACTCCATCACGTCACAGTTTTGAGAAATCCACGATTGAAGTTGTCATAAATTGCTGTTTTGGCTCTTTCTGAAGCCTTATACCATACGATTGACGCTTTCTAATGATTTCGAATAAAGATAAGTGATTAAATACACTTTACTCTTGAAGCTAACGCAATGAAATTTTTTAAAACTGATTGTTGAAATGGCGTAAAGATACATTCATCAAATGAATTCTACAAAAACATATAAATACATTTTTATATAAAATTAGAAAAAAGATTTATAATTTCGTAGAATTTTAAAGATAGCTTATATTTGATATGAAATTTAAGCAAAGTTGGTGTAATAATTTAAACGCTTTTCGGAGACATTACAAAAAAAGAAAGTTTAAAGTTTTTATAGTGATTTTAAAATAAATTTAAGCTGTTCGAATGCATGGCCTAGGCTACTTTTAAAAATGTAATATTTGGTAATTTTTTTGATGGTGTATTTCTGAAATGCAATTTTTGGCTGTAATAATAAAGAAATTAGAAAAATATATTAAACTCGTTATAGAAAATAAAGTTCAATGTAGATGGACGATGGTAGATCGTACAAAAATGCTTAAGCACACAATTTTAAAAATTGTAAAAAACGAAATTTTTCGCGTTTTTAATAGAGGTTTTCTCAAAATTGTGATGTGATGAAAACATTTGGAATCAGCGAGACAAATTCTGTTAAAAATATATCGCGAGTCAAACCAAATCGACATTTTCTAATATTGTGACTGTGTATAATTCTCTGCAGAACTTTGTTTTATACATACAGAAAAATAAATTGCCTATCGACTTAAAAAGTACATTTTGTTGGCTACAACCACTTAATTGGACTTGTACAACCATATTCAAATGTGACTACTCAATATTTTCGGTGTGCAACTAAAATTCAGTTGTATTAAACGAATTTCGTTGTGAAAGTCAATATTGAGTTGCACCAATAGATCTCAGTCGGTTTCTTTCTGTGTTAACTAGCTAATGTTAGTTTTGTTTAGATATTATCAAATCGACAAAATTTTGTATGTGTCTTGAGGCTGCTTAATAAACAGTAGGTACGACTACGTGCTGTGTTGTTATTATAAATATTTTGAAGGCTTTTCATTTTTTTGACCGGTAAATTGACAACAAAAATATCACAAAAACAAAATTAAATTGACTTTGACAGGTGGTAATTGATAACTGGGGGTCATTGGACATTTATTGAATATGCTTAATTCTGCGAATATTTATTTTTTGTTTGTTAGCTTTTTTATTAAATTATGTTGGATTGCATGTATTTTTGAGACTAAATTTGCATAAAAAACACTATGAAAACATTACAATGCACTAAATTTTCTCTTGTAAGTCAAATTAAAAGAATAAAAAGATACTAAAAAAAATTTGCAAAACTGAAAAAAAAAAGTAATTTATTTACAATTTACTTTACTTGATTAAAAAATAATTTATAAATTGTGCGCTCAGGCAGACTAGTTGGTAGCGTGCTGGCTTATCAGTGCGGGGGTCGTGGGTTCGATTCCCACCAGAGGCACTGGTCTGTTTTCGCTACAACGCGCCAAAGGGCATAGTAGCTAGTGCTCGGTTAGAGTAATAGGATACAATTTGAAATTATATGATTATTAATAAATAAAATAAAAAATAGAAATTCCAATAACAAAGTCCCCTGAAGATTTCCTTGGGCAGGAATGAAATCCGGATAGGGACACGCCTACATCAGATTGTTTTTCACAATTTGTTAAATAAGTTTTGGGACTTTAGCACATTTAATTACTATAAATGCAATTAATGTTTATCCCGATGAAAATAAATTTAAATAAAAAATAAATAATTTATAAATTAGAATATCGACTGATACAATTTGATATAATTACGTAAGTAACATGTGGGCATTTAAATAGTCACATATGTTATAGGCGTACGTTTTAATAGGGTGAAAAACAAGGAAAAATATATTTTTTTTCGAACTTCTTTATATTTTTGAGTAGAACGTAAGAAGCTCTTAATATATTACAAATAAGAAAACAATCGAACTGCATGATCTTAAAATATAAGTAGTTGAAGAGGGTGGCGTGATGTGACAAAAACAGAAGTCGGGTTTTCGGCTTTTAAAAAAAACTCAAAAATCTGCGAATTGTTCCGGACGTTTTCGGTAAAACTTTTTTTAATATGGAAATGTTGATGTTAATTTAATATTTGATTTTCAAATCAGACTAGATTAGTTTCTGCCTTTTTATGGACAGTAGGACTACAACCAAATTTTTGTCATAGTACCACTAGATCGACAATGTTGTATTATTAACGAAAAACATTATTTCTGGCATACATGGGCACGCTGCAGTATATTTTTACTGCATTACGATTGGCAGTAATCAGTAATCAGTAACATGTTAATGATTACTGAAAAAGACAATTGCAGTAACTAGTAGCGTTTTACTGATTACTGAAAAATGTAAACAAAACAAATTTATTAAATTGCACCACAATTTTTGTTAAAAAATTAAAGCGTACCATTACTTTTTTGTTAAAAAGTCAAAAATCTGCCCTTGTGTTTTCAAATTTCAATCATATTTTTCTATTCAGAGTCTTTATGAACCCACTTAAAAAATTAACGTTTTCAGTTTTTCAAATATCAAAATATTTGACCGACATACTATTTTTATTGATATTATATATTATTAGCTTTTCTCAAAACAAGCATTTCAAAATTTACATCGTTGAGTTATTGTGTATTTTTATCAAAGTACTTAGGTAAAATACAACTTCGATAATAATACACTTTTTTTTACTTGTAGGCATATTTTATAGCACGCATTTTTAGTAAGTGCCTAAATGATTTATTGGCACAAATTTACTTTTCAGTAATCAGTAAACAAATACTTGTTACTGGAATTTTTTCTCAGTAATCAGCAAAACGTTACTGGTTACTCTAATTTTCTTTCAGTAATCAGTAACGGGTTACTGGTAATGAAAATTATGTTGCAGTAACCAGTAAACATTTTTTTACTGAAACTCTACTAGTACGGCAGTGTGCCCATCTATGATTTCTGGTCACTTTGCAACAAAAAAAACTTTACCCACCAAATTCGCTTTCTAAATCAATACAAACAAATATTTTTTTAACATGTTATTTAAATTCATGACGTAAGGCATATACAGGTGTTTTTTGTAGAGGTATAGAACTTTGAAGTGGAATAAAACAACGATGAATTTTTAAATTGACATTAAATTTATTTTATTCGAAAGATAATTTTCTGGCATTATAATTTAAATATAACTTCTGGCATATGGCCGCCAGGGCTTTCTCGAATGTAGTCTACTCCGAAGGTCAAATATTCGATGACTTTTTTTTTAACATTTGTGGCCGTATATTGGCTATAACGCGGCGAATGTTGTCCTCCAAGTGTTCAATCATTTCGGGTTTATCGGCGTAGACTAGCGACTTCACAGATCCCAACAGAAAATAGTCCAGCGGAGTTAAATCGCACTATCTTGGAAAAAAATAATTTTGCGTTTGGCGGGAAACTTTCCCTCTATTCGTAATTCTTAATTACGGTTCTATATTTTGTTGGACCTTCATAAAAACAAATATTAAAATATGATAATTATTATAAAAATTAAAAAAAAAAAAAAACACTAATATATAATTTCATCGCTGTTGGTGGGTGTACTTTTTTGACGTCAACGAAAAAGTGAAAATATATTTCTTCATAGTTTATAGCTTTGCTATGCAAATTTTGATATTTGCAAAAAAATTTAAAAAGTAATAGACTGGCGCCATCAGTGATTTTCCATTTAAATTGTATTATTATTTGTGCATTATAATTGTTAGATTGTCTCTATATGATAAATTTGTTCAACAATCTGCCGGGTGTTAGAATATGATATGAAATATTTTTTTTTTATTGTTGTTTACAACACATAGTTTGATACGTTAAAATTTCTATTAAGCAATTGTCAACGCAATTATTCAAAAAACAAATTATTATTATGTATAAAATCAAATATATAGGGATGTTTTAAAAACGTACAACACACTTTTCAAATAATGGTATTTAAAATTTCATTAAACTTGGCATTTATATTCTTATAGTTAATAAGGAGTTTCGCGTTTAGTCGCTGCTCCAAATTTGGGATTTTTTACAAATGTGTAACACACAAAAAAATAAAAACCCTTTTCAATCACGAAAACAACCGATTTAATAACTTTGATAGTTCAATTAGAAGATGATTGCTCTTTAATTGAATTATTTTTCAATTAAAAATTAACTCATTTGATTAATATCGTACATCTTCCCAAAAAACAATAAAAAATTGTTGTTGCCATACCAAATGTTTTTTATACCTTGAATTTAATAACATTGCATTTCAACCGGCATGAAATTCTCATATAGTTGGAAAGATTTATTTATACTTATGTAAACAAGTTCACACAGAAATTAGTTTTTTTCTTTCTATTGAAACGTAGGGAGTATGACAAAATTTTTTTTTGGATTTTTTTTTTTTTGTTGCAAATAATTTTTAATTTTTAATTTATTTTTTCTTTTTTTTATAGATTAATAACACCAGGGAACAAAATTGAACTTTTTTGTGTTGATTTGAAATTTATAGCAAATTTTTACTAATTTGAGGTCGCTGATTTCAAATCTAATCTTCATTTTTCTCTATCAGCTCGACTTTTCGAGATATACCGTTATGTTCAAAATTAAGGCACTTCCGCTACATATATTGGAATAACTTGAAAACGGTTCACCATATTAAATTAAAAAAAAAAAACCGAAACTCGCAAACAATATTCTCTTTAAGCCGTGCTTACATTGTTTTTAAATTTTCCAAGTAGTTTTAGAGATATCGTTCAAGTTTTGAAAAAAAAATTTAAATTTTTAAAAAAAAAAAAATTGTTTTGTTCTTTAAAAATTCCTAAAAAATAAAAATGGGACAAAAATTACAGTTTTGGTCTAGAAACAGTTAGTTAAATATATTTCGAATGAAATGAGCTTTATTTCATTGCATTCGGTGCACAACTTTTGATTTTGTTCACGATTTACTGAATTGATATAAATCGCGATTTCCATACAAAAATAACATTTTCTAATGTGTAAGTGTTTGTATGTAATAAGTTAGTTTTTTATGATTCTAAGAATTAAAAAAAAAATTTATGTCTTAGATACAAATATTTGGAGTTTTTAACCTGTTTTCATTAACAAGAAAATATATGATCATCAGTTACCGGAAGTTCAAAGCATGTTTTTTTTCCTTAAATCCGATAACAGGGTTAACAAAATATCTTTGCGAATCAAGGAGTTTGTGTTAAAATGGCATCGATTTGTTATTGGTTATTTTTGCATATTTTGCCATAAATGCATATTTTTGCATATTTCGCATTAAATGCACATGTTTTTCATATTTTTATTGAATTTTTCCATGGTTTTCGTAAAAATAACTTTTAATATAGACTAAATAGGACCAAAGCTGTTCAAGTCATTTAAAGTGTTCTCTTCAATTTTATCTGCAAACTGGGCTTGCAGGTTTTAGTAGTTTTTAAAATGAGTATTTTTCAATACAAATAATTAAAATGTTGTGTCAATTGCGCGAAACGGGTGCAGAGTATATATTAAACAATACAAACTAACTTTAAAATTTAATTAACATTGCTTAAAAACATGAACATAATTCATTTTAAAAAATTGAAGCGCATATTTTTTCAGTTTTTAGTGCATACTTTAAGATTGTTTATGCATATTAGGTGGCTAAAACACTATTATTTTGAGCATGAAATTCTTGTCCCTGATGATCATATATGTTTTAAAACGATCTCATATTTATCTTGGTAGTTTATTTTATTTAAACAAATAAAATAAATCGAAAAACTGGTCTAAAAAAAAAGTGATGTCAATGAAATGTGTTTTGCTTTTGACAAACCTGTGTTTAAAGAAAACTTTGAAAAAATTTAAAAAAATATTTTTTAAGGTGTTATTTGGTTAGGCTTTAAAAATCATATCGAGGGCTTATATTCAATACCGTCTATCTAGAAAAACACAATTTTTCAGGAGAGCCAAAAAACTGTTTTATTCGCAAATAAGCAACAATTTCGATGAACTCATCTTCTACAATATTAACAGAATGTGTCTAACAAACGTTCTAACTAAAAAGTTTCTTGAAATTCGCGTTATTTAAGCTTCTATGATAGAAAGACGGTATTGCCTCAAAAATGAAATCATTGTGTAGGAAAATAATATGTAGATAGACGGTATTGCCTCATTTTAAAATTAAGTTTGTATTACGGTTTTTGCATGGGGACCCCGAAAAAGGTGGGAGATAGGGGGTAGATATGTTCACAAGAAATGTTGGGGATAGAAAAATAGTAGGACCTGTTCTAACATTTGAACCCTTCAGGGAACTAGGGGTTGTTTTTGACTAGTTTTTGTTTGTTTTTGGCAAGGGTGTCTATAAAATGCAACCATAAAAATGAAATAATCTTTTTTTATTACTTAATTTTTTTTAATTCTTAGAATCATAAAAAACTAACTTATTACATACAAACACTTACACATTAGAAAATGTTATTTTTGTATGGAAATCGCGATTTATATCAATTCAGTAAATCGTGAACAAAATCAAAAGTTGTGCACCGATTGCAATGAAATAAAGATCACTTCATTCGAAATATATTTAACTAACTGTTTCTAGACCAAAACTGTGATTTTTGTCCCATTTTTATTTTTTAGGAATTTTTAAAGAACAAAAAATTTTTTTTTTTTTAAAAAATTTTAATTTTTTTTTCAAAACTTGAACGATATCTCTAAAACTACTTGGAAAATTTAAAAACAATGTAAGCACGGCTTAAAGAGAATATTGTTTGCGAGTTTCGTTTTTTTTTTTAATTTAATATGGTGAACCGTTTTCAAGTTATTCCAATATATGTAGCGGAAGTGCCTTAATTTTGAACATAACGGTATATCTCGAAAAGTCGAGCTGATAGAAAAAAACCAAGTGCAGATTTGGATTCAGCGTCCCAAATAACCTTAAAAACAATATTCAGTTCTTAATCAACAGAACCATTGTTCCCTTGTGTAATCATATAATTACAGATACTATACTATTATTGTGGGCGTTGTGGTGTAATGGTTAGCGCGTTGGACTGTTACACAGATGGTCCCGGGTTCGATTCCCGCTGACGACAACATCAATTTAGAAAAATAATATGTATGAGTTTTCTATCACTTATATGTATCGCTGCGCCTACCTTCGGTGTTCCCATAACACTTAACCCCACCGAAGTAAAATAATGAATCAGGGCTATGAAACATAAAGCTTCAATAAACTCGCCAACTTTACATCAGGTTGCGATCTCATTTAATTTACGAGATATAGCCTATCTTAAAAATAAAAAATATAAGAAAATAACGGCATCTACAAGTGAGGCGATAGCGAAGACACAAAACAAATATTGGTTTGATAAAAATTTTGGTTTAAATTAACTGGCAAAATTTGTAAATTTGATAATAACGAATTACAAAATATTAGGTCGAAAAGTCAGGTCGAAAAGTTAGTTCAAGTAAGAACGAGCTAAATACTAACTTATTTAAACGATAACAACAACAAAAACTAAGCACAACTGAGCTTGAACACGTTTAACAGACTTGTTAACAAACTTTTTTTATGAATGCAGAAAGATTAATGAGATCCATGTTTTAAATTATATTCCAAATTTTATTTGGCACATTAATAAAAATTTTGTAAATCGATTTCAAAACATGTTTCAAAAAATTTTAAAGCGTAAAATCTAAAAAGTATTTTTTTATTTCGACGTACTAGTTGTCAAATAACAACAATTTTCTGTTGATTTTGATAAAGAATAACATTTTTAGAACAATGAAATGGTCAAATTCAATTCTATTTTCTTTCTTTGTTAAACGGATTTTTGTCTTTGTTAATAGAAAGATTTAAATTTTGAAATTATCTCACCCCATTTGCATATAAAAGTCATAACATTAGTGATAGTTATCGCAGTCAGTTTTGTTAATTTACAGACTCGAATAACCAGCTAACCTATTTAAGCTATTTTTCGAATTATACCTTAATCGTTAGGGTCGAATAACTTAAAACACTTGTAAGTAAAACATTTAACAAACAAATACACTCATTTATATGTTTTTGGAAGTCTACTTAAAAAACTACGTCACTCACCAACGACCTTCCCAAACATTTTTATTGCAATATTTTCTTTAACACGTTCACTACCGACTTTTTGATTGTGGATATATTTCTATTTTGACTTCATATTCTTACTGGGGGTCCTTAAATTAAAAAGAAAACTGTTTGCATGTATAGCCATTTCTCGTCCTACCCACCACAAAATGGGTCTGAAATCGATTTTTTAAACTTCTCAGCCCTTTTTTAGCATTACAACATTCGAATAATGCTTTGTTTGATTTTGTTTTTGATTATTAAATGAACCAATCTTCTTAGCTTTTTGTTTTTAAATACATCGAGATTAGTTTTTTTTTTGTTATTTTGATTTATTTATAACGAGCTTTCAACCTACGTCGAATTACAAAAATAAAGCAAATTAAATATACTAGCTAGGTTGATGCATGTATAGGGTGTTATTAATACAGGTATAGAACTTTAAGTTGGCAACACTTTTTTAACTGGCGACTATTTTGTTAGTGATTTATGCCTAGTTTGGTTTAGCATTTCAACATGAAGAGACCTACGCCTGAACAACGCTTCCAATTGTGCAAAATTATAATTTATTGAAAACCATGGTTCTGTTCGAAATATTTATCGAGCACTACGTCAACATAATCGTCCATCAAAGCAATTAATTCGATTAAATATGGAACGTTTTCGCACCAAGTTTACTCTTAATGATAATATGCATCAACAGAGACGTCGTACAGTGCGTACAGAAGAAGTCATTGCTGCTGTAGAGCGTAGCGTATAGGAAGATCCCAATCAGTCTATTCGCAATTGTGCATAGGAATTGGATATGTGTCCATCCACTTTATGCAAGATTTTGCGGAAAGATCTTAGTTTGAGTGCTTACAAAATCCAACTCCTGCAGCAATTGAAGCCACACAATCACCTAGCTAGGCGTAGATTCGCTGAATGGGCCCAAAACAAGATTGCCGTTGATAACGATTTTCATAAGCGAATTTTGTTTAGCGATGAATCTCACTTTTGGTTAAATGGAAACGTCAATAAATAAAACTGCCGTATTTGGAGTGATGATTATCCTCAAGTGTATGTTGAGATACCGTTACCGTCCAGAAAAACTGACTGTTTGGTGTGCTTTATGGGCTGGTAGGATAATTAGTCCGTACTTCTTTAAAAACGATGCTGTACAGAACGTTAAAGTCATGATGTGCAGGAGCTGTAATTTCAATAAGACACAACTGATTTATTAAAGAAAACGATTGGTAACCGCATAGGTTCACGTTTCGGACAAGTAAAATGGCTTCCAAGATCGTGCGATTTAACGCCGCTGGACTATTTTCTGCGGGGATATGTGAAGTCGCTAGTCTACGCCGATAAATCCAAAACGATTGACCCCTTGGAGGACACCATTCGCCGCTTTACGGCCACAAATTTTTAAAAAAGTCATCGAAAATTGGCGTGGCGGTCATATGCCAGCAGTCATATTTAAATTATAATGACAGAAGTTTATCTTTCAAATAAAGTAAATTTCATGTCAATTTAAAAAGTTCATCTTTGTTTTATTCCATGTCAAAGTTGTATACCTCAATTAAAAACACCCATTATTTCGAACTGGCTAAAGATCTCATCAAGACCCAAAGCTAGAGCCTCCTGAATAGATTTGTGCCTAGTTTCGTGATTATAGCTTTCTTAGTTTAGGACATAAAGACTGGTTTTAAAAAATTGGACTTTCGTAACAAATATCGCGACTATATAGCGTTGATGAACAATTTATGCATACGACCATTATCATAATGAACATATTTAAACAAAAATATTGAGTGTAAACGGCATATCAAATTTTTTATATTTTTTCAAAAATGTTTACTTTATAGGTTACAAGGGTAGTCAGAGGGTTAAACATATTATTTACATTATGTTTATACTTTGTTTTTAGGCAAAATATATACAATAACTTGTTAAATACGATACATATGCATATGTTAACCTAAATATATATCTTTTAACATTTTTCGACTAATCACCTTGAATACCTTGAGGGTAAATAGTTTTGTTATTTTGCACTTTAAAACTATTTTTAGAATTTAATTTTTAATTTTTTTTCCAATTGGTCAACAGTTAAAGGTTTAAGGCGTGTTTAAAAATTTAATGTTAATTGTTTAAATAAATAGATTAGTAAATAAACACTTGGAATTTGATCATGAGTTTAACTTTTTATATCTTACAACTTTTTATGTTGATATTTTATGGCTTAAATAAGATATTTTGTTTTATAATTGATCCACAAAATGTTGAACAAAGTACACAACACTTAAAAGTAGTTTAATGTAGGTCAGGGTTTAAACTGGGCTTGCAACTTTTAAAAATATGTACATATTTTATTTAAACTTTAATTAAAACATTTTTTATATTAGTTTAAACTTGTTTTAATTAGTTAAGAAGTCAGTTACTAAATAATTCTTGTTGTAATAACATGTTTTTATTAATTATACATTTTTTATATTTATTTGCACATACTTATTTTTTTAACTATTTTTTACAGCAAAAGAATTTTAATCACTTTCGATTTTTTGTAAGCCCTTAAAACGCTCACGTTCACTTCTAAACTTGAAACAGAACTAAAATTTAAGCAAAAAACATTTGTTTCCAAAACTCATGTGCACATGCGCTTTGAAATCAAAAACAAAAACACTGTAGAGTTTTAAAATTTTTAAAACATTACTAACTAGAAAATCTCAAAAAAAAAACAACCTCAAAATTAAACCACTTATAGTACTAAACTTATAAAGTACCCACCACAAAACTCTATGATTGTTTTCCACACAAGTGGAGACTTTTTTTTAAAACTCAAAGACTTTATTTAATCTCAGCATATAGTAAAACTATTTGAAATACAATTGAGACGACAAACTACAAACCAAAATATTTATAAATTTGATTTGTATTTACATTCCAGAGAGAAGAACATTATACGTTTTTGCATAGTATACCTCAAATATAAACTTTTGTAAATAAAATTTGAAAGCATTTCAAATTGATAAGAGAAATTTGTTTTTAATTTTTAAAAACTCTGAAAATAGGCGCATAGTGTGCTGAAATTACAAAAAAAGTTTTTCAAATTAAAATATAAATGAATATTTCTCGAAGGTTATTGTGTTATTTTTAAACAATTTTTTGTCTACACCTTTTGTAGTTAATAGTTAATCGCCTTGATTGCAATTTCCACTTTATAACAAGTTTATTGCGCTCTTTTTGTTTTGTTTATTTTAACGATTTTTTTTGTTGTTTCTGGTATTACCAAATTGTTGTGTTTTATATGAATGAACAACCAAGCCAACGAGCGAAGTAAACATTTATAAAGTTGCTGTAGGTCAGTTTGTTGTTCAGTAATGCATCATGAAATGCAGAATCCGTAAAAAATTGTGCTAATAGGTTTATAGTAGTATACGCTGAAAACATACATTTTGCTGTATTTGCCAACATTTATGCATCTTTAAATCTTACATAATATTGTAATGACAATATAAATATTTAAAGTAAAAAAATAATGATATAAAAAATCATGAAAAAAGAGCTACATTTAAATAATTTCTCATCTATAAATATGAAATACTCAAGATAGTGGGGAAAAAATTTTAAAAAAAAAATGTAGTTATTGTGTCTAATATAAACTGACACATTATTGAAGTTTTTTATTTCCCGGGACAGTGGGATTTTTTTTTAAAGTTCCCGCGATTTCGGGATTTCCGCTCATTAGAAAGCATTTAAATTTGATATAAGGTGTAATTGAAAAGTTTGACTTTAAGCGCAAAAACAAATTTATTAACACTAAACACATAATTTTTACAAGAATTGTCATAAACTTTTCTTAAAAAGCTAAAATTATAATGGCATTTTTGAGTTACGACAATATCCAGTAATTCATATTTTTGTGCAATATTTTAATCGGAATTAAAGAAGATTTCTTCTTTTGAACGTTAATGTGGAAAAAATCTCTATATAGTGATTAATCAAAATAAAAAATATATTAAAACGTATATTTTTTTAGTTTTGATTTTCATACAAATTTAAAATTTGCATTTTTAAAATATGTTCATACACGTTGTACACATTCTTTAAAGGAAGCAATTATGGAATAAGCTCAAAATCTATATTTTGTTTTAATGATTAATGGAAATTCCAATTTTATACTTTCTACTACTCAAATATGAATTAGAAATGGAAAATCCAATAATTTATATTTTAGGCTGTCTTCTTCAATTCAGATGATTAGAAGTATTCGCTTAGAAATTTTTTATCAAACATTTTTAAAGTGAGTGCTTTCCACGCAATCTATAAATAAACTTGAATCGGTAATAGAAAATATATTGTGATTGTATAATTATTTAATAAATTTAATCCCTTCCAAAGTTAAAAAAGTGTTTTTTTAATTTCGATTCCAATTTTTGAACTGTAGAAGATATTTCTTATAAAAAAATAAATTTTAAAAATAACACTGTGCAACAAATTTCGGGTCATGGCAGACATCCCGGACCATTCCAACGGAAAATGAAAGTAGACCATTAGTAGACTAAAACCCCCAAAGGGTTTTGAAATCTTTGCCCTTGTTTTGTTTTTATAGGCCCTTGAAGTTCACTCTTTTTTAGCATATTTTTGCTCTTTTTTTACTATGGATGAAAATAAAATGTTGAAATGGGTAAAAATAAAATGCAGTAGCGATGAAAGCGAGGATGCTCATTTTCACACAGACTGTTTGATAGATTCTTTAAAAGTGTGGTATTCAAAATTAGTTAAATGTTTCGTACAAATTGGCGAATTTTACTAAATTACGTGACTTGTCCATTTTGTAACCAGAAATATAGAGATGAATAGTGTTGAATATTCACCTCAAGTACTTTTTTCACCAAATTTTTTTTTCACCTCAAACTTTTTTCACCTCGAAATTTTTTTCATTTCAAACATTTTTCACCTCAAAATTTTTTTCAAATCCATTTTTGTTTACTACAAGAAAAGTTGGACATTTTGTAACCAGAGACATAGTGAATAGTATTGAATATTTTACCTCAAATACTTTTTTCTCCAAAATTATTTTTCACCTAAAACGTTTTACACCTTGACATTATCTCAAAATTTCTCATGGAAATTGGTCAATTCTAGGTAATCGCGAGTAATGATAATTACGTAAATGCGTGTACTGAGTTTGTCAAAAACGTCTAAAAATTAATAATAATTATTGTTCATCCTTAATTTCTTTCGAAAATGTATAACGGTTTTTAAAATAAAAGTGAATTTTGTGTAATTTAAAATTTGTCGTTTCTAATAATAATTTTGGTGAAAATAGTATTCGAGGTGAAATATTCAATACTATTCACCTCAATGTCTCTGGTTACAAAATGTCCAACTTTTCTTGTAGTAAACAAAAATGGAGGTGAAAAAAAATTTCGAGGTTAAAAAAATTTGAAGTGAAAAAAAAAATTGGTAAAAATAGTACTTGAGGTTAATATTCAACACTATTCATCTCTATATGTCTGGTTACAAAATGGACAAGTCACGTAATTTAGTAAAATTCGCCAATTTGTATGAAACATTTTGAGGCTGCCTTACATTTTCACTCATAACTTTTGAGGCGCTAGACCGATTTAACTCATTTTTAATACCACACTTCTTAAGAAGCTACCAAACAGTCTATGTGAAAATGAGCATCCTCACTTTCGTCGTTATTGCATTTTATTTTTACCCATTTCAACATTTTATTTTCATCCATAGTAAAACAAAGAGCAAAAATATGCTAAAAAAGAGTTAACTTCAAGAGCCTATAAAAACAAAACAAGAGCAAAGATTTCAAAAACCCTTTAGGGGTTTTAGTCTACTAATGGTCTACTTTCATTTCCCGTTGGAATGGTACGGGATGTTTTTTCTTGTTGCACAGTGTAATTTACGACAACTTATATGACGCGAATAAAACATGTAATATGTGTAATATTGTATTTATTTAACCCTTTCACTAACGTCTTTTATTTTGTGTATATATTTCTATTTTGACTTCAGATTCTTGTTAGGGGTCCTTATATTAGAAAGAAAGAGGTTTACATGTATGCTCCCTGCCCCTTTTTTTACAATTTATGAAACATTTCATAGAAACTTATGAAAAAGCTTTATCCTATTTATAAAATGTTTCATAAAATTTAAGAAGAGTTTCATAAAAAGTTATGAAATTAAATAGATATAAAGAAGCCCGTCATCAATTTGCTATTTTATGAAACAGCTTCATCATATTTAAAAAAATGTTACTTTGGACGAAAATCTATTATGTTTTTCTTCTTATTTATAAAGTTTTTCATAAATATGATGAATCTTTTTCCATGAGTGTAAATATCAATAAAAATATGCTTACTTGTGTGGCTTATCTCCTATAATTCCCGAGATATTGCCATGTCATTACCTTTTCTATACTGGGAAGGCTTCCAACGTTAACAAAAAGTGCTTTCTTTCTTTTTAAAATTTATGATATTTATGATTATTTATGATACAACAGCTATTGTTTCGAATGGTTTCCCATTTTCCAATGGAAATCTGACAGTACACAGACAAAACATTAGCCAAAAATAATGGAATTTGTAAATTCAAACATCCACAGATTCCTTATTACACAATTTGACGATGTTAATGATAAGACTCTACTATCGAAAACTAGCCGCTAGCTTAAGCACATGACCAGAATTGGAGACCGCAATGTCAGATAAGCATTTATAATGTTAATCTAGTAGCAGAGCTGTAAATGAATCATTCATTTTTGAAATAATTCGCGAATTAATTCTTTTCGCCAAAAAACGAATTGAATGAAATTAGAATCGATTCATATGCATTTGGCTGGAATGAATTGCAATTCATTTAAATCAAATGAATTCGGCAAAATGAATTGCAATTCATTTCCAATTCATTTGACTTGAATTGATTTTGAATTAATTCAAATGAATTAG
Organism: Delia radicum; assembly: GCA_021234595.1. Classification (NCBI taxonomy): domain Eukaryota; kingdom Metazoa; phylum Arthropoda; class Insecta; order Diptera; family Anthomyiidae; genus Delia; species Delia radicum. The sequence goes on from CM037852.1 coordinate 196,373,166, forward strand.
AAAAATTAATTGCAATTCATTTTCAATTCATTTGAATTGAATTGATTTTGAATTAATTCAAATGAATTTTATGAAACTCTTCATCACATATAAGAAAATTTTATTAATATGATTAATAACATGCTATGGTGCTACAGTGAAAAAAATTGTAAAATGACTTAGTGAAGGTTGTAGAACTTGTTGAGTACATCACTTTTCAATTTTCCGAATTTTGAATACACCCTCAAAATCTGAAGTTATCGACAAAAAACGACGAGAAAAGTTATTGTTGTTGAAAGTGATCGATGCATTATAGTTTAATCTAAGTAGCATTTATTTTATAATTAAAATAATAGTATAATTAGTTGATGTACGAGGGCGAATCAGTAAGTCTGTGTTGAAAAATAATTTTTTTTTTTTGCAAAAAAACTGTATTTCATTCAAAAAGTCACGGACTTATTGATCCGCTCTCGTACTTAAGTCATATGTTTACAATGTTTATGAGGCATAAGTAATTGTGTTTGAACAAAATGAACTGCAATTTGAATTGCAATTCATTTTGCCGAATTCATTTGAATTGAAAATGAATTCCAATTTATTTTTTGCCAAATTCATTTGAATTAGTTCAAATTTCTTTCAATTCTTTTTTAATGTGAAAAGAATTAATTCAAAATTCAATTCAAATTGGTAATGAATTGAAATCAAAAAAGAATGATTCATTTACAGCTCTGTCTAGTAGTAAAGTGAAATAAAACGTGATAATTACTTGTGAAAAAGAGATAGGATTAAGAAGAAAAAGCATTCTAGTTGAGAAATGAATTGTGCATTGGTATTAGCTAATTCTGTCTCTTCTGATCAAAACAATACTTGTATGTACGTAGTGTGACCAAACTCCAATTTAGTCGCAGTCAACGCTGTGTCGATCGTGGCTCAACTGGTTAAGAGGTGAGATTACGATGCATAGCTTGATGCTAAGACCGTGAGTTCAAATCACAGTACGACACCAAAAAATAAAGAGTTTTTCATATAGAGCAAAATTAACAATATAAAACACTTTGTTCAATTGACACATAAATTAACCACTGACGAGTCCCAGGTCTGGTGTATCCCTTGTGTCCGTAAAATTTTTCAATAAAAATGTTTTCTTCTTCTTCTTCTTCCTGTAAAGAGACTAACTAAAGAAATATTCTACAGTAATTAATATAAAAAATTAATTACGATTGTCATTATCTGACGGTTGCAAAACACTTTCTAACATGAAATTTTTTTAAATTTAAGATTTATGTCTAGAAGTTGGTTTTTTCTACAGACTTTTTTCTTTAATATAAAATAGTTACAAATTCAGAAATTATATTTTTTTTGTTAAGTTTTGGTTTTCATAAACTTTATTATATAATTTTTTTTTTAATAAGTTGTTAAATCTTAAAACACTGTAGTCCTGATTTTTAATTATCAGATTTATTTTTTGATTTAATTGATTTCTTTAAAAATTCCTTCATTTCTGTTTTAATTAAAAAAAATACATATTTTTATCTAAATCTAACACTTGTTCGCTAATATAATGTGAATGAAAAAAAATAAATAATGCAAAACTGCAAATACAGGAATTAAATTAATCTAAATCCAAGATGAATTTTTAATTGTTTTAGATCCGTTTTGGATTTAGCTTAATTTAGTTCCAGTCAAAGCATTTTTGGAATATTTAAAATTTTTCTTTCACATTATAATAGCGAGTAAGTGTAAAATTTAGATAAAAATAAAACTTTTTTCAAATGAATAAACAAATTGTGAAATTTTAAAAGATACAAAATAAATTCGAGAACAAATCCGGTAAAAAAAAAAGAGGGTTAATGATAACTTCTCAACTCTAGTTGAAATTATAAAACAAAATAGAGTTTTTATATTGAAAAGTTTCTTTATATAAAAAACTAGCAAATTAACTTTTAATGTTCACTTTTGTTTAAAATACAATTTAAGTTTATAAATAATAAAAAAAAATATTATGAAAAAAAATATTAAAATGTATTTAAAATACTGGCATGTTACAGTAATTTTTGTATTCAAAGTAATTTATTTTTATGTTTGTCAGTGCTTTACCGGCACTGTAAAATACAGTCGGCCAACCCCTGGCCGTTGTTATCATGGGGTTGGCCCAACACTCATTGTATTATTGAAAAAGCAGTGTACTAATTGTTTTGCAAATAAATTGCCAATGCTTTAAAATTCAAAATTTTATTGCTCCCAAAGCGCTCATGCCATTGTTTGTTTTGCAAGTGCATTGGCAACGCTGTTAAAATGTATCGTAAAAGCCACGCCCGGTGTTATAATTTTGTTGCTTTCAAAGCGCTTACATCTTCAGAAATACAATGCTTTGACAACACTGGTAACAACGACGTAAGTGTTTTGCAAGTACTTTGCCGTTCGTATTTTTCTGGCTGGGTACTTCTTTATACATGGGATCTAACTATTACTAAATAATTTAGTAAATTGTTTAACTGCTTCTAATTAAAACATTTTGCTAAATAGCTACAAAATTTAAAACAAATTGCATCTAACCACAATATAAACACGCGACATTCGTAACGTTTATATTTTGTGACAGTGGGTACCCAACACGTATGACCCATTATAAACACGCCATGCTTTAGATGTTTTAAGCAAAGTTTTCAGACGTTTAATATTTATATATTGTGATAAATATTAAAGTTCGTTGCAAAAATTTGATTTTAAGATATCTTCACTTTTTTACGGTTTTCGCGTTTGGCCACATGTCCAAAAGCGCTTACCTAGGTCCCTTTTACTACAGATCAAAAAGGTATGTATTTGACTATTCTACGTCAAAAAATAAAAAAAAAAAATTCCCAGTTTTTAAAGTGCATCGTCGATAGAGTGAGAGGAAAACTCCCTTTTTCCAAAAACTTTTAAAAGTAATATTTTTAGTCACACACTATAAAGGGTTATTACGAACTGAAAAAATGGTATAACAATTTTCGATATATTGCGAACAGCTAAAAAGATATAAAAGAATTTTGAAAAATTAATAAAATTATTTTTTGTAACACAGAATGAAAAAGTATTTTGAGCTACGAAAAATGCTATAACATTTTCGATATATCGCAGCCCGTTAAAAGGTTATTAATCACTTTAATATTGCATTTTAGTAAAGACAAACTTTTGAAAAACCTAATAACTTTTTACTTTGTTACCATAAAGGGAACTTTTTGCACCATATTTCTCAGCTAAAAATGCGTTTTGATTGTGTGCTAAGAAATATATGTTTTTTGATAAAAATGGATTTTTCTGAACACTTTATTTCCCAAATGGTGCGCCACGGGGAAAAAATGTTTCTTTTAAATAATTTTTGGTCTAGAATCGAAAGGTGAATTCACATTGCATATAAATACAGCACCTTTTACTCTGTAGTAAAAGGAACCCTAAATCAGCGTTTCTGACCGCCGCGCGCTTTTGGAAGGAGCTAACATTTTAAAAATACAATAACGCCATTTTTTTTTCGTTTATGCAAGAACATTTAAAAAAGTGATTATATCCCAAAATCAAAGTAGTTTTATACTTTTTTGAGAAACTCTAATAAAAATGGTAGCGATGCATTTTTAAATTAAAAAACTTTTACATTTTTTTTTATTTAAGATGATATAAAATCTTTAATGTTTTAAAGCATAATGGATTGAAAACAAAATAACGCACATGTACAAAATGGGTTACTAAAAAACAATAATTAAATAAACTATATATCGATGGTCATACATTGGGATGTTTAAAACACTTTTCATGAATTTAGGAAAACTTCGTCTAAAAACTTTTATATAATACAAATATAAAAAGTTACAATTAAGTAGTGTCAAATTATGACTTCGTTACAGAAAATAATATGCATGTGTTTAATAAAAATAAGATTTAAAACCGTAACATTTTAACCATAAACTGTTTATTAACTAGACAAAAATTATATTGTTACAGCATAAATTCCCAGACAGAAAAATACAATCGTCTCAGTACTGGCAAATGGTCGTTGACCAGAATGTGGTATTAACAATTTTGGGAATATTGTCCTATTACCCGATGGTTGGTTGCCACCGTTGGCATAACGTTGAAAAATTCGAAAAATGTTATATTTCCAAATATCTTCAATTTAATTAATTTTGTGAAATGTTTATAAAACACGCAACTTTTTAATCCAGCAAACCAGTTCGGGCTAGTCTTTTAAACAAATAATTGCTGATTGAACGAGTCAAATAGAATAAAATATTAAAAAAATAAAATTACACTGAATAGTTGTAATATTGGCAAAACACTTGCTTTGCAAGCAAACTTGTGTTTTTCTAGTACAATATTAGTTGTAACTTTGGTAATTTCTAAGAGGGTGCGTTTTAAAAAAGTACTATTTTTTGTATTTTTTCTATCTGGGTATTTATGTAGCATTTTTTTATCTTTAACAATTTCTGTACAAATCATGTACAGTAAAACCTTTACAGAAATTCCAAAAAAAAAATTTTTTTTGCCGAAAAATTGAAGATAGTTCGCTAGAAATTATACACTCAAATAAAAAAAACTGTAGAAGTTACAGAAAAATCTGTAATTATTACAGATTGTTGTGCTAATATTAGACCAGTATATTGTTTTGCTAATTTTAGCAAAAAGGGACTGTAATTTTTCAGAAAGTAAAAGTAGTAAAAAAATTTGTAAAATTTTAGTAAACTCTTAATAGAAATCGATTCGTTAAAATCAACCAAATGTTATACTAAATATTAGTGATATATATGACCTACTTCCAAAATTTCCAAAATTTTTTGGAAACTACTTTAGATTTCCATCTTATTTCTCATGGTTTTGTGAAGTGAGAATAACGATAGACAGGGCTAAGTTGACTATACTATTTTAAAAAACTATGACGTCCAAAGTTTCACGTTGAAATATCTTCAAAAGAGTTGAGGGCCATTTAAAGACGAAAAATTAAAAAATTTAATTGAAATTTACAAGAGCTTTTTCCTTTATTTTATGTTTGTGTTCATAGATTTTAAGTTTCATATCTAAACCAAAACAAAATGGACCTGTCAGATTTGGGAGATGCATTCACTGAAAAAGTAAAAGTTGTTTCGTGGTCTACATGTGAAAGCAAAACTTTCAGATTTTAAAATTTTCGCAGTTTTTTACATAGGGTATTTGTACCGTTTAATGGAATTGAGTTTTGAGAGCAGTATTTTAAAAATTGTGTTACTTTATATGGCTTGAGGTATACCGAGTTGATGTCAGCCAATAACGGGATACGAACATCATAAACTTATATGGAATTGGCGTACATTTTTTGAAAATGTATGTTTTTTCGCGTCAGACATTCACAATTATGTTTTAAACTGACTAGCTTATTGCGTGACCTGCGGTTCTTTGTAAACAGCACCTTCTAGTCATAAAAGCATTTTATAAATCTTTAAAGAAACAAATTTATGAACTTTGTAATTATCTATCAAAATTTAGTTGTTTTATTTCGCATTTTTTAATAAAAAATACTTAAGTCGAAAAGGCATCAACAATTTCTAAGGGCTTTAAAATTTATGGAGCTAACAATATATTCATAACCTCAAAAAGCATTCTTATATAAAATGTTTAATTTTGTGGATTTAAAGGTAATTAATTTGATTTCCTGCAAATAAGTAACCCTAAACTAAACTTGCAAAAAATTCGTGTTATCTCAAATAATGGCGATCTTTTTTTTAAGTCCCAATATATGTCAAAAACAGTTTATGAGTGTATATTTACATGTTCTGGTGGTGTAATATATATTTTAAAATGTGATAAATTCAATGAGATCTATAAATCTAAGAAGAAATTATAATTTTAATATTTTTAATTTGCTTGAAATTCAAAACTGCCATAATATTTGCGCCGTTAAAGATAAGTGATTAACGCGAATGGCTTTAGCATACTCAAACATCGGCTAACATGCACACAAAAGGTTACTCATGTCATACAAAACAAATTTGTGGAAAATATTTTACCTCAAAATGTCGAAAATTATTGAAGATCCCCATATAACTAAAAGAATAATTAATAAAATTAATTTTCGTTGTTATTTTCAATTTATAACGAGCTTTCAAACTCCGTATATTTACAAAAATAAAGCAAATCAAACATATTAGCTAGGTTGATACTAGTATTTCGATCTGGCAAAAGATCTCATCAGAACCCGAAGTTTTAGAAAAGCTAGAGCCTCTTTGATTAAAATTGTTTTCACAAAGTTTATGAAACTTTTTTTATGAAATGATGAAAGATTTGCCTTCAATTTTTAAAAACTCTTCGTCGTAGTTATTAAAAATTTAATGACACCCGATTTGCTAATTTTAGCAAATCGGGTTTCAAAAGTTAGTAAAATTAAATTAGGTGAATAAGCAACCAAAATTTATTTAAAATTTTGTAATTAGTAAAATAAGAATAGCAAAAAAAATTTACTAAAAATTAACTTTAAACGAAAAATTAGTACAATAATAGTAACATGAGATTGAAACCTGTTTTACAAATTTTTATACTAACTATTGTTTGAGTGTACTTACACTGATATTTTTCTCAAAGCGTCCGTTAATGGGAATATTCTCTGTACTGCGTTTGTGTGTTGTTGTTAATTTTTTTTCAAAATTTCATAAAATTTAAAAAAAAAAATCACTACAAAAATAATACAATAAACAACAAAAGCAGCCGTTATTATATTTTAATAAAGCCCGATGACAACAAAAAAACATATTGTAATTTTATTTTTAAATTAACAATAAATGAAATTGTTGTAAAAGTATTATGTGTTAATTATGTATATAATTTAATATAACAATTGGCAAAACTATACTGGCTATACAGATGATTATATTTGTAGTAAGTTATACAGTTCTATTATACTATTTTTTGTATGGCATAATTATGGAACGCAGCATATGTTTAAAAATATTAATTTTTTAATAATTATTATAATATAATTATGGGATTCATAAAAGGAATTGTATATTGTGCACACTATGCAAACGTAGCTAAGCATTCTGAAAGACAATAGAATTTGATAATGCTAACCTGTTGCGACCTGCGATCAACTTCTAAATTTCCGAACAATTTAAAGGATTTTGGTTGCAGGTCGCAACAGTTTAGCATTATCCGATTTTCCTGAAATTTGCACCACATAATCTTTGGACATAGTTCTATAAGATCTTGTCTAAGATCTAATGAAAGTCGGAGTTATTTTTAAAAAAAATTCTATAAAAATTCAAAAACGGCATTGTAAGCTAAATTCAACAATTTTTTTTTAGCAATTTGTTTGTTTCCATAGTGTAAATCGTGGATTAACATTTAAAATCAATTAACTGTAGCAGAAAGCTACTTTCGCGTTCCGCCATTATTTTGAAATTTTATTGATTTTAATTTAATTTTTATTAAAAATATATTTTTTTAAATTTTCTTAAAAAATGGCAAAAAAAAATTTGTAAAAAAACTAGAAGAAAAAATGTGTACCAATTTGTCCGTTTTCAGAATTTAAATTTTAAATCAAGTGTTGTAGCCTGTTTATAGCTGTGTTGCAAGCCTGTTTTAGAAGTCCGCCATAGTTTTTCAATTTATAAGTGAAATTGGAAAGTCTGTAATTAGTGACACTAACGACATTAAAATTCCTTATTACATTATAAAAAAAATTCTATAAACAGTCTTCATAGGGAAATGATTTTAAGAATTTTCCCATAATTTATTATTGTTCTTATTTATTCTATAATTTTGTTCAACTTTTTTTTATCAGAGAAGATATTTCTAAATTTTGTTTTTGAAACAAAAACCATCGATTTCAATGGTAAAAAAGTGGTTTACTGACTTTCGTTGTGGTCGCACAAGTACAATTGACGCTGAACGTTCTGGACGCCAATTGAGGTCAATACACCCGAAAATTTCGAAAAAATCCACGATATGGTGTTGGCCGATCGAAGAGTAAAAGTACGTGAGGCTGTTGAAGACATAGGCATTTCATATGGCAGTACACACAGAGAAAAGTTTAGCTAAACTCAAAAAAATAATTTAGTACAAAAGTTAGTAAAACGTCTTGTAAATCAGGTATACTATTTTTTAGCAAATTTTTTTTGCTAAAATCGTGTTTTCAGCTAAAATTTTTGTTATACTTATTCAGCACTTAACTGTTTTATACTAATGCTTTACTAATATACTAATGTTTTACTAATTAATTTTGCTAAAACAAATTGTGCTGATAAGCACATTAATAGTGTGGACGACAACCAGATTGAAAGATATACGCAGAATGAAGCAGATGTCGCGGCATGTCAAGATGTAGTAGAGAAGAGGAAAATGATACTAAAAAGTACAACTCTAATAAGACATATAAAAAAATCAATCATGGAAGACTTTTGTATCTGTTTTTCATACATAAAACAAAATTGAGGATTAAAACAACTTAAATTTTGCGTTGTCACCGGCTTGTGAAAATAATTTTCTATTAATAAAATAAAAGACAAAAGAAAATATTTAAATTTAATATGTATTTCTATAATAAATGTTAATAGCTTAATAATCTAGTGTGGTCAAATTGCAAACAAACATATACAGACATGTAGACAGAGTAAAGCGAAAAACAAAGACACACATCTTAGTATGGTTCCTTTTTCTTATTGCAAAAAAAAAGGGTTATTTTTTTCGTTTCGTTTGTTTTTGTTTATTTTTTCGTTTCGTTTCTATAATTATCTTGGCAGTTGCGTCCTTAAAAGATAGCATCATTTAGACAACCATTGATGTAAGTAGTTGAAAGAAAATTTTTGTTATGTTATATATATTTATTTCTATATATTTTCAGATATTAAATTACTTCATGACATCAATGTGGGAAAATGAAAATTTTTATATTTCGTTATTATAGTAAATTATTTTTAAAAGAATCACAAAAATATGTTTTATGATTTTCAGCAAATATATTAACTAAATTACAATTTTTTTGCGTTTTTTTTCCAGTCTACTAAAATTCAGCAAAAAATTTATTAATTTTTACCAACGCTTTTTTATTTCTAATCTACTAAGTGTTAGCAAAACTTTTGCTGAATCTACTAATTTTGTTGCTAAAAATCAGCTCGCCGATTTTCAGCAAAAGATTTTGCTGACATTAGCAATTTTTTTGCTAGCACCCTCCTGACTAAAATTTTGCTGACTCAGCAAAATTTTTTGCTGACTTTACAAACTTTTTTTTTTTGAGTGTATTTGCCAATTGAAATTTGGTTTCTACAACTCAAATTCGGTTATTATGAATTTCAATCGTTTGGTACAACTGAACATTAGTTTTCACAAAAAAGTTCGGTTAATTCAACTAAATTTTTGTTCCAACAACCAAAATATTCTGAAATCTAATGCAAATATCGTTGTACTAGCTGAATGTATAAGTTGTTACCATTAAAATACACTTTTTGATTCGGTTGGCACTTTATTTCTATGTGTGTATGGTTTCGATTTTAAATGATCAGTTGGGTTTAAGAAAGCTGTCTGCAAGATTTGTGCCGCGGTTTGCTGCCAATTGACCATTAACGTAATCGTGGCCAATAAGTTGATGGCAACAGTTTTTTGGAATGCACGCTGGATAATTCACATCGGTTATCTTCAAAAGGAAAAAACAATAAACGGCGAATATTATGCCAACTTATTGTACCGATTTAACGAGGATTTAAAAAGAACGACCACATATGGCCAAGAAAAAAGTTCTTTTTCATTAAGATAATGCACAGGTGCACACGTGTGCAGTCTCAATGGCAAAATTCCATGAATTGGGCTACGAATTGGTACCTCATCAGCCATATTCTCCGAATTTTGCCCCCAGTGAATATTACCTATTTCCAAAACTAAAGAAATTTCTCGGTGGAAAGAGATTTAGCTCCAACGATGAAATTATTGATCAAACAAATGCCTATTTTATGGACCTCGAAAAATCCTATTTTTTGGAAGGGAAACTTTTGTATCCTTGGAGAAACGTTGGAGTTAAGTGTATTGAGCTAAAAGGAGATTATGTTGAATAATATTTTTTTTTTTTTTGCAAAAAAAAACTTTGTTTCATTCAAAAAGTCACGGAATTATTGATCCGCTGTCGTATATGTATAACTTGTTGTATTCAAGAAGTAATCATAATCATTTTGAAAAAAAATTATACAATTTTAAAGAATTTATCTCATATATTTTTCAAATAAAATTTTATTTGCAGAAAAATAATACTCAACCCAGAAATTGCATGTTGTAAAAATTTTGTTAAACTGTGGTTAGGTATAAATTAGGGAGGCGCACGTGTGCAGACAATTGTGAGTGAAAGTTGAAATTACTGACGTTATCGTGAGTGAGTGTAAAAAATATGTTCCAAGGTGATTGTGCGTAAGTCATATTTTTGTTTTAAATTTTAATTTTTTTTTTTTTTTTTTTTTTTTTTAATTGTAACCTTTATTCGTTTTAAGTTTTACATGTTATGAGATTTTACATAGGTATTACAACAGTTATTAACAAGTGTATTTAAAAATATAAGCTAATACATACATATCACAGTTTAAGGAAAAATGTTGGTGTAGAAAAAAAAAAACCTTATAGGAATTATAAAAAAAGTAAGAATAAATACTAACAAAAATGTTTTTAGAAGGTAAAAACATTTTGAGTTATTATTCCAGTAGAGATCTTATGGTTTCGAAGTTCGATAATCTGCATCTGTCATTAAATGACAAAGCAAGATTTTGTGTGAAATTGTCGATAGTTTTATGACCGAAGCGATTATGCAGAAGTGTTGTAGAATATCTCGGTTTTAAATTATGAATAATTTTTAGGTTCTTATTTTGGATAATTTGCATTTTTTTTGTATGTGACTTTGCTGTCCTATTGTACCATACTTGACAGGCGTAGGTCATAATAGGACGTATACACATTTTATACAGTAGAGACTTGTTTTGGACATTTAATGTTGACCTGCGATTAAGCAAAGGGTATAATGCCCGTCCGCATCTGATAGCTTTTTCACAAATTGATAAAACGTGGTTTTTGAATGTAAGTTTCTTATCAAGTATCAATCCCAGATATTTAACATGATCATTAAGGTTAATGACGTTTCCTTGGATTTCAAGAGGAATTGTGGGATTACGCTTAGGTGATTTATTGAATGGAAATAAAATGGCTTGTGTCTTTTCCTGATTTACTCTTATTTTCCATTTGTCAAAAAATCTTTGAGCCGAATTTAAAGAGTTCTGTAATCTTTTTATAATTGCGTTTGATACTTTCCCATTGCATATAAGGGCAGTGTCATCAGCATAAAAAGCGGCATCATGGTTTTTAAGCACATTAAAGTCGGCAGTATATATTGAGTACAATGTTGGAGATAAAACGGACCCTTGGGGAAGACCAGCAGGGATGTTCCGAGTAGATGAATTGCAATTGCCCACATTAACTACAAAATGACGATCAGATAAAAAGCTTTTAATAAGTTTTTGTAGATAAATGGGGCATCCAAAAATATCCAATTTATATATCAAACCATCGTGCCAAATGGAATCAAAGGCCTTTTCGATGTCGAGAAGAACAACACCCGTACTTTTTCGATTAGTTTTGTTTGAATCTATAATTTTCACAACCCTTTTAAGTTGGTGAACGGTCGAATGTTCTTTTCGAAATCCAAACTGTTCTTTATTAATAATGTTATTGTTATCTGTAAAGATTAGTAATCGTTTTTGTATAATTTTTTCAAAAACTTTATCTATAATGCCTAAAATGCTGATTGGACGATAGTTATTTGGAAGGTGTGGGTCTTTACCTTTTTTCAAAACGGGAATGACTCTTGCTCTTTTAAATGTTGTAGGAAAGTATCCATTATTAAAACAGTAATTAAAAATCTTGGTGAACAATTCAAAAATACAATCAGGCATGTTTTTCAGAATTATAGTATTAATGCCATCAAGCCCTGGGGCTTTATGATTTTTAAGAGTAGAAACAAAAGCTTTAACTTCATCAACGTTTGTCAGCGTATTATGATCAACGATGAATTCATTAATTGAATATAGTTTTTGCATATGATTATATACTTTACCATCTAGTGGTGAGTTGTGGTTGAGGGTAATTGAGTGAGCTTTTTCGAATTCGTTTGCAATTGCATTGGCCTTAGATTCATTAGTTTTCAATATTTCTCCATTAGAGGTTAAATCTGAGAGCGGAGCACGATGACCTTTTATAGCTTTTGTAATTTTCCAGAATTTTTTAGAACCAGTTGGAAGTTTAGATATAAAGCTTGACCAGTTTTTATTCCTGTCTTCGTTAAGATGAAAGTCAATTAATTTATTTAATTGTTTTATCGTTGATGTGTATTGGGCTCTCATATTTTGGTCGTAGCATCTTTGAAATTTACGTCGATATTTATTTCTCTGTCTTATTAAATATATGGAAAGATCTGAGATTTGTCGTTGCCAATCAGTCTTTTCACCAGTTGGTATTTTATCGAAAGATTTTTGTATTATTTTAGTCACGCTTTCTAAAACCAAATCAATATTATCGTTAGTTATTTCTTGGGATGTTAATTGTTGATTTGTAATTTCAAAATTTACCCATGCCCTTAGTTCAGCCCAATTAGTAAGGTGATATAATGGAATCTTTTCCCTTTCATAGTGGACGTTACCATAGATATTGCATATTATTGGCACGTGATCCGATACTAATTTATTAGGATAAGTTAGAAGTGGTGAAAACGTAAGAGGTGAATTAGAAAGTAAAATATCTATTGTTGATGGTTGAGTTGGTGTTGAATTTTGCCCAAATCTTGTATGTCTGGCAGGGTAATACACATAATAATTTGATTGGAGTTGATGATTATACAATATATTGCCTGATGTGTTATTTTCTGGACAGTTCCAGCTCGTATGTTGGGCATTTAGGTCCCCAAAAATAAAGAAGTCTGTTGTTGAGTTAGTAAGTAGTTCGATATCATCTTTGAATTTATTTGTATATCTAGAGTTATAGGCAGAAGTGATAATTGTGTTACGACCATTTATTTTTAATAGAATTGATATATTTTCAGTATCAGATGTTTTATATTTTGGTAAAAGTTTATGTTCAATAGATTCTCGAATTGCAATTAACACGCCACCGCCGTGAGTTTCGCGATCTTCTCTGTACACTTTATAATTTCCAATTTTAAATTTATGTTTTTTATTTAAAAACGTTTCATTTAACAAAATTATATCAATTTTTTTGCTACGTGCAAAATATTCAAGTTGTGAAACAGCTGAATCTGTTGTTATGCCCTGAGCATTCCAGTGCATAACGCAAAGACATTTAGTAAAAGAGTTAGAGAGCATGTTTAAGCATCATGCCCAATACTCTTAATTTATCATATTTGTTTTGACATTTTTGAAGAGCATCAATTGCTTCAAAATAAATATCTAAGAGCTCTTCATTTGAAATGTCATCATCATCTTCGTTGTTATTTATAATTCGTTGTTTGTTTTGTATAACATCAGAATATTTCTTACCTTTTGTGAAAAAATCACATGTTTTAGACGTAGAGGGCATATTGTCATTATTTGGTAAATGAGGAAAATTATTAGGCGAATTAAAGTCTGGAATATTGTTTCTGACTCTTTTTCGTGTGTTATTTCCATGTGACGTCGCTCTTTGGCGAATTTCCAGGTAATCCTTTCTACAGGGGCAATGAGGATCATCGGCTCTGTGATTTATATTTTTAAGTTTTTTCTTTGCACAATTGTGGCATTTGTAAATGACAGGTCCGTCTATTGAGGTTTTATTTAATGTACACGTAGAGTAATCATGTTCACCAGCACAAGCTGGACAGATAACTTTTCTTTGGCAATGTCTTGCACCATGACCGTACATTGAACACTTAGTGCATTGAGTCGGTCCTTTATTGCCCTTAAGTGGACTCCTCCAATAAACAGATATCCCATAGAAATATTTAATTTTCATAATTTCTCTTTTTGATATTTGTTCACGATTAAACTCAATTATATAAAGTGCATCGTCACAGTTTGATCTTTTTGTTTTAATTTCTTTTACATTTAAGGGAATTATGTTATGAGTGTTTTTAAATTCTTCGTTAATTGTTTTTGTATCTAGGTATGGCAGGCCAAACAATACTACACTCACAATATTTTATAGTTAGAAATAAACGAATTTGTACATTAAAACTATAGAAAAAGTTGTTAAAAACAGGACTACTGATTTTTCGTTTAAAACAATAGTAATTTCCAATTATTTTTAATTGTTAAAAAATTAACTAAAAATATCGATAAAAACAAAGTTCTTTCGTTTATTTTAACTATTAAAAAATAATTGCTTAATCCGTTAAAATAAACGACGTTCGTTTTTTTTGACTATCAAAAAATTACGGAAAATCCATAAAAATAAAAGATTTTCCATTATTTTGACCATTAAAAATTTAACTCCCAAAACTTAAAAATAAACGATTTTCCTTTATTTTAAACATCAAAAGTTTACCCCCAAAAACGTAAAAATAAACGATTGTCGTTTATTTTAGCTATCACCAAATTTAATTTAAAAGAAATAAAAATGTATTATTTACATAATGTATGTTAGGATTTATTTTTAAAACTAAATAATAAGATTAATTGTATAATAATTAATTGAGCGAATGGCGGCTAACATTTATATGGCAGCATAACGAAAAAGGATGACCTTTGAGTTTATCTTTTACTATAATATGCAAATAACTTAAAAAACTATGTGTTTGTAAAATAAAAGTCAATTAAAATCTAAAGAAAAACTATAGTGATGGTAAATAAAATATTTGGTTTAGTACTAAAGTAAAAAGCACTTTTGTAAACATTTTGGTACCTTTTGATTTAATTTAATTGTTAAGGTACTCTTGCAATACTATTGCACATATTACTGACAATTTTATTATCATTCAATGTAGCCAACTCAATATTAAATATTTTACACATATCTTGTGCAGACACAAAACCTTTTTGATTTTTTCTAGCCTTCCAATATGACATACACACGGGTAATTTGTTGCAAACTAGAAAAAGTTGCACAAGAATATTGCTTAATTTTAACTTTACATTAAACATTGATGCGCTTTATCTTGTTTACCTAAAAAACACTAGACTTTTACCATATTGCTAATTAATTTTCTTGTATTCAAATAATCAGCTAGCACATGTTCTATACTGCGAAAATTATAATCCTAACTTTTCGTTTTATTTTATATATATTAAAATTTGTTATTTGTACAGGAATAAAGAAACTCAGATTTTTTACTCTATCTCTAGCATGCTGTCTCTTCATCTCCTAGATGTCATCTAATAGATATGCTTTAACATATAAATTTGGAACAGTGAGGGAACTCCATCTCTGTTCTAATATGCACATTATGCACCGTCAATACTGCTCAAGGATGAGAAAGTGCAAATTTGCATCGTGTGCAAATAACCACGCTGAATACCCTCTGTAACATAAAAAAGTAAAACAAAATTTACTGAAACAAAGCACTTAATCGTCAGCTGGGCCACTTTGATACTTTTTGGACTGAAAATGTAAATAAGTAATTTATTTACCATCCCCAGTTCATGCATATGAAAAACGTTTGAGAGAACTTTAAAAAAAAAAGATTACTGTGATTTTTGTGTGATTTTTTTTTAAACATGTAGATTTTAAACGAAAATATTAACTGCTACAGAAAATCCGTATTAATTCATAGTTTGTTTTTTAAATAACAGTCAAAAAAGTTGAAAAATATGTTTCTTTGTATTTTAATAGTTTATTCAGTTAAAAACAAACTTTACGGATTACTTTTTAAATAAACTACAATCGGTAACGGAAAATATATTGTGAGTGTAGTTTAAACTTATTTTTGTCTTTAACTTCGTGTGAATAAAATTGGAACTTTGCATTTTTTAAAATCTTAATTGCATCGTCGTAGAGAGACTTACTTTCCGAAATAATCTTTGTTCCAATTGACATTCTTTTAAATTTGTATTGTTTTCCAATAGAGCTTATAACCAGTGCAAAGCTATGTGCGGCATCCACAATAATTGGAGGAACTTTTTCTTTAGGAGTTAAAATTTCACCTTCTTCATCATTGGATGAATCAAAATCGTCGGCGTCATCTTCAAGTACCTTGAATCGGTTGCTAAAAGAACCAGAATTGGTTCTTTGCCCCTTGAATTTGGGATTGTTTCCCCAAAACTTCTTTCGTTTACCAACCATTTAATGTAAAATAAATTTACTTTATTTTAGAAATAAATAGATAATAAATGCGAGAGCGCAAAAAAAAATACACACATGCGGGTCAGCTGATACCGCAGTACTGAAATTTTAATTTTTAATTGTTCTTTTTTGGGAAAAATTTATATTTTCGTGGTTTGTAGCTCCAAAATTATGACAATCCCATGTTATCATAACAATTCGATGTTTGTTTTTCAAATTTAAATACAACTACCAAAAAAGTTTATTTTTAACATATTTTTCGTTAAAATTTCGATAAACGGAATATTAAATAATTGGTACCTTATTTAAGCAAAGTTGTAAAAGCAAAAAATATTATTTTTAATGAAAAATTTAATTTATTAAAACAATATTCATCTTCCTTTGTTTTAAATGAAAAAAATATTGTAAGTGCAGTATTTGTCGAGTGAATAGATTTTATTTACTCTATTGCTGTACCTAAAACTAAATTTATTTTTATGTAATTTGTTTTTTTTTTATTTATTTACTTATTTTGTTATGTTTTTTTTTATATATTTTATAATAACTTTTAATTAAAATAATTAAATTCAATAATTAAAACCAAAAACTAGATTTATTTTTAACTTTAAGTATACAGTATATGTCCCATAAAATTCCTCTTAAACTTCTGCTAAGGATATAAAAACTCAAAACTTAGCTCAAAGGAAATATTACACTACTTCTTGAGTCTTACTCAATACAGTGTTGGCAAAAAAAAAATTAAGTCTTGAAACGACCAAAAATTTGTCTGTACTCAAACAGGACCAAACGCTTATGCTAACATAATAGAATCGTTCAATATAAGAATCATCCACCCCCAAGACCATGACCTTCATTTTGTTCTATAGTGTCATCATAAAGTTGATTTTGTCTTTCGTATGTAATCCCAGCAAAAAATAGCCTCGTTTGGTAAGCTGTAACTACATTTGTATGCTTCTAAGAAAGCGATTAACCGTCTTGCATACATAAATACAATTGGGAAGGCATTTTGCTGTGCTTCCCTAAATGCAGCTGTTCAAAACATACAACCTCGTGGATTTTTCTTTAAATGGAAAAAAGTGAATTTCGGGTGCTCATTAAGCATTATTTTTTGTGAAAAAAACCGTCAATCAAACCAGTGTGGTTTCGATTTTAAATGATCAGTTGGGTTTAAGAAAGCTGTCTGCAAGATGGGTGCCGCGTTTGATCTCAATTGACCATTAACGTAATCGTGGCCAATAAGGTCCCAGCAAGAACAGTGACGGTCATATGACCGATCAAATGACCGACACTACTGATGGAAATATCCATTATTGCGTAGAACAAAGTTTCTATCATTTTCTTAAGGGCAATATGAAAAAAGTAATGGAAACTTTGTGTACGTGTGATTTTGCATCTCCCTCTAATTTATAAATTCATAAGTTAGAGGAAGATGCAAGATTTGCATGTGTTAGTTTCGGTCATCCATTTCTTGTAGGGGTGATGTCACATTGGTTACCTTCAAAAGGGACAATACACGGCGAATATTATGTTAACTTATTGGACCGATTTAACTACGATTTTAAAAAAAACGACCCCATATGGCCATGAAAAAAGTTCTTTTTCATCAAAATAATGCACGGGTGCACACGTGTGCAGTCTCAATGGCAAAATTCCATGAATTGGGCTACGAATTGGTACCTCATCCGCCATATTCTCCGGATTTTGCCCATAGTGAATATTACCTATTTCCAAACCTAAAGAATGAATACAATGAAGCATTAATGTTGTCGATACGCAAGAGAAGCGCTTCTCATTTCCTACGAAAGCGCGAATTTATTGCTCCTTAGAGTTTATGAAGGAAGTGCTTTTCAACTGCTAAAAAGAGGCAGAACTGCTTCTATGTAAGCACTATTTTTTGCTGGGATATCTCGGCTTGAGTTAAGAAAATTACACAATTGTATTGTCTATCATGAAAATTAAAAAACTTTTTGAAAAGCAACAAATAAAATCTGATACATATTATATTATATTTTGGACTAGAGTTACAACAATATTCTAACTAAATATGTGAAAATGTTGATAGTCCGAAAAACTATTTTTATATTTTTAATAAAAAATTAAAACATTTTTGATTTTAACAAAATGTATTACTACGAATACTAAAAGTATTCGAATATGTTTTATTTAATTCCACATCACTATTTTGTTTAATTTATGCTTTATTTTTATTTAATACAAATTTTATAAAATTTAATGAAAAAAGCTTAAATGATGCAATTGTTGCAGATTTTTTTAATTTGTTGGATACAAAAACTTAATTAATGGTTGGTCATTAAGCAATTGCAATTTAAATTTGAAATGCTTGTTTTAGGTTTTACCCTACTTTTACAGATTGTTAAATTTTTGTTTTTTAAAGATAATTCAGTTGAAAAATAACTTTTTTAAAATCAATAATATAACTTAAATAAAGTGTCCAACGTACCATTAACTATAAATGAAAAAAAAAACCCTTCCCTAGTATGACGTGGCTTAATTATTCCATAAAAACAATGCGTTGTAGAAAAATCAAGCGCTGTGGTGTAGAAGTTAGTGCGTTGGACTGTTACACAGTTGGTCGCGGGTTCGATTTCTGGTGACTGAAGCATCAATTTAGAAAAATAATATGAATGAGTTTTCTATCCCTTATATGTATCGCAGCGTCCACCTTGTTCCCGTAGCACTTAACCCCACCGAAGTAAAATAATGAATTAGGGCTATGAGCCAAAAAGCTTCAATAAGTTTGCCAGCTCTCCTTCTAGTGGCGAGCAACAACTTATCATCTCGCGCAATTACAGTGTCGCCATGTTCGAAGCCCTTCATCTTTCCCCACCTTTCATCTCAGCAGTATCTCCTTTCCGAAGAAAGCAACACATTAATAAATAGGAAGAATTTCCTGAGTTGAGTATTGCTTCTCTTAAAAAAAAACACGTGTGACTGAGGGATTGGTGTATATTATTATGTTTATGAAAATACAACATTGTGTTTTTATTTTTAATAAAAACTTTTAACTTTTTTGTTCTGAATAAATAACAGATAACAGCAACACACACAAAATAAAAGAAAAGTTTTTAGAATTTGTTACTACAGTGTGTCGCAAAAGTATTGACTGTTTTTTAAAGATGTGATTTTTTAATCTAACGAATCCGGCTGTGATCTTTTTTAAACTTACTAATGTTTTCCAATAAGTTGTAAAAATAGTAAATATTTTATGAAAAGCACAAGCTATTTTGAGCTTTTTACAGCATTTTCAAAAACTTATTTAACATTTTTAGCATAACTTTTTGCATGTTATATTTTGGGTGATCTGTGACTTCAAAAAAAAAAGTTTAAAATAATCAAAATATTAGACCTTGTGAATAAGTAGTAATTGGTCAAATAAGAATTAAAACATCCAAGAATAACTAGTTTTATGTTCAGCGTTTAATTTCTGCATAAATAGAAATTTGTGCTAATTATGCATCTGTCTACTTTTCAAATGCAATGGACGCTTAACAAAATCACATCGTTTTCATTCAATACTTTTGGGTCACCCTGTCGAAAAATAGTTGTTTGTGTACATAAAACACACTTTTGGTTTTTAGTAAACTAATTGTAAGCAAATGATAATACTATGGTCACATGAGACCGACCATGAATTTTGAGGGAAGATAATATTTATTAAAACTTATTTTAAACTTTAACTGCAGAAGTTTTACTATAAAAATTACGAAACTATTTTTATGAGAAATTCATTAAAAGAAAATAACAAAATCGAAAAAATTTGTATTTGATTGGGTTTTTGAAAATTTATGCAAATTTTTTACCAAAACTAATTTCAACTTATTACTTACATCGGGTATTAATGTTTAAAAGAAAATAATAAAAAAAAACACAAAAAATTATACAAATTTTTGATATACTTTCAAACTGGTCTCAATAATTATATTAATTACCTCAGCAGTTGTTTTTGGTTATTATTTCACAAAAAGCTAAAATTTCCCTTTTTCCACTTTACCAACAAAATATTCCCATTTTATTCTCAACCACTTGTTGCATTGTTTTGCTCATATGAGATATTCACCACTAAGTTAAGCGCAGACTCATGTAGAATATGAATTGCTCTTGGAACCGGCAAATTGTATAAAAAGAAATGTAAATAACGAATTTTAGGCACTTTTAAATTTATTTGTGTAGCTTTAGGCTGACAAATTGTTTACGGAAAGCAAATTTGGTTTCTAAGAACACGCAAGAATTTTGTAACTTTTTATTTAATTTTGATTTTTTTTCATTTAAAGAATTTCAAACTTCCAAACAGACACAGAAAACGAATTCACACCAGGTTTCTTGCCAACTGAATTACTCAGTTGCAGCAAAAAAAAAAAAAATATTTGTTTGTCTTAATTAATACATTTATGAGACAATCGATAAATATTATTCCAACCGAAATTTTGTAATAATAATCGAATTTATATTGCTACAAAAATCGAATTTATGTTTCTACAAATTAGTTGGCTAAAAACGAGATAAATAAATAATAAATTAGTTTTGTGTGCAAATCTCAGAAAAGAAGTTATTAAAAAAATGTTTTTATTTTCAATGTTTTCTACAACTGATATCAGTCATATAATCTAATATTCCTTAAACGGGTAGGTACGTCCTTTGAAGCAGTCGAGAATATTTTTTTTTTGCTGTTAAAGAAAATGATGAGATGTTTTTTTTAATCAACTAAGACAATTGTATGGAATAACTTGTTTTCAGTATGGATAAAATATTCGTCGTGTATACTGCCCTACTAAGAAAGAAAG
The DNA here is from genome assembly GCA_021234595.1 of Delia radicum. Lineage (NCBI taxonomy): Eukaryota > Metazoa > Arthropoda > Insecta > Diptera > Anthomyiidae > Delia > Delia radicum. The sequence goes on from CM037852.1 coordinate 196,394,180, forward strand.
TCATAAGCGCCAAAAATCCCAAATTGAGATAAGGGCAGATTCGGAACCTTGAATGAGTTTCTGAATTTCGATTTAGGTTTAAAAGACCTATTTTCAACTGTAAATGGCTAAAAAAAACGTTAAGCAAAATGGTCACATCTACCACTTCTAGCGTGTTTACTGGCCAAACAAGTCTTATCTGCCACTTACTATGATAAAAAGTCACATTGACCAAAATTGTAGGCTTTTAGTACTTTTTTCCTTAGTATTAATAATTTTTTTTTTGATAGAATGACTTTCTTCTTTGTGTGTGCAATATTACGCACAAGAAGAGTTCGAAAAAAACAGTATTTCATTTTTTGGCTTGACAAAAAAAAAATATTGTTAATTCCTCGGAATATAATGTTGAAAACATAATTTTAAAATATTTTGAGCCAGGACATACATTAATGTCTGCTGATGCCTTTCATCACCAAGTTGAAAGTTCATTAAAAAAACAGAAAAAAGTGTATGACATAACAGATTTCAAAAATTGCGTTCAAAGGAGTAATTCGGGAAAGGTTGAAGTGATTGAAATGCAAGTGGAAAACTTTTACGAATAGAAGGACAACTCGTCTCAACAAAAACTCAAAGCAACAGTTCCGAGAGTTTATTTAAATGAGTTGGTAGAAGTAAAATTTTTAAAAACCGATAGCTTTTTGTTATACAAAACTAAGTTTACAGATACAAATTACACAGACTTAAATTTCATAAAAGCTGCATCAATAAAATCTGAAATTTTAAAACCTAAAGCCAAAACGATTCCTAGTGGTATATTGATTAAAAGATAAGAAGACCTTATAAAAAAACTGAAAGATATTTTGCCCAAAAGCAGAATGGAATTTTGGGAATCTCTTCCAGAAATAGCAAGTGAACCGACCTACGACAGCGATTAAATCTTTATTTTTTATTTTAGTTTTAGTGACTAATGCTTTATTTATTTTTTTACTTTTAATGATTGAATTATGTTTGTTTTTGTTTTCTTTTATTATGCTTTTACGTTTTTATTAATATGAAATAAATTTTTTATTTTTATTACGAACAAATCCAAAGAAATTTTGAATTTATTTGTGCAATTTGGTTTTCGTAAGGTTTTTTTGGATGTCTATACTAGGCAAAAAAGTCATAAGTCCATTTTATCTACTTTATCATCAAAATTTCCCCTGTTTGATACTATAATAAAATTAAATAAAATAATATATTTTTAAACCATTTTTGAAATTTTAAAAAAATATTGAATTTAAAGGCGCGAAACATAAAAAAAGTTAATGCTAAATATCTCAAAACTACTAAAATGGAGATGTGACTTTCTTTCTTAGTAGGGCAGTATAGTTCATCGAAAATATTTAATTAACCTCTTCAATCTCAGCCATGACATTTTGTGAAGTCGTCTTTTTTTTCAATATTTATTTATTCATAGAAGAAAAGAGTACAATTCAATTACATGCTTGCACCTGCAAAGCCTTTGTGGCTTGTCTGCTGGCAAATGAAACTTAAAAGTATAAATTATGTGTTTAAAAAAAGCTATAGCTTTCAGTCGAATATGAACATTTTTCAAGCAAATTTAATTTGAAAATGAATTACGGATTTTATGAGTGATCTAAAAATGTTGACATTATTCGATATATCTAGCAAAAAAGACAACTTAGAGAGAAAATTTAATATATCATAATTAATGATAATATTATGCACATTTCAAATGGAATAGTAAAAAAAAAACTTTATATAAAACTCAAAATCAAATTTTTTGAAAATTAAAAACAAAATTAAAATCGCTTTTTATCTTATATATGTATGTGTACTATTTAGTCTAACTATATGCACAGAATTTTATAATGTTTTTTTTTTTCGCTATATAATATTTATTGTTGATTCCATATCAGATTTTACATTTATTGTGGGACTAACAGTAGATTTTCCGTAGACTTTTAAGTAAACGTTCACATATAAGGTTAAACTATTTGTTTAAGCTCTACTGTACGTATACGTAGTATTATTTCTAATTAATAATACGTATACGTACCATGTATTAAATTTCGATACCTATTAGTCGATAACTATAAACCAGGAGTGCCCAAAAGTTCCTTATGGAAGAGCAAACACCAATACATTTAAAGAAAAACTAATTTTTATTCAACATTTTTTGTTGTAAAAACCAATACATACAAAGAAAAAAGAAAAAAATATTTCAATGTTTACCAGCAAAGCATACGAAAGTGTTGTTGCTTTGCGCTTGCGTGTATAAAGTGAAGAACGACAAAAAAACTAATAAGACAAAGTTGTTTGTGTATTTCGTATTGCTATGTGTATTAATAGACACAGCCTATAGCTAAGTGTTTTTACAAAAACAATTGAGTACCAAGCGCATAGGTCGTGGGCACCCCTGCTATAAACGATGCAGGGTAAACGATGCCGTTTAACTCACTGAAACTTTATAAAACAATAGAAAAACATTAGTTTTTTTTTTTAATAAAACAATAACAGAAAATTGTTTGGTTTTGAAATAAATTGAGCTATTTATTACACTAAATAATTAGAAATAGTATTGAACTTAATAATCTCGATGTATATAAAAACAAAACACTAATAAAACTGTAAAAATTATTACTTAAGCCAGAGTAAAACTGAAAGTTTTTTTTATATAAATAGAACATTTTTGTTCTTCAAAGTTTAGTTACGTCATGATGCTTGTAAGGAAGGCATCCTAACCACTTGCTTGATTACTAAAAAGACAAGAATGGAGCAAAATTGATGATTAATAGGTTTTTTGTTAAATTTCTGTCTATTATGGAGGCTCTAGCTTTTCTAAAACTTCGGGTTCTGATGAAATCTTCAGCCAGATCAAAATACTAGTATCAACCTAGCAAATATGTTTGAGTTGCTTTATTTTTGCAAATATACGTTGGAAACTCGTTATAAATTTAAAATAAAATTTATTTTTTTAGAATTACTCATAAGCAATTCTATTGACTTAGTTGAAGTCCTAGCATTTTTCCAATTTTATTAAATTATCTTGGGGATTGTTCTCTAATGTGGCCCTACATCTGGTTTTTGGGCCATATAAAAAAATAACAACGGGAGGTTACTGATGGGTTCTCTTCGATCTTAATGATCTCACGTTTAAATGTTAAAAGTTAATACATTTTTGTATTGAAAAATGTGTGAAACTAATTAAATTCAGGTTTTTTTGAATGTTCAACATTTGCGTTGATACAAATATTGCATATGTATTGTGCTCGGGTTGAAATTTATTTAAAAAATTTAAAATATAGGTTAAAAAGCTCTTCGGAAAAGAAGCCTGAAAGCCGAAGAATATACGAATTGCTAAATATGCATAACATAACATAAACATATTTTTTAGCTTAATCCAACTTTAATTCTTTAACAAAATACCAGTTTTAATATCACTTAAAACATACTTTTTTGAACAACAAATATACTTGAATGTTATCGTACATATTTCGTCTACAAGTTAATCTGCCTCATAAGATATGAACTAAAATAGAACACATTTTGATTTACTGGTAAAATCGACAAAACTGTTCGAGTTTTTCGTTACTCGAAACTGGCCATTTTAATTTACTCGAACAATTGTTTGATTAAAATTAGTCGATTGATCGAGTAACGGTTAACCGATTTTATACGCTACATGTTCATAAACTAGTGAAATTAAAGTTAAATTTTAAAGTTGTACTTATTCGACGTTTCAGTTTTATTTAAATAAAAATAGTCTCGAGCTGCCACTTGTATTATTTTAAATTAATAAATGTAAAATGTTTTTCAAAGCCTTATCCTTCAAAAAATATTAATATATGTATCGGTTTTTTAACAAAGTTCCAAGAAAACTGTAACGAATGATGGTACGATGGTTTGGTAGATTGTACTAACTTCCAAGTATTATCATTTAATAAATGGGTGCTTCTACAGTTCACAATTACGAACCGAATTTTATTTGAAAAGTTGATTTGAAATGCCAACAGTTGGATCATAGGATAGTTTTTTTAGCTCATTTTCCCTCTAATCGATTATTGGTAGTTGCAAATAAAATAACGTCCTATTGAATGAATTTTAATGGTTTTGACCGAATTCCAACCGATCTTTTTCCTGGGTGTATGTTTCCATACTTTCAGCTAAAAATGTTTTTATTTGCAAAAGTTTTTTTTGTTATTTGTTTTTAATTCAGTTGGCACTTTTTTTTGTGTGCGTATCCAATTTTTAAAATCTACAAATGAAAAATGTCGCCAATTAGTTACCCAGCCCCAATAAATTTGCAATGTATTCATTCTCTGAGACTGTAATTTTGAAAGTTTTTACGGGAAGGAACTAAAAGCGAAGTTTCTCCCTTAACATAACAATTTTTGAGGTATGCGCTGAGTCACTAAAGAGTACCTTTTAGATTTTTGATAAAATCGTATAATAAAAATAATTAAATCTTTAAAAGAGAAAAAGTTAAGAACGCTTAACGACTTAAGCAAAGTATTTAAGATAAAAATCTGAAAATTATTGAAAAGAGAAATTTTCTAGGAAAAATAGTTTTATTTTATTATTAATATATTTTGATAAATGAAGCTACCGGCAACGAAGCATCGGGCTTTCTGGCTCGTTTCAGTTCTAAAGGTCACTTTTTATAAAACTATGGCTCATTCTATATAAAATCATCAACAAATATCAAATTTTGCAGCTCATGCGGGATTCAAAATTATGAATAAAAATCTAAAACAATATACTAAATATAGTGTAAAAAAATATTTGCATAAGAAAAATAAAAATAAATGTTTTCCAAAAGTAGTTGCACATAATTGCCATTATCGTTATAACGGTTTAATCCACAAGAGTCATTGATACCTCATTTTAGATCGTGGGTTTACTGGTTCACAAAAAATAATTCACTTCTTGACGGTAAAATGCATTTTTGCAAAATCCGTGGTTCCAGCCGCTGTTTTTCAAAAAACTGGTTTTCAAAATTGTTTTAAAAAATATACGTTAATTATAAATTATTCTTCTATGCCGTTACCAAATTCCTATATGGTACATATGCATGTTGCTGAGTTATAGGCTTGTTAGTTAAATTTTTTTTCGCAAATTTAATCGTGACTCTGGATACCGTAAGAGCTTTGGAAACGGGAAGTAGTTTATATTTAGCATATATTTTTTTTGAATTAAAAAAAAAAACAGTTTTTGGAAATACTGCTTTTTGAACCGAGGTTTTTTGAAAACAATGCATTTTGCCGTGGAGAAGCGAATAATTTATGTGCACTAGAAAAACCACAATTTAACCCTTGTGTGACATCCTTCCTTGCAACCCTTCCACTGACATCCTTGGTACAGTTGTACCACTATATAACTTATATTGAAAAAATTACATTGAAAACAGAAGTAATTTTAAGTTTATATATGCTTTGCATCACAAATCTTTTATTATTATTATTTTTTTTAATATAAAAAGCAAAATTAAAGGTGTAAATTCAAAAAGCACAGAATAAAAGGTTGAAAAATAAATGTATAAAATATTCAAAGAAGAAACTTATTCGCCTTTTTGCATGTATGTTGGACGATGCTATGCTGAGTACATACAGGATCACCACATTTCGAGCACGTCTGCCGTGTTTTATGATATTTTTTATCGTAAATCACACACAGCTTACAACAGCCTTTTACTGCAGTTGAACCTGATGATGACGATGTTGAGGCAACAGTAGTTTTCATAACTAGTGATCCGCCCAACATGTAGGTAATTGCATTTTTAGTGATTGTTTGAGCCATAATGTGTTTATTGTTAACACGACGAACTTATTCTTTTTGCACGAGCTCCTTGGAAAGTGAATGTAAGCTTTCACGCCGTGCCTCCGTTTTATTTGATGAATAAAAAGTCGAATATATAATGTGTGTAGCTAGGGCAGCTACGCCTAAAATGTTAAAGAAAAACGCGTAGGGCCAGCGTCGAGTTCTGCTCTTGAATGTGTACGTCCCAGGCATTTCACTTTCTTGTGAATCTATCTAAGCACAATAAGAAACACTTTTTCGCAATACAAAGTCTACAGCGGACAAACAAATAAATAAGTACTAACCTGTAATAAAATGCAGAAAACAAGAACAAACACGCTAGCACAGCAAAAGCAAATTTTTGTGTTACTAAAACACGTCTGATCGAAACCACCGCAGAATTTAGATTAAATAAAAACACTGCGACAATTCTAATTCTGCAGCTGACAAACAAACAAATAAGCATCAGAAATGCAGAAAACATGCACAAACATGCACTATTCACAAATTTTCCATACAAATATATTTGTGGTACAATTGTACCAAGGATGGCAATGAAAGCATAGATGTACGTTTGCCACTCCCACCGATTAACGAGACATGAACAGACAAAACACATGTGATCAGTACATTCAAAATATTGTTTTCAAAGTTCAAATTGGTACAGCTGTACCAAGGATGAAACACAAGGGTTAAGTAGCTTTAAAAAGAGGTATTTCAATGGCTCTCGTGACTTAAGTCGCTAAAAAGAGACTGAACGACTACTATTTTAAGTTTTTCGAATATTTTTCATATTTTGAAACGCGTTATTTCAAAATATTTCAAATGTACGACAACTAGATCCGCTGGAACTAGTTGTCGTACATTTGGACGAAGTTATAGTTATATGCTGTACATACATGATGTACATACCAAGTTTGGATAAAATCAGAAAGGGTGGAGGAAGTCGAGTTGTTGATTTTATATGTTTTCAGTCAATAGCTGATCTTTTTACGAAAAATCTCAAAACTTGCTCAGAAATCGGTTCACATCAAATGTTTTACACCAAAGATATAAAAATCAGAAAAACATTTACTCAAAGCTAATATAATAAAACACTTAACAAATTAATACAAAGCGAAATTAATAAAAATTACTTAATTACAACATTAAACACAAGAGACAATGAAAAACAACAAACAAAATAGAAAACATCATTATTCCACAGTCATAGTAAGTTTTACTATCCTCCATCCCACATATTAATACACTCAGAAAATAGAATAGTGCTGACAACTAGATTATTTTCCAGTCGAATGATTTGATTGTGGAAACCAAATTTTTGCAGTTGCTACTACCCAAATATTGATGAGGCAGCAAAAATGTTTGCTTTTCTGATTTTCAGTTGTCGGAAATTCGATAACCTAACCAAACTATTTGATGGCTAACAAATTCATATATCAGCATGAATCTGTTTTCTTCTGTGTACATATAAAAAAGGATTCTTACACATCCATACTCATAATACTGATACTACTTATATTGTTAAGTTTCTCTTATGATTTCTTGTTTTGTTTTTTTTTACCAAATATAATAAGTGTGTGCGTTTGTGTGAATTTTGTATGATTACTAGAACATGATTTTATGTGTGTATGTGTGTTGAGGCAAATCCTACTTCATGACAAACGAGACAATGCGGAAAATTGCAAGACACTAAAATTGGCAAAATAAAAATTAAATGAAAGACGATGACAATGGTTGTTGCTGAAAGGAGAACATTTACTTTACAAATGTATGAATAAATGAATGTAGTAGTAGTACCAACTATGAGTGTGTTGGTGGGTTACATACTTTCATCGTTCAAGAAGAACAAACTCATAAAAGTAAGCAACAAATTTCATTGTTTATTGTTTTCATAAACATATACTATTGTCGGTTTGTATATGTTATTAAAGAACGGATATGTGTATGTATATTAAGGAGTAGTCTTTTATTATTTGTTTTACTATAATTTCTTTACTTTTATATTCGGACCACTGCACACTATGGGAAATTTTCTGGAATTTTCTGGCCAAAACCCTAAATGTTCATGTATCGGCGCTAAATTTGGCAAGGTTATTTGATCGGACGGCTTCTTTCAACGAATTTAAAAATAAATGTATTTATTATAAAATCGTAAGTGAATACAACAATAGCAAAATATTTAATCAATCTATAAATATCAGCAGAAATGTATTTTTTTTTCATCTATTTATTAATCACCATAAAGATCAGTCACGCGTGATTCTCTATGACACACGAAGTTTTTTACTAAATTTTAGACAGCATTCAGAATTCTACATTGAGCTAAAAGTGATAATATTCAATTCAAGATTTTCACGATTTACCATCTCTAAATAAATTTGTTGTCTTCACTAATTCGCGGAACACTTTAACCTTAAAAACTAACTTTTTAGGGGTAATTTTTGGTATATTTTGAAAACGGAATTAAAAGACCCATAAAAAAGGCAGATATAGAGTTAAACAATTCTACAAAAAAAAATCCTTATAAACTTTTATTTTGGACATCCGATTACAGAAATAAGCTCAGAAGAACCTTTATACACACAGAAAAATAAAGTGCCAACTGAATTAAAAATTGTATTTTAGTGGCTACAGTGGTTAGCACAGCCAATACTCAAATGTGATTTCCGATTAGTTTAAGCGTTGCAACTAATATCCGTTGTATTAACCAAATTTTTTTGTAAAAACCAACATTCAATTTTACCTACCAATTTCAATCGTACCAACCAACTTTTAGTTGGCAAATGGCTACATTTTGATCTGTGTGTACTGTTTTATAAAATGCTGTGTTGCTAAAAAAAATTAAAACTTTAAAAGTTGGCTGTACCCACATAGTTCCACACCCTTTGGAGGTTTTCCTATACTACACGAAAATAGAAATGATTGATGCCCAATATCATTAACCCGATTTTGTTGCATAATGTTATAAATAAATGATATAAAAAAAGATGTACAAGTTAACACTTTTTTAAAATTTAAATGTCATTTCCATATGACGCCGAATGGTTTAGCGGTCAAACACATCTTGCCTAGAAAGAGTTCTTTTACATTGTGAAATAGTATGAAAAAAGTTGCAGTCCAAAAATTTTTAAATAAAAAAAAAAAAATTTATTTAAGTAATAAAAAAATTTGCAAATCGACATTTGCAATTTTTAGATTTCATATTTATTTGCTCTATTACTAATTGAAATCAATTTTATAAGACTTTTTAATAGTATTTTTAAGTTCGTTATTATTGTAAAAACGTTTGTACTCAAAAATTAAAAAAAAAAAAAATAAAAATAAAATTTGTTTTTGAAGCTTACGTACTAGCGCAAAAAGGTGTTGGTGGAAATGAAAAAAATATGTGCCAGCCTACTTTTAAACAGTTTACTTTATAATGAGATAAAAAAGAGATTTTGAAACACAAAAAAAAATTACTTTTCGCCAACAATTCGTTATAAAATCCCCATAGTGCATTGCTTGGTTGATAAAATCATGTAGATATGCCTACACCTTTTTTTTTTTGGTTTTGTGTGAATGTTGTTTGGTCCGACAAATAATAATTTAGGTCAATATAGGGTTGCCAAGTAATCAAAAAAAAAAAAAACTAGTTTAGCTCTGATTAGTAAAAAGTATCAGGCCCAGGGTAGTGACGAATAACGCTACTATACGGGCAAAAAACCTATTTTTGAAACACAACTTTCTTAAAGACCTATGTTCGCTGAATCCAAATCAGATAAATTAATGTGTTTTTTGGGATTTTTATATTTACATCTTTCGACCTATTTTTTTTTGGATTTTTTGCTTAATTTTTCGAAATTTTATGAACGTTTATACATTAAATAATATATGAACGTATTTCACCATATTTGTCCATATATGAAATCGTATGTTAATTTTTCTAGTATGTCCAAATATGAATGACCATATATAATCATCTAAAAAATATATATTTTCACATATGAAGTTTTTAACACATACGAAGTTTTAAATAAGCCTATATATTTATTTATGTAAAGGGTGTTTTTTTATAGAGGTATAGAAATTGACATGAAATTTACTTTATGCAAAAGATAAACTTCTGTCATTATAATTTAAATATGACTTCTGGCATATGACCGCCAAGGCAGGCTCAGACGTACTCTAATCTGGTGGTCCAATTTTCGATGACTTTTTCCAACATTTGTTTCCGTATATTGGCAATAACTCGGCGAATGTTGTCCTTCAAGTGGTCAATCGTTTTGGGCTTATCGGCGTAGACTAGCGGCTTCACATATCCCCACAGAAAATAGTCCAGCAGCTTTAAGCCACTCGATGTTTAAGGCCAATTCATGGGTCCGAAACGTGAAGCTATGCGGTTACCAAACGTTTTCTTCAATAAATGAATTGTGGCACGAGCTGTGTGTATTGTTGCGCCGTCTTGTTGAAACCACAGCTCCTGCACATCATTTTCGTTCAATTGATGAACGAAAAAGTCAGTAATCATGGATCTATAGCGGTCACAATTAACTGTAACGTTCTGTACAGCATCGTTTTTAAAGAAGTACGGACCAATGATTCCACCAGCCCACCAAACAGTCAGTTTTTGTGGATGTAACGGTGTCTCAACATACACTTGAGGATTATCATCACTCCAAATACGGCAGTTTTGTTTATTGACGTATCCATTAAACCAAAAGTGAGCTTAATTGCTAAACAGTATTCGCAAAATTCGTGCGCGATACGTATTTCTAACAGAACCAAGATTTTCAAAATAAATTTGCATAAGTTGGAAGCGTTGTTCAGGCGTCAGTCTATTCATGTTGAAATGCCAAACCAAACTAAACAAAAATCACTTGACAGCTGACAAAATGGCCGCCAGTTAAAAAAGCGTTGCCAACTTAAAGTTCTACACCTGTATAAAAAACACCCTTTATAAGACTGAGGCCGGACCTTATTACCACTTTTTAAATGTTTGTTTTTCAATATATATTTATCGAAATTTGTTGACTTTAAGATATTGGTAATCCACAAAAGTATGTTGACTCCCGAAGTTGTGCCAACGGTTGCACTGTGGGATAGGATTCTGATTTTTTAGCCAAAAGTCCAATTCAATTAAAATCTAGAAGTATTTAATATTTAGTTAGTAAATATTAAATCAATGTTTTTTGTTTCCTAGAGCTTAAAGTCAAAAATTTCATTTATTTGTTATTTTTTTTGTTATACAACAAAATATAAATCAACAATAACTACACAGAAAAAAATAGTTCTTAACTAGTTTCGTTTAAATCGATTTATTGAAAATTTTAAAAGCTGTCATTTAAAAATACATTGAATCATTATTATTTTAAAAATAACAGTTAAGAGCAATTTTTAAATATAATAATTAAAATTTTTATGTTCTAAGGAAATTTTTAAAAATCTTGGTATTGGTTTTATTTTGGTCCTAATGACCAAAGTCATAAACGACACTTGATAAATCGGCTTGGCAGGTTGTAACCACAATGCGTCATTTATAATTTTTTTTTAATTTTGTGTGACATCTGCAGACAATATTATCACTTAAAGTTTACATTTTGAGAGAATATAAGTTCTACACTCGTAGAAAAAATTTAGTAGAAAAATTAGCAAAGCCGTTAGTAATACAACTTTGCAAGTTTTAAACTAATTCTTAGTTCAAATTGACATTTTAGTTAAAAAAATTTAAATTTTAACTTGAAGAAATACAAATTTTTTAACAAATTTGTTTTGCTGAATTTACAAAAGTCTGAAAATATTATTTTGATAATAAAAACCAGCAGAGATCGTTGTAATGCGATGTTTGTGTTTCAGTATTTATGTATTTTTTTATATCGTATCAGTATAAAATACAAAGATGTGAAACAAATGACATGTGTCAAAAACTTTTCATATAAGAAGTGATGTCAAGAGTGAGATAGAAACTATAATCTCCATACAGTTTGAATTAATATACCTTTCTCGTTTTATGCTATAAACACATAGACCACAGCAGACTGCAGAGCTACACGACTGCAAATGCCGTTGACTGCAATCGTCGCCGTGTGGTCAGCTACTTATTATTTTGGAAACGACAGCAGCATAGTAAACAGCTGATCACGATTCAATTTAAAAATATCAACAGCTGTTTTTTATACAAATCAGGGATGTTAAAGTTGGTACAATTGTACTTTTTTTGGTACATTTTGACCTTCTAAAGTACCGTGGTACTACCGCGACTCATTTGGTACAATTTAAAAATTTTTAATTTTTCCCCTTTTTGAATTTTTAGTATAGCAAACAAATTGTTATTGTGTCCTTTTTCATTGCATTTATTCGTTTTATGTAATGAGCTCTTAAAATATATGCGACTATATCCGCCAGATTTTACGATTTATCATCATTTTAAGGATTTTGAAGAATAAAGTTGGCAATTTTTTTTTTTTTAATATCGATTAAAAATTTACGATTTTTTACAAAATTTATTTGGCAGCTCTTACATATATTGACACTTGTTGTAGCCAACTTCACTTTTATTTTGAATTTATTAAAATTCTGAAGAAGTGAAAATTGATATATAGATATGGCATCACTTATAACATATGGGAAAACAGTGGACATTAGAGTGATGTGAGTTTCTAAAAATAGAACTGTTGTGTTGTTGGAGTTGTACTTCTGAGATTATGTATGCAAGAACAAAAACACCGTGTATTGAATAAAACTAGTTTTAATCACAACAAAACTCGACCTAACTATAGCTCAGAGGGCTAAAGCGCTCTGTCTAACGTGTAGTGCAAGTGCATGTGGCATTAGAAATCAGTTTATCTATACCACGGTCAGTGATTGCACAGAAAAATTTCATATAGACGCAATCGAACAAATAAAAACATAACAAATATTACATTATTCAAAAATTCAAAAAAACAGGGTCACTGACGAACGTTCAATACCAGAAACTGCGCAGTCTGATTCAGAAAAAATTGAATATTTGCAATGTAGTTATGATTTTTAGAAAATACACTCATTCTTCTCCTTTCACAATTAAATTAAATAAAATTGCATATTAATTATAGTATTAACTGCAATTGTCTGAAAAAGACGTTAAAATTCAAACTCAAACGAAAATTAAATTATTGTTAAAGAAATGAAAGAAAATTCCAAACAATCTTATATATGTTTAATTTAGAACGAGCTCTCAACCTCCGTATATTTACAAAAATAAAGCAAATCAAACATATTAGCTAGGTTAATACTAGTATTTCGATCTGGTTAAAGATCTCATCAGAACCCAATGTTTTAGAAAAGTTATAGCCTCCATAATAGGCAGAACTTTAACAAAAAACCGATTAATCATTAATTTTGCTCCATTCTTGTCTTCTTAGCAAAAATATTACTTGAGCCAGAGTAAAAACTAAAATTTTTTTAACTGAAGTCGTTAAAAAATTAAAACATTTGTAGTTTTTGGTCGGTAGTAGCTAATTTTCAAAATGAACTGAATGTCAATATGTTTCCAGACATTTCTAGTCGTTGCTGGAATTTTATCCATTCCACACTCATCTGCAAATGTAGAAAGAGTTTTTTCTTTTCAAAATATAATAAATACTAAGGAAAGAAACAGACTACATTAGCCAACATTATCAAGTCTCATACAGACTAAGGATTGGTTAAGAGCGACAAATTTATGCTGCTATGATGTAGAAATTCCAAATAGTTTATTAACTAAACAAATAATTCCATGATTTGGTCTCATATATTCATAAGAATTTTTTATGCCTTATTTTATTCATACATATAATGTATGTTATTGGAAGGTTTTTTTTTTTTTTCTGTACAAGAGAATTTTTATGTATTTTTTTTTTGTTGTTTTAATAAATTTAAAAAAAATGGTACCGTCAACGTCCAAAAAGTACAATTTTTTTTTACAAAATTGAAAACTCCATTTAACATCCCTGATACAAATGCATTTTTGTTTCAGTAGTGCCAATTACATCATATTTTTCTTTATTAAAATAGAACAACATGCTTGGTTGTAGACACGTATATAAAGTTCACTTAAAAATACAATTACTTATTTATAATACATTATTATAACGTGAAAATAAATTTATATAACCCCTCTTGAATATTAATGCAATTATACCATTTGAAGTTGCGACGTTTTTTGTGTTTAACAAAATAAAATATTTTTAAGCACTAATTTGTTACATATTTTGTTTTATTGTCAACACTATTTTTGTTTTGCAGCCAACAAAAATAGAAATTAACCTAAGTTGACTACAGCGGCAAAAGTAGTCGGGTAGCCGTGTAGTTGTGTTGGTGCCAAAATAATCGTTTTCATATAAACGTGTGTATTTTATTTTTGACAGGCTGTAGTCGTGTAGCTGCAGTCGTCTATGTGTTTATAGCATTAGACTTCTGTACTTCCGATTTAAATCTATGTATAATCTGTGATAAAACAGACAAGTGAAGTGATCACGTCGTATTTTAAAAAAATGTTTAGAAACATTTATGCAAATGGTTTTATTATGAACCAATAAAAAATAGAACTATAAAATATATTTAAGATTTTTATAGTTAAATAGATTTTTTTCTGAATTGAAGCACTTTATAATGTTAAAAAAATTAAAAATTTTTTATTTGTTATTTGAATTGATAAAATTATTTAAAAACTATTTTTCTTATTGCAGTGAATAGATATTGAAAACTTTGGAAACAAATATGTGCTTATTCAAATAAATATTTTTTTTATATGTCTGCACACAGAAAATAAATTAGTTGGAAATCGGTTGAAAATATAAAACATCCTTTGCAGACCACGAAATGTTCTACCGATTACAAAATTTTCTAAACTAAAACATTCAAAGTATTCTGAAAAGTCTCTCTAAATGTAAGAAACAAGCTGCTGAAGTAAGAAACTTTAAATTTGGTTTGTAGATTCTACGTAAAAGCTACCACAGTAACGCTATTTTAAAAGTAAAAAAGAACGCAGCCTAAACCTCTGGTGTTAGTAATTTTTAATTTGGTGTAGGCATTTCCTAAAACTATGTTTAAGAAAATTTTAACGGGGGAGAGGGTGGGGTTTTCAAAAAGAGGAAGTATACCGCTTAACGTTCTTTACACACGATTTGTGCTATAATATTGAAATTTACCAAATGTGTTTCTTAGCGTATGGGTTAATTCACTGAATATCCTTTAGGTATAAGATTGATATAATTTTTATTCAAAATAAAATCTATATTTTTTCGACCTTCAATTGTGCAATGAAAATGAAAATTATTCAAGTTCGAGGCCATACTCTATATAAACAAACAAGTTTTCAATTAATTTTTGATCAGTGGTGATAATTTTTAACTTCGAGCTCATATATTAGTTCTCATTTAGTGAGAGAACTAGTTTATATGAATGTTTGATGATTTTGCATGGGACTGTCACTTCTTTCAAAACGTGTTCTGATGATGGGAACCTAAAAAATTCCCGACATATATCTTTGAACACAATCCTGAGAGTGGTCAATTAATAAATTTGCATACAAAAACTCTATACATTATTTGTTAGGACAATATCCTTATAAAGAACTATAGAGTATGGCCTCGAACTTGAATAATTTCCATTTTCATCCTTTAGGTATTTTTATTAAATCTTGGCATAAATGAGGTTTGATTCAAAGGAGTTCCACCTTTATTGACCAATGCAAGGCCTGCAAACTAAAAATCTGAAACTTGAAATCAAAAAAATTTCCACTGAAAAAAGTTTAATAAATTAATTAAAATTAGAAATTCCTTAAAAAAAAAGAATTTAGTTTTTTAGGTTTCTTCTTAATATATTGCGGTATTTAAAACTACCGTTAAAAAAGTATAGACTTTTTAAACTAATACAACATAAAATTGTCCTGGCAACTCTATTTGCAACCTTTGTTAACAAGATTATGTATGTTGAAAATAGTTTTTCTTGTTTGTTTATAAAAACTTATTTCGTACTCTCGGTTTTATTAAATGTTACAGTTCTTTCTGAATTTATATTCATTTAAGTTCTTTTTCAAATGTTTTGTTTGTCTTGTTTATATATATATATTTTTTTTTTGGCCGTAGTAAATTCTTTAGACAATCTACTTATAAAAACAGTTTCACTTTCATTATCCTTCTCTTTTGTCGAAAAAATAATGTTCTGCATTGTTACTTTTTCTAATATTATAAATTTTACTCACAACATATTTTTCTGCTACTTAAATTTTGCCTGTTCTTATTTTATATCCAATATTTTATATGATTTTATGACGATTTTTGCGTTACATGTGTCTCTTGGAATAAAAAAACATGCATATGGAGTAGTTTGTCATTCACATTCATAAAAATATCGTTATTATGTTGAGTAAAAATCTTTTCTTTTTTTATCCTTAATTTTATCTTGTTAAAAAGCCTCTGCTTTGTATAGAATATAGTTTATTTTGTTTATTAACTTAGCATGCTTGTGCGTGCCTTTTAGTCATAGTTTTTACTATATGAATTTTACAAAGCGTGAAATTAAATTTTCACTTATAAAATTTATATCAATACATACATACCCATATCCTGTTATATCCTTTCATATAAAAGTTTTATTAAATCCTCCTATGGCTTTTGTCTATGATGGACACTTTTTTTGAGGACACTAAAAATTATGATCCTTTAAAAGCTGAAGTAGTCTAAAGATGTTTTAGTTTTTTTAGTGCGGCAATATTATCAAATATTTTTATATGTATTGTTAGTATTATATAATAAACTTTTATATTTGGTTTATGAGCTTATTGTTGAAATTAGTATTTTAAGTTTATTATGCATTTTATGATGGGATATGTTTGAAAGGTTTTAAGAACGCTGAAAATATATGGTCTATCTTTCAGATACATCTACAAGTGATAGATGGATTTGACTTACACTGAGAGTTGAAAGGTCGGGTTAAAATTGTTACTTTTTGTATATAAGTATGTCTGCAATTAACGAACTTTGGATTTATTTTTACTCACCGTTGTAGTGTTCGAAAAAAATAATAAAACTTATAATTGTTATACCCCTACTGCCTATGAATAAACATATAACGTATGCGGAATGAAATATGAACTGACTTATTTCCCGTAACAAAAACTTTTACTTAGGTATAAGAGATTTCGATTTTTGATATGTTAAAACCATGACATAAATTAATTTTACAAAAAAAAAAAAAAAAACATGACCCCAGCGATAGACCTTTATATTATTTTGAGGCACCTTACGCATTGCCTCCCAGATAACCTAAATATAAGTTTTCGCCAGTTCTCTGTAAATATTACTCGTATGGCAGTTTCGGCTAGGCATTCTGTAGGACGATCGACGATTATCGTCCACTTTTCAAAGTTAAATTACGCCCATATTAAAAAAAATTATCTAATCTAATTGCCTCCTGGATAGACAGTGCAGGCTAGGTATTCTGTAGGCAGTGCAGGCTAGGTATTCTCTAAGACGATCGACGATTCGCTTGCACTTTTCGAAGTTTTAGGAAAATATTAAATTAAATTTTAAAAAATGTTAAAAATTTTGGTAAAAACCAACAATTATCCATTGTTTAGTTCGATTTTTTCGTAAGTGACATCGTCAAAACGATAGCAATTTAGCTATCGTTTTGAACAAACCGATATCGTTTTTCTTACAGAATCAGCCCCCAGATTTTTTGATTTGAAAACCTTTCGATATACACTTCTCTTTAAATTTTTTCAAAAAATACAATTTTTTTGTCTTTGCTCTGAAAAAGCTGCAAACATCAGTTATGTCAATATACTGACAGAACACATAGTCAATTTGTAAAGCGTAGCTACTGCTTTTGAAAGTCTCCAGAAGCGGTAATTTTTGCATATTTGATTACTCTTATATCTGAATTTAGTCCAGTCTTTTCGTTGACATTGTAAGTAGCTTTAATTAACCACATACGACCCTGAGGTATCCGTTATGTAAATGAAGATTAAAAAAAATAAATAATGCAAATTATTTATTTGTTATTGTATAGATTACACAGCTCGACAAGCTTCCTTGGTTTAAATACCGATATGTGATTCATATACACTCAAAAAAATAAGTTAGTAGAAAAGTTAGCAAAACGTCTTGTAAATTAGGTATACCATTTTTTAGCAAAATTTTTTGCTAAAATCGTGTTTTCAGCTAAAATTTTTGTTATACTTATTCAGCACTTAACTGTTTTATACTACTGCTTTACTAATATTACACTGTTTTACTAATTAATTTTGCTAAAAAAATTGTGCTGATAATAGTGTGGATGACAACCAGATTGAAAGATATACGCAGAATGAAGCAGATGTCGCGGCATGTCAAGATGTAGTAGAGAAGAGAAAAATGATACTAAAAAGTACAACTCTACTAAGACATATAAAAAAATCAACCATGGGAGAATGTTGTATCTGTTTTTCATACATAAAACAAAATTGAGGATTAAAACAACTTTAATTTTGCGTTGTCACCGGCTTGTGAAAATAATTGTCTATTAATTAAATAAAGGACAAAATAAAATATTTAAATTTAATATGTATTTCTAAACTAAATGTTTATAGATTAATAATCTAGTGTGGTCAAATTGCAAACAAACATATACAGACATGTAGACAGAGTAAAGCGAAAGACAAAGACACACATCTTAGGTAGATTTTTATGGTTCATTTTTCGTATTGCAAAAAAAGAGTTGTTTTTTTCGTTTCGTTTGTTTTTGTTTATTTTTTCGTTTCTATAATTATCTTCGGCAGTTGCGTCCTTTAAAAGATAGCATCATTTAGACAAACATTGATGTAAGTAGTTGAAAGAAAATTTTTGTTATGATATATATAGTTATTTCTATATATTTTCAGATATTAAATTAATTCATGTCGTCAAAGTGGGAAAATGAAAATTTTTATATTTCGTTATTATTGTAAGTTATTTTTAGAAGCATCACAAAAATATGTTTTATGATTTTCAGCAAATAAATTAACTAAATTACAATTTTTCTACAAACTTTTTGCGTTTTTTTCAGTCTACTAAAATTCAGCAAAAAATTTATTAATTTTTAGCAAGGCTTTTGTATTTCTAATCTACTAAGTGTTAAAAAACTTTAGCTGAATCTACTAATTTGGTTGCTAAAACTCAGCTCGCTGATTTTCAGCAAAAGATTTTGCTGACATTAGCAATTTGTTTGCAAGCACCCTCCTGACTAAAATTTTGCTGACTTTACAAACTTTTTTTTTGAGTGTACTCTTTGATTCCAAATGTGGCAACCAAATTTTGCCATCACCTCACAATTCTGAGAAAACCGCAAAATCAACCAATTTCAAAATTTCAAAATTTATGCAAACTTTTAGCGGAAAATTATGGATGTTTTAACATGTTCAGAACTTTTTTAAATATTTCTAAGAAATTTCACAATATTTTTCTTAAATTGTATCAGTCACATAGAAAAATTTTGCTTCTACCAACTGAAATTTGGATGATACTCAATTTAATTTTTATTTTTTTTTTAAGAGAAGCAACACTCAGGAAATTGTTCCTATTTATTAATGTGTTGCTTGCTTTTGGAAATTGGATAGTGGAGAGATGAAAGGTGCGGAAATATGAAGGGCTTCAAACAGAACAAAGTTCGGTTAGTTCAACTGAATTTTAGTTGCAGCATCTAAAATATTCCGAAATCTAATGTTAATATCGTTGTACTACCTGAATTTATAAGTTTCTAAAATTAAAATACACTTTTCAATTCGGTTGACACTTTATATCTTTGTGTGTATATTTTAGGTGATTTGGGGTTTTGATCGCTGAAGAACCCATTCCATGTTATTAATTATAAGTCATCGGTTTAATTAATTGAGTAATCAAATTAACGCCAGATTAGGCAGAAATATTACAGAGGATGACCTATTTGTATTTTAAATGTTTTCTTTACTTTCAGTAATTTAATTTTCTTTTGCCAAAAGTACTTCAAACAAAAAGCAGATATTTAAATTGAAATCCACTTCAAACTCTTTAGCAGACTACAATTTCATTTGCTAATTTATATGATTTGATTACTTTGATGTATTCATTAGACAAGTGGCGGATCCAGAAAAAGATTTTGGGGAGAAAAGTTAAAAGGTATTTCTAAGCATTATTTTTAGCTCAATCCATTTCCAATTCCTTTATAAAGAGCCAGATTTAATGTTATCTAACACACATTTTTGTGAATAGCCATAAAGTCTTAATATAAAAAAAAAATACAAATTTTTTTTACATTCTGTAGCGAAATAACCTGAAAAATCAAGAAATTTTGTAATTGTTGACACCACTTAGTAGTGTAATTGTTGACACCACATGAGATTGGGCAGCGAAAAAAAATAAGTGTCCGTTAAATTTTTATTCTCTACAACATATCCGAAGTTCATTAAGATTTGAAGATTTGTAGCTTTTTATATTCCAAAAACCAGATGTAGGACCACATTAGAAAACATTCCTATTTCCTGTTCTTTTGGCTGCATTTTCAACAATTTGTATGGGCTTTTTTATAAGAGTAAGATACCATAAATCCATTATTCCAACTTGTTTAATAAATTTGTTTAGAAATTAACTGTAAATTAGTTTAACATTTTCTTTTTTTTTTTTAATTTTGATCGGTTTAAATAATTTTCTTATATCAATCTTTAAATAAGAAAATAATATAATTGTTATTAAAAAATATTACTACCGCCTTGCTACTGACAAGTAGAAAAATTTCTTGGCACAATTTTAATAAATTACATTTTGCAAATGAAAGGTCCTTCGTAAGCATATTTCATCTTTAATGCTCACTTGTACTTATGCCCAGTAATATTTTTTTAGTCCTACAGTTTTTCTATTTTCCACCACAATACTTGGCTAAAGTACAATACACCTAAGTAAATTTTCAGCCCACTTCTTGAGGAAGATGAAGAAAAAAGCACAAACTTAACACTATCCTTCTTGTCTATAAGTTTTTTAATTTACCTAGAGGGCGTTTAAAAAAAAGAAACGTAAGCCGGAAGTCATGATGTAAAGTAAAAAAAAAAAAAATATGTTTTAAAGGAGTGTTGTTGTAAAACGTTAAAATGCTTCCGTTCCCAAAGAAAATTCAAGAAAAAAAAAAAAAATGAGCAACAGCTCGACCCAAGCCAAACTAAAGAAGGAAGAAGAATGAAAAACGGCACTTAATACTTTGTTAGATTGTCCTTTTTTGGAATAGGATATAAGTAAGGAAGGGAAAGAAATTTAGCATTTCATAAATATGTTTTTTGTGTTGCATATTTTCCCACACAAAGTGTGTTATTTTTTTGTAGGGAAATAGTGTGTCCCAAAACTTTTTATTTTTCGAATTTCATGGGTGCTTAATTTTATTTCCTATTGGGTAAAGTATTTTTGAGATTTTTTTCAGATTTTTCGACAGAGGTCGCGCAAATCGAATTTTGCCCAAAACACCTTTTTCTGACATTGTTGTAATTTTATTTATAACTTTTTCATTAACCAAATGTTGTTTAGTTTCTGAGTCAATATTTTTAAAGCAAAACATTAAAATTTAATTTTTATGTGCATAAACCGTAAGTATCGGCAATTTTTTTTTGTACAGTTGAGTACCATATATTTAATTTTTTTCGTAATTTTTTATTTTTCAATTTTTTTAATTAATGCTTGATTGATAAATTTAATATAACATTTAAATTTATCAATATTTTAAATTGCGTCATTAGTTTTTTCAACATTCGTAGGAATTTCAAAAGTTATAAAGTTTAGAAAGGTTGAGGTTAAGAAGAAGAATAAATGTTTTTCTCTGAAAATTACAAACACTCAGACTGGACTAGTTTCTGCCTTTTTATGGACAGTCGTCAACAGTGATTTTCCATTTTTAAATTGTACACACAGGGAAAACATTAGTTGGAATTCGATGTTAATAACTTCTAATCTGTATATGGGTTGAACCATCTCAACTCAACTTAAAACATGGCTGTTTTTTACATCACTGTATTCAAATTTGCTGAATTTTGGCAGGAATAAAGTGTATCAGAGAACTAAGAAAAAATCCAAAATTTAAGTTCGCTGACGCTTCTGGATCCGGAAATATGAGGTCTTGAATATCGGAAAAAACTATAAAAATGTACAAAGTTGTACTTACTTAATTATCATTTTCTTGAAAAGTATTATAGTTACGCAACTCAACAAGTATTATAGTTACGCATTTCAAAGGTTATTAAATTACCTTTGATTTGATATACAACATGATTTTTTTTTTTTGGAAAGGTCAAAGGTCACATCTCTTGACCTATAATTCGGGATGAGTTGCCTACCTATAATACTTTTTAAGGAAATTACGATTAAGTAAGTACAACTTTGTAAATTTTTACATTTTTTTACGATTTTCAAGACCACATATTTCCGGATCCAGAAGTGCCAGTGCCCATCAAACTTTGCACTTATTTTAGTTCTGTAATAATATGTCCTCATAAAATTTGGACAAGGTAGTGTACTCCCATTGGTTGATTTGACATGAAATTACCCATATACCACAAAAATTTAGTTAAAATAAAAATCTATTTTGATAAAGGATAAATTGTATATCTTTGCTATTAAAACAAAGTGTGTACAACTTTTAGAAAATCATATTGCCCATCATATTTGTTATCCCGATTATTTCTAGCAAAAATAGTATTTCTCTACTGTTGAAACTATTTTTAAATCGCTTTTTAAAAGCTTGAACCATTTTTTAGTATTCACAAAAGAAATATTGAATTAAGACCAAAAGTTTTTTTTATTCAAATTATAAATTACCAAATTTTCAGTAAAAACTGCCAACTGTTGGTTAACGAAACTCATATTTTTCAATCAAAATTTGGTTCTATTATGAAAATTAAATTTTTGTTAGGCAAACAAATTAATAATATATGCAACCGACAAATTATTTTAATTTTCAAAATTAACCTGTCAAAATAAAAATAAATCAAAAATTTTTATAGGAAAAAGAAATTATAGTAAAAAAAATAAGTATAAATGAAAAAAGTTCTTATAATTGTTATATTAAATAATTAAAGTCGCCAAAAGGATCGTCTATTATATAATATTGATATAAATCAGGTTTGCTTTCAATTCTGCATTTCGCTCATCCAATGTCTTCTGCAGAAAATGTAAAAATATTCCAACATTTCATTTGAAATGAAACTGATTGGAAAGCCTTTATAACAACTAAGACTCTGACGCTTTATATTCTTACTGAAATTGTCTTAAACATTTTTTAGCACGACATTATTATACCGTGTACCAGTCTGTGGTATGTTGTATTGATTTTTCGCAGATGAAGATTCCTAAAAAAATAATTCCTACATCGAATTTGTGTAATTTTGTATTATGCTGCGATTTAACTTAAAAGGTTAAAATAAGTCCTAATTTTTTCTGATTGTAGTCAAATTCTTTGTGTATTTTAATCTTCTTCTATAAATAAATTATATTTAAAACGTTTCATTGATATATGTGCTATTTTCGACACCTATTGAAACTGAATTTAGATGACTCATATTTCTCAAAGTGTTTTATATTGAGAGTAACAATGCACAGATTTACAATACTTTTCACATTCATTTTATTTTTTTGCTCATAGTTTTTAACTTTCAGATCCAAACCAATACAAAATGGATTCACTAGGCATGGGAAATACATTCACTAAAAAATTGCTTACATATCGCTGCTTGGTGAAAAGTTGTATGGTGGTTTACCAGTGCGACCAAATTTTACAGAAAAACTTCACGTGCTTTTTAAATTTTGCGAAATTTATTGCAAAAGAACACAGTGAGGACTTAATTAATCAACTGAAAAAAAAAATCATTCCTAGCAGGTACTGCAGCAGTTCATAGAAACACGTTTCTCTTTGTGACAACTAAAAGGCTGCATCAATTCCGCCAAAACGTTCATCAAATAAAAGATTTTAATGTGCTTAATACTAAAATCGAAAAGACATCAACAAATTTTTTATCCTTATATAAAATTTTTAGTTTTTCGCATTGAAATTTTTTTTTTTGAAAATATTAGCCTCAAATTCTCAAAAATTTTAGAAATTCCTCAAATTTAACATAAATAATAAAAAAATTAAAGAAAAATAAATTTGGTTGAATTCACTACATACAACTGATTGTGTCCACAACATATTTTTTATAATTCGGTTGGAATAATTACGAGTATCAATATTCATAACAAAATATTAGTCGATCCAATTGAGTATACAAACAAATATTTTATTAGTACATGTAACTATCAAAATTCGGTTGGCAAACAATTCGGTAGCAACAATGAATCTTTTTTCTGTGTGTATTATTATTTGCGTCTCATAATTGTCAGCTTGTCTCTATATGATAAACTTTTTCAACAACCTGAGCACAGTGGAGTGAATAAAAAAAAAAGTGGTAATAAATATAGAACTTCTTAACTACTGGTGAGCACTAAGGTGCCAAAGTAGACCACCTCGAGTACAAAAAACTTTTAAAATGCTGTAACTTCTACAATTATGAACCGATTTGGATGATTTTAGACTTTTTTGAATCCGCTTTATGAGATCAATAAAAAACATGCTTACGGTAATATGTTACCTCTTAAAGTTAAAAAGTTGTGTGATGTTGAACATTAAAATTTTAATTTTTTGACAAGTTTTTTTTAGGTTTTAAGTTAATAACTCCTTTATACTAAGTGGTAAGGCATTAAAAAAAATGTTGTGTATTGAGTAAAGAAAAATCTGCAAAGTCAATTTTTTGAAATAGGTCAAAAAATTGTAAAATTTTTGAGCAAAAGTAGCTTCACTCATACGTTTTTTTTATAATCTAATAGAAGAAAAGTTAATATTTTTTAAATATTCGAAAAGAACAGGCTTTAAGAATAGTTTTAAATGAAAGTATTATTAATTTTGGACATGCACATTACACCCAGCATTGATCGAAAATTACCAATTTTCAAGCAAAATTTCAAGTTTACACACGTGGGCAAAAAATGGCACGCCCATTTCTTAACTTTTTAAAACTCAATACTATAGACTGATAAAATGTTAATTATTCTTTATCAAGTTTGCCGCCGGGAAATTAAAAGTGGGGTCGTGGGAGGAGTTTTTTTAAAAAAACTCAAATTTTGAAATTAGATTTTTTCGCTTTTAAAAAAATCATATTTAGATCCAATTTTTTTACTTTCATTTATTTTTTATTAATTAACGACAATATAATCTCTAATTCATATTAAAATTGTTTACATAGCATAAACTCCTATTTAGATATTATTTATCAAAGTTAAGTTGTTATAATACAAAAAACACTATATATATTTTTTTCTTATTTGTTCTAGAAATTTTTTAAAATTTACAATAATTTTTTTTTTTAAAGCAGAGGTTTTCACCTGTTCAACGATGTATAACATGTCTGGTGATTACGTTTACAAACGTCTGGAAACATTTTTCAAATGTGTCAACTCGACCAAAAATTTTATTTATATGAAAATTCCTTTGTATGAAAATCATGGTAAATAGTGTATGAGTAATTAACAAGGCAGCGACTTTCATGCACTAAAAAATCGAAAATATGCGCTTAAAACATGCAGTAAAAAGCTCAAAATTGATCTGAAAGCTATACTCCTCCTTAACGATTACATATACATTTGATCTTAATCGGTCCAGTAGCTAAGAAGTTCTATATTTATTACCACTTTTTTTTTGATTCACTCCACTGTGCTGAGGCTGTAAGAATGAAACTTGCGATTCTGATTACATAACAAAAGTAGCAATACCAAGTCATGACCGTTTAGAGATCACACAAAAGTATGACCTCTAATCAAATGCAGCTAAATTGCAGTTTTCTTTCCTATTAGCTTTTATGTTATTGTATATTATACTCAGAAGTGACCAACACTAAGAAACACAAATATTCAATTTTTAGTTTTTTTGTTTATTTTTCTAATCTCCTCCATCTCTATTTCACAACGTAACCTGATTGACGTATGGTTTTTACGTCCAGTGTAGACAACTTTGCGTTTATGTTGAGACATCGCCTCAGGGCAAATTTTATAATGTTTTAATGTCATATAGACTGTCGCACATAATTTTTAATTAATATGCATTTGACAAACTTATTTTAGAAGTTTAGTTTTCAAAATTTATGAAAAAATTAACAAAACACGTAATATACGGTAAATAAATGTACAAAAAAGCATTAACGAGACTTACGGTTTATGCACATAAAAATTAAATTTGAATATTCTTCTTTAAAAATCTTGACTTAAAAGCTAAGTTAAATTCAGAAAACCGGATTTTTTCTCGATTTGCACAAACTCCAAAAAATCTCAAAAATACTTTACCCCATAAGGATACAAATTAAGCTTGAGCAAAAAACAAACAACAATTTTGGGACATGCTAATATAGAGCTTGTTGTGAGGTAGGGTTTCTTCACAAATAGAAGTTGTATGAAAGAAACGAACGAGAAGCAAATGTTTCTCTTTTACCCATCTACTACTGCAGTTTTTTTTTTTATATTTTTTTCTTCTTTTGTATAGACATTTTGATGCAAGTCATTTTCGCATTAGCAGCATGCTTCAAGTTTCTTATTGTTGCCACTTTGTTAATAATGATGACTGCTGCTTGTATGCTGTACCATTGAATTGTGTTGCAGGTGCTATTTCTTGTTTCCACAAGAAGTTACATTAATTTGTGGCTCACCCTTGGTGTGGTTTTATTTTGGTTTGCGATGGTGGTGTTGAAAAACACACACTTTTTTGCGTTTTACTCCACTTATGCTTGAGTTGAGAGTGAAAGAAGAACAGTTCAAGAATGCTAATATTTATAATAATTTTTTAAATTTATAATGAGTTTTTGCAAGTTTAAACATGTTTTTTTTTTTTTGTTAAACAATGAATATCATAGCATACCTTTGGGGTATGCAATTAAATGTTTATGTTTACAATTTTTCTTATGTATTTATAATTATAAATGTTGAAAAGTATGCTATGGAATTTATTTAAAAATAGCATTTGTAACAGTGTTGTTAATACGGTTAACAAACATATAAACGATATTTTTTTATAAGGTTTAGCGAAATTTGAATTCTGACACTTCCCCAACTTCTACAATTCCTCTCAAACACTGCTCATACAAAATTTTTAAGCAAAACATTTAGTAAATTTGTTTTTTTTTTTATAGAATTTCTTATTGTAGAACACTCACTTGGCTTATTTCTGCACAATTGCATATACTCCGCCTGGACGCGGAATTGCCGGTTAGTGGGTTAACAATTTAGACAATACACTCAAAGGAAAAGCTTCATCATATTTATGAAACTCTTGCATAAAGCTTTATGAAACTGTTCGATAAAAATACTCAGGAAGAAATTGCCAACCGTACCATAAAAACTAGTACTGGCAAACCACTGATATTTTTGTAAAACCAAGCTTGTTAAAAATTTCCAAGAGTACAAATAGTATTGTACTAGGAAAACTGTATTTTGTTTCCAAAGCATGTGTTTTGCCAGTGCCACCTGCAAAATTCTTTGCCAACATTGTTTTTGCCAATATTACAACCATTTAAAAGCATTTTTTTTCAAAATTTTATTTTATTTCATACAGTTAAATATGTAGTGTCCGACCGAACAGTTCGGCCAGAAAATGCATTTGGTCTGTATTCGGTATTTTAAAGCATTATGGACAAATATGGCGGATGGAAAAATGTATATTGGGCTGATTAGGTGATATTTTGAGTGTCAAATTTGAAGAAAAGTCTGTAGTTAAGCAATGAATTCACTGTTCGCCCTCAGAAAGTTCGGCCAAATTGAAAATAGATCGGCGGCCGAACTTTTAACTTTATAGCTAAACTTCGGCTTTTCTCTTAAATTTTATATACAAATCGGCTCAACAAACATGTTTCCAATACCAAAATTTGTCATCATTGCCTCTAGATATCAAAAAAACCGACAAAATATAGTTTTTTGGCCGAACTGTTCGGTCGGACACTATAAATATGATATATATAAGACAGCACTGTATTACAGCTTTTTAAACGAGCTTCGCTGATACTTTACCAACACTGTGGCGATTGTATTTTCCTGCCTGAGTATTAGTAAGGGGATGCGTTTCGGAATTAAGCCCGGACCTGGTTCAATATTGATAGCAAAGTGAGAGTACTCCACCAGACTTAAAAAAATGAGTTTTTGATATGTGGGCCACTAGCATAACAACAAAATATTTTATGAAATTATTATTCTATGAAATGATGAAGAAGTTATGAAGGAAGCATGCTTCGTAAATATTTATTAAAATGTTCATCATATTTATGAAATCTTTAGGATTCATAAATGTTCGTCCACTGATACTGTTTAATAAATATTATAAACATTTTTTTACTGATATAATTTCTTAGTAGCAGATGATTTGTAAATTAAATGTTGATCATTTGGACAATATTTAAACCGTTGACAACCGAAACGTAAAACGGCCTACGACAGAAAATATACTTTGTGCTGCTTTAATAGCACTAAATCTAAAAAATAATGAATTATCGCTCGTGAATGGTTAAGATTTCCTCGTAATTTTAATTTTGTATGTTATGGTTAATTACACAGGTCAACAGCAAAAAAAGGCTTGACTAACCACTATATAGATTTGATGCATCATGGCTGCCTAAGTACAAAAATGGTAAAATTTTTCAATTTTATGGATAATTTTTTTTTTAAAAATTTTTTAAGTAAAATTGACAATATTTTGAGACATTTCTCCACTTATATTGTCATAACTCAAAAACAACTAGTCCGATTTTGTCAAATTAAATTTACAAAAATTAAGGTTTACAATATCTTTAAAGAACGTGTACAAATTTTTTTAATGCGATCAATAGTTTCAAAGTTATGAAACAAATTGTTAGCAAAAAAAAAAAAAATGCTAAAAAAAAAAAAAAATTTGAAAAACAAAAATCTGGAAAAAATCGAAAACTGCAAAAAATATTACTTTTTATTTTTTTGTAGTAAAGCTACATATCATGCGAATTAAACTAGATATGGATCATAAAAATCGATGCATGCTTTACATTTTTATTTACAATTAATTGAAGGTATCGCATATTTACAAGCACTGTAGAAAATTGTACTTACTATATAATGAAAATGCAGAACATAAAAACTCAGGTGCATTTTACGACACGCATTTTGGCAAAACCCCTTTGGGAAAAACCTCTATGACATTTTTATGATTCTAATAATTAAAAAAAAATAAGTAATAAACAAAAGATTGTTTAATTTTTACGATTGCGGTAGGATAGTAATAAAACGCTCATAAATGTGCGTGTACGCTGAAGTGCTCTTATTTTCCGTTAGCTACCTGTAACGGATGATTTTTTTTTTTTCATAAAAGTCCTTAATGTTTTTTAGGATTCTTGGGAATAATAAAAAATTTGCAGCACACACAAACTGTATCCACACAAAGGGTTATCCCAAATTATAGTATCAGTATTTATAAGATCTCCTTGACCCTTTTTATTTCATTCAAGAAGTGTTTGCGATAACGCAAACATCATTTAATACCTACACAAAAATTAGAGTCATACAGCTTAGAAGTTAAAAACAATTTTCAAATATTAATAAAAATGAGCCAGAACATTTTTATGTAAAAACGATCCAGATTTATTTTGTTATGTGTGCGGCCAATATATCACCGGGAAAAAAACGGAAGTGCTTCTTAACTTCATTGCAAAAGTCATATCAAGATTGCTATAATATCTATCCGCACAATTTGAACCAGCATTGGACACCGAGTACTATATGCATTCCATGTCGATTGAATTTATCTATGAAGTCTTCTAACGTAAAGTAAGTATAAATTAATAGATTTGGAATATTTTATAATTACAATATTTCTTAATTAAAATTTGAATTCTTCATATTCCTGATTTCAATTTTTTTTTTCATTTTACAGACGACACTTGGAAATTTTGAAGCCTATGCTATGGAGAGAAACAGCGAACCACGCATCCGAGTGTTATTTTTGTTTAAGTACAAAAAGCGGTTTTGGAAAACATATGCGATGGTCTTACCCCACGAGGTCTGCTGATGGGTTTACACTTGCAGTTCTACATTCACAAGAAATAGAATATGCTCAAGATCGGGGTGCAAGCTGTAGTCATGTGCTTTCATCTTCACCAGGACACTCAACCTCAAGTATGTCTTGCCAATCAGATATGTCAGATCCAGCACTACCATCTACAGCTGAAAATGACGAGTTCATCCCACACAAACATTTCTCGCCGAGACCATGGAATCAAGATCAGCTTAATGATGTAATTAGAGACCTTGGATTGTCGAAAAGATCTTCTGAATTACTTGATGTGAAAATTTGTACATAGCATGGGGAAAATGTTTTCAAAATTCAATCAATCGAAAGAAGAACATTAACTACTCAATTGTATGTATATCAGACAAAAAACTAAAATTTGGTGAAAATGAGCAAATTCACTTAATTGTGAATAAATTCGAAAAAAATCAATCGATTTTTATGATCGATATCTCATTTTGTTCCTATTACATGTGGCTTTGCGATAAAGCAATAAATCTGAACGATTTTTGCCGTTTTCGATTTTTTATGATTTTTTTAAAACAAAAAAATTTGCTATTTTCACGTAAAAAAAATATTTTTTCCCTCAATTTTTTATTATAACTCCGAAACTACTGAGCCGATTGAAACGCAATATATTAACGGATTAAAGGCTATGTAAATTTTAGTTTTTCTAAATTTATTTGAATAATATCGGACTAATTTTTTTTAGTTATCATTAATTATGTGGAGAAACGTCTAAAAAAATTTATAATTTTACTTAAAAATTTTTTAAAAAAAAACCTCTCCATAGAATTTCAAAATTGAACCATATTTGTACTACTGGGACCACAATACATCAAAATTGTATAGTGGTTTTCAAAGCCCCTAAAATTTTTTCAAAATTGTTGCCTTGTGTTATCTCTAATCCGAAAATATTAACCATTTAGTATAAACTTGAAACTGATTTTTATATTAGAAACAATAAAAACAGAAATTTAAAAAACTCATAAAAAAAACAAACAAAAATAATGTTGGCTTTGGGTTGACAGTGCAAGGCTTTGATACAATCAGGCTGTAATTTGCAGGTACCGCTAAAAACTACATAGAGATATGTAGTTTTTAGTATCGATCACAACAAGTTTTCGTCGTCAAAGGGCCAAATCTTAGCACCTTCTGTTACTTTAGAGTTTTTTACAAGGAAACTACACAGTGGTGAATCCCCAGATATTAATGAAATTTTGACGATTGCGCACTTACACGTATTTTTATAAGTGCGAAATCGCACGGTTAGGGATTAAAATGGTGGATCAAAAATGATAGCATTTTTGTATGAAATCATCATTAAAATTTAAGCAATTCAGATTTCTTGTACGCAGTATTAAATCACTTGAGAAAACTTTGATGATGCTGTGAGCGCAGGGTTGCAAATATTTGCAGATTTGAAATATTTAAAATAAATACGTGTATAATATTTTTTCGTGCTCGACAACATATACAAGTTTCAAGCAAATCTGCGGATTCGCCACTTTGTAGTTTTATTGTTAGTTTTTTAAAAGTTTAGTATTTTCACCAATTTAAAGAATTGACATGTTAGTTAGATTTTATTTTTGGTGTAAGTTGACTTTTTAAAAGCCGTTTTCGTTCTTTTTTACTTAAATTTTCCGATCGAAATAAAATTGCAGAAACAACAAACATTTTTTTTTTTAATTAACATTTATTTAATCAATCTTAAGTAATATTTACATTGTTATGAGATTTTACTTAAAAGTGAATTAGGATGTCCTTATAATATCGAATAGACGATTTTAGTTCAATACACCCCTCATCTTCGAAAAAATTGCAAATTATTAAAATTGGGCGAATTTTTGTATATATATTAAATTTTGGGTGAAGTTTTAATAGTACTTTGGGGGCAAGTATTAATAGCTTTTTAAGCAATGGTAGAGCGTATTTGAGCTGTGTTAGTAGAAACAAATAGTTCCAAATGGATAAAGTCGTTAGCCCGTGACGCAAGTCTGCCGCCCCATTTTAGAAAAAATATAGACAATCAAAAATCGGAAAAAAAAATTAATTTTTAAAGTTATTTTGTACATCTTTTTTAATACGAATAAAAAAAAAGTAAACGTTCTACCATAAGTTTAATTTGTTACTTTCAGTAAACTAAAATTTAGCTAAAATTGCACACAATTTTTGTATATTAAAAAGATTTTTTTTGCTATTCATATCTTACTAACATTTAGCAAACAAATTTTGCTAATTTTAGCAGTTTTTTCCTGCAACGTCATTTTAAATTAATTTTCCGTTGATTTGGCAAAAAATTTACCAATATTTTTCTAGTTGTGTATCTTTTACAATTGGGTCAACAGGGTTAATTGTTGCCTGACCCAAATAGAGTGACCGCAAAGTAAAATAAATCCGACACTCAAAAAATAAAGTCAGTAAAGTTAGCAAAAAAAATTAGTTAAATCAACAAAATTTTTGCTGGGAGGATCCTTGCAGAAAAATTGCTAATATCAGCAGAAGTAATTTTCTGGAAACCAACCCGCTTATTTTTAGCAAAAATTTAGCAAACAGTGCTGCTAATAAGTCCGTGACTTTTTGAATGAAACACAGATTTTTTGCAAAAAAAAATTTATTTTTCAACATAATCTGCTTTTAGCTCAATACACTTAACTCCAACGTTTCTCCAATTTTTGTATCCCTTCCAAAAAATTGGATTTTTCGAGGTCCATAAAATAAGCATTTGGTTGATCAATAATTTCATCGTTGGAGCTAACTCTCTTTCCACCGAGCAATTTCTTTAGGTTTGGAAATAGGAAATAGTCACTGGGGACTAAATCCGGAGAATATGGCGGATGAGGTACCAATTCGTAGCCCGATTCACGGAATTTTGCCATTGAGACTGCACACGTGTGCACCCGTGCATTATCTTGATGAAAAAGAAATTTTTTCTTGGCCATATGCAGTCCTTTTTTGAAATCCTCTTTAAATAAGTCCAATAAGTTGTCATAATATTAGCCCTTTATTGTTTTTCCCTTTTGAAGGTAATCGATGTGAATTGCCATCACCCTATTGGCCGACAAACTTACCTTGGCCTTCTTCGGAGCCGGTTCACCCGAAGAAACCCATTGTTTTGTAATGGATCCATATTTCCTCCATAGTTACAAAACGCCGCAAAAACTCATTCGAATTGCGGTTAAACAACTCCAAATAATTACGATTATGTTTATGGTCAATTGAGAGCAAACGCGGCACCCATCTTGCAGACAGCTTTCTTAAACCCAACTGATCATTTAAAATCGAAACCCCACTGGCATATGAAATGCCTATGTCATCAACAATCTCATGCCCTTTTACTCTTCGATCTTTTACACTTGGATCGTGGATTTTTTCGACATTTTCGAGTGTATTGACCTCAATTGGCCGCCCAGAACGTTCAGCGTCATTTGTACTTGTGCCACCACAACGAAAGTCAGTAAATCACTTTTTTACCATTGAAATCGATGGTGCAGAGTCCCCATAGTATTTATCAAGCTTTTCCTTGGTTTGATTGACGGTTTTTTTTTCGCAAAAATTAATGTTTTTTGAGCAATCGAAATTCACTTTTTCTCCATTTTTAAAAAAATCCACAAGGTATTATGTTTTGAACAGCTGTTAAACGCAAAGTAAATGACGGAACTTGCTCAAAATTTGACAGTAGTCTACTAACAAGTGGTACTTGATGGGAGCAGTGTTGCATTTAATATAACTTCGAGGGAAGTTCGAAAAGTCACGGACTTATTGATCCGCCCTCGTAGATTGAAAAAAAAACTAAAAAACTTAGTTGATAATTTTTACTTTAGTTAATTTATTTTGCTAAAATTTAAATTTAGTTTTTTTGTTATTCTTTAAATATAGAAAAAAATGTTAGGGCTTCCACATTGTTGAGATGATGCAATTAAATAAAAAAATCTACAAATAAACAAAATATTTTACTAATTAAATAACAGAACATAATAATTCGCAATTACTTACATGCATGTCTGTATAAGAGTGTATGACGTAATTTTTCATAAAAACCTTTTATTGTTTAAAAATAACTACTTGGGAAGAGCATTTGTTTCTTTGTACAGTTGCACGAAAGCATATTTTTTTTTTTTGCCTGAATTTTCAAATTTATCAAAATATCACTCATTTAGTAAAATTTTTAAATTAGTATTTTGTTGTATTTAGAATATTTATGTTCATATCTTTTCGTTTTCCTCTACTTTGTCCATACAAGCTGCGACATCTAAGTCTCGTAGTTTTACTTGCTCTCCATGCAATATATATGTGCACAAACAGTAAATGTGTAAACAATTTTGACAACAACAAAAATTTGCTAAGCATTAGTTAAAAATTGGTTTTTTGTTAAAAGTGTTCAACTAAAATTTTAGCTGAAATCGCTATGTCAGACAAAAAAAAAAATTGCTGAAAGTTAGTTAAATATTTAAAATATACGTTTAACAAAATTTTGAACTGACGTTTTTTTTTTGAGTGATAGCTTTCCTAATTAAAAAAATTGTATTTTGGAAATTATTTTGATTAAACTAGTTTTTTTAATGAAACTTCATCATTGCGTTTATAAAAATTTTTATATTTAAAATTAAATTTGTGAGATTTTATTCGTTCGGTTTAAGATCATGACAAATTTTTCTCTAAATTAACAGAAAAATTATAATTTTTATATGATAATTTACTTTGACTATTAGAAAAAAACACAGAAAAAGTTATTAGACACTAGCATGAATGGAATGCATTTTCTGACCCACTACGGTCTTCATCAACATTCTTCGTGCCATTTAGTGTTAATCGTAAATATCTTCTATTTAACTCACACGTTAAAGAAATTGGGTAACGTTAACTCCCACATTACTCTGAGTGTTGAGTTAGAATGAAATTTACCTATTTATAGTGTGTTTGTTTTTTCTCTAATCATAATCATAATTGCCAGTTTAACTTTCAGTTAAAACTTTAAATGGCAATTGTTTTCTCTAATGTCATCATATACTATCCTTCTACATAAGCAAAGCATATGAACAAACATTAAAGATTTTTTTTTGTTAATACATATGTCGAGCATATACATTAAACGATTTTACTTTGAGTAAATTATCATATAAAAATTATAATTTTTCTGTTAATTTAGAGAAAAATTTGTCATGATCTCAAACCGATCGAATAAAATCTCACACATAAACTTATAGATCAACGATAAAATTCACTATTAAAATTAAATTTTTCATAAAAAGCAATACAAATTTTCAATAGACGTTTATCAGTATATGTTCATCGCTTTTTTGAAAAAAGTGCACACGTTAGAATTATCTTTAATTGAATTAACACCTGTATTGAAATTTTTTTACTAAAATTTGGTTTTTATAATACCGTTTTATTTTGTTTAAAACTTACAAACTATAGTTAACCATCTACTCTTTCTAATAAAACAACATTTTTTTATTTATTATCTGGCCAAAATGAAGTATTGCTTCAAATTTTCTTTATAAACAACTAGTTTTTAATTGACCCAACAACTTAAAAAAATGCCCTTGCTCAGGGAAGATACATGATATTTTTAATTTTGTGGCAAGTTGTTTTTTAGTATTCCATCCTGAAGGGAAAAAACTTGTCTTAAATGAAAATTTTCCAATTTCTAAAAGAAAAGGATAATTATTGTTAACTTAAATATGCTGTTCGAAAATATCTTTAGGAATAAATACTAAAACTGTACAATTGAGTTTCAAATTGTAACAAAAAAGTAGCCAGAGTATCATTTACACCATGCCCGATTTTCCAACACTTAATTTATTATTTCAACAAAAATTCTTAGAATATTAGCAAAACTGAAACAACCTGACATTGTTTTTCATAAACCTAAAAAAAAAACAGACTACAAAAACAATGAAGAATAATAAAAGCAACTAACATATTCATTGTAAAAACAGAAAACCAAGGAATACAAGTCGTTGACTTACAAAAATCAACACATTCAAACCCAAACACACATACAAAAATATTAAACTGCCAGAGTAATAAAAAAAAAAACTGGAAAACAAGAAAACTGTGTTCATATGGAAAATATACTAAAAACTTCAGGTAACTACAACTAAATAAATTTGCACTTCTGCAAACAAACTGAGATATCCACATACCACCTCAAAACACACACACACTGACATAAATATAAGCGCACACAATCATAATACGCGTTAAGTGTTTTTGTTTGTGTGTGTGTGTAGTTATTTTTAGTTAGCGGTGTGTAGTGGATTTTCAAGTGGCTTTTAAAACAAGAATGAAAAAAACCGGAAAAACTTAAATTCAATTTTCAACATTTTGAAAAATATAATTCAAGTGTTTTGTTGCTGTTGCTGTTGTACGAGTACAAGTATTGTTCAAAACATGAGAGAAATTGGTGTTTATTCCTTAACTGCTGAATTTTGTTGTGGTTGGAGTTGTATCTTCAACAATACACACACTACTCTGAGAATACAAAAACATAGATATAACAAACTTTAGTTTTTAAACAAGGTCTGAAAACTTCTTTTGTTGTTGTTGTAGTTTTTCATTATGAACTTTATTATATTTTGTTTGCAATAAGTAAATAAGTTGAAATTACAATTAGATCGGGCTATAAACAAATGGGCCTTGTGTTAAGATGGACTTTATTTGGACTTTACTGATACATTTGAACACTCATACAAATAAAATTATGAAAATAGCAGAAAATGTTACTAAAAATTAGTAAAAAAGGACGTTACAGAAACAAATTTTAAAACTACACTTAGAATACTATGTAAGTAAAGACGACTGCAAATGCAATGAAATTTCACTTAAAGAAAGGACGACTTATATTTCAGTAAATTCAACTAACATTGCCATTTGTTTTTTAATGTTCAAAAAATTAACCACAAATGTATTAGAATTGAATAAACAAGCATTTTTTTTTTTTATTTTTAAATAACAAAGAACGACTGCAAAAATGGATGTAAAATCATTAAACAGTCATTAGGTGTGGTTTGTTTTTTTAAATGAACTACAGGTTAGTAAAAAAATTTAATTTGTTTTACAACTGACTGACATTTGCATTAAAAACAAAGAAACTGCATTACAACCCAAACAAGATTTGTTTGTTGTCAATTATTTTTTAGTTAAGAATAGCAAAAAAAACAACTGTTTTAATTTACAAAATGTTAGTTCCAAACAATTTAAACAATTTAAAATCAACAGAAACTTTTCCTAAAAGAATTTCATAAAAATCTAAAAAAAACAACTTAAAATTGAGCAAAATTTGCTTGTTGATTTTAGCAAATTAATTAGTAACATTCAGTTTGGTAAAATAGATCTCAAATATTACTTAGTTTTTGCAGATTTAACCGACTTATTTGTGCTATTTTAATCTTAACATTATTTATCAAAAACTTTGCCAGTTTTAACAGTTTTTAATACAACATCTATTTAAACGAAGTTTTACTAGTTTTAGCAAAAAATTTACTAATTTTTTTTCTATTTGTGTAGGAAAAATAATGTTGAGTATTAATGTTCAAATTTATTTTTACGAAAATTAGGGTTTCGTGAACTGCTTTTAAATTATACAAAATTTTAAATTCTTGATGCCCTTTTTCCTATATGTGGAGTAATAGCACTCAAATAATACATATTGAAGAGCTGAATGCCCAACATACAACAATTTTTTTTTTAAACTAATTTTAGGTTCCGACACGCGATTTGTGTTGCTATTTTTTGTCCAAAAAGTTGTCTTAATTTTTGTGGCAATATGGCTCAAAAGTTTCGTTATGTAGAGCATATTATGAGAAAAATATTTATAATTTTTTTAGAACCGATTTGGTTCACCGCAACATTTTTAAGTTTTCAACATATACATTAGGGTGTCCCATTCAAAAAAAAAATTTGGGGATCATTCTTAATTTGAATACTCATAAGGCTAAGAATTTTTGAGAATTTTTTCAGATTTTTCGGAGGTGGTTTAGAGGTCGCGCAGATCGATTTTTTATCAAAAATCGAGCTTTCTGGGCTTTTTTTGAATTGTGCTTGAAAATTGGTAAAACATCAATATTTCTTCAGCTTCTGAGTCAATATTCTTAAAGAAAATTTTCCGATCTTTAATTTTATGTGCATAAATAATAAGTTTCGGCAATGATTTTGCACATTTTGACAATTTAATAACGGTTTTTCGTAAATTTTCAACAAATATGGAAAGGAATGCTTTATAACTTTTAAAATTTGTATAAGGACTAAAAAACTAATGATGCAGTTTAATAGATTATTAAGTTTTAAATTAATTAGCAGAGAAAAAAATGGATTTTCTCTCACCGTTCTCGAGTTGTACTCTTTTAAAGCTTTGTACACATTGTTTGAAATGTATAATACTATAAGGTGTGAACTAGGTTTGCATTGGTTTAAACTTTAAATAATTGGATTTAGAAAATGTTTTTACAAATAAAATAATAGTTACTTACCACTTATACATTACAATTATATTAAAAACAAAGAAAAATAGATTTGTTATAAATCATTTATTAGAGTTCTTGCGATGCTGCTCTACCCCCTGCAGTAAACTCTGAAAGTCTGTTTCAGAAGTTGTGATATTGATATAACTATTAGCCAAGGCCACACCACGTTCTGCGACATCATTTACAACTTGCAATTGTTGAACTTTGTGTTTTGCTTCCTGAAATGATTTGTTGTTTTCCCATTTTTCTGGATCAGTTTGTAAAAATCAGTAGAAATGTTGCAGGCTTCAAAAAAAGTTAGGCTGGCTTTTGTAATAAAACACTGAATTTGTTTATTTTCAATCATGTCTTCTGTTAAATTTCCTTTCACTAACTCGTTATTATTACTTGGTTCATG
Organism: Delia radicum; assembly: GCA_021234595.1. Classification (NCBI taxonomy): domain Eukaryota; kingdom Metazoa; phylum Arthropoda; class Insecta; order Diptera; family Anthomyiidae; genus Delia; species Delia radicum. The sequence continues at coordinate 196,432,904 of CM037852.1, forward strand.
CAGGTTTCTAAGCATTAAACGCAAAGTTTTGGTATCTATACGTTCATCAAAAAACGATAAGGCAGCCAACTTCTCGGAAAGGTACCACTGATGACCCAGAAAGGTTTTCAGAGTCTCGCATGCAACTTTTTCATTAAAGCGTTTGTAATCATACAATTGTTTCAAAAGTCTAAGGTCATTGAGAGGAGCGTATCGGGGACACTGGCATAGGTACCAATTTTTAATATATACTCTTAAAATAAATGAGGTAAACTCCAGCAAGGCATCAATTTTTGAATTTTGAATGAAAGGTTGTAGCTGGTTTACATATTTTTAGAGAGTATATAATTTTCATCATCCAGCGAGCTCGGTTAACGGCTCCAGGAGATTTCATTGTTGGATGGGGCTCAGGTCTATCACCCAAAAAAATAAGGCTCAGTTGCAGCATTTCTTTATAATCTTCCCTTGGTTGCATATTCTCCAGCTGCTAATTACCGGCTCTAGCATAAAAGCTTTTATCTCAAGCCATAAAATTTATCTCAATCTCAAGCAAGCGTCTTCCACTTATCAGTTTACAAAAATTTTAATTGTATTGTGACTTGTTATCTCTAAACCTATAGACTATCTGCCAAAAATAGGGTTGTAGTTCCCCCAAATCCAATAAATCATAAATTTTAGTTCGAGCCATATCAGTGCCACCTAGTGATAACGGCTTTTTGGCTACTTTTTTTGCTGTCCACAACTTGACAACACTTAAAACTAAGCTTTGACATACAATTAATAAATTTTCAAATCTCATAATCTAAAGTTTACAACAAATCGGATGCCCAAATCTTATAGTACTAAAAATTTCATACAATGGGTGCAAAGCTTTAAAAGGGTATAACTCGAGAACGGTAAGAGAAAATTATATTGTTTTTTCCGCTAATTTATTTAAAACTTCATAATCTTTTAAACTGCATCATTAGTTTTTTTAGTTTTCATACAAATTTTAAAAGTTATAAAGCATTCTTTTTCATATTTGTTGAAAATGTACAAAAACTGTTATATAATGTATTAAAATGTGCCAAATCCCTGACGAAACTTATTACTTATGCACATAAAATTAAAGATCGGAAAATTTTCTTTAGGAATATTTACTCAGAAGCCGAAAAATTACCGATTTTTTAGCAATTTTCAAGAATAATTCAATAAAAGCCCAAAAAGCTCGATTTTTGGTACAAAATCGGTTTGCGCGACCTCTAAACCACTTCCGAAAAATCTGATAAAATTCTCAAAAATACTTTACCTTATGAGTATCCAAATTTTTATTTTTTTTGGGACAACCTAATATACATATATGATAATTTAAATTATTTTCACTTTTTCAAAAACAGTCTTAAATGGCACTTTAATATGGTCAACACTTAAAACAAGAAGTGACGTGTTATTTGAGCGTTTTTATACGAAATTTAAAAAAAATATTTAGTTAATACATATCCTTGGCTACTACATCTATCGACTGTCATAAGTCGTTTGGGTTAATGATGCAGATTTATTGGTTATATCGTGCTTCATATCGTGTAAAAATTTCATATTAACATCTTTTATACTTTTCGAGTTAGAAGAGAAAATATTTTCATTTGTCTGGAAATAGTATATAATTTATAGAGAAACTATGCTACTCACGCGGCTCTCGATAATTAGCGACAAATCGTAACCAAATAAATATAGAAAGGCTCGAGCAAGGCAGAAGTAAATTTAAAACTGTAAACGTATTTTTGAGTTATGTCAGTCTTTAAGGAAATGATGTACACTCATAAAAAAAAATTCGTTCAAAAGTCTGTTAAACGAGTTCTTATTCAGGTGAGGGTCATTTTTTCTGTTGTTATCTGCTAAATCAGTTAATTAGCTCAAATTATTATCATTTTACATCATCATTTCATCTGTATTCTAACAAAATTTTTCGACTTAAAATTTAGTACTTCGTGATTAGAATCACTATTGGCTTAGCCTTTTTTCATTCTGCTTTCCCAAATATTTACTCGGAATTATTGCATCTTCCATTCAATTTTAAAATTCAATATACATTTAGAATTGCACTTACAAAATTATTATATCCGATCTGAATAATAATAAAAGCGATTTATAAATTTCATCCATTCTATTAAAAAATAACAAAAAGAAACATACTCCAAATTAAATATTATTCTTAGTTTGAAAATTATTTACATTTTTCTTTCCCTTATTTGTATTTTATGTTTTTTTTTTTTAAATTATTGACAAATTCAAATTTGTATTTACATGGTAAAAGAAAACGAATTTAATTTGACTAAACTATTTGTTGAAAGTAATTAATTCACACAGAAAAAAACAGTATGCACCAACAATAGAATTTTGAAATTCAAACATCCTCATTTTTAAATTCAAGTTTATTTCCAAAATTTTTTTTTTTGTAGTAACTTTAAATTGTAGTTTTTCATATCAAGATTCTTTAAAAACGAAAATTCAAAATTACAAAAAAAATCAGCAAAAGGGTATTTGTTTTAACAAATTCTCATTTTTGGTGAAATTTAAAAACTTTTTTTTGTAATTACAAAAATTCTTTATGCCATTTGCTTAATATTACAAACTGAATTTTTTAATTTATTTCTGTGCCGTTAATTTAAAATCTTTTTGTTTTAACTGAGGAATTCTTTAACTGAGCAACTGAGAAATTTTATCGGTGCACTGTTAATAATATTACACTCAAAAAAAAAGCATTAGTAGAAAAGTTAGTAAAACGTCTTGTAAATCAAGTGCACTAATTTTCAGCAAATTGTTTCCTGAAAATGGGTTTACAGCAAAAGTTTTTGTAATACTTCATCAGCAAAAAACTAATTTTGAACAATTTTTTATAGTTTTTTTTTGGTGAAAATCATAAACTTTTTTTACTAAAAAATTTTGTTTGCTAGATTTACAAAAAATAGTGTAAAAAGTACTTCACTAATTTACACAATGTATTTTCTAATTTTGCAAAATAATTAGTCAATTTTGGAAAAAAAATATTTATTTTAAATATAAAAAATAAAACTGAAAAATTGTGAATTTTTTATGAAAAATTTCGAATAGTTTAAAATATCGAAACGTAACATTTTCTACATATTTGAAACTTGTTTGGAAAATCCTCTAGATTTCATAGAAAATTATATATATAAGATGGAAAGGGATAAAAATAATAAAAATTTTATAAAAAAACATAACGGCTCAATCGCATATTTAGTGTGTAAAAATGGATTTCAAAGTACTCCAATGGAGCAGTTGATATGAGTTTGTATTTAATTTGATTCGAAATTTGTATATTGTTTCCTTGAAAGAAGCATGAAAATACACAAATCACGGAAAATTTTGCCATTTTTACTCATATTTGCGTATTTTTGAGCTTTAAAATTGCTTTTTTTAATTATCTTTGCTTGAAATGAGTTTTTTCTCAAAATTTTGTGTCTAATTTTTTAACCTTGTAATTTTGACTTTTGCCATAGACACCACGGATTTAGAAATTTTTTTTGTCTCTGGTTATTACCTTTGTTTTTTTAACAAAGAAACTTTTCAATTTTATTTAACTGTATTTAAAGTGTCCAAAACAGCAACCGGTTAATCGGCTTTTTACAATAATTTTTTAATAAAAAACGTATAGAAACCGCTGTTTAAAATACAGTTAGTTTTTTTGGAAACAAGTTAATTTTATAAGTTTTTCTGCAGCCGAATTTTTATCTAATTTTTAGTAGCTTTTTCTGCTATTTCTATGACTGTGATATTATAGAATTTTGTTTATGGTTAATAATATTTTTAACATAAAGTTATAAATTCACAATCTAAAAAATCGCAATCGTTTCGGGGGACCGAGTATTCTGGGTACTCCTGGGTATGCCACAGCTAACTATGCTCTTTTTTCAGAATTTTGAAGTTAGTGAACATTGGTTATGCAAAGTTAACGGTTCTAAAAATATTAAAACATCAAGCAATTACGAATTGTTTCTGCGATACTGACTACAAACAAGTATTTGCATGGCTTTTCCTTAATATTAAAATCGATAAGTAGAAAATTACCATTAAAAATTGTTTTGGTTACACTTCTAATAATCAATTCAATAGATTTTACTCAAAAAACAATAAATAACTGGTCTTCATAATGTACGGAAAACCGCAAGTCACATTTTTTTATTGGCTAGCTTCAACTACAAATACTTTTTTGTTTAATTCTTTAGTTTTTTCAGAATATTTTTCTAAATGGATTAAAGAGGAAATCCTTAGATTTCTCCGGGAATGCATAGAAATATATACTTGTGACTGGCTGTCAGTGGTACCTTTAGATTTTTTTTCAGTTTCAGCAATTTTAGGGTCTACCGCCCCAAAAATAATATTAAGTTTGAACAACTTGTCTAAAAATAATCCAATGAGTTGTTTGCATGCAAATTTCACTCATGGTTCGAGCTTTCAGGATGTTGTTTTGTTAACTAACTTAACAAAATATAAAAAAGGAGAGAGAAACAAAAAAAAACGTGTATTGAATATCCACCAGAGGTGGATCTTACACATCAAACAAGTTTTCAATTTATTTTTTGATCAATGGTTATAATCTTTAATTTCAAACTCATATGTATATTAGTTCTCATGTAGTGAGTAAACTAGTTCATATGAATGCTTGAGGTTTGGCATGGGATTGTTACCGCTTTCAAAACGTGTTCTGATGATGGGAACCTAGAAAATTCCCGAAATAGATCTATCAACACATTCCTGAAAGGGTCAAATAATAAATTTGAAAACAAAAACTCTATAGATTATTTGTTAGGACAATATCCTAATGAAGAAATATAGAGTATGGCCTCGAACTTGAATAATTTTCATTTTCATTGCACAATTAAAGGTCGAAAAAACATAATTTTTATTTTTAATAAAAATTATAACAAACTTGTGAAAAAAGGCAAAGTACCGACTAGTTTACTTTCCCTGTTTTGTTAACTAACTTAACAAAATATAAAAAAGGAGAGAGAAACAAAAAAAAAAAACGTGTATTGAATATCCACCAGAGGTGGATCCTACACATCAAACAAGTTTTCAATTTATTTTTTGATCAATGGTTATAATCTTTAATTTCAAACTCATATGTATATTAGTTCTCATGTAGTGAGTAAACTAGTTCATATGAATGCTTGAGGTTTGGCATGGGATTGTTACCGCTTTCAAAACGTGTTCTGATGATGGGAACCTAGAAAATTCCCGAAATAGATCTATCAACACATTCCTGAAAGGGTCAAATAATAAATTTGAAAACAAAAACTCTATAGATTATTTGTTAGGACAATATCCTAATGAAGAAATATAGAATATGGCCTCGAACTTGAATAATTTTCATTTTCATTGCACAATTAAAGGTCGAAAAAACATAATTTTTATTTTTAATAAAAATTATAACAAACTTGTGAAAAAAGGCAAAGTACCGCCTAGTTTACTTTCCCTGTTTTGTTAACTAACTTAACAAAATATAAAAAAGGAGAGAGAAACAAAAAAAAAACGTGTATTGAATATCCACCAGAGGTGGATCTTACACATCAAACAAGTTTTCAATTTATTTTTTGATCAATGGTTATAATCTTTAATTTCAAACTCATATGTATATTAGTTCTCATGTAGTGAGTAAACTAGTTCATATGAATGCTTGAGGTTTGGCATGGGATTGTTACCGCTTTCAAAACGTGTTCTGATGATGGGAACCTAGAAAATTCCCGAAATAGATCTATCAACACATTCCTGAAAGGGTCAAATAATAAATTTGAAAACAAAAACTCTATAGATTATTTGTTAGGACAATATCCTAATGAAGAAATATAGAGTATGGCCTCGAACTTGAATAATTTTCATTTTCATTGCACAATTAAAGGTCGAAAAAACATAATTTTTATTTTTAATAAAAATTATAACAAACTTATGTTGATTATCTTTAAAATTAGTGTGTGAAAATAAAGGCCAAAATTCTATATGAAAAAGTGTTGTCTTCACAAATTTATGTTAATAAATTTGGAAATGGATGACAAAATTCGATTTACGTTAAACTAAACCATGCCTAACTGCCATCCCAAAAACTCAGCCTTAGTATTAAATCTCATTATAATTTTTTTAATATTATTTGTTTTCATGTAAACTTAATAAAAAAAAAATAGCTTATAAAAAAGGCTAAGTAATTCAGTTCCATGTTATATTTGTTGCCTGCCTTAAAATTAGGTCTTTATTTTGTGTTGCATACAGGTGAAACGTTAAGTATCTAAAATAAAGTGTTGTTATATAAAAATTTCTAGAAATACAATTATTTTTTATTTGAAAAGAATTAACTTTCGTGTCATACCAACACCTGACTGAAGCCAGTACTTTTATTTAGATAGAAATTGTGTATTACTTTACTTTAACAATGTAATATATTCATTCTGTGAAATGAGGCTTTTGTTTAGCATTTTAGTTTTTATTTACATCAATAAATATTGCTCATTAATATACTCGTATCTTACTGCTTTTATGTACTCGTATTTTCAATAAAATTTATATAAGAGTTAAAATTTGTTTTATTTCTACTTATATGCAACAAACAATGTTGTAAATTGTATTACCTAAATTTTGATTTGCATTTTACAAATACTTTGTAATAATATTGTAGATTAGTAAATTGTTTTTGCTACTTTAGTTCAAGTAATAAGTAGCAACAAGTGTTGTAAATTTTACCATGTCGATTTTCATTTGCAGTTAACTAAATTTCAACTAATATTCAGATTTTCTACTAGTTTTTTGTGTTTTTTTTATTTTTACTAAGACTCAGCAAAAAGTTTTGTAAAATTCACCAACCAAATTTTCATTTTCATTCAACTAAGTGTTAGCAAAACTTTTGCTGAGATTACAATTTTTTTGGTAAAAATCAGCTAGCTGATTTTCAGCAAAACACTTTTGCTGACATTAGCAACTTTTTTTGCAAGCGCCCTCCTGACTAAATTTTTTCTGACTCAGCAAAATTTTTTGCTGACTTTACAGACTTTTTTTTATGAGTGTACGTATACGTACTACTTACAATACACTCAAAAAAAAAAGTTTGTAAAGTCAGCAAAAAATTTTGCTGAGTCAGCAAAATTTTAGTCAGGAGGGTGCTAGCAAAAAAATTGCTAATGTCAGCAAAATCTTTTGCTGAAAATCAGCGAGCTGATTTTTAGCAACAAAATTAGTAGATTCAGCAAAAGTGTTGCTAACACTTAGTAGATTAGAAATAAAAAAGCCTTGGTAAAAATTAATAAATTTTTTGCTGAATTTTAGTAGACTGGAAAAAAAACGCAAAAAAATTGTAAAAAAATTGTAACTTAGTTAATATATTTGATGAAAATCATAAAACATATTTTTGTGATTCTTTTAAAAATAATTTACAATAACTACGAAATACAAAAATTTTCATTTTCCCACATTGACGACATGAATCAATTTAATATCTGAAAATATATAGAAATAAATATATATAATATAACAAAAATTTTCTTTCAACTACTTACATCAATGGTAGTCTAAATGATGCTTTCTTTTAAAGGACGCAACTGCAGAAGATAATTATAGAAACGAAACGAAAAAATAAAGAAAAAACAAACGAAACGAAAAAAAAACCTTTTTTTTGCAATAAGAAAAAGGAACAATACAAATCTACCTAAGATGTGTGTCTTTGTCTTTCGCTATACTCTGTCTACATGTCTGTATATGTTTGTGTGCAATTTGACCACACTAGATTATTAATCTATTAACATTTATTATAGAAATACGTATAAAATTTAAATATTTTCTTTTGTCTTTTATTTTATTAATAGACAATTATTTTCACAAGCCGTTGACAACGCAAAATTTAAGTTGTTTTAATCCTCAATTTTGTTTTATGTATGAAAAACAGATACAAAAGTCTTCCATGGTTGATTTTTTTAAATGTCTTATTAGCGTTGTACTTTTTAGAATCATTTTCCTCTTCTCTACTACATCTTGACATGCCGCGACATCTGCTTCATTCTGCGTATATCTTTCAATCTGGTTGTCGTCCACACTATTAATGTGCTTATCAGCACAATTTTTTTTAGCAAAATTAATTAGTAAAACATTAGTATATTAGTAAAGCATTAGTATAAAACAGTTAAGTGCTGAATAAGTATAACAAAAATTTTAGCTGAAAACGCGATTTTAGCAAAAACAATTTGCTAAAAAATAGTATACCTGATTTACAAGACGTTTTACTAACTTTTGTACTAACTTATTTTTTTGAGTGTAGAGCAAATATTTTAATTTAATTAAATGAACATTTTAAGCTTTTCAGTTTAATTAAGTATTAGGGCCCTTTTTGCACATGTATAAATACACCACTGTTTTAAAAATACATAATTATGAAAAGTGTAGTGAACTAGAGCAAAAATATTTGCAAAACGTGTTGTATTCAACATACAAAATTGTAATGAAAACATTGTAATATTTCTTACTAAATTTCTTGCAGTTTCTATCTTTATAGGATGACCGCTCCTGTTTTTATATATTTCAGTTTAAAGTTATTCAGCTCACCAAAACTACTGGCAATAAAATTATTTGTTGCTATAGTAAGTAGATTTGTATCTTCTCATATTTTTCATTTTCCCTTTTTTAATATCATAACAAGTCTTTAAGTGTTAAATTGTAGCTTTAAAAGTTGTTGGAACATGCAGAAATGTAAGTGTTTATTAACAAGGACAGTAACCTAATCCAAATTGAATGACGATTGAAATGAAATTTAAGTTAGAAATGGATTTTAAATAAGTCATTGAGTGGATAAATTTTTGATGATTTATTTTTTTTTTTTTGGGTTTTAAAATTATTCACATGCTCCTGATAAACACTTTGCTGATTTTCCAACAACAAATTTAATAACCCAAATTTCATAAAAAAAAATCATTGAGTGACTGTTGGAAGCATTCCCTTATAAGTTAATATGTATAAGTTGGAAGTTTATTAGTTTTCTATCCTTTTTTATAAGTTTATGATACATACATTAGATAATGTTGTTCTTAGTGTTTTTGTTGGTGTTTAGATCTTAACTATCAAGTTGTTTCCTCCTGTTTGTTGCAACAATCTATGCTAAAACTTCGTTTCTATGTATAATGTTGTTCGCTTTTTTTTGTGTACTATTTTTATAAATATTTCCTTATACATATTTATGTATTTGAGATATTTCAAAAATGTTCGACTCCTGCTCAAACTGATTTTAGATTACTTTTAATTCTCAAGGATTTTGAATTGGAAGAAACAATGAACATGGTTAGGTAGACTATACACTAAGGGAAAAAAGTTTCATCATATTCATGATATGGGTTCATAAATAGTTTGTCATCAATTACACAGGCCTACAATGATTTTGGTGCCGCTAAAAATAAAACAGATTTCAAGTACGTTCGGTACCCTGATAAAAAATTGATACTTACTTTTTTAATGCTACGTGTAGTTTTCGAGATTTCGCAAGGATAAATAAATTAAATAACACTTAATAAATTTATTAAAAAAACAAACTTTTTTACTACATATTCACCACAAATATAACAAAATGTATTTGGATTATTTACACAACACCTTCTCGACGAAGGCATATCGATATTATCATTTAATCAAAGAAATTAATTGGCTATAATGACATTAAGTATAATAAAATACATTTTTTAGGTTATGACCGATCGATACAAACCTGAACGTAGCTTCGCGATTTTGACAGCTAACCATCACGTCTTGCGGATTAATTAACCAAATTATAACATAGAATTAGCAGCACCAAACAAAAAATTTTTTTTTGTAGGCCTGTGTTATTCATCATATTTATAAAGATTTCATAAATATGATGAAGAGTTTCATAAAAATGTATGAAAAATGTTTCATAGGCCTTCATCATTAAATAAACATTGTGAAAATAAATTTTTCCTCGTATGGAATACCAGTCAAATTTAAAAATAAAAAATTTTAATTTTTATTTTTCACTTAAAGTACACAGAAAAATATAATTAATAAATGTGATGAGTTTTTTTAATAATGTGTATAAATTTAACATTATAGTTTTTTTCCAAATCTTTTTAGTGTAAAGTGTGAACTTGTTAATACATATTATGAACAAATCATGTCGAACATTTTTTAAATAATTTAATAATATTTGGAACACTCAAAACAGTAAGTTATTAGAAAAGTTAGTAAAACGTCTTGTTAATCAAGTGTATTATTTTACAGAAAATTTGTTGCTGAAATTGTGTTTTCAGCACTTAACTGTTTCGAACTAATGTTTTACTAATATTTTACTAATCTTTTACTAATTTATTTTGCTAAAAAGTGTGTGCTGATTAATAATGTGGACGACAACCATAATGAAAGATATAAGCAGAATAAAGTAGATGTCGCTGCATGTCAAGATGTAGTAGAGACAAGGAAAATGATACAAGAAAGTGCAACTCTTGCTAGATATATAAAAAGTCAACCATTAATATATTTGATTAAAGACAAAATAAAATATTTAAATTTAATGAAGATTGTAATCTAAATGCTTATATTGATTATCAGGGACAGGAACTTCAGGCACTAAAAAGTGTATTTTGAGCACCTACAATATGCATGAAAAATCTTAAAATATGCACAAAAAATTATAAAAATATGCACTTACAATTTTTTAAAAACCAAAAATATAAAGTTTCTAAGAAAAATAACAGAAAAAAAACTTCTAAAGAGAGGCACTTGAAATAAATATTTTTTCATATTTTTAAGTAATTTTTAACTGATTTTTAATGTTAGTGTGTATGGTTGTATTGTATTGTACAATTAACACAGAATTTTAATTATTTATATTGAAAAATACTCACTTAAAAAAATACTAAAATTCTTTCACTAAATCCCACTTAATACACTCAAAAAATGGTGTTTATTAGCACATCAATAGTGTGAACGACAACCAGACTGAAAAATATACTCAGAATGAATTAGATGTCGCGGCATGTCACGATGTAGTAGTGACGAGGAAAATTATACTAAAAAGTACAACTCCAGTAAGATATAATATAAAAAAATCAACCATGGAAGGTTTTTGTATCTGTTTTCCATACATAAAACAAAATTGTGGATTCAAATAACTTAAATTTTGCGTCGTCACCGGCTTGTAAAAGTAATTGTCTATTAATTAAATAAAATACAAAATAAAATATTTAAATTTAATAAAGATTAAATGCGTATTTGTAAACTAAATGTTTATATATATTAATAATCTTGTGTGGTCAAATTGCAAACAAATATGAAATAGGTAGACAGACTAAAGCGAAAGACAAAGGATGCATATGTCATATTTTGTTATTTTTTTTGTTTCGTTTCTATAATTCTATGCAGTATTTGCGTTCATTTAAAAGATAGCATCATTTATACAATAATTAATGTATGTAGTTCAAAGATAATTTCGTTTATGTTATATATAATTATTTCTACTGTTTTTAGATATTACATTAATTCATATCGTCAATTTGGGAGTATGAACATTTTTGTATTTTGTAACGTATTGTAAATTATTTTGAAAAGAATCACAGAAATATGTTTTATTATTTTCAGGAAATAAATTAACTAAGGTATAATTTTTCTACAATTTTTTGAGTTTTTTTCAGCATAATTTTTTGCTGACTTTACTAACTTTTTTATTTGAGTGTAGGGCTTAAGCAGCTTGGATCTTTCTAGTCTTTATGCTCGATGATGAAATATAAAATAAAGTTTAAAATGATTTACATAACACCAAGAAGCTACTTAAAGATTGCTGTTTTTAGTTTCTTGAAATTCGAAAAAACAGGACAAAAAAAAATTGACGAGGGGGCTTTTTAGGAGCTAAAAAAAAACTAGCCCAAATTACGCCATCTTCCCCTACACACAACTTCATTCCAATAAATATATTATTATTTTGTTTTGTTTTTCGCTCATATGCTCATATGAAAAATATGCTCAAAATATTCAATTCCAAGGCGCCATAAAAATTAAATTATAAAATACTTTGCAAACCACTTTTGAGGTTTTATTTGTCTAAAAGTAAGTTTTCATTTCGCATTGCAACCATTATGGCTGAAGGCTATGACCAAAAAGTTGTTGCACAGTGTAATTAACGCAGTTCGATTAAGCATGCTTAAACAGCGGCTGGTTACACATATTATACAAAACAAAAAAAATTTTAATTTTTTTATCGAAAATTTTTGAAATTTTTCATTTGTTTTTTGTATACGGTAGTGGTAGTAAATTGAATTTAATACATTTTAATTATGAACTTTATAATTTATAACAGTTTAGTAAGTTATATTGCACAATACTGTTTTGTAGTGCACGTATTATGTATGTATTGCTCTGTTTTGTATGAAATTCTAGGAGTGTTAAAGTGTCGGAAGTTTTTGTTTTATGAATAAATTTTTTTGTCTAGACATGGTTTATAAATACATATTCTTTTTTTTCGTTTATCCATACAGTTCAAGTGGATTTTTGGGCTATTTGCTGTTTTTTTTTTGGATTAGTATGCAAAATATTAATTAAAATACATGATAACATTTCATAAAATTTATTATAAATATTAAATAAAATGGAATACAAAATTTAATATTTTTTAATAATACTGGCACACAAGTTAAGGTAAAACTCCACTCCACAGAATACAAACTGTCGAGCTTTATAGCTTTGGCATTCTTAAAGCTAACTTCAAATAAGTTTCACCCGATGCTATTTGAAGATTCTTTAAAATACCACTGAGTTTAGATTTTTTAAGAAAATGGATTTTTCGTGATTCGAATATGCAAAATATTTGTAACCGATATAGATTTTGAAACTAATAAAACTGTCTTTCGGTTACGGGCTTAGGGGGATTTTAAAAATATGCCGCATTTCGCTTAGAAATATTAACAAGAAATGCAACTTACTGGTTTCGCGATCATTTTTTTTTTCAAGTTTGACGTGCAATATTCAGATACATATTATTAGAAAAATCTAGTAAAAATGTTTGCTAAAGCCACTAAAAATTAATTCAAAAATACTTTGCAGTAAAAACTGTAGCATATTTTTTTGTACAATATTAAAAAGAGAGGACGATCAAAAATATATCTGTTGAATCTACATAGAATATAGTTCAAATACAACAAAAGGAATTTGAACTAAATATAGACCATAAAAAATCGTTTAATTTAAAATTTTAGCACTCGTGACTAAGCTAGTTGCTTTTGGTGTCGGTAATGTCTTCTCTCGATTTATAACGAGTTTTCTCAGACACCGCACTATACGTGTTGTTTTAGATGGGGTCTCATCAAACGAGTTTCAGCTAAATTCAGGGGTACCGCAAGGTTCTGTTCTTTCTCCTACCCTTTTTCTTATTTTTATTAATGACGTTCTTGGTCAGACCATTAACCCTATCTACTCTTTTGCAGATGACAGCAACATTTGTCATTCATTTTCATTCGATCACAGGCCAAGCTCTTTGGAGATAGAGGGCATGCGGCAGAACATGAATGACACACTCAATCAAGACCTTTCTACAATCTCCGAGTGGGGTCGCGTGAATAAGGTCGATTTTAATGCACGCAAGACCCAATGTTGTATGTTAACCCACAGACGGGCTGTGGAATTGACATTTTCATCTGCAACTATGGATGGTATAGGTATTGAGGAATCGGATACTCTTGATGTTCTCGGCATGAGAATGCAGTGTGATGTCCGTTGGAATAAGCACGTATTTCAAGTGTCGAAAGAGGCATTCAAGTGTCTCGGTTTTCTAAAACGGTGCAAGACTTACTTCACTCCATCCGATCTCCTTACTATTTATACCAGCTATATCCGGCCAAAAATGGAATACAACTCTCATATATGGGCAGGGGCTCCATTGTCTATTCTGAAGCTTCTGGACCGTGTTCTGGGGAGGGCGGTGAAGCTTATCAATGACAGTAGTGTATCCAACTCTATTGATTCATTGGAGCATCGTCAGAAAGTGGGTTGTGTGACACTTTTCTATCGATATTACCATGGGAGATGCTCATCGGAGATAAGTGAACTTATTCCACGAGCCCGAGTTTTTATTCGTAATACTCGCTTATCTAGTAGAGCACATCCGTTTGTAGTTGATTGTCCTGTGTTTCGCACAACGCATTACAGAGAAAATTCGTTTTTTAGTCGAACGATTCGTATGTGGAACAAACTTCCCGCAGAGGAAAAAAAAAATTTAAAAATAAAAAAAATTTAAAAATAAAAAAAAAAATAGAAAAATTTAAATCAAATATCCACAAACACTACTCCCTCTTTCCTCCTTCCCATACCTTATTTTCCTGATCAATACAATGCACTGCATGAGTAGGGGGCATCCCTTGAGTATTGGTTAAATTATAAAAAAAAAAAAAAAAAAAAACAAGAATATTTTATATGGACAATATTCAATGAATTTTTTCTTCAATATAAAAGTAAAATAGTCCGTCAGTGCGTGGCCGGCTGAGATCCGTACAACTGGTTCTTATATTCGCACTTGTGCTAAGCTGAATATTATTGGGAGTTCCGTTTTGGTTTCCATATTTTTCTCTTCGGGTCATTTCACGCTGTTTTAGGAGATCCGTTTAGGTTCCCATAATTTTCTATTCTGTATCGCTTGTGGTTTTGGCAGTTTCATATAGGTTCTCAAATTTTTCTCTTCGATAATTCGCGTGGTTTTGGGTTCCGTCTAGGTGCCAATTTTTTTTTTTTTTTTTTTTTTTAAAGAGAAGCAACACTCAGGAAATTCTTCCTATTAATTAATGTGTTGCTTTCTTTGGAAAGGGTATAGTGGAAAGATGAAAGGTGGTGAAAGATGAAGGGCTTCAAGCATGGCAACACTGTAATTGCGCAAGTAGATAAGTCTTAGAACAGTTGTTGCTCGCCACCTGATGTAGAGTTGGCGAATTTATGGAAGCTTTTTGTTTCATAGCCCTGATTCATTATTTTACTTCGGTGGGGTTAAGTGCTATGGGAACACCGAAGGTGGGCGCAGCGATACATATAAGTGATAGAAAACTCATACATATTATTTTTCTAAATTGATGTTGTCGTCACCGGGAATCGAACCCGGGACCATCTGTGTAATAGTCCAACGCGCTAACCATTACACCACAGCGCCCACAAAGGTCAAACAAAATAAATTAACAACCGAACAAAATAAATTAATAAATAATTTAATATCTTATTTTTTAAATTAAACACAAAACACCCCAACGATTCGTTTCATTTCTCATTCTCTGCTACTTAAAAATTTATTTTCTGTGACGAACCTAGACCTCCGCGAGCGATATCCCAGCAACCGGAGAAAACTCTTTGTTACAATATTGCCACATTTTCACAAAATTATACACAATTTTGAATGGTTAAAAAATAATAATAAAAATAATAAAAATTTAAATATATAAGTTTCAAACGATGAAATAAATGATTTAGCGATTGCACTAAAAAAAGTCCAACATACAATAGTATTGCAAAACTAATTGTATTTATTCTGCTATAAGAGATAAATAAAAAATATGGCACAACTTTTTTTATTTGTCAAAAAAAGAAAAACTGCGAAGTAATCGTGGTTAAGTATTGACAAATTGTGCGCTCATTTATAATATATTATTTATTATTATTTAACTGAATATTTATTATTATTTAACTGAAAAACATAAAATTGTTATCAAAATTCACAGCTAGTTCTGAATTTATGGAGTAATGCAGAACTCAATTTATCTGAAAATCGAAATTTTTATTTATTAGAAAAGGCTAAACAATTGTTCTTTTGAGGTAGACAGTTTTATAACGTAACTCGTAATAGTTTGGGAGAAAATATTCGTTTAAGATTGTCCTTCATATATATTTTAATATCTTCATATAAAAACCCGGTGACGTATAATTCATATTAATATGAGCTATATTTATTGATCATACGCCTACGTACTTTACTTGTCGTAGCTTCTATATACACTACACGTTCTATAAATGTCAACTACCTGATTTAATATTTTTTTAAAGCAAGACTAATAGAATTTTCAGACACTTTAAGCATATCGTCACCTAAAATCCAAAGGAGTGTAACTACACCTTTTGGTTTTTTACAGGATAGACAAAAAACTCCAGAAATAAAAAAAACTACTTGAAGTTTAGTATCCAAATTTTAGAATTATGTTTAAGACTCAAAGGCGGAGAAAAAAATTCATGGAAAAATAGTAGTTTTTAAGTAATGTAGTTACGTCTTTTATAATCGATGTTTCTGAAACCAAAAAGCCGTAACACCAATAGAAAAATTTATGCAAAAAATAAAACAAATGTTTAAGATAAAAAATACTGCTTTCTGACAGTAAATAAAAAAGTTTTTAATGTGAGTATTTTTAATATGTGAAAGCCCAGCTTAAACTGAAATATATTTGTCTATAAGCATACCCACATCGTCTAAATTAAAATTTTTAAAAAAAATTTATTATTGCAAAAAATAATCGCAAATTTTTACATACTTCAAATTTTGTTTCAATGAACACTTTATTTTATAAACAAAAACTTTTTTTTCGAGGTTTTTAAGAATTTTACATGAAATTTTATTGTATTTGCCGATTATTTAGTTAAAATGATCAATTATAACAGTGAACCGCTTTAAAAAAACAAAAAAAAAATATTAGTTTTAAGTTACACACGGAAATTGTTTCGAGGTGCACTTATGATACGGTTTTGGAAAAGATTTAAACGAATAAATTTAAACTTATTCACTTAATTTTGAATCACAGGCTTTAATTAGGTTTTATTTATTAATATTTTTTCGCTCTGAATAAAAATATTGCACCCATACAATTTTCATTGACTTCAAAATTTGTTTGAAAATTTGCTTTGGGCTTTTCAAGGTAGACTACCCCATTTTTATTTGCATCTGGATCGTGATCTATGGTAAACATTGGAGCAAGGCTAAATAAAGCACTATCTTGAAAATAATTTTTTCAAAATGTGCAAAATATACGCATAAAATGAAACGCTTCGTTTAAAGGTACACAACTTTCCCCTATTCTGAGAAAATAATATAAATTTAATTGGTTAAACATAAAACAGTGTAAGTCATTTCATAAATGGCTGAAAACAGCATTACACGACTTTTTGGCTTTTTGGCAGTTACGGCTTTTCGATTTTCGTTAATAAAAATGGTATTTTTGGACGTAAACGTGTACAATTTTGTGGGAAGGTGTATTTTGGTTAACTACATCGTAATCAACCATAAAATTTATTTTGAACTTTTTGTTACGGCGCACACTGGGGATATTTGTATGGAGGTGAGGAAAAAAATATATTTTTCAAAAAATATAATGATTTCATCACAAATTTAGTTTTATTTATATAGTAATACACAAAAGTAATCAAAATAAAGAAAGTTATAGAAATATATATCGTTACCTACAATGTAAAAAGCCCTAACTAACAAAAAAAAATTTAAATGATTTTTTTAATTCATTATTTATTTTAAATCTATTTTTAATTTCATCACAAACTTAGTTTTATTTATATAGTTATATACAAAAGTAATCAAAATAAAGGAAGCTAGACAAATGTATATCGTTACCTACAATGTAAAAAGCCCTAACTAACAAAAAATTTAAATGATTTTTTTAATTTTTAATTTATTATTTATTTTAAATCTACTTTTTAATTTATTATTCTAAAAGAGCCTTAACTTCGTCGCTTATATCACTATGCTTTTTCTGGCTAAATGAAGGAGTCAAATGTGAGATCATGGGATCTGATGTTACCATCATTCGGTGCATAATATCTTCGTTCGTGGCAATTCGACTGCATTTTCTGGAGTGTCTAAGGCGATATTTTTTATAGTCTTTGTTACGACTTTCCTGAGCCTCTTCGGATAATAAGCCTACAGGAAAAATACACTTTTCAATTATATATTTTCCATGAATCAGAATTTTGTGGAGTGTTGGTGGCATATTGTACCACTCGTACAGTGCAACAAACTTTTTTGCCGTCTCCAGACAAAAATCACCAAATTTTTTCGGATCTAGTGCCTCGGTAATGGTTATAGCTTCGAGAATTGTTGAAAACCTCTTGATTATGTCTTCATCTAGACCCGGGATTTCGGAAATCAAAGCAATGCTAAAAAAAGTCATAAATGTTTTTGCAAAGTATTTTGTGCATATCTCGAGCAAATTTTTGAAATGCATATCTTCACTTAATTGTGAATAAAAGCGAAACGCGTTCATCGATTTTCATGATTTATGTCTCATTTTTTTCATAGGTTATGCGACTTTAAGTGAAAGTAATAGGACTTGAAACTTTTTTGTACTGTTTTGAATTTTTTATGAATTAAAAATAAAAAATTAAAATTTTTTGGGCAAAAAATATTTTTTTTCTTCATACATTTATTTATAACTGCGAAACTGTTGCTTATGTAGCAAAATGTTATATAAACAGATGAAAGTAATTGTAATTCTTGATTTTTCTAAATTTTTTCAGCAAAATCCGACTAGTGGTTCTCGAGTTATGTTAAACAAAAGAGCCTTATCAGAATTGAGTCCCGAATCAATCAGCTGAAAAATGTTGTACTGTGTAATGCAACAAATTGAGAGGTGGCACCTGGTGGCACTTGAAATTGATTAATAATGTTAAAACAGATATAAGACAATGTATTAGGTGTGATTTCAAACTGAGGAAAAGTAAAGATAAAATTGCAGGTCCAAATGTTTGGAGAAAAATGGGATTTTTGTTATGTGTTCATAAAAATACACAAAAAAAAAAAAAAACTTAAGTCTCTGCAGATTTTTTTTTTCAATTTTAGTATACTGAAATATACTACTTTAAATACAAAAAAAAAGAAAAACGTTAGCGCACATAGTAAAATAATATTCGTATTTAAATTCTTAGGTTTAAATTAAGTTGGTTCGGTAAAACACACAAGTTCTGAGTTTGAGACGGATATAAAAAAAAAACTGGCAGTCAGATCGGAGTAAATCTGTTTGATTTGATTGTACCATTTAGTCTAAAATTGCAACATATCACTGCATATTGCATGAAGACTATATTGACAATTTGACTTTTTTCCGCGAAATCCCCAGTGTGCGGCGTGTTGGATTTTAGGTGACTATATATTTTTTGTTTTAATTTATCAAAATGATTTATATAGAATTTTTTAATATGTTTTTTTTTTTCAACTTTTAAGGCCATTGATTCATGTAGTACTTCAATTGTCAATTGAAGTACTACATGAATCAATTTATCAGACCTTTAAAGGTGGGTGACAATTAAAGCATACCGACATTCAAATCAAGTGATAATTATGGAACTTTAGTGTAGAAATATTTAAATATTTATGAAGGACAATATCTAATATATTAATATATATTAATATTTTCTGCAGAACTAATAAAAGTTACACGAACTTTCTGGATCGTTAGAAAAAAATATATAACCTTTTTCAAAAAATAAAATAAAATTTGTGTCGCCGATTTATAGATAAATTGATTTTGTATTACCCCCCTATAAAAAGATTTGATCTGACCAGATTTAGTTGGATCTGTTTTACCAGATCTAAACAGATATCATAGCATATATGATCAGACCTAATTATATCTCAAAAATGGGGACAGATTTGAGATCTAATTAGATCTGAACAAATCTGGACAGATCTGAGATTTATAGATTTGGAGAGCTTCAATAATTTTTAATTTTTTTTAGTTAAATGATTAAAAAATGCTACTTTAAATACATCTGTTGAAAAGCTTGGGACAAATAAATGTATAACAAAGACAAGGTGGAACAAACGCAAGTCTTCCTTTTGAACGCCAGAGGAGTTTCTTTTTGAGCATTTCAATAAAATCAGCATGGATTCTATCATATTCGCCATTTAGGTTTATTCAACTAAATATACAAAACCAAATATATTTATTAGCTCTTTTAAATTATACTTTTGTTCATAATTGCACTTACCTTAACAATCACTTCCCTTCCTAGTTCTGCATTATTATTATTTATTAAAAAGTTTGTACATATTCATTAATTTACAATATTTTGTTTTTTATGTTTGGCATGACATGAATGTTGTGAGCCAGATTGGCACAATACTAGTTATTGTTATTTTAAATATTATAAATTTTAAGTTTAATGTTCAATTATTTTTATAATTGAAGGGCTTATTGTTAAAACTTGATAAGCCAAATTATAGTTTTAGTTTGTTTTCGCCCTTTAAAGATTAAAAACATGCGAAAAATATGTCTTTTGCAAGACGTTTATACTGTAGGTTTTTGTAATAAGTGTTTAAGCGCACGACTTCTATCAAATACTGATCAATGGATGTATAGAAAATAGCGAAAGTCCATGCTACAATAAATGTGGCTTATCAGGTTTTGACAATAAACCCTTCAATTTATTAATTATTTATGTATTCAAAAAACAGTATTTATTCAATTTATCAAATTCATTAATAATTAATTTACGATATTTTGAAGATGATTCGATATATTTGTATAACGAGGAAAAATTTGATTAGATTTAAAAATTAGTTCTAGATTATTTCACCTTTTCCGTGTTGTTTCAGTGGTTTGTGTTGTGTTTATTTTTGATCCAAAAAAAAAAAATAAAAATTCCATATTTTTGTATTAGAATTGATATTTTATGAAGCAGTCAATATTACAAATCTTTTGTAACTACTTATTGGTAGTTTCAAGTACTAATTTTTTAATTTTGTTTCGGTTGGGTCTATCGATTATTACCACAATTAATTTTTTAATACAGTATTGATTGGCATAACCAATTATTGAAGTTTTGCACAATAAATTTGTTTGTGTTACAAAATCATTAATAATAAGAATACTTCAACAGTTTTGATGAAGGAAATTAACTAATCGGTATTAAATATCTTGCTAGCTAAATGATTCCAGAATTCCAACTAATTTATTCTGTGTGTGTAGATTGACACGAAATATCAATTTCTTTTGTTGCATTTAAATAAGTACAAACTACAAAAAAAAACTAGCACTGGTAAATAAACTTTCTTAACAACATAGGTTTTTATTTTACACTGAGAGAATTATCTGCATGATATCAATGAATTTTTGTATTTCATCTATGATGTGTCACTAGAACTCGTGTATTGAAACTTTTCGTTAAATTAATGCAGTCTTCCATAGAATTTTATGAAAAATTTAATTTTCTTTATTCAAAATTTCACACGCGTAATGAAAAAGTTTCAATAAAAATTTAAAGACGATTATTCAAGTTCAAGATCATTTGTTTTTTAGTTAAACAAAAAACCGTGTAATATTTATTTATTAATTAAAAATGTCTTTGACAGCTAATTTAGAACCAACTGTCCTCATCTTATACGCTAGATGTATGAAAAGGCGCGAAAACTTTGCGGACAGTCCCCAAAGTAAGCAAATGTCCCTAAACTATGCGGGGGAACGAATAAATGTCCCTAGAGTATGCGCATATATATATATATATATATATATACATATATTTTTTTTTTTTTTTTTTTTTATAAAGAGAGGCAACACTCAGGAAATACTTCCTATATTTAGTGTGTAGCTTTCTTTGGAAAGGGATAGTATAGAGATGAAAGGTGGGGAAAGATGAAGGGCTTCAGACATGACAACACTGTAATTGCGCGAGATGATAAGTCTTAGAACAGTTGTTGCTCGCCACCTGATGGGGAGTTGGCGAACTTATTGAAGCTTTTTGGTTCATAGCCCTGATTCATAATTTTACTTCGGTGGGGTTAATTGCTATGGGAACACCGAAGGTGGACATTGCGATACATATGAGGGATAGAAAAAACTCATACATATTAATTTGATGTTGCCGGCACCGGGGATCGAACCCGGGACCTTCTGTGTAAAAGTCCAACGCGCTAACCATTACACCACAACGATACACCGCATATTTCGGGTACAATTTTGGCCATGTCCCTAAAGTATGCGCTACGCATACATATATATATAGATCCACAGGACCAATGTAGAAGGGGTGATGTGAAAGGAAACACGGAAACATGTAAGGACCTGTCAGAAGATAAAGTCTGTATTAAATTAGCTGATGAAAACATTTTTAATTAATAAATACACATTGCACAGATTTTTGTTTAACAAAAAACAAATTATCTTGAACTTGAAAATCTTGCTCACATCATAATTTATAAAAGATCGAAAAATAAACTTTTGGTTTTAATTTTTTTAAATTTAGAAGAAAAACATTTTAAATTTATTACGTTTAAAGCACCCTTGATGGCACAAATGTATAATTTTTGAAACAACTTACTTAAAGTGACCAGAATCTTACAAAGCTTTTTTTTGTGTTTTTGCTTTCTACTTACGGAACCATTTTTTTGTTGGTAGGAGGGGTAGGTGTCATATGTATATGTAAATCTGTTTATGTCTAATTTAAGGAACCCTTACAAGAATCTGAAGTCAACCTTCATATTCTTCCAAAAAAAAAAGACGGTAGTGAAAGGATTAAATAAATTAAAATTCAATGTCATGTTTTTTTTAATTGTCCTTAAAAAAATGTATTGTTACAAACAACAAATTTCTAGCATTATCCAAAGTCATTTTAATAATTATAGACTATATACGAAATACAAATGAGAGCAACATTTGTCAATATTTATCCAAGCCTACTTCGCCCACTTTTTGGAAAAATTCCAAAAGTTGTATATTTTTTTTCGTACTATGACAAAAAATATTGAAAATTTTAAATTGATACCATATACTTTTAGTTAAGTCTCTCGATAAAAGAGTCCAAAATCAATTTTTTTAATATCTAAAAATAAAATTTTAAAAACTGTCAGCAATAAAATAAAAATTGCACGCAAAGAAATTTTGTATCCAAATTTTTTAACATTTTATTTTTTTTTTTTACTTCATCTGTAAAAAATTAAAAAAAAAAATATTTGTAGCCTTTGATATATTGAAAACAAACAAAAAGCTAAATAAAGTGTCGCATATTTCTAAATCTTTAAAAATCTCATTTCCATTTGAATTTATGACAATTCCATTGAAATACTATTAACACAGGAAAAACAAAACTTTCGCAGTGGCGACAATCAAAACCCTAATCAAAATTCAACTTTCAATAAACCTCTATTTATGCAAACAATTTACATAGTATTTAAATTGTATGTATGCGAGTGTAACTAAGACTTTGTAAATACATTAACAGACAAAAATCACCCACATAACACAACCAAAAACGTCAACCACATCCGTACCGGTAGTGGCGCAGCGAAAAGCAGACAGACAGACAAACTGAATGAAAAAAAATAAAAAAAACGTACATACATGCAACATAATTACGACATTATTGATGTAACAAATGTTCATATAAATGTTGTAAATGTGGTGTCTCACCACATTAATATACACGCACATTTACACATGCACAATCACTAGGATGGCACTTATTTAATAATTATAGATTTTTTGTCCCAAGACAGGGTAATGGAACGCTGAAATTTCAGATGTTGTATTTAGGTAGGCCCATGGCTCTCAAATTTTATTTTGTACATTAGCTGTGCTCGCGTAGTAAACATTATGTTCCTGCTGCATCCCAATGTTACCGAAAAGCGTGTACTCAAAGTAATATTCATCTTCTTCTTGCACTAAGAAGTCCAGACTTTTTTTGTGTAAGCTTGGTAAATTGTTTTTATCAGCTGTGTTACCAGCTGATGATATAACATTTCCCTCCACACAAAATGTCCTTTAAGAAGCCAGATTATCTTATCGCAACTTCTTCTTATATTTATTTTATATAAGATGGTAATTGTTTCAGTCAGCGTCCTTTCGAGATTTTAGGGCTCTACTCAGAAGGTTCTTGGAACTTTTCTTAGGCTTTCTAAGCTACACATTTCACCCGGTCTACTCTTCCTCAACGAACATATCAATCAGACAATGTGTTGTTCAATTCCATGGAGTCAACTTCAACCGATTGTGTGCTGCTAAGTTAAGGAATGGGATACAAATTCTGATGCAAGAGGTCTCCAAACTCTTTCCAATTCCCTTTTCAAGGATTTCTACTAGCTGAAATTGTTGGTTTATCAACTCCAAGCCCAAACTCGATTTACCGGTAGTCCGACATAGAAATATCACGAAGCACGCATCATCCCATGACGAATGACCTATCTATTAGATAACGTAAGATCAATTATCTGTTGTCTACGACTGGTGACAAATGTTGGTTTGTTTGTGGCTACCTATATGGGCATGTTCTTCTTTTCCAAATATTTCAGGAAATTTTCAACATATTTGTAATTTTAATACAAAACTGAGTTCAGTAGAATGTTTAGTTTATGCATAGTGATAAAATTTTAAATTCTTTTAGCAAAGGTACATAAAGTTTATGAGGATAAAACTAAACATGCAAACTTTTCATCTTTCTTGCAACGCCGATAAGATTTCCTAAAATAAGCACAGATATGATTATACTCAAAGATAGGTTCTGCAAAAAGTTAAATTTGTTGAGTAGTGTAACCTAAACACTCAATTTTAACAGAAATATGAACTATTTATATAAATCCTCTTGTTTTTTAAATGCTATATCAAAGGTTTTGCATTTCAACGTTTGTGAAACTGCCCTATAGGAATGGGACCGGTTCTGCGTGTGTCACAGGATCGGTCCCTTCGTGCCAGAGACGGGTCCTCTGCTGAACCCTAAACTATGTAGACAACTGGCAACTTTAACATTGGCTGTCATAGGAGGGTTTCAGTTGTCCTGCTTTAAACCACATAGTGGCATGCCACAGGGCTAACCAAAGATGGGCATAGCACAAGACTGTCGCAAAACGGACATGTCGCATAAAATAAACGAAAACTAAACAGCTTCCAATAGGTAAAATTCTGGCCAACTGGCTTTTTCGTGTTAATAAGCATTCTGGTTAAGTGGTATGTCCTCCCTTTACCAGTCTCAGGATTGGTAATTTTAGGACAATTTACACTGCTTAACCCACTTCAGTATTAAATTATACCAGTCCAGTGATAAGTCCTTCTTTAACCAGTCACTTTTAGGTCAATTGACTCCTCATTCCCCATAGGGTGTAAACAGCTTTTGTACAATATCTTTATACACATTTCAACTAGAAACATTAAGTTTATTAAGCTTAAAAAAAAAAATGAACATCTATTGCGAAAATCTAGGTTTTTCGGTATTGAAGGACTCATACCACCTTCAGAATTAAAACTTTTCAAAAATTGTTGTACAATACAATTCTTTTAAAATTTATTGTAAGTTTTCTAAGAAAAAAGAAAATTAGTCCACATGATTAGTTCACATAAATAGAATAGAAAAATAAATAATCAAACTTGTTTAAAAAATGCATTTAAAAGAAAGTACCGAATTGTGAATTTCGCCAATGAGTATAGAAAGCTAAATACTCAACCAATATTATATGCCCTCTTGCTGGCTCTGGCGGAGATTTGAAGATAATTTAACATTAATTGAGATCTTTATTATTGTCGTATGCTTATTCAATTCTTAAAAAATATTTATAATTGTCTATTAATTATATATATATATATATATTCCCGTCGTTCCTATAAGGAGCATAGGGCCTCGGGTCTATTAATTATATAAAATTAATTAATTACAATGGTATTGTTTTTTTTTTTTTTAAAGAGAAGCAACACTCAGAAATTTTTCCTATTAAGTAATGTGTTGCTTTCTTTGGAAAGGGGATAGTGAAGAGATGAAAGGTGGTCAAAGATGAAGTGCTTCAAACATAGCAACATTGTAATTGCGCGAGATGATAAGTCTTAGAACAGTTGTTGCTCGAAACCTAATGTAGAGTTGGTTAATTTATTGGAGCTTTTTGTTTCATAGCCCTGATTAATTATTTTACTTCGGTGTGGTTAAGTGCTCAACGAAAGTGGGCGCTGCGATACATATCAGTGATAGAAAACTCATACATATTATTTTTCTAAATTGATGTTGTCGTCACCGGAAATCGAACCCTGGACCATCTGCGTAACAGTCCAACGCGCTAACCATTACACCACAATACACGAGCGAATAACATTAAGACTGATTTCGCGAAAGTGGTATGTGCTGCAATAATTCGAAGAGCAGATACTTTTAATCAAAGCTTTACGTTTGTGATTTGTATGTTTTTTCTAAATATTTGAATTTCTCATAAAATTTCTCTTAAAACTTCCAACAAAAATATGAGAAGGAACTCAATGACAATTGATCCCAATTTTGCATAACAATTAACATAATTCCTATTTGATATATTCTTATATTCTTCGCATAATATTTCCTAACTAATATGATTCACCTTTATGAATAAGTACCTACTCCTGCTGTTCTTTTCTATACTTTACGCATAAATGCATGTTCATGCATGCAATAATACCAAACGAATAGAGTTATGCGTTTATTTGGAAAGCCAGGCAGCCAAAATAACCAAGTAAAGTGAATTTTAAATGAAATTTTCAAATTAAAATACAAACTATTACAATGTTGGAGGATTACTTTACTTGGATTGCTCCGGCATACAGACAGACAGACAGTCAAACACAACTACAATGTTTGTACATTGTAAAACAGCAAATAACTTTTGTTATCCTTTTATATCCAATAGCATTTATTACTTCGAAAATGGGGAGAGGGTGGAGTAAATAAAATTGTATACACAGTTACACATTGTATCAGCCGTAACGATTGCCGTGCCGTAATAGAGATACCCAACGTCGTCTACCATAAGTCTGTTGTACATAAGGTCTACTTGATCCTGTATTAAAGTAAAAATTTCCATGACTCAAACGTTGCGAGTGAATACCAAAACGACCGCGACGATTGTTATCACATAAGCCTCGGGCATAATTCTTATAGCTATCACATTGGTAACCCACAAACGGATAAGACGGATCCATTGATTGTTTAAAAAACACAGCCGCTGTTGAATGACTGCAGGAAATAGGATCTATAAAGAAAAAAGAAAAATACAAATTATGTAGCAAAAGTTGTGCATTAAAGTGGCAACGATTACAAATTAGTAGGGTCGTCACTCGATTAAAAACTACACACAGAGAAATAAAGTGCCAACCGAACTGAAAAGTGTATTTTAATGGTAACAACCAATAAATTCAGTAAGTACAACGATTTTTACATAAGATTTCTGAATATTTTGGGTGTTGCAACTAAAATTCAGTTGAATTAACCGAACTTTGTTGTGAAAACTAATGTTCAGTAGTACCAACCGACTAAAATTCGTAATAACCGAATTTGAGTCGTAGTAACCGATTTTCAGTTGGCAAATAGCTAAATTTTTCTCTGTATGTAGTTTATTAGTTGAACAAACAAAAATGAAATTCAAACGAACAATTTAAAAAGCATGATTTTCATAAAGCGAATACTTCGAGTTTTATTAAACTTAATTTTTTTAATAAAACTTCTTCAAAAATTAATCAATTTTTGCAAAATTTTTAAAATAATTGCAAAGGATAAAATTAAACCATGATTCTTTACAGTTTTATTTTATTTTTTTGTTTTGATATACATCGAGATTATTTTTTGTTAATTTTATTTATTTACTACGAGCTTTCAACCTCCGTATATTTACAAAAATTAAGTAGAATTTAATATATTTGCTAGGTTGTTAAATGTATTTCGATATGGCTAAATATCTCATCAGAACCTGTAGTTTTAGAAAAGCTAGAGGCTCTAGTATAGGCAAAGCTTTAACAAAAATTCTATTATTCAACAATTTTACTCCATTCTTGTCTTCTTAGCAATCAAGCACGTGGCTAAGGTCTTTTCCGCATTAGCATCTGGGTTACTAAACTTTTAAGACCACAAATTTTCTATTTATAAATATAAAAAATTTTAGTTTTACTTAGGCTGAAGTAATATGTTTGCAGTTTTCTTTGTTTTTTGATTTTATATACATCGAGATTTATATATAACGAGCTTTCAACCTGCGTTTATTTACATAAATAAAGCAAGTTAATTATATCAGCTCTATTGATCATGTATTGCGATCTGGCTACAGATCTCATCAGAACTCAAAGTTTTAGAAAAACTAGAAGTTTTAGAAAAACTAAAGTGAGCTAATGTAGGTCATATGTCTAGTTGAGTATATACAGATGGTGACAAACAAACAACGATAGTTCTAAGCTGTGTTTTTATGTAAACATTAAATATAATTCTCCTGAAGATGACATTCGACGAATGTCGAAATATCGAGAAATAAATTAATTTTATATTAACTACAACTGGTCTCGAGCTCGAGCATTTTTATTTTATAATTATTTTACGATAACTTTTGCAATCGCAAAACTTTTATGCTTAAATTTTCACAAGATTATTTTTTAGATAAAAAAATTTATGTAATTTTTATAGTTTTAGTTGTTTATTAGTTTAGTATTTTAGTTTTTTGATTTAATAATTCTGAAAAAAATAATTATATTATGATAACAAAATTATTTTTATATTTGTATTAAAAATACAAAAATTGGTTTTTCGGACTTACTATATTGCTATATCAGATGGTGACAAACAAACAACGATAGTTCTAAGCTGTGTTTTTATGTAAACATTAAATATAATTCTCCTGAAGATGACATTCGACGAATGTCGAAATATCGAGAAATAAATTAATTTTATATTAACTACAACTGGCCTCGAGCTCGAGCATTTTTATTTTATAATTATTTTACGATAACTTTTGCAATCGCAAAACTTTTATGCTTAAATTTTCACAAGATTATTTTTTAGATAAAAAAATTGATGTAATTTTTATAGTTTTAGTTGTTTATTAGTTTAGTATTTTAGTTTTTTGATTTAATAATTCTGAAAAAAATGATTATATTATGATAACAAAAATATTTTTATATTTGTATTAAAAATACAAAAATTGGTTTTTCGGACTTGCTATATTTTCATAGTTAGAATATTGTTCAACCTCAAGTAGTTTGATTTTATAATTAGTGTTACCAGATCAGTCATTTTATACACTAAGGAACACAAAAAGATTCTCATTTAGTTTATTTTGTCTGTTGTATGTAATGTATCGGTTTGAGTTAAGCCAATTATTTTTTTATTGCAAACAACTGAAGATTTGGGTGATGCCAATGAAACAATTGTATTGTCTATCCTGAAAATGATCAAACATTTTTAAAAGTAACAAAATAATATCTAATATCACATTAGATTTTTGGACTTGAGGTATAACAATATTCTAACTAAATATCTTGTATTATGATAACTTTTGTAAATGGAACCTTTTTTGCATCAATTTTAGCAAGAAATTGTTTTTTAGATGTGCCCAAATATTATACCAAAAGTACGACTCTGTGTTCAACTTCTGTGTTCAACTTCTATGCTGCCATATAAAATTTTTGAAAAATCGTGAATTTATAGTATAAGCCCCTATATGCAGATACGTTTATTTTTGGTTAAAATATTTCCCTTCAAAGAACTGCCACTTATTCGGGACAATTGTTTATTAAGCTTTCATATTCGATGAAACTATAAAAAAAGGTAAAAGCCTACATAAAACGTGAAGCAGTGTTTTAAATATATTGACACAAGGTCACACAATTAGATTCATTTAGACTCATATTTCATTAGCATTACTACAATAGAACTTTTTTAAATATATAGTTTTGTGCGTTAAATATGGGCCGTAAATATGAACACAGGTCTTGATTTTTAATTAAATTAAAACAAATGCAGATTGATTTCGTTCGAAAAGTTTTAAATGTAAAAATCTTAATGCAAAACCGCCAAATTTTAATGACATTTTTATCGAAACCTGTAACATTGATCACAAAATTAATTACATCATTGAAATCAGCATGTCCAAAGTATATATATAATTGATCCTCAGATCTTTACCAATTTTTAAAAGGTAACATTTTGTCATACTGTGTAATTTGTTAGGCCAAAGATCGCTATGAAAAATATTTGATTTTTGTTTCTATAAAAAAACTTAAAGTTTTGGTTGAACTAAGTCAGATTGATTAAATTTAGTTATACTTTTCAGTATATTGAAGAATTAAGAAAGATTTTATTTTTGACAAATTTATCAAAAATCACAAAGTATATTGAAGGATTAAAATTTTTAAGGACATTTTTGATCCTAAAAACTATAACCAATATTTTTTATTTAAGGCAGTGTTTCTCACCTTTCATTTGATACAAATATTTTGGTATTATCATGAGAACAAGTATTTTAATACTACTACTTGTTTGGAAAATTAAAACTTCAAAGTCCTTTAAAAATTAATTTCGGAAACAATATATTCTCTATTGTTGCACGAATATATAGATTTTTCGTTGTGTGAAAACTTCTGTTGCATGGTGGTGTTATTTATACAGCAATGTAGAAATATTTTTAATAACAATTTATTTTTTTTAATTTTTCAACTTCTGTGAGCTTTTTTTAATCTTCTTTAAGGACAAAAATACTCTTAAAGTAAGAATTTATTTTCCCGAGTAAAATGCGCCCTCATTTGTTAAAGTCGGCCGAAAATTTACGAAGTAATGGATGCATTTCATATCAAAACCTATAAAAAAGGCACATTTTGAACCCGACCCCTCAGAATTTGATGAAATTTTGCATACAGCTACATTATCATATTTAGAAATTGCATTTTTGAAAATATGTGGGCGTGGCAAGGTATCGAAGTTTTTGAAAAATCACGATAACATGTACTTTCAAGCTGAGATTACTACGGAATGGCTGAACCGATTTCAAAGATTTTGGTACCATTAGAAAGGTATTTCAATAAGCTTTCGAATACATATACTGTAAAAATTTTATATAACACTGAAATTTTTTTTTTGCCAAAAATAAAACTTTAAACTGGGAAAACACTTCAAAGGCCAAGTGTTTTTTTCCAAAAAAAAATTTTTTTAGAAGGGTCTATTTAATATATACAACATATATAAAAACTAAAATGGCGTTCTTTTTTCTTTTTTTTTAAATTTATTTAAGTAAATGCATCTCATTGTGTGACAAAAAAGAATAAAGTAACTATACTTTGAAAGTTATACAGATTTTTTGTAATTCTAATGGATTAGAACAAGAATCGTATTATCAAATTTTTCAGACACCCCCAAAATATGGATTTACCCTTGGTAAATTTTTTGTTTTATTTTCATTTTTTAGATTTAATATATAATTTTGCGCATACTGTTGACTTTCGGAATATTTGCTAACTTTTAATGAAGCTTTGAGTTCCTGTAATAGTTTTAGAATTTTTATACCTTTAAAATAGCTCTTCTTTTGTTTTGTCATAGTCGTCAGCGTCTGCATAAGCAACTTCTATGGAGGTCTTATAAGTTTGTGAAGCCCAATGATAAAGGTCATCACATGCAGATTTTCCATTGCTGGTTGCGTAAAAGTGTCACTCAGCGAATATTTCGAAATCAATTTTATCATGACATAAATTAATTAAGTTGTATTTGTTTTTTGTATTGTGCTCCTGCACCATCTGACAAGTAGACAACTTTCGTAATTGAATTGCTTATATTGGTCTTAACAAAATTAGTCATTTTTGAAATATACAGATGAACTGCTATGTTGTCCTGGATATTAAAATCGGATACAGTGTTTTACAGTGTATGTTTTCGAAAGCTAATTGAAATACCTTTCTAATGGTACCAAAATCTTTGAAATCGGTTCAGCCATTCCTTATTAATCTCAGATTGAAAGTACATGTTATCGTGGTTTTTCATAAACTTCGATACCTTGCCACGCCCACATATTTTAAAAAATGCAATTTCTAAATATGAGGTTGTGTTTATATAGGTAAAATGTAGCTGTCTGCAAAATTTCATCAAATTCTGAGGGGGTCGGGTTCAACGAATATCGGTTTTGATATGAAATTCATCAATGGTACTTTTTAAAATTTTCCACGTTTTTTTTTTTAACTTTCTAAACTTCTGCGAGGTTTTTTTGAATATTTTTTTAAAAATCAATAATCATGAAGTTGGTGCTTTCCGAAGTAAAATGAGCCTTCATTTATTAAAATCGGCTGTAAATTGACAAAGCTATGGTACTTTTTCTATATATACAGATTTTGTTTTTTTCGCTTTCATACTAATGCATTAGTTTGCAATATAAAAAACAAAATCAACTCTGTACTTACAGAAAAAGTACCATAACTTTGTCTATTTTCAACTGATTTTAACATATGACAGCTAATTTGAATTAATTAGATAATTTTCCTACATTTAGTTAATTAATCTGCTACCTTTATAACTAAAATCTAGCTAAATACATATTTGTATATTCAACATATTTATTTTTGTTATTCTTATCTTACTAATATTTAGCAAACAAAAATTTTTCAATTTCAGCTGCTTTTTCATCCACTAAATTTTTTTAAAAACAAATTTTGTAGCTTTTTCTGCTATGTTTAAAGTTTTATTTCTATAAGTGTAGATTAACTTTTCACTCTAAACTATACTTAAATTTTTTATATATTTTAAAATTTATTTAATTAATATCATACTCACTGGTGTTTTGTACATCTTGCAATTGCATAAATAGGCGACAATTATTTTGTGGTGCCTTACCACCATTGGGATAAAAATCAGCATGTCCTGATTTAGTAGTTGTGCCTAAAGTTCCACCCGAGGTATGTAAGACCTGTACATATTGTGCATCGGTTGAATCTAGACGATATTCTGTCGATACTACGGAGGGTAAAGTGAATAAGGGTCCCGCTGGATCTAAACCAATAATTTGTTCAATTTCACCATCTAATACAGAACCTGCATAACCAGCTGCATGGGCCCCCAAACTATAGCCAGCTATAGTTACATTTCTTCGGCTAAATCGATTTGGACTTAATTGTTCTAAAGCTTCTACTATACCAGCTACTGTCAAACCTACATCGAATATTGACATTGAAGCGGTTTTGTAATCATTTTGGGATAGATGACCCCAGTCGACCACACAGACACTATAGCTGGGTTCAAAATGTGTCCAAGCTGAAATATAAAATATTTTTTATTTAAAATTATTTTTATGAAAAATTACATTAAACTTACTTCTCAGCAATTCCTGTACCCATCCTTTACTGCCCTCATCATTCCATCCATGTAGAAACAGTGCCAATTTCCGAGTGGGATCTAATTGACGAAATCCTGTTAAATCTCCAAGTTGTAGCCTGAAATGATCTTCATTACCTACTCTCATATTAGATCTGTAAGATATTAACGAAACATTTGATTTGGATGATAGAGAAAAGTTTGTAAAAATGATTGAATAATTTTATAATACAACCTTATATTGGTTTGTCTAGAACAGGTTTAACAAAAAATAAATGTACTCGAAAAATTTTGTAGCTTTTTCTGCTATGTTTAAAGTTTTATTTCTATTAACTTTTCAGTCTGAACAATACTTAAATTTTTAATATACTTTAAAATAATTTTTATTCGTTGCTCATTCCATTAATCGTAAAATTTAAAAAAATTAATCGCTTAATCGCTCTATCGAAAATTATTTGATGGATTATTCGAAAAAAATAAAAACTCGAATAAAGGAAAAACCTAATCAATATCATACTCACTGGTGTTTTGTACATCTTGCAATTGCATAAACCAACTTCACCGTTATGTATTGTTCCATATGATATAAATAAAACATGACACAACTTTTTAAAATTTTCCATAAAGTGGGTAAAGTAGAATTGGATAAAAAGTTTCAAACTTAGCTTTTTTTCTATATGTTACCTATTATAATTTAATTTGGGGAATGCAAAAAATTTTGATATGTCAAGTATTGTATAACAAAACAAAAAAATATAAATAAATACAAAAATTTAAAAAAGGCAGGCCTAGTTTTGATATTTAGTGAAATATGTACCACAATTAACCTAAATACCGACAAAAAAATTAATTGTTTTTACTCGGCTTCGTTTTGGAGAAAATATGCATTGCATATTATGTATACCAAACATTCAATTAACCCTCAAACCGGCCTAAACTTTTTTGCAATGAAATTTATACCACTTGTTCGGCACGAAAAATAAACAATATATTCTTTTACAAAATTATTTTCGTTGACTTCTTTAGGCGATATGGACCTTAATAGGCTTAGAGCAAATCTAAAAAACTAATCCATAGAAATAAATAAGTTTAGGCGTAAAATATTTATTATACGAAGATATAACTAAATACAGTTCAAAAATTACACTTTTTGTGATTTTACTTAAGAAAATACGGCAATTTTCGTTTTTCGAAAAAACGCGAAAAAGCACTTTAACTTTAATACATATTGATACATATTGATAAAACTTAAAGGATTTACTACTAGTACCACTTAATACAAACATTCTGAAAATTACATAAAATCGGTGCATTCGTTTTCAAGTTAAGACGATGTTTTAAAAGCATCCTATGAAAATACTAAAGGGTCCGCCATCTAACGTTTTTTTTTTCAACTAGGGAAATATTGCTGGGAAATATTGCGACATTACTTTGAAAATCATGGTAATGTTGCAGAATGTGTGCCGATGCAGCCAAAATGAGTCACTGTTTGGTGCGGATTTTGGTCCAGAGGCATAATTGGGCCATTTTTCTTCGAAAATGAGCAAGGAGTGGCCGTTACAGTCAATGGCGATCGTTATCGGGCCATGTTGAACGAATTTTTGTTCACAAAAATTGAAGAGGAGGAAATACAGCTGCACACAATCGATAATGTGCTTAAAATTTGGACCGATCGTGTAGGCTACTGCATGGCCAGCCGAGGCAGCCATTTGAATGAAAGAAGATAGAAGATTTTTTTTAAAGGCTTGAGCTTTAATATGAAATTATTAATATGAAATTATTACTATCAATGATTTTAAGTTCACATAAATATGTTTTTAAGATTTTTTAAAATTGTGTTTTTTTCACAATATTTTTTTTTTGAAAGTTTACGAAATTTTAACTGAACACTTTCTCGCTTATAAACCATGCACTGCACATAAACAATTACTTCACAAAATATTTTGTAAATTTGGTTTTCCATCGAAATGGCTCAATTTCTTATTATTAATTAATCATTTGATGCATTTATGGTCAATTTAATATACCCCGCCTGGAGGCGGGCTTGCCGGTTAAAGGGTTAAAGGGTTAAAATTAAAAATTTTTTTAGTTAGTCTCTTTACAGGAAGAAGAAGAAGAAAACATTTTTATTGAAAAATTTTACGGACACAAGGGATACACCAGACTGCCGCAGTTTCGTCCCCCTCCTGGGACTCGTCAGTGGTTAATTTATGTGTCAATTGAACAAAGTATTTTATATTGTTAATTTTGCTCTATATGAAAAACTTTTTATTTTTTGGTGTCGTACTGTGATTTGAACTCACAGTCTTAGTGTCACTGTGCAAATACGCATTATAATTAATATCAATTACTAATAGTACGTACACGCACAGATTTAATATGCTGAATATAAAGCTAGTTGAAAAATTCAAAAAGTATTTTAAAGCACCACTTTCAAATGCACATCTGCGATTATACACTTTCAAATGCACATCTGCGATTATACAAAATAT
This sequence comes from Delia radicum, assembly GCA_021234595.1. Lineage (NCBI taxonomy): Eukaryota > Metazoa > Arthropoda > Insecta > Diptera > Anthomyiidae > Delia > Delia radicum. The sequence continues at coordinate 196,468,423 of CM037852.1, forward strand.
CGCCTAAAGACAAAATTGTTCGAGATTGGATATTTTGATTTTAGTAATATTTTGCACTCTAAAATTCTTTGTATCGGTTTTATGATTGTCGATTTTATTTTCTCGAAACTCCGCGGACTCAGTTACGTTTTTCTTGTATGAAAACATTTAAATAAGAAAATATGTGTTTTAAAGCTTTATTTTAAATATTTCTTTAATATTTGTTATTCATAGCCATTTAAGTTGGATTGAAACGATAATCACCTCTTCTTTTATGCATAACAATATTTTGTGCAAACAAGTCAATTATGCTTTTATCTATAAAGTATAATATGTCGAGATAGCTCAGATGGTAGAGCCCTTGACCGACAACTTAGATCCCCAGGTTCGAAGCCCGTGGGGCATTTTTTCTTATCAAATTTAGTTTTTTTAAATTTAAACTAATTATTTTTGTCTATACTAATAAGGTGTTTAGTAATGATATGTCATTATTTTACGCGACATCCCCATATAAAAGTAATGAGATTTGTATTGAAAATTGTAAGTACTTCCCATTACCAAATATGTACTTACACGCTGAAAAAAGACACGTTTTAATATGTTTGCAGGCAATCATTGTTTACAATGATTAAAATTTTTAAACCTACACAAAGATATATTTGCAATTAAAAATTTTTAGATGTTATGTTTGGGACATATGTTTGCATGTCCCAAACATAATAAACATATATATATATATATATTTGCAGCAAAACTTGTATATGTTTGGCGGTATGCGGTTTTCACCTTTTATAAACATATATATATTTACAGGCAAACATAATTATAATTGAAAGTAAACATATTATATTAAAAGCATGGGAAACAGAAATGTTTTCCAAACAAAAGTATATTACCAGCATTTATATTTCAAGCAGGGAGTTTTTTCCAGCGTGTATATAACAACTTAATGCTTTTTCATAATAACCATTTATTCCCGGTGTAGAAATGGTTATTCCCAGTGTAGAAAGCATTACCTTATAAGTGGGTATATAAGTACATGTTGGCAAGTACTTAGAATTCTCATTAAAAATCTCATTATTTTTATATGTGGATGCTGCGAATAATAATAACGACATATTATTACTAACCTGCTTACGAAAATTCAAAAATATGTGGTTACCTATATGGTTACCAATATTAAAAAAATATTGAGTCTGAAAAAATTACAAAAGGGATTTTTTTATTGAAATATTTTTTTTAATAATATTTGACCACACGCGATTCGAACCTGGATCTTCAGGTTGTCAGTCAACCGCTCTATCATCTGAGCTATCATGACATGATAGATAAAAACATAAATGAGTTACTTGCACAAAATGTCATTACTTTCCAGCTTACAACAAATCAAAAATATGCAGTACATATATTGTACTTACTAGAGTTGGAAAAATAATTAGTCTAAAAATATTTAAAATAATGATAAAATAAGCACTTATGGGTAACGTATTATTTTTTATTTTGAAATAATGGGGAAATTAACAAAGTTCATTACTGGTAGTCTCAAAAGTCCTTACCGTTTCTATACTTGGTTGTTATTTATTTATCGCTTAATATCTCAGAAAGAAAGGTATTAATTGCGATTTAATTTTTAAATATAACCACTTTTAATTTATTAATTCATCATTTATTTGTTGTACATACAATTTTAATGATGTACAATTTAAATTAAATAATTATCATATTTTTAACAGATGTTAAACTTATTGAAGGTTTAAAATTTATTAATTAATATCAATTATTCTCCACGATTAAATAATTTGAACATTGACGAATCAGAAGTAAACACAAATTACATACGCATGAAATTTAGTTTCGATATAGAGATAAACAAATTATTGATTTCTTGCATTTCACATGAACTTGTTAAATAAGTAACTCCATATGGGCTATTGTCAAAAATTAAATTTAAATCCTTCGAAGCTAATAATATTTTTCAATAACATCTATAATTTTTTTTATTTTTGAAAAGCGGGCTATATGTTTGGATTAACAGCACTTTAACTTGTAGAAATGCAAAATTTTAGGACCATAGTTCTATACTTCAAGTTGCTATCAGAACGCAAAGTTGAAAATTTAAAAGAAATCGTTTGAAACAAGCTCACTTTTTGTTCTTTTTATTTTTTGTTTGCGGCTTTCAACTTTTTGATTCCATTTGATATTACATAATCTCCTAACAGATATAAATTCAACACGTACCTAATAAATACATGGTGGTCGACAATTGAAACCAATTTTTTTGGTTTTCAAATTTTTGGAGTTCTTTTCCTGGGCACTGATGCTTCTTCATGGAATTAAAATTTGAAAACAATCTTCGTAAATGTTCTAAGCATGCACATTATGAAGTATGTTTCGTTGATAAAGAAGTTGATAAATATAATCGTGAATTTGGTTAAAAAAGCAGTTCTTCGCATGGCACATTGACAGTGTTGTTTCAAATAGGCTAGTTTGCTGAGTTTTTTAAAGCTAGGATTAATAATAAATTAATTAATGAATATTACAAATAGCATATTCGCTATTACAAAAGACAATGTTTGCTAAAAAATTTACTCTTTTATCTAAACACGTTTTGATACAGCACATTTACACTGGTACGCGCAATTCCTCAAAATTACCATTATTTGCACGATTTGTCAATGCTTTACCACAAAACCTAGGGAGCATTCATATATTTTAAGGAATCAATATTTTTTAACCTGTTTAAGAAAAAACCCGATATTTCAAATATTGCAAATGGGAAAACCAAATTTTTTGCCAGATTTGGATTTCGCGTAACAAAGGTCTGGATGAATGTTTTGCAATATATTCTGTTGTGTCAACTTTGAAGATTTATAATACTAAAAATAGTTAAAAAATGCTATTTTGCTTAAAACATGCAAACTTTTTTCATAGGTAACTACAATTTTTTCCAAGTTTTCAAAATATAACAAATTTTTTATTATCGGAGCAAAAAAATTTTGTTGTTATAAACAAAATGTTTTGCGAATGTTTCATAAGACATTAATGAATGTCTTTGGTACATTGGTCTATTTAGAAATATGTGCTTTAAAGCCAGATTATTTTTTGTCGTCGGGTACTGTAATTGATATTAAATTTTATTGCATTAGCATCATAATCCAGCAGAAGGGAAACAAAAATTTAAGTTTAATATTTTTTTTTTTTACTTTAAATGAAGTTGAAAGCACTTTTATTTGTTTTACATTAGTGTTTATTGGGATATCCCAGTGACCGGTTTAGTGGTGGTGTGCACCACTGTCATGTGACAAAATTGAAGAATTCTTCATAAGGGACCTCATTGAAAGATGTTTTAAAAAAAAAAACTACTAAAGCCATCGCAACGAGTGATAGCTCGTTGAAAAGGTATTGAATCAGGCTTTAATTGAAAAATAAAATTTTCCTAATTTTTCTTGTTAAATAATTAAAAATAATTCAATTATAAAAAATATAAAAACAATGAGAACAAGGTGGTCTCTTAAATGCTCTTCTCCTGTCCAAACAAGGAGTCGGGGCCCATTTTTTTATTGCTGATTCTTAAAGCAAAAATTATGACGAATCCAAAAAAAATAAAATTAGCCGAAAATTTAGGAGCTTCTGTGGAAAATCGGAAAATTTAATTTTCATGGGAAAATTTACATTATTTTTTGCTGGGCAATCGATTGAGACTATTTATTTTAAAATCGGAGAGGGGTCGTCCAAAAGGTGATCGCTTTCATATGGAATTGCTCGATATTTCTTTAAAATGCTTTGTTTTTTCGTATATAAATATATACTTTTTTTTAAGTCTTAATAACTCTTTAGCATAAATATTTCACATAAAAAATATTCAGTTATTTGAATACGAATCTCAAAGCTATTATTAACATAATTAAATATAGTTTTTTTGTGTAAATTTGCATATTATCAATACAACACATAACACGCACTTTCTACAAAAAAAAAAAAAAAAAAAACAAAACTGTTCTAGTTAAACCATAGAAATTTAAAAAGTCAAGACTTAACAAATTTACACTTACGCGCGGCGTTACACGCATACTGACACTTACGTGGTACGACATTCAAAAACGATACCGTAATTAAGTTGAGCACGATTTAGACTTGTACGTAACATGACCTCTTGTAAATAACGAAAAGTACCAATCATGGCATGCTGGACAAGAGCCGTATTTAAAATAGGCTTGAGAAGTAGTAGAAAATAAATGATGCTCACAAAACGTAAACGCAGAAAATGCATTTCTCAGTAGTCAGTGAGTCTTTCTTTTATTGATATTCTAAAAATGCTTTAAAAACCCACACACACGTTTAATCTTAACCGAATCACATACGGAAGTAACTCTCTTTTGGGTTTAAACATTAACTCTAGCCAAAAAAAAAAAAAAAGTCTTTAACCGTGGCTTTAACATCGGCAAAGAAAGGTTTTCTTCTGCTTTCTTGTATGTCAAATTTCAATATGCTGCTTTCTTGAACGGTTACGTTGATTAAGACGATGCCCAGTGGTATGTAACTGCTGCTGATGTTTGTCGTAGTCGTCGTCTTTGTAGTTTAAATTGTTGTTTTTGGTGAGGTGTCTTAACGTTAATATATTCTCACGCATTTTTCTTCAGTAGTCAAAATATTTTTTTTTAGAGTATTAACACTTTTAGATTTTGTTTAAATCAATTGATTTGACGTGTGCTTCGGTTTGTGTTTTCTTTTTAAAGAATTTAGGGAGATCTTAACATTGGGACAGTCGTTTAACTACTAACATCTATGATGATAAGCTTTAACATATAAATTATGTTCTTCTTAAAAGATTTTACCAAAAAGAAAACAAAAATATTTTGGATAGAAATTATTGTTGATTCATAACGACTAAGTGATGCTCTACTAAACAAAAAATTCATTTTGGAAATCGTTTTTAACCCCAACCTATTTGAGAAGCACTTATTCTGGAAGCGCCGCACATTGGGACAAAAACCCGCATTTCTGGCATAAATTAAATTTTTCAAATCGCGAATTTCAAAAAAACTATACTGTTCACACATAATTTTTTAATTATTCGTTCTTTTGTTAGACGGCTGAAAAAAGTTGGGAAATACAAGGTGGCGCAAAAGTAATCCTCCTATCAGAAAATGCTATAAATTTTGCGATTAACCCCTAATGTCAGTTCTGTTTTGACATTTGTGTAGTAAACACATGCGAAATACACGTTAATAAACAATGTTACGCTACACTGCTCCAGAACGCGGAATATTGGTGACTATTTATTTGACCAATAATCGGTCGGTGACTTTGGCACAACGTGAATTTCGTCGCAGATTTCCTGGCCGTCCAACGCCTACTGGTGAAACACTGCGACGTTTAGCCGCTCGCCTCGAAGAGACTGGCACAACACGAGATGCTACCAGGCGTGGCAGACCCCGTTCTGCAGAGAATATTGCTGCTGTAGCCGAGGATGTCATGGAAGCGCCGTCGACATCGACCAAACGACGTGCCACGCAAATGGGTATCAGTCGACGGTCTTTACAGCGAATTTTGGTACATGATTTGAAGATGTTTCCGTACAAAGTCCAGACGGTGCATCAGCTGTTAGCTGCTGACCGCCAATCGCGTGTAACATACGCTCAAGCCATCCTTAATCACCACCAAGAGGAAGATGATTTTTCATCAAAAATAATCATGAGTGATGAGGCCCATTTCCATCTTAGCGGGTACGTAAATAAGCAAAATTTAAGCTTCTGGGGCACTGAAAATCCGCGTGTAACCCACGAAGAGCCATTACACCCGCTCAAAGTCACTGTATGGTGTGCTGTTTTCGCTGGAGGAGTCATCGGACCTTTTTTCTTCGAAGACGTCGCGGGCCAAACGGTTACTGTGAATGGTGAGCGCTACAGAGCAATGATCAACGAGTTCTTTTTGCCGCAACTTGATGAATTGGGATTGGAAAACATGTGGTTCCAACAGGACGGCGCAACGGCACACACTGCACGTGCCACAACCGATATGCTGAAGGATGCATTTCCCGGGCGCCTAATCTCCCGTTTTGGCGATTTGCACTGGACAGCAAGATCGCCTGATTTGACCGCTCCAGACTTCTTTTTGTGGGGCTTTTTGAAGTCGCGGGTTTATGTCAACAAGCCTCAGACTCTTGCAGCTCTTAAAGACAATATCCGTCAAGAATATGAAGACCTATCGCCGGAAGTTTTGGCCAAAGTGATGGAAAATGCCATAAAAAGGGCTCAAATGACAATCAACTGTGGCGGCGGCCATTTACATGACATCATATTCTCGACTTGATGTAAAAAAAATGAAAATACCAAATAAAAATAATCCACAAGAAGAATCAAAGTTTTTAATTTTTTTTTTTTTTAAATTACAGCCAAAAAACATCGGAAGGTTATTTTTGCGCCACCTTGTATAATAAGAATAAAAACATATTGTTTCGGCTTCAGTTCAAAGCCGCTGAAAGTGAACTAAAATTTACAAAAACTTAAAATCTTAGATAAAAGGTCTTAGAACTATCAACGTTCGGGGTGTGTCAAAGTGATTACCATTAAAAAAGCGAGGATTATTGTCAGAAAAGTCAAGGGTAAGCTAAAGGAACTTGCACCAAAAGTACAAGCGGATATTAAGGAAGAAGTTGTAAAATCTTCCAATCCAGAAACTATTCGCTGTGTGTTGTACAGAGCTCGATATAATGGTCGAAGTATTAGATAAAAGCCATTCGTTAGCTAAGTGAACCAGCAGAAGAGAGTAGATTTTGCCAAAGAGTACCTTTTCCGTTCAACAACATTTTGAAACACCGTTTTAATGTATAGTTTTAATGTATAAATTCTGATGCCAGACATCGAAAAACACCAAAATATTCATTCCTATATTTTAAAGTTAGCTTTTTCTGTTTTACGAGATTATTAGAAACAAAAAAGAAACCAAAATTTGACATTTCGAAGTCAGATCCAAAATAGTGTCGAACGGTGTTATGGATTCGAGAGGTAAATAATATAATTTAAAATATATTTCGGTTAGTAATTCATCTTATTTTACATTTATTTATTACCAGAAGAAGCAACGTCATTTATGAAAAATAAATTTAATAGCTACACTCCTTATTACAGTGATCCGAACAATGAAAACAATTCTTTGAACGAAAGTAACTCTAATTAATTTCAGATTATTTTTAATTTCTCATTTATTTTTCGCGGTATTTTTTCTAGTTCTAGAGAATTTTAAAGTTAAACATGATTTTATCAATAAATGTTTTTCCATAACATAAATTAAATACTTTTTTTTCGTTATTTGTTATATATATTTTTTTGTAAACTTTTTGAAAACAATTTTGTTATTGGTTTTTTAAATTTCATTTATGAATCACGATATAGTTGAACTTAAGTATTATATTGTTTTCGAAGTTTCACAAAATTTTTACATATAAGTTCACAATGTTTCTTACTAATTAATAATCTAGAGATTGCAACCTTTCTATTGATACCAATATGATATACCTAAAAACAGCAGTTTAATTGATGCCAGGAATTCTAGGGTTTTGCCCCAATGTGCACCGTTGATGGATCTCATATAAGAGAGAAAGAAAATATAGAACCACTTTTTAAATTTTTCCAAAAAAATGGTTAAATATTGACAAATTTTGCGATAATTTTTATTAAAATTATTTAGTATTCATCGTGTAAATCGCATTTTCTAAATTCAGAGAGAGTCCTTGCGAAGAATTATTTAAAAAGAGAAACATTTTTACTCTTAATTTATCTGCGCTGTAGTATCTTCCAAAAAAGTATAAATACTTTAGGTGGTAATAAATAAATGTGTTAACTCGGTTCACCAATTCAGCAAGTTTATACACTAAATTATTTTTTTTTTTTTAAGAGAAGCAACACTCAGGAAATTCTTCCTATTAATTAAGGTGGGCCCAGCGATACATATAAGTGATAGAAAACTCATACATATTATTTTTCTAAATTGATGTTGTCGTCACCTGGAATCGAACCCGGGACCATCTGTGTAACAGTCCAACACGCTTTCCATTACACCACAATTATGCAAAATTCTAGTAGAGTTGATTTTGTTGGCTGTATGAAATTTCTCGGATGCCCAGGACACAACTGTATTGTATTGAATGAAATTTCGACATGACATTTTAGAAAACAAATTTTCATTTAAATCGGGACTTTTCGTTTTTTCAGCTTATTTCGAATTGTTTCAGAGAAGCATTAATTGGTATAAGGTACATGTCCGATAACTTTCAAGTATTTTTGTTATTAAGAAAATGTATTTTGAGTTATATTAAAGAATTACAGTTGGATTAAGCAAAAAAATGTATTTTAATGTCTATTACATTTAATCGATTTTCAAACATTCCAAATTATTCGGATTTTTTGCGACTTTTCCGAAGAGCTTTTTAACCTATATTTTAAATAAATGGCAACCCTAGTTACTAACTTCAAATCGATATATCTCGATTCCTAGACGTGACCCAGCGAAACGCCGGGACACGTATAACTTCTTTTTTACCGATATAACTTTCCCCGGTAGTTTGAACCCTTCCCGATTTTGACTGTCGCATAGTGTATTTGAAATTCTGTGTTTTAATTGAGATATATTAAATCTGAATTACAGTTGCAAAAATATTGGGTTTTAAAAATATTGTATTAAAAATATATTTTCGTCATTGGATGTATGCTACATAAGAAAATTTTTCATTTCATAAAAATACACGCAAAGAAAAAATATGGTAGCAATATGATTACGGCAACACAACTATGTTTCCTAGAGTCATAAATGGTTGTTTCAATTAAATTATTGTTGCATCAATCATATTCCACCAATAATATGATTGCTTTCATCATGTTATAGCAACAATTATTCTTTTTTCCAGTTATCATATTATTGTACTGTCTACAATGATAATATAGCATTTATTATCATATTCCTCTATGTAACTAAAGCCATATTATAGTTGCACCAACTATAAGATGATCAGTCGGGTTTTTTATAAGCGTCTTCGCTCTTTTAAATTCATGCTTGTTTGAGATTTGGTGAAAAGCAGTTGTGAGAAACAGTCAGTCACAACTAATTAAATAATATTAAACAAAAAGACATTAAAAATAAACATACACGTAGTGGTGTTAATTGCAATGTTTTGTGAAAGAAGGAATAAGTTGCAGTCTCAACTCGGTCTGGCTTGGATGTCTAGGCAAGAGTTTAATTGTCACGCACCCGTTAAATAAAGTTATTGTTTATTATAAAAAAGTGATAAAAAAGTGCTTTATTTTTTAATTGTTTGTAATTACGCGAAAAAATATCGTTAAAGAAAATAAAATGTGAATGAAAAATTTAAACAAAATGAAAGTGCTTTTAAGTATGTAGTACAAAATAAACATAATATGTTTGCAATAATCATAACATGGTAATAAATGATGACGAAATGCGTGTCCATGATCATAATATGATAACTAGGACTATAATATGGTTATAATGCAATTACTATGATTGCAGCAAACATGGTTTGATCATTATAAATGTATTGTGAAATAGTATTCTTAACAATATTTTTATGCGTGATTTATGCTTTAATCAGATGTATAGCTTGTATAGCCGACAAAATATTTCACAAAGCTTTTTCTTGAGCGCAAATTCAATTTGATTACTTAAATTATTTTAAACCTAAGTTTATTTAAATGTGTGAATTATTAAATAATTATACTATTAAAAAACATGCATATCTTTCTAATCCAGCTTCAACAGAATGCTGGGAGAATACTGTAGGGCTCATATTATGATAATTCACACAGATTTCCAGAACCATAATATGATAATAGTGGGACATATTTGGAACCATAATATGGCAATCTAATTATCATATTATGATACAAAAGCAGATAAGAGTATGGTTGTCACAACCATAGTAACATGGTTGTCGCAATCATAAATCCAAAAATGTATGATGCTCTTCGTATATGGTTCCCTCAACCATGTTTTTTCTTTGCGTGTATACGAACTTTCTTCATCATATTTATAAATTTCAGTGGAAATGGAAACTCTTAACCTTAAACTTTTTTTAATTTCAAATGAAAATTATTTGATTAATTTATTCTGAATTTTAATAAAAATGAATAGCAATTAATATTTTCTGACATTTAAATTTAAATTCTGAGATTTAGTTGATATATTCTTTAGTTCAGAATTGCAAAAATATTGGGTTTTAAAAATAATCTCTTAATACTTTATTTTCGTCATTGGCTGTAGCATTTATTGTGTTTGTATGCCAACAAAGAAATCTTTCATATAATGTAAATGTATTAAATAGCTTTATCACATTTATAAAACGTCTTAACATTTATAAAACATTTCATGAAAATCTATGAAATTCTTCATATTTATGAAACATTTCATAAATAATATGACGCTTGTCATTAATTTGAACTTTTATGAAATAGCTTCATTATATTTATGAAGTGTTACATTGGACGAAAGTCAATGAAGTTTTTCTTCTTATTTATGAAGTTTTTTACAGATATGATGAAGCTTTTCCTTTGAGTGTAAAAATAATACACACAGAGAAAAATTTAGCTGAAATTTGGTTACTAGAACTCAAATTCGATTATTACCAATTTCAGTTGTTTGGTACAACTGAAAGTTAATTTGCACAACAAAGTTCGGTTAATTCAACTGAATTTAATTTCCAACAACCAACATATTTAGAAATCTAATGTAAATATTGTTGTACTAACTGAATTTATAAGTTGCTACTATTGAAATACACTTTTCAATTCGGTTGGCACTTTATTTCTCTGTGTGTAACTATGTAACTTTTATCATACATATTTAACCTGTTTTTGTTTTGAGAACTAGTTTTACTTTCACGATTTGAGATAGTTTTTAATACAAATTATCGTTTATTAAAATATACCAAAAAAAAAAAACAAAAGTCACATAAGAAATTTTGAGTTTGACTTTGAAAAAGTACAAAACTTGTATTTTTTTCGATTTAGCAAACAATCCCAGCAAAACCACACATTACCAAATCATGGGTAAAGTAATGTATCGCCATAGGGCTTCATGCATTACCTTACACGTTACTTCACTGATGAATTTTACAGGCGATGAGCCTCAAAGTAACTCATTACCTTGTAATGGGTAAAGTAACTGGTTACTTATATGGTTACATGGTGGGAAAAAGTAATGTGTCCATAAATAGATTTTCATAAAAAACTGCATAAAATTTTTTTTTACAGATATTTTTTTTTAATTAAATAAATAACTTTTTTTTATTAAATAAATAACTTGGTTATGCTGGGATTCGAACCTGGGGTCTCTGGTACTTAACAATTAGTTAGGCGAGAACTCTGCCAACTGAGCTATCGATACATACAATATTTTATTGCTTAACATGTAGATGAGTTGTTGTTCTTCGTGTTTTCGTTCGTGATATCAAAAATATACACCTTACCATTATGCTTACAAAAAATCACAAAGTAATGTGTCTATAAATAGATTTTCAAAAATATATATTAATAATTACTTTACGTTTATAATTCATGCATTATGTAATTGATGATCGGTAAGTCATTATTTTATGTTTTGAAGTAATGTAAAATGTAATGAGGTCTCATTACAAGATAATCCATGAGTGTTCAGTTATCGGTAACTCATTACTTCTTGTTGGAAAATAATGATACAGGTAAGGAGTACACATTACGAGGTAATGCATTACTTTATCGCACCTATTACCAAAGTTTTGCTGGGATATGAACAACATTTTATAAAATTATGTCAGTTTAAACATAAATTCAGTTCATTGTAAATATCCCAGCAAAAACAGACATTATCAAGTAATTCAAAGGGATTCACTAGTTACCAGGCTTTTTACTCGCTTGATTACTTTCGTTACCGATGACCCAAAATACATGTGTGGTCATTACCCTCTCGCTTATTAAAAAAGTGAGAGTAATGGGTTACCTGATTGTTTACTCATAGTGAAAGAATGTGTAATTATATTAATATTATAATTAAATGGTTACTCGCAATGATAGAATAAGTGGTTATCAAGGAGTTAAAAAATAAACGGTTATCTTTAAGTTATTTTTTTTTTAAGAAATCTTGAAAAAACATTTAAAATAACTTTAGCTTGGAAAATGTACTTGCAAAAAATTTTAAAACAAATTTATACAACATTAGAATCAAAAATTTCGATATTTATGTAACCACAGAGGCGGTTGCAGCCCTCGATTTTGGGGGCGGATAATTTTTGAAATTTTTGTAAATTTTAAAGAAATTTTTCTGATTTTTTGAAGAAGAACGGGAACTCTGATATGACATAAACATATTTATTTTTTCTTGTGTTTTATTTTCGAAAACCATATAATTCACTAATCAAAAGTTCGAGTCTACTATAAAAAATAGTAAAAGTTCAGAATTTTCCAAATTAAAACTTCTTTAACTTCAGTAAAAGTATGGGTGTGAAATTCGGAATTTTCCATTTTAAGGTCATCAAAGTGTCCAAAGTGAAATATTTTTATATCGAATAAAATCTGAAAAAAAATTATCAACCACTTATGTATTAAAAATTAAAAAAAAACGGAAAATATGTTCTTTTAAAACCAGAGAAAAGTAATTTGTCATTTTTGGCTATTTCACAATTTTTTGGATTTTTAATTTTCGAGCACTCGTGTAAGTTTTTGTTAAGATTTTCTGGCTTTAAACAATATTGACTTTGTTGTATTTTAAGTGTTTTTCCAACCTTTTACACTTTAATTACTTTAATTTAATTACAATTTTGTTGCAGAATTTAACATTTTTTTATGTTAAATTTTCTGGCGATTATTGCTGTTACCCACCGAAACAATTTAACTTCTATGAATCGAAAATTCCTTAAAGTTTTTACGGATTTTTTTTACACAAAATATTGCCTGTTTCAGCGCAACCAGAAATATGTTGTTCATACTTTTTAATGTGCGTCGTATAGAAATATGAATGAGATATTTATCTTTTTTAGAACAATTGACGAATTCCAGTATTGATTTGTTATAGCACATTTTTTGCACATTTTCCTGTTGTTTTTGCATATTTCGATAAAATTTCGATTATTTTGATCATATTTACTACTACTTTATGTAACAAAAACATTGTTATATAGCTTATTTTAGCGATTTCTTTTTATTTAGTTTTTAGTTATCGAACAATTTTATGTTTCAATAAAAAATATTTTTTTGGGTACTCAACACTGATTTAGAAAGTTTAAGACACTTTAACAAATTTTAATTTCTTGTTTTAAGACTCTTCCGATTTAGCTATATTCAATCTTTTATCTCCTTTTTGTTGGCAATTAAAATAAATTTCTCAAAGTTATTGCAACTATACTGCATTAGAGCATATTTCCGGTTGCTTTCGTTATTATACATTTTGTGAGGGAATTTCGACACTTTTGATGATAAATATTAAAAAAAAAACGATAGTTTTTATGTTAAAAATTTTCTGTGCTGCTTTATTTCTAGTAATCCGAAATTTCAAATTTTTCTTTCAAAATTATTAAAAAAAAAAAATATTTAAGACTTTTTAAAATTTTTATTTATCATTTCAAAAAAAGATTTACAACATTTATGTAAAATTTTATCATTTTCGGATTAAAGCACATATTTCAATAGCGAACATAAATATTTACACATCTGATAACTTTTTTAGCAGAATTTTTCTAATTAAATTACGATATTTGAAAATATTTAAGAAAATGTCGGGTGCAACCGAAAATTCGCTTGCGTACCACTACAGATACGCATGTCATAGTTTTGCCAATCCCGGTTGAGGCAACCAACAAAAATTTGAATTCGCAAACCTTTTTAATTTAACCATGATTTATAATTACAAATCGTATTATTTCAAAGTTATTTTGTGTAGTATTATATTTTATATTTTTTCAACTAGTTTGGCGGGATATATCACGATCAACAGCATCACCCTGGATCCACGCCTGTGTAACCAATTACCAGTAACTCATTATTTTACAATTACTTATAAGTACTTCTGTAACCCATTATCATTAAGTATTTTAAAGTAATATAATAGGTAATAAACTATCATTACTTGGTAACTTGTCATTATCATATTAACGCTGCGATGTTTAGACAATTTTAAATTTTTCCTGATGTTACCAATATTTATCTAAACTTATAATACCCAATGTGTTATCACAGTTTGATAACACTATAGAAAATATTTTACCGCTTCTCCAATCTGATATTATTTCTGTTAATGAAGCTGCTTGTGTATCTGTGAGACTGAATTGTATACTAAAAGCCAAGTCAGTTAATATTGTTGTATCTGTTTATTGTTATTAATGTTTAAACAAGTGAAAGTGATCTATTAACTGAGAAAAGTATGTGGCTTTTTTTTTATTTAAATTGGTAAGTAAGTGTTAACACAAAATAAAATAAAAAGAGGCAAAACATCTGTTTAATGGTCAAAAGGGAATTCGATAAAAATTGGTATAAAACAGCATTACTCAAACGGTGCTACCGAAGAAACTTTTAAATAAGACATGAAAGCAGAACAAGAAATTAAAGGTTTAATTGAAAATTGGTTATTTAATAATACACTCGCAAACTAAACATTGCTGGTCCAAAGTCACGTACCTACAAACATATGTTTTACTTTGAATTTGAATAAATAAATTTTCTTTAAAGGCAATTTTAATTAGACTGTTCACAAGGGGTGTGCAAACCGTAAGTGTGGTATTGTCGTATCGAAAATATAGATAAAATGGTAATCAATAGTAAATATAAATATAATAGAAATCCCAACCGAAAATCTTCTTCAAAGTTTAAATAAAATGTTACCATCTCTATTTTTATTTGGGACGATACAACATATACAACACTTAGTGCGCCTTTGTTGCTTTTTTTGACATTTTTCATTTTTTTTATTGTAATATAGCTGACCCGGCAAACGTTGTTTTGCTTTCAAATTTTAATTGTAATTAATTCTTTAAATCAAGAATTTTTTTTTTACGCAAATAAATAATTTAAAAAATAAATTCACATTAGTAAATCATTAGTAAATCATTTTAAACCAACGCCTCTTTGTCCTATCGCATTTATTTGCTGAAGTATATAAAATGAATAGCTGAAAACAACTGCCATAACAACTGCGACGTCACCTATCACCGGTGCATTGAAGCGCCGCTCATGCTCACCAGCCGGTGTCTTGTCAGCTCTTAGGGCTATTTTGAATAGACGGATGAGGCTGTTGTGTTCGTGTAACATAGCTTGAAGATTAACATAGGTTTTTTGTAAATATCTTCGGAACTACATAACCGATTTAAGAGTTTGATATCTCGTTTTGAAAAACATGACAACGGCTTTCAAAAAAAATAAATTAAAATAAAAAAAGCAAAAAAATAAATATATGTCATTGGTGGTACAATATGAAAATTGGATTTTGCCACGCCCCCCCGCCCACAGACCGAAAATCAATCAGACTTCACAGTGTCGCCCGCCTGAATATTCTGAAGATTCCCTGATAATTTCATCAATTTCAACGGCCCAGCCGTTTTGGAGTCCAAACGTTACATACATACACACATTTTGCCACGCCCCTCCGCCCACAGACCGAAAATCAATCAGACTTCACAGTGTCACCCGCCTGAATATTCTGAAGATTCCCTGAAAATTTCATCAATTTCAACGGCCCAGCCGTTTTGGAGTCCATACGTTACATACATACACACATCCTGTTTTATATATATAGAGATTTTGGCTTTACCTAAAGATTTTAGAGCTTTAATATTTCCTTTTCAGACATTCTTAGTTTCTTTCTTATGCTTTTTTTCTCAAAATACTTCACTCTTTCTTTTAGAACGTATAATTTTTTAACTTTTTTTGTGGTTTTGCTCTTTTTTTTACAAAATTATTTGCCATAAACAGAATAGGTTTTCCCGATTTTTGTATTCTCTGGCTAAAAGTAATATCTTTTTAAATATTTTTTTTTTAAAAGTTTAAGCAATACTGCCCTAAAGCTTCTGAAATTAGTAGGTATCTTTTTTAACGCTCTTAATAAGCCTTTAGCCAAATACATACCGTTTATGAATGTAAATATTCAAGCGTAAAGTAAATTTAGTGGATAGTTTCTTTGCACGTAATATTCAAATATCTAAGTTTTTATTGCTTAAAATTTTGTTGTCATGATTTAGCAAAGAAGTACTACAAATATTTAGTTTGTCAGTTTCTTGAAATTTAGAAAACATTTAACATGACATTGCAAATTTTGAGAAGGTAAACTCTTAAGGTTGACAATTGTCTAATCAGCATTATTTAAATTTACATTTATAATATTTATTTACGAAATATTTAATCGAAGTACGTACAGTCAGAGACTAACGTTTAAATACATTTTTCAAATTAGGGTTTAAATGGTAAGTATAAGTTTAAATAGTAAGCATATAATTTTATTATTGTTTATGGACGATCGAAAAAGAATGTGTAAATTTTTTTTTGTTTATTAATTAATAATCATATAATTACAAATTATATTACCCTAACCGAGCACTAGCTACTATGGCCTTCGGCGCGTTGTAGCGAAAACAGACCAGTGCCTCTGGTGGGAATCGAACCCACGACCCCCCCCCCCCCTGATAAGCCAGCACGCTACCAACTAGCGTACCGGGAAGTACTGTGTAAATTAAATATACACTCAAAAAGAAGTTAGTTAAATGTACGCAGCCAGAAAAATACAAACGGCATTGTGTTGGCAAAGCGTCAGCAAGGGTAGTACAGTGTAGGCCAAACATCCAATTTCCAAATCATATAGTACTGCCATGGCGTCAAAATTATAACAACGGAGGCCGGTTGGTTGCGGGTGTTGGCAAAGCGTTAGCAATTCAAATATGTATTACTTTTTTAGTATCCGAAATACAGTAAAAGCTGTGTTTTTTGTACTGATTTGACAGTATATTCAAACAATATTTTTTTTAATACGGCATTCGTACACACAGAGAAATAAAGTGTCAACCGAATGAAAAGTGAATTTTAATGGTAACAACGTATAACTTCAGTTAGTACATTGACGTTTACATTAGATTTCTGAATATTTTGGGTGTTGCAACTAAAATTCAATTGAATTAACCGAACTTTGTTGTGAAAACTGATGTCCAATTTTAATATAATTTTTATTAAAAATAAAAATTATGTTTTGTTCGACCTTTAATTGTGCAATGAAAATGAAAATTATTCAAGTTCGAGGCCATACTCTATATTTCTTTATTAGGATATTGTCCAAACAAATAATCCATAGAGTTTTTTTTTTTTTTTTGTTTTCAAATTTATTATTTGGCCCTTTCAGGAATGTGTTTCGGGAATTTTCTAGGTTCCCATCATCAGAACACGTTTTGAAAGCGGTAATAATCCCATGCCAAACATCAAACATTCATATAAACTAGTTTACTCACTACATGAGAACTAATATATGAGCTCGAAGTTAAAGATTATCACCATTGATGAAAAAATAAATTGAAAACTTGTTTTTTTTTGTGTGTATGTCTACCATTGGCAAATATTCAATACACGTTTTTGTTTCTTTTCCTTTGTACATTTGTTTCCAAAAACAAAATGTACAGGGTAAGTGTCTACAGATTATTTGTTAGGACAATATCCTAATAAAGAAATATAAAGTATGGCCTCGAACTTGAATAATTTTCATTTTCATTATATAAAATATCTTTAAGTTATTAATTTAACTAAACTTAATATTTTAATATTGTATTCAATTTTTAAATATTTGATATTGAGATTAAAAGTGGAGGCAGAAGATATATTATCCGATCGGGACCAAATTTTGCATCTGAGTTTCTGTTATGAATACGCAACTATTACGGTATGTAAGTTTCGATCGATGAAACTTTTTGAAATATTATCCACTCTAATGTACATGCCGAAGAAAAATTGAGGTTTCATAGAATTAGAGGAGAACTTCTGAAACTTAACTGCTGCGAACCGAACGAAAGATGTTGTGCAGTGGTATTTAAGAAAACAAGGTGGTTTTAATATAATTTCGCTACCTGTTAACATATGAACGAAGTACTTACACTCATAAAAAAAAGCTCGTACGAATAGTTGAAAATTCAGCTACGACAACAGAAAATTTTACCTGAATTTGTGCCAGCAGAATTTTCAATGAAGTTGAGAATCAGGTTCTGCTAAATTTAGGTCACCAAAATTGTAGGTAAAAAAATGATTTGAAATAGAATAATTAGAAGAAGTTTTGTTAAATTGAAATGAAAATAAATCAGCACATGTTTTCTGCTACATGTGAGTTTATTACAAGCAGGTAAACAGTTCAGTTAAATCTGATCAATTTCCTGGTTAAATTACTAACACTTTTACCAATTATTAATTTAAAGAAAATAAATTTATATAAGTGTTTTTCATTTAATTTTCTTACAGTACAAAATACACACATGGAAACGCTATATGAAACAAATTTTTTATTATTTACTTTCCACTTTATTTTTCTCGATTATTCTGTACCTGTATATGTAAATATGTTTGCACTATTGTTTGGTGTTTTCTTTTTTGATGCCATACAGAGTTTATTTTTTTTTTTTTTATTTTATTAATTAATAATCATATAATTACAAATTATATTACCCTAACCGAGCACTAGCTACTATGGTCTTCGACGCGTTGTAGCGAAAACAGACCAGTGCCTCTGGCGGGAATCGAACCCACGACCCCCGCACTGATAAGCCAGCACGCTACCAACTAGCCTACCGGGGCGCACCCCATACAGAGTTTAATGAACATATTAAAGAGAAAAAAACAATATTTAATGTTATACACATTAATAAGTATATATTTTTAATATAAAGCTTACCACATACTTTTATTTATTTAAAATTATTTGATACTGCGAAAATTTCTGTCTGCTTCCCTTCACTCTTTGTTTTCAACTAATGCAATAAAAAAAAATTGTCTTGATAGTTTTTTTTCTACGAATGGCGCCACTCAAACTTAGAAAAAATACAAACACCGTTTACGTAGAACCGTCTATAATCGCACAAAATCCATCAAACGTTTATTAAAGGAATGCCCGCACACTAAAAAATAAACTACACACACATTTAAACATTTGCACCGACATTTAACGCTTGCTTTTGAAAACACAGCTGCATATTAAAAAACACAGTACAACACATGATTTTGGGACTCAATTCTGAGAATTGCACGTGAAAGTAGCCCCAAAAATAAGAACTTCTGCATCATTCGTTTTGTCAAGTTGGCTACAGTAATAATTTAATGGCCATACGAATTTTTTGACGGTTTACCGTACCAGAATATCTCTTTTGTGTCTGAAGCACAGTTGTAGATATTGAATAGGCAAAAAAATATGTTGAACAATCCTACCCGAAAAAAGTGCATTCGGGCACTTAAAAATCGCAAAAATGCCCATTTTCCAAATTTTTTGCTCAATAACTTGATTACAAATCCACAATAATGCTGTTTTTTTTTCTTTATAAACTTTATTTTACATGAAAATAAAAATTGCGATTTTTTTCCCCCCGATTTTTCACCTTTTCTACTCAATAACTGGATATGCTGTTTTTTTTCTTTATAAACTTTATTTTGCATGAAAATAAGAATTGCGATTCATATTACAGTTATTCTTACGCAAAAAATATGAGATTTTTATATGTTATCTATGCATGGAAACAAAACTCAGAACATTTTCAATTATAATAAAAAAAAACAGCATATTTGTGGATTTGTAATCCAGTTATTGAGCAAAAAAGATGAAAAATGAAAAAAAAAAAAATAAATCGAAACTTTTATTTTCATGCCAAATAAAGTTTATAAAGAAAAAAATATATATAAATAGTGCTAAATAGCCGCATAGAGTCAAAAAATTCGTATATCCATTAAATTATTACTATAGCCAACTTGACAAAACGAATGATGCAGAAGTTCTTATTTTTGGGGCTACTGTCACGTGCAATTCCCAGAATTGAGTCACAAAATCATGTGTTGAAAAATGTTTTACTGTGAAAGTTACAAATAAATATATTTCAATGAAAATGAAAATTATTCAAGTTCGAGGCCATACTTTATATTTCTTCATTAGGATATTGTCCTAACAAATAATCTATAGAGTTTTTTGTTTTCAAATTTATTATTTTACCCTTTCAGGAATGTGTCGATAGATCTAGTTCGGGAATTTTCTAGGTTCCCATCATCAGAACACATTTTCAAAGCGGAACTTGAATAATTTTCATTGCACAATTAAAGGTCGAAAAAACATAATTTTTATTTTTAATAAAAATTATAACAAACTTGTAAAAAAGGCAAAGTACCGCCTAGTTTACTTCCCCTGTTTTGTTTACAAACTAAACAAAATATCAAAAGGAGAGAAAAACAAAAAACGTGTATTCCCAGCAAAATTTTATAGAACCTGTTGCTTTAGCTACTTGTTCTAGAACAGGTTCTCCGGTAACAACACCCCCCTCTACTAAAGGTTCCATAGAACCAGTGAAACAGAACTTGTTGTAGAACATGTTGCAGAACTGGTTCTTCGGAATAATCGCTGGGTTATATTTTAATTTCGTAAAATAAAAACAAAAAAATAAAAATTTAAAAATATTTACTAAATCTCCTGAAATTTTCTATTATGAAATATTTGAATTGTAGATCTTATTCATAAATCCTGCTATATAAATCCTTGTCAATATATGAAATAACATATGTTATAGTATTAACTTCTTTTACTGGATCAATATAATATTTACACTATCAATATTATTGTTCAATATTTTTTCTTTAATCTATTGCAATATATTGCAATAGAATATCGGACAAAGTTGAGAAGTTGTGCAATACTATTGTTAGTGTACCTTTAAGCTGTTTATATATTTAATATAATAAAGGCACCCATACACTACGCAATATTCTTTTGCAACATTTGCTATTGTGCAACATATTAAAATTTCATATACACTATGTCATATTGGAAGGGAAAAAATCTAAAAATTATTTGATTTTTATTGCGCAACCAAGAAATGTAAAAATATTTTATAGTATGTTGGCGACATTGTGAAATTTTTATATTCCTCCAAAACAGAACAAAAGTGGTGGTATATTTTGTGCAAAATTATTGTACATCTTAATGCACTGAGTATGGCAAAATGACAATAATACTGGCAATAATATTCGGAATAATATTGCAAGTGTAAGGGTTCCTTAAAGTGCCGAATACACTGACATATTATTTCATAATTTTAAGTTTTTTTTTGTATGCTATTACATTATAAAAATTGTGCAATAATATTGCTAATTTCAAAAAAAAAAGGAATTGAGATTAAAAGGATAAATTTATATTAGTGTTGGCATAATCATATTGTAGTTTCAATTGGTAAATCATTTTCGAGTGTACTACCGAAGTTCCTGTTTTTGAAACCGCGTATCTAGGGTTACAGTAAAATTTTTGTTGTCTCAATTTATTTTCAGCTTCAGTTTTCCCTATGTAACGATTTTTTCAAGTAAAATTAACAACTTACTATGCTTTAAGCGCCAAATACACTTGCAATGTTATTGCACATCTTTTTTGTTCTGTATTCTATTACCATAGAAAGTGGTAATAGATTAAAGAACAAAATCTAAAATTGTACAATAATATTGCTAAATCAAAATTTATTCGCGTGAGCGCCAGTGAAACCCGAAGCGAAGTGAGTACCCATGAGCAATTTTACGTGAGTGGAAGAATAAAAATTCACTCACGTGCCTAGGGCAACATATCTTGCATTTGTGTTTTGACAATGTATATTGCTGACAAAATTAAACTGCTAAAGACCACAAAGGGTTTAAAACAAATAGTAGAAAATTCAAAAAAATCAAGTAGGCATTTGAAAAATTAGCATTTAAATTATAAGAAAATTCAAAACGTCAAAGTAAATTGTGAAAAGACTAAGCAAAAATTGCTTTTTCGTGTATTTAAATAAAAAAAATAATTCCAAAAAGTGCGAAACGTAAAATAATAAAAAAAAACTTAAAACGTGAAAAATTCAAGCAAAAACCAGGGGAACAACAACACAAGTAAGTAAAAAATATGATTTCGAAAAGAAAACTTAAATATGAGATAATAAAGGAAAGAAATAGGATGCGTAATCTTATACAAAGCTATGAACCCCCAACTCCACAGCGTCCTTCTTTTTCAGAAGAATCCAACTTCGACCATATTGTTGATTTGGGGGTGGTAACTCATGTGGAACATGTGCAACCAATCAGAAGATGTTCAGTTAACTTAAGTCGATATGATCGTCTTTGTCTTAAATTAAAAAAATGGTACTCAAATCATAGAGTTTCAGTTAAAGCGTGTACACATTTGCTTAAAACATTGAAATCAGAAAAAATTAATGTTCCAAGCAGCGTTCCTGGATTGCTACAACGCAAGGGAAAATGTATTCTGCTCACCGTAGCACCTGGAATGTATGTACACATAGGCTTAAAAACGCAATTAGAGAAAATATCACATATAATTGCGGAACAAAATGTTTTTTTTTAGAAATAGACATAGGTATCGATGGCCTACCATTGTATCGCAGTTCAGGTACAGGGTTGTGGCCTATACTTGGCCATATTCCTCAACTTACTGAAGTAAGTGTTTTTCTAATAGGAACTTATATAGGTCCTAATAAACCTACGAATGTTAATAATTATCTTCACGATTTTATTCACGAAAGTAATGATCTCATTCAAAATGGTTTTACAGTTGGTAGCACAACTATTAATATAAGGTCATTTATATGTGGCACCATAGGACATAATGGTCTTAAAGGTTGCTCTAAATGCCACCAACAAGGCAAGCGAATTAATCACACAACAGTATTTAGTACCACTTGTGGATTATCAAGAACCGATGATGAATTCATCAACAGAAGTGATTTACTATACCACAAAAAACTGTATGTTAATCAAAAATTTGGGCTAGAAGAAATTGGAGTAAAAATGGTTACCCAATTTCCATTAGACCCAATGCACCTTGTAGATCTTGGTGTCGTCAAAAAAATGTTGGTAATTTTGATGCAAAAAAAACTATATCCAAAGTTAAAGGTTATAGAACTATCGTCCCTCTTGACATCTTTTATACCACATATACCAAAAGATTTCAAACGAAAATCACGTTCCGTAAAAGACATTTTCAGGTGGAAAGCTACGGAATTCAAGCATTTTATTTTGTATTGGGGCATTGTTGCCATTAAAAATTTTTTCAATGACGAAATTTTTAAACATTTTCTGCTTTTGAGTTGTGCTTATAGAATGCTTTTGTGTCCTATAACATATAGGGATAATTTACTAAGAGCAGAGGAGTTTTTAGAAAGTTTTTTAGAATTATTTCCAAATATATACGGAGAATGTAGTGTCTCCTATAACATACATAATTTATTGCACTTAACGGATTGCGTTAGAATACATGGTTGTTTAAGTGGTTTTTCAGCTTATAAGTTTGAAAATTTTATGAAGGTAATAAAAAATAAAGTCAGAATGCCAAGATTGATAGGGCAACAAATTTATAATCAATTTCATGAGTACTCAATTGTACTTCCTAAAGACCCTACACCAATAAAAAAGTATAGAAATGGTTCAATAAAATCAATATTTATTTCAAATTTATATTTTTCCACACAATATCCTGACAATATGATTGTTACTGATGCAGGCGAACATATTGAAATAGATAAATTTGCTACTAATGAAACTTTTGTTGGAAAAAAAATCACTAACAAAAGCGATTACTTTATTGATCCTATAAATTCTTCGTATTTAGGAATTTTTTTCGTTGGCCCAGAAATAATATATGAAGCAGAAGAAACATTTGATGTTAAAAACATTAAACATAAATTTTTTTTACTTCCACTTAATCCCGGTTTTCTAATACTCCCCTTAATTAATTAAAACTATTTTAAACTACTTTTTAGATATGGGATCCAAAAACAAAATACCCAAATTGCAAATTGAAAATGAATTGGTTCAAAGTTTAATTTTACAAGTAACTAATTTAAATGCTGAAGTTTCCAACATGCAAGGTAAGTTTCAAAATGTTAAATTTTTTATGATTTAATATTGATGCATACTTTTGGTCTTTTATTTCAGATATTATATTAAGACAAAACCTACAACTACACGCCCTTTTTGTTGAAAAACTAAATAAGGTTGTTGAAGATGTTACAAATTTAAGCGGTAAGTATATATATTTGCAAAATAATATGACATTTTAAAAAAATTTAAATTTTTTCTAGCGAAAAATGATGCTCAAAACTCAACAATAGTTAATGTTATTGGTGAACATTCTGCGTTATTAAAAAATATTTTAAAGACTCAATTTTCCGTTCCTAAATTTGTGCAAAAATTTCCTCTAAGAGAAATAAAGGCTTTAGACGATCTAGAAAATGACATTAATGGAGAAAATAAACAGGAAATGGTAGGTATTCAAAATTATTAATTATTTCTAATTAATGCAATTTAACAAACAATTTTGAGATTTTTTAAAAACATCGAAACATTTACTTTATGCAAATTTTATGTCATAGATAAAATAGGTAAAAACTTCTTAAAACTGAGTTTTTGCATATGTAGCATTTCAGTCATGCACCAACACATTTAGTTAAGTCTTTTTAATGCACAAAACTTTTTAAATTATTAAAACCTTTTGAGCGCTTTGAGCTGAATTTTCAAATAAAAAAACTTATACTGTATCTATTACAGTTTTCTTGTTTTTTTCTATACTCCTATAAAATTTTAATATTGGGTTATTTACTCTTTTTCGAGCAACACCTTTATTTGATGAAATTACAAAAAACTAACGTTGTTCTATATTTCAATTTAACTAAACCCCAAATCTTGATTTGAATTTTACCCAAATAAAAAATCCAAAATTAATTTAAAATTAAATTTTGTGCACCACATCGTTTTAAATTTTAATTAATATATATTTTATTTCATCAACTTTTGTAATTAAAAATAACATATTCTTTCAGATATCATCCCTTAAATCAATTATTTCCGAAGGAGGTGTAAAACGAAAAATAGGCTGTGTTTTGACATTTGATCTTCTAAATAATTTTAAACTTGATGGAGTTCACAAAAAAAAAAACGTTTATTAGACTACGAGAAATTTATTGATGTTTTATATTGTAAGATTTTTTAATATCATTTGTTCTGTTACTTTATTTTTTTATATTTATAAATTTTTATGTTTTTATAGATGCCGCAGCAAAAAATACCGACTATAATAAGGATATTTTTATAAGTGACTTAAGATATGGTATAAAAGCAGAGAAAAATAAAAATTTTAAAGCAAAATCTTTGTCGAAAAAACAGCCAAACAATGATTTAAAAGATAAAACAGCAAAAGATCAAGACGACTGATGCTGCGTTATTTAGCTCCCGTCCCATATATACTCATAACTTATTTTTAGTTTATTACCAATTAACAATTTCTGAATTCTTGTTTAATTTTTTGTTAAGATTTTGTTTCTAAAACTTTTTTAGTTTGTTTTTGTTGTTAAACGAAAAAAAAATTTTGTTTTTTTCTTATTTCACAGATTTTTTGCAAATTTGCGTTAAAGTTTTGCGTGGTTTTAAAAATCAAATATTTTATCTTAGTTTTATATGGTAAATACATAAAAAAGCTTTATTAACATTCGGATATCAAATTCGATTAAAAAGTGTGCAGCATTAGCAAGTAAATTCAATGTTTTTCTCAGTTTTTACTATTTTTGCTGTAAAATATGGTAAAAACTATTAACGATGTTAATAAAGGTCTTTTATGTATTTGCTTACCACAAAAAACTAAGATAAAAGACTTGATTTTTAAAATTGTTTGTGCAACGCAACTTTAAGGCAAATTTGCGAAAAGTCTGGGCCATAAGAAAAAACAGGGTACGCCGTTAAAATCAGCGTGGCCGAAAAAGTTAGGATAAATGGTCGGTACTCTTGTTTTATTTTTCAGTTGAATTTTTTTTTTTAATTTCAATATGTATTTAACTTAATATAGTTGTAATATTCAATGTTAGTTTACATTAAATTAACTTTAATTCATTAAAAATACTTTTTAAATAAAAATAAATTTTGAATCAAAAAATATTCTTTTATTGCTTTTATGGATGTAGTTATTCAATAGGTTCTTAAAAGCGATTCAATAACGCGTTGCTGGAAGTAAATTTGTAATATCATAAGGATTAATTCATGCATTACCGAATCTGTTCTATAACCGGTTCCGTAGAACACCTATGCGTTCTTCTAAAGCTATGCGGAACCCATTCTTTTTTTAAAAATTCCATATAAAATTCACCAATGAAACAATTTGTTCTAGAACCAGTTGCAAAGAACAGGTATATGTTCTAGTTTTACGTAAAAGAACCTGTTGCATTTGGGACAAACTCAAACAAAAATCATCGGTGAAAGAACATAAAGTAGAACAGGTTGATTGCACCTACAACTTGTTCTACAACCTGTTCTTTGCATCCGATAATTTTGCTGGGTTGAATATCCACCAGAGGTGGACCTTACGCATCAAACAAGTTTTCAATTTAGTTTTTAATCAACGGTTATAATCTTTAACTTCAAACTCATATGTATATTAGTTCTCATGTAGTGAGTAAACTAGCTCATATGAATGTTTGATATTTGACATGGGATTGTTACCGCTTTCAAAACGTGTTCTGATGATGGGAACCTAGAAAATTCCCGAAATAGATCTATCGACACATTCCTGAAAGGGTCAAATAATAAATTTGAAAACAAAAAACTCTATAGATTATTTGTTAGGACAATATCCTAATGAAGAAATATAGAGTATGGCCTCGAACTTGAATAATTTTCATTTTCATTGCACAATTAAAGGTCGAAAAAAACATAATTTTTATTTTTAATAAAAATTATAACAAACTTATAAATATATTTCTATTAAAAGATGCTTTCTCAAAATCATTAAAAAAACATTAACTAAATATCAAATTGTAGTTTAATCATTGCTTAAATTTGTTTATGTGGTAAAATGGGATATCTAATAACTTTAGTTAAATAACAGATTTACACGAAAACAACAGAAAAAATTAGCTCAACCAAATTGGAACATGTTTAACAGACTTTTGAACAACAGAAAAAATTAGCTCAACCAAATTGGAACATATTTAACAGACTTTTGAACTTAATTTATTTATTAGTGTATAAATGATTTAATAAACATAAAGTCATCTTATATTAAAGCCAATAAACTCTTTTGGTATTTACCTACTATATTTGTAACATGCCTCCTATTTTTATTTATTTTTTTTGTTGAAAAATACTATCAACAACTCTTGCTTTTTGTGTTGGCATTTCCACTGCTATCACTACTACTTGTGCATTTAACTTGTATTAAGTTCATGAAATTGACATTGATGATGATTATAGGGAGTAAATAGAATTGAAAATGTGTAAAAAGATCCTAAAAAGCAAAAAAAATGGCAATTGTCAACAAAAAAATATAACACACACGAGCATACAAATAATATTCACATTAAGGTGGCATTAATAGATTACAAAATTTAAATTTAAACTTTTTAACCAATAAATTTAATAAGTATAAAAACTTGTAAACATGACTACTAAATTTTAAATGCTGAATCACGCTCCTAGACGAGGACAAGAAATTCTCATTGGGTTTTTGAGATTAAATATAACAAATATCTCTAGAAATTCTAAAAAGACTGCCTCCTTAAAGTTTTCTTAGTCAAGCAGAAAATCGGGATATGGACAAGTCTGGGGCCAGCCTACAACAAGTAATTTTTATAATTTATTTTAAGATTTTGGTATATTTAATTGAAATAAATGCAATTAATGTTTATCTTGATAAAAATAAATTTTAAATACTAAATTTGGTAGTTAAAAAGATAAAGAATCGTGATACTGCAGACATTTAAGACTCATTATTTTCAAGCGGTCACTAACATGCTGAATGGTTTTTAATAAGTGCTGTAGTACGATTCACAATTTTTTTTAACAATTTTATCGAATACATGTTTCGAAAATCTGTAATTTTTCATTAATATTGTTTTTGCGAATTAAATCCTTAAGATCGTTTTCATTAAGGTGTCCATAAAGTTCATGCCATTCTTGTATGGACGACGACTACACTGCTTTACAATTTTCAGCTTTATCTTCTTCAAAGTAATATAAACCTTTATTTCTGTTAGCAATCAATATGTTTTCTCCAGTTTTTGGATTTTTTATAACAGCTTCTTTACGTGTAAATTTAACTTCGAGACCATGATCTGTTATCTTTGCAACTGATAACAAATTCGATCTCAAATCAGGAACATATAAAGTATTTTCTTATCTTGTTGTACGTTCATTTGTGATTTTAAATTTTACAATTCCTGTACCTTTAATTTTTATTGATTCATTATTTGCCAAATCTAGGACCTCTGTAGTTGGTGACTTGAGAACATGAAATTTTTCCTTTTGAGAGCACATGTGGGATGATGCTCCGGAATCTAAACACCACTTAACACATATTTCATCTATTTGCATAGCTACTTCATTATTTTTGTTGTTGTTACTCTTCGACCAACAGTCTTTTGCCATATGAACCACTTTTCCGCAAGCGTGACATGTAAATTTAAATTTCCCACCTTTGTATTTTTGTGGTTCACTATTTTTAAAATATTTTTATTTTTCTTCGCAAACATTGCATCTGATGACTCTTCTTCATTTGTATTTCTTTTTCTTGCTTCATATTCTTCTAGTAGTTTTATCTTTAAAGATTCAGGGTCTGGTAATTTATCTTGTGTTTCAATAGCAGTTCTAAACGATTCATATTCCTCTGGAATGCTGTACAATAAAAAAATTGTAAGTAAGTCATCGATAATTTCCTACTCCATTTCATTTATTTTGTCAACAATGTCAAAAAATTTTCTGATGTGGTGTCTAATGTTCTCACCATTCTTCATCTTATGTAAAATAAGCTTTTTAAGCAGCATTGGCTTTCTAGCAGGACCTTCTGAGTGATAAATGTTGTCTAATTTATTCCACACATCTTTCGATGTTTTGCAGTTGTTGATCTGCTTCAATTCACTTGGGGCTATTAACCAGATCAAGTCCGACTTAGCTTTGGCATCTTCGGATTCCCATTCAATAACTTTATTAACGGGTTCATTTGGTTTTCGGCCGCTCCAAATTACATATTTCCATGAATCATTTTTTATTAACAATGCCTTAACTTGGACTTTCCATATATCAAAATTTTCCTTAACCATTGGTTCAATTTTAAAATTTGAATAACTCTTTTTTTTTTACTTTTCCTATAAATGCACGTTTTTGCGTTTATCCGTTGTTTTCTATTTATTTCCCGATTTCACTATTCGGTTTAAACCTCCGACTATATTTTAGATTTTATATTTAGTTTTTCGGTCAAATTCACTATTCCGGTTTTTCGTTATTTTAATTTTTATTTCCCGGATTTCCGTTATTTAAATTAACGATTTTATATCAAGGTGCTGGATTGTTAAGCAAGAATCCTATATTTCATAATAGAACAAATCATATGGACATCAGACATCATTTTGTTCGGGAGAATGTAATTGGTGGAACTATCAAAACAAAATATATGTCTACTAATGAAATGCCAGTCGATTTTCTAACAAAAGGGTTATCAAGTCCAGAGCATAACAAATGTATTTCTAGCGTAGGATTGGTTAATATTTAAAATTTAACATTGTAAAGTAATTTTTGAGGGGAAGTGTTATAAATAGCAAATAATACTTTACTGTTTCATACTTTATTTATTTATAACATTGCAACATTTTGTACAAACTTTATTTATTGAAAACTATTAATTTTTAGTTTAGGTAGTATCTTTGCAGGAAGAAGAAGAAGTAAACATTTTTATTGAAAAATTTTACGGACACAAGCGATACACCAGACTGCCGCAGTTTCGTCCCACTCCTGGAACTCGTCAGTGGTTAATTTATGTGTCAATTGAACAAAGTATTTTATATTGTTAATTTGCTCTATATGAAAAACTTTTTTTTTTTTTACTTTTTTTTTGGTGTCGTAATGGTATTCGAACTTACTGCCTTAGCATCAAGCTATGCATCGTAATCTCACCTCTTAACGAGTTGAGCCACGGTCGACACAGCGATGACTGTGGCTAAGTGGAGTTTTGTCGCACTATGTACACACAAGTATTGTTTCGATCAGAAGAAACAGAATTAACAAATACCAATGCACAATTAATTAGTTTTCAAAAAATAATAATAATTTTCTTTTCATTCAAATAAAAACGTTTATAGAAAAATCTACAAACAATTGTGTATCGGTTCATATTTTTCACAAAATTATTAGTCGATTTACCGAAAATGTTGTTCAGAATTTTTTTTATTCTTTGGCAAGAAATACCGACAAAAGTTGTTAATTAAAATTTTTTATTTGCTTTGAAATTTTATCAGGCAAAGACAAAAAATGTTAACTTGAAAATTGTTGTTGATTTGTTAACGATTTTTTAACTACAAATATTGTTAGAGAAATTTAAAGGATAATTAAACTTTGTTGTTAGTTATAGAATTAAGTACTTCTGATATATTTTTTTTAAATTCGAGATAATTAAGTATATTTAACATTTAAATTCCAGATTGCATCCTCTTTGGGACAGGCATAAATATGGATGACTTGTCCAGTGAATTTATGATAATGAATATTCAAAAAACAATTTAAATTCAAAAACATAGTGGTGCGCTCCGGTAGGCTAGTTGGTAGCGTGCTGGCTTATCAGTGCGGGAGTCGTGGGTTCGATTCGCACCAGAGGCACTGGTCTGTTTTCGCTACAAGGCGCCGAAGGCCATAGTAGCTAGTGTTTGGTTAGGGTAATAGTATATAATTTGTAATTATATAATTACACACTGCTACAAAAAAAAACTTTTTGTCAGAACTTGAAAACCGACCTAGTGGGGGTTGTAGGCCTAGGTGAGGACATACAAAAACCGTTTTCAAAAATTTTGAAACACCCTCAAAATTTTGAGTTATTTTCAAAAAACTGTTTTAGGGTAGGTCGTAGCACTTTAGTACCTCTAACTCACACATTTTTTGACCGATTTCAAAATTTTAAACAGTTTTGGAAAGGCAAAGAACTAAGCTTTCATGAAATGTATTTATAAAATATATATTCCAAGAAATTAGGTAAGTGTTTAGCAAAAGTTTCTCTTTTTTTTATTTTTTTTTCCAAATTTTTCAAATTCAACAAGAGTTATTTTAATTTTTTTTTATGAAAACCTATCTGTTTTTGCACTGTATTTTAAAGACAATTTTATATAGAAAAAAACGAGATATTATTTGTTAAAATCGGTTTATATTTGCAAAAGTTACTAAACTTTTTCTAAAGTAAAAATTTTGGGATTGCACACTTTTCTTTTGGTAAACCACTTGACTTACAAACGTAAATTAAAAACTGTACAAATAGCTTAACCTAAGTTAACATGTATAGTTAAAAACAGGTGTTAATGAAAAGTTTAATAACTTTTACAATTTTCATCCGATTTGAAAAATGAAAACCATGTTTTGTTAAGAACTAAATTTTCTTTATACGTTGGTATAAATTTTTATAAGCTTTCATATTAAAATAAGCAATGAAAAGCTACTAAAATCCAAAAAGTTCATAATTTTCGTTTTTTCTGTAGATATTCTTAACAAAGACAATACTTATAACTTACAAATGTATCAAAAAATGCACGTCACTTTAAAGCGTAATTAATTTTCTTTCCAAAACCGTTAAAAAAATTTCAATCGGACAAAAACTGACTGAGATACAGGTCGATAAGTTGACGAACATCACTGAAAGCGGTTTTTTTTAGAATAACTTCTGAATTTGAGGGTGTTTCTGAAATTTTTTGACACAATTTGTAATGTACTCAACAAGACCTATAACCCACGCTAGGTCGTTTTCCAAGTTTTTTTTCACTGTAGCACCGTGTTATTAATTATTAAAATAAAAAAAAAAAAAAAAAACGTAGTGTAAAATTCATCGTTCAAAATCTACCCATATAAATATGTGTTACCCTAATTCATATAGATAATATTGCTTTTGTTTCCTTTTATTATTTTTTACTAAATAAATAGTAAGTTTTGGTTGGTAGTGGGTGGTTAAATGTGAACTGAACATATAAATTGCAAAATCAATTGAGCGGTAAAATAGTTGAACATCCAGTGATGCTGCCGATGATGATGTTGATGAAGACAGCAGTTTCTTTTTGATAATACAAAACCGAAAATTGTTTTAAAACTTCAGTTGAAGAAACTGGAGGCGAGTCTATATATTTTTTTTTTTCTATTTATGTTGTGACATTTTTTAAAAAAGTAATTTTATCGATACTTAGGAAAAGGTAATTTAAGAGTAGAATATAAGAGTTTGTTATTAAAGGGTTGGCTTAGAGCAACAAAGGTATGAAGGTATAATAAGGTTAAAAGTTATTTTACGGCAAATAACAAAAAAGTATTCAAATAAATGTCATGTGTATACAAAATTCTATAAGAATTTTGGTGAATGTATTTATTTTAAAATGAAATGTGGTTTATTGCTTTAATTTTTTAACATAAATTTTTTTGGCTTTTTTATGTGTTTTACTAAAAAGATTAGTAAACCCTATAAAACTGTTTGTCAACTACAAGTAGGGTTGCCAGATTCAAATTTTGCAAAATGCTTGACTTTCACCAAAAAAAAATAAGATTTAGAAAAAATTCATGACAATGAAAAACAACAATACGTTAGGAGTTGTATGTCAATTTTATTCATTTTTTTTTATAAAAAGTATAAACAAATTTTATAAAAAATTACCATTTGGAATAATCCGATTCATTATTTAACATTTTCAAATAAACTGTATATCTTGCCTTTTTTTTTTGAAACAACATCCTCCTTATTTTGCATATATTTTTAAGAATGTTTTTAATTACACTGTGCAACAAGAAAATCTATTGCGTAAGAGATCAGCGGAAAATAAATCTAGATTATCAGTAGACCAAAAACCCCAAAGAGTTTTAAAAATTTCGATCGTATTTAAATTTTATAGAATTATAGGATTGGACTATTTTTAACTGTTTTATCATTATGGATGAAAATTAAAAGTTAAAAAGATTATGTAATGCAGACAAAAATATGTGTTTTAAAAAGATTTCGAATTCTAAAACATGTACAATTTTAAAATGTTTTACTTTTAAATTTTAAAAAATTAAAATCAAATTTTTACTTTTCGATCTTTTACCATAAATTATGATATGAGCAAGATTATTCAAGTTCATGATCATTTGTTTTTCTTAAACAAAAAACCGAGCAATGCTTATTTATAGGAGTCTTTCATTAACTGTGACGATGATCGGACGTATTGATTGATTTACGCATTTTTTTGCAAAAAAAAAAAACTAACAAAATTATTACTTGAAACAAACAAAAGGATTAGTGATCTTTTTAAAATAATCTTAATCCCCTTACACTTTGTTGTTTTAAGTTAAAGCAAACTCATGCATTGAGCTGTTTTGTTGTTTTGTTAAAAGCAACAATATGGCTGGTGATGATGATGGAGCTGAAGAAGCTAATGATTTAGCATGGCAAAAAATTTCAAATAACCGAAAACGACAACAATTTGGTTCACCTAAATTATACAAAAACAAACGTAGAGTAATAGTTAATAATGATGATCAACCAACTACCAGCAACCAATTTGCAATGTTACAAAATGATGATGAAGAAAACGATAATGATGAAGTTGATGACAATGATGATGATGAAATGGAAGCGAGTACTGCTAGAACAGCATCAGTACCAAAACCCCCACCAATATACATTCCTGATGTCACAGACATTATTAAAATGATAAGTGATATTTCTACTATTATACCTAAAGAAGAATTTAATTACAAGTGTTTAAAAAATAGTCAGATTAGGCTTATGATAAAAACAATTAATTCCTATAGAAAATTAGTTAAGTATTTAGAAGATCGTAATATAGGCTTTCACACATATCAGTTAAAGCAATTAAAGGACTTCACCATAGCACTGCTACTGCGGACATAAAAGCAGAGTTAATCTTATTAGGTCATGAAGTACGTAGTGTAACTAATATTAAAAGTAGGGTAACCAAAGAACCTCTGCCAATGTTTTATATTGATTTGGATCAAAAATCTAACAACAAAGAGATATTCAATATTTTATTAATCACGCAGTAATTTCTGTTGAAGCACCTAGAAAGAATGATGAAGTTGTGCAATGCCATCGGTGTCAGCTTTTCGGACATACGAAGACCTACTGTAAGAGGCCATTTAACTGCGTTAACCCATTAATGCCTGACCCCCGATTCCATTGTCCAATATCGATGAAATTTCACACATTCTTTACTTAAGGTTTTGGAAGTTATTTGATATAATTTTCTTTTCCATTTCCCATACTTGGGACTCATGAATTAACCACTGATATAAAATAATTCGTCTGTGGTTTTTTAATTAAATTATTTTGTTATGCTCTTTCATGTAAAACTCTTCATTTTTACTTGAATATAAGCAAGGTTACTTCATAAAACTGTAAAATACGTATTTTAATGGTCATGTCATGAAATCATACCTGTAGCCCAAGTGAGTGGTCCTACCCACCTACAAATTTTTTGCACTTTAAAGAATACCTAACACGATTAGCCAACAATAAAGTTTTCCGATGTGTCGCTTCTCCAATTTTTCAGAGGCTATTTCAATTCTTTCTTTCAATATTTCAGAATATGTAAATTTACAGACAATTGAACAGATAATTACCAACCCCCAATTTTACACCAACATTTTCCTAAAGTATTTTAATCCTTTCTCCACCTACCTGTAAAAATCAATTTGATGCAGCTCTTACCTGGCTTTAGCTATAATTTTTTTAAGATGGCTCTTTTTTGGGTATTTAAATACCCAATAGTCAGGAATGGGTTAAATGTGGACTTGGTCACCCAACAACTGAATATAGTAAAGATGTTAATTCGCCAGCGCGTAGCGCTAACGGTTTAAAAGAGCATACGGCCAACTACAGAGGATGCCAAATATACAGAAAGATTTCCCAAAAAAGAACGAACCAAGGTCACAACTCCTATAACAATCGTCAGTCTTATAATTATTCTACAGATCCCAATAATTTTCCACAATTTAACAATAGAAATAATAACACCTTTACAAACTCAAATCAATTTACCAATAATCAATCTTATTCTGAAGCATTAAAAAACTCAAATCAGTTTAATAATAACAACAATAATTCAATGGATAGAATTGAAGCCATGTTAGCTAATTTGCTTAATATGATAACAATGCTTATATCAAAATTATGCAAATAAATTTACGTATCGCAATATGGAATGCCAACGGACTTCCAAACCTCACAAGGGAAACTGAAATATTTATGCAACTACATCACATCGATATATTCCTTATATCTGAAACCCATTTTACTGACAAAACATATTTTAAAATAAAAGGTTATGATCTAATTTCATGCAACCATCCTGAAAACAGGGCCCATGGTGGCTCTGCTATCTTTGTTAAATCTTCTTTAAAATACACTATACTCGACAATTACAGAAAACCACATCTTCAAGCTGCTGGCATCCAAGTAAAATGTGATAATAGTTTCTATTTATTCTATCTACTTTCCTCCCAGGCATAATATAAAATGCAATGATTTTGATAATTTTTTTTTTGAAACTTGGAGATAAATTTATTGTTGGAGGAGATTTTAACGCCAAGCATCCATGGTGGGGTTCAAGAACTGAAAATCCCAAAGGTAAAGAACTCTATAAAAGTGTAAGAAATAATAATTTTTCAGTGCTTTTTACCGGAAGGCCTACTCAATAAAACCTACCCCAATAAAATACCAGATTTATTAGATTTTGTGGTTTATTCCGGTATTTCTAAATATCTTTTAGATATTTTGGATACTGATGAGCTAAGTTCTGATCATTCACCGCTTATAGTTAATTATAGCACAAACTGTTTATCTACTAATGAAACTTATAAAGTGATATCTTCTAGAACCGATCTAAACTCGTTTCAAAATTGGATGGAGCAAAATATTAATCTTAATATTCGAATAAAAGATACATCTGAACTTGATAGTACTGTTGAAAATTTCACAAATCTAATTCATGAAGCATCTTTTGTATCGACACCAACTGATTCACAGACAAGTAATCGAAATAAGGTAGTAGTGTCAGCGGAGATTAGAGATCTTATAAAAATTAAAAGAAGATTAAGGAGAATTTGGAAAAGTACTAGAAATACAGTAGATAAAACTAATTTAAATCGAGCTACAAATGAACTAAAACAACGTTTAGCTGACTACAAAAGCGAACAGCTGAGCTATTATTTAAGAAACCTAAAATCATCAAAAACTAACGAGCATAATCTGTGGAATGCAACAAAATACTTGCAACAAAATACAATGGAAATGTGCTGAAATAATGATGGTGCCAAAACCAGGTAAACCAGAACATGATATAAAGTCTTATAGGCCTATAAGTCTTTTATCTACATTCTCAAAAGTTTTTGAAAGACTCTTTCTACGGAGATTGCAGCCAATATTAGATAAACAAAATATTATACCTGAATATCAATTTGGTTTTCGGTATAAACATGGAACACCGGAACAATGCCATCGAGTTGTTAATGTAGTAAGAAAAGCGTTATAAAAAAAACAGTTTTGTTCTGCTGTATTTTTAGACGTCAAGCAAGCTTTCGATAGGGTTTGGCATCCTGGTATTCTGTTCAAGCTTAAACAACATCTTCCTGCACCTTTCTTTTTAGTACTCAAATCATATTTACAAAATCGCTATTTTTATGTTAAAGTAAACAATGAATTTTCGAATATTTGTGATATAAAGGCAGGTATTCCACAGGGTAGTGTGCTAGGCCCTGTGCTCTACACGATTTACACCTCTGATATGCCGGTTGATGATGACGTAGTAGTTGCAACATACGCGGATGACACTGCTTTAATGGCAAGTAGTCACTGTAAAGTTGAAGCCTCAAATCTGGTCCAAAATCACCTCAATAACATTTCAATTTGGCTAGAAAGGTGGAACATTTGTGTAAATGACGAAAAATCTACGCACATTACATTTGCACTAAGAAAGGGTGACAGTCCGCAAATCTATCTCAATGATGAAATAATTCCTAAATCAGATTGTGTCAAATACCTAGGAATGCATTTAGATAGAAGATTAACATGGAAAAACCACATAAAGGCAAAAAGAAATCACTTAGATTTAAAGACGAGGCGCATGTATTGGTTGTTAGGTCGAAACTCAGAGTTGAACCTTGAAAATAAAGTTCTATTATATAAGTCCATTTTGAAGCCCATATGGACGTATGGAATTCAGCTATGGGGTACTGCAAGCAACTCCAATATTGAAATTTTGCAACGCTACCAATCCAAAACCCTTAGAATGATTGCCAATGCTCCATGGTTTATAACCAATAATAACATTCATAAAGACTTTCACATACAAAAAGTAAAAGAAGAAATTAAAAACTTTAGCTCTAGAAATCTTGAAAGACGAAGTAATCATTCTAACCCACTTGCAATCAGTTTACTTGATGATAGTGAAGAGGTTAACAGACTTAAAAGACACCATGTCTTAGATTTGCCTTTCAGAAGATGATAATTGTAAATATGTAAATACCCAATAGTAAAACAAATGTAAATATAATTATAAAAACAGAATAAGTTTATAATAAGTTATGCACGTATATTTTGTACGTAAGTAGAAATGTTTTAACCTCAGTGGAGATTAAAACTTATGTTATTATTAATATTTAACTAATTTGCTTATTATTGTAAAATAGATTGCAAATAAAAATTTATAAAAAAAAAAAAGCTTATTTATAAAAAAAAATATCTTCATCCGCTAATTTAATATATGTAGACTATATCTACTGACAGGTCCTTACATGTTTCATTTCGCGTCACCGAAAATCTTCGGAGGGTCAATGTAAAAGGCGTAGAAGATTTACCCAAACAATACCGGTAAAGC
Organism: Delia radicum; assembly: GCA_021234595.1. Classification (NCBI taxonomy): domain Eukaryota; kingdom Metazoa; phylum Arthropoda; class Insecta; order Diptera; family Anthomyiidae; genus Delia; species Delia radicum. Next base: position 196,506,494 of record CM037852.1, read on the forward strand.
GTTAATATTTTTCTTTCAAAAATTATAATTTTGGTAAATCTTCTACACCTTCTACATTGGTCCTCTGAAGACTTTCGGTGAAGCTAAATGAAAGATTTAAGGACCTGTCAGTAGATAAAGTCTGCATTAACTTGAATAATCTTTCTCACATCACCATGTATAATTTTTTACAAAATAAATGCTAAGTAAGCCTTTACACTTGTTTTCTAAATTTTATATGTTAAAAAAAAACAAATTATATAATAACAGTACTGGCTGTTTTATACTGAAGGAACGCTAATTATGAAAAAATAAAACACATCAATTTGCGTAAATACGAGCGTTAGTGGTGAAAACCAAATAAATTATGCCATTGTATGTGTTGCATTTTTTAAACTTGATGTTGCATACTTTAGGGGGATTTGAGAGGAAGGATTAATATTTATTATTTTAATAATTTATCAACAGAGAAGCCAAAAAGTAGCAAAATCCATTTTATTTAAAAAATATTGAAAGAAGCTAAAAAACTACAAAAATTGTAAAATAATTACACTTCTTAAAAGAAGAATTAAAAAATTTTTAGGAAAGAAACATTTTGAAAAATGCAATTTTAAAGCTCAAAATTTGAACAAAAAGACGTTTTTAAGCACATAAATTTAAAATAAAAGAATGGCAAAAAAAAATCAAATATGAACACATGTCAACTCAATTAAAACAATGGCATTTTCGGATCGACTATCTCCGATTACAATGAAATTCACCATAACTTTCTTACTAGACAAGACATCGAAGAAACATTAATCTCAGATTCTGGAACTTTTCGACCAATCCAGATACCACCCGAAATTTTTCACACAAATGTAGAGGAAAGTTTAATAATAATTATATATATTTTTTAGAATTAAAAATAATGTACATTTAGATATATGGACTAAAAATACCTAAAAATTACCTTTGACCCTTCCATGAACAAAATCAACATGAATAACATTTTAAAGAGTATGTTTTAATCAAAAATATAAGACCAACACGAATTTTGCATCTTGCATAGCTTAAAAGTTATTTGTAACGATACTTTAATCAAATTTTATCGTTTTTTGCAATTTTGATGAGATCCTATTTCGATTTATTGTCGAGTATGACATTTGAATTTTACTGAAATCGGTGTTAGTCCATTCCAATGGCGATTGAGTTCACATGTTTTCACTCCATTGTAGGATAAAACTCTTCAATTCAGCTTTCTGAATATGTTTGCACTGTTTGCGATCCAACAGTGTTCGAATTCAAAAATTTACTTTCTTTGATCCACCCTAACGTTTAAAATATCAAACAACATGGATAAAATCCACATTCCTATAAAAAACACCAGTAATATTAATGAAAAATAAGTTTGTTTTTTCACCGCGTTTAATATAAAATTCACAAACGTGATGATGCTACAGTTTAACAAAAGGGTTTTAAATATGCTTGTACGCCCAGAAAATTATGTCGTTTAATATAACTGAAAGCTACCTTAAAATAACCACATAACTACTACTTATTTAATATAAGTATAGACTGCGATTTCATTTAAATTACCTACCGATCCCAGGTGACACGCAGGACATTTCCCGAAGTGGCCAGACCGCACCTTGGTCAAACATTTGATATAAAAGAAACTCATTAATTTAACATGAAACTGAGTTCATTTACCCATTTTTTATACGAAGTGTTATGTCATGTGACTTAAAATCGATTTTATATAGGTTAATAAAATGCTAAGAATAAAAAAATAATTTCATGGTGTTACACGGTCTCAATCACAGAACATTCGTATTACGGGTTGTGCTGCATTTACATATTGGCTGGCTAACAGCAAAGTTATATTTTTTGTGTGTATGAAGGAGTTAATTCATGCTCATGTTATATAATTAATGAAGACTTTCGAAGCAAAGTTTTCATTTGTAACATATAGAAAACATTTGAATTAAGTAAGTTTTGCTGTCAAAAGCGCATGAGCAGTATTGTTTATGTCCAAAACGACGTATTATGCAAAACAACGCCTTTTCAAAATGTTTTCGCCTATACCCTTATTCGAGCGAGGCATTCATTTGTTAATTAAGGGGTAAAAAATGATAAAATTAAAAAGTTCATAACAAAAAAACTTAAATAATAATTAAAATATAAGGAAATATACAATTATGTGGCCGTATATCTGGTATTTGGGTTACATACAAAAAAAAACTAACAAGGAAACTACACAGTAGTGAATCCACCAATTTATATGAAACTTGGATATGTTATTGAGGACAAAACAGTATTAGACACGTCAATAATTACTACATTTTTGTATAGTTTTTTTTTGTACGCCATATTAAAGTATTGGAGACACCCATAAATTCTGACACCCACATTGCCCATGCTGAGGACACAGGTTTGCCACTTATTTAAAGTATTTAAAATATTTGGTATAAAAGTTTTTCGGGAAAAGTCGTGTTAAAGCCAAACGATTAACAAAATTGATAAAAAGCATTAAATCCACAACAAATTCCCATACAACTGTGGTATTCGAAAAAATTGTTTATTAAGAAACAAAGATTTTCATTCGTGCACGGATATGTTTTATATACCGGTGAATGCGTTTTCAAAATACATTTAATTGGATACCCAATCTGATTATACGTTAGTAACTTATATACGAAATGTATTAAAAAATGTCAAAACGGGTAATTTTTTACCCCTCTTTTTTACGCCTAATACAAGTCTAATGTTTTTGTTATTTAACAACATATGATAGTTTCATTTAAATCTAAGGACTCACCACTGTGTAGCTTCCTTGTATGCGGAATATTTCAAATCCAAATACTTCAGGTCAACTCCAAGGGCATTTTTCGACTGCACATAATTTTTTTGAGAGAACTATTTTATAGAAGTTATATAACACATTTTAATACAACTCAAATGGTACAACTTAAGGAACATGTGCCTTAAAGTGGACCTATATTCCTGTCTAAAAGCACATACAATTTTTAGAAAATGAATTAAAATCGACAAAAAAATCTATTTGAATTTTGTTAATTAAAATGTTTTATGTGTCGTTTAAAGCTGCCATTTGCAATGCAGTAAAGAAAAACATGAAACATGTTGGAAAATTGTCCAAAATAGACAAGAACAGTTTAAGTGATGTTTAAATCATTTAAAAAAAGAATAAAACTTGGGAAAAATCATAAGACGACATCGCTTTTGCTAACATTATGAAACTTAAATTTTAAACATTTTTGTTTTATTTATTATATTTGTTTATGGAATCAATCAGTTTTATTAAATTTGTGAATAAAACTCTTACCGCTTACAAAAATCTGACTTGGAAAATTCTTTAAAACTTGATTGTTATTCACTTTTTCAATTCAATTTTTATTTTACATAACATGAGAAAATATTTACATTAAACAAAATATAGTTTCATAAAGAGTTCTGGCAATATATAAACCTTTTCTACTTAGAAATTTTTACAAATAATAAAATTTGTATACTATATCCCAGGAAAACTTTGGTAATGGGTAGGACTTATTTCAGACCTTCCAAAGTAATGACTATCCATTGCAGTTTTTGTTATTTTGAAGGTCGAAGTAATACCTTACTAATATGAATATATGTAACTGCTTATTTGTAAGATAAAAAACAACGCCTTACTAATATTGTGTTAAATATCTGCTTATTTGGAATAGCAAAAATAATAAGTTACTTATTATCACTTATTTCAGACCTTTCGTAGTAATGACTATCCATTACATTTGTTGTTATTTTGAAGGTCTGAAATAATACCTTCCTGATATGAACATACATCACTACTTATTTTGGAAGCTAAACAATTATGTCTTACTAATATTGTGTTATATACCTGCTTATTAGGAAGGGCCAAAGAAATAAGGTACTTGTACGGTAATAAGTAACTACTTTTTTGTAAGGTATATTTATAAAGATTCATAATATATCATAATTAATAATTTAAATGCAATTTATTTAAGCAAACAAATATATAGTTATACATAAACGACTCTCACAAAACAAAAGCTTATTTAGTAAATAACAAAATTAAGATAATTGATATTAAGTAGAAATTATTAAATTTTATTTATTAATACATTAAAAGTTTTTGGTAATAATTTTCTTATTTTCGAAGAATAACCGAGTATTTTCCTTTGAAGATTTAAAAATTTGTTGTCTAAAATATGAAAAAAAACTTTTATTAAATAAGAAATTGGCTTTTGAAAATATGTATTATATATTACGTACGTTTAATTTTTCATGAATGGAATGAATTTCCGCAATCAATATACAAGGTGGCGCAAAAATAACCTTCCGATGTTTTTTGGCTGTAATTTAAAAAAAAAATGAAAAACTTTGATTCTTCTTGTGGATTATTTTTATTTGGTATTTTAATTTTTTTTACATCAAGTCGAGAATATGATGTCATGTAAATGGCCGACGCCACAGTTGATTGTCATTTGAGCCCTTTTTATGGCATTTTCCATCACTTTGGCCAAAACTTCCGGCGATAAGTCCTCACATTCTTGACGGATATTGTCTTTAAGAGCTGCAAGAGTCTGAGGCTTGTTGACATAAGCCCGCGACTTCAAAAAGCCCCACAAAAAGAAGTCTGGAGCGGTCAAATCAGGCGATCTTGCTGGCCAGTGCAAATCGCCAAAACGGGAGATTAGGCGCCCGGGAAATGCATCCTTCAGCATATTGGTTGTGGCACGTGTAGTGTGTGCCGTTGCACCGTCCTGTTGGAACCACATGTTTTCCATACCCCATTTCATCAAGTTGCGGCAAAAAGAACTCGTTGATCATTGCTCTGTAGCGCTCACCATTCACAGTAACCGTTTGGCCCGCGACGTCTTCGAAGAAAAAAGGTCCGATGACTCCTCCAGCGAAAACAGCACACCATACAGTGACTTTGAGCGGGTGTAATGGCTCTTCGTGGGTTACACGCGGATTTTCAGTGCCCCAGAAGCGTAAATTTTGCTTATTTACGTACCCGCTAAGATGGAAATGGGCCTCATCACTCATGATTATTATTGATGAAAAATCATCTTCCTCTTGGTGGTGATTAAGGATGGCTTGAGCGTATGTTACACGCGATTGGCGGTCAGCAGCTAACAGTTGATGCACCGTCTGGACTTTGTACGGAAACATCTTCAAATCCTGTACCAAAATTCGCTGTAATGACCGTCGACTGATACCCATTTGCGTGGCACGTCGTCTGGTCGATGTCGACGGCGCTTCCATGACATCCTCGGCTACAGCAGCATTATTCTCTGCAGAACGGCTACTCCGGGGTCTGCCACGCCTGGCAGCATCTCGTGTTGTGCCAGTCTCTTCGAGGCGAGCGGCTAAACGTCGCAGTGTTTCACCAGTAGACGTTGGACGGCCAGGAAATCTGCGACGAAATTCACGTTGTGCCAAAGTCACCGACCGATTATTGGTCAAATAAATAGTCACCAATATTCCGCGTTCTTGAGCAGTGTAGCGTAACATTGTTTATTAACGTGTATTTCGCATGTGTTTACTACACAAATGTCAAAACAGAACTGACATTAGGGGCCAATCGCAAAATTTATAGCATTTTCTGATAGGAGGATTACTTTTGCGCCACCTTGTATATTCATTATTGTACGACATTTTAAGCGCTTTAGCCAGAATGTTTTCTATTTTAAATAATTGTTCTTCTGAGCCATCATGTTCGTCAACCAAAGCAATATTTAAATCCAATGAATCCATGGGATCGTTGAAAAAACTTCGTAAGTTTGAAAATCTTTTTGCTAGAAATTCTTCCTCACTTAGGATTTTAGTGACTTGTAAAAAAGTTTTATCCTTCATAAGACAAATGTTGTCTGGAATATTTGTACTAAAATAGCCTTTTGGTAACAAAATTGACTTTGGAACTCCTTTTCTATACCGCAGTCCGTAAACTAGATTTTTAAGTAAAACTTTATCATTTGAAAATTTATTAAAAATTTGTTGGCAAAGGTGTTTGGGCATTTTTAGATTTTGTTTAATTTTTTGCATATAGTTTTCAAATTTATACGCAGATATGCTATTTAGATCTTTAAATTCCTTCTTAAAGTCCTTCCTTATAATGACTAAAATCAGTAGTTATTTTAGGACCTATTAATAACTAGTTATAATTGTCTTTATTAATAACTAGTTATTTTATTGCCTATTAATACCTTCTTATTTAGGTACATGTTAATACGTACTTATTTTTGCACCTATAAATAACTACTTATTAACATCCTTACAAGTAATACGTCATATAATGGCTTTAAGCATTACTTTTGATGCTACAAATAAGAAATGAAATAAGTACTTATGTGTAACTGGTGATTTCACTACATATTTTGTAACGTCTTATTTTTGTCCCTATATGTAAGCACAAGGCAAGGCCTTGCCTCCTATGACACCCACATGTTAAAATCAGGTGTTCTTGGCCTCAACTATAAGTACTTCTGATTCTTGTTTTCTTCTTCCATTTCCCATTCTATGGTAATAGCAAGTTTTCCTGGGATAGTTAAAATTTATACATTTTTAGGCAAAAAGTAACAAAAACCTAATGAAGCGAAAAAAAAAAAAAAACATTTTTTTGTTAAGATTAAACTTAAGGTTACGTTTAGACCGTCAATTGCTTGATGTGATTATATTCAGACATTTGGCACCTGAGATCATAGTTATTTGTGAGTTTTGAAATTCTGTCTTTAACCATAGCAATATCGTTAATAGAATGCAATCGTCGTGTCTAATAGTAGTGTGGTAGGTTGTATATCATTTTTAGCAATTTATTCTGATTTATTTGAAGTTTTTGAATATGACAATTTGCTACATCATGCCACACTGGGACTCCATAATATAATATGGCCATAAAAATAGCTTTAAAAATAATGAGTTTATTACGTTGGCTTAAGGTAGACTTTCTGTTTACAAACGAGTACAATAGTCTTGTTACGTTATTTAACTTGTCTATTACGTAGGAACATGACGACTGAAGTTAATTTTTGTATCTAGAACAATACCGAGATATTAAACTTTATTATCCCATGTAATATTTGTGTTGTTGATGCAAAGATTTCTTTGTGGGAGAAAGCACGGCTTTCGCTTACGTGTAAAATAGATGGCTTGCGTTTTTTGTGAGTTTATAAGAATTTTCCATTTTTTGAAGTATTCTTCTAAGCATTTTGGAGATTGATGATGATATCCTCAGATAAAATTCCATGGCTAAAAACTGCAGTGTCATCTGCAAAGATTGATGAGGAACAATCGACCAAATCTGGGAAATCCGATGTAAATATATTGTACAAGATTGGCGATAAATAAGATCACTGAGGGCAGCCAGCAGGTATTGCAATATTTGATGAAAATTGTGTGCCTATATATACTCTGTAGGTCCTGTTTTTTAAAAAAACTTTGAATTAGTTTTATTAATTCCGGTGGAAAATTAAAATTAATCATTTTAAAAATTAATCCATCGTGCCATACTGAGTCAAAGGCAGATTTTAAATCTAGTAATACCATGCCTGTTGACCTTCCAGCATTGAAGTTATCTTTGATTCTTGTTTTTATTCTAACAAGAGGGTGAGACGTGTTATGACCAGTTCTAAAACCAAATTGCTGAGTTGGAAAAATATGATTTTCGTCACAAAATTTAACGATTTTTTCTTTGATAACCTTTTCTAAAATTTTACTCAAAGAAGATAATAGGCTAATTGGCCTGTATGAGGATGGACAATATGGATAGTTTTTTGCCTTGCATATTGCAATCACATTAGCCTCCTTCCAGCAATCTGGAAAGTATGACAATTTTAAGCAGTTGTTTATAATACTTGTCAGACGTTGTATTCCTTTTTTTGGAGGAGCCTTCAACATTTTATTGTTTATGCCATCTATGCCAGGCGAATTATTCACTTTTAATTTTTACGAAAAATTATCCTTTATATTGCGTTTTTTATTTGAAACCACACAATAAAACCAAGAAAAACGTGGTCAATGCGAAATTTTTTAAAATAGTGTAGTGGAAATTAAACTCGATGATATATTTAACATATTCATGCAACAACACGGAAAAAACGAAAAGTCCACTTTAAAAAACAGGCCACGATTAGGATCATTACCTTTTTTGTTTTAAAAAAAATATTGCGAAGATAATACAAAGCTATGAGCGGTTGTTAAGTGGTATATCTGCTTATCATACGCCTCGGGTCCACTTCTTTGACACCGCTTAGCCCACATCAATGACAAATTTAACTAGTCCTGCTCTAACAAGTTACAAGATATGTCGCTGGAGTGCATTTGACTCCTCATCCCTCGAACGGTTTTCACTATTGAAATTCAATTGGCAAATTCAGTAAAAATAAATTTGTAAAGTTAGATTTAGAGAAAAAAATTGTCCACTTTTCTAAAAGGAAACAACCGACAAAACTATTAACAAACAATTGAGAAGTACTGTGAAATTGTCAACATTTAATTTAATAATTAAACTTTTGTCCCCAGCTAAATAAAATTTGTTAGTATTAGCAATACACTCTGAGTGTATTTAAAAAAGACTTCAATATAGTTGGCTGTTGTTTGTGGTAAGAATGGTTTATTTGTATTTTTAGCTCATTTAATGATCATTTTAATACTTGACACAAGCAACATATTTACAACTATTTACAAGAGATTAAGTTAATAACACCAACACACGTACGCAAAAGGGTTAACAAACAAAAACCAACATACGTTAGTAACAAAATTGTTTATAATCACTATTATATGTGAACGTGTGTGTACTTCTAATAATGTTGCACTTATTTTATAATTTTAAATTTGCGCTTGAACACGATACAACTTTAAAGACTGCAGAAATTTTAAAATATAAATTTGCATTTTCTTTTCAACATGCATTATTATTAAATCGATTGCGTCTAAAATAATATGCATAAAAGTAAAAATAATGTTTCAAATCAGGGTGTACATTCAACACACTTTCATAATGACTGTAGTTGATTGCCAAAGTTACATCCAGACCGAAATGAAAGCGATACCATTAACGATGATGTATCTCTAGTATATCCGCTTTTATTTCACTATTTTACCGGTTTGATTTTTAAATGTCTAGAACTACCGCTTAAATAACGCTAAAATACCGCAGCGACGAATTATAATGGTATAACAAAATTTAATTTAACGGGCAACATCCGTTACAATGAAAAAGTAGTGTGTGTCAAATCAGGTTTAAAATTAGTCTCTCTTTGGTGAAATTTCGTTAATATACATTTTTAAAATAAATCAAATATCGCGAACTATATAAACGCCACCCTACTGAGCATAGTTACTGGTTGTTAGTAATTACTTCTATAAAATAATGTTTACATATTTTCAAAATAACGCGTGTTTAACTTAAAAAATAAAAAAACATAGCGTGTTTTTATACAAAAACATTTTGTCAAGTTTTTGTTAGAAATTAGTTGAAATCTGTAAACATTATTAAAATGTAAAATGTTAATTAACGTCATATTATAAAATTTTTAATTAAAAGGAATTTGTTAACCATCTCCACTAAACAGTTGCGTAATAATGGCAATGTTCAAAGGAATATAACAAAAATGGAAAGGTGAAGGGAATTTTCACAAATTTTAAATATATCCGATTAAAAAAAGTTAATATGATGCAACAAAGAAATGTATCAAATATATATATTATAGTTGATTTTAGGATATTATCACTATTTCTATGATTTTGACATTAATAAAAAAAATGGCGTTTATATATTTTTAAAATTGCAACACCTTCCATTGACGCGCGGTCACCAAAAACGCTAATATAAAGTCCCTTTTATTTATTTCAGAGCAAAAAGAGGATAATTTGTATGAAATTTTAACCTGACATTCGATTCTAAGCAAAAAAATTATTAAAAAAAACCTATTTTGCCGGTTTTTTTATACCACTTTTTTGTTAATAGAGTGGACGGTAAACTCTGTTTTTTGAAAATAACAACTGAGAATAATGGTACAAAAATTTTTGACAAATCGCGAACCGCTAAAAACGATATTAAGTTATCAATTTCGTAATAAAAATAATGAAAATATTTTATTTAGCACACACAATGAAAGAGTATTTTGTGCTAAGAAAAATATCACATTTTCTATATATCAAGGTCTGTTAAAAAGTTGTTAATCAAAAAAAAAATTACATTTAAGTTAAGACAACATATTGAAAACTGAATAACTTTTAACTGGGTTACCATAAACCGAAAATTTTTGCACAATTTTCTCAATTAGAAACGATTTTTAGCTGCACACAATCGATAATGTGCTTTAAAATTGGACCGATCGTGTAGGCTACTGCATGGCCAGCCGAGGCAGCCATTTGAATGAAATTATTTTCCATTATTAACCGGAAGAATTGTACTTTCAAATAAAAAAAGAAATTTGTGAAAATATTCAGTATTTTTTTTTATAGCATTTTCAACAAAAAAAAAGTTATTTGGCGGACCCTTTAACTTATATGTAATTGAAATATAGTTTGATCCGAAAGATGGTGGATCGGGTTGTATATAAAAGTATTATATTACATTGGGTTTGATATAATTTGTTCCTACTTAATCCAGTCAAAATATGTTTGTTAAATTGAATACCGGGTGCTAGATATTATGGTCTGATTACACTGTGCAGCAAATTTTGGGCCAGGCTCAATGGTTCGTAATCAAAATGAAAGTTGACCATTAGATAAACAGAACAGCCAAAGGCTTTTGCAAAGTTAGTTCAAATTTGATTTTTATGGCCTCTTGAAGTTGGGGTATTTTTGACAATTTTTTCCAACATGAGCCAAAATAAAAATAAAATACAATAGTATTTATATTTGTTCGACCTTTTGTTTTAAAAATCAATTAAATAAATAAATAGTCAAGCTCGAGGTCTTAAATTTTAATAAAATTATTTTATTTTTATTTTCAATATATTTCTCCATCCATTTTGGTTCGTTTTTTTTAAACAAAACAAGTGTGTAATTAAAATGGGTAAGAAACAAAAAACGTGTATTGAATATCTACCAAATGTAGACCTTGCACATAACAAACAAGTTTTCCATTTATTTTTGATCAATGCTAATAATCGTTAACTTCGAGCTAATATATAAGTTCTCATTTAGTGAGAAAACTAGTTTATATGAATGTTTGAAGTTCTGCATGCGATTATCACTTCTTTCAAAACGTTTTCTGATGATGGGAAACTAGAAAATTCCCGAAATAGAGCTACCAACACATTCCTGAAAGTGGTTAATTAATAAATTTGAAAACAAAATCTCTATAGATTATTTGTTAGGACAATATAATAATAAACAAATATAGAGTATGGCCTCGAAGTTGAATAATTTTCATTTCACAAAACTATTTTATTAAAAAAAAAAAACATTTTTTTAGAAATCAATTATATTTTTTTTTTTTTTTTACAAAATATTCAAAATAAATTCTAAAAATTTATTTTGCTATTCAGTAGCCCATATAATAGACTCTCAAATGCGTTTGATCTATACTAAGAGAATATTCTGCACGATATCAAATGTTACTGGAACTCGTGCATTAAAACTTTTCATTAAATTAATGAAGATTTTCAAAAAATTTAATGTAAAATTTCACTTTATTTATTAAAAATTTCATACGACTAATGAAAATTTGCATTAAAACTATGAAGCTTTTTCATAAAATTTAATGAAAAATTTCTTATTCACATTGTGAATCAATCTTCATTAGTTTAGTAAAAAAAACTTCATTGAAACTCGTCCAAGAAATTCTCTCTGTGTTGAATTGTTTCGTAAAAGACTATAAATGTATAAATGTCTACCAAAAAACTATAATTGGCCCAGGCCTAGAAATATATTTTTCGACTTTCAATGGAACAATATGGAACAATAACTACACACAATCACATTCCAACACACATATTTACATTTTGATTTTAGCTCATAGTGGCACAATGGTCAAAAATATGGCAAATTCAAGAGGCCATAAAAAATAAATTTTATCTGAAATTGCAAAACCCTTCAGCGATTTTGTTTATTCAATGGTGTACTTTCATTTCCTAATGGAACCATTGAGGCTGATATTTCTTGTTACACAGTGTTATTCGGAGCCCAATTTAAATTCAAAGTACAGTTAAATTTTATATTCTTAACAATCAAAAATTGTTATATCAAACAAACATTTTTGGAGGTTGATATTTTAAATTGTGATGTCCATAAGATAATTAAGATAATTTCAATACATATTTTTTATTGAAAATTATCCAGAAACTATTAAAATTTTGAGTAGGATGTTATGTAACATAAACGTCGCTTTTCACACTTGTCACACTAATTTATATATATTTTTACATGTGGCAATACATTGATTTGTTTAATTTCATATATTAATTTAATTCTGACAATCTAATTATATGTTTCTCGTATAATAACGTATGGTACAACATATTGTAATATACAATTAAATTTGCCGTTTTACACTGAGAGACTTATCCTTCATTATGTAGGGATCTCACCTTTTTACTTAGCCAATTTTTAATCAAACACAAATTAAGATAATGTTCAGTTTGTTTATTTTCAATTACTAAATTTATCTTAGATTAATAAGGTTTGCTTTTTACTAATGTGCACTTCACTGGCGGACGTCTTCTCAACTCAATAGCTCAATTACAACTAAACTCAATCATATCGATTGTCCTCTTTTAACTATTCATTATTGCTTTAGCGAACAATAAACGAATTGCAAAAGAGGATCAACAATTAGTGTTGTACGAATACGATTTCCCAAGTACCCAATTATCTGTCAGTCATTGTCTGTCATTACTACGGCCATCCCACAATTATATTAAAGAAACAATTTCAAACAATTGTGTTGGTTGATTTACTGAAAAATTTCTTTATATCCAAGAAATTTTAATAATACAGTGGAGTTTCGTTATCACTACCTGGCGGGACACAGTTAGTTTGTTATAAGCTAATTTCGCAGGAAGAGATTTAAAAAATTTCCAAAAAAATTATTCATATTTCTGGATCTTTCCTTAAATTCTCCTAATTTTAGAAGTTTTGTCAGTAATTCTGAAACAATTCTTCCATTAAATTACGTTTCGTACAGTTTTTATATAGTCAATTTATAATTAAAAGGCTAAAATTTTAAGTTGCAGCAAAATTTAAATTTTAGAATTTTGATTTTTTTATGTGTTCGTTATAAGCGTGGCAATTTTAATGAAAACTCGTAAAAGAGCACTAATAATTAGTTATATAAAAAGTTCGTTGTAAACGGTGTTCGTTATAACCGTATTATTTGGTATGAAATATGTTAGTAAATGCGTCATTCATTATAAAAAAAATTCGTTATAAACGGTGTTCGTCATTAGCGAAATCTACTGTATAAAGAAAATTTTCAGAAACTTTTTTTCATAAAATTTTATAGTTTCATAAAAAAAATTCATTCGATTTCATAAATTATCTCTTCATAAATTTAATTTTTCTTTGGAGCTTTGAAATTATTTCAAAGACGTAATTTTTTGAATTTACCCTTAAATTTCATAATTTCATTAATTTTCATACACTCAGAGTAGAATGTAGTTAACTGTTTGTAGTTGAATTAAAAAAGTTTTCAGTTCAGTTAAAAATAAAGGAACATTCATTTATTTTCCAAATAAATATTTTTTTCAACTTTTTAGACATTTGTTTAAAATAATTTACTACCATTTACAGATTTTCTATAGTTTCATTTATTATTTGCATTGATTTAAAGTATCATAAAAATTTAACTACCAAAACGGAATATTGTTGTTTATTTGTTTCCGTTACAGTTATTATTATTTTTTTAAAATAATTTTCAAAAAATCGTGTTTTTTTTTTTTATTAAAATGGTTTGTTTATATGGGCAACTTCAAAAATTTACGGCACCTAGACATTTTTTTTACATTTTTTTTTTGTCTGACATCAATGTCGATTTACGTGTGTATAAACCGATATTTGAGCATGTGAAATCCGTTAGCGTTAATAATTTTAATTAAACGGCGCAAATTTTACGGCGGTTTAAAGTTAAAAATTAAAAAAAAAATATTAAAATTACAGTTTCTGTTAAAATGGAAAAATGATAACGCGTGTGGATAATACCCCTTAAGGGCTTTCTTAGCACACTAAAATATTTGTAAAAGCTTCAATACTTTTTAAAATACACTGAAAAAAATAATAAAAAAAAATTTTTTGATTGTGTATGCATATAAAAATTTATTTAAAATTGTTAAGCATTTTACAAAATTACGGCTAGTATAAGACATAATTTGCAATATTTTGGGAAAAAACTATTTGCCTATCGCTAATGGTTTAAGAGATATAACCATTTAAACTTTATCACTCATGATTTTTTGTTATTTTGATTTGTTACCTTTGATTTTGTTACCTTCAAACATTCACAAGATTTTCCACATTCTTTGCAATTAAAATTATTCTGCAAATTGGAAGCTGTAACTAACATTTCGTTAGTTAAATCTTAGGTTTCAGTGATAGATTCTAAGCCGTTTTAAATTTTTTTTAATCCGCAATTTTGTGTTTTGATGGCATTGTTTTTATTATTATTGTTATTTAAAACCGAATACCTAACTGACTTTCTTACACCAATTTGCGATTTGTTTTTTTTTTTTTTTTTTTGCTTTCTATTTTTTCAGATTGGCGATATTCGCGTTTTTTATCGGTTTATTTGTTTCACTTCTCAGTTTTCTTTTTACAAATTTCACGTTTTATAATAAAGAAAGTTCTTAAAGATGTCTTTGCATCGGTAATTTGGCGGATTTCGCGGTAGTATGTTTCAATTGTTTTGTTAAAGTTTGTTAAGGTGGCCCTCGTGAATATTGTTTAAAAATATAGTCTCACTTTCTAGGGGTTCAAAAAAAAACGCGTTTTTTTTTGCAAATATTATTATTGGACCGATTATAAAATACTTGTTGGGATTCTGGGTTACTTATTAACCCGAATTCAAGAATAATTCTTTTAAATTTTCAAAATCAAATATTTCATACAAGGATGCTTTTTGAGGTTAGAAACATTCTGTTTCCTCCATAAAATTTTAAATCCTTAAAATTTTTTGGTGCGTTTTCGATTTTAGTATCAAGCTCAGTAAAGTCTTCCATTCGATGTATGTTTGAGCGGAATTGATACAGCGCTTTAGTTGTCACAAAGCAAAATGTGTTTGGAAAAAACTGCCCCTGCACTTTCTCAGTTTAGTCCGTCGCGAAGAATCTATTTAGATACCTAAACATGTTCCCATGCCAAGCTTTGATCTAAAAAAAAGCTTAAAAAAAAATTGTTTTTTTCAAAAGTTTTCAAAAGTTCATAAAATTTTTGCGTTTAAAAATTTTAAAGTGCGTTTTCGCCTCGGAGGTGCATTTTACGAACTTAAAAGATAATTCAGATTGTCAGACGCAAAAAATATACATTTTCAAAAAATTTACGCTAATTTCTTTTAAGTTTGTAATGTCTGTGATACGTTATTGGTGCGCTGACACCAACTTGATATACCTCAAACTTTATAAAATTAAGCGCAAAAACCGTATTAAAAATCTTCAAAAAGTTCAAAATTCGGAAAATTTTGGTTTCACTTGTAAACCATCATGCAACTTTTCACCCAGCAGCGATATCAAATATTTCTTTTTTGTGGATATATCCTCTAAGTCTAGTGACTATATTTTGTATTGGTTTGGATCTGCAAGCTAAAAACTATTACAAAGAAAATGGAATGAATGAAAAAACTCTTGCAAGTTTCTAGTCGTTTTTATAATTTTTCGAATTTTAGATGACCACCAATTCTTAAGGTGAACACTTTTCAACGTAAAACTTTGCACGTCATATCCTGCAAGTATAGTCATCCAAACTCTGTACAACGTTTTTGAAATTATTTGAAATTATTTCAAAGATGTAATTTTTTGAATTTACACAAAAATTTCATAATTTCTTTAATTTATACACTCAGAGAAGTATGTATATTGTTTGTTATATATTGTTTCATAATTAAAACGTCATTTTAAGAAAACTTTAAAAATAAACGGTAAGTGATAAAAACTTTGGGTCAAAAATGAATCTGTATTAAAGACAATTTTGTTTATTTGATATAATTGTAGTTTTGGTTCAGTTTGTGCTAAAAAATATAGATTTCGGCGATTTTATTCCAAAATATGTATTTATAGAAAAATATTCATAAATTTTAACAAATAAAAGTCGATACCTGATATTTTTCGTTATAATCCTCCTTGTTCGATGGATAACAAATAATTTTGATAGAAAAAAGTTAATTCGCCCCGACAAATATAGCACATTATGGTGTTTTCGTTCAAATACAATTCGGTACTTTAAAAAAGCCTTTTAGAAAAGCATTTATAACAGAAACTGATAAAAAAAAAAATCCGTGTTTAATATGTATTTTAAGAACAATAACGTGGCAGTACGTTAAAAAAAACATAATTTTCTGAGTTAACGCTGTGAAATTCAGTCGGTCGAGCTTCACTTTCATAGGGAAAAATGTCATACGTACTGAAAGCTTTAACTGCAATAATTATAAATAGTGTAAGTATATTAACATCGATTAATTACAAAAAAACTATATGCAGTCAAGGAAAAAAGTCTATATACACCTTTTGATTTAGGGTGTTTTATAGAGTTTGTGAAGAAAATTAAAAAACATGTTTATGTCAATATTTAAGGCATTAATAAATAAGTTTATTGAAGACGACGAGTCGCGAGGGGGCATTGATCTCACCAAATTTTCCGTAATATCGGGTATTATTTCGACCCATATACGAATAAGGGCTGTTTTCAATGTTTCACGGCTACTAATCTTATATTTTCGAACCGATTTTTCCAAAACTTTCCATATGTGCTCTATAAGGTTTAAGTCTGCAGACTGGGGTGGCGAATTGAGCTGATTTGAGGCATAGCATTTAGAAGTCAGTCTCGAACAACGTGTGCAGTATGCTTAGGGTCGTTATCTTGTTGGAAAATCCATTGATTTCCCAGGCCCAAGCTATCAGATTATGTTCCAATATGTTCTTATATTGATAGCGGTCCATATTACCCTCGACAAAAACCAAACGACCAACTCCATATGACGCAATGGCGCCCCAAGCCATAACGTTACCACCGCCATGTTTAACAGTAGGTATTATATTCTTTGGATCAAGTGCTGTGTTTGGTTTTCGCCAAACTTTGGATCGACCATCACTTCCAAAAATATTGTACTTACTTTCGTCGGTAAATATAACACGCTTCCAAAAATCCATATCCTTGTCTAGATGTGCTTTAACAAACTTAAGGCGAAGTTAACGATTCTTCGCTGAAATTAGTGGTTTTTTGCGTGCCACTTTGCTATAAAATCCATTGTCATGTAAAACATTTATTATTGTTCGTAGAGTAACAATTATATTGGAACATTTTGTGATGTGTTCCGCCAATTTTGGGGCACTTATATTCGAATCCTGGTTGACTACTTTAATAATACTGCTAACATCGCATCTGGAAAGCTTCTTAGGTCTGCCAGATCGTGGCTTACTTTCGGTACTATTGATATTATTATAATTTATAATAATCGTCTGTACAGTAGCACGACTTAATTTAACTGTCTTAGCAATTTTAACTGTCTTAGCAAGGAGTTGCCACGCTGTATGTAGACTTTTTTCCCGCTAATAATTATGTTTTTCCCTAAAAATTTCTATGTTTTATTTTATTTTTCATATTTTTTTTCTTCAAATAATCTTTATTTTAAATGCCTTAAACATTGATATAAAATGTTTTTCAATTATCGCTACTAATTCACTAGAACTTCAAATCCGAAGGGTGTATGTAGAATTTATTCCTTGACTGTATGTTGTCAATATTAAACTGAAAACAGACAATATTTGAAAAAATAAAGGTTACAGTGGGCGAAATAAATATAAGTTCACATAAGAGAATGTAAATTTTTTTTCAAAATATTTGCAATATTTAATATTTTTTTCAACCACATACAATTAATTATAATACCAACCCCATTCGACCCATTTGCTACAGTTTTTGCGGCATTTTTAATCATTTTGAAAAATTATTCTCTGTTTGACAGCGAAATAAATATAAGTTCAGTCATGTTAAACTCAGTTTTTCGGTAAAATATTTATATTTGTGTTTACTTTTTCCTTACTGGCTTACAGAAAATAAGCTTCTTTAAATTTTTTTTAACTAGAATTTTTTTGTGTATTTTTTTTTCTTAAAAAAAAGAAAGCTAGTGTGGCTGTGATTTTACTATAGAAAAAAACCCAATTATTTTACGGATTTTCTATAGGAAAAAGTCATAATAATACGAGGACTTAATACAGAATGCAGATAAGAAAAATTTTTCGTACAAAATATTCATCGTATTTTAAGAGCTCTTGCAAAAAATTCCGAGATTCATAGGATATTCTCCATTAAACATTTTTCTAAAGAAGAAAAATCTAGGAATCTGATTTTCCCAACTGGAAATTTCCTTTCAGTAGGAAAAAATTCTTAGAAACTGGGATTGAGAAAAATTCTTAGGCCTAATAATAAAGACAAATATTAAAAAACTCAAATCCACTCAAATTAGTTCTATCAAAATAATTTTCTTAGAATTGAAGTCCTTTTTACAAGAAGAAATTCTTATATCTTATGTCCTACGAAATTATTATGTCTCTTTAAAAAAAAAAAAAACACAACTTTTAGTAGTTTTGTTCTCGTTTTTTAATACTTATGCATATATCATTTTTTATTCCTCTTAGTTTAAACGAGCTTAAGACCATGTATTTATTATTTATGGAGACGAAATATTGGAAATAAATAATTAATAAATAAATGATCTTAAGCTCGTTTAAACTAAGAAGAATTAAATAAAAGAAGATCAAAGAAAACTTAACATTTTTATCTTTTTTCATATTTTTTTAAATATTTGCAATGATATATTTTTAAATTTGACAAATTCGGTTGGACTAACAGTTTAATGTATTTTAAAATAGTAAGTATAACTAAAAATGCCGATTGCTACAACAGAATATTGTGAGAGTACACATAACTACCAAAATTCGGTTGTCGAAAATTCGGTTGATACGACTAATATGTTTTCTGTGGATAATTCAGGCGCGGATCCAGGAAAAATTTTTGAGGAGGTAACTTAGAGTATTTTTAGTTAGTTTTTTAATCTTTTTTACATTTTTGTATTGAAAATATTATTTTGGGGGAGGAAATTTCCCATTTTCCCTCCCCCCGAAAAATGGTATAATTGCACACAGAAAAATAAAATGCCAACCGAATTGACAAGTGTATTTTGGTGGCCACAACCACAAAATTCGATTAGTAAAACCATATTCAAATGTGATGTATGAATATTTTGTGCTTTGTAACTAAATTTTAATTGTATGAATCGAATTTCGTTGTGACAAACCATATTCAGTTGTACCAACCAACATTTAGTTGTACCAACTAATTTCAATAGTAGTAACTAAATTTCAGTCGGCAAATAGCCAAATTGTTCTCTGTGTGTGGATGCAGTTATGAGCATAAAGGCGTACTTAAAGATAGCAGGACCCAGTGTTTCATTTTTTGCTCGCTACTGTAATTAAATAACAAAATTGACGTTATAGCTATGAAACATCTTGTATTTGACAAAATATAACAATTAAATTATAAAATCTGAACAATAAAAAACCACAATCTTATACATATGTCTACATACAATTAACGACATTTAGGCAAAAGTTTATTTAATTAACAAGAATAACAATTTTAGTAGTACGTATGTACTTACTACAAGTAGACATACTCAAGGCTCCCTACAAATGAACAATTAAATGAAATTTCTTTATAAAACATAAGTTCATTAATAGAGCTCTATATGACACATATTCATACCAACACGTAGACATACACATACATATGCATAAGTACAATAATTATTTCACATTCTAACATATCAAACACATTAAGTCACATAATAACCCAGTGAAATATTTTAGAATTAATTCTACATATACATTTTGAAATATTTTAGAATTAATTCTACATATAATTTTGAAATTAACAGGGCTATTCCTACTTGTGACTCATTATAGCAGAAAAAGCTACTAACAATTCGTTAGAAATGACTGCAGAAAAAATTTCTAAATTTAGCAGATTATTTTGCTTAATATTAATAAAATAAGAACAGCAAAAATAAATATGTTAACATTACAAAATTGTAGTTATTTTTGATGTGAATTTTAGTATGACTGTCATTAGACCATTTTTAAGACTGAAAGTCTTTACTTTCTATACAAAAAAACTCACATTTTATTTGTCATTTTATGATAATGTCTGTACAAGGTCTTTATTTTCGTGTATTTTTAAAACAAAATTTCAAATAAATCAAATTTTGTATGACTCTTGCAACAACAAACTAGCAATAATTAAATTAAAAACTGTACATTTTGTACCAAATGCTTTTTTTATTTTATTATTTTTGTTTCTTTTTCTGTCTAGTAATAAAAAGTCTAGTTATACTAAGCCTCGATATACTCGCAACAAAACAGAATCCAATAGCTACAATTGAAAAATTCGATCCTCTACAAATACGGTTGCTATGGCCGAGCCTGTTTTTTGGGTGATTAAATCTGTAATTATTTGAGCATTGAATTTGTTGGTTCGCTTTTAGCATTTGTCGACCTATAACGCCTCAATTAACCAATCCTATGGATAGTTTTCAATGTGAAATGAATGCAGACAGAAAAAAAAAAAAATGCCAACCAAATTAAAAAGTATAGTTGTGTGGTTACAATCAATAAATTTGTTAGTACACCCTATTCAAATGCAAGTTCTAAATATTTGTGGTGTTGCAAGTATCGGAATTTCTGTTAAAATATGCAATCACAAGAAATTTTGCTGGGAATCCTACAAAATAAGTGTGTGTGTCATTATTAGTATAATATCAACAGATTTTATAAATCCTTTTTTTGTTTCCTTTTGTTTTTACAATTCAATTATACCATTTATAATAATTCAAAACAACCAATTATATTTAGCTCATTTTGCATACATGATAATATAAAACTTTTATTTCTTTAAAACAAAATTATATTTCTACTTATTATATTATAGAGAGGGGTAAAACTACAAAAGAAAAAAAAACTTTCTTTAAAAGCGGCGAAAAGGCCGATTGTGAAGAAAAGCTGATTGTAATTAGAACAAACACTTACACCCAGAAAACAGTCTCAGTTATGGCCACCGAATTTGTTGCCAATCGAATTCTGGCCGTTACAACAACTATCTTCATACTAAATTATATTTTTGGTCCTGAAAGATAATATTCGGTTGTACCATTTAATATTATATTCCAGCTAAATATTATTACGTTATACAAAATTTTACTGAAATTAAAAAAACTTTTTTGGTTTCTCAAGTATTAAACCGTATCCTTCAGATAAATAGTCCACTGTCCTACTCATTGCACCACAATTACTTTGAACACTTTAATATTTTCTCTTAATTAAAAACAACTTTTTTGCGTTTGTTTTTTCCGGGATTTGAACTCGGAAACTCGAAGTAATTGCCTGCCGCTTTACCCATTATACCGCAAAAACTTATAAATGTTAAGTGCTAAATTTGAATTTTAATATTTTCTTAGGAAAACAAACATAGTCTAAAATTCGTTTGCCAATATCAATCATTAGTTGCGATTATAATCAATGCAGTCCACAATTCGGTTGGTTTTACCAACATCCTAACTGAATTGTATATTTGATTGGGGAAGCCCGTATTTGAAATTTAAATTGAAATACGAATAATTGTACAATGGGATTGTTTTTAAGATCTCATTTCCTCTTTTCAATGGTGCAGTATTTTTGCGTTATTAATCTCTTATACGTAATTCCTGAAATAACGTCCTCTCCAATAAATGTTAATGTGCAGATTTTAGAAATCAATTTTATCAATTAATTACAATCAGTTTAGTTTCCGAAAATTACACTTAGAGAAAAATAGTGTGATGCTGGAAGTTTATACAGTTTTGTGAAATTAATTTTCTTTTTGCAAAATTTTATTGAAGTTAAGAATTTCTGTTTCTACTGAAATTTAGAAAATTAAATTTACAAAATTCTATGCAAAATTTAGAACACATCAATAGATTGGAATTTCTGAATTTCAATTAATGTTATGATATATTCTGAATTGAAAATATAAAATCTGAATTACAAATAACATTTTCTTAATTTCAAATGAAAAATCTTAATTTTCTTTCTAAACATTTTTTTGCCTGAGCGTAGAAACATCATCAGCAGTGCGACAGGGCCATTCGTATGACCCCGATCAAGAACATTCAAGCAGAAGGTGGTTTTGAAGCTCTTCGTGTGCACGCCAATAGGCTCTTGCACCGCCTACTGCACAAAATTAGCTGCTCCAACTCTTCACTGCTCCACAAACCCATAAGCTTGTTAAAAAAGAGGAAAACAATGCCAAAATACCCATCAACCCTTTGTAATATCGTTAAAATTGCAAAAAAGAATAACATAAGTGATTACTCTCCACCGTTGGAACTCCATCCTCCGTGGTTGCTAGAATCCAATAACTTTTTGAAAAACCTCCAAAACTTTAACAAAACCAGCACATCACCTATAGTCTTTAAATCATTATTTAATGAAATATACAGCGAATATAACAACAATGGCTGGGACTTCCTCTTCACAGACGGTTCAAAAACTACAAAACATGTTGGTTTTGCCATAACTGATGGTGCTGGAAGCACACAAAAAAAGGGAATATTACCACATGAAGCAACTATAGTTGAAGCTGAAGCAATAGCAATATTGGAAGCACTAAAGCTATGTGAAAATTCACATAGAAAACACATTATCTGCACAGATAGCCGTTCGGTATTTGATGCAGCTTTAAATCAAAATAATAAAAATGAATTAGTGGTTTCTATACAACAACAAGTACTAAAACTTAAAAACATTGTTAAGCTACTGTGGATTCCTAGCCACATTGGTATCACAGGCAAAATCGGTCTACCTTCAACCCACATACTTGTCTATACCTAAATCCAAACAATTTTTAAGAAGATGTGTCACCTTAAAAC
The DNA here is from genome assembly GCA_021234595.1 of Delia radicum. Taxonomy (NCBI): domain Eukaryota; kingdom Metazoa; phylum Arthropoda; class Insecta; order Diptera; family Anthomyiidae; genus Delia; species Delia radicum. The sequence continues at coordinate 196,529,595 of CM037852.1, forward strand.
TTAATAGATCTTTAGATCGCAAATGGAATAATTACAACCATCCGTACAAAATCATCAATCCAACTAAACAACCCACATTTTTACCAACGTCAACCAACTGCCTACAAAATAAATGTTTCACTAGACTTCGTCTAACACATACCCGTCTCACCCACCAATATTTGATGAACAAAACTGATCAACCAGTATGCACATTCTGCAACTCGTCAACTTTAACCGTTTTTCACACCTTAGTAGACTGCCCAGCCCTCGAGAACTTACGTGTATCTATTTGCAATTCTTCTAATATTGTAGATTTATTAAAATTACCAACTAAAGATAACATTAACAAAGTCTTTGATTTTGTAAAAAAAATTTCTTTACATAACCAAATTTAATTTTTGAAATCCTTAATCAAAACCAAACATGTACATATGTAAATATCTGTATATAAAAATAAATTTAATTAATAATCACAAAGCCGATAGCCATTGCTGCTAGTGCTTTTTTAGCTTTAAATTTATTGTAATTTTTAATTATAATAAATATGAAAATAAATAAATAAATAAATAATATTTTTTGCACCACGTATTTTGCACAGCTGACATTTTTGCTGTTTCGACCCACTCTAATGTAAATTTAAGATTTCTTTAAAAGAAAACTGTGGTTATAAATCAGGACCGTAGTCACGAATTTATTTTGGGGGAACCGAAATTTTTTTATCCAAATAATTGTTTTTTTAACCAAATTTAGTTCCGGCACTATCAAGTATGGAAATTTTAATGTTTTAATTTTTAAAGTCTTCAAACATTGCGTACATTCTAAAGAATTGCTTGTAAAATGACTACTATAAAATATGTACGATTTCGTGCAAACTTACAGAAAATGCGTAAATTTATGCACAGTGTATGTAATGAACTAAATTACATACATTTGTCTACGAAATTAAACACAAAATATAGTATTTTGTTTGAGATAGGCGTGGTAGAGAAGATTGAGCATACTTTTCTAAAAATCATAAATACATTGTAAATTTTTATTGAATCAGACTGCGCAGTTTCTGGTAACACAACCTTCATCAGTAATCCTTTTTGACAATACTGTAATTATTTGTTATGGTTTTTATTGTTTGATTGCATCTATATGAAATGTTTATTTATTAAATGCAATCCTGACCGTGGCTTGAACCTGCTTTCTTTGCCACATGCACTTCGCACTACACTTTAGACAGGCGCTTTAACCACTTGATCTAAAGTAAGGTCGATTTTTGCTGTGGCTTAAACCCAGTTTCAATAACACGGGGTGGATTTTACATTTAATTGTAATTGCAGAAGATAGCTAAGACAAACACCACAACAATTCACAATTGTTAGAAAATCATATGTAATCTAATTTCCACTATTTTCCCAAATTTTGTGAGTTAGCGACAATTATGATGTATTTTTTGTACATACGGTAGTTTGGCTATACATCATAAAATCATAAGCACTAACTCTGTAAATTTACATACAATATGCCTAAATTTTCATAAAGTATGTAATTATACATATTCTAAACAGTAACACCATAAATGTCAAAACTTAAAAATAAATTTAAATTGTTTATTGTAAAAAAGAAGAACGTATTATAGAATCAAACATAAGCCCAAATTGTTATTTAAGCAAGAAAGGTGATAAGGTTAAGCCCAAAGATTTTTATAAAAACTGAAAAATTGGGAAAACCAGTATATTTATTGAACATGCAAGTACATATTTGTAAGTAACTTAATTAATTTATGTTTAATCTAAATAAATGCATCTAAAATGTTAATATTTGCAGATATTAATTGCACAAATGAGATGTAAAAGAAACTCGTTTCAACTAGATTATACTAAATTCAAGATTGTAGTGTGTTTGACAAGTCTGCGTTACCATACCGTCTGTATGTAACTAGAGACCCACACTTTGTGGAATGTTGTTTGTCCACTACTCACTAAACTTACTAGCGTGGGATTTTGCAATGTAAGCAAAATCCCATACTAACATAATAATATGTTTAAGTAACATTAAGTATTTTTGAAGATACAATAAACAGTTGCTCGCTAGAGCTCAAGAAGAAAACCATTATTTAATTATTAATAATACCACATGGCGACCGTGACAAGTGTTTTTTTTTTTAATTTTGTCTAAAAAGTAAAAAAAAAGTACATAAAGGATTGGGTCCAACAGGACCTGACCCTGAAAAAAAAAAAAATAAAAACAATAAAATAAATAATCCTCATGTGTATTCAGTGTGAAAAAAAACTCGAAATGCCATTAAAAGTGTCGATCAACAAAAAGTTTTAACAAATATGGAGGCAGGCTACTGAGTCATTAAATAAATCGCTTTAAAAAACTGACCCTTCCGTGTAAAAAAAAAAAAAAAACATTTTATAAGTGTAGTGTAATTTTCAACAAAAATTTAACAAATAAATTGTACCATCTACATTTACAAAATACTGAAGCAACTGCATCCTGATGAAGGAAGATGCAATGTAACAAACATTGCCGGAGACACACGCCAAGTGCTCCATATTTATTTATGTTGGTTTGCTGCTCATCATTTCTTCAAAGTCCTTTACACGGTGAATAAATAATTATGTCAAACTACTTAGAACTGAACTGTAGAACTACTCGGTGAAGTTATTCACTAACGCGATTTGCACATGATGTAAAATGATTTGGATGTTATTTGAAAATGTTCAGCCTAGTGCAAATTATGCTTTTTGGATTGTGTTGAAACGTCGTGAATATCCTTAATATAAACGACTCAAAAGTTTTAAACATATCGTAAAATCAGCAAAAAAAATATCTTTAGTTTTTTTAAACTGTTTTAAGGAACAATTAAGTGAACTTTTAGTTTTTAAAAAATAAAAATACACGTAATATTAAAACAAACCTTTAAGCGTTTTTATATATATTTTATGTGCATATTTTTCGTGTAATTATATCATTTAGAAATGTATTTTTAAGGATATTTTATGTAAAATTGTAATGTTGCCTTACATTTCTTAAGCACATAAGTAGGTATATTACATGTTTTGTGTCTATATTTTTATATACAATGTATGTAAATCTTAAAGTTTAGGTCCATCAAGTATTTTTACCCTAATAATAGCAGGATCAGAGATATCTACTATAAATGGGGTAAATTTACATGAACATTTATTAGAGTGTAGGACTTTTATCTATCAAAATCAATCAGCTCAATAGAGAAGACAAATTTGTCTTTTTATTTTGCTATTTTTTGCAATGTTTACACAAATTTTATTATTTTAATTTTTTTTTTGTTTTTAATTTTTGGCTTAACAATTAATATTAAGATTTTTGAGCTTTAAAAAATATCATGAAGGGTATTATTTCACTGAACATACGAAAAATTTTCTTACGAAAATGTGTGCAGAAAAAGATTTGAAGTGCAAAATTTCTGTGTAGGAAGTTTTTGTTTTTAATTTTAAGGTTATTTGCTGAAGCTGAAAGTTAAGAAAACTACGAGTTTACAGAAAAAAAAAATCTTTTAAATCTGAAGAATTTTCTTTATATAATAAAAAAATTCAAAATCTAAGACGTTTTTTCTTTATAAAAGTTTTTAGGGTTTTAAGGCTTTATTGTGGAAGAAAGCCCTCAAAAGCTAATTTTACCACTGATTCTTTTTTGCATTTTTTTAAGGAGCTGTATGACAATAAGGAATGCTGCCTCCCGAGACATTAAATCTCTTCAAGTTTTCGTCAACAAATGTCTTCGAAGAATTCTAAGAATCTTCTGGCCACGAACCATATCAAACGATAATCTGTGGCGTGCAACACACCAAATCCCAATGGATGTAGAAATACAGAGAAGAAAGTGGAACTGGATCGGCCACACACTCCGCAAGCCGCCCACCGATATTGCCAGAAATGCTATTGAGTGGAACCCCCAGGGAAGCCGCAGAATAGGTCCACCAGCTCACACATGGAGAAGACAAATTGACATCGAATCAGGAAGAATGCGCAAAAGCTGGAGCGAAATAAAAAATATTGCGATGGACAGATTGGAATGGAAGAAGTTTGTTGAGGCCCTATGCTCCTTATAGAAACGACGGGAATATATATATATATATATATGACAATAAGGCATTTATATATTGTTTGAAAGGACCATTTGGAATCTTTAGTTGTGTACTTTCTAGAGACCCCATCCCCTGGCAACGGCCCTGTTATAAATACTTGTGCTTTTGAAATAAATTTGTTATTAAGAACTACACTAGTTTACATTTTTTTTTGCTCATTGGACTTACGTAAGGGAATGTTCGCTTATGTGGCCCTTACACCTGGTATTTGGGCAATATAAAAAGCTAAATGGAATACAGTTGCACTTCGATTATCCGGCCTTCATTAACGGGGCCATCTTTTAACCGGCATGATGCATGTTTGACTTATATCCCTACTAAGCGTAGTTCACCTCTATTATCCGTGCTTTTATTTTTGTTCCTCTATTAACCGTGCATTACCTCTATTATCAGTGCAGCATATAATATGCCAGGTTGCTTGGTAATTAGTTTATTAGTATTTTTACAGGTTTATTTCTCATTTATATATTGGGAACTTCAGAAATTTTCGATACATTGGGATAAAATATTTTCAAACATTTTTTTTTATGACATGAAGAACATTTGGTGCGATTGTTACCCGATGTTCAAGCATACTAAATACATTCGCGTCAATCATTTACCTTTAACGGCGCAAAAATTATAAGTTTCGAGCAAATTTAAAATATTAAAAGTTGTTGCTTATACATATTAAATAAAAGGCACATAAATTTTGTGATCTAATTGCATTTATCACAGTTTTAAATATATATTATACCACCAAAAAATATAAAATACACACAAAAAATGTTTTTTCATATATTAGAAATTAAAAATAAAACCGCGATTATTTTGGGAAAACGCATTTTTCTCCGGTTCAATGATACTTAGCAGAGTTTTTGTAACTTATTTGCAGGAAATCATATTAAATAATCTTATATTCACAAAATTGAAAATTTTATAACACGAGGCTTTTTGAGGTTATGAAAATTTTGTTTGCTCCTTAGAATTTTTTTATGCCTTTTCGATTTTAGTCTTAGGCTCATTAAAATCTTGTCTTTTATGTATGTTTTGGCGGAATTGACACAGCGCTTTAGTTGTCACAAAGCGAAATATGCTATGTAAAAACTGCCGCTGTAGCCGCCATGAATGAATCTGTCGTAGGGATTCACTCTAGATACCAAATTATGTTCTGAAGCCATGTTTGTTATAAAAAATATATAGAAAGCAAAAAATTAAATTTCACTAAATGTTTAACAAGTTGATGAAATTTTTGCGTTTAAAATTTTTGGAATGCCTTTTTGACTTGGAGGTGCTATTTACAAATTAACTCAGTGCACGCAATATGCCAATTTCAAATATAATTGTGAACGACAGACGCAAAAAACATAAATTTTCACATAATGTACGCCAATTTCTTATAAGGTTGTGATGTTCTTATCCAGAAATTGGCTCGCTGACATCAATGCAATTGAATTTTGAAAACAGTAATTAATTAAAAAATGGTGTAATGTTATATAGTGTGCGGTAAACTATATAAAATTACACCATTTTGTAATTAATTACTGTGTTCAAAATTCAATTACACTAAACGCCGAAAAACCCCAAAGGAAAAAACTGCGAAAGTTTAAAAATAGGAAAATTTTGGTTTCATTTGTAAACCACAATACACTCAGAAAAAAACTGGGGGAATATTACCGAAGTGCTTAGTAATTATACAATTACATCAGTTTCAAGTTAGTTCTACAAATTTCTAGAAAAATATATGGATTTTCTTAAAAATTTTTTACTATGCTTGTATATATTTTACAACAATTTGTAAATATTTTACTAAAATTATTAATGATGTGAGCAAGATTATTCAAGTTGAAGAACATTTGTTTTTTGTTAAACAAAAAAATTAAACAATTTTCTTCAGTCGCTAATTTAAAGTAGACTTTATTTTGCCCAAAAGAGATCTACCAAATTATAATTTTTGAACGAAAAAGAGCAAAGCTTTACCCGTATTTAGTAGTAGATGTTGATTGTTAAACTGCGAGTGGTATTAAAAGTAAAGCACTGGCATACCACAGGCTAACCGAAGAATTGGAAATATATTACAGGCAGAACATTTGTTTAAGGTGTTTAATCAGCGTTTCCAAAAAGCGAATTACAATTATTTCATTGGTCCCAAAAAAAAACATTGGCAAAGTATTGGCTGAAACCACTAAGCCAACGCTGCACAGTAGCTCCTGTAGAACAAGTGAGGTGGTAAAAATCAAAAATTTCATGTGCCCCTAAAAAATATTGAATAAACCTATTTTATAGGAAATATTTCAAATATGCCACTCTTATTACAATCAGATTTTTGGTTCAGAAGATATAGCCCTTCAAAGTTGAACGATTTTCAGTGTTCAAAAAAACAGAACATTTTTATGTAATTTTGTCCGCTTTCAGATGCAGAATCTCGAAAACTAGATAACGGATCGTCATTCTTTTTAATGTTATTGATAGATATATTTATTAAGAGAATATTAAAAAAAAAATTAGACTGTTTGCTTTGTATTGGTCCAGGTACTTTGATATTTACAAACTATCCATTTTGTCAATATTTCTCAACTTTGGTGGAAAATAAAAAAAAAACTATTAAAAACTATATTTACCATATTTTCAAAATAAGTTCTTTGATTAGTCCTTTACCTATTGCAAAAATTTCCAGCTGCCCGTCCTTTCCTCATTTTTTGCTAGAGGTAAAATTTTGAAAAAAGCCATGGTTCAAAAAAGGTGTCGCATGCATTTTTGGGCAATTAATGACATATAAACGCGAAAACCCATTCTTATTATTATTGTTAATATATATGATTTTTGTTTATGATTTTAGGTGGATTATACTATATATTTTAAAACAACCATAATCCCGTTATTAGTCAAGGTTAGGTAGATTTTTGTTTTTCATTCAAGGTAGATTTTGAAAATGTTTGTACATTAGGTAGATTTTTGTTTTTAATTCAAGGTAGATTAGACTATATATTTAAAAATAATCATTATCCCGTGATTAGTCTAGATTAGGTAGATTAGACTATATATTTGAAAAAATATTATAATCCCGTAGTTATATATTTTATGAATTTCCCTAATAATTTCTAATCTTTACTTTATACCCGTTTTATTTTATTAAAATATTTTATTACGGAAAAGTCGTTAACGAACTAACAAATACAACCTCAACATTGTCATGCCCAATTTGCAAAAAGACGCAAAAGAACTTCGGCAATTTAAATGATTCTACAAACGAAGAGAATTATGAATATGGAATCTCACCATTGCACGCAAGAATAAGGTGTATGGAGTTTTTGTTAAAATTAGCGTATACGCTTCCACTAGAGGGGGAACATTTTGATGAAGATACATCAAACAAAGATAAGGAAAAGATCAGAAAGAATCGAATACAAGATGAGTTTTTCAAACAAGTTGGACTAAAAGTAGACTACCCCAAGCACGGACATGGAAACTCAAACGATGTAAACACTTCGAGAAGATTTTTTGGAAATGATAAGACTGTAACTCGAATCACTGGAATAGACAATGAAATCATTAAGAGATTTGGAACGATCTTGAATATTTTAAACTGCAAGGAAAAAGTTGATTCTGAAAAGTATGGAGAATATGCCTCGAAAACTCCATCTCTTTTAGCAAACTTATATCCACAGAAAAAGTTTACCCCGACAATTCATAAAATATTGTCACATGGAAAAGATATAATTGAATATCAGCCTTTGCCAATTGGAGAGCTTTCTGAAGAAGCACAGGAGTCCCTAAACAAATTTTATAAAAAATATAGACTGCTGAACACTTTCAAATCATCAAGGGTAAGACAAAATGAGGATCTCTTCAACATGTTAGCAGCATCTTCCGATCCATTTATTTCATCACTGCGGTATATAAAGTCACGAAAAGAGTTAGAAAATAATTTAGATATACTTTTAGATATACCTTCCTTTACGGACTGTGAGCAATATTTTACAAAGAATTTAAAAATAAATAAAAAAAAATATTAAATTTTTTCTGAAATAGTTTTAAATCATAAAAGCTTTTAAAAGAGACAAAAAAAATAAAAAAATTTAAAAAAACTAAAAAGTATTTTATTTTACTACCCATGAAAATGATTTTTTTACAAATATCAATTTGCTAACCTAAAGGTAGGCACCTAAGAGGCGTAGAACACTTTTCAAACACTCATTTCATAGGTTGATGGATTATCTATCATATGCTTTTTAAATTTGTTGATTATCTCATTTGGTTCGAAATTTATGATTTTTGCAACGAAAAAACTCAAATGGCGCCACTGTGCGCTGGTAAAAACTGTTTTCCCAGTACTATCCAGTCATAAATTGCCATCGGCTCAAAAGTCTAACAACTAGTAGCGCATTTATTTTATAAAAATGATGATGCTTCGATCCCGGCTACAACCGATTTTTTTTTTGGATTGTTTTATACTTTCTAATATTTTTTTTTTTACATAAAATTGATTGTTCTGTTTCTGTAAAAGCTCTTTTAAGAACAACTTTTTTTTTGTTTTCCCAACGTTGGCAAGATGATTCTATCAACCCTTATGCCAGTGCTGATATATTTCATCAGCCAACTGTTACCCGGCCATTATCATTCACTCACGTTTTAAGTTATCAAGTATTATATGTCTCGATAGCTCAGTGGATAGTGCTGTCGGCTGCAATCTGGCGGCCAGGGTTCGAATCTCAGCGGGACAAGAAAAATTGTAAATGAATTATTATTTCTAAATTAAATTTGTCAAATGCATAATAATTAAAAATTAATTGCGACTGTCTATATGACATTAATATAACACTGTACTAAAATACATTATAAAATTTGCCGTGTGGCGATGTCTCAACTTAAAACGCAAAAGTTGTAAACCCTGAACGTAAAAACCATACATCAATCTGGTAACATTGTGAAATAGAGACGGAGGAGATTAGAAAAATAAACAAAAAATCTAAAAATAGAATATTTGTGTCGTTAGTGTTGTCACTTCTGAGTATAATATACAATAACAGAATAGGCTAATAGGAAATAAAACTGCAATTTAGTTGCATTAGATTCGAGGCCATACTTGGGTGTGGGCTAAACGGTCATGGCATGGTATTTTTACGTTTGTAATGTAAGATGAGCGCAGGTTTGATTCTTACAGCCGCAGGTTGTTGAAAAATTTATCGTATATAGACAATCTGACAATTATAAGACACAAATAATAATACTATTTAAATGGAAAATCACTGATGAACCAGTCCATAAAAAGGCAGAAACTAGTCTAGTCTGATTTAAACATTAATATAGTGTTTGTAATTTTTAGAGAAAAACGTTTATTCTTCTTCTTAACCTCAACATTTCTGAATTAGTTTTAATTTTATTAAAGAAAATCTATTTTTAGACTCCTAATTTATGGTTTTACCATAATTTTGCTGACGTTGGGAATATCGTTGTCCCAGTGCTTGTCCGACATTTTTTGAACAGACAAACCTTTTGTCTAATGATATTATCATTTTGCAAAAGCATTTATTGTCAGCACTTGTGTCACTTGCTAAAGTGCCTTTCCAGCGGTGACCCGTTTGTTTTTTTTTCTGTCTGGGTCATCAGTGTACATGGCCATAATGTTATGAAACCCAAAGAAGAAATTGAATTTTTGCAAACAACAGCATAATTTTGATACTGATGTCTTCATTATAATCTTATTTTTGTTCTTCTCAATAGATGTCTTGCAAAAACAATATACCTTAGAAACTAATAAGAATATACTATCTATACAAAATATATATAGGGCAACTATTTAAATTAGTATAGCTTGGGGACCAACTACTTCCAGTTATTTGTACTATCGTAATCATTATGAATTTCTTTTAATGTTTGTGTACAAACTCCTGTTTTCCACAATACCAACACTTTCATAAAAAAATTTATTTTTAAACGTTAATGTAGATAGCTCATAAAAAAGGGTCCAAAGTGACCCTAAAGAATACGAGGTGTTGCTTATAGTTTTTAGAAAATGGTATTATTGCATAAACAAATACACACACACACAGTTAAAGCCATTGGAAACTAAAATGGAAGCAACACTGAGACGTGTATGTATGAAAGTTAATTGTAACTGACTGCACTTTTATGCTGACTGTGTAACAGCACGTATTATACGTCCATAAACGTACATGATAATACAAAAGTTTAACCATTTTACATCATGCCACTATGGGATAGTAATCGAAATAGATTTTGAATTTTTTTTAGTACACAAATAGATTATTGTCAAAAATAATCTTTTCAAAAATCACAATCTTTAAAAAAAAAAAGTTAAAATGTACAATATAAATGATCAAGATTATGCACTTAAAAATCATTTATTGGCAATATTAACAACTCCTAAATATAGGTGTTTCTTAAATGAGAGGGTTGTCAAATAATGGGTTAATATGGTATTATTATCGGAAGAAAATTTAACCCTTGCGAGCAAGTTCGGAATTATCATTGTCCAAACTTTTTTATATACGGTATGAAAATTTTGGAGAAAAAATCGAAGAAATAAAAAAGTTACAGCTTGTTAAATAAACGGCTGGCTCAAAATTTTACATTTGCAATATTTACTTTAATTGTTTTTTTTTCTCAAAACAAGATATTGAAAATAGGGTGCCACTGTACATCCTTAATAAATGGACATTAGGGTGGGGCGATTAGTATGGATGGAAAAAAATCTTAATGGGCGCATCGCGTTTCTGATTCTTGGGATTGTACTGATCAAAAAAGTCCACTTGACCATACGTCTACGGTGAAAATCGAGCTTCCAGATTTTGACTTTACGGCAAACAAGCCCTATTTTGAAATTAAAAATTAACCCCTTAAACCCCACCCACAAATATGATTGATGCTAGACAATCTTCCAAAGAAGAGATTGATACCATAATCTTGGATAAGCTCCTCCGACTTCCTGAGATATGTCCATCCCATACATTGTTACTTTCACAAAATACGGCTAAAAAGTCAAAATGTGGAAGCTCGGTTTTCACCGTACCGTCTAGTGGACTTTTTTGCTCAGTACAATCCCAAGAATCAGAAACACGAAGCGCTCATTAAGATGTTCAAATCGCTCCACCCTAATGGACATGGTTTCAATTGTTTTTTTTTTTTTAGTTTGTTTTTGTTTTGTAGAGGACTAAAAAATCAAGTCCCTAGCGTAGAGACATTTTGAAAGTTTTGCCTAGTATTTTTTTGAAAAATGAAGAACAACGATTTTTCGGTGTTTTTTTTTTAATTTTTGAGTTTACTCTCGTACCTTTTTAATGTGAATCAGAAATTTAAAAATCTGACTATATGAGGGACTAAAGAATGTTTTCGGCTCCACCATGGCAGAATAAAATCCAATATTATGTTTTTCTATTGTAAAAATAATTTTTTTTTTAATAAATCATTTATTTTTTTATAATTTTATAAATATTGTCGTTTTTATTGATTTCTAAAGCTAGTAAACCCCTTAAACAATCTTATGGTACAAAGACCGATTTTGGACAAGTTTTTCAAATATTTTCTATATTGCATTTATCTTGGCCCATATTGCATTTATACCTTTATAAAAAGTTTTGTTGCTGTAATTCTATATGAGTATGTGAGTGTATTTTAACTTTGTACGACAGTTTATGGTTCATAAGGGAGCACTTGATCAGTGTTGTTTGGTCGTCGCTTTCCTTTTTTCCTTTTAATTCTCCAGCACAAACAAACATATTTCCATAAGTGTGTTGTGTACTCCACAGTACATAGAATAGTTACGTTCTAGTACACACAAAAAAAAATAAAAATAAATTTCAATAGCAAAAACCATCGATTTAATAACTTTAATTGCTGAAATTCCGCCAATAACGAAAATTGCTAATTCAACAAGATATTGATAGCTCTTTAATTGAATTATTTTTCAATTAAATAATAACGTATTTAATTAAAAAGTGATCAGTATCGTAAAAATTGTTGTAAAATTGTTGTTGCCATACCAAATCTTTTTTATAGCTTAAATTTTATAGCATTGAATTTAAACCGGCATAAAATTCTCATTCAGTTAGCATATTTATACTTATGTAAACAAATTCGCATAGAAATTAGTTTTTACTTTCTATTGAAGCATATGGACTAAGGAAAAATTGTTTTTGTATTTCTTTTTTACTTTGTAAAAACTAGCACTTTTTTTTTTAAATAATTATTTATTTTTTTTTGCATTTTCTTTCTGATTAAAAAAATTTTATTATACGAAATTAAGCTTCAAAAAATTACATTATTAATTTTATGATTATGTTTTAGAGTAAATAAATATTCAGATTTAAGCAACTCAAACTAAATTATTTAACTTAATAAAATACATAACCTAATAAGAATTAATATCTAATCTAATTAAAATAATTTTAAATATTTATTAATAATACCCTTATACATTAATATGTAAAGGGTTTTCCAACAGGTACTTGACAAGTTTGAATTTAATTTGTGAACTCATTATTTCACGATCATCTAACTGTTATTTTCCTTTTTTTTTAGTAAACTCAACATTTTCATCATGGTAAAGTACACGAACGAACAACGTATGCAAATTATAAAAATGTATTGGGAGTCGGTGACCGCAACTTTAAGAGCGTTAACTCCAATTTTCGGTAGTTATTCTCGCCCTAGTAAACAAGCAATAACAAGTTTAATGCAAAATTTTAAAATTGAAAAATATTCGAAAATGCCGAATTATTCGAAACAAATATACCAGTTTCTCGATTGAAGAATAGCTGCAAGGGTCTACATATTCATTGTGTGATGCTGCCGTGCCAGTGATATAAGGGCTTTGTCGAAGTGCCGAAAATATAGCTGCCGTTCAGGCGTCCGTAGCAAACGATCCAAATCAGTCGATTCAAGAACTGAGTATCGCCAAGACCACTTTATGGCGAATTTTGCGTAAGGGTCTTGGTTTACACTCATACAAGATTAAGCTGAATCAAGAATTGAAGCCGATAGCCGATGGAAATATCTTAAATTGTTTGCCTTTTATTTTAAAAAAAATTTGTCAAGTCCTTATTGAAAAACCCTTTATAAAAATATGTATAAAAACCAACTACAAAAAAAACAACAACAATGTGTTGACGTTTACTTTTGAGCGATAATATAAAAAAAATGTCAAGCTCCGAATTTGAGCTAATATTTAATTGATTCAATTAATTTTTAATCGACAGCTTTTCAAATTTTCAACTAAAAGGTTTAATTGCGAAAGCAGGGAAATATTTTTTTCTGTGTAGTGTTTGCATTATAGCATTTGTTTTTTGTTTTTGTTCACATAGGCACATATGTATTGGATTTGTATGCTCCAATGTGTGTATTTGTATTTAAACTATCGCTTATACATATCTTTAAAAAACTTTGGAGTTTCTGTTGAAGTAGAACCCTTAGCTAATGCTAACAATTACATGCATACTAGGGGTATAACCGAAATTGAATACAGTTTGTAAGGGCTATTCTAAAAATCAAGGATTATATAAACCAGGATTAGCGGTTCTGTGCACTAGCACACAAGCATCGTGGCCTCGAACTTAATTGTGACATCCTGCAACTGGGCTGTGGATTTATTCAACTGCATAGTTAACATAATTTACTTAATTATAAATTTGTAAGGTATTTCAATTTAGAATAGAAGAAACTTTTCTTAAGTATTTTTGAAACAAGCTTCATAACTACTTCACCATTTCATAGAAAAATTTCATTAATACTTTTTTATGATAATGCTCATATTTCAAAAACCGAAACGAATAGGGCAAACCTGAGAAATTTTTTTTTTTTTTTTGGTCCAGTGACTTCATCCAAATTGAGTCAACCAAACCAACCGTGCTAAAAATTACTACAAGTACAACTAATATAGTACCCGGAAAACACTATTCGGTTTGTAAAGCATGTGTTTTGCCAGTTCCAACAGCAAAATTCATTGCCAATATTGTTTTTGCCAATATTACAACCAATTAGAAGCATTTTTTGTATTTTTTTTAATATTTTACACATTTAAATAAGATGTATAATTATTAAAACAAACTGTTTTGCTTTTTTTTAATGTGTTTTATTATAAATATTTCTCAAAATTAATTTAATTTAAGATATTTTAAAAGCACATAATTTTGTGAATTACTAACGTTAAGCCAACGTTGGCAAGTTTGTTTAAAAATATGGGTAATTATCTTGACAATACTGTCAAGATTACTAATCCCACTTTCTGCCAATGCATTACCAACCGTAGCCTACGCTTTGCCAACACTGTGCCGATTGTATTTTTATGCCTGTATATATCCAATATTTAGTTTCATTGGACGAGACACAATGAAGCTTTCATCGTTTTATGAAGGTTTTCCTATATATGGTGAAGCTTTTCCTTTGAGTGTAGGGGTTTAAGTCTCCGCCTTTAGGAACTAGACATATTGTTTGTGGGTTCCTTATCCCGCGTAGACAGAAAAATTAAGAGATTTTCTTAAAGTCCTGAAGGGTGAGCAAAAAGGAGGCGTAGCAAAACCACTGAAGCGAGGAACTGGAAATTTGTTCTTGATTCAGCGCAGACATTTGCTTAGACTGGAATTTGCGAAACTCCCACGGGGAGGTGCATAAAGAAGAAACGTCACCCCTTGGCACCTGCACAGGCTGTTAAAGCGGGAAAGTTGAAATATGTTATGTGCGTTCCTAGTTTCGCGTGGACATCTTAGCTTAGACGTGATTTTTGGGAAATTACTAAGGGGAAGGGCATAAAGGGGGCAAATGAACCCCTTGGTGATCTGCCAACCCGCTAAAGTGAGGGACTTTAAATTTGGTATGTGGAATCCTTATTCCGGATCTAGAAACTTTAAATTTGTAATGTATGTATCCACTTAGTCTGTGATTCAAGCAGGCTTGACAAAAAGTGTGCCACCCTTTAACGTCTTTCCCAAACTCGAATGCTTATGGAAACTTAATTTTTGGTTCTTTTTTTAATCTTGTTATAAATAATGATTAAGAGATAAAGAGAACAAAAAAGCAATATTTTCTATTTAAAAACTTTAATGTAAATAAAAAAATTTATTAAAAGAGAGAATTCACAAGAAAATAAATTTAGTTTGCTTCGAAATATATTCTGGTATTTAAAACTACCAGAAACGGAGTATCGCATTTTTAAGCTATATAAAAATATATATAAAATAGTTCTAAAGTAATATCCCTAAGCCATAGATTAATATGATGATCTAGGTAAATGTAATAAGGGTGAACTGCTTCTGGTTTGGGGTAAGTATTCATAATTGTTTCTAATGTGGCTGTTGTGGATATTCTTAACAGATTATTTTTGGGATAAGTAAATATTTGCATACATGCAAACGAGATTAAAATAAACAATTGTCTATGTATTGTAAAGTAAATGTAAATGTATTTAATTAAATGAAATTCGCAGTTAATGATTAATTGTTAGGGTAAGCGATACAACTATTAAATAGTAACGAATTGGGAAGATGATACATCGCTTATTAATAAGGGCATCGTATATTAAATTTTTAATCTTGATAACAAATTAACATTTATTTTCTTCTCTAAAATGGATTTTCTTCAATATTTTTTCAAATATGACATCAAATCTAAATTAAAATTCCTTTTCAGTTTAACGAAATTAACTTAGCTATCTTAATGCAATCTTAACAAAATAAAAAGGACTACAAAGTGAAATTTCAAAAGTAAGAAAAAATGTTTTAGCGAATTAAATGACATCATCATTACCAACATGGTGACAACAATCTTATAGGAATATTAATTAACTAATGAGTAAAGTAAAATTCACGTTTTAAAGAAACTTAAATCGTAGATATACAAAAAAAACAATATCGTCCATTCCATGAGGGAACTTTCGAAAAATGTAATTTCTTTGGCATCTATCGCCTTGATTTTGTTCCAATTTGGCATACGTATACTCTAGGATGTCTATTACTTACTACCGTCTTGAGTTTCTTAAAATCGTGTCAAATATTCCCTTTTCTATTTTTTTAAAAATCAAAAAATGCTTGAAGAGCCATAGACTATTTCAAAGATTTAAAAAGCATATGAGCAATTCCATTTAATATCACCGTGAAATTAATCGATGTTTTCCGATTTTGATAAAATTTTGTGAGTGTGTGCGGTAGAGAACGCAATTATAAAAAACAATTTTTTTTTTTTTTGGAAAACTCTGGCAACCCTATAGCTTCAAATTGTGGGCTAGGGACTTCACTTAAAAGGTCATAACTTTTGATGTGTAAAAAATATCGATAAATTTATTTTTGCATAAGAACAGCTAGGTTTTGGAAAGTATGTACACCAGAAAATGTGTGTTTTTTTTTTCAATAGTAATAGTAGTTTTTCAATAGCAACAATAAAAAAAAAAAAACAAATTTTCTGGTGTACATACTTCTACATTTTTTCTGATATCTCACTAAGTAAGGAGCTTTCCACTCTGAAATTTTCAGCATATTTAGAACACATGTGTATCTGTTTCTATAATTTTTTTCAAGAAATTGATGTTAAAGTTTTTTTTCAAAAATTTCTATTATTAAAAAATGTGTAAAATTTCTTTTTTATTTATTTCGATATTTTTACACATCAAAAGTTATGTCCTTTTAAGGGAAGTCCCTATCCCAGAATTTGAAGCTATAGGGTTGCCAAAAATAAAAAAAATAATAATAATTTTTTTTAATACTTGCGTTCACTACCGCACAGACTCACAAAATTTTATCAAAATCGGAAAACCGCGATTAATTTCACGGTGATATTATATGAAATTGTTCATATGAAAGCTGAAATTGTATTCTTTACGATTTCATAATTCAAATGCAATTTTTGATTGCATTTTGCAAAATTTATAGTTTTTTTAATAAACAACAACTAAGACTGTTTTGGGACCAGAATGCTAACTATTTGCAATGATTATGCAAAACGCATTTGAAAATTACATTTGCATTATGAATGTATTTTCGTAAAAAAAGTGGTAAATTTTAATAGCAAATCGTAAAGTAGACAATTGATGCTGTTAGAGACCACTTAAATCTTAAAATAATTTATCTACTTTATTAAATATGAAAGTAGTGAATTTTAAAACTTTTTAGATTTTTTTTTTTTAACTGAAAAACGGTAATAAAAACGCGATTTTACAGAATTTGCATAGACATCCTAGAGAATATGTGTAAAAAACATAAAGGAATTTAAGTTACCGACGGTCAGATTTTGGTTGATCTATCAGGAAATGGACGATATATGAAAATCACATTTGCCATATATAACTTATTATCAGAAAACATTAATCTTCAAAAAGACACAGAGAATAAAAATCATAAAAGAAATTAAATAAAAGAAATGTAGGCGAAGCCAATGGTAATTCAAGACATAAGATACAACAAAGACAAAAAGAAACTGATAACAATTGACAAACGAATGGACTGGACTTTGCACAGGATATACAAGAACTATGGGTGGAATACTTATTGGAACATGGTATATGGGAGATAAAAGGAAGGAGTAAAATAAATTGAAAACAGAAAATACAGTCAGTCATATTTATGCAGCCAGAAGTAGCATGAAATAGTAAAAATCATTATAAAAAATACAAAAGCAGCACACCCTTTAGGTTATCAGAAAGGCCACAATCTGAACGTATGTAAAAGTAAAGGCTAAACGCAAAATACATTTTCCAACACCCATAACACAGCAACCGTATTTGTGGACAATCGAATGAATAAGTTCCAACCACTAATGTTTTGGTAGTTATCACTAGAATTGTGTCGTTCATGAACGAACTAGTTCGACTCACTCAATTGAACGATGTGATTCGTTCACAAATATTCGATCTTGGCGTTCAATCGTTCATTTCGTTCTTTGTATTCATAGAACAATTGCATCTATATTCAGTAAAGTTGCTTGCAAGAGCAATTATTTATTTTTCGAAAATAGTAATAATATTGTTTCAAATTTGTAAAAACAATTAAATTAAATAAAATGTTATTTTCAATTTATAAGGAGCTTTCAACCTCTGTATATTTACAAAAATAAAGCAAATCAAACATATTAGCTAGGTTGATGCTAGTATTTTGATCTGGCTAAATATCTCATGAACAATTTTTTAATTATCTCAAACCGTTTTGTAGTGAAAAGTCCGCAAACTAAAGTCTCAGAAATTGCAAAAATTTTCAAAAATAAAAGAACCTCCTAACCTCTAAAATAACATTAATTAAATTCCATTTTTTATTATTATTGAAGAAAAGGCCTTGAGAAATTTTGCAAATTTAATTTTAAATACTTTCGGACACGTACCATACTTGCAGCCTTGGCCGAAAAATGTTATTAATTTAACAATGATCCAAAAATAACTAACGTTTGATCCTTTTTAGCCTAGATATAAGTCCATAGTTAATCCCCCTTTGATTAGAATTTTTCGTGCATATTTTCATAAAAATAGTTTTTTTAAAACACAAAAAAAAATTTATAACATGTTTTGATATTATATTTAACCGTAAACACTCAAAAACCCTTAACCACACAATGCCCAAAATACTATTTAATATTTTGCATCATTTTAAAAGCTGAAATTGAAAAGAATACAAAATTAATAAAAAAATAATTAAAAGATTGCAAATATTGAAATAATTTTGGGCGCTTTTCTTTAAACACGTTATGAGAATTAAAAAATAAATAATTTTGAAGGGATACCTCAATCGTTTGGACCGATTTAATTTTGTCGGATTTAGAGAAAAGTCAGTATTTTTGATGAAAAAAAATTTAAAAATATAGAAACAAAAGAAACTAATTTTAGTTACATTGTAGAATGTTTAATCAAAATCAAAATTAATTAGTTCCGAAATATTAAATATTTTGCTCATCGTCTTATGTTAACCGGAGGTGATTTTGACGATGAGCAATTTTTGGCAGTTATTAGGATTCAATCCGTCCATACGCTAAGTGAACTGAGGAATCAACTTGATAATTCTTTTTTCTCAATTCTCATTATGTGTTTAAAAAAAGTACGCAAATTTATTTTATTAATTACAATCCTTAATTTTTTATTATTTTCTTCATTCATAATTGGAGCATTGTTAGCAATGCAAAATTTTACACATTTTTGTGGCATAGTGTGGAAAGGGTTAACAACGTTATAAACACCAACTATTTTTTCCCTAAGTTGTCGGGGTTAAATATTATACAAAAAAAAAACATAATATTACCCGACTGAAAATGATAATATATGTTCAAGTATTGACATATATGGTTACATATATGAGCATATATGAACATATCTGACATATGAAATCATATATGAACTAATACATTAAAATTTAGGGGTCATATATGGAAATGTATGAGACCATACATGATAATATGTATATATCGTTCCATATATGGCATATATATTCATATAAGTTTTCATATATTATTCCATATATGAATCGAATTTTCTTATTCCAATGTCAGTTGCCCATAAAAGGGTGTTTTTTTATACAGGTATAGAACTTTAAGTTGGCAACACCTTTTTAACTGGCGGTCATTTTGTCAACTGTCACGTGAATTGGCCTCCAAGATCGTGCGATTTAACACCGTTGGACTCTTTTTGTGGGGATATGTGAAGTCGCTAGTCTATGGCGACAAGCCTGAAACGATTGACCACTTGGAGGACAACATTTGCCGAGTTATTGTCAATGTACGGCCACAAATGTTGGTAAAAGTTATCAAAAATTGGTCCTCCAGATAAGACTACGTCCGAGCCAGCCGTGACGGTCATATGCCAAAAGTCATATATAAATTATAATGCCAGAAGATTATCTTTCGAATAAGGTACATTTCATGTCAATTTAAAAAATTCATCTTTGTTTTATTCCATTTCAAAGTTCTATACCTCTATAAAAAACACCCTAGGTTTTTTCTAAATTTTACAATTGTTATTTACTTAAATCCTATGTAAACGAATTTTAGAATGTACATTGGTATGAAAATAGATTTTTACCCCAAAAGTCTTAATAACTTTGGATTTAAAAATTCATGTCTTTAAGTGTAATATTTTGTTTTCTTGTAAAAATTTTGTTGTAATATAATTTTTTGCAATTATAATGGTCCTTGTAAAAAAGACAGAGTAAATATGTCCACAGATAATTTGTAAATGAGTGTTGGTGCAATAAAAATGTGGATGGCGGTTAATCTATATATGGTATCACTTGCCCGTCGGTAGTCCCCAACACATGAAAAAAATATTTGTTTTGAAAGGCAAAATCTAAATTTTTTGACATGAGTAATGAGAGAGTCCATGGAGGTAATTTTTTGTAACTTAACTGCTGTTTAGTTGAAAATCACGGAATTTAAAAAAAAAAAAAAAAAAACATAAAAATCACTTCAGCCAAAACTCAGTGGTCGTCAAATGACAGTTATTGTCGCCTTCCGAAATTATGGTCAAGGAGGGGGTCTAGGGAGCCAATTTGTTTAACATTCTTGGGTAAAAGATCGCGAAAATCAAAATTGCGTCTGCGGAGAGGGATGCATTTTTATAAAACAACCACAGGGTGATTTATTTATTTTTTACGTGATGGAATGCAGCTCTGAAGAATTGAAACAGAAAACACTGCAAACGAAATGATGTTGGAGGAGAAACTTAATTTTAATTATCGGAGTGTGCTATTGATTTGTATTGGCATACAAATTAATAAAAAAAGCAGAAAAGTCATCATGTGCACTTAGAATACTATGTAGGTATAGACCACTGCAAATGTAGTTAAAAACAAATGAAATTTCACTTTAAGAAAAGACGCCTAACATTTCAGTAAATTCATCTCACATTGCCATTTTTTTTTACTGTTCAACAAATGAACCACAATTGTAATAAAAATGAACCAGATATGAAGTAAAAAATAAACAAACATGTATCTATTTTATTTTTTAAATAAATAAAAACTACGGTATAAAATGAATATAAAATCATAATACAGTAATTTGATATGGTTTGTTTTTTGAAATGCACTACAATTGACTATTTTTTCACTTAAAAATGAAGATAGTGTATTATACCTCAAACAACTACAAATATTTACAACTGAAGTTCCCTGAGTGTGGCAGTTTTACAATTATCAATCCCACGAAATCCATTCCGAACCTTCCCCATTTTACGCTATTTCGCTTAATGGCCATTTCGTAAAATGTAGAATGAAATTTTTTGTAAAACTAAGCAACATTTTTTAAACCTAATGCAGTTATATATTTATCACGAATAATAAGGGGAAGATCCCAATGCAAATTATTTCGTGTTCCACCTTTATGTCCACCATGAGAAAGAAGGTGTAACCTCTGCACAACACAATTCAATGAATACAAGTTGTTATTTCGCAACAAATACAATCACTTTTTTTTGTAATCTTGCTTCTGAAATTGCGTAAATCATAAGAAGACATAAAAGTGTAGGGCGTTAACAAAATTATGATCAGCATGCAACATAAACATTCAAACTACTGGCAAATATCATAAATTGTTACAATGTTGTAACAAAAACTAGGGATTGTATATTACAAATAAAAGGGAAATGAGGATAAAAACAACAAAAAGGGAAAAACTCATCTTCCAAATAAACATTTTCTTTTGGAAATGAACCAACTCACTTGAAAATCTTTGATTTTTACTTTTCTTATTTGGTCACGCCTGATTGCATGTTGCTGTATTTGTTTTCAAACAGGGAAAGGAGAATAAAAATGGAAAACATATAAGAAAGCTAAAGACGGCAAAGGTTGACAATGTTTTACACTAATAAAATTTAAAAAAAATCCCTTAAGGAAGAAACGATTTTGTTAGCAATAACCTTGACAAAACTTCCATATATACTGCACCAAAATTAACAACTTCATTAAAAATAACGTTGTATTACATTACTCCAGAGGCCAAAAAAATCGGGCATTGGAACCAGGCACGTAGCTATGCGGGGGGGGGGGGGGGGGGGGGCTTGGGGGTTAGAGCCCCCCCCACCGAAATGATTTGACAAATTTAAAAATTAATACAATTCGTTAGAAAGTAACAATGTTATTGATAAATTTAATATGAAAATATTTATTTTTGACTTGGATCAAATAGGAAATAGTTTTATACGAATCGAATCTTAAAATTTCGTTAGAAAACATCGCCTGCAAATGGGCGGATATCATTGTTGGAGTTGATTTTCGACAAAAGGCAATAAATAAAATCATTTCGTTAGAGATTTCGAAGTCTTTGACTTAAAATATAATCAAAAAATTGTTTAATGAAAAAACAGAAAAAACTAAAATTGAGTTTTAATTAATATATTTGTTGATTCAGAAAAGTTAAACTGAATTCGGTCGTGTTGATGCAATTGTAGTAACAACTAAAATAATTTGTATCTATTTAATTAATATTATTTTCAATTACATATAGTTTTATTCACATCTATTAAAAATTTAATTGAATATTGTTTACTATTGGGCAAAATTACAAAATTTAAAAAAATCACCAAAATTATAAAAAAATCGCCAAAATTTAAAAAAATCGAGACCATTTGAAAAAATCGCAAAATTTGAAAAAAAAAAATTGCCAAAATTTAAAAAACAATCCTCAAAAATTGCAGAAATTTAAAAAACTCCCAAAATAAACGCCAAAATTCGAAAAAAATTAAAAAAAATCACCAAAATTAAAGAAACGTATATTTTCAGCATTAAAGAATTTTTTTTTAATTTTGGCGATTTTTTAAAATTTTTGCATAAAAAAACTGAAAATTTTTTTTATACCAAATTCATTTTCAATTAAACAGTTAATTGAAAGTAAGTTTGAAATCGAACAATAGTTTAATTGAAATTTTTTTGACAATGATTTTTTCTGTCTATTTTGACATAATCTTTTAAAATGGAGATACCACTAAGACTCAAAATTAAGTTTACTTGTGCCGTAAAAGTCGTTACTTTACTTACAGTGCAATCTTTTTATTTAAATTTGGTTTGCTACGCACGCATCTGGTAACATAGTTTTCAGTATTTTTTTTTTACGATATATATTACGATATCTCATATATTTTTTTAATTTTTTAAAACAAATTTAAGCCTCAAACATTGATCGATTGCATAATGTGTTAACGTGGTTCAATGTGACTCAAATTTTCTCAATTTTTTTTTTTGGACTAAATGTAAACAAATTTCTATCGGCGCTAATTGAAATGCGACATTTTAAAATCAAGCAGCTAAACCAGTCTTTGTGCTATAACAATTTTAAAAACAAATACCTATCCGAATTTTATTAATTTTAAAGAGAACCTTTAAAGGGAAAATTTAAAGGAAAAGCTTCCTTGTAAGTGGCAGACAATTTGCCTTTTAATTTGTTTTTTGGAGGGTTATAAATCTTTAATTTCCTGAGTTAAAACGGACATAACTATATAAATATACAATTAATTTCTTAGAAAAAAATTAATATGATGTCATATATAGTTGCGTATAATTGTATATTGCATTTAGAATACGCTAAAACTAATCCAATTAATAATTACGTTATATTTATATACTTAGACATTGCAAAATAATATATATTTTGATATTATATCATATTTAAAAAACACAATTTTATTTTAGATAAAATTGTATATTACCCCATGCAGAGTCACAATAGAAAATTTGTCAATCATATTTTGGATATAAATATGTGTTACAACAATACAATAGTACAATTAATTGTATCATTTTCTGTATAATTGTATACACAAAATTTACCCCAATTTTTGTCTTTTGAATTGATTTCTTTCTGGTTCTTAACCCTAAAAAAGAATTTGTTTTATATGTAAAATTATGAGTTCTTAATTTAGTCTAAGATTTTTTTCAATCTAAAACTCTAAATTTAGTTTCAACGTTTTTTCCGTGTTTGTTATTCAATTGTGTAAGGTAATCAATTCTACAAAATCTTCTTTTTCATTATATTATTTTTTATTTTTGAATACAATAAAATATCCAAATGCTATGGAATTTGTTTCAAATTTAGCTAAAGTCTAAAAGGATTAATAGATATTTCGGATTTTCATGACGTTTTAAAATTAAAAACCTAATACAACTATAGCTTATTTTGTATATATCAGTATCAGTTCAGATATAAATTTATACCTCTATATAAAATCGTATTAAATTGTATCTCGTCATTATTCGGCTGTTATTTAATTATTATGCCCATTTCTCGGATAAAACTGTATTAAGTCTCATATTAAATTTCGTATGATTATATAAAGCATCATATTAATTTTAATCGGGTTATTAGAAGTTGAAACTTTTTTACTTTTTTTTACATTTATCAAGTTTTAGCTACCCTAGACGTATATTAGCACATAAAAATATAAAGTAACGCAATTTTATTTTTCGCGGTTTTCAAAAAGTTTTCCGCATAATCCTTTTTTTATTTAATTAAACTAAAAATTAATATTTAGCTAAAAATTTAACGTAATTAGACAATAACGATGCATATCCAACTTAAAGTACACAAACGTTTTCAAGTTTGATGTGTTTCGCGGTTTGTGAACAAACAGATTAAAGCGTTGTTTCGCGATATAGACATCAAAATTCGCAAAATAATGAACACAATAAGTAAAAAATGAAAAAATGCATTTTAAGGAAATGCACTTTATGCGGGAGGTTTTTGTTGCAAAATGACCTGAGAAAGCGATTTCTATTATTAATACATGATTGCCCATTACGTGTAGGTAAAAATTTAGCAAACAGCAAAAAAAAAAAAAAGCTGTTACTCTAGTGTGTACAAAAAAAAAAATATAATCAAAATAAAAATTCGAAAAGCCCCCCCCCCCCCCCCCCCCGAGACAAATTCCTAGCTACGTTCCAATTTGGAACACATATTTTTTAATATATAAAAAAACTGATCTTCGGGTTTTTAAATTGAAAACCGGGTTTTAATTTTCTTTTAATATCGCTTTGAATTGCTTATATCAGTAATTTTTTATATAAATTTAAACAATTACCAAAAATTTAAATGACGACATTTTAGTCTAAAAATTGGTAGGAATATATAATATTGCCTCAATAAGCTTTTTCTGAAGTTTTGGTACAGTTGTTGCTCTCTGTAGCGGTAGTATTCGAAATTAAAATTCAATCTTTGACACTTGATATATACTGATTTTCGATTTTGAATGTTTTGGTTAAAATCATTCAAAACTAATTATTTTTACTCATAACTCCGTATTGTAGGGTATTCGAATAAAACCCCTCACACAATTAAATATAAATCAAAATTTCTTGTGAATTATTCATTTTTTTCTTCATTATTCCAATGATGTTAATGTTACGCTTTATTGTAGGCGTTTCCCATCAAATGATTTCGTATTATTATTAATGTTTATTAGAGAAAACTTAATACAAAATTTACTTTTATTTTATGAAAGTTTAACACAGTTTTAGCAACCAAAATCATTTATTCGTCCTTAAAGTTGCAAACAAATACAAACTCTATTTATTATGAACATGTACGGTCAACATTTACCCAATACACCTTGTAATATCCGTTTTAAGAAGTAAAATTTTCCAATGGAATACCAACAAAACAAAATAGATTCCAAGAAGGAAATAATAATGCCAACACACAGTTTTACTTTTAGCATTAACGCTCTAAGAAAATTAAAACAAGTTGTAATGAAATTGTGGTTATCGAAATGTTCACTAAATCTTTATCATTTCAAATGATAAGAAAATTAATTTTAGAATAATTAAATAAACTTATTTAATAAATTGTAAAAAAAAATAATTTGTTGTAGGCTGGTACCTGTCCGGACTTTATTCTCGTCTACATAAATCGTCAGGTGGCAATTTTCTCAGAATTTCTAGAGATATTTGTTAGGTTAAATTACAGACTCAGTCAGAACTTTTGGTTCTCGTTTAACAGCATGATTTAAGAATTAAAAGAAAAACGAACAACAACAAAGAACTATCGCAATTTGCCATATACGACTCTGTTATTTTGACAGATCTAGCAATGTAGTAAAAATTAAATTAACTGAAAAAAATGAATTTTCTAGTAAATTTCACACATTTTTAACAACTTTCAAATATTGTGTTGAACACGAAAACAAATAAATATTTTTACTTGAGTTATCATTAACTTTTGTACGTGACTATTTTACAAAATGGAAAATCATCACAAAAAGCTCAAAAACACAAGCCATTTATTTTTCAAGAAAAAGGAAAAATTGCTTTATACCACAGCGTTGTCTACTTTTCGAAACAACCAATATATCCTGGGATCCCAAAGTTAAATACGTAGGTGTAGTTTTAGATCCTAAACTAAACTTTAAAGATCATGTTTCATACGTCATAGATAAACTTAATGTTACTAAAAGAATACTATTTCCTTTCATTAATAAAAACTCCAAACTGAGTTGCGAAAAAAAAAATAATTATATTAAAAGTTATACTATTTCAGTCAATAATGTTTTACGGCGCCCCGTATGGGCAAATATAGCGAATTGTCATATTAAGAAATTACAAATCTCACAGAACAAGTTATTTAAAATCATATATAACCTACCTTGGCACTACTCAACTAGAAGATTGCACAATATTAATAACATCGAAATGGTAAACGTTAAAATAATAAAATTTTGATCAAAGATGTCAGTTATCTCAACATCAGCATATCGTTAACATGGCGGTATCATCAGTAGTCTAGTCTTTTTATAATTTAAGTTTTTATATAAAAAATATACATACAGTGGGGAGCACTTGTGAGTACATGTAAGTACTTTTTCCACCTAAAGATTTAGGCCGAAAAATGTTTGACACTAGAACTAAATTATACTTTTCTAAAGGTACAAGGTACGCTGAATCCAAATCTGGCCTTAGATTCACTCTCCGACATCAGGCGTTCGAGCTATATTAACGAGAAAAGTGTATTTTTTGATCAAAATGGTCCGATTTTTGACCTTCCTGGAAACACATTTTTCATAATACTTGGAACGTCAGCTGAACAATCTACTCTTACCATTTTTTTCAGTTTTTCAATTTTTAAGATAACTTATTTCCTTACGACATTATTGTAAATTGAAATTGAGCTTGTAACAGCAATTTTAAAATCCCGCAATGCAAAATTTAAAAAAATTCAAATTTATTATCAAGTTCAACCGACGATACTGTCGTAAGGAAATAAATTATCTTAAAAATTGAAAAACTGAAAAAAAAAAATGGTAAGAGTAGTTTGTTTAGGTGACGTTCCAAGTATTATGAAAAATGTATTTCCAAGAAGGTCAAAAATCGGAGCATTTTGATAAAAAACAATACACTTTTCTCGTTAATATAGCTCGAACGCCTGATGTCGGAGAGTGAACCTAAGGCCAGATTTGGATTCAGCGTACCTTGTACCTTTAGAAAAGTATAATTTAGTTCTAGTGTCAAACATTTTTCGGCCTAAATCTTTAGGTGGAAAAAGTACTTACATGTACTCACAAGTGCTCCCCACTGTATATATATATATATGTTTTTTTTGTTTGTTTGAAAGAGGTTTTTTTTTTAAATTTTCCTCAATATAATAAATATTAAATGTTCCTTTTTAATTTTTAAATGTAAGAAAAATTAATTTTTGAGTAGAACAGATTTACTTGATCTAAACTCTCTATATATGAAAAAAAAATTATTATAAACACTTGTATAATATTATTATAAATAAAGAATTGAATTGAATAAATATTTTTAAATCGGTTCAACGTTTTTCATATATAAAAAAGTATACGTTTTTTAGTAGGAGCAAACTAAAGTTCCATTTAATTAAAATTTTTTTTGTATAAAGTATTTTTAAAAAATTGAGAAAATTACCCACAAAAAATAAAAACAAATTTCAATTACGAAAACTACCGAAATTCCGCTAATTCAATTAGAAATTTATAGCTTCTTAATTGAATTATTTTCCAATTAAATAATAACTCATTTGATTAAAAAGTGATCAATATCGTATTCCTTCCCAAAAACCAAAAAAAAAAAAAAAATTGTTGTTGCCATACCAAATGCTTTTTTATAGAAGTGTTTCCAAATGTTTTTTAACAGCTTGAATTTTATAACATTAAATTTAAACCGGCATGAAATTCTTATTTAGTTAGGAGATTTATTTATACTTATGTGATCAAATTCACACAGAAATTAGATTTTGTCTTTCTATTGAAGCGCAGGGGTTATGGGCAAAATGTTTTTTGGATTTTTTTTTTTTGCAGAAATTAGCCCTTGCGTTGAAATCAGAGTATTTTTTTTTTTTTTTTTTTGTTTAAAACAATTTTTAGTTTTTTTTTTTATTTTATTAATTAATAATCATATAATTACAAATTATATACTATTACCCTAACCGAGCACTAGCTACTATGGCCTTCGGCGCGTTGTAGCGAAAACAGACCAGTGCCTCTGGTGGGAATCGAACCCACGACCCCCGCACTGATAAGCCAGCACGCTACCAACTAGCATACCGGGGCGCACAATTTTTTTAATTTATTTTTTGCATTTTCTTTCTATTTAAAACAAATTTTAAGTTTTTATTAAACGAAATTAAACTTTAAAAATTACATTACCAATTTTATTATAATGTTTTAGAATAAATAAATATTCAGATTTAAACAACTGAAACTAATGTATTCAACTTAATAAAGTAATAAACCTAATAAGAATTAATATCTAATCTAATTGAAATGAAATGAAATGAATTTAAAATATTTATTACTAATACAACTAAATATGATGTTGATGTTTGCTTTTGAGCGATAGTATAAAAAAATGTCAAGCAAGTTCCGAATTTTAGCAAATATTTAATTAATTCAATTAATATAATATTTTTTAATATTTTTTTCTGTGTAAATTAAATTTACGTCGCAAAAAAAATGAAAAATTTTATTTTATATACAAAATATTATTTTTTTTATTACTGCATATTAAAAAAATTGTGGGCAGAGAACAATTTGCGAAATGCATCTAAAAATTAAATTTGCATCAAAAATTTATTATTTTAAAACGTATAATTTTTTAATCCGTCAGTGTGAAAAGAACAATCGAATGCTTACTATTTCTGGAATTTTTTTTTATTTTGTTTTGTATTTTCACTACAAATTATTTTTTTTGCTCATTGAAGTAAAAATAAAAGTTGGAATCCCCGAGCTATTCGTGGTGAGTACAATTCGGTCATATGCATGTGAAATTTGATATGCTTGTACAAAATTAAATACCTAATAATAAAAAAAAAATTTAAAGTTTTTCTATAAATTTAATATGTTCAATTAATAAAATATTATTAAATAAAAATTGTTTTGTGTGAAAATCTTCGGGACAATATAAAGAACATGGCTTATAAGTGTTGCCTTCTACACTCAGAATATTATATAGGTAAAGACCACTAACATTTAATTAAGTTCCACTTAAATTTAAAAGGCAAGAAGACGATTTGTTCAAATAATGAACCACAAATGTAGTAAAAATTAACCAGAAATGTGAAACAAAGAAAAATGTATTTGTTTTATTTTTTTAAATAAAAGAAACTACTGTATAAAATGAGTGTAAAATCATAATGCAGTAATTTGATCATACATGGTACTAATTAATTGAATGGACTAGATAATTGCTGATTACACTACAATTTCATTGATATTAATTGTAATAAAATTATGTTCATTCGCATTTTTTTATCATTGACTATTGGCAATCATTTAAATTTTCCCAATATAAATAGGCAAGGTCCGGGCAAGATCCCGAGAGATTAACTTATAACAGCGGCCAAATTGTGTCCTAATTCTTTGTTGAACCAAATACGTAAGTGACAATACCAATTTAATCACTCCGATAATAAAATGGAACATTGGTCTAAAATAGAACGATATGGAATTAACCGAGAGACGAGTGGAACGAGAACACTTAACACATTTAAATTATCGGAACGTCCCTATGGGCAATGGGACCGGTTCTGCGTGTGCAACAGGATCGGTGCCTTCGTGCCAGAGACCGGTCCTCTGCTAAACCCTACCCTATGTAAACAAATGGCAACTTTAACATTGGCTTGTCATAGGAGGGGGTCATTTGTCCTGCTCTAAACCACATAGTGGCATGCCACAGGACTAACCAAAGATGGGAATACCACAAGACTGTCGCAAAAGGGCCATGTCGTATAAAATAAACGAAAACTAAACAGCTTCCAATGGGTAAAATTCTGGCCAACTGGCTTTTCTTCTTAATAAGCATTTTGGTTAACCAGTCACATGATAAGTAATTTTAGGACAATTGACACTGCTTAACCCACTTCAGTATTAAATTATACCAGTTCTGTGATACGTTCTTCTTTAACCAGTCACTTTTAGGACAATTAACTCCTCATTCCCCATAGGGGTGTTACATCGGTTAAGTTTCATAACAATTTTGTCCGTGTTATAAAATTTTGCCCCATAGGCGTATTAATACACCCTTGTAATATAAATGGGCTAGCTAAGGGAGAGATCCCGAGTGATTAATATTTATACAAAAGCCACAAAATGATTTTTTTTTTACTTATTTACGTGATAATACAAATAAACATACTCGAATAATAGGAAGTTAGTTCCTCGTTCCATTTTGTTTCCCGTATTTAGTATTACAATTCCTATCGATCTCTGTTCCATTCCTATGTAAAGAAATTTAGAATCTATTTTTTTTTTTTTTGTAAACAAATGCTTTTTGCACAATAAATAATTGCATTACAATTAAATGGTAAAGACATTTTTTTGTGCAATTTGAATGCTAATGCTAATGAAATTTCAATGCTAATGAAAAAATCCCAAGTATAAATTTGATGTGGTTTGTTTTTTAATGAACTACAAATGTAGTAAAACATAAATTTCTTCTGCAAATGACTGCTTTTTCACTTCAAAGTAAAGATAGTGTATTTGCTATTCAAACAACGACAACTATTTACAGCAAAAGTTTCCTGAATGTAGCACTAAATTGGGAGTATGAGTATTACGTTTGTGTTAAATGGCAAAACTCATGCGCTTGAAACCATTCAGAAATGTTGCCAGTCAACTTTTCCAGATAGGATCATGAAAATTTCAAAAAGTCCTATTTGGGTAAGAGTCTTAAGTCGTCTATTTAAGTTCTTAAAGCGTTAATAAATGTTTAGTCTATCATGTACTAAATGAATATGCCACCAAAATACCACGTACTAACTTAACAAATAGTCTAACAACAGTTACACTAAATGTTTCATATGAAAAGTCACTTATAAAAAAACAGCATCTGACTGATTCAAACTTTGAAAAACACAATAAAAAGAAGTATGTAGAGCAATAATGAAGAAGAAGTATCGGTAAAATTTTCACTGACAGACGACTACAGTATACAATTTCCTTGATTTGACTTTTGTAGCAGACATCTAAACATGACTTATGACCGTTACGTGATGCAACATAAAAATGCCATTACACTCGTTTCGTTTTGTGTTAAGTCAAAAACACACATACACATACATACGCTGACAACACACACACACATTCATGCACAAAAACATACATACGTGAGTATTTAGAAATGTAACGTATTACGTGTATAGAAGTCATACATGACGTATGAGTATCTCACGTTATGGTTTTGTGTTCATGACACTGACATAGAATCACATTAGTACAGTAAATGCTCAACAAATTATGAACGATAATAATTAATTTTTTTAATTGTTTAGGCCTAAAAGAAACGACTTTTTTAAATCCTTAGTAAATGAATCTACATCACGGTATAGAGGCCTCCGCTAAGTTAATCCTCCTTTTAAGCAAGTAATACAATATAGAGATGGCACTAATCCAGGAACCGTGGATCGTGAGCTACGTTATGAGGGGTATGAGACTCGGAAATTACACTCTGTATTTAATACAAATTTTAATAAACCCAGAACTTGCATTCTGACAACGGAGAATTTGAAGTGTATTCAGTTAAATCAATTTTCGAATAGGGACTAAACGGTCATAAGGCTGATTACTGATGGGGGTCAATTATTATACAATATCGTCTGCTAAATTTGCATGATAATGCCATCGATCCGCTACCGGGGATTACAAGGAATTTGTTGGCTTTCTTATCACGGGAGTAAATGTGAACCATATTTGGTTGCGGCGCCAATATACACCATCTTCTATGGGTCATTGAATAATAATTTCATTGAATATAATATACATTGTTGTCAATTATTCCAGTTTTTATTTTGTTCGAATAAACGACCAAAAAAAATTTGATCAAACGATTTCTTTTTAAAAATTGTTCACAAGTTTAAGTGCTAACGTGCTGTCGTGGTAAAATAACTATATTTTTTTATAGTTTTGTATAGTTTAAACTTGAAGTCATGCTATATTTAAACGATAGCAGTTTATCTGTGAATTCCTTTATATTATGGGGTGTCACAAAAATAAATCGTACAAAAATTTTTAATTTTTGTGCCGATTTATGTGTGGTTGAAAAATATTTGTCTGTGTCATGCCTGATAGTTTGCTTCAAAGTCAAATCGTATATCTTAACGATTAATAATCGCTTTAAAATGTTAGTTATTTCTTCAACAGAGTTTTGATTTTATTTTGTCCATTACCATTTTTTATATACATTTTCTTAATTTGGAAAAATGTTTATTAAAAGAAGTATTTTTTTTTTTTAATTATTTGTTTCATTCGATTAATCGTAAAAATTTATTCGAATTATTCGTTATTCAAAAATCATGTTTTTAAATTGTTCGTTCAAATTTTCGTTATGTTCGTTCGATTAAACGAATAATTTTTATTCGAGTGACAACCCTAGTCGATAGTAAACGTAAGATCCGATTCAACATTTTTAACGAGAAGTAGAGGCCAAGTTTCGGACCTAATACTTACCTGCCAATCAGACAGTATGGACATTAGAAATTTATAGTATCAAAGAAAATCTTCCTTTCTAATCGCAAGTACTTAGAATTCAATGTAATTGAAATGAACCTAGAGGAAAGTTTAGGAATACTAGAAGGATACACTGGGATATATTTGGAGAGATCATACAAGTAACTTAAAAGATAATGAAACATTGGAAAGCAAGGAAGATATAGAAAATATAGTGACAGATACTAGACATTGGAAATCAAAGAAGATATAGAGAAGCTAGTGATATATATGGAAAAAATATTTACGAAGGCGCTAATAACCTCTTGTACTAAGAACAAAAGCATCGGGAGAAAACATGAACCATGGTGGAACAATGATTTAAAAGTTCTTGTAAAGAATACAAGGAAGGCATTAAATGCATCAAAAAAATGCTACTGTTGTATTAGACAGCAAGAAAATAATTCCAAAAGCATTTAAGGAAATTGAAAAGGGAAGCTTTCACAGATATCCTTGAACATATTGAAACTGTGGAAGATACAGCCATATTAATTAAAATTATATCAAAACCGGAACATTTGCCATTCAAGTATGGTAATACGTAGAGAAAATCGGCATGAAAATTGTTGAGTTGTTGTTTTACACCAACATTCCCGAGTGTAAAATTAATTGGGCAATATACAGTAGTTGAAATCACACCTAACTTTATTTGGATGAGCTTCATTGAGGACCTCATCATTGATAACAAAATAGAATAGACGATAGATACGTTTTGACTATATGTCTTATATAGTCGAAATGTATCTATCGTGTCGAAATATACCAGGTGTAAATGCAATTTATCCGATTATCTTTCAGAAATCTGTCAAGAGCATAACACCATTCCTAAGGGAAATCTTTAAGGACTGTTTAAGACTGTCAAATGGAAGCCTAGTAGGAAAGACGCTTCTGATGATGGTAAAGTCAGACCTCATGATATACAGGTCACATTAATTTAAAATCTTATACAAACAGAAAAATAAAGTGCCAACTGAATTGAAAAGTGTATTAAGGTTGCTACAACCAATAAATTCATTTAGTACAACAATATTCAAATGCAATTATGGTGGTGGGCAATTACACTAACGTTGTAATTGCCCACCGCTATTTCGAAGTAAAGCTTTGATTCTTATTTATTTCTGGAACTGTAGAAACTAGTCGATATGAACCCACCGAGAATGTTAAAGAACAGCAAGATGAACAAAGTAAAGTATTATAATGAAGTTTATTAAGGAAACACTCATGGACCTGTGAAGAAGAAACACTGGCATCACCACCCCAAGTTTTACCCTAGGAATCTCTTTGGACATAAAACTGGTCCTGTGGACATCCACAGAAAAGCGGTCCTGACTTGGTATTGTTACGTTTGTAGTGTAAGAAGAACCGCAGTTTCGATTCTTACGGCAGGCAGGTTGTTAAAATATGTATCATATAGAAACAATCTGACAATTATAAGACACAAATAATCATTAAATTTAAATAGAAAAGCACAGATGAAACCTGCCCATTAAAAAGTCAAAAACTAGTCTAGTCTAATTTTAAAATTAATAGGGTTTATAATTTTTAGAGAAAAACTTTTATTCTTCTTAACCTCAACCTTTCTAAAACAAAAAAAAAACATAATATCAATACAATTTCAATTAAACTTTTTATTTATTATGATATTTTTGAGCAATAATTTAATAAAATTTTTATTTATTTAAAATTTTAACGATAAAATAAGTAAAATACATAAAACTTTAATAGAAAATAATAAAAAGTAAGCAAACTAAAAGTGTTGCAATTATTTTTTAGTGTAAAAAAAATTTTTCATTAACTCCCCCGAGTTCAGTTGGTAAGCCTAAATGCTCCATTAGTTATGCCGTTCGATGTCGTGACGAATCAGTTGTTTCGTTCATGATTTATGTGTGGTGCGTTTTTGAAAAACGCACTATTCATAAACGGCACGAAACGGCAATACTAATTGAGCGTTAAGAATCGCAGTGTACGGAGTTTGTATATACTCTTTGATATTAAGTTTTCTCAATATTACAATAATTTGTACAAATTCATACCAATTTTTACTAGAAGGTGTTCGTTTACCCAATAATCAGTAGGAAAAAATAATAGAAAGTAAAGTGACAGTTCGATGCCAAAAAACTTACAAGATGTTACTGCATAAATTTTTGCCAGTAAGAATTTGTAAACAGAAAAAAACATGTGATTGAAAAAATATATTTGTATTTTACGTAAAAAAAAACAAATTTATAATTAAGTTATAATTGTTTATGAATGTGATAAATATAAAAGAGTTTACTAGCGAACATGTTAAAAACTATTTTGAAATGTTTCTGATCTTCATTTTCAATTAACTTCTATCCTTTTCACAATGACCAGTTGATTTTTTTTATATTTGGTACTTACTTACAATCAGCTGTTTAATCTATTTTCTTACAAATTTTCTGTTCTTTAACTTTTTTGTACATTTTAATAAATTTGGTCGTACTCTCTGTAATATTGTTACTGAGTAATTTTTTCTGGACTTTACTGGAAAAGTAATCGAACAGACTTATGATATATTAAATTTTTAATTGAAAATCAATTTGGTACACACAGAATTTCCAGGTTTTTTAACCCATATGACAACAAAGTGAGCAAAATGTCAAAACTTAAAAGAATATCAAAATTGAGAACTAAAATTTATTTAATTTGAAAAATTGATAATATTTGGAAAAAACGGCAAAATTTGAAAGGGGAAAAAAATGTTGACAAAAAAAAAAATTAAACATTTAAAAAATCGCTAAAATTAAAAAAAAAAAAAAAAACCCAAAAAAAATAAAAAATCCCCGAATATATTTTTTTTTTTGAAATTTTAACGATTTTTAGATTTATTTCCAACTTTTGGCGATTTGTTGAAATTTTACTTAAAGTTTTAATAGCCTCTACTAAAAATTAGATTAAAATTAAAAACCATATACAATTAATTTGAATTAGTTTATAACGAGCTTTCACCTTTCGTAGATTTACAAAAATAAAGCAAATTAATTATTTTTTCTTGGTTGATACAAGTATTTCGATCTGGGTAAAGATCTCATCAGTACCCGAAGTTTTAGAAAATCTAGAGTCACCATAATGGCAGAGCTTCAACAAAAAAGAAATTCCAATAACAAAGTCCCCTGAAGATTTCCTTGGGCAGGAATGAAATCCGGATAGGGACACGCCTACATCAGATTGTTTTTCACAATTTGTTAAATAAGTTTTGGGACTTTAGCACATTTAATTACTATAAATGCAATTAATGTTTATCCCGATGAAAATAAATTTAAAAAACAAATTAATCATTAAATTTTGCTCCAATCTTATCTTCTTAGGAAATAAACACGTGGCTAGGTTTTTTCCTAACAAGCATTATGACGTTACTAAAACTTGAATACAATTTTTGATAGATATGATTAAAATCTTAATTGAAACTAAAATCAGTTAAATACTTACAAATTATTTCCTTAATTGGACAAAAATTCAATTAAACTTTTAATTGAATCAACAATTATTTTTATTGAATCTAGACCTTAGTTTCTTCTGTGTACATGTCAACCTCTAAACCGAATCCAACATTTATTTTTTATGTAAACTTCTATCTAGAACTTTACAGGAGGCGCAACACAAAGTAGTTACATATTTTATGTCTGCTTAAATATTAGTCATAATTTATAGATCAGTTGTTGTACAAACGAAACGTTCATTTATTATTCTTTACCTCCATCCCTTTATTAAAATTCTTATTTCATTGTTGTTTTTTGCTATTTTTTCTTTGCAAACATTGATACTCGATATTTAGTGGATTTAATAGTTCAATTTTCATTTAAGACGATATAATAAAATCATTTATTTTCAAATCAAAAAAAGTACTTATTTGCAACTCATTTCAACCCCCACACGGGTGGCCTAGAATAAGTTATTGAAAAAAAAAAATAAATAAATAAAAAATCCACAAAAAGTGAGTATAGGTTTGGAAAGCACTATATTTTCGTTTTTCGAAAAAAATCTGTAGACAAATTCAAAAGTTATGCTACACATGGCTACAAAATTTTAGAGTGGTCAAGACCCGCCGACTAAAACATAATTTTCTAAGGGCTTTACATCCAAGATATCTTAACATAAAGTTTAGAAAAACCCGGTTCATTGCTATATTCGGGACGATACACCATGACTTTTTTACAAAAATTTGTATGTTTTCTGACCCCAGGTTTAACATTTACAATATCTTATCAGGTTTTTGAGATATCCTAACATAAAGTTTAGAAAATCCCGCTTTTTTACTAAAACCGAGATGAAATGGAGAAATTCTGAGGCGAGATTCGAATTTGTCTGCAGATTTTTTAAAATAAGTTTTTCTGAAATCGGAAATATAGCGCTTTCAAACCCTATACACACTTTATTTGCAGTATAATTTCGTCCATACCCAATTCTGGACCACCTGTGCCCTGACGTCTATGATTGTTTGTTAACTGGTTTTCGATTTCGAAGATTTTATTTTCATTAAAAAACTTTTATGACGGTATTAAACGTTGTTTGTTTCACGTAATACCTTGTACACTAAGAAAAAGTTTATTATATTATCGATAGGTGCAAATTGTAAAACAAAAGCTTTCATTGTTTTGTCAGAATTACCTTGCCAATGAGTTTTATTTTTGGGAAAAAAATAAACGTTTTAGTTTTTTATTCTTGCTTTCATTTGAAAGTTTTATTTTGCGTTGCAGCCAATTCCTTTTTTATTTTTTTCAGAAACATTTTGCCTAGTATATTAAGGTATTATTTCAATTCAGGGTGGAGTACAAAAAGTTATAAAACCATGAAAACTTACTTTAGAATTTCATTGAGATAAAAACAAAAGCACTTAATACCTTGAGCGAAATTGCGTGCAATAAAATTCGATGTAAAGAGTATAATGTTGCCTTTTTATATATATTTTGGTAGCAAATAATTTATAACTTTATTAGTAGTGATATTTTTAAATGCACTTAACGAAACACAGCCAACGCCACTTAGTTATTAACTCGATTTAAACTTCCTTTGAAATATTAAACAAGCCAAACGTCTTACGTGTATTGCTGTAATTTGTTATTGTTTTTGTATTGCTGTAATTTGTTATTGTATTGCTGTAATTTGTTATTGTTTTTTCGTTCGTGTGAAGAAAAACGTCTTCTAAAAACGGGGGTATTAGTTTCCCGATTAAAAAAAACTCATACATAGTGATATAAAATTTCATCCAAAAAATTACCCGATTAAATTGTATCAAATAACATCTAATTGTATCATATTACATTCATTTAGATAGAAATAGAAGTGATATGATATATTTTTGTCCGAAATTTCTCCTCATCCAATTTTATCTAATGATACTTTATTCTATAAGATTAAGATTATCGTCCATGTCACTACTTTAGAAAGTTTTGCAATTAGAACGAAATTTGAAATTTGGTGTTCTCAAATCCTGAAAGCTTTCGAAAACTCGAATTTTTTTTTTTCAAAATTATTATCGAAGTGCCAAAAACATATGGCTTTATGGAAAATAAAAAACATATGGAAAGTAAAATGCTTTTAAGAAATGCTTCTAAAATTGTTGTCAATTTGTTTGAGTGTTTTCTAGAATATCAAAACAAAAAAAAATGTTTTTTTAAAACAGTTTTTTAGAGTATAAACAATACAACCAAAAATACAATAAAATCAGAAATAAGTAAAAAAAAGTTCTAAATTTTTAATATTAAGCACCATTTTTGACCCTAAATTGTAATTTATTAGAAAAAAGGGCATTCGTTTTACTTTCGACCAGGCTTTTTTACACGAACTAAAACGAATAGAAAATAGAGAAAAACGTTCTGATTTAATCGCGAGAACACCGAAAACTTCAAAAATTTTCACTTTCGCTCTGATTTAAAAGTCGTAACAGGGATGTATATCTACTTTAATGGTTTACATATTATTTTAAATATAAAAATCGTATGGATACTTCCAATCTTGAAAATATTAATATAAGGTCTTCTCATAAAACACGCTTGAAAAACTATGTGAAACAAAAAATATATTATAGTGTTCAAGATACAAACAAGTCTGATATAAAGGGTCCGCCATCTAATGTTTTTTTTTCAACTAGTGCTTATTTCGTGAATGGTAACACTTAGCTCATGTCTCATTTGACAGATAATTAGTTTTATCCTTCCGCTGAACGAATATGGTCCGTATGTTTGTTATCTTGTGAAAAAAGTGAAAGAAACTGGCATTCTCATCGATAAACCAAAGCGTGAAAAGCCAAAAACAGTGCGTACACCCGAAACTATTGCTGCTGTGGCAGAAAGTGTGCGTGAAGCGCCATCAATATCAATTCACCGTCGTTCTCAACAATTGAACATTTCGGAGACATCATTGAGACGAATTTTGCATAAAGACCTTGGTATGACGCCATATGACGCCAATTGGTTCAGGAGTTCAAAAAAAAAAAAGTTATTTGGCGGACCCTTTATTTATTTATTATTTCAGCAGAAATCAAAAAAATTCAATTAAATTATAAAGAGTTCTATTTGAAATGCAGAAAATTTTGCAATTGATATTGAAAATTGTCATTTGTAATTAAAGAAGTTATAAATTAAACTACTTTGCGTTATATTCAAATAGAAATTAAAATATTTGCGTTCCTGATCAACAAAAAGTTACATATCAAATAAAAAATCAGATCTCATTTGCTATAGATCGATATTAATTCTTATCAAGTTATATCCAATTATATCCCTCAAATATATTACCGGATTAAGTTAGATCAAAATTGATATCAAAATGGTGGGATCCAAAAATATCTTATTTAAGATCCTGATAGATACCAAAATATCTCGTGGGACTAATTTAGATCTAATTGGATCTAATTAGATCCAAGAAGATAAGTAATTTTTGGTAGATAGAATGAGACATTTTGAAATTAAATTTGATTTATTTATATCCCATGACATATATTATATTTAACAAAAATATAAAAAAAAAATTTAAAGAAAAATAGTTTAGAGTTATTCGTAAATCCGGTTTTTCGTCTCGAATAACGCGACATTTTCGACTAATATTACAGCTAAAAATTTCACGTAAATAAGCATAATAATAATAATTTGCAATTTTAAATATTTGCAAGTACAATATCCTGAGAAGACAATTTTGCGTTGTTCCTTTTTGTGTCTTTTCCCATTGTGCTTTTTCGGATTTTGCGATTTTGTGCTTAAAAAACTTTTTCTTAAAATTGTTTACATTATAATGATTTTCTAAATATTTTCGGGCTTAAAATATTTTTACAAGTTTGATATAATTTTTATTAAAAATAAAAATTATATTTTTTCGACCTTTAATTGAGCAATGAAAATGAAAATTATTCAAGTTCGAGGCCATACTCAATATTTCTTTATTAGGATATTGTCCTAACAAATAATCTATAGAGTTTTTATTTTCAAATTTATAAATTGACCACTTTCAGGAATTTTATAGGTTCCCATCATCAGAACACGTTTTGAAAGAAGTGACAATCCCATGCAAACATCAAACATTCATATAACCTAGTTTTCCCACTATATGAGCTCGAAGGTAAAGATTATCACTATTGACCAAAAATAAATTGAAAACTTGATCGTTATGTGCAAGCTCTACCTGTGGTTGATATACGACACACAAAAAATAATTTTTTTGTTCATATAATATTAATTTTTTTATTAACTTTTAAAAAATTTAGTTTAGTTTTTTCTTTTCTTTTTTTATTTCTCTGATAATAACTGTGAATGATTTAAAAGAAGGTTTCCTACCAGAGCAAACATCAGTTTCGATGAAAGGGATTAAATCGTTCAATTTTTTTTTTTGGGGATTAAATGTATGATACATTTTTTTTTTTAATTTCACATGCGGTGGGTGTTCCTGTGAAAGACCCTTAATGTTAGTAAAATATACCTTTACTACTTTAAAGTCGTTCAAAATTAGTTTGGGCGAAGATCAAATATTATCGCTATCTATTTTTAGTTTTACTATTTTTACTATTTTTAATTTTTGATAATTTTTTTTAGTTTGTACAAAAAATTTTAGATATCAGCAATCCAAGCAATATCAATAAACGGAAAACCCCGGAAAACTACCAAAGTTAGACCCTCTGAAAAATCAAACAAAGCATTTTTGGTTATTCGAACGTTTTAGTAGTAAAACTGGAATGAGAAATTTAAAAAAATCGTTTTTCGGACTTATTTTTATATGTAAACCTTTTTCTTTATAATTAGAGGATACTAACAGGAATCTAATGCAAAAATAGAAATATATTCACAAACAAAAAGTAGGCACTGAAAGGGTTAAAAAGTCGTAAATTTTTTGAACATCCTTGCTAAAGATTGGAATATTTATTTATTTCCCATAAATTTTTAATATTTTGTATTCTATCAAAACAATATTTTGGTAAAACTATTTTAAATAGTTATAAACTATTCTGCACTCAGAATATTATGTAGGTTACTATTTGTAGTTTAATAAAAAAGTTTTCAATTTAGTTAAAAATATGGGAAAATGCATTTATTTTTTTAAATATTAAAAATTTATTTCAACGTTTTCATACATTTGTTCAAAATAATACTGATTTTTTTAGTTTTATTTATTATGTTCATTAATTTAAAGTTCCATACAAAATTTAACCACAAAAAAGGAATATTGTAGTTTATTTGATTCCGTTAAAGTTATTATTAATTTAAATTTTTATTTGTTGCCTGCTTCACAAATAAAATTCAAAAAATGCCAGTCTGTTTTTTTTTTTTTTTATTAAAATTGTTTGTTTATATACTGTTTTAATTATTTCAACTCATATTATAAGAAAGTGAAAATGTTTATACATATACCAAAGCAATTCAAACAAGATATGCATGTAGAGTGTGTGTTCACATTTTGTAGAACAAACAAAAAACAGAAAGAATTTCAAATAATTGAATCGAACATTTATTGATCTGCAGTTAAAAAATCTACTTAATATTAAAAAATACACATTTACAGGTTGTAGTTTAGATTTTCACCAGAGACTATTGTCTGTTTTTTAAGAGAAACGAGATTCTTCTATTGTTGTGTTGCTTTCTTTAAAAAGGATATAGCGAAAGGACCCCAAAAATTAAAAGCATTGTCATGAAATAATGTTGTCCAGCTAGATTCGTGATTAAAACCACTGTGTAGGGGGCAGTTGGCTTGTAAAGCCTCAGGTATAAAACAAAAGTACGAGTGTAGGAAAAAAGAAAGTGTCTTAATTAAAATTTCCTAAAGTCGGAAACGAACAAAAAATTTGGTCGAAGAACTTATTGTATATATTTTGTGCCAAAAACGTAGCATAAATTACAATAAAAAAAATCAAGATCACTTGGTTTGTTAAAATGAGTTCAATAAATGTTTGTTTCCCCATTTGCAAACGGTGTAAAAATTATGATACCTGATGAAATTTTTTCAATGAAATAAAAAAATGTTTGCATAGTTTTAGGCTGTGCAACAATTCATTAAGTAGTAAAACTGATATAAATAACTGAATTAAAAAATTATTGGAAATTTATTAAACAAATATGTAGTTAATACGATTTTTTTTAACATGTTATTTTAAAATAAAAACTTTTAATGAATCGAACAAAAGAAAAAAAGAAAAATAACACTTTTGTTTAACTCAATGCAAATTATATACAATAATGTTTATATTGTTAAATTATTAACACTATAACCCTGTGATTATATACCTATGCGGAATACATATATTTATAGATTCATGTATACAACTTTACAGTACAATACCGATTAATTGTGATGCATTAAACTTTTTTTTGTTTAATGCTAAAAACTTGATAAATTTGTCTAAAGGATTAAATCTTTAGCCGGCAAGCCAGCATCCAGCCGGGTTATTTTCCGTTGGCCATAAATGCGCCAAGTGAGTGTTTTGTAGAAGAAAGAAGAAACTAAGTTATCTGTCAGAAAAGTAAGTGGTGAAGTAATTTTTTGCGTGCAGTATAAGGTTTGGAAGCGATAAAGTGTTTATATTAAAATTTCGCAAAATTTAATAAAATAAATATTGTGAAAGGAGGACAATTTTCAAATATCTTAAAATCATATTTATCTTGACTAGAAGCCGTTGAGAGTAAACACAAAGTAAGACTGAAGCTTAATTTTTTAAGAACGCTTTTATATTGGTTCAAGAATACACACCTCTAAAGGACATCGTCTTAACTTGCAAACGCATGGACGGATTTTTATAAAATTTTGCAGATAAACCTAATTGAGTAGTTGTAGCAAAACGTTTCAGTTTAAATAACATATTGGAGTAAAGGTGCCTTTTTGCTTAATTTCGAGTTATTCCATAAATAAAAATCGAAATATCTTCTTAAGTTAAAAAAAGATTTTTGGACTGTATTTATATCTTAGCAAGAGGAATAATTTATGTCTACAATTATTCAT
The DNA here is from genome assembly GCA_021234595.1 of Delia radicum. Lineage (NCBI taxonomy): Eukaryota > Metazoa > Arthropoda > Insecta > Diptera > Anthomyiidae > Delia > Delia radicum. The sequence continues at coordinate 196,573,022 of CM037852.1, forward strand.
ATTTATTGACTCCTTTTTCAGATTCACTCTCATCCTATTTTGGCTCATTTCGCCTAAAATATGCAACAAAAAATTAATTGGTTGAAGACATAGTATAAATTTCATAGCAAAAAGCTTAGGCAGGTTTGAGGTTTAAATTATATGTCACGAATTCTCGATCATTATTTAGTATTCGAAATATTTTAGCTATTCGATCAAATAGCAAATAATCCCAGCAAAACTTTGGTAATGGGTGCTATAATGTAATGCATTACCTTGTAATGTGTACTCCGTATATGTATCATTATTTTCCAACAAGAAGTAATGAGTTACCGATAATTAAACTCTCATGGATTACCTTGTAATGATATCTCATTACATTTTACATTACTTCAAAACATAAAATTATGACTTACCGATCATCAGTTACATAATGCATGAATTATAAATGTAAAGTAATTATTAATATATATTTTTGAAAATCTATTTATAGACACATTACTTTGTGATTTTTTTTAAGGAAGAGTGTAAGGTGTTTATTTTTGATATACCTAACGAAAACACGAATGACAACAACTCATTTACATTTTAAGCACTAAAATATTATATGTATCGATAGCTCAGTTGGTAGAGTTCTCCACTAACTAATTGTTAAATAGCAGAGACCCCAGGTTCGAAGCCCACGTAATTTATTTAATAAAAAAAATAAATAAAAAGTTATTTATATAATTAAAAAAAATATCTGTAAACAAAAATTTTTTATCCATTTCTTTTTTTTTTAAAAATCTATTTATAGGCACATTACTTTTTCCCACCATGTAAACATATAAGTAGTCAGTTACTTTACCCCTACAAGGTAATGGGTCCACCCATTACTTTTTGGCTCATCGCCTGTAAAATTCATCAGTGAAGTAAGGTGTAATGTAATGCGTGAAGTCCTATCGCGATACATTACTTTACCCATGATTTGGCAATGTGTGGTTTTGCTGGGATAGCAATATCCAGCTTGGAATGATGTAAAAAAAAAAAATATATTCAGTTAAGTGCAGGGGTATATCTAATTTAAAAGAAATTAGTGTAAACTTATAACCACTGATAATCGGAATTAGACTGTAAATATTTATAAATGCAAAATTCGCTAACTACGTCATGTATAAATATAATATTAATATATAAAACTTGTGTTTGTGTTGTTGTTGTTGTGTCTATTTGTATCCGAATGTGTTGTTGTATACACTGTTGGTTTTGTGAGTGTTTAATTGCTTTAAATTGTATAATGTTTAAATAGTTTAAATTAATTACAAATTATTTTTATGCTTAAGCCTCCAAATAAGGTGATTAAAAAACAGGCCTTTTGGGACAAAATACCTTGCCATAGATTAACAAATAAAATGTTTTTCAATTTAACTTTAATTAATTTGAAATACTAACATCAATAAAGAAAAAATATTATTGTATTTACTTTAAAGGTTCTGGGCAATAAAATGCACAGAAAGGACAAGTTTCATACAAAGCACAAACTCCATACAAAGAAAGCTGCTTGTGGAACATAAAGTAGAACCTGTTCAGTACTTGAAAATTCAAAAGGTTTCTTAATTTTAATAAAGCATTGTGGAACGTAATACCTTTTATATGGAATGCACTATTAAATGAGATATTAGATTTCATGACTAAAAATATATTTTAATATGGAATCAGTTCTCGTAACCGCCATAATTTGATTGGGAATAAATTCGGTGACTACAACTGACTGCTGATCAAAATTCCGAAAAGGTTTTGAAAACTTGGCTCGGATTTAATTTGTACACTCAAGGAACTTCTGTTGTAAATTTTTGCAGTTTTTTAAGTTGTAATATAATATCTTTATTTTTAAGTGAAAAAACAGTCATTAGTTGAAAAAATTTCAGTTTTGATTACATTTGTAGCTTATTTGGGATTTTTGCATTAGTATTGAAATTTCATTAGCATTAGTTCACTAGTGATAATTTCAAACAAATTTCATTACCATTTAATTGTAATGAAATTTGTTGGCATTAGCATTTGCAATACTAATGCTAATAAAATCAAACTAATGCCTAAAAAACAATTTATAATTGAGCAAAAAAGGCATTTATTTACAAAAAAAAAAAATTAAATGTGAATTGCTTTACATAGGAATGCAACGGAGATAGATGGAAATTGTAACACTGAATACGGGAAACGAAATGGAATGAAGAACTGTTTCTTAAAAAATTAACATATCTGGATCTTTCTCAGACGTATAATAATTGTACTATTAGGGTTAATAAATACTCCTGTGGATTAAACGTTTTTTCCATTTTGACCTATCTCGCTTAGTTTCGGAGATACTGCACACAGAGAAAAATTTAGCTGTTTGCCAACTGAAACTCATTGATTGAATCCATTATCTTTATGATTAAATTGGTATTTTCACGTACGTATTTGGGTTATTTCATAAAAAAATTATCTTTTGGTATATTACTTAATGCTCTTATGGAACCCTGAATTCACCGATATTAACCATTATTAAGTTTTTCGAAAATCTTATCTGTGAATTGTAATTTGTTTCCTTTAATATATGCATTACTAAAGCTGTTATGACACTGTATAGTTTTTGTATAGTTTCAAGATGTATTGGGAGAAAGAAACAACATTAATGTGCGAATGAAACATATATACAATTTGTAAACTTGGATCATATTTAAATTGTGCACAAAACCACAAAGTGCAATATTTTTATTCATTTTCTTTTTTTTAATTGTACTATTATTTGTTTACAAAAAACTGACAACAAACTTATTTGCCTGTGAGAAATGTCAAGATAAAGTTCAAAATTTTCGTTTGCATTTTTGACAGATATCCCAATTTTTCGCTGATTTATCGATAACAAAAGTTTTTGTTTTGACATTTACTACAATTTGGCACTATGTGTTCGTACTCTTTACACTAGTTAAAAAATTGAGTAACAATATATTTGTACTGCTTTAATTTAGATTGTCAATACAAAAACTATACTGTGTCATACGGGCTTAAAGGTAATGAAATTAAAAATCATTGCCATTAAACAATGAAATCAAATCAATCAAATTTTTCATCATTCATAAAAAAATGCTAATGAAATCAGCAAATAATTAGTCCATTCAATTAATCAATCACATGTATGATATGTAGTTCATTTAAAAAAAAAAAAACAAACCACATCAACTAACTCTACTATAAATGTACTTTAATTTTAAATTTTTTTTTTGGTTTTAATAAAAAAATGGTAAAAAAATTAACGTTAAACAATGTTTTACTACATTTGTATTTCATTGTGCAATCCAATTTTATTAGAATTTAACGAAATTTAACGGACGACTTACAAGTCGTCCGTTTTCAAGGGAAATTTTACTTGTTTTTAACTTCACTTGAAGTGGTCTTTACCTACATATTACTTTAAGTGTATGATCTTTTGAACTTGGGCGTTTTTCAAGACAATTTTTCAGTTTTTTAACGTATATGAACATAATCGAATAGACGTATATGAACATATTTGAATAGTCGTTTAAAATTTTTGACAAATCGTGCATTTTACATACGAGGCACTATATTAAAATAATTGTTTTCTTGCTGAAACACCTTTTCCTAATATGCTCTTTCTACGGCAGGACCGTTTGTTAAGGTCAATTGCAAAATTCGCTTAAACCATAACAATTGGGAGCAATTGAAAAAACCGGTAAATTGCGGGTTTAATCGACAGTTTTGTGAATCAAAGATGTGCATCAATTAATAATACAGGTATTGTCTTTACATTTCAACAGAAAGGATTCTGATTGATTGCGTTTTAAAAACGTGATATGTCAAAAACAGAATTTACAGGAGCCAAACTTTTAAGTCATATTGTGGAAAAACTGTACCATAAATCAAAAAATAAAGTACGCCATTGAAATAGGCGTGCATGAAACATATAGAATTGGTACTTATAACCTTAATTTTTGAAAGTTGTGATTTTGTCCTCCTGTGTAACTTTTTATGAAATTCAAAAGTTATATCAATTTAAATTTGTAATATAAAATTTAGTACAATTTCCTTAATAGGACCGAATTCAGTAAAACTTTTAATGGAATCAGGCGTGGATACAGGAGGGGGGGGGGGGGGGATGAGGTTGAAATATCCACTAATAACCGTTTAAAAGTAATAAAAAATATATAATGACACAAAATAATTTTAAAATGACAGGGTTTGTAATTTTAAGTCATGGTAAAATTAAATGAATTAACCATTAATTTTTTTTTTTAAATTTGCCCCAGATTTTTTGGCAATTTTGAAATTGCAAATTTGGTATCAAAAATGGCATGCCAATTTAAAATTTTTCAAAAAATAAAAACAGATTTAAGGTTTTTTGTTTAATATTTTTTATAAGAAATAGTAATGAATAAACTTACTGTTATATAGCCTTAAAGTTATCGCAGTTTATTAGTATGAACCTAATAGTATTAAAAGTATTAAATTTTCGTTGTATTTTTTAATTTTCCTGAAACTTATGTACAAATGGTGTTGTCGTTTTACCTAGATTTTATACAAGTTTTTAATGAAATGTCTAAAAAATTTACAAAAATTGCTTGTTTTGGCAAGGATACCAAAAAACGAAATTCTTGCTATGTAACTGGAAAAGTGAAAAAATTAAAAATAAATAAAAATTTCCCTACTTATGACCCAACGATTTTTGAGGGAGTATGAATAAAGAAATGTTGCACCTATATTTTTTGAGTAGTGATTTTATGAAATATAAGCTATTTCACAAAATCGCTGCTGAAGAGTTCCAGCCTACTGACAAGGGAGGTATCCCGACCCGAATCAATCAATCTTAATCAACATTGGATAGGATGTAAAGAAGAAGAAAAATAGACACGTATTGTTTTTTTGCTGCGCAATCTCTCGTTTAAGGGTTAAAAAGTAGGATTAAAAATTAATTTGTTTTTGTATGAAAACTAGATTTATTTGAAAGCGGCGTTAAAGTGCTCAAAACAAAAATTTTGATACCCATATTTCCTATATAGTGTACACTGAGTTGAAACAATTTTGAATTATTTGAAATATATTGGAAAAAGGCTCTTCGAGAAAATACACATAAAACCAAACGGTTCAGAATAACGGGAAAAACTTAAACACTCCCTCGATTAAATTAAATAGGCATTGCTATGCATTATTTTCAGCTTAATAAAATTAATAATAATAATAATAAACTTAATAAAACGCCAAATTTAATGTTACTCAAAACAAAATTTTTTGAATACCAATAATTGTTGAAATTTCTTGGGCATAATTTGTACAAAACTTACTCTTAATAGATCGAAATAAACCGAAAAACTTAAAATGGTGTCATTTGTTACCCCACTTGGGGTGAGATTGGGCAGCTAAAAAAAAAACACGGATCCTTTTAACTTTTATTCTCTACAACATATCCGAAGTTCATTAATGTCTTCCTGTTCGGGTCGGAATACATCTCTTGTAAGAAATTATTCGGCGTAAAGTTATTAGATTTCTTGTTTTTTGACCATAAAATAAAAAATTCAAAATTTTTCTAAATTATCTAAATTATAACGTCAGATATAGACAGTAAAATCTAAAAAAAGGCTTACTGCCTATCTATTAAATCTATTCAATTTAGAAAAAATATTTAAAAACAACATCAGTTTTCTTTTTTCACATGAAATTTGAGCAATATGTACACTCAGGCAACTTCTGCTTTACAAATATGTATTTGTTTGGGTTGTAATACAGTTTCTTTATTTTTAATTTAAATGTCAGTCATTTTTAGAACAAATTAATTTTTTTACTAACCTTTATATTCATTTTTTACATTCGTTTTTTGTTATATAAAAAAATAAAAAAAATAAATGTTTGTTTATTTTAACCTACTTGTTGTTCATTTTTACTACAATTGTGGTTCATTTTTTGAACATTAAAAACAAATGACAATGTCAGTTGAATTTACTGAAACGTAAGTCGTCCTTTCTTTAAGTGAAATTTTCTTTGGTCTTTACTTGCATATTATTCTAAATGTAGGGGAGGTCGGGGTATTCTTGGACACACTTTTATTTTGTCCAGAAACTCTAAAAAAAATAGCTTTTTCTCAAAATTTCAAAGCTTGATTTTGTGGTACGATAAATAACCTTCCTTTTGGTACCAGTAATTGTTTAAAATTGTACACTCTGTATCAGTTGGCGCAAAAAACTGGTTTTGAGATTTTAAAAAATCTCGGTGTATTATTGGACAGTTTTGTCAATCGATAAAAAATGAATTTTACTGCTGGAAAACGTTTATTTGTTAATGAAAATGAAAGAATATATTATAATGAATAAAATAAAGTGAAAAATATCGATGAAAATTATTAAGAATCGCAGTTAAGGCACGTGAAAGTGTTCGGGTTTGCTCCGGCACAACTCAAGTGAACACCTCGATCACAAGCAATACAATTGGCTGTGTTTCGGCGATTTTCTTTCTTGTGCATATTTTTCATGCAAATTATGCAAAAATCAATATCTCCTCCGCGTCAGTTTCGTTCGGAGAGGGTATTCTCTTTTGCGGAGTCTTTGATTTGCCACGGTCTGTTTTCTTCTTTGCTGATGGTGTGTCATCTTTCTCCGATAAACTTTGCCACTTCTTCTGGTCTTATCACGCTGCTCAGACACATTTTCTGGTGATGTCAAAACGACCGACTTCATTGGCTTACGGCCACGATTTGACTTTTTCGCTGGCGTGCCAAGTTTCAACGGACCTACCGATTTTAATGTCCTTTTCGGCATAATAATGCGGCATTCTGTCAAGAAAAAATTAAACGGACAAAAAAACGATTAGAAATTGCCGAAAAACTAATGCTTTGTTGAAATTATGCATGAAAAATCACTTATACGCATCAAATACGAGAGGTTATATTGTGAACTGTCCGGAATTAAGTGTCCAATAATACCCCGAAAAAAGTGTCCAATAATAATGTCAAATAATAATAAAATTTTTATAAAATGTCGGCGTATAAGTAACACAATGCAAATTTCATACAAAACTTTTATATGCGTCGAAAGCTTAAAGTTCAAAGAATATATTAAATATATTTACCTCACTTGGTTCGTCGAAAAATGTTGTCAAAATGAACAAAACACTAAGTGAAAAAACACTTCACAAACATAAAAATTCTGTTTGCTATGATAGCGAGGTAACAATCAGTCAAAACAAGTCAAGTGCTCAATAAAAAATGACATTATAATAAGACGAGTCTATGCTAGTTTGTGGAGACCCCAAGCGTTACAAATGGGAATAATATCGCGCTGTCCAACAATACCCCGTGTCCAATAATACCCCGACCTCCCCTATGTAAATTGTAGGATAAAGAAAGTTGATATCAAATGAAATCTTTATTAAACGCTTATCTCACAAATTTTATTTTACGCCCATACATTTCCTGTAGAATAGAAGTTTGAGTTTGAAAATTCTGAATTTTTTCATTAAAGGTCATCCTTAAACTTATAGGTTGAGCCCCAAATAATTTTGTTTCATACTCTTGAGTAGTGTTTTAACCGGTTTTGTGAAAACATGTAATTTTTTTATAAAATCCATCTCAAAAATCGTTTGGGCCATAATCATTTATATTCCGCTTTAAGAGTTGCAAAAATCCAAAAAAAGGTTTTCGATAAAACGCTCTTTTTCTGTACTTTGAAAGTTATTGTTCTCAGTAATGTCAGAAATATTAGTCCTTGCTGGACATTATTTTGTATGCCATATACAATTTAAATTTAACTAGTATTTTAACGGGACTTTCATTAATTGGGCTTTGTTATTTTTGTTCTCATATTAACCTTCGCCTTACTAAAGATTTTTATGTACATTGTTTACCAACACCCACAGGCGTGACCCTGGCTTCTACGCATACACATTTTATATATAAATGTTAACCTGAAACTCCAAAGAACTCAACAATTTGTTCAGTGAGTAAAAATTTCCTCTATATCGGAGCAAAATTAACCAAGTCATTAAAGTAATAAAACCGAAATGGTCACCCGGGAAAGGCCAACATTAAAAAATAAATTTTTTACAAAAATTTAATAAACTCGAGCTTTTTTGTAACTGAAAACGATTTCCATTTTTTTGTAAATTAATTTAATAATATCAATGTTTTCGGTAAAACGATACCGATACCGAATAAAATACCGTTACCGTTACTGGTACCAGAACCGAAATAAAAAATAAATCTTTACTGAACCCGTTATTCAATTCGGTTGAAAACCTAGCTTAAAGTGTTTACGGAATATTTTGCAAAACATTTTCAATAATTGAAAAAAAAACATGGGCTGGATCCGCCATTACCTTGATTAACTAAATATTTTAACTGAAACTCGATTATAGTTTTTTCTGTGTAATTTCTTTCGTTTTCTATTAAGAAACAAACTCATATAGGATTCGAAAAATATTTTGCGAATTATTTTCGATTTTTTGTATCATTTGAATTCGAAATTATATCTAAAATGTTTATTCGAAATTATATCTAACTAACAAGGAAGTTATAACGACGCGTACCCTCAGATCTGCAATGAAACTTTGTCATGTTTTAGAAGGTGGAAAATAAGTAACGGCTATATAATTTTTAGCTGCCTAATCCAATATTTAGAGGTTCAAATATGAAGTCAAAAGTAACATTAATTTTCGGGTTTTGTGTTTTATTCATTGCGGGTTCAAAAGAAACTTGCGAATTGGGTATCAAATGAGATTTGATAATCTATTTAATGGAGCAAAAAAAAAAAAATTGGGAAAAGTTTTCAAACAGAAAAGTTTTGTTTAAAACCTCATTTTAACCCACTAAAAACTCGATTGGGCAGATATATCACCTCCCTTGTGTGAGTTTTCATGAGCTTTATAGGAATTTGAATGCATTTCGGTAATAAAATGTTTAAACTTGATTGAGTTTTGTGCGAAACTATTTACCCCTATTAAATTTTGTCAGGAGCCCTTTCAGCTTTAACAACTTAATACTTCACTGTTTTACATTTAAAATGTCCTTTTTATATAAATGTTCGTTAATTTTTATTTACAAACCTCATTACAAATACAATCATTATTATTGTTCATTATATAAATACTGAAGTGATATCAACCCACGTCCCCCTCTATTCACATTTACTCACTATGTAATATTGCACAAGTATTTATTGCATCACATGTAGTATACGTACACAGATAGATATTGTGTATTTAGATTACACTTAATTTATTTTCAATTGATTATACTTGAAACAAAAAAAAAATAAAAATGCAATTAAATTCAATAGTTTGATTTTAACATTGCTTGCAGTCAATTATTTTTTGTGTATATAATACAATTAATTTCTCCAATTGAATTGGGTTTTATTTGTTTGGTATTTATTGCAATTTGTAAATTTAAAATATTTTTTAATGAATTACACTTGATATTAACGATTGTAAATTTATGTGTAAGAGGGTGTTTTTACACCATCTACCTCAATGTATAAGACCACTTAGAATACTATGTAGGTAAGTAAAGCTACTGCAAATGTAGTTAAAAATAAATGAAATATCACTTGAAAAAAGGACGACTAACATCTTGGTAAATTTAACAAACATTGTCATATGGTTTTTACTGTTTCAAAAATGAACGACAATTGTAGTAAAACATTTTTTTGTTTTATTTTTTAAATTAAAAAAAAAACTACTGTATAAAATGAATGTAAAATCATAATACAGTAATTTAATGTGGTTTGTTTTTTTAATGAACTGCATATCAAGTCAAAAATTAAATTTCTTCCACAAATGAGGGGTTTTCGCTTAAAAATAATGATACTGTATTGCAACTTAAACCACTACAAATATTTAAATCAGAAGTTCCCTGAGTGAGGATATAATATATACTAGAGATTGTTACGTGATTCACGTGAATTATGCGTGATCAATCACGTGTGAGTGAAATACAGTTAAATTCACGAGAGCGGGAGTAAGAAAAAGAAAAAAATGTTCGTGAGTAAGTCAAGTTTTTGCGTGAGTATTACTTTACGAAAAAAAACTTTTTTTGCTTTTAATAAAACTGTTTTTTAATTGTATCACCGACTTCATACTGTCGGGTTTTATTTACAAAATAAGTGACAAACTTGCATATTCAGAAGGGTTTTGAGGTAAACATCAACAATTTACCTTTATTTTAACTAAACTTTAACTCAAATATAACTAAATATTTGTAAATCATTTTTACCAAATATTTAGTAAATTTTTGCTATTTTTACAGGTTTATTTCAATGAGTGTGAAATAGCTCTCCGAAAAATTTTTTTTGATACCAAATTTGTCTATACCCTATGGGGAATGAGGAAACAATTGACCTAAAAGTGGCTGGTTAAAGAAGGACTTATCACAGGACTGGTATAATTTAATACTGAAGTGGGTTAAGCAGTGTCAATTGTCCTAAAATTAACAATCCTGTGACTGGTAAAGGGAGGACATACTACTTATCCAGAATGCTTATTAACAAGTTTTCGTTTATTTGTATGCCCATCTTTGGTTAGTTCTGTGGCATGCCACTATGTGGTTTAAAGCAGGACAAATGACCCCCTCCTATGACAAGCCCATGTTAAAGTTGCCAGTTGTTTACATAGGGTAGGGTTTAGCAGGGCAGCGGTCTCTGGTACGAAGTGACCGATCCTGTGGCACACGCAGCACCGGTCCCATTCCCCATAGGGTAGTTACTTCAAAAAGAAAAAAATAAACCGTCAAAAGCAAAATGGGGTTAATTTTGACTAAACTTAGTGACCCCTAAACATGAGATTGGGCAGCTACAAATAACACGGGTCCCCTTAATTTGTATCCTCTACAACATATTCGAACTCCAATACGATCTGCAGGTTCGGGTCAGGATACCTCCCTTGTTGGAGTATGTCAAAAGTAATTGCAAATGATTTTGTTTATGCATCACCAAATTAGAAACTTTTTATAAACGTTTAGAAAATATTAAATATGCAAACAAAAAATATAAATTTCTGAACATCTTATTGCAGTTTTCAATCGAAATACTGGTCTGCAACATTTTATGATTATCTCGTATATTCATTATATTCAACTGTTTTATGCGACAATAAAATAAAATATAAGAAGAACATGATTGTACTATGCAATGAAAATTTAAAAAAGTAAAACGGAATAAAACTTTAATATTTAATTTTTTTGTTTCTGAATTCGTTTGTGCTATTTTGCCATTCTTTGTGCCATTTTTATGGGTTTTCGTGCTATTTTGCATACATTTTAAACTTTCCCTGGTATTTTTTTATACATATTGCATAAATATCTCCACTGTGCTATCATTTATACATACTTTTTCACATTTATTAATCTTTAAAAACAATCTAGTCACACAAATTACATTAAAAAAATCACTTTAATCCCATCTACCTGAGTTATTGAAACGAAATTTTATATCTTAAGCTCACACCAAGGAAAACACAATTAAAAGCCTAACCCAAAAAACGTCTTTTTAAAAATATTAATAATAATAAAACTAAAATAAGAAATATATTGACAATAATAAAATAAAAATAAATAAAAAACTATAATGACATTTTCAAACGCACGCAGCACTTGAGTAATACTATGTTTCCACTTACGTGTTTTAAGCAAAGCATGTGTTTTGGTGAAAAAAATATATAGGAAAATATGCGAAAAACCTTTTTTAATTTCAAAACGTGACAAAACAAAGCCAGAGACAGATGGCGCTTAAGGTACCCATACACTTTGTAATATTATTGCAAATATTATTGCCAGTGTTATTGTCGTTTTTTCCTACACACCACAATAAGATGTACAATACTTTCACACTAAATATGGCACCACAGTTTTGTTCTGTTGTGGAGGGATAAAAATTGCACAATCTTGCCAACCAACACACTAAAATATTTTTTAAATTTCTTGGTTGCGCAATAAGAATCAAAACCTTTTTAACTTTTTTCAATATATTGTACAACCTCAAAATACACTGTAGGGTGTATCACAAATATTTCGGAGACAATTCAAACATTACTTACTGGATGATCGGATTGCCATAAAACCCCACGCAGCCATAATCCACGTAATAGCAAGCTTAATTTTTAAAGTAGTACCCACTATATCAACCAGGTGCTAATCCATTAGATTCCAAAGTTTACCTTTACTTATCAACCGATTTTCAAAAACGAAAAATTTTTATAATTTCGTTGTAATATCTAAAGTCAAAAAGTTATCCGCATTTGAAATGCAAAATTTTGATTTTTGCAATAACCTGGTCCGATTTTTAGCAATGGAAAAGGCAAATCAATTGATCTGAACAGTGTTGGTGATATTAACAACAATATATTTAATTAAAAAAAACTTCAATGCAATATCTTGTTCACGCCTAAAATAAAAAGCCTCAAACTTGAAAATTAAAAAAAAAAAATTTTAGTAATTTTGTGGTTAAAAAGGTAAACTACAAGTAAAAAAGTTAGTTGAATTTTTTTTTTTGTTTTTGAGGACAGTTTTGTAAATATAAACAACAAAATTCAATAACTTTTTTTAATTTGCGAAAAAAATATCCCGCCAAAAAGTCGTGGATCATTTTTTTTTTTTTCTTTCTTTAGTCCTATTTTCATCCATACATGATCTAGAAACTAAATCCGCTGTCATATTAGAGTTACCACAAAATTGCATTTATATATATTCTAGAGCACCGTGTAAAATGCATCTAATTTGCAAAAATCTAAATTATTTACATACAAAGATGTACTTGGCAAAAGAAAAAATGTTATACCCATATGCCCTATTTAACCTTCATCTCACCCTCAAAAAAACTTACGTTGCTTACCCTCATGTGTGGCTTTCCACACATATGGTATGTCTACATATTTTGCATTTGAAACATAATTTTTTTGTAGTCAAAATCATGGTTTACCATCAATAACGCATTTATTTTTATATTTTGTTAAGTATTAAATCAAATAAATTTTTCTTCAATATATTTTAAACAAACATTTCGGTTATGAGTATGTTTACATGCACCCTTTTGGCAGAAACAACACATTGTTTGGTATACATAGTTCTTAGTTTTCGACTTCCTGCTATAACAAATGTGACATCTAGCTTTTCCTTCTATGTTCGGAGGAACACTTTTGGATCTTTTTGGAGGAACGTCGAGTGATAGTGATGAGTTCTCCCGAGATTCTGAACTTTCACGGAACAGCGAAGATATGGACTGGGCTTTTAAGCTCCGGTCGCCCATTGATTCATTTATTGAATTGTTGCTAATTGCAAAAAGCAAAGATGCCGCTGATTTGGTTCGTGGCACGCCTTTTCTCATTGTCATGTATGATTTTGCAAGGGATAAGCTCACGCAAGAAAACACGACGCATTGTTGACTTGTTGGTTTGCCAATTTGGTTTCACATCTTTGAATATAATCAACGCGTTTAATGCTGAGATGTCGACCATATTTGCGAAAACTGCCAACGGCCATCTATTCGTCTTTCTTTTAGAACTGTAACAAGACATCATTTTGTCAACTGTATCCACGCCATCAATGAAAACAAAATAAGTCTTTAAACGAACCTTTGGTTTTATTATAATATAGAATTAGTTTTGGCAACTTTTCCGTTGGATTCTGTATCATTCGAAGCATGCATTGTACTTTGCAGTACTACACAATTTTCTTTTTTGCCGACGTATGATACAAGTGTTGTATTTTCGGTGAATGCAAATGTTGATTGGAACAGGGGAGCTTTTTTGCATTCTAAAAGTTTTGGTGGAATGCTTTTTTTTATTTTTGCGCATTGTATCGATAATTGTTAGCTCTTGGGATAACAACTTTTGACCAAGTTCGTACGATGAGAAAAAGTTGCCCATTGTTATATTATGATCCTTCAGTCCACGAACCAAATCCAAAACTACACGCTCACCTTGATTTTTTTTCAGCTAAACTACCAACTGGCTTACCTAAATACGATTGGATTTTCCAAAAGTAACAAGTTTCAGAGCAAACTAATAGCCAAAAATTTATTCCATATCGGTTAGGCTTAGAAGGCATATACTGTATATATATAACTTGCATCTTCCACGCAAAATAAGCAGTTGCTCGGCAATAGTAACACACTCAGACGGGTTGAAAAAATCAGCCAATAGCTCAGACCATTTGTCGAATATTTCAAGAATTGGAGCAAATTTGTCTATAGAGTGCATATACGGGGAAGAACATGTTTACATTTTATAATACAGTTTGTAAGAATATCAAATAAAGTGCACATTTGACGACAAAAACTTATGTGCTTAGGTTAAAATTCATTGATATTACATATGTGTGGAAAACCACACACCAGGGTAAGCAACGTCACTTTTTAAATATCTCGTTATAAAAAATAAAAATTGAATCAATTAATGTGTTTTCTGTGCTAAATTCATGCGGCAGGAAATGTCAAGGAATTTCATGATCATTGGTCAATTATTTTTTTTTTTAAATGTATAACAAAGTTTTATTTTGTGTGGTTTTCCACACAAGGGTGAGATGAAGGTTAAAACGAAGAGTTACCACTGCATTGCATTTTTGTCAAAATGCGAACTAGCACGAATTTCAAAAAAAAAAAGCTGAGACTCGTATTTAATTAAATCGACTAAAGATTAAAATATGTTATTTTGTCATTTTTATTACAAACAACCCCGACCAAAAAAATTCCCCGTTTTTTTTTACAAAATATCCTATTAAAAAAAGGACATCCATCGTCCTTGGACAAATTGTATATACAGTTGGACGCGCCTTAAAAAACCTTTCTTATGTTGGTAAGGAAACAGATTCTTAAATTAACAAAACAAGCAAAAATGGACCCTTTTTCAAAATGGTCCAGCTCACGCGAGGTCAAAGCTGGAGCCGAAATATTTTAGATGTCATCATAAAAAATACCAATGTTCATTTTGAGGGGGGTTCACCTTGCACGAATTTTGCTTCCATACAACTGGAGTCGCTCTAATATACATATGGGAAAAAATAATGGTTCTAAAAATAGATTTTCTATTTTTTTTATAACTATTTTCTAAAAATAGAGATCATTACTTTATATTTAAAATAATGATCAAAAGAAGTAATTTTGAGATATCATTACTTTATATTTAAAATACTGATCAATATAAGTACTTATTGGTAAGGCATTAATTTTTGTAGTAATATAATGGGAAAATTAACTAGTTACCAGTAAGTCCTTACCATTTATGTTAAAGTAATGCAGATAGTAACCTGGTGTCAATACTGGAAAGGCATTAATTAAGTATGTTTATTGAATTAAATTATTTATTTTTAAATAAACTGGTTTAAAATAACTGGTTTCTACACTGGAAAGACATTAATTAAGTACACTCAGGGAACTTCTGCTTTAAAAATATGTAGTTGTTTGGGTTGTAATACAGTTTCATTATTTTTAATGTAAATGTAAGTCATTTGTAGAACAAATAAAATTTTTAACTAACTCATTTAAAAAAACAACTAACATCAAATGACTGTTTTATGATTTTACATTCATTTTTTACAGTTGTTTTTTGTTATTTAAAAAAATAAAAAAAAATTTTTTTGTTTATTTTTTACTACCATGTGGTTCATTTTTACTACAATTGTTAGTCATTTTTTGAACATTAAAAAACAAATGACAATGTTAGTTGAATTTAATGAAATGTAAGTCGTCCTTTTTTTAAATGAAATTTCATTTGTTTTTGACTACAATTGCAGTCGTCTTTACCAACATAATTTGCTAAGTGTATGTTTATTGAATTAAATTATTTATTTCTAAATATGGAGTTCTTTCTTTTAAAGCTCTGATCTTAATATTTTTTTGTTTCGCTTCAGAAACAAAAATCACACAAATAGCTGTCAATTTAACTAATAAGAGCATTTGTTGACCTATAACACAAATTGATAATAAAATTTTACTTTTGTTTGTAAAAATCATAAGAAAACGATAGAGAATAAAATTATGAATAATCAGAAACTAGATTGGAAAATCTAGAATGTTTACAAAACCAAAATAAATAAGATAACAATTCATACGAAACTGCTCTCTTTCTTATAACAATTCATACGAAACTGCTCTCTTTCCAAAACACAAGTCCAGTTTTAAACAAAGTGTGACCAGCAGAGTTACCACCACTGATTTTGATTACCACGAAAAGTGTAGGGAGTTTTCTTACAGGTTTGGAATTATTTTCTTACAGGTTTGGAATTATTCTAATTTAAATACATATTGAAGCATGAGACCGCGGAAATAGACAGAACCGATAGTAGAACCGTATTTGTATCCAATCGAATGGTTCGGTTATCAATTTGTTGGTAGTTATCACCGAATTTTTGTTGAGAGAATTGTAATTCTATTGAGAGAGTAATTCTATTCTCATGAGAGAATTACTGGTGTTCCAATTGCATGAGGGTTATCACAACCGAAAAATTCGCTTGGCATTCGATTGGCAAGAAAAGCGGTTGCTAATCTGTGTGTAGTTGGTATTAGAATACTTGTATGAATAAAAATTATATGAAAGAAATTGAGATAGTTTTTCATTACTCTGAATTTTAGGAACAAATTTATATTAATGTAAATCATATTTTAATAAACCGCTGCACCCAAAGCGCATTTTGAAAATTTTTCAAATATGTGTGTTTTGGACCACTTTTTAATATTTTTTTATGGCATAACTGTGGTGAACATTTTTATTTTATTGACATTGCTAAACATTTCCAATTTTATATAGAATGTATTTATTTGCAATTTGCATGTACCAATGGGTCAAATTTTGTAAAAAAAAACATATTGTTCACAACCAATTTTGGAATATTATAATGAACTATGAAACTCTTTTAACGAAACCAGCCAAAGAAATTTAACAAATATTTCTCATAAATTCCAGTGCACTCCTTATATACAAATCTATCGTTATATATGTTACCATATAAGAAACATCGAATAATATAGGACTATTAGGTTGGGTCAATTTGTTCGGGACCGAAAAACGTGACAACGAGTATTCCAGAAACTTAACCTGCTGAAAATTCTAAGAAAATTTTCCAAAGAAACGATAATTTTCAAATCAAAATCGATCCTCATCTTTTTCACGACAAAATTTGTATTTCACGACAAAATCCTGTATCGTCTACAGTGGGCTTGTTTAAATGGAAGTTTTCTCTCACAGATAAGAAAAGCTGAGGAAATTTGCTTTTAAAACTATATTGGTGCATTATATATTTTTTTTTTTTTTTTTAAAGAGAAGCAACACTCAGGAAATTCTTCCTATTAATTAATGTGTTGCTTTCTTTGGAAAGGGGATAGTGGAGAGATGAAAGGTGGTGAAAAGATGAAGGGCTTCAAACATGGCAACACTGTAATTGCGCGAGCAGATAAGTCTTAGAACAGTTGTTGCTCGCCACCTGATGTAGAGTTGGCGAATTTATTGAAGCTTTTTGTTTCATAGCCCTGATTCATTATTTTACTTCGGTGGGGTTAAGTGCTATGGGAACACCGAAGGTGGGCGCAGCGATACATATAAGTGAGAGAAAACTCATATATATTATTTTTCTAAATTGATGTTGTCGTCACCGGGAATCGAACCCGGGACCATCTGTGTAACAGTCCAACGCGCTAACCATTACACCACAACTCCCACAACAGGTCTTATTTAGATGTTTATGAAGAAAAACCAACAATTTTTTTGAAGGTACATACTTATAATTGCTACCCGCTGTCTTTGCAGTGTATTCTGAAAAATTTTGGACAAAGAATAGATTGGAAATGCTGAGCTTATTATGGGAAAAATATTTATAAAATTTCCTTTCATTAATTGTGGTACATCAAGTAAGTTTGATGGGAGCAAGGTTATTCAAGTTCAAGATTATTTGTTTGTTATTACTTGTTCTAAATTGTTATTTGTTTTAAATTGAAGGATTGGGAAACTATAAATATATTTTCGAAAATATGCTCAGCACTACCTAACTTGAGCCTAATTTTAAACAAAAATTGAAAATATACGAGTAGCAAACTAAAATAATTCTAGATTTTTTTTTATTTTTCCCATAATCAAATGGATAATACTCATCGTTTGAGCACTATTACGTAAAATTTTACACTTTCGGGACGCCTTAATGTACATTAAAACTTAAAAAGATTTATGGCGTAACTTTCTTGGAAACGCCAAAAAAGCAATATGTTTCTTAATATAGAATTGTGTATATTTTCATACAATCATATACAAAAATTTAATATTTAGTGCAATTTTACTATACTAAAACTCGCATCTAATTATATTTAGATGTATCAGTTTACATAAAATCATATACAATTATATCAGATCAAAATACGGATGCAATAATATGTGGTTTTTATATAAGTATATCTATTTTTATCAGTTTACATATAAACTGAAACAATTCGATACAAAACTGACACAATCTTATACAATTTTATCGGGCCATAATTCGGATAAAATTTACTGGACATTTATTTAATTGATTAGATCCAAACCCATAGAAACAGTCATAATTATATGAGCCCACATTTCGGATGAAATTTAATATGATAACGTATAGCATCACATAGAAATTGATATGGCTACATAAAGATCCATTTAATATGCAAGTAAAAAAAAATTGGTATTATTATATTAAATTATATATAAATTAGATATGCAATGAGATCAAAGTTTATCCGAAAAATGAGAACATACAATTTTATGTATATACAGATACAGTTTCATCCGAATATCTAAATAATTCAAAATCGAAAAAATTGAAAAGATAGCTTTTTCAGGTGCCGTTGCAAGTATTATTTTCCGGAAGGTGAAAAATCCGAGCACTTTTTATTAAAATCGAGGCTTTTTTTTGTTGATATAGCTCGAACGCCTGATGCCGTAGTGTGATTCATTGACGAGATTTGGATCCAGCGTGCCTTATATATTTAGAAAACTATGGTTTAGTTCTGGCGTCAAAAAATTTTTTTTATTAAATAAATATTTTTGATGTTGGTTCGCATAAAGTTTTATATAATTCTAAATACATTTATGTTTAATTATATACGAAGTAATATATAACTCTATATTGTATATATTGTAATATAAAATTACCTATATTAAGTTTAATCGTATATAAGACAATATATTGCTATATATATACCCCTATATAAATATTTTTAAAACAACACAAAGCTATATGCAATTAGATAAAGGGTCCGCCAAATAACTTTTTTTTTTTGAAAATGCTATAAAAAAAACTACTGAATATTTTCTCAAATTTATTTTTTTATTTGAAATTACAATCCTTCCGGTTAATAATGGAAAATAATTTCATTCAAATGGCTGCCTGGGCTGGCCATGCAGTAGCCTACACGATCGGTCCAATTTTTAAGCACATTATCGATTGTGTGCAGCAGTATTTCACCAATGGCTTCCTGTTCCGTCCTGTTGAAACCAAATGTTGCCAATATCCTCCTCTTCAATTTTTGTGAACAAAAATTCGTTCAACATGGCCCGATAACGATCGCCATTGACTGTAACGGCCACTCCTTGCTCATTTTCAAAGAAAAATGGCAATTTTCGCACACATTCTGCAACATTACCGTGATTTTCAAAGTAATGTCGCAATATTTCCCTGCGTTGTTCAAGCGTATACACAACCATATTCGTTCAGCGGAAGGATAAAACTAATTATCTGTCAAATCAGACATGAGCTAAGTGTTACCATTCACGAAATAAGCACTAGTTGAAAAAAAAAAAGTTAGATGGCGGACCCTTTATAAGTATTTATGATTCAACATATATGTATATATGACTATATAATTTTATACATTCATGAATACATAAATCATGAATAAAATTATATCTGAATTAAAATAAACTTTTTTACTTGGGCGACTAAGGTCTGAATTGGTTAATAACGGTGAAACAAAATTCGTGTTTTCAGGTAATAATTTCTGCAAATGTTTCGGATTTCAATAAAGTTTTTAATGCAAAAGCCGGATGCAACTATAATTGTTTTTGTATATGTTTGTATCAGTTCAGATCTAATTTTATACCAAGATAAAATATCAGATTAAATTATCGCGCAATTATTCGGATGTAATATAATCTGATAATATCCAATTAGAACAAAACTAATCCAAACCTATATAATCATATGACTCATACTATTAAGACTCATACTAAATTGCATATGATTATATAAAGCATCATATTAATTTTGTTTTTTATCGGGAATATCATGAATGAAAAAGTTTCATAAAAAACTATTTCTATAAAAAATATGACGCTTTTCATTAATTAAAAAACATAAATAATTTGCTGAAGAAAAGTTTGATTATTTCAGAGAAAATTTTTATTTTTTATAGTCCACAAAAATTCTTCTGTGTAGCAGGAAAATTTGGATATTTGGTAAACTAGTGTAATTAAGTTCTTGATTTATTTAAATTAATCAATTCTTTTAAAACTCTGAAAAAGAGTAAATAAAAAAAAAATAATACAAATATATCAAAACACAAAGTCACAAAATCTCAATAACAACAAATATTATCTTTAAATATTAGTTGCTCAGTTGAGTTTAAATTTGTGGTGTTTTTTTTTTAGCCGCATTTCAGTTTTAATTTCAATTAACTTTTTGTATTCAAACATAAGTTGGGGTTATAAAACAAAACCAAACAAATAAATAAACACAAAAAATTGTGTGATTTTTTTTTTTTTGGAAGTGTGATTTTGTTTCGTATTATTTCCAGACTTCACAGAGACTTTACTTAAGACGTTGCGGTGATCGCTGATGTTAGTTATTGTTTAAAAGTCAGTGCGTAAAGATCGCAAATAAATAATTTACAATTTGTATTAATATTTTATAAGTGATTTCTTTTTCAATTTTAATTTGTAAATTTTTTTTAACAAAATGAAGTGTTTCATTTTGTTATGTGCCTTAGTGGGTGCTATAACATTACAACTGGCCACAGCTGTTGGTAATACACATTTAATTTGTTACTATGATGGCAGTTCACATGTCCGAGAAGGTAAAATTTAAAATTATAAAAAAACAAAATATTATTAATTATTTGCAAGGTTTTTTGCATATATTAAACTTATTTGTACGATTTCAATATCGTAAAGTGAAGGATTTGTTTTGTATATTTGCTGTTAAATGATGACGTGTTTATGGTGAAATATTTCTAAAAATATTAAATTTGAATTGAAAATTTTAATGCCATTAATTTGATATCGATGTCTTAATATAAAAAGGTCCTAAATCGATTTTTTTATATCTTTGGAGGGGAAAAATACAACTTAATTTTATCTGAACAACTTTGTATATTATTTCTATAATTAAATTTTTTTATTTTATTATTTGCCAGTTATTATTAAAATTCAGTTTTTCAGATTTTATTAAGATTATCTGTTCTCCTCCTAAAAATAATATATCAGTTTAGGGCCTTTCTACATTAAGCCATCGATATGATTTCTTAAAAGCAAGATGCTAAAGAGGTTATCATATGAGTGCACAAATATAACACCATTTCATAATCTGTGATTTTTTTATATTAATTCGAAGAAATGTTTATTTTTATTTTGTAAAATATGTTAATTATTAAATAAGCAAAGTGTATTTACTGAACGACTATATTTGTTAAAAGCAAATAAAATATAATCATTGTATAACTTTTAAAACATACAAATTAAAAAACAAGTCTGGTTTTTAAGCCGGTAAATAATAATATCTTAGCTTGATATTGATATCAGATATATTAAATGTCAATATTAGGTACGAACTTTGATTTTTGAAACATATCGCGATACAAACTGTAAAGTGTGATAAAAAATACTTTATTTATTTTCCTAATAACTTTTTATTTAAGTGTAGATAAGTTGGTGAACAAACATTTTAGTAAAATGTTTCAAAAGAGGATCAGCAAAATAGAAGGTTTTTCGTTCCATTTTTAAAACCTCAAAATGTGGCTCTATTTTAAAGATATTTTATATCGTGATGAAAAGAATTTATTGTACCAACAAATTGGATTAACCCTAGACTTGGTTTTTTAAACATGGACCAACAAAGTTGGACTAAAATTAAAAACAATTTTAGCTGGTTAACTGGTTAACTGGTTTTGCCGCATATTCTGCGGCAGTGGAAACAAATTAATAGTTATCTTTATACAAAATTTATATTTACATAAAATATATTAAGAGTTTTTAATCTCTTGGATTTAAGAAATACAAACAGAAAAAACGAATTAAAAAAAATCAACTAAAAACCACACTAAATTGAATAAAAACTGCTTTGAAATCAAAAAAAGTTTGTTTTTTATTTAGTTTAAATATGATTTTATTAATTTTTGAAATGGGGAAATGACATCTATAATGTTAAAATATTGATTTAAATATGAAAACGATTATTTTAACTGGAATCATATTTACTTTCATAAGATTCATCATTAATTTAAAAATGTTTGTAAAAAATGAGATATTTATTTGAATATAAAATAATAATTGACTTAACTAGGTGTTTTTTTCTCAGTGTACAAAATGTAGTTCACATAGTGCTCAGTGGTCGAAGTTAGCTTCCACCTATTTCAACAAGATTTATCTACCCGACACTTCTTTTTCCTTAAATTTAATAAGTTTAAAGTTGACAAAACAACTAAAGTCGATTCAAGTTGTTTTATCAAAAGTCCACAGATTTGTTTATATGATTTTTAGAACAATTAATAATTTGTTCAAATGTAAACATAAATAAATAAAAACCGTTATTAAAAAAACTTTTGAAATTGGAAATTCAATTTTCTTTAGTATCCCAGCAAAAAATAACATGGATTTGGTTTGAAAGCAATTGTATGCTTTCAAAATAGCGCTTCACCGCCTTGCATACTATGAAGCAATTAGGGAAGGCATTCTGTAGTGCTTCCCAGAATGCCTTCTTTGAAGCAGTGAATAATGCTTACAATGAAGCAATAAAGTATGCATACCATAAAGCACTAATGTTGTCAACATGCAAAGAGCGCTTCTTAGTGCCTAAGAAGGCATGAATTAATTGCTTCTAAGAGAACATGAAAGAATCGCCTTAAAAGAGACATATCCAGTGGGACATCGCGAACAAAAATCATTCCTTCTTTATTTGCTTTGGAAGCGCTTCGTGAAGCAGTGAATAATGCTTACAATGAAGAAATAAAGTATGCATACCATAAAGCACTAATGTTGTCAAGATGAAAAAAGCGCTTCTTAGTGCCTAAGAAGGCATGAATTTATTGCTTCTAAGAAGCGCTTTAAAAGAAACATACCCAGTGGGACATCGCGAACAAAAATCATGCCTTCTTTATTTGCTTTGGAAGCGCTTCGTTATCAAATAATGACTTTTGGAAGCGCTTCTGGACAAGCACTACATTTTGCTGGGATAACTGAAACCCTAACAAAATCAAAAAAAAAAAATTAAATAATAATCAATTTGAATGCAATTCATTATAAATATTTCTTTCATATTATTTAGACAAAATTATTCAATATCCCAGCAAAATAAGAGCTGAGGAAGAAGCAGTAAAAACACAACATCTACTGAGCCGGATGTGGTGCAAATTTAGGTGAATCATTAATGATTTTAACATTGTCGTGTCATTGGGCGGATGGAGTGAATATATAACTTCTTTAATAGCATTTTAAACAGTGCACGGATGCTATTTTTCAATAGTTTATGGAAGGTCTTTTTCAAATATATATTAACATTTTTATTTAATAAAAATGTGCAGCATACTTTAGGGATGTTTCTTTAAATATTACAAAAAAAAAAATCTTTTGGTGAAAGCGAGTATTGAACACACGATCTGCTGTATTAAAGTAGACCGCTCTACCATTTGCACCAAAGTTACTTATGTAATACAACGAACTTAAAACGAACTTAAGTTGAAAATATTGATATATTTTTATGAAAACAAGAAAAATATGCTACACAAATATATAATAAAAAAGATAAAATAATGATTTTTAAATCATTTTTAAGTTTTGATAAGGTTACAAAAAATATTAAGAAATAATAAAAATGCTCATTTAACAATTTTGAATTCATTGCATATTTTAAAATATTTTTTTTAATAATTAATTTGACGAGAAGTGTCTTTAATAAGATAAAATATACCAGACAATGAGAAAAAAAATATTGGAGAAGTAGTTTAACTACAGGTAGGGAAAAGTGGACTGCAATGAAACGAGTGTGCCTTGGAACGTAAGATCTTTTAATGTTTCGCGTATTTTTTTTTCTAAAGATTTGGAGAAAGAGGTCGGTAAAAACTCTATACGTAAATTAAAGTGATATATTTAAATTAAGTAAAAGTTATTAATTAATTAAATAATTTACTAATTAAATAATATTTTTCGTTTTTGCTAATTTTTTGCGATCCGAAACAATAATTCTCAAATAGATTTTTGAAGCCAAAATCAACTTTTTTACCTAATTTTTTTGAATATTGCACAAGTTTTAAGGCATACCTAAAAAGTATATCTTGAAACAAATATGAAAAATTCGATAAACTAATTTTTAGCAGTGAAATATATCCTTGCATTTTCGTATCAACATAACAATAAAAAATATAAAATAAGTTTTACAAAAAGTTTCATCGCAAAGACTAAAAATAGATTTTTATCAAATAATTATTTGTCAACTCTGGATAACAATGTTCTAAAAAAATTCTTTTTTAAATTACTTAATTCTCTTAAAATACTCAGAAAAAACTAAATTAAATAAAAAATACTAAAAAAATAAATTAGAATTAAAAAAAAAATAAAAAAAAAAAATAAAAAAAATTATCTCCCCGGCCCGGAATTGAACTCGCAACCTTCTGATTGCAAATCCAACCACTTACCACCTCAACCTCCATATAAAGAAAAATCTATATGAACTTATAAAAAAGTACTTCTTATGATGTTATTAATTTAGATACCAATTAATTTATATGGTGATGCAAATGCTGTTTAAAATCACTTTAATTAAACATTTTTGGCAGTTGTTAACAATAACTTCTATTAAAGTGAAAAATGTGCGTATGCTAATGCTTTGGAAGTCAAGTTAAAGAGGTTCTTAAAGCACTACTTCCAGTTTATTTTGCTGGGATTATATATTTTTTCTTGTTTATATTGACATGTATCAAATTTTTTATATTTTTTTTTTTCTTTTTGGACATCATGAAATAATTTGTTAACAATTTTCTAGAAAGCTTATATGTCACTGAGTAATACTTCTATTAAAGTAGAAAACAAAAATTTTATCAAGTATTTCTATTTATAATTAATTTTAGTATAAAGGTCAAATTTTGCCATTTTGGGCTCTTATGACCCCAGATACAAATGAGTTAAATATGACCGTGGACAACAATTATTTAGTTAGGCTTTCTGTAGTCTTAGGAATAATAAAAAATCAGTAGTTAGTTAGTTATTTGGCAGTAATATACGTTTTTCCCAACTTATTTCAACAAAAAATAAAATTTTCTTGAAATCCGCTGTTTTTAAAACGCTGCACACTTAAATTGGAAAAGGAAATAATTACAATAATTTACATGTTAATTCTCCATCTTATGTACTGTGCAACCAAAAAAAATTTTTTTTTTAATATTTTGCTAACCAAATTTTTTCAATACTTGAACTTTGCCGTTTCAGAAATACTCAAAAATTTTATAATTTGTTTGGTACTAAATTAAAATGCTTCATAAAAAATTATATTTAAATGTGAATAACTATGGCAAAATATAACACAAAAATATATTTGTTTTTAATTTGAAAAAATAAACAAAAAAACTTTTAATTTTGACCAAAATTTCGAAACTTTGACCAATTTGCGAGACCTTCTAAATTTATATTTTTTAGATGACATAGAACAAACTTGTCACATAGGAGTAGCAAAAATCGAAAAATCGTATTTTAAGACCCAGTCTAGTATTTGCCACAAATATCTAAGAAAAAATATCGTATTTTTAAAATTGCAAAACTTTAATGCAATTTTGTGAAAAATGTGGCCCATATGTGAACACCATTGAAATCAGCGTGTCCGAAATATAAAAGAACATTGGTCGCTGCTCTTGTTTTATTTTTTGAGTTAAGCAGTATCATTAAACAAATTAATTGAATATAAAGAGAGAAGCACAATAATTCAGAAACATATATTTCGTTTTTTATACATTCTATTTTAGAATAAAGGGTGATCCCAAATTTTTACTATTTTTGGTTTTCAGCTAATATGTAAAATAGTTTTAAATAGTTTCGCAAAAAGCCGAAAAAGTTTCGCAAAACGCCATTTATTATCAAAATATACAACTTTTATTAGAATTTGTTTCATGCGGAAAAAGTTTAAGCGGTCTGTAACCATGTCTGTCCATGTAATGTACATTTTATAATTCGAGTAAAGATATATCTGTTCAATCATACGGAAACTACTTTTATTATAAATAATTGGTTTAAAAACAAAATGCAATCTACTTAATTCAATCTATAATGATCATAAAAACTTACCAAACAAATATCTATTTTTATTTAAATTCAAGCACTTTACAAATATTAGTCATAATATAATTGTTTGAATACAAAGATCATAGAATATTTTTTTTAGTTATAATAAAAAAATTAAATATTCTCAACATGTTCAATAGAGTGTCCCGAAAAGCACACTTTTCCGATTTAATTGAAGGAATACCACTCAATCAATGCATATTTATAAGCTGAATATGAGAAACATAAGGTAAAAATTTTTGATGTGGATATAAAGTTCCATACCAACGATTAAAGTTGCCGATTTTAGTGCATTTTGACGAACATTTTTTTTTCCAAATAGGATTCGTAATTAATAGGTTTCGCAATTTTTGGATTATTACTGAGAAAACATTTTGAAATTTTATGCAGAGTAATTTTGGTTCACCATAGAATTTTGAAATCTAGACCAAGTACAATTTATCTTCTTTATATGTATATTTTTAAATGTGTACATAAAACAATAGTATTTGCTCAAAACTAAATAATACGCTAGTGGACCAAAATTATTCTACAGGAAATTTAAAAATATTTATCCAGTAATAAGACAATAATTACGAAAGTTGTGAGACCTATTTCGAAACTAATTTTAAACTTTTTTTGGTCAAAATGTACTACAACCTAAATCCCTGTTAGGGAATAGAAAATCCACTTTGACTTATTTTTCACATATTTACCTCTTTAATACGCGTCGATTATGAGGTATTCCTAATGTTTTTTTTTATATTTGGGACACCCTAATGTTCAAACACAATTTAAGAGTAAAAAAAACAATTATATTTAGAATGTACAAAAAAAATATGACAAATGATCACAAGATCAAGTGTGATCAAAATGTATAATGTGAAATTTAGAAACAAGTTTTTTTCCAAAGAAATAAACTAAAGTGTAACAAATCTTAATACAGTAGGTAGACGATGTACGGACGTATCTAATTATTACAACAAAACAAGTTGTTGATTCTCGGAAATAGATGTGTATAAAAACAATATAATTTACGCTAAATATGTTTGAGCACAATTTAAAAGTATTAAAACAACAGCAATTAAAATGTTTAGCGTTTTGAAATGAGCCCAGCAAAAACAGACATTACCAAGTAATTAAGCGTGTAAGTAGCGCACAAAGGGATTCACTGCTTACTTGTGTTCGCAATGACACAAAATGTATGCTCTCGCTTACAAAAAATTGAGAATACCGAGTTACTTGATTGGTTACTCATAGTAAAAGAATAAGTAATTACTTTTATATTAGGAATTAGTTGTTTCGCACAATGATAGAAGAAGTGGTTACCAAGGAGTTATCTTTAAGTTATTTTTTTTACGATATCTTAAAAAAAATTTATAATAACTTTAGCTTGAAAAATTTACTTATAAAAATGTTTAAACAAATTAACACAATATTAGAATCAATAATATGAAATCGATACGTATGTAACCAATTACCAGTAACTCATTATTTTGCAATTACATATAAGTACTTATGTAACCCATTATCAGTAAGCCAGTATTTTGTATTTCAAAGTACTGCAACAGCTAATGACCTATACTTACTTGGTAATCCATACGGTAATGATATGTCATTACAATGTTTTTACTAGGAGGCAGGGACAGAGAATGTTACAGATGCCTAGAGACTTCTTTTAATTCATAAAAGAATGATTTTTAAAACTGCCCCTTAAATTCTTTACATACGTCTCTGAATGAGTAAGTGGTTTTTAGTTTTGATGGAATGTCATATGGTCCATGGACGTTATGTCTCTCCAAAATGTCTCATAACGACAATGGACTTTATGGCAAATTTTGGTGTGACATTGCGTCCACAAATGTAGTGTCATAAAGTCCATGTGCGTTAAGACACTTTTAAATGTGTCATAATGTACATGGACATTTTTTAATTTCTTAAGCATAAAAATCTTTTGTGTCGTTATAGACTTTTCCATTTATTTCAGTTTTGATGTGAAACAAAACAAGAGAAATATCCCAATATAATTGTAAAATCCATATAACAGGTTGCATGACAACTTAAATTTTAAGGGCCGATGTTGATTTTGAATAAAACACAAATTATTTAGGAAACTATTGTCATTTCTTTTTAGTATTGATAATATTGGTATGGTTCAATTATGTATGGAACAAAATATCAGCCAAATGGCCGCCGCGACCTCGGCGGCACACCTCCATCCGATGGTCCAAATTTTCGATAACGCTGATGTCTTATCGACGTACACCTTTTCTTTCAAATAACCCCAAAGAAAGAAGTGCAACGGTGTCAAATCACATAATCTTGGCGGCCAATTGACATCGCCACCACGTGAGATAACACGGCCATTGAATTTGTCACGCAAAAGAGCCATTGTTTTGTTAGCTGTGTGGAAAGTGGCATCGTCCTGTTGAAACCACATATCGTCCACATCCATATCTTCCAATTCGGGCCATAAAAAGTTCGTTATCATCTCACAATAGCGAACACCATTCACAGTAACTGCCTGACAGGCCTCATTTTAGAAAAAATATTTCCCGATGATGCCGACATCCCATAAAGCGCACCAAACAGTCACTCTTTGTGGGTGCATTGGTTTTTCGACAATCACCCTTGAATTGTCATTCGCCCAAATGCGGCAATTCTGCTTATTGACGAATCCACTGAGGTAAAAGTGTGCCTCATCAAAATCACAAAGTGCACGATATGCATTTTGATTTGAACGCCCATTTTCATAATAAGCCTGAATAGCTTTAACGCGTTGCTCGATTGTGTATCTGTCCATGGTTCAAATTGAGTTAGTCTGAAATTGAGCATTGTATGGAGTATGCCCATATTCGCAATAGGTTCTTAACCTCCCAACAAGAACTGGTTCTGCGATAGTGAAAACATAAATTTTGACTTAAAGGAACCTGTTCTAGAACCGGTTAAATACAACCGGTGGTAACAGAAGACAGAATATATTCAGAGGTAACCAGTTCTAAAAAATGTTGCTGGCATATGAACATTTGTTTAAATTTAATAAAAGCAATTTCTTCCAATTCGAGGCTTTAGCATTTCATACAGGTTATGAAATAGCTTTAAGAAAGCTCTAGAACATATCTTTCCCACTTTAAAAGGCTACTGCACTAAAAATAGTTTGTAGTTGCAATTAACTGAAAATGTAATTTAACATAAACGATAAATCATTTAAAATCCGGTCTACTTACTTTTCATCAAATGTTTCTTGTTATTTATTTTTAAATATCGTTTCAATATCAAATCAATCCGTAAGAACAAAACAACAGTACGTTAAAAATAAATGTTCAAATCCTACCTACAGATCAGTAAAAATAAAAGTTATGTTCAGTTATTTGAAATTATTTTAGTTTTTGTTTGTTTTTCTTTTCTACAAAATGTATCCACACACACATTTGTGTATACCTTTTCAATTTCTTGTAATTTGAATTCAAATAATTTTGTAAAAAAAAACAAACACGAATTTTTTGAATATTTTTTTGTAAAACAAATAATTTAAATTTATAATAACTGTAATGGAAATAAATAAACTACAATATTCCGTTTTTGTGGTTAAATTTTTATGAAACTTTAAATAAATGAAAATAATAAATGGAACTGAAAAAATCAGTAAATGGTAGTAAATTATTTTAAACAAATGTATAAAAAAGTTGAAAAAAATATTTATTTGAAAAATAAATGCAACTGAAAACTTTTTTATTAAACTACAAACTATTCTGAGTGTGTTACCATTACACTATGGTTTCAAACACAACTATTCGTGGTAAAAATATTAAAATGAAAAACATTTATTTTTTGGTTTAAAATAGGATTTGTTTGGAAATTGTTATCATTTTATTCAAGTTTTTGTTAAATTAACCCTTTAATGCACCTACGAAAACAAAATGCGGAGGGATATGTAAGAGAAATTGTCGCCTATTTCTCTTACCCACCCCTGAAAAATGGGAGAAGAAGAACCAGAGTAATAAACTACTAAAATATTCTGTTCTAAAAACTACATTTATGCCAGGTTTGCGCTCGAGTATTAGACTTTTTCTGGAAAGAAACACGTGTCTGAAAGGGCTAAATTTTTTTTTAGACTGTAAATATTTCAGTAGACACAATTAACTCTCATACACAGATACAATCACAAATATTTTATTAAAATCATCCAAGATCGACTCATTTAGAGAGACACCATTTTCAAATTTAATTAAAATTATTATAAGAAATAAAAAAATTTAATGTGGAGTGTAAAATGTATCTTTATATGAATCTATATTGAAGACTACATATTTATTCAATTTGTAAGAATGTTTGCGTGTGTGATATGGTATAAGTAGACGCAGAAAAAAGAGCATCATGTTATGATAGTTTAAGGGCATCATGTTATGGTTGAAACACGTAACAACTATAATATGATCCTCATAATCATATTATAATTCTCGATGATGATAAAATCGTCCTCAGTAATCATTGTATCATCAGTCAGAATCATGTTTATGATTGTTAGTATCATAATATTATAATTTCTTGTCCGCAATCATGTTCAATCATATTTTTTCTCTGCATGTAAGGAACAATTCTGCTGCTAATTAAGTTCAAATTAACCCTGCATATCCTTTTTTTTCTAAAGCAAATCTGACAATTTAAAGCTAAGAGAATTAGGTGCATGATATTAATGAAAATTTGCATTAGAACTATGAAATGTCACTGGAACTGTCCGTTGAAACTTTTCATAAATTTAATGCAGTTTTTCATAAAATTGAATTGTTAAGCTCGAAGTCTGATTTTTATTAATAAATTTTTTTATTTATTATCTTATCGATATTTCGCAATATTAAATGTTGATGCGGTTTGATGTCGTGTATTTGATTATTGTTACTCAGTATTTCCAGAAGATGCTATCCAATGTGATTGGGAAATATCGATAACGTAATAAATAAAAAAAATTAAAAAATATGTATTAATAAAAATCAGATCTCGAGCTTTACAATTATCTTTTATTTGATATAAAGAAGAGGTCAAAAAAAAAAATTTACATATTTTGATATTTAATGAAAAATTTAATTTTATTTATTAAAAATTTCATGCGACCAATGACAAAGTTTCATTAAAAACAGTTTCATTAAAACTATGAAGCTTGAAAGAGTTAAAAATAAGTTTTAAAAATATAATATTTTAGTTCATCCTTTTATCTTTCTCGCGTAGCAAAAATTATCATATAGTTCTCAAAACAGAGAAGAGCTATACTATTTAAAAATAGTTAAACCCATGGACCCAAAAAAAGTAAATGTGTAGCTTATTAAAAAAAATATAACACAGTATATATTTGTTATATACTCAAAAATATATACTTTTAAATATGTCTAAAGATAATCGGCCATTGGATCGACCATAATCTGACCTTGGGTCTGCCAATTTAAATTATATTTTACACGCAGAAATTCTTCATTAAGATTTGCGTTTTTATTTTCTCGAAATAAAAAGAAAAATATATTGTCTTATTCGCAATTTTTGTTTCCAAAAAAAATAAGAACATGCTAAAAGTGTGTAAGATTCAACATAATATGCGTATATCCACAAAAGTAGAGGAGGGTACCAGTCAAATGCAATTTAAACTACGAATGTTGAAACTTACACACTTTTTGCATTTATATTATTATTTTTTTTTTTTTGAAAACGAAAACTGCGAATAAAACCATGTTTTTTTTTAATTTCGAGCAAATAAAAACGCCAATCTTTAAGTGGAATTTCTGAGTGCAAAATATAATTTAAATTAGAAGATCCAAGTACAGATTTTGGCCTTTCCAATGGATTATCTGCAAATATATTCGAAAGTATATATTTTTTCTAAGTGTATAACAAATATAAATTGTTAACGTATTGAAATGAGTCAATGCCTAAAGGCTTCTTTTTTGTGACTTCAGTTTATGTAAATCAATTTTTAGGACCCCTCTCATAAGTTTTTATATACGCCTCTGCATGAGTAAGTGGTTGTATAGTTTTTAGAAAACGCACAATGTCGAGTTATTGTTAAAATTCATAAATATTTAAATTTGTTAAACAAATATTTTTGGGGTCATAAAAAGTGTTAAATTTTAAATGAATTTTATTGTTAAGCAATTGTGATTTGTTTTTTTTTTATTTTATTTTAAAAAAAGTGCATAAATTTCATATCTTTATGTTAATGACGTCAATTGCTATTTAAGTTTATTAATGATTTCTTATTATTATTTATTCTTTATAGGTCTTGCTAAATTGACTTTAGTTGATTTGGAACCTGCTTTACAATTTTGCTCTTTTCTCGTTTTCGGCTTTGCCATCATCAATCCCACCTCCAATAAATTGGTGAGCAAAAATGAAAAACTAGAATTGGACGTTGGTACCGGCTTGTACCGCTCTGTTACGGGATTGAAAAAGAAATACCCACATCTTAAGGTTTTATTAAGTGTAGGTGGTGATAAGGATGAAGTTGATGCCGACAACAACAAATATTTGACTTTATTGGAATCCAGCAATGCTCGTATTCCTTTCATTAATAGCGCTCATTCTTTGGTTAAAACTTATGGTTTTGATGGGTTAGATATTGCCTGGCAATTCCCTAAAAATAAACCCAAAAAGGTACATGGTAGTGTGGGTAGTTTCTGGAAAGGTTTTAAGAAAATCTTCAGTGGTGATTTTGTGGTCGATGAAAAGGCTGAGGAACATAAAGATGAATTTACTGCTTTAATTAGAGAATTGAAGAATGCTTTACGTCCTGATGGCTATTTGTTGGGTGTATCTGTGTTACCAAATGTTAATTCCTCTTGTATGTATATTTTATTTGTACTCTAAACTACCGTTGAAATTTATGCTTTTCTTTTTAAAATTTTAGTATTCTACGATGTTCCTGCTTTAGTCAACAATTTAGATTTTGTCAATCTTATGGCTTATGATTTCCAAACTCCTGATCGTAATCCAGAAGTAGCTGATTTCCCTGCTCCCATTCAAGAATTGAATGAACGTAATCCAGAACATAATGTCAACTATCAAGTTCAATATTGGTTGAATAATCATTGCCCTGCTACCAAGATTAATGTTGGTGTTGCTGCTTACGGTCGTGCCTGGAAAATGACTAAAGATTCTGGTTTAACTGGTCTTCCTCCAGTATCTGATACAGATAAGGCTGCTCCTGGCGGATTACAAACACAAATCGATGGTCTTTTGAGTTGGCCCGAGGTATGCGCTAAATTGCCCAATCCTGCTAATCAACATTTGAAGGGTGCTGATGCTCCTCTACGCAAAGTTGGTGATCCTACCAAACGCTTTGGCCAATATGCTTATCGTTCGGCCGATGATAACAATGAAAATGGTATCTGGGTTGGTTTTGAGGATCCAGACAGTGCTGCCAATAAGGCCGCTTATGTTAAGGCTAAGGGTTTGGGTGGTATTGCCTTAGTCGATTTATCATTTGACGATTTCCGTGGTTCTTGTACCGGTGATAAATATCCCATTTTACGTGCAATTAAATATAAATTGTAAGATGTTATATACCGACATTAGTTTAGAAACGTGTTGTCCACGAAGTTGTTTTATAAGTGTATTTTTCAATAAATTTTAAAAAAGTTTTGACAGATTTATTTTTAATAAGAAACCGACTTTTTATTGGCTTAGAATCCTTCGATAAGTTCAAATTAAGGAAACTTTTACTACATTATACAAATTTATTATTTATAATCATTTAGGACTACTCAACAAATTAAAATATTTTGCAGAAAATGTCTTTCAAATACATATTGTTTATAGACTTATTTACGCTGGTTCCAAAAATATAAAAGAAAAAAATTTCTTTTAGAAATGTTGAGGTTAAGAATTAACGTTTTTCTCTAAAAATTATAAACACTATTAATTTTTAAATCAGACTAGACTAGTTTCTGCCTCTTTTTTTATGGACAGGCGTCATCAGTGATTTTCTATTTTTAAATTGTATTATTATTTACGTATTTATAATTGTCAGATTGTCTCTATATGATACATTTTTCAACAACCTGCGGCTGTAAGAATCAAACCTGAGCTCTTCTTACATTACAAACGTAACAATATCAAGTCATGACCGTTTAGCGAACTATCGCTGTTTTTATATTTTCCCCACAAACCCCATTTTTTTGTACACATTGCTTAATTTTTCGAAATTTTATTGCACCATATAATTTTTTTCTTTCAAGATGTACTAATGTGCGCTGATGGTGAATTCTGTGTCTACTTTAAATGGGTATTGCGAAGGACCATGTACTAATGTGCGCTGATCGAAGGGAGATGACCTCTGTGTCTACTTTAAATGGGTATTGCGGGAGATGAGGAAATTTCTTTTAATTCAGCAGCTCTATAGTTAAAATGTGTTAATTATAATTACTCGCCCATAAGTAATTATAATTATTAGAGTTAGGACAAAATAAAAAAAGACAACACCAAATTAGTTTTATGTACAAAAGGGTTTATGTTTATTGAACATAAATGTGTGCTCATCGTTCAAGAGTAAAAATCCAAGTGATTTTAAACTAGATCGGTTAGCTGCAGCTAACCGCGGTTTTTTTATAAAACTTCAAAAACATCGATTTTTAGTACAAATTTTAGAACTACAAATGTATCTTTTGTAATAGCGTAAATTCATTTTCTTAACTTAGGATACAAATATTCACAATAATTCAATATTTCCGTTAAATATAAATGCAAATTCATAAAATAAAAAGTATATTTTAAATTCAATTTAATATACTTTTATAAATTATTGTATAAAATAATTGTATTTTTTACACAAGAATATAAATATGCACAAAATTATATTTCATTTTAGTAAAATCAAGTCGGCGTTCATTTCAGCATATCTTTCTGGTAATGCAAGGAAGTTGAAAATTTTGCATATTTAGTTTTGTACTTTTTCCAATTCAAAATTTTATCACTACACTTAAACTTAACCTTCCACTGAACTCAGTTTTGTAATATTATTGCAAACCCAAATTTTATATAAAAAAAATTAAGTATGTAACGTAAATATAAAAACCGCGATATTTTAAAAACAACAAATGAGAAAATTTTTTTTTACTGATGTAGACTAAGAGTATTCAGTAATAATGTTAAAAATATATTTTAATTTGAAGAAATTTGTTTATTTCTTTGGTATTTAAAACATGTGGAAAATTAGATCGAAGTTCCTTTCTAAATATTTCGGGTCGTTTGCACTGGAGTTTCAAATTTTAATTAAATTTTTTACTGAAATGTCTAGTTTATGTAAATTAACATAATTTTAAAATTTTTTAACATACATTTAATTTATAAGGACAAAGCTAAGAAAGTAAAATTTTTAACTCACTTTCAATACCAGAGCGATATCCTGATATAAACACCTATATGATTATACTCAAATAAAAGATAATTTTGTGCACATATATAGTCTTAAAAAAATTTGTATTTGTATTAAGCAATATATCGAGGGCTTATATTCAATACCGTCTATCTACAAAAACACAATTTTTCAGAAGAGCCAAAAAACTGTTTTATTCGCAAATAAGCAACAATTTCGATGAACTCATCTTCTACAATATTAACAGAATGTGTCTAACAAACGTTCTAACTAAGAAGTTTCTTGAAATTCGCGCTATTTTAGCTTCTATGATAGAAAGACGGTATTGCCTCAAAAATGAAATCATTGTGTAGGAAAATAATATGTAGATAGACGGTATTGCCTTATTTTAAAATTAAGTTTGTTTTACGGTTTTTGTATGGGGACCCCGAAAAAGGTGGGAGATAGGGGGTGGATATGTTCACAAGAAATGTTGGGGATAGAAAAATAGTAGGACCTGTTCTAACATTTTAACCCTTCAAGGAGCTAGGGGTTGTTTTTGACTAGTTTTTGTTTGTGTCCATGGGTGTCTCAAAAAGGGTGTCAGGTTAACCAGTTTAAATTCAAAGACAATGTTTTTTATAATTTTTTTATTATAATTTATTATATTTTTTACTGCGCGTGGCTAAGATAATCATAGAAGTAGTGATACTCCTCTGGAATTACCGCCTTTAACTCCTGTAAATGTTTCCATTTGTTTTGCTGAATTGGTAGTCGACCGGTATACAATTGTTTTGGTTCTATGTGACCTTCATATTGCTTTATTCTAATAGGTAGTTCAGTGTAATTATGATCAAAATTCACTTTAAACTTAATGGTACCACTTGGGGAATATAAGAGAGATCTTAGTTGGGATACTGTCGGATCATTTTTTGCTCGACCAGGTCTAATACTGGAAAATCGAATAAGGTTCGTATCCTTATAGTTCTTAAAAAAATCATACTTTAAATATAATGCATCAAATGGCATTTTAATAATTTTGTTCTTAATTTTGACTGTTTTGCGGGCATCTTTGGTTACCCTGACGTAGTCGTATTGCAAATATATGGTTTGATTTTTCAACTTAGCCTCTATCTTTGCATGGGCACTGTCACACTCCATCTGGGTGTGTCCTTTCTGCAAGTATTTTTGTTCTATGATTTTGTTGTTTTCTATTGAAAAATTGGACAAAGCATTCGACAAAAAGTGATTACGTTTTGGTAACCGCAACCATCGGAGTAAATTATTATTGGTAGAGTATCTGTTAGACAGTGTGTTGACAAATGGTGCATTATGCACGAAATAAACGTCGGAGCGGAGAGGTCTTCATCAGTCTCGTTCCACCAGTAATTTGTACATTGATGCGTGGCGAGATTGTACACGGTAAAGTTGTGCACTTGTAGGCGTGTTTTATAATAAATGGTTGAGGCGTTAATGTCAGGGCAAAGCTTTACCGCTTGTGCATCCATGGTGAACACGTGACATCGTCCTTCTTCAGCTGCAAGTTTGTCTTGTTGTTTTTCAAGTTG
This sequence comes from Delia radicum, assembly GCA_021234595.1. Classification (NCBI taxonomy): domain Eukaryota; kingdom Metazoa; phylum Arthropoda; class Insecta; order Diptera; family Anthomyiidae; genus Delia; species Delia radicum. The sequence goes on from CM037852.1 coordinate 196,610,390, forward strand.
AGCCCGTTGTTATAATATAATAATATACAATATACATACAATCAAATATAATCAACCCTGGTTACAAAAAACAGACGTCTGTTAAAAATCATCATGTAAATGCAAATGATTTTTGGAAGCAACTGCTAAAGCAAATTAAGAAAAACAGACGTTGCAAAAATCACCGTGTGAATTGGGCATTAGATTTTAAATCGAGGTGAAGTGGTCAATTTCAAATCAGTATCAAATTAGTACATTCTTGCTTGTGTTTTTGAGTTTTTGCGTTTAAATTTATTTATTTGCATACTCATTTGTAGCTAGAAAATAACATAAAGGGCACACCACCACATACACAGCGTATTATGGTAGGTATTGATCGTTCGACAAGAGAAGTATGTATCCGAAAAACGAACAGTGAATAAATAGATATCAAACAGAGAAATATCCTGAAATTAAATAAAACGACAAAATTCTATGATGTAGATAGACGGTATTGCCGTCATAAAATTCATAAATAAGTATCTTTGTAGATAGACAAATGATCAAATACAGGATATATAGTACTAAAAAAAGTTTTTTTCCACTGAAATTTTTACAGTACATGCAGATGGGGTCAGAGATGAGTTTGGCATAAAAAAAAAATTTTCGTGAAAATGTAGATAGACGGTATTGAATATAAGCCCTCGATATTAATTGTATTCCCTATAGAGGTATATAACTTCGAAATGGAATAAAACAAAGATGAATTTTTAAATTGACATAAAATTTACTTTATTTGAAAGATTATCTTCTGGCATTATAATTTAAATGTGGATTTTCAATTTTACATGAGTTTTTTAAACATTTGTGGCCGTATGTTGGCAATAACGCGGCGAATGTTGCCCTCCAATTGGTCAATCATTTCGGGCTTATCGGCGTAGACTATCCCCACAGAAAATAGTCCAGCGGCGTTGGAGGCGAAACGTGAAAATATGCTATTACCAAACGTTTCCTTCAATAAATCATTTGTGGCACGAGCTGTGTCCTGCACATCATGGCTGTTTAATTAATAAACGAAAAAGTCAGTAATCATGGCTCTATAGCTGTCACCATTGACTGTAACGTTCTGACTAGCATCATTTTTAAAGAAGTACGGATCAATGATTCCACCAGGCCATAAAGTACACCAAACAGTCAGTTTTTCTGGATGTAACGCTATCTCAACATACACTTAATTATTATCATCACTCCAAATACGGTAGTTTTGTGTATTTATATATCCATTTAACCAAAAGTGAGCTTCATCGCTAAACATAATTCGCAAAATTCGTGCGCGATACGTATTTCGAACAGAACCATGATTTTCAAAATAAATTTGAATAATTTGGAAGCGTTGTTCAGGCGTCAGTCTATTCATGTTGAAATGTCAAAGTAAACTAAACATAAATTACTTGACAGCTGACAAAATGGCCGCCAGTTAAAATAATGTTGCCAACTTAAAGTTTTATACCTGTATAAAAAACACCCTTTACTCCCAAAAAACAAAATTGCAAATGAGAAAAAAATACTTTTTCCAGATTTGGAATTAACGTAATTAGGTTAGGTTAAGAAGAGTTATGTACCCAAGGGCACATCTCCACTCGGACACCAATACGGTCCATTATGAATCAATTCAGTGAAAAGGTAAGAAAAAATAGGAATAGACAGATAGATAGATTGACAGATAGATAGAAAGAAAGATCTAGAAAAAACTATATAGATACTCCCCACAACAAGCTCCTATCGTCCCCTTACTAGAAACAGCCGTCAAATCCATCCACCGACACACCCAAGTTCGTCGTGAAATCTATCTCCTAGCCGTTTCTGTCTGAGACCCTGCAACCTCGGACAGTGGCACATTATATGCTCAACTGTCTCCAACGTTGCATTGATAGGCTAGCACAATTGTAATTTTGGTAAAGATTTTAATTAACATAACATAACATTTTCGCTACCAAGGAAGCTACATAGTGGTGAAACCTCAGATGTCAATGAAACTCAGATATGTTGTTGAGGATAAAAAAAATATTAGATAAGTATTTTTTTGATTGCGCAATCGCTATGGAGGAAGTAAAATTATAACATTTTTATATGAAAATATACATAAAATTAAAGAAATTCAGATCTTTTTGTACGCAGTATTAAATTATTCTAGAAAACAAAATGTTGATACCCATATTGCCTATGCTGTAGGCCCAGGGTTGACATTTATATGAAATATTTAAAATATGGGTAATGAAACAATTCGGGAAAAATCGAGTTAAAGCCGAAAGATTACGAAAATTGAAAAAAGCCCAGACAACCCCTTGATAAAATTAAATATTCATTATTATATGTTAATTTGACGTCAATCCTACATACAAATATACATTCAGGGAAATTCTGCTTCTCAAAAGTCTAACCAGAGCATTAATTTTATGAAAATTATGATGCTTAATATAAAAAAGTTTGTAGTAGGAAGGTTCCGAGTTCGATCCACGTTTCAGGCATTCCTTTTTTTGTGACATTTTTCTGGAAAAGCTCTTTGAAAGACAACATTTTTGTTTTCCCAATGTTGACAAGTTGTTTCCAGCAAACCTTATGCCAGTGCTAACATAACGAGTTTAGCTATCAAATATTTTATGTCTCGTTAGCTTAGTGGTTATTGCTGTTGACTGGCAATCTGGCGGCCAGGGTTCAAATCCCGACGGTACCAAAAAAATTATAAATGTACTTTTTAATTTTATTTTGGAACATCTATTTTCAGACCACCTACTTCATTGTTTTAACAATATTTTGCAAACGTTGGAAAATTTGTTTCCTCCAGTACTTGTCCGACATTTTTTGAACAGACGGACCTTTTGTCTAATAATGTTATCATTTTGGGATTGGGAAAGCACTTGTTGTCAGCACTTGTACAACTTGGTACAGTGCCTTGCCAGCGCTGGTCCGTTTGCCCTTTTCTGACTGGGAAATTTTAACCACTAAATAGTTCATCGAATCATGCAAAAGTGTACGAGTATTTGTACGTATGTGTGTTTGATTGTAAATTTAGTCACATTAATATCAGTGGCATGTAACAAATCCTTTTATATAACATTACAAATAACTGAAATTTGTTTAAGGGGGGGATATCATCATAGATTTGTATCACACATGCATATAACAACCAACAACAACAACAAAGTCATTCTTTATCTCCCATCAAAAACAAAGCGACAAGCTTTACAAATGGCAATATAATGAAGGCATGTGCAGATTAAGTGTTGCATCATGTACTTAAACTTACACACGCACACACTTGCGCTCGCACACACACACACGTGGATACTCTATCACATGGCCAGCAACCAAAACAACTGACAGAACAGTTAAATTAACGCCAATGTATTGTATAAAAACCTACACATACTTATACAATAAACACATACGCATATATTATGTAACGTCAACATAAAGACAAGAGGGCGTGATAACCAGAGCTTTGAATATATAATAGGTTTCAATTAAAAAATTTGTTGAATCAACTAATATTTTAATTGATTTTGTACATATCGTGGAAATGATAATATCAATTAAAACTTTTATTGAAGTTTGAAAAGAATAAAAGTTATAAATAACTATTTACAAAAAGTTATGATACTCAAAAAAACAATTGTGTGAACTACATATTAGTATATGTGTTTCTGGTAATGCTGTGTCTGTTTATGCGTTAGTGTGTGTGCTTGTTTTGTTTGTAAACTTTAAATGTATTTGGTATTTTATACAGGAAATTTTCTATTTTACCATACAGCTTATGAAAAGATAATGTATTAATTATGACTAACATGAATTTATATATTTTAACATGTATTTATATATTTATAAGTCAGTTAAAATATTAATTGATTCAATAAAATAATTGTTTACAATCAAATTTAAATCAAATCTATAATTAGATATTTTAGCTTGGTAATTTTTTCTGTGGACAAAGACAAATTTAGCCATTAGCTAATTGAAGTTTGGTTACTATGACTGAAATGAAATGGTTGGATACTATAAAATAACTCCCCATGAAATTACTTCCAACAAAAGATATATAAGTCCCAATAAAAAATATAGAAAACCCAATTTTTAAAAGTGTAATAATTCCAATTAAATCATAATTAAATAATAAGTCCCAACTAAAACCAAACAACAGTCAATGAAATAATTCCCAACAAAAAACAAAATAATTCCCAATTCAAAAATATTTGCGTTGAAAAACATTATAATTGATTTGAAGAGCGTTTTTGACTTTAATTCGTTAAAATTAAAAAATCTGGGAAAGTCTATTAAAAGTTAAAAGAAATTAGTCCATAACTTTGGGAAGCGCATTGGGCAGCGACCGTGAATCACTCTGTCCATCTCAGCTTCTCCCATCGATGTCACTCTGCTGTATCTTCTTTTGTAATTCATTATCTCGAACTCAAGACTTGTCATTCCGATCTTCACGTTTGTATGCAGGATCTCAAAGTTTCAAAAAGAAAGTTTAATTGTTTTAATAAGTTGTTAGATTTCCTATGTGAAATTTATAATTGGCAAGCAACTTTTGATTACTCCGAACGAATATTGTGAAATAAGTCACAACTCAGTGGGAATTGTTTCATAATGACCTAAGTCCCAAATTGTATGGACAATTTTTGCTAGTAATTTCATATAGTTTTCGGGACTTATTTCAAGGTACCATATGGTTGTACTAAAAAAATTTTGCAGTTTCAGCCACGGAAATAAGTTTTTCAAAAAGCCATGGAAATAAGTTTTCCAAAAAAAGATTTTGGGGAGGGAGCTTAGAATATTTTTAATTAGTTTTTTAAGCTTTTTTACATTTTTGTATTGACAAATATTATTTTGGGGGAGGAAATTTCACATTTTCCCTCCCTCTGGAACCGCGCCTGGTTGACACTTTATTTTGCTGTGTGAATTTCTTGTGATTTTTAGGTATAATATTTGTATTTTAAAACTGCGTTATTTTTTTTTTTGTTTTTTAAAGAGAAGCAACACTCAGGAAATTCTTCCTATTAATTAATGTGGTGCTTTCTTTGGAAAGGGGATAGTGGAGAGATGAAAGGTGATGAAAGATGAAGGGCTTCAAACATGGCAACACTGTAATTGCTCGAGATGATAAGTCTTAAAACAGTTGTTGGTCGCTACCTGATGTAGAGTTGGCGAATTTATTGAAGCTCTTTGTTTCATAGCCTTGATTCATCATTTTACTTCGGTTTGGTTATGTGCTATGGCACCACCGAAGGTGGGCGAAGCGATACATATAAGTGATAGAAAATTCATACATATTATTTTTCTAAATTGAGGTTGTCGTCACCAGGAATCGAACCCGGGACCATCTGTGTAACAGTCCAACGCGCTAACCATCGTATAAACTAAAAATGTTTCGAGGTTTGGTTATGGTAAATTTTATTAGTCCAAATATTATACTTTAATCATCACAAAGAACTATTGCTTTAAAGAAATTCTGTAACCACGGTTTGTCGGAAGCAAATTTAGTTTAAAAAAAAAATTAACAGAAATTTCGATCATACACAGAAAAAAAAAATTAAATTAAAAAATGACAAAATTTAAAAAAAATTACCAAAATTTAAAAAAGGACCGCCAAAATTAAAAAAAAAAAATATCTCAAATTGAAACAAATTGCTACAAATTGCTACAAAAAAAAATCGCCAAAAAGGGGGAGAACAGCGAAATTGAAATAAATCACTACAGTTGAAAGAAATAATTTAAAAATCACCAAAATTTAAAATAAGAACGAAATTAAAAAAAATCACCGAAATTAAAAAAAAAAATACAAAAATCAAAAATGTTATCGACATATAAACGTTTTAAATTTTATGCAGGAGATTTTTTCAATTTTGGCGATATTTTTAATTTCTAGCGATTTTTTTACTTTTGTTGACTTTTCAAAATTTTTGGACTTGTTAAATTTTGGAAATTTTTCTTTTTCCAATTTGACAATTATTTTTAAATTAAAATTTAGCAATTTATGCAAAAAAAAAGATCCAAAAAAAACGCGCCTTAATTTAAAAAAATAATTACAAAAATTAAGAATGTTTTCGAGATACAAAGATATTGAATTTTGTTTAGGTGATTTTTAAAATTTTAGCGATTTTTTAAATGTTGACACTTTTTTAAACTTTTTTCAAATATTATCGACTTTTTAAATTTTGGGATTTTTTTTCCAATTTGAGCGTTTTATTAAAATTTTAGCAATTTTTTAAATATTTAATTCAAGTTTTGCTAGTATCTACTGAAAACTTGTTTCAAATGAAAAACAATAATCAATTAAATTTTGAATAAATATGATTAAAACCCTAATTGAAAATAAAATAAATTTAATAGTTACAAATTACTATAATTGATAATACAATTGGGAAAAAATTCAATTAAACTTATAATTTAATCCACCAGAGGCACTAATATGTTTTCGCTACAACGCGCCGAAGACCATAGTAGCTAGTACTCGGTTAGGGTAATAGGATATAATTTGTAATTATATGATTATTAATTAATAAAATAACAAAATAAAAAATTCGATTTTTTCGGTATCTCCAAAAATAAATTTATTTATCTCTTGATGATCGAATGTCATTTGGAGATTATAACGGGAAGTTTAAGATATATTTAGAAAAAGTAAAAGCTGTTTTGGGTTAACAGGGTGATGACTATTCTAATCTAAAGCTTCAAATAGTTTCAAAAAATACGAACTCACAAATATGATCAAAAATCAATTTTTCTAATTTTTAATTACGATTTCCTTGGGATGAAGACCAACAAAATTTTAAAAATAAAAATTTTAATCAGAAAAATACAAATTTTTTGCTTTCTGTCGCGAGAAAATACTGATTAAAGATTCGAAAATAACTGATGTTGCCTTTTCTACATATATATTTCAAGGAAACTATACTGTTGTGAATCCTCAGATTTTAATGAAAATTGTATATGTTCTTAAGGACTCGAACTTTTTAGGTGCGAAATCGCACTTTTATAGGTCAAAAAGGAGGGTAAAAAATGACAACATTTTTCATAGAATAATGTCTTAAATTAAAAAAATTCAGTCTATTTGTACGCAGTATTAAAGTAATATAAATTTGGACAGCCGTATTGCCTATGTTGTTGCCCCGGGGTTGCCACTAATTTCAAATGTTTAAAAAATGTATTAAAAACGATCTTCGGGAAAAGTCGTGTTAAAGCCGAACGATTAGGAAAATTTAAAAAATCCCTTCATTGTTATATTTACCCTGAAATGCGCTTGATAGTAGAATTTTTTTTTAAACTAAAAATTTTTTTTAGGCTTTGCACAAGATATTTTATAAAATATCTTTTTAAATTTCGGTTAATTTTGTTTAACCCTAACCTGCTTCAGGCGAACCGTGTAACGTCTCGTAACTTATTTTGCATCTTCTGTCAATATACAGCTATAACGCCGTTTTGCATTTCAGTGGACGGAATGTATATTAATACGCATACAAACGCATAATTTGTAATGTTTATGTTGTCAAATAGTACAGTTGAAATTTTAAATTCCAAAATGGGTGATTGTGATGTGATGGCGGTGGTCAAAGGGGATGCATTGTACAAAGATTAAACAATGAAGTCCATCAGATAGATATATTATTTTTCACTATTTAAGATCATTATTAGTATCATCATCAGCATCAACATAATCGTACCATCATCATGATGGTGATGATGACAATGACAAACAACAAATGTGTATAGAGTAAGCATACTAAATATTGTCAACATAACTAATAATGTCTTTCATAAGCATTAGTCAGACCATATTCACAATGAATCAGAAATCAAGACAGCAATGTAGAGAAGGGAAGCTTGGGGTAGTGTCTTCTTAGGCGCGAATTGGAAATTTCTATTTACAATTGCATTTTTAGACATTCTATCTACTGGGTCTTGTTTTTTAAAAATGAATTATATTCTAACAGCTGTTGGAAAAAATCATTGGAAATTTATTATTTGATTTGTTTAAATTAAATTTCATCTTGTTTTTAAACAAAACAAAAACATGTGTGAAAATAAAAAGGAGAATAAAAACAAAAAGCATGTATTGTATATCTACCAAAGGTAGAGCTTGCACATAACGAACAAGTTTTCAATTTATTTTTGATCAATGGTGATAATCTTTAACTTCGAGCTCATATATAGTTCTCACTTAGTGGGAAAACTAGGTTATATGAATATTTGATGTTTTGCATGGGATTGTCACTTCTTTAAAAACGTTTTCTGATGATAGGAACCTAGAAAATTCCCGAAATAGATCTATCAACACATTCCTGAAAGTGGTCAATTAATAAATTTGGGAACAAAAACTCTATAGATTATTTGTTAGGAAAATATCCTAATAAAGGAATATAGAGTGTGGCCTCGAACTTAAATACTTTTACAGTTATATTAGTTTTTTGTTTTTATATACATCGAGATTATTTTTATGTTATTTTCAATTTATAACGAGCTTTCAACCTCCGTATATTTACAAAAATAAAGCAAATCAAACATATTAGCTAGGTTGATACTAGTATTTCGATCTGGCTAAAGATCTCATCAGAACCCGAAGTTTTAGAAAAGCTAGAGCCTATATAATAGGCAGAACTTTAACAAAAAACCTATTAATAATCAATGTTGCTCCATTCTTGTCTTCTTAGTAATCAACCACGTGGTTAGGTCTTTTCCTAACAAGCATCATGATGTTACTAAATTTTGAAGACCAAAAATGTTCTATTTATATAAAAAATTTTTAGTGTGTACTCTGGCTCAAGTAATATTTTTTACAGTTATATTAGTTTTTTGTTTTTATATACATCGAGATTATTTTTATGTTATTTTCAATTTATAACGAGCTTTCAACCTCCGTATATTTACAAAAATAAAGCAAATCAAACATATTAGCTAGGTTGATACCAGTATTTCGATCTGGCTAAAGATCTCATCAGAACCCGAAGTTTTAGAAAAGCTAGAGCCTATATAATAGGCAGAACTTTAACAAAAAACCTATTAATAATCAATGTTGCTCCATTCTTGTCTTCTTAGTAATCAACCACGTGGTTAGGTCTTTTCCTAACAAGCATCATGATGTTACTAAATTTTAAAGACCAAAAATGTTCTATTTATATAAAAAATTTTTAGTGTGTACTCTGGCTCAAGTAATATTTTTTACAGTTATATTAGTTTTTTGTTTTTATATACATCGAGATTATTTTTATGTTATTTTCAATTTATAACGAGCTTTCAACCTCCGTATATTTACAAAAATAAAGCAAATCAAACATATTAGCTAGGTTGATACTAGTATTTCGATCTGGCTAAAGATCTCATCAGAACCCGAAGTTTTAGAAAAGCTAGAGCCTATATAATAGGCAGAACTTTAACAAAAAACCTATTAATAATCAATGTTGCTCCATTCTTGTCTTCTTAGTAATCAACCACGTGGTTAGGTCTTTTCCTAACAAGCATCATGATGTTACTAAATTTTGAAGACCAAAAATGTTCTATTTATATAAAAAATTTTTAGTGTGTACTCTGGCTCAAGTAATATTTTTTACAGTTATATTAGTTTTTTGTTTTTATATACATCGAGATTATTTTTATGTTATTTTCAATTTATAACGAGCTTTCAACCTCCGTATATTTACAAAAATAAAGCAAATCAAACATATTAGCTAGGTTGATACTAGTATTTCGATCTGGCTAAAGATCTCATCAGAACCCGAAGTTTTAGAAAAGCTAGAGCCTATATAATAGGCAGAACTTTAACAAAAAACCTATTAATAATCAATGTTGCTCCATTCTTGTCTTCTTAGTAATCAACCACGTGGTTAGGTCTTTTCCTAACAAGCATCATGATGTTACTAAATTTTGAAGACCAAAAATGTTCTATTTATATAAAAAATTTTTAGTGTGTACTCTGGCTCAAGTAATATTTTTTACAGTTATATTAGTTTTTTGTTTTTATATACATCGAGATTATTTTTATGTTATTTTCAATTTATAACGAGCTTTCAACCTCCGTATATTTACAAAAATAAAGCAAATCAAACATATTAGCTAGGTTGATACTAGTATTTCGATCTGGCTAAAGATCTCATCAGAACCCGAAGTTTTAGAAAAGCTAGAGCCTATATAATAGGCAGAACTTTAACAAAAAACCTATTAATAATCAATGTTGCTCCATTCTTGTCTTCTTAGTAATCAACCACGTGGTTAGGTCTTTTCCTAACAAGCATCATGATGTTACTAAATTTTGAAGACCAAAAATGTTCTATTTATATAAAAAATTTTTAGTGTGTACTAGAGTTGTCAGTCGATTAAGAATAATTCGATTAATCGATCAAACAAAACCAAACTCCTGTTCGAATAAATTCAAAATGACGATTTTCGAATAACGAATAAATCGATTAATTAACGTCAATTAATCGAACATTTTTTTTTATTACAAAATAAATTAAATGAGAGCTTTTAATTTGATTTATTCTCATAAATTTTTAAAGAAGGATGACGAAAGCGATGATTATGATGAACTTAGTAATGAATATGACGTTGATAATGGATTTCAATAAAAAATTAATATACAAAATGTTGTTAGTAAACTACGGAAATACGTCAAAATTTTTAACAAATCCACCGAAAAACAACAAAAACTGCAGACATATGTTTGTCAACAAGAAGGAAATGAAGTTCGCCGTTTTCATGACGTGAAACACAGATGGTCATCATTATCGAAGATGCTGGAAAACTTCATTAGAATTCATAAATGTGTTAATCATGCACTAATTGATTTTGGCTTAACACCATTTACGGACTTTGAAGTAACTGTTTTATCAAACCTTTATAAAATTTTACAACCACTTGATGTTGCTAGCACATCCATAATATAATTAGAGGGAGTAATCAAGTTTTTAATAAATAGTTTAGAAAAAATTAATAATTCTTTTGCAACAGACTTACTAACACGTATTAAAATAAGAATAAATGAGAGAAGTATAAAAATTTTAAATACGTTAATAATATTTCTGAATTCTGAAAATTTTCCGAGCAATTAAAGTTTCCTAAAATATTCCCAAAAAAGTGAAACTAAAGAATATGCTAATGAATTGTACTCCAGATTATTTTATATTGAAAGTAATCACAATAATTCAGATAAAAGTATTGAAATAGAAGAAGTTATTAGTAATGAAAATAATAATCAAATAATTCAATTCAGAGTATTAAAAATACAGAAAATAAAAAAGACTTCAGCCATATATCAGACGATATGGTATATTTGGAAAAATCTAAAAAAAAGAACAGAAAAATTAGATAAACTATTTAATGCTCATCTTACTATATCACCTACCAAAACAATTAGCGAAAGAGTGTTTTCAAAATCTAATTCAATAAAAACCAAAAATCGTTTAAAAGCTAAAAAATTGAGTCAACTTTTGTTTTTAAAAGATTATTTCTTAAGAACAACCTAGCTATTTTATTTTAAAGTTTTTTTTTTTTTTTTTTTTGTTAGTTATGAATTTCTTGCTAATTAAAATATTAACTTTTTTATTTTTAAGTTTTTTTGTATGAATTGTTTATTTTTTTGTTAATAAAAATATTTTTTTTATTCGTTATTCTCATCGATTAATCGAATAATTTTTAAAATTTAATCGTTTGATCGAACGAGCGAAAACAATTATTTGAATTATTCGAACAAAGCTGAAAGGCGAATAATTGACAACTCTAGTGTGTACTCTGGCTCAAGTAATATTTTTTACAGTTATATTAGTTTTTTGTTTTTATATACATCGAGATTATTTTTATGTTATTTTCAATTTATAACGAGCTTTCAACCTCCGTATATTTACAAAAATAAAGCAAATCAAACATATTAGCTAGGTTGATACTAGTATTTCGATCTGGCTAAAGATCTCATCAGAACCCGAAGTTTTAGAAAAGCTAGAGCCTATATAATAGGCAGAACTTTAACAAAAAACCTATTAATAATCAATGTTGCTCCATTCTTGTCTTCTTAGTAATCAACCACGTGGTTAGGTCTTTTCCTAACAAGCATCATGATGTTACTAAATTTTGAAGACCAAAAATGTTCTATTTATATAAAAAATTTTTAGTGTGTACTCTGGCTCAAGTAATATTTTTTACAGTTATATTAGTTTTTTGTTTTTATATACATCGAGATTATTTTTATGTTATTTTCAATTTATAACGAGCCTTCAACCTCCGTATGTTTACAAAAATAAAGCAAATCAAACATATTAGCTAGGTTGATACTAGTATTTCGATCTGGCTAAAGATCTCATCAGAACCCGAAGTTTTAGAAAAGCTAGAGCCTATATAATAGGCAGAACTTTAACAAAAAACCTATTAATAATCAATGTTGCTCCATTCTTGTCTTCTTAGTAATCAACCACGTGGTTAGGTCTTTTCCTAACAAGCATCATGATGTTACTAAATTTTGAAGACCAAAAATGTTCTATTCTACTTTTAATTTTTAAATTTTTTCGAATTTCGAATTTTTTCGAATTTTTGGACTCCATACAAAATGGTTTTGCTTAAATTGAAAATTGTAATGAAATTAAACCCTGATTAAATATTTTCTACAATACGATTGTTATTTATGATAAATTAAGTTCTGAAATTGTTTTAAAGTTTTGCTTCAAAAGAGCTCACATAAGAGCTTTATATAAATGTGTTACCCTTTAAAGGAATTTTTTTTTGCCAATACGCGTCAATAATTATTTCTTCTATAAATTTTGCCAAATACCAAATTTTCTCATACACACATAGAAAAATTTTGCCGTTTGCCAACTGAAATTCGGTTACTACGACACAAATTCGGTTATTACGAATTTAAGTAGGTTGGTACAACTCAACATTAGTATTCACAACAGAGTTCGGTTAACTCAACTAATTTTTAGTTGCAACACTTTAAATATTCAGAAATCTAATATAAATATTGTTGTACTAACTGAATTTATAAGTTGCTACCATTAAACACACTTTTCAATTCCGTTGGCACTTCATATCTCTGTGTTTAAAAATATGAAAAATATATAAACTATGGAAATATATGGCCATATTTGTCCATATATGGAGATGTATGTTAATTTTTCTAGTATGAATATGGATGACCATATATAATCATATACAAAATATAAATGATCATATATGAACTTTTTGAATCGAGTAGTTTACTAAAAAATTTCATTATTTTTGGTACAGTAATGAATAATTGGACCCATAGTGCAGATGGAAGACTAGTAATATTATTAAACTCCATTAGCTGCAGTATGTATTTGTGTATTCCACTATTAGTGTCCCAGTAAAAAACGCTGCTTACATGCAAGCAGATTTGTAAGGGAGTAAGCCAAAAAGAATCCCTTACAAACCTGCTTACATATGCTATGATTTTTATATGGCGAATTCTCACTTGGAAGCATTACTTTTGGGCAAAATAAGCGCTGATTTTAGCTCTTATAAAAATCTATGATTTCATGGCTTGCAGTAAAATCATATTTCATGTCTATATTATTACGATTAAAAGTAATAACATGAATATACCATACATAAATTATTTTACATAAAATTCTACAGACATTCATTTTTTGTTGTTAAAATTGTTGACATATAATATGATCATTTCACTGTTTTCCGCTCCACGTGCTTGCTCAGAAACAGTTAAATGACTAATTATTTTTATTACATACTCGAAAACAGCAAACACAATCGGAAATCACTCGGGAAAATTGGTACAGATCGTTTATAATACACGATATGAAACTTTCTGCATTACAACCTGCATCCTTGTAAGGGATTAGGGTAAGCTGCTTACAACCTGCATCCTTGTTAGGGAAAACAGTAAGCTAAAAATTTTTGTTTGTTTATTTTTATACGAAAATTATTGGTTTCTTTTGCTGCTTCTCAGTATTATTTAATAGTAAGCACTTACATCAGCGCATTTGTTTTATTCTGCTTCTAAAAACAAGAAAATTTTTTCCAAGTTTGTTATAATTTTTATTAAAAATAAAATTTTTTTACTGGGGTATGTGTGTAAAATTGAGAGTCATGTAATATTGTCATGCCTATTAAAAAGTATAAAATGTTTCCCATGTTTATATGACTGATAAAACTGCATTTCAAATTATTTTTTCCTAGATGGTTGGAAGGCTATTTCAACAATATCTTTGTTATATTCCCTACATTTCGTTAAAGAGACGAGGAGAAACATGTATGCATGCATGCCAACATGTGGTTGCTTTGGCAATTTTAAAATCATGCCAAACAGGAAAAACCTTAAAATCAAGGAATCGTGTATAATCTAGTCAGGCTTGCCATACATCGGGTTTTAGTTGGGGATTTCAAAAATATATTGGGTTTTTTTTGGGGGGATATTAAAAATTTTTGTGAAATATTTTAGAATAAAATCAATCAAACTAGATCTTATATGACACCTGCTTTTTCCAAGCAAACTTTACCAAGATTTTTATATAAAAAATTTAAAATTTTTGTAAAACATTTTATCGGAAATCCCTAATAAAGTTGATTGAAAAAAGCAAACGTCATATAGACTTTAGTCGAATAACTTTAAGATTAAACTACTCAAAAATAAGCTAAAAATATATTTCTAAAATTGGTTTATTCAAAATATCATATTTACTGACTCAAAAATTCCAAAATTAAAATTAAAAATATACGCTTAAAAATTTATCTTTTTGAAGCCTCTGTTGAAAATAATTTCAAATTTATTAACTTTTTTGGATCATTTCAGAGACATTTTAAGATAACTACCTTCAAATATATTGAATTGTTTACTACTCCTTGAGTAAGTAAAAACAAAACGCGACTTTTGAGTTAATGATGCATATTTATTAGTTATATTAAGGCTTATATTGTGTAAAAATTTTATATTAATATCATATATACTTTTCGAATTAGAAGATAATATATTTTATTTTTGCTGCTCACGGGAATCTCTTAAATAAACGAACCCGCACCCAACACACACTAAGAGAAAAATGCATTATCAATTGTAAGCCATTTTCTTTTGATTTAACTTATTTCTCATTGTGTGGATTACAAATAAACACATTTTAAATATTATATCAAAAATATTAACTCAACTTTATAATTTTTCCACCGGTCGCAATAAGTGAAAAAACGTTGCTCCACTTTCTAGATGGAAAAATGTCTAAAAAATTATGATACCTCAAAGTTAAATTTTCCAAACAAACCCTAACAGTTAGTTACACACAAAGAAATATTTCTTAAATTGCGCCAAGTAAACATTTTGTTGAATAAAAAAAACATAATCAATTACTTTTTTAATTGACTCAATTACTTTTTTAATTGACTCAATTACTTTTTTAATTGACTCAATTAAAAAGTAATCAATATTTTGAATAATATTGATTACTTTAAATAAACAAAAATATTGATTACTTTTTAATTGAATCAATTAAAAAAGTAATTGATTATTTTTTTTTATTCAACAAAATGTGTACTTGGCGCAATTTTTTTTTTTCTGTGTTATCTAAAATAGGTTAACAAATTCTGGGGTCTTAAACTTGACTTAAATTGATTTTTTTTTAGTCCAAAACTATAATTTTTTTAAGACTTTGAAAATTGCCATATCATTTTTGACTTAACCAAATTTGAAGTTTGATAACATTTTTATTAAAAATAAAAATTAGGTTTTTTAGGTTTTTAGGTGTTTTTTGTTTTTTTTTGTTAAATTTGGTTAAAATAAAAAAAAAATCCGTGTGCATAATTCCGAGAGAGAAATTTCGGGGACCCCAAAAATAAATTACGGGCTACTTCTCTGCTAAAGTCTATTTAAAAATATATACTTTAATAACATATTCCGCAAAAGTTGAAAATTGATGAGTAGTGTAATGATTGTTGTGTGAGTATTTTTTTTTTAAATCATTTATAGCAACAAATTTGTCATATTGCTATTAGCATTTTGTTTTGCTGACAATAAGTGCATGTAACGTCTGAATTGTGACCAAATAAATATATAGAGCGTCGGGCGAGGCAGATATGGATGGAAAACTTTAAACGCATTTTCTGCTAAATCGTGTTTTTTGAGTTATGTCAGTAATTTTGTATCTGATTCTGAACAATTTTTACAATTATGCACTTAAGATTTGCATGTGAAATTTATTAAATGAAATATAGTCATTTAAGAAAATATAGTCATTTAAGAAGTAAAAATAGTTATTAAACTTTGAGAACTAAGGAAAGACATATGAAAGTTTTTTCTGAATTTGACTATTTTTCAGAACCAGTCTTCAGTGATATTTTTACTAATTGAACGCTAATTTTATCTGTAAAGTAAATTTAGGATTATTTAACAAATAATTTGAAATATTAACTAAAAATGGACATTGTCGAATTTGGAGATTTTTTTGGAGATATTTTTTGATTTGTTATCGATAACAAGTGTTTAGCAGGCCTGGTAAATGTGGACAAATTAAATAAATAATTTTAACTATACTACTTTGTTCAACACTTTTTGCTAATTGGGCATTTCTGGTAATAACTTTTGATTTGTTTGGGTATAACGAAAAAAGAGTATCTGACAAGCCTGAAGTTAGGCAATGAAAACAAAATTCAAAAAGTGTAGTCTAGTATGCTACAACCTCACCACAAACACATTGAGAGATTATCAATGTGTAAGTGTCCTGTGTGTGTGTGTGTGTGTGTGTGTAGTCAGAAAAGAATCATCAGTCGGCAGTTGTTTCATTCCCAGTCTTGTCACCCATAAAACAATTGCTAACTGACCTCAATGTGACACTGCAACGGATGTTATGTATATGAGGAATAGTACTACTATTTGTATTGTATGAAGTCTATTTCTTGCATTGTTTTTTTTTTTTTTGTCTTCTCTTGCAACAAATGAACATGAAGTCATTTGATGGTGGACCTCAAATTTTTATATATGAAGTTCATATAAAGAAATTTAAGATATTTTAATAGAGTTTAAGCAGGAAATTTATTTAACTTTAATATTGCAATTTGGCTTCAAATCTGGAACAAACATATAGGATGCCAAGGTCTTCTGAATAGTTGGTATGAATACCTTGACGGCTTATACCCAGCAAAACTTTGGTAATGGGTGCGATAAAGTAATGCATTACCTTGTAATGTGTATTCCTTACCTGTATCATTATTTTCCAACAAGAAGTAATGAGTTACCGATAATTGAACACTCATGGATTACCGTGTAATGATACCTCATTACATTTTACATTACTTCGAAACATAAAATAATGACTTACCGATCATCAATTACATAATGCATGAATTATAAACGTAAAGTAATTATTAATATATATTTTTGAAAATCTATTTATCGACACATTACTTTGTGATTTTTTGTCAGCATGAGGGTAAGGTGTGTATTTTTGATATCACGAACGAAAACACGAAGCACAACAACTCATTTACAATTTAAGCAACAAAATATTATATGTATCGATAGCTCAGTTGGTAGAGTTCTCGCCTAACTAATTGTTAAATACCAGAGACCCCAGGTTCGAATCCCAGCATGACCACGTAATTTATTTAATAAAAAAAAAACAAAGTTATTTATTGTTACCGCTTTCAAAACGTGTTCTGATGATGGGAACCTAGAAAATTCCTGAAATAGATCTATCAACACATTCCTGAAAGGGTAAAATAATAAATTTGAAAACAAAAGATTCTATAGATTATTTGTTAGGACAATATCCTAATAAAGAAATATAGAGTATGGCCTCGAACTTGAATAATTTTCATTTTTATTGCACAATTAAAGGTCGAAAAAAACATAATTTTTATTTTTAATAAAAATTATATCAAACTTGAAAATATCTTATTTTAAAAACTTTTTGTATAAAAAATTGCATTAACACATGCAAAATTTGAAGACAAATTTGTGACAAATCTGGCTAATAAGTGAAAAAATTGGGTACGCAATTAAAATCAGCGTGGCCGCAATATTTAGAATCAATGGTCGGTACTGTTGTTTTATTTTTCGAGTTGCGCAGTGTTATTGTAAATAATAATTTAAAAATAAAATTTGTTAATAGTTAACCACGCCCACTTTGCCCACTTTTTGCAAAAGTTTTTAAAAGTTGTTCCATTTATTATTTTGCATGTTAATTTGGCATTGATACGATAAAAAATGTTTTATGCATTTTTTTTTTATGAAAATCTATTTATAGCCACATTACTTTTTCCCACCATGTAACCATATAAGTAATCAGTTAGTTTACCCCCTACAATGTAATGAGTCCACCTATTACTTTTAGGCTCATCGCCTGTAAATTTCATCAGAGAAGTAAGGTGTAATGTAATGCGTGAAGCCCTATGGCGATACATTACTTTACCCATGATTTGGTAATATGTGGTGTTGCTGGGTAATTAAATTCAGGACGGAAGATTTTGTAAAAAATTACAAACTTTGAAAATAATATTTTTTGATTCCAAAAAAAAAAAAGATTTTATAATTAGTTCTTTCAACTGGCCGGTAAAAAATCAAGATATATGCATCCATTTATGATCATGTATAAACTCATTCGTGCTCATATGTGAAGTCATTCGATGTTATAAATGTCCATATACCACCATATATTATTCATATATGACCATGTTTGGAAATGTATGGACACGTATGAATATATATGTTAATATTATCTTAATTTTCGTTAATGAGCAGTGTGCATTGCGCACACATGAATAGATATGGTCCCTCATATGAATATATATGAATCCTTTATGAACATATGTGAATAATGTATGGATGCATATGTACATGAATGATGCAAGTGTGTTCATGTATAGGTCCATATATGCCGATTTTTAACAGAGTGGTGTTAATTTTTTTTACCTACGTATATTTAGGACTATAATGTATGGAAAAATCGTTTTAATATTATTTACATGCATTAAGATATTAAAAGCTTACCTCGAACAAATAAACTCTATTTTAATTTATTTTTTATTTTATTGGTTTATTTTAAGAAAATTTTTCAAGGTTTTTTTTTTAATTTAAATCTGTTTATTATTTGTGTCAATTCAAAATGAAACGCAATTTTTAAAGATAAACAATATTTACAAAATGCTCAAACCAAACATACATGTACCATGCAATGTAAAATCTAATAGGAAAAAAATCATCTAGAACTTGTTGTGTGTAAATATTAGTATACATGCCGGATTCCCAATTCGTTCCCAGTAGTGGTAGCATTAGCAGTTGGACTAGCAACCCTGCCAAATAAAAAGCTTTAAGATTTAAAGCTGTTCGCTAAACTTGTAAGAAAAGACGAAAATAACTCAAGTGCGGCACTCCCTCTAGAAATGATCTACACAAGATTTTTTCATCTTTTTTTATATTTATTAACAATTAGTGATAGGCAACACTGTGTAATAGTAACATTTTAATTATGATCTCAAACCAGACAATTCAAAATGAAATGCAGTTTTAAATGATCAACAATACATACAGAATTCTCAATTGTGTAAAAATTGCACAATTTGATTTTGCTTTTTTATATAGCAAACAATGATATTAACATATTTTAAAACCTAGAAATAATAGCGGCCCATCTCAATTTTTTTCAAAAGGGAAAATTTACTCTTTTATCTAAACACGTTTTGCTCCTTCACATCAACACTGAAATTTGTCTAAATTAACATTATTTGTACTATTTTATTTTTTTTTTATTTTTTTCCTAAATTGATGTTGCCGTCACCGGGAATCAAACCCGGGACCATCTGAGTAACAGTATAACGCGCTAACCATTACACCACAATGATTTAATACAAAACAAGTTGGGCGTTAATAAACTTTAAGTAAAATATGTATTATGGACCAAATGAAATTTGGAAATTATTAAAAAGCTTCATATTACACAAGTGCACATATTTGGAGAAAATACATTTTTTCTTTAACTGAATACGTTAAATTCAAATATAATCTCCAACACTAGTTAGTTAATTGTTCTTTATTTCCAAATTCATTTTAAATTACAAAATTGTTTAATAACATAATTAAAATTAGAACATACGACTATGACTTAATGTCGTCAGTCGTCAAACACTTATTATAATTTTTATATATCTCGTAAACCGCAATAGTGAGTCTAAAATTAAATTTTTTAAACACCACAAAGTTTGACAAAGATTTTTTGGAAAGCACAAAGTAACGAAGTAAATTTCCATGAAAACGCCAAAAAAAAAATATTAAACGATGTGAAATTTTTTTTTAATTCAATAAAAAAAAAAATGTGATTTTGAGAATTTATTTTAAATATTATAATTTGAACCGCCATAACTTTTGCGCCCCTTGCAGTGATTCTCGATGTTGTATTTCTAACTACCTTGTTGATTAAAACGCACTCAAATCTTATTATTCTATTTAGTAAATTAATATTTGAATATAATATTTCGGAATATAAGATGAAGGAAAATTATTCCTTTACATTACAGTATGTATTTTTATAAATTTTAACAAAAATTACTAAATTTAAGCAGCGATAAATAGCAAACGTAAACGAACTTAAAGAAGATAAACAAATAATGTTGTCCTACTAATTAGGAGATTACATGCACCAACTTTCAAATTGGAAGAGGTAGAATTAAAAAAATTCATATTTTCGTCAATATGCCTTCTGAAATGACTCATAAATAAAATCAGAAAATATGAGGTCAAAAAGTATATACTTTTTCGTGATCTTTCAAAAAATGATATAAGTAAATGATGGATATTTAAGTTTTTAGGCTGGTAAGCCTTTGCCCCTTTTAAATTATGGTTTAAGTTTAGTTTACTTGGTTTCTGCACCATAAAACAAATCTTCAGGAAAATTTGTTATTTTTAGTTAGTTAGTTTAGAAATGAAGGTTAAAAATATGAGCAGACTTCTTCTTCGCCAAAACATTAAATATAAAAATGCAAAAAATCAACACACAATCGAAAAAAAATTTAACAATCGAAATTAAAAGAACCCGTTGCAATGATGTCGACATAAATTCAACTCAAAATAGCAAACACGTGCAACAACTATAACGCCAAAACCAACAATGCTACAACAAAACGAACAAAACAATGGCAACATGCCACTCCAATACGAAAACTCCTTTGGGAAACTAAAGTTGTATTTGTATTAACAACAAAAAATGTAAATATAAAATATTAAAATTAAAAAGTGCATATACAACACCCAGACCTGTTACAAATTTTACCCATTTTTTTATATTTGCAAGCAGTAGAGTACTCGAAATAACAAAAATTTAGAAAACCACATTGCCACATTGAGAAAAATCGTATTTTATGTGATTACTATGTATAGTTTCTAGTATAACCCAACTATATTTCGTAACAAAACACCAGTTTAAATGTCACTTTGTGCGCCCCGGTAGGCTAATTGGTAGCGTGCTGGCTTATCAGTGCGGGGGTCGTGGGTTCGACTCCAACCAAAGGCACTGGTCTGTTCGCTACAAAGCGCCGAAGGCCATAGTAGCTAGTGCTCGGTTAGGGTAATAGGATATAATTTGTAATTATATGATTATTAATTAATAAAATAAAAAAAATATATAAATGTCACTTATAATACATTGTTTTCAAAAAAAAAGAAATAGTTAAAAGTTTTCTGAGACGTTTCATACGCTCGTTCATTTTGAACCCATTTGTCTACAATTTCTTTGCAGAAATATGAAATAAACCAAAAAACAAAAAATGGGGACATTTTTTACCACACCTTTGAAAATCTGAACATGATATTGGGCTGCTAAAAAAAAAAGTGACCATAATAATTAAATGCTTTTTTATTTCGACCTTTTTGTTGTAAATATTCAAGCTCGAGGTCAGTTTTTCTTTGGAGGACAGCGAAATATTGAAAAGTGACAAATAAAGAATAAAATATTACAAAAAAAAAAACTGACATCGAGCTTTCATATTTATTTATTGAAAATACCTTTATTTTTTTTTTTTTTGCTCTCTCACATATCTGAATTTTAATATCAGAGAGAAACCATTGGGAGACTACTCTTGTTATCCGATATGTTCGTTGAAGAAATGATAAATTTCGTTACCAGCAAAATTATGCATTCTTCCATTTTCTCTGCGGCTTAAACATTGGTGTCTAAAAAATAGAGTTTCTGGTTGCATTGCCTATAAAAATTATGAAGTTCAACAAAACGATCCTTTTCATAAATCCAAACCGAGCATGCGGAAATGGTACATTTATCGGAGTTAACGAGAAGTGCAAACGATTTCAATTCGTACTTTCAGGGTGCGATGAGAGAAAAAGGTCGAGAGTGTTGTGAAACTGCCCTTTACCACATGGAATGTGCCTTGGCTCACTCGCTAATTGCACCAGGTGATTGTGCGGTGTGTATCAATATCATAATAGTAGATAGATAACTTAGGATCATATTTATAATTATAAAAATCATAATATGCACGCAGATTATTATGTTTCCTACAGCAAAATTATGTTTCCTACACCAACAAATGGTTGTTTAAATTAAACTATTTTTGTATCAATCATGGTTGCTTTTATCATATTTTAGTAAAAATTTCTCTTTTTTGCAGTTATCATATTATTGTATTGTCTACAATCATACTATAGTATTTATTATAATATTCCTATATCTAACGGCAGCCATATAAGAGTTGTAGGGGTGATCTGTTTTGCGGAAGAAGGAATAAGTTTGAAGTCCAAACCCGCTCTACCCTGGAAGTCTAGGCAAAAGATTAATTGTCGCGCACAAACAACGTGGTGGTGGTAATTGTAATAATGATTTGTTTTGTGGTGGACGGAATAAATTGTAGTCTCAACTCGGTCTGCCCTGGAAGTCTAGGCAAAAGCTTAATTATCGCGCACCCATTAAATAATATTATTGTTTATTATAAAAAAGTGATAAAAAGTGCTTTATTTTTTAATTGTTTTTAATAAGGCAAAACAATATTGGTAATGAAAACAAATGTGAAAGATAAATTTGAACAAAATGCAAGTGCTTTCAAGTACTCGTATGTAGTATGAAATACTCATAGTATGTTTGCAATAATCATAACATAATAATAAATGATGACGAAATTCGTGTCCATGATCAAAATCTGATAACTAGGACAATAATATGGTTATAATGCAATTATTATGATTGCTGCAAACATGGTTTCATCATTATAAATATATTCTTAACAATATTTTTATGCGTACTTTATTCTGTAATCGCATGTATAGCTATTAGATTAGACTAGAGTGGCACTATGGACCGGGACCAGAAGTTGGTATTTTGTGCTGCCAGCGAATACACCCTATAGGTTTAGACTCCCTGCGAAGCCAACTATCCTACCAGGTAAACAGTTCCAAACGTCCGATGGCGTCACTATTCGACCACCAAAATAAGGCGCCCTCCTGTCGGAGAGCCTCGGACATTTGCAGAGAACATGCCTTGAAACACATGTATAGCTAGTAGAGCTGATGCAATATTTCACAAAGCTTATTCTTCAGCGCAAAGACAATTTGATTACTTAAATTATTTTAAAGCTAAGCTTATTTAAATATGTGAATTATTAAATAAATATACTATTAAAAACACGCATATTTTTTTAATCCAGCTTAAACAGAATGCTGGGAGAATACTGTAGTTCTCATATTATGATAACTCATACAAATTTCCACAACCATAATATGATAATATTGGGATGTATTTGGAACCATAATATGGCAATCTAATTATCATATTATGATACAGAAGCAATTAACATTATGGTAGCCACAATCATTTAGATTAGATTAGATTATAATGGCACTATGCACCGCGACCAGAAATTGGTATTTTGTGCTGCCAGCGAATACACCCTATAGGTTCAGGCTCCCTACGAAGCCAATTATCCTACCAGGTGAACAGTTCCAAACGTCCGATGGCGTCACTATTCGATCACCAAAATAACGCACCCTCCTGTCGGAGAGCCTCGGACATTTGCAGAGAACATGCTCAGAGGTTTCGGGTTCCAATTCACAAAACCTGCACGTATCCGTAGAGGATCGTCCCATCTTGTACAATTGATACCTAAGGCCACAGTGTCCTGTGAGGTAACCCGTTACGGTCCTTAGTTCGCCCCTCGTCATAGACAAGAGTTTCCGCGATCTCTCCCCAGAGGGAGATATAAACAGCCTCGCCTGTCGTTGCCCAGGCGATCTGGCCCAATAGGCCCCAAACTCCGACTCCCTCCATCTTCTGAGCTTCTCTCTGACATACCCATTGGGTACGCCACAGAAGGGTTCCGGGCCAATGAATTGTCGACGAGCTCCGCAGTTGGCTAAACAGTCAGCCCGTTCGTTGCCCTCATGCCCCTCATGGCCTGGAACCCAGCCCAGTGTCAAGGAGTTGTTAAGTCCTAGACGATTTAGAGAGTCGATACATTCCTTAACCAGACCAGACGACACATCTTGAGCCCTCAAGGCACCAAGTGCCGCTTGGCTGTCAGATAGAATGTAGATCGTGGCCCCCCGGGTCCTCCTCCGCAGACACTCTTCCACACAGATACAGATAGCGAAGACCTCAGCCTGAAAAACGGAGGGATATTTGCCCATGGGCAGAGCACGCTGAAATCCGGGTCCGACAACACCCGCCCCCGTATCCATGTTCGACTGTTTCGAGCCATCCGTGAACCAGACCTGTGCACCAACCTCCGGTACCCAAGATCCATTCAACCACGTGCTCCTGTCGAAAATCACAACAACGAAGTGCCTAACAAATACTTGTAGTAACATGGTTGTCACAATCATAATTCCAAAAATGTATGATGCTCTTCGAATATGGTTCCTACATGTTTTTTCTTTTGCGTGTGATAAAGTTGAGTTTGTAATCATTAAATAACGATTTTAACCCAGTCAGAAAAAGATAAACTGACCACCGCTGGCAAGGCACTGTAGTAAGTGATACAAGTGCAGGCATTAAGTGCTTTCCCAATCCCAAAATGATAACATCGTTAGACAAAAGGTATGTCTGTTCAAAAAGTGTCGGACAAGCACTGGGGAAACAAAATTTTTAACGTTGGCAAAATGTTGGTCTAAAAATAGAGTATCGGACAAGCACTGGGGAAACAAAATGTCCAACGTTGGCAAAATATTGGTCTAAAAATAGATTTTCCACAATAAAAAAAGTTCATTTATAATTTTTGGATTCCGCCGGTATTCGGACCCTTTCAGCCGACAGCTCTTACCGCCAAGCTAACGAGACATATAATAATTGATAACTCATGTGAATGATATTTGCAGGGTTGGTTGTCTGCACAAATATGTCAGCACTGCTGTAAACAACTTGCCATAAAAAAAATATTAAAAAGTATAAAAAAATCACAAAAAATGTATGAATTTGGAAACGCTGGTAAAGCGTCTTAAACAAGTGTGCTGTCAATATTTTTTTTACAATTCCTCGGTTAACCAGTGGTATGCCAGTGCTTGATTTTTTGTGCCACTGGCAGTTTCTGATTGGGAAGCTACTCTTTTATCTGCTTAAGTGTAATTTCCACAACTCAAACTTAAAGTTTATGTAGAACGGATTAACCGCGTTATACCAGGGAATAGTGTATTTATATAGAAGTGCATATAATGCAATACAACTTTAAACATAAAACTAAAAAAACAAACAACAAAAACAAATAAAATCATAAATACAATGACAAGTTGAAATCAACAACAATTTGTATTTTGAAATTCACGGCACGTTGTTAAAAAGGAAACAAAACAATCACCATTTTGAGAAAAACAACAAGGGGTTCTTATTTATTCTTTCATATTTCATGACACATGAACTGCATTGGTAGAATATAATATACCTTTTGTTTTGTCTCGTATTTCAAAAGGTAAAAAACATAGAGACTATTTTAAATAACTTAAATTTTCAGACATTTTATTTGAGTTTTTTTTTTGTATCCATGTCAAAAATTCGGATACAATCACAAGTTGTAGAAAATATTATACAAAAAATTACTTTTTAAATCATGTGTCACGTAGTTGCATCATCATAACATTATGCAGTTCATTGCGCTTTCGTAATAAAATTTTAAACTACATTTTTTTATCTTTGATGAAATGGTTAGTTTAAAAATAATAATTTGCATTAAACCTTTAAAAATAAAATAAAATTAAATAAAATGTATTGAGTTTGAATTTTAACGTCTTTTTCAGACAATTAACACTATAATTAATATGCAATTTTATTTAATTTAATTGTGAAAGGCGTGGTAGAGAAGAATGAGTGTATTTTCTAAAAATCATAACTACATTGCAAATTTTCAATTTTTTCTGAATCAGACTGCGCAGTTTCTGGTATTGAACCTTCGTCAGTGACCCTGTTATTTTTGAATTTTTAAACAATGTAATATTTGTTATGTTTTTATTTGATTGATTGCGTCTATATGAAAATTTCTGTGCAATCATTGACCGTGGTATACATAAACTGATTTTTAATGCCACATGCACTCGCACTACACGTTAGACAGAGCGCTTTAGCCCTCTGAACTATCGTCAGGTCGAGTTTTGTTGTGATTAAAACTAGTTTTATTCAATACACGGTCTTTTTTGTTCTTGCATACATAATCTCAGCAGTACAACTCCAACAACACAACAGTTCTATTTTTAGAAACTTACCTCACTCTAATGTAAACTGTTTCCCATATGTTGTAAGTGATGCCACATCTATGATATATTCTTTGTATATTCGATAGATGTCGCTTACGTAGTTAGGGAAGAATTGCCAGAGAGCAAAGTTTGATTTTTGTTTGAGTTTGAATTTTAACGTCTTTTTCAGACAATTGCAATTAATACTATAATTAATATGCAATTTTATTTAATTTGATTGCGAAAGGCGTGGTAGAGAAGAATGAGTGTATTTTCTAAAAATCATAACTACATTGCAAATTTTCAATTTTTTCTGAATCAGACTGCGCAATTTCTGGTATTGAACCCCCCGTATTCATAAAAATATTCAATAGCATTTAAAATACATTCTAATTAAAACACGAATTTTAACCTTCAAACTGTATTCATAAAAGAATTTTAACTTTTACACAAGGTTTAAATAGGTATTTTAAGCTAATATTCGTTTATGAATACAGATTTAAGGCTTAAAATTTGTTTTAACTAATATGCATTTGAAATCTGAATTTAGAATGCTATATACACGCATGTCACAGAAAATTGTTTTAGTTTTTCAACAACAACCACGCAGAAATCGATACGAAAACGAAAAATTTGTGTACGATTTATTTTCTGTAACATCCCAGATTGTTTGTCTCCTATTTTCCAAATATGTAATAAAAATGAAACATGAGGGATTTTAAAAAAAAAAAACGCTTTGAAAAACCTCATCAAAATTACATAAAAATCGTATTATCTCTAGTTGAAAAGCTGTTTATATATTTTTTTAATGCAGAATCGTAGAATTTTTTAATACTTTTTATATTTGATAAATTTTTTGGCAAAAGGTGCTGTAACAAATCTTTTAATCACAGAAAATAGTGTTTTTGGAAACTTATTAAAAACGGTTTAGCTCACGGGGTGTTATCGCTAGATCCGAAATATTTTAAGAGTCACCATAAAACATTACAGGTAAAAATTGCTAACCATACTAAACAAATATTTGTGGCAAACCACTGTTATTTTGGTAAATACCACGTTAGTAAAAATTACCAAAGGTACAACTAAAATTATACTACAGTCAGGGAAATTCTGCTTCAAAAATTTGTAGTTGCTTGGGTTGTAATACAATTTCTTTATTTTTAATGTAAATGTCAGTATTTTGTATAACAAATTAAATTTTTCACTAACCTTGTAGTTCATTTAAAAAAAAAAACACATCAAATGACTGTTTTATGGTTTTTACATTCA